>JAWNOD010000398.1:12872500-14143750 GCA_035046225.1 Drosophila pegasa | reverse complement strand
GTCTGTTCATTAAATAATGAATATAAAATAATTTACAAAAAAAAAAAAAAAAAAAAAATTGAACAAAAAAAATGATGACTGAAATAATTCATATCTTTATCCAAATATTATTAAAATGGAATACTTCTAAGGCCTCAGTTCTATTTCTAAAGTCGAAGCAATCATTATACGCTGATGGACAATATAAAAAGCCTCGAATCTAATTTGCCAGCCAATAAAAACAGGCGAAGAATCTCTAAATTGGAGGTGAATTTTATAGAATAAGTAATACGTCAATGAGCTGCAACAAATTGTAAATAAAATATCTTTACAAATATATTATCAGGCTTAAGACAGAATTATACTAGAAAATAAACAGATTTATGAAATTAAGTCCAGCTCATGCTTTTTGATTCCTAAAATACTTTACGATTTTAAAAAATTTACCAAATATTTATTCATTAAATTTGTAGTGCACAAATCTATTGCATTCTCTAAATTGCTGGACGTAAATGTAAAATAAACAAAGCTCTAATTTAATTTGGCCAAATGGCAAAATCATTTATATTGATAAATTTGAAATTAAATATTTCACATATTTGACGATATGCTATTAAATGAACATATTTGAAAATTATTTAAATTATTTTTTTTGCCATTTGCTGATTGTTGATTAAATAATTGCTTAGCGCACTTTTATGCGTAGTTCCGCAGATTAAATATGTATTTGAAATTAAATTCGCGTTAATTTGTTTTCATATTATTTTACACACTGTTAACAAACACTAGTATGTGCATTTCCATATTTTTTTCTTTGTGTTCCATTCATTACCAACATTAAATTATAACACGTTTTTTGTTCATTGTTTCAGTTTTTTGCGCTTCTCGTGCAATTTGACTGATTAACATTTTTTCCTGCGCTACACTTAAAAGGGATATCAGCTGTTATATTTTTATCTGATATTATACATAAAGAAGTGTAAAAACATCATATTTTGTTCAGTCAATTTAATTTCGTATGAGCTTAATTGTCGACGCCGCTAAGGGCGATACTTAATTCTGAGTTAATTCATCTTCAACGATTGACGTCATGCCTTCAAGGGCACAAAAGTTAATTTTAGTCAAGCTATAAGGTAGGTCAACAGTAACTGACTGCAAAAGTAGTGCCGCTACATAATCCACATTAATTCCTTACATAAGTATATTGTTCTAAGTCGAAAGTCTCTAGCTGAAATGCATAAAGGGCATCACAAAGTCGTCGACACTCCTGCATAATTTAAGATTTTTTTTGTAGTAATTTATATATGCAAATAAGTGCTCTGAGCGTATGTTTATGTACGTGTATGTGTGTGTCTGTTTCTCCTTAATTTGCTTTACACTGTTACCTCATGTTTTATTTTTTATTTTTCACGCACTGTGTTCTTAATTTAATTTGATGCTGCCCGCAAAGACCGCTATATTTAAGGCTCTTTACGGACTTGGCTGGCTCATTTTTTATTAGCTAGTTTTTAACGTCCCAGAGCGGCGCTTGCTTTGCATAGCTAATTAAAGTTTGTTGCCTCAACTCGAGCGCCATTTTTTAGCTTTTGTATGCAGCTGCAGCTCACGAAGCAATAAATGGCGAAGAGCAAAAAATATTATGACACGCAAAAGGCGTTTGCGATGATAAATGCAGAAAGCATTAAATTAGCATGCTGAAGACCAACTTAAGGCAAAAGTCTATACATACAGCTACATAAGTTGAGTTGAGAAGTGGAGCATTTGCTGTATATAATCAATACATAGAAATTGCAGCCTTAAATAACTTTTTCTCACACCCAATTGGCCGGCGAGCAGAGCTAACCCAACCACAGGGATGTGCGAACACGGCCAGTGAAAAGTTTTCACAAATTATCAGCGCAGTAAATGAAACTTTGTTACGGCACGACCCAGAAATTACACACGCTGCTGATGTAGCTATTTATACCCTCTACCCATTGGTGGTCAATAAAGAGAGTATATCAATTTAAGGTAATGTATGCGAGAATTATAGTAGAGAGAAAGAAGAAAAAAAATAAGCAGCGGAGTTTGCAATATTTTAAAATGGAAAGCTGAAGCTTAGGCTATGAAATATGAACTTGTAATTTAGGTTAATTTCATTATTTAATTGAAGTTTATTGGCTCTACTGGGTAGCTGCATAGTCGAAAAGCCTTGTCAGCCTTATTGACCGATAAACTTTGAAAACTTTCCACTGGTCGAGAGAAGGATGCGTGGTGGACTTCCATGTGGAAGCTGGGCAGGCGCGTCTCACGTATGGCACACTTTCGTGTAATACAAATATGTAATGGAAGTTTTGCAAACTGGCTGTGGTGCTAAGCCACGTGCTTGCGGACCAGTTAGCGCACAATTAAAAAGACAAATAGCCCGGCGAACTGGTCAAGGCCCCAGGAGCCTCTGCAGCCAACACAAACAAGCATCAGGTTGGCTCAGTGCAAATCACATTTGGGGAATAACATTTTAGTTGGGTAATTAAACTTATTGAAATAAATTGCCAATTTGTGGTCAGGTTGTGGTGCTTCGGTTTTTAACTTTTAATGAAATGTGCGCAAAAAGTGTGCACAGAGACACAGACACACACACACAGAAACACACATACACACACAAACACACAATGGAGCTCAACACAAAAAGCGCAAAAGCGGAAGCAAACCAACTTAAAAGAGAATATAATGCAGCGGGTCAGCAAATGGCAGAAAAAATTGCAAGTTTTAATGCGGCACAACTACAACTACAAATATCGTTTTTATATGCCATGGCAGCTTTTCTCTCATATATATATATATATACGCTTTTTTTCATGCTCTTAGCACTATTTGTTTGTGTGCTTAATGGCGTCGAAGCGAAATGGAAAAGCGCCAACCTTGTTGGCACTTTGCAAGAAAAATATTATGGTGCTGTAGCTGATGGCAACTCGTTCGCGAGCTTAGTGTCAAGGGGTGGCGTTGAGTGTGGGGCGTGGCGTGGCTACGGTTACAGTGTTGTTTATCCTCTAATCGAATGTTGGATCAGCCAATAAAAACTTTTCATAGATTGGCATTGATTAAGGCATTGTTTTCAAGCGGAAAGAGGACCTGAGCAAAGGATGCTTTGAATAAAATATAGTTAAGCTATTGAGTGGCGGCTAATATTAGCTTAAAGCATATTGTTACTGCAAAAGGTATATGAACATTCTATTGAAAGTGTTTCGAGTCGAGCATAGACAGAACTTGACAAACTTTTCGCCATAAAACAGACGCCACAAAGTGAACAACGAGACAATCAGGCTGGCAGTCTATTGAAAAGTTACAAAAAAAAAAATAAAATAAAGAACGAAGTAGGAGAACGCAAACAGTATAAAAACCCAACCGAGACGCACATTAATAAAGTTGGCAACTTGCAGTTAACTTTACCCGTGAGTGTGCTTAAACATTATAAAGAACAGCAACAACAACCAGGGCAAATGGGCAAACAAACGACTAAATTACTTTGGCCGACAGGCGCCTAAAAGTATACAACACGCACCGAAGCAATAAACAATATGAAACCGCAGCCACGTAGCAGGAGGGCGGGCTGTAAACTTCTTGCGGCAAATGGCAAACTGATTTAAAATTAAGCGAAATGATTTTACCTAACGCGCATTCGAGCTGCACAACACGCAAACACAGCACACACAAATGAGTATCATCAATCACGCCGCAGCCAGCGCGCGTGTGTGTGTGTGTGTGTGTGTAAAGTGAAAGAAGGGCTAACTTTGTAAAAGCAGGCGGAAGTTGGCTTACAGCGTCTTGACGGAAATGCGGCGGATTTTCCTGATATTAAGTAGCCGTCCCGTTGGCCAAGCATCAGCTGCAAGCGCGCAACTTTTTTAATAATTTTCGGGCTTCGGCTTTTTTACAGCAGTCAATTATGTTAATAAATTCAATAAACAAATTGCTGAACGCCTTGCAATCCAGCATCATTGTCTTGCCATTGGCAAAGCCTGCCCCACCTTTTCCCTGCTCTCTCACTCTTTAAGCGATAAAGTTGTTGGCCTAAGTGGCGTACTTCAAGTTTTGCGGTCTGTCGCAAAACACACAAATTCTAAAGTTCGTCTCGCACTTTGTCAACTGCCGCACCTCCGCGCAACCTACACACACACAGAGAGAGAGAGAGACTCGCACACTCGCTCACAATTGCAATTGCCTCTCTTTCTGCTGTTTGTTCGAGGATAATAGCTGCTCTGTTGTTGTTGTTGCTATTGGTGTTGATAACTTCCTATGGCTGCCGGGCGGAAATTGTTGCCTCGTTTAGTTTATTTATTTGAAAATGATTTCGCCAAGAAAACCGCAGGTACTTGAAATTAAATTATTTACATTTCCCTGTCATCATCGCAGGCAGGCAACATACACTCGACAACAGATCCACATCAGCTGCTTGAAGGGCTTTGCCCCTCTCCCGCCCACGTCTAACAGCGAAAACTTTGATAATTTGCATTGTTTTCGCAGTTGATGTGCTTTGCAGGCTCTTATTTCCCCATTGTTTACACATGTATGTGTATTTCCCAGTTCACAGGCTTGTGCCAAGAAAGTTACGTGCTTAACATCTATTCAAGTTTTCGAGCTAATGACATTAAATTTATGATGATGCGGAATGTATATTCTATATTTTTTTAATATTTTGGAAGAATAGCTCAGACCGAAACTTGTTAATTACCTAAAATTTAGCTTATGAGCCAATTTGTAGCACTTTATTTTGAAGAACTCTAGTTTTAATATAGAAAGAAGATATGTGTTCAAAGTAAGCTGCATTAGCACATTCAACTTCTTTGTTGTCCAATTATAATTCAGTTAAATACTCTGTGATAAATTGCTGAGTGGTATTTAATTCAGAAATTATAATAATTAATTTCTATAAAGATTAAGTTGCCTAAAAAGTAGCATGACACTAACTTATAAATAAGAAATATTTAAATAAAATAACAAAATATAGTTTGCCTAAGATTTAATAGCTTCGCAACATATCTTTTAAGAAAATAAGGGTTTAACTCAGAAGAGATCCTCGACTCTACAGCAGCCAATTAAAAGATATACTCCACACAATACTAACTTGGAATTTCTCTTACTTATTCATATGGCAGTAGATATTAATGTTTATTATACTATGAATATAAGCATCTCTATACAACAAGACATAAATAATATTAAGTCCACAACTGAATATCTGTTCCGCCTTTAAGCAGCTACAATTAGGCAATGATAAGTGTGTATTATATGCATATATATAAATATATAGCAGAGGACATTAAGTCACATATAAAGCAGATTAAATAGCGCTCCGAGAGATACATAAATTATGAGCACAGCTGACAGCTAGGCGGATTCTGAGACGAGCATCAGATTTTCAGACAGCAGAAACAGTGCTGGCAAGTAGACCCGTCTGAGTGTCCTTGTCGCTGTCGAGGCTGTGGGGGCTGTGGAGCTGCTGCCAAATAAGACAAATTAAGGCAGAGCGCAGGCAGCGCTCGCACACACGCAAAGTATCTCGAAAGATACAACATGTTAACAGCGACAATAACAAGTTATGATACAGTCGAGGCAAGTGGCAAGAACAGGCCATAACAATAAAATGCAAGGAGCAACTTGCCAAATTTATTTCGCAAAACTATGCCACAAATAATAAAGTGTCGAGCCGACAGGGAGGCTGAGAGTGAGAGAGGGGGCGCAGCACATGTTGGCATTCAGATTGTCACGTGAAGCTTTTTATATTTGGCAGCTTGATTTTCGGACGACTTATCCAGGCGACACTGAGCGCTAAAAGTATTTGGCAAGTAGATTTTTAACTTGGCATTTACGACACACCGCCACCACCATTAAGCGTTTCAGCGATCCACACGTCACGCTAAGTCCTGCCTGGTCTACTGCGAGACTGGAGGGGTCCGTGACGCGGCCTTTGAAAAGTTTTTGCTAGATTTTAGTGTGGACTCAGTTGCCCATATGCATGAGTATGTGTCTAAGTATGCACACACTTACTTATAAAGCGCTTTCTTCAGACCGCACACAGCACATTAAGTGTTGTCCTAGAGGGCGTCTCTCCCCTCTCTGCCTTTCTCTGAGTGTGGGTAGAGCTCGCAAATCTTTAAGTTCATGTCCCGAGCTTAACTTTGATTTCTGTGTGTAACTTTCTCACTTAAATGGGCGTTAGAGCGCTACAAACTGTCGACGAGAAAAAGTTGAGGCCGCCAGACAAGGGAATCGCATAAAACTTAACTCTTCGCTTAAACGTAGTTGGCTTTAGCTTGCAGCACGACTTTAAGTTAAGCAACATTGTTGGCTATGATGAATGAAAAAATATCTGGAGCAAAATACTCGGAAAGGTAATATCAGAGAGGCTTCTTCATCCGAAACGTGTATCGATTGGTATTTTCGCTTTCCTCTCAAATATTTAAGAACTTCTTTTGATGGCAGCAAAAAGCTTTTATGGGATTTTATTTGCACTCTGACCAGCTCAACATTCTGTGTCATTCGGCTTATTGATTTGCACAGAAATATTTACGAAGCTGGCAAAAATGTCGAAATGAATAAAAGTGCAACATAAAACTGAAACCAAGTCGACCGTCGACAGTCGACGGGCTGCCACGCTGCCACAAAAAGGATCGCAAAACTTTCCCGCAAAATACACAGAGCACAAAATTTATAATGTTCAGCATCGAGTTGGGCGTTTAGGTTGCTTGGGGTTTTGTGTCTTACGAGGCGGTCAGGCTCGGTGGCGGGGCTGCTGGGGAGTGTATTGTGTGGCGCTCACAATTGAAGTGTAGCAACTGCCATGCAGCAAGAGATAATGTTATTTGTGCCCGACAACAACAAGCCCTTGAGGGGCCGCAGCCCCGATAAGATGGCGAGTGCGAGCAATTTGTGGTCACGCCCACGCTCAGGCGTGACATTTGAAAATTCTTTAAATATTAAAATCTTGATTAAGTTAAATGCGCATTTGGGGCGAACACAGCTTAAGTACACATTTCACATTTACCATGCACATAAACTGATTCCTTGGCCATATGCCCCTGTCGAACGTTGGCCAACAAATCTCTTTCTGTCTGCGGCGGGCTTGTGTGTTTTTGGGTCTTTCGACTGCTGCTATCCAGTGTGGGCGTGGCATATAAATTTAAAAACTTTACGCACGATTTGACAAAATGGCAGTTCCTGTCAACAGGCGCCGGACAAGCGACTTGAAGACGGACGCAGCGACGTTACGAATTTTAAATTTGTTTTCTTCTTTTCGTTGGCGGAATATCTCAAATATATATATCTATATATTTTATATATATGTGTAAATACTCAGATTAAAGACTATTTACACTGCGTGGCGCGCTTCAATTAGGTGCACTTGGCGCTGATTGAGGACCAAGTTCTCAGGAATTCTGTTCGCTTGTTCGCATAGGCCGAAACCCTTCAAGGGTCGCTACTTCCCTAAGTATTTTTATTTTTTCCGAAATTTCGCTGCCTTTTGTTTCGCGCCTACATATTCAATTTTTGCTGGGAAGCCTACTTAAGTTGTCATTTTGATTGCTTTTGAAGCCAACGCTAATTTCTCTTCCCCCGCCGCCCGAGTTCTGGCTGTCTTTCATCTATCATTTTGTCAGTCTGTCGCGGCTAACACAATTTCCATTTATTTTTCACGGCTTTTCGTCATTTTTTGTTTTTTTTGCTTTCTCTTTCACTTTTCTCTCTTTGCATATTTGCATACTGATTCGCCTGTGACACTTGCGCGGAAAGGAATATAAGAAAATTAAATAAGAATCTAAATCGCAGAGCGAATGCCACCAAATTAGGCCTCCATTTACTGGCATTGAATTATTAAGTTACAGCAGCTGACAGATTTGCTGTCTCAATTCTCGGAAAAAATCTTTGCAATTTGCTGCAATCGATCGGGCGGATTGTGGGCGTGTGAGACGTAATTAAATCCGCATTAACTCGGATATTCTATTTTTAAATAGAATTTAGTCAATTTAGTGTCAAATAGATACTATTGATTGTATTTGTCAAGTCAATATATATGCTAAAAGGCTGATTAATTTCTGTATATATAAATAAATACATATATTGGAAATCAGGATATATATGAGATCAAAATTCTTGTTAATAGAGAGAGAGAGTTACTAATCTTTTAGCTTATGATAGATTCAAAATACCTAACTGAGGGTAGGTAGAAATACATTGCGTGTCATTAGAATTCTGCAACCTTCAGTGTCTCCATTAATATTAAATATTTTCTATATCATTCAAGTTATCGTCCTACAGTTTTCTTATATTGGATTCTGTTTTACTTTCATTACAATAAAAAAAAATTGCATTCCGAATAATTTCAGTTAATATATTAAGGATATTTTAGCTAACGAAACTGAGTGCTAAAACATGAAATCACTTATATACCCAAAGTAGTCAAGGTAGTTATTCTGTGCACAACATATTTTTTCGGAGTTAATAGCACATTAAAGTTTAGTTCGCTAGTTGTTAAACCTAAATGCTTTCCTGGGACATTTAATTTGTTATTCACATCACTTACGACAGCTTAAAACCCAATTTGGATTAATGTTCGACATGTGCAACGTCCAGAACTTACCTGCAAAGAAGAAAGTGTAATCAAAAATCATTATTAAGTCGATACGTGCCCGAGTAGGGCATTAGATAAGCAATTCATTTAAAATTTATAGCTAACAACGAACACACATTTGGAAGTAATTGAAAATTCCTGTCGAACATGTGACATTAAACAAAGGTAAAACATATTTCGGGCTCGACTGAGCCAAGGATTTAGCTGCCACTCGGAATAGCGAGTTGAGGTATGTGACTTATCAATGCCTAGGCTTTTCCTTCTTTGTCTGGATTGAGTTTCCTCTTTGGTAACTAAAGTAGCTCAACCTGATCTCTCTAGGTGTATCCAATTGAAGGAGTCAGCACTGAGATACTATCACATCAAAGAATCTACTTTTTGGCCTGAGGCGTCAGGTTCCAGCGTAACAATGAGCGAAAAGGCGCAGTCGTAGCTGGCGCTGTGGCCACAACAAAAGTGAAGGAAGAAATGAGCATGCGGCAAATGAGATTTTTAGGTCAACAAAGTCCAACCGGGGAATTCGTTAGGGCCATGCCAACGCGGTTTGTGTGTCACTTGCTGCCTGCTATAAATACTCTAGCAGAGTGTAGACTCACTATGTGTGATGGCATATGTCAAGTAGCTAAAAATAAGACCTATAAAGTTGTATTAAGAATGTCAATAAATCGCTTTTAAATATGCAGTTTTCATAATGCATGATGGTTGATCAGCAAATTTAATTATGTGTGGAATACGAATATAATGTGAATAGAAACAGGTAAAAGTTTGACATGGAACTTTCTATGGGGTACAATTCTTTGAAGAGGTCTAAGCCTCTGTACCTCTACTGTACCACTGTACTCTATATTTGTACCTCTGTACTGGACCACAGTTCCACTATATGGCTATGTTACTGTATCACTGTTATGTACCCCAGCACAGTACCAATGCACTGTACCATTGCAGTGTATCACTGTATCACTGCACTGTACCCCTGTACAGCTTTCAACCCGTTGAAATGATATATCTCTATCTCTATCATTAATAGTTTTAATTGCAAGAAAATATGTCAATCGTAATCATAAAATTGATCATTTCATCCGCTTTCCTATTATATAGCCTAATTTATATAGGGTATTTACTTCGCATCGTATTCGTAAAACCAATTTTAACTTCTCTTTTTGTTCATTTTCAACTTTTTCTTTATTCTTATATTTTTTTGCCCTGCCTGAACGCTTTGAAGCTGTGCTGCGCGCCACTCGCCGGCCACGTGTGCTCATTTCTGTCCTTGCTTTTTTAACTGCTGTAACCAACTGACGCTTTATAGGCCAAATAAACAGCGCAGGCCGGCGGGTAGGAGGGCAGGTGAGTGGGGCATGTGGGGTCTAATGGGTTACGGGCTGACATCACACTTTTGTGCGTTACTTTTTGCCTGCTGGCGGTCTAAACAGCTATTCATGCAGTTGGCCACGTGGTTGTGTGGTGCGTTTTTTACCCGCTCGCCGCAATCACAGTCTCTGGCTGAGCGGGGCAGCTGGCAGCCGGGCGAGAGTGCATTACACACTTATAGGCACTTAAGCGACGCATTACGGCGCTGACCTGAATTTCCAGTTGCCAATCGTATTGAGAGAGTGAAAGAGCAGCTCAACTGATGAGTGTCGTCAGTACGCCGAGTTTAGGCATGTAAACTTGGCTTGGCTTAAGTATTTATAATCAACACACTGACCCAAATTAATGCGACTATTTAAGGCAGATGCTTAAAACGAAACTTTTTAATGCGGCTGCAGCAGCAGCAGCTGCTGCCACTGGAGAAGCGAATGTTTTCATTCAATTTCGCATCTGTCGAGTTCATTATATTTTCACATCATTACCAAGGCAGACGCTGGCAGTCGACAAGCGCAGCACGTTTTGCTATAACTATGCTAATTTTAACTCGTTTCGAAAATAACAAACTCACATGTAGCTACGCCAGAGTAACAACATGGCAGACGGGCTACGAGCTGGCAACGCGCTGGCAACGCAGCGGAGCAGGAGAGACAGCTGCTGACGGCCAGGACGGAGCGTGGAGGGTCTTATAATGCAGACGAGAGTTGTTAGCGCGCCAGTTGCTTGGCCCTCAGACAACCACAGGCAGATATCTAAAGCGAGCAGGACACGAGTACATCGACATGCACAATTATTAAGGAAAGACCTGCTGCGCGCGTTTGCCACTCACAGATTTCCCATGTTGCATGTTGTTACCTACTCTGATGATGATTTTATGAGTATCCATGGGTCGGTCTATGTGTGCTTATATAAGGCAAAACGTAATTTTTTTTTATGTTTTCCTCGTCTACCAACATAGTTTCGGTGTAAAATTCTTGTTTGGCCAACAGTGCTGCTGCTACTGCTGCTGCTGTTGCTAGTGCAACGCTGCGTATGCGTAATTTTGCAGCGAACTGAATCGCATTCATTATGGTCGAGACTTACAGCTTGCTGCCTACTGTAGTAGTTAACAAGAGTTCAGTCGATCTGCCGAGTGCTCAACAGCTTTACAACTGCTAATAATACTGGACCCCGCATAGCTGGAATTCAAACTCAAAAATCAAAGCATACTTTTCAGGGCAGCCACAGCTCAAGGTGGCAAATATGAAGTCTGTTTTGGAATATTAACATCAAATATGTTTCTTTCATATGCTTTACTTTTCACTTATTTTTATATAGCCAAAAACTGTTGGCCGTGAATTATGATTAGCTCAAATGGCCGACCACACACTGTGCCACAAATACACAGGCGCAAAAAAGTAAATTAAAGGCCATAAATAATTGGAATTAATTTGAGCAGTCACACACATGTAGGGGAGCATAGCTGATGCTAGAAGTGCGCAGCTAATAGTGGCAATGACATACTGACTGCTCTCGGGGCACATGAGACCCAAACTCACACACGCAGCCGGGGATACAGACCCTAACACATGACACATAATCGCATAAAAGTAATAAACTGGGCAAAAAGTAGCACTATGACTGACTGACTGAGTGACTGACTGACTGACTGACTGTGTGACGGACTGAGTGGGTAGCCAGCCCGGTTAGTTGGTTGAATTGGATGGTGCGTCAAGTAAGCAAAGCTGATGGTAAAATGAGTGCAAAGAAGTTGTCTTCCTTTCATAATGGCAGCACTTACAGAGTGCGTTTGTGTGTGAGTGAGAGAGAGAGAGAGAGAGAGACAGAGAAAGACAGAGACATATAGAAAGTGCGTGTGTTTACTTTTGCTTCTGTTCCAGTCAGACGTAATTCGAGCGTAAATGCAACAAAGTTTTAATGCAGCCAGGATGAGTGAACAAAGTCGAACAGCTGGCAAGAAGCAGTCCTAAACATATATCTCGCCCGCATTAAATAAATCAACGTTATGAGCACTGAAACAGATTGGCATGAACTAAAGTTCTAGCAATGAATTGAACTACAGATAGACGACGGTCACACGAAGATAAACAAGCTGAAGGATGAATAAAAGGGAGAACTATATATACATTTTCGCTTTTGTTTATCTTAAATTTGTTGTATATTTTCAAATTACTTTTCTCATATTAGAAATGCTCACGCTCAATTAAGGCAAACAATTTCGCATGCAGTCATTTTATAAAAAGAAAACTCGCCCTTTGCCATGAACCAAAGGCGGCATTGAAAGAGTATGTTGCGAACATTTTTCGGCGAAAATTGTGGTTCGAAATGCAACAGCAGGGGCAGCCAACTAACGGTTTATTAGTATGTATGGCACACATGCCAGCGAGCATGTCGACACAGCTAACATGTTGCGGCTATTGCAGCTCCTCCGCCTCCGCCTGCTGGTGTGATGTGGTCATGTCATTGCCTCAGCATGCTGATAAAAATTTTCAACAAACTTTGAACTAACGACAGCCCCTACCAGTCACTACAAAAGGCGGTGTGTGTGTATGTGTGTGTGTGTGTGTAGGAGTGCTGCATCTAACGAGCTTCGTCTGAGCTGAGACTGAGTGCCTCTATGCCTCTACGCCGCACGACTCTCCGCCAATTTCAAGCGCTCGCTACGCGGCGCTTTTTTGAAAAATGGCCAAACACTATTAGCTCTTACTTTTGGCGGAGGAGACTGTGGAGGGCAGATAGCTACGTCTAAAATATTAGTTTGTACATGTTTCGTGTCATGAAACCTAAGAGTAGTCTGCTTTTTTTTTCGTTGCCTGAAGCTGGTATTGCAATTGCAGCAGCAGCAGCAGCTGTTCATAAATTTCGTTGTGTGAGAGAAAGAGTATATATATATATACGAAAAAAATGTTATACAAATATTCAACATGGATTTATGATATTATATTTGATAGATACAAAGAGATATATTTCGTCTGGCTAATGCACAAAAGGAAGAACTATCAGTGGACAGCTGTGAGAGCTTTGAAGCTCCATTATTAATACAGAGACTTTGCACAGAATTTTTTTTAAAGGGAGCTGAAACAGAAGTTTTTTTATATGTAAGCTCGCTTAAA
This sequence comes from Drosophila pegasa, assembly GCA_035046225.1. Taxonomy (NCBI): domain Eukaryota; kingdom Metazoa; phylum Arthropoda; class Insecta; order Diptera; family Drosophilidae; genus Drosophila; species Drosophila pegasa. The sequence goes on along the minus strand of JAWNOD010000398.1, from coordinate 14,130,685 downwards.
TAAAAAAAAAACCTTTGTTGTATATATAAAAAATAATACAAAAAGGGTTTATTAAATTGGAGAAACAAATAAAAATTATTTAAAATAATTGAATATTCCATATGATAAGAATTATATTATCACCAATAATGTAAGCTTATCTCTCAATTGAAAGATGTTTTTAGATATGTAAAACAAATCCTCTTATCGATTTAATAGCAGATTCACTCAGAGCTAAGTGAAACCGAATATTTAATCTCAACATTTCTTTTGTTTGCTTTTTTTTTTTTGCCAGGCAGAACTACATTTCTTTGGCATTTCTTCTTTCTTTCTGTTCTTGGCCAACTGTTGCCATAGCCCAAAAGTAACATAGGCAACGCAGAAATGGGTCATCAACCCGTTTTCGTTTATTTGTTTTCAATTTTCCGCACAATCGAACGAAGGGACAACATCAGTTTTGACTGTCGCAAATCGCGCACGAAGAACCTTCAAGCAGCAAAATATACAATCAAACTGTGTGTGTGCGTGTGTGTGTGTGTGTGTGTGTGGGAAGATGAAACCAGGGCCATAAATAAGCAGACTTTTCAACACATTAAACACAATAAATCCGAGCCGTAACAAAGACAACGAGTAAACAACTTGACGCGTCTGCCAAACTGAGCGTTGACTAATGTCAACATCGGCCCAAAGCAACAACAGCAGCAGCAGCAGTAGCAGCCGCATCAGAGGCAACAACAAAAAGCCAGTGAATGGCATCTGGCGCTGTGAACTCGCTGAGTAATCTAAAAATCCACATGGCACACACAGAAAATCCAATTGACTGTGGACGTATTGTTGTGCCGAGCCAAGGCACAGCCGCAACACATTTGCCAGCATTAGTGAGATTGCAATTACTACCCGATGAGTGGGCGTGCGAGTGTCTGTGCTTGCGTCTGTGTGAGTGCACGCGCCCAAAAGCAGAGACAGTAAAATATAAGCATCGCACAGGATGCAATAGCCCCGACAACGAGCTAAACTGCAGTCGGGCATGATGGAGAGATCAAAAGGCCGGAGCCAAGAGTTTAGCGTCAGCTCGTTGGGTCCCACTGCCGCCTTTAATAAACACACTCGACCGGCTTCTGACATTGATGTAGAGCACTCGACAAATGTCAAGTTGTCGCACAGTTAGTTTTGCTCTTCGCTGCATATATAAGAGAAGAAAAAAGCGAAACAATTGCATAAAAAGGAGAGACAACTAATAAAGCTAAAGTGTCAACAGGAGCTGCCTGAAAGCCCAGATATTACAGTTCGCATGCACAGCAATTGCTGTATTTCCTTATCGTGAGTGAAATTGGGATTTTAGCCAAGTAATTGCACAGTTCAAGTTTCAGCAGGCCAAACAAACGAGCTGCTTGCATCTAGCTCAATCAAACCACCTCCCACACGCACCACCGCGCCACCCAATTCTCCGCCTGCACGAAAAGTTGTAAAAAATCGTGTACTACGTGAGTTTTTCTTGCCATCTACATCTTTTTTCTTCATTTTTTTTTTTTTTCTTATCCAAGCACAATTCAATTTAGCAAAATGTAATCGATGCTAAGATGTGCAAAGAAATACATGACACAATGAACAGACAACGTCGATTGCTTGAATAATGTATGTGAACGAGATGGGCGCAGAGACACGCGTGCATGAGGCAAGAGTTTGTTTAAAAATTATATTTCAATTTGATAAAATATTGAAAAATACTTTTTGCAAGCGGAAAATTGAATAAGCTTGATAGAAATTTAGATATTATATTTAATATATTTGCGATAACGTGTCAGACTGACAATACTGAACTCCTTTATAGCTGCTGTACAGAGCATAGGCTGTATTATAGTCCTCTAGATCGATTCTGTATTCAGTGATGAAGCTATAACATTTTCTGATGTACTGATAAACCAAGAGCAACAGCGATCTTTATGCTGTACTGCTGTGAAGACTTTTTCATTTGTGGGCGGCTTGAAGAACCAAATTCTTTATAAGTTACAACAGCTTTTATTGAACTATGGGTGAGTTATCTTCATGCTGTAGTACTCTGGGTATCTTCCCATTGGTGGGGGATACTTAGAGTGAATAGAAGGTGCAGATTATTGAGCTATAGACTAGCGCTGATTGACGCTTTCTATTAAGTATTCTTATTATGGTATTGTACCCGAGTACATTCTCACAAATAAATATACCTTTACTCAAAAATAATTTATATGTGTTGGTATTTCTTCCCACGTTGTGTAATTTAAGCATAAAGCCCAAGATCTTTCTATGAATCTGTATATTAATAATGAAGGTAGTAACAATAACATAATAAATTTAAAATTATTTCAGATCTGAATAACAATTTTAATAGATATTAAAAATCTAAAAAGATGCGAAATTTGGTTATGTTAGTGTAAGAGTGCATTATGTGTGGAGTTTCAAAATTAAGTATATGAACTCTTTCTGCATATAATCATAAGAAATCATGTTAAAGTCTGTTCAATTCTCCCTCACATATACATATAAGAGCCTCTTCAGTCATATCCTGTAGGTTGCCCACTAAGTTCCTTATCAATCGACATCAATAATATGCGCTATGGCTGCACTCAATTGCCAATTGTCGGCTCTTCCATGCTGCATGTGGCGAGCTGTACTATGCGGATGTCACGTATACGCAGGGTAGACCGAATGAGCTGCCTCGTGCTGCCCGATTCAATTTGGCTGGCTGATTTACTGAATGCCATTAAGATAATTGCACGCTATTTTATTTCACATATAAAATATTCATTTGCAGCCTGCCACAGTGGTATCAAAATGTGCCAATGCAATCAAAATGCATAGTGGGCGAGCACGCAATGGGCGTGGGGCCGCAGCGCCTACACCTGCATGGCATGCAACGGTATCTGAGCTGTGTGTGCAGCTATTGACTGTTTTGATTAATGAAGCTGCCATTCAATAGCGCAGGAAGCGCAGCACCAAATTGAACTGTTGCATATGTCAAGAAAGACAGAGATAGCAGAAAGAGAGAGAGAGAGAGAGGTGGCTCGCAAATTGGGAAAATACCGAACGTATTTCGCTTACTGCCAACTGCAATCTGTGAGATACTTTTTCATCTATTTTCTGCAGGCATTTGCATAGCTCGCTCGCACGCCCGCTCGCACTGCCTGTTAACCCAGTTGCACCTGCGAAAACGCCCTGCAGTTTGTCAGTTTGTTTGCAGTTCGCTGTCAAAGAAAATATGTCAAAAATCAGCAGAAGTTGAGTGTGGCAAAAAGGAAAAAAAGGAACTTTCTTCGATCGCCTACAGCTTGGGTAACCCAAACACGACCCCGGTCACACCCATACGCACACACACTTGCTGTTAGCTGTAGGCGAACTGTCTGGTCTGGTTGTGTAGTTGCATTGCAGTTGATGCCTTGCCAGACAACGAGCGCGCAAACTGTTTCGCTTTCATTTTCCGAAAAATAAATTCCGTTTGCCTTCCAGCAGAGAAGCGTTCATATCAGTCTTGACAATTGTCCATAGGAACGGCGCTGGGGAGATGAAAGCAAACTGCTGCAATTGCTTGATTCAATTGCTAAGTGATGAGAAAGTGAAAAGACGTCCACAATATCGTTATAGATATGGCCAATAGCTCAATGGTCTCCCAAATGCTTGCCAGTTTGCCCTGGTTGATGGGCCCGAGGCAACTCGATATTAAATTGTGCTATTGATTAACTTCACTGAGAGCATAATTCCACAGAATTTCAATTCAATTTAATTGCAACAGAGTAACGTTTCATCGATGCACCGCACTGCAGCCGCGTCGATGGAGTGCGCACTTGTAGCCTACTTTTCAGCGCGCAAACATTTCGTGATTCAGCGTTTCTTTTTCCCTTTTTTAATGGGCTCCTCTCGGATTCTCCGCGCCGGCTGTGAGTAATGAAGTGCTTTAAATATTAAAACCAATTTACGCGACAGCATACGCGTGTTATGAAGCTTGTTACCCGCATTGTTGTTATTAATTCCGTAGCCCCCGAAACGGAAGCAGCTGACGTATTTCCATGGCCCTGCTGCTAGTCATGGCACTCCTGCTGATGCTGCTGCTGGACGTGTGCCCAGGCTCCACTGTGTCTCGTAAACTTTTGCAATTAATCAAGATAGGCCAACCAGCAGCCCGAACAACAAGCGACGACAACGGCGCATTTGCATGAATCTGCCATATGGCAGTCGTCGCTACCTGGTCATTCCTACGCTCTCTCGTCCTCGCTCCCTCTATATCATCGTCCTTCTCTCTCTCTCTGTCTCACTCGCTGTGTGGGCTAAAAAGATTAATATTAATAACTACGACTAGCACAGCGGTTGGTCAGCAAGTGGCATAATCATGATTTATGACATGCAATTAATAAGCGACATGGACACGGACAAGCGGCCGTAGCCGCAATCGAAAGCTGTTGAAATGCCTCCTGCAGCTGCCCCAGCCGCGTGCCAATGCACATTTTTAAAGCACACTCTCTACTGTAATCTCCTTGTAGTGGCTTTCAATCACGAGCATAACACAACACAACGAAACCAAATATTTTATGGCCGATCCTTCATATTAAGTGTATCGAAATAATCAATAAATATTTTAAAAAAATATTTATATGAAAAAGTTAACAATGCTTATATAAACAATTTAATATATAATTACTGGCAATTCCAACGAATTGTATGCCAGAAGGAAATGATGTAAATATATGTTAAGTACAAAAGGAACTTATAGAGTAAGCCCACTTTAAATACTTTAGTGTATATATTACAGTTATTTCCATTAATGCACTCAGTCTACGATATAACAATAAATTTTATTGAAATTTAAGTTGAGCTTTCACATTTATATCCAGGTACACAGCAGTAGAGGTAACTGGACGAATCATATAATCCTCCCTACTTTGTAGAGAATCTCATAAAAGCTAATTAAATGTTTTTTTTACGTCTAGGTGTTGACCACATTGCAATTATCAAATGCAGCTTAACCAAATGGAGGGAAAAAAACTTGAAATGAATTCGTTTGGCCTCCGTGATTCTCGTTGTTTTTGCTACCATTGTGTTGTCAGCTGAGCTAATTAAAATAAATGGCTTTTGACAATGCTGTCAATGCGGCCGCCAGTGTTGGCCGAAAATGGGTGTAAATGTCGCTTCGGCTAGCCGCCTATTTTGCAGTTCATTTACTGCAGCGAGTCCATTTCAGTCCATTTCCACTGCGACGCGAGCCACGCTCGCCCAGGCAGTTTAAATAATTACATTGTAAAGAGAATATGGCGCGGCCGACGGACAATGCAATTATTTCAGTTAGCGCAATTGTTTGTAATTACATTATGAAAAACACATTTAAAACTTGCATATGTTTACTTTTCGACAGTCCGAAAATAATTGAATAATAGTCACAGCAACAGCATCAGCAACGGCATCAGCAATGGCATCAGCAACGGCAATATAAACAGCAAACGGCGTTCATTTAAAATGCAATTCGGCAAATAATTTTCGTAAATGCGGAGCATTTGCATTAAATTGATGCCTGCAGTTATGCGTATACAGTAAAGGAAAGTAATCTGTTTAATTAAGCAACATTTTGATTTAAATACATTAAATACTGAAGAATTGGCAATGGAGTCGATATCAATATATATATAATATATATAAAATGTATAAAATATAAAACATATTTAATATATAAGAATATATATGTATCCTACGTCAAGTTAATATTAAGTGAGCCATAAAATATTGTGCTGTACGGGAAGGACTACAGTCAAGTGAAAACTTGTTTTATACAATAACTTAAGTTTTAATCTTTTAATATAGCTTGCTTGCGGCCTCGTTAAAATACAACCAAGTGGACCGTGAAAGCGCACTACAAACAGCCCCAAAGCCAGCAGCATCGAGTATAACGAAAAAAGCAATAACTAGAGAAGCAAGAGCAAATGGACGCAATGCCAAAGAAATAACGTATTATATACAAATTTTAAATAAAAAGCGTTGCTCCCAAGAACTCATCATAATAATTTATATATCAAGATACCTTTGAAAACGTATTAAACTTTCTCGGTATCTCTTTGATCTTGCATTATTCGAATCGGAAACAAGACTTAACCTAATCTAATACATCAAGTTTTTAAAAGAGTCTGACCAATAAGTATAAGAATTATATGTCTTATACAAAAAAGTCGATTAAAGTGCACTTTTTTATATACTTTGAGAATGGTATATTAACTGATTATGTAAACATTTTATCTTCAATAACAATGACTTGATGGTTTAGGGTGTCTCAAGTTTTAGGTCAATATCTACATACCCTTAATATATGCCTGCACTTATGGCATTCGCACCAGTGTCCAAAGTGTGGAAGTAGTAACTTCAGATACCAACATATATATTTATCACAATTTAGCTGTCCCCTGACTTGATGTCTGGAATGAACAGCCTGTATGGCCTTTCTATCTCACCTCTAAATTTCAGATTTAACACATAAAACTGATGATTACTCAATCTCGTTAAAGTGCCTTACATTTCCCATTCCCATTTTCCCATCCGTGAATTATCCTCTGAAATGATTATCCTTTCTTATAATCTATGAGCTCTTAGAAGTGAAAACTGAGCAGAGCTATTACAGCGAACCTGTCAATTACATTTGTGAATAATATATTCATGCTGCTGACCACATACAAATGCTAGTCAAATGCAGTGGAAAATGTAATCCTTATGTACTCATTGCACGAGGTGAATCTCATGGTCTTGCATGTGGCATTTGGTGAGTCGGACAAGGCCTGACATAAGCCGCAACATGAGCAAAGCCAAGGGAAGTGGTTCAGGCACGGACACGGGTCAGATCGTGTACAATTAAAATGCCCAAGGCGACGTCAGTAGTCATTAACCCGCACAGACACACACACACACACCTGCACACATACACCTATGCACACGCACACACACACGCAGTGACAGGGGTTGTGGCTGGCTGGCAAGAGACTGACTTCCGTTTCCGCCCGCAGGCATGCAAAATTGTACGAAATTAGTTCTCTGATTTATTTTGCATATCAAATTTTGAACAGAGAGAGAGAGAGAGAGAGGCTGGGGCAGAGCCAATGCTTGCGGGGCTGACTGTGTCAGGTCATGATAGCCTCACTGATTAGCTACTTTGGGGAATTTTCGTGACTTGTCGCTTGATTACTTCTCTCAACTGTCGCCTGGGCTGTACCCAAGTTTTATGGCCTTTACACCTCCGCCTGCCACACACATCGTCCCACATCGGCCCAATTCTCTGGCTCATCATAAGCATCATAATGAACGGGCTGCCTGAAACTACACATGCAGTGGGCGTGGCGCGGGTGACTGCTATAACGGGCACGAAATTTGATTAAAATTTCAATTTTGCTAGCTGGGCTTTCTCCGACGATTAGCAGCAAAGCAGCAAAGGAGCTCTAAAAATGACTACGTAGTTATTAATATTAATTGCCAATGCTCAGCATTGCTTTTTGTATATATATATATAAGTGTGTGTGTGTGTGTGTAGACAGTATTGATGCTGAGGCTAGATGGCTTGGTCGAAAGTTTAGCTTTCTGGCTCATTAACTGATTTGATGGCCTCTGGTCCCATGTGCAATTGACCATAATGTGCGGCCGGCCAAAGATAAGTTGTTATGGGTAGTCCAGAGGCATTCGTTCATTTGCTTGATTAAAATTAAAACAAGTTAGAGTGCTCCAATGCCTTGGATGAGTTGGAGCTACAATTCCAACCATCAAAGTCCAAAATCTCTAGCTTTTGCGGTATTTAAGCTATGCTTAATATACGAGGTCAAAATATCTATAATATATCGATAGTAAGGAAATGGGATGATTTATCGAAAGACAGGATAAACTTGTGCTGCGTATGGTATTCATGAATTCGTTTCAATGAATGGACGAACGAACGGATTGACTCTTTTTTCTCTTCTGCCTTTTGCCGCGCCTTACATATATTTGAATAAAACAATTGTTTTTAATTTTCCATTTTCAATGGGTTTAAATTACAACTAATAACGACAAATTTGGGAAAAAATTTTTAAAAACAATTCAGAGCTTCAAAACCAGAAAAATGTAAATATTAGGCTGACATGAAAACTGATTTGCTGATATTAGCTCGCAATTTTTAGCAAACTTCCTCCACACTTAAATCTTTTTCAGCTTGAAATTTAGATGCTAACCCAAAAATATTATATTATACTTACTCTACTCTTTTGTTTTCTTAGAGCCAATATTTTATACATACCTGTAAGAAATAAAACAAAATAAATTAATAAAGTTTTAGTTTAAATATTCATTCAACATAAAAAAGAGGGAAAAGGGAGTCATACACCAGCTGTCTTTGTAGTTGCACCAACAAATAATCTACAATATATTCACCTGACTCAAGCGATCCTGACTATCGATGATATCGATGAACAGTCTCATGCGATCGTCGAGTATCTGAAAGCCGTTGCGCGGCAAGAGTAGCAAATTCTGCACTGCATCCCGAATGCTGCCCGGGGTGGTGCTGCAGGAGCTGCTGTCGTCGCTTGCGAAGCCGTTTTGCAGGTGTGGCTGGTGCTGGAACTGATGCTGCTGGAATGGATGCTGATGATGGTGGTGCTGCTGCTGATGCAGCTTCAACTGCATCGAGTGTTGGCGCAACGCCTCCGAGCACTTGCGCAAATATTCGTAGGAACCTTTCGACTTGTACTTATCCGCCATGGCATGGAAGCTGTCCAATATCTCATTGAAATCCGACATCAGCGGCGCCGTCGAGGGCGTGGTCGTGGCACTCGACGGTGTCGTGCCCGTCATCGCCAGCGACCCCAGCGAGCTGTTCGACTTGCTCATCGGCATCTGCTGTTGCGGCGAGCTGGTAATCACTCTCAGCTCACTTGTCAGAGCGCTGCTGCCGCTGGCAGCCAGCGTCTTGAGGCTGCCGCTGCTGGCCGAGCTGCTGACCACCTTGCTGGGGCTGAGCGCCTGCAGGTCCTCGCTCATCAGTCGCAAATTGTCGGAGATTTGATGGAAGCTCTCCGAGGTCACCAGCGAGTGCTCGCGCTGCTCCAGCTTGGCGCTGCTGCTGCCTGGCAGCACGCTGCTCTTGGGTCGCCGCCGCGTGGGCAAGCCACCCGCGCTGACAGCTGACGTTGCGGCGCCATTTGCTGCCACTCCCGCAGCGCCGCCACCTGGCGTGCCAGAGGTCACGTCGGGCATTTGCAGTTGCTTCGATATGAAGGAGTCCAGCGTCTGCGAGCTGCTCAGCTTGGGCTTGTCCGAGTTTTCAGGTATTTTATTGGCGCGAATCGCGTCCAGAAACTGACGCAGTTGATCCGACGGCGTCGGCGCCGGCGGCTCCTCCGCTGCCATCTTAGACGCAGCCGCCTCTGTAGCACGCTTCAGCGTCGCTGTTGGCTTGAGCACGTCGTCGGGCATGTGCTGCTGGTACTCCTGCCGCATGCTGCTCCGAATGTTGTCGAGGAACAGGCGCAGTTGATTGGACGGTGTCTGCACCTCGCCGGTGTTCGACAGCGAGGCTAGCGACTTGCTCACTATCTCCGGCGAGATCATGTTTGGCTGAAAGCTGTTGTTGCTCTGCGAACTGGCGCTGCTGCCATTGCCATTGCCATTGCCGTTGCTGTTGGCGCTGGCGCCGCAGTTGCTGTTGGGCGCAAGCAGGTTGAGATTCGTTTGGCTCTGCCTCGTCAGCTGCTGCTGCCGCTTCAGCTCGGACAGCAGCTTCGCCTGCTCGGAGTACTTCCTCACGCTCTCCGTTATGGTGCGCAGCTGCTCGGAGTAGGCGCGCAGCTGGTGCTCCAGATAAGCCTGATCTGGCCCAGATGCTGCGTAGCTGGCGGGCCGCGTCTCTGCCTTGTCCGTCTCCGTCGGCTCCTGGCTGCCATGGAAGCTGACCGAGTGGCGCATGCTGCTCGTTGGCACCACAACTGCGGGCGCCGCCTGCAACATGTTGTCCGCGCTGCAGCTCTTCTTCGGGCTGCGCTGGCGACCGAGCGTGCCGTTGTTGTTGGCGCTGCCATTGGCGCCGTTGGCAAAGCGCCTGAGCGGTATGGGCGGAGCCTCGGCCTGCATGGCGCCATTGAATCGGTCCAGGCTGCGTGGTCGCTGCACCCCATTGCCATTCAGATGTCCATTCATGGGCGAAGCCATAGCCATGCCCTGTGCCTGCTGCTGCTGCTGCTGCAGTGTCGGCCCGTTGGGCCGAGGTGTGCTCTGCGAGCGCCGCGGCACGGCTGGCACGCTGGCAATCGGACCTGCTGGCTTGCGATGCATGGGCACCGCCGGTGCTGGCTGCCCATTGGTGGGGCTCTGTCTGTACTGCTGAAAAATGGCCGCATAGAGCGACTCCTTGTCGGCGCAGCCGGCAGTGGCTGCTGTTGCCGTCGTGCTGCTGGCGCTGTTCACGAGGCTGACTGCATTACGCAGCTGCTGCTGCTGGCGCGACAGCTGCAGCAGTCGCTGCTGCTGCTGTGCGTTGTAGTCCACGAAGCTGGAGCGCCCGCCGGCCGTGGGCGATGCGGTTGAAGCGCTGACAGCAATGCTGTGGGGACGTTGCTTCAAGCCGCGCAGACGCGACGGCTCTGCGTACTCAGGCATCTCATAGCCGCTCGAGGCTGTCGCCGTGGCTTTGACAATTGGCGGCGTGGCCTCCGTGGGCGAGGGGCTATTTAAGAAGGGATTGTTTCCCTTCAAGGCTATTGGCGCCGCAGCTCCTGGTATACCGGCTGTAGGCAACATGCTTGTTAACTGCGGCGGCGGGCCTGGGGAGCTTTGCTGAAGCTGTTGTTGCTGTTGCTGTAGCTGCTGCTGTTGCTTTTGCTGTTGCTGTTGCGGTAGGGGCTGTGTGCTGCCTGGATAGAGAAGCGACTCGCTTATATGCAGATCCAGCTCGTGGGCGTGGGGCTTGGCATAAATTGAATTTGCTGTGCTTGTGCGTGAAGGAGGCGTGGCTGCAGCCGGGTAACCAGTAATGCGAAAGCCATTCATGTTGTTCACTGGCCGAAGGGTGTGTTATTGTTGCTGCTGCTGAGGCTGCTGCTGCCGCTACTCGTGCTGCTTTTACAGTTGCTCTCGTCCGCTAGTGGCCGTTGCTGTTGCCGTTGCCGTTGTTATCATAATGTCCTTAATGCAGCCTGCCTACGTGGCCATTATGGCCCGTCGTGTGTCAATAGTGCTTCAGTTGTTGGCATGGAAATCGTGTATCAAGCGTGAGAGCAATCGAGGCAATTCTCCAATGAGTCCGTCAAAGACTTAATCACTCAGCTCGGACATTGTCCAGAGCCTATCAAATTAACTGCACTGCGCGGAGCAGCTATTGGAAGTTGTTTACGAGGCTATATAAATTGAACATAACGTTACGTATACGCAATGTTCCACATTTTGCAGTTACGTATACGCAATGTTGTATATGCGTAATGGCAATTGATCAAAGTTGTGCGAGTCTTGGACATGTGATGCAATTTATTATATGATTTTTATTTTTATTGATTTTATTACTTGACTTTTTTATTGATTTATTTTATTGTTTTCATTATCAAAAATATTTTACTTAATTCGAAATAATTTCTGCCTATCAATCTCAAAGAGGAAATTCCATAATATTACACAGCTTCACATCTATGCCTAAGCATGTCAAAGAGTAAATGAATTATTTCCGACAAATACCAAAGACTCGAAATATGCACTTAGCTAACATTAAAATAATTAAAATTAAATATACCTGGTCATAAGCCAATGCTTGACAAACAAATAAAACATAATTATAATTGTTTAAGTCACAGATGTATGCTCAAAGTCATTTTCAATTAGTTGGTACATAGCTAAGACTAGTTCAACACGGATATGAGAATGGCAAATCACAGAGTCGGTTGAGCATTTTGTTTACATACGAATAATCAGTTGGCAAGCCGACAGCACAGAACGTTGAGCATCCTCCTCTAGATTCCGAATGCAAGCCTGCGAGGCATTCGCTTAAACCGAGGGCAGCTATGCAAATTACAATTTTGCATTAGATGCAAATACCTCTTGTTCCGCATGGCAATACCTGTGTCCAAGTACTCCGACAGTCTGCGTCGGGCTTGTCTTACTGTATAATAGATATGCACCTGCACTATATTATGGCCAAGGAATTTGTTGTATGAAACTCAAAATTGAAATGCCAAACGGCTAGAGTCAGCCAAGACTGTGCGCTGTGTGCTGGCATTGACAAAACTATTTATGAATATCTATGTGGGCCAACTACCTAAGACCCAGTAGCATCTCCCTGCTGGCTACATGGCAGCTACGTGTCAACAGCATTACGGCACATATACACATAACACATACGCAGGCCAGTGACAGCAAGGACAACAAACAAGGAAACGACAAATAGCAACAACAACAACAACGGCAGAACAAAAAGCAACTGAAGCATTTGCACGCTTTACGGCATAAATACGCCGTAAAGGGATATAGGGGACGAAGAGCGAAGGATGCCAAGGACGAAGCGGGGGGACAGCTCTTGCGGTTGAGCTAAAACTCGGCATTAACATAAATATTTAATAAAAAATGCGCATAAATTATAAATTACAAACTCAGTTGAAATATGAAAATAAACAAATGAGCGAACGCTACGGAGCTCGGGTTATGGCCAGCGCACAACGGTGTAAATGGGAAAATGAAACATGCCAAGAGGGAAATGCGCGCAAACATGTAACAGATACACAGACAGACAGAGAGAGAGAGAGAGAGAGAAAGGGAGAGATATTCACACACATTCATGTGACAAAACATGTGCCAAGTGAGTTGCTTTATTTGCATTGTTGTCTGTCTAATAAATTTAACTTAATTACACAGTGAGAAATCTTGGGCATAAAGCGAACATGCAAAAGCTTTTTCACTTTGCCGAATTTGCGAAAAATTAAAGCATTTATTGCTCTAAATTATTCTGTTGGCTCAATTTTCATAATTAAAACAAATTGGCTCACTTAGACCCCCAGCATTTGGCGCTGTGTAGGCCAAGCTGCAATGCTTTTTTCGAGAAACCAAAAACGGTGGGGCAGGAAGTGATTGGGGTAGCAGAATGTTGTTGCTGCTGCACTTTGTCAACTCGTCCAGCTCAGCTGTCTGCTACGTGCTCAGCTGTCTGTCCTTGTGTCGAGCTGTCGGGCTGTCTGGCTGTGTGTTTGTGTGTCGCTTGCCTTATGACTAGGCAACGGAGCCACTGGCGCAGTCAGATGTTGCACAGTGTGTTACTGTGCTGCGAGCTGAGGACAGTTATAGCAGCAAAAGTAGCTTGTATCAACACTTTAGCACATGCACTAAACTGAAGAGTGCCACTTGGCACACAGTTACACACGCACACTCTCACACACACACACAGACACACCTGCTGACCCGCAGAGCGTTGCCCCCAAAAGCCGGCTACAATACGTCTTGCTAGAGCCACAATTTGGCATATTTAGGTTGCACTCCTCTGTCCCCTCCCACCGTCTCTATTGGGTCATTATAAATTCCAGCATTGCTGTGTGTGTTTGTGTGTGTGCTAAGATTTCGAAACGCTTTTGAATTTCCTAATGAACGTAACTCGGAGGCCAGACGCGCCCGCCGTGACTGACTGACAGGCTAACTGGCTGGAAGCCAGAGCGGGGCAGCACAAGAACTTAAGTTTTTGGTATTGCTTGCTCAAGTTTTAAATTAATGACGGCATATTTACTTGTGGCTGTGGCTCGACTGTGGCAGCAGCTGTAGCCCCTGTTTACCCAGTGACCGACTCTTCAAAATAGATTAACAAAAATTAATGTAATGCTCGGATTGTGCCTGGCATTGTGCCCGCCCTTGCTTCTGGCTCACTCGGCTGACTTATCTGCTGCAGAGCCAGTTGAAATTAAATAAGATATGCTGTCACTGTCACGGCTTCTCATGTGTGTGTGTGTGTGTGTGTGTGTGTGAGTGTGTGTTAGTATTCGTGTTCGTGTGGTTGATGAATCTCGGCAGCTTGGAATTTGATTCAATTTGCAGAGACTATGGAACTCGAAGACCGCATCTTGCGTTTGTCTACAAATGCTAGGGACTGTCGCTTGTCCTAGATGTTGTCATCGTTTGTTTGCCTTCTGCATGCCACACTTTGCGGCAAGTGGAAAGTGCGAGACCTTGGCCAGCACGCAAATTAAATGCTTTTTGTTCTCGTGCAAAACGCGCAGAGCATGCAAATTGAGTTCAGATGTCAGAAAATAGAAAAACTGCTCAGACCTCAGAACTTACTATTTGCAATGGCTATTTGATGATACCACAATAAAGGCTTAAGTACTGACTGGCCAATTGCTTCGCAAATCTTGGCTAGAACAGGATAAGACTTCACTTTTAAAAAGATTTATTGCACTCACACTTTGCTGCAGAGCTAGAAAATATACCTGCGGGAGAGCAAAACACTCAACGGTTTTCAATTAAAGTTAAAACACGTTTCACCACAAGAGAGCAGCAGCTCAAAGAGCATCAGAGCCAGCTGACCACAGAGCCAACAGCTCGAAAAGGGAAACAGCAAAGAACAAAATCCGCCAGCTTAAGGCCATTTTTTTTTAAACAAACTATCGACTATGGGGCTGATAAGGAAAAAAGGCAGCCACATTCAAAGCCCTTGCACACACACACAGGCACACTAAAAATCATGTTCAGTTATAAAAGCAAACAAGGATAAGAAATGAAAGGGATGCAGCAGTCGGAGCAGTTGGAGCAGCAGCAGCAGGAACTGGAGGCATGTCGTTCGTGTTGTAGTACATGCGATGGCAAAGAAGACCAAACAAATAGACATGATAAATTAAAAAGGAAAAGGAATGTAAGGCAAACAACGCGGCTGCCACACGCAAAAGCTCAAGCTAAATTACAGTCTGTCCACAGTGTGGGCGTGGCCGAGCAGCTCGTCTTGCGTCGTAGGCGTCGTTCGTAGCGTGCTAAGTGGCTTGCCCCGCAGGCGTCGCAACGGTTAGAGGACGCCAAGCACGCAGGATAAATAACAAACCGACACTGATAGAAATGGGAATGCAAAAAGCAAAAGCAAGCAGTCCAAGGACTCAAGCTGCGCCACCAATGCCAAGCGCCTCAGCTGGCAGCCAAAGTGGCCCGCTCTATGCGGTTGAGATCTGTCTCCAAGGTGTTGGAGTGCCTTGAAATGCGAACGATTTACAATCTACGATTTACATAGTCTCAATAGCTACTCTCGCCGGCTGCATAGGGTTGATAGCAGCACAGCTGATGGATTGATAGCATTAAAAAATAAATAAAAATATATATTTTTACTGAGAAACATAAAGAAGCAGTTCCACTTAGCATGACTCAAAGAAAACTAGATGTCAAAGGAAAAGCTAGCAAGATTGCAATAAGAAATTTCTATGAAAAAAGTAAAATAATTTTTCATTTCAGAAAATATTTCTAAAGTAGAACGAGATTAAGTTTCCGCTAAAGGCAGCAGGAGCAAAAAATAGGTACACAAAAATTTCTTGAAAATAACTAAATATAGTAACTAATTCTTATAGAATTTTTAATAAGAAATATTTCTTTAAAGCACACCAACTATTATTTGCTTGAGCTTACTTGAGCTATATAAAATACGCCTTAATAGAACAACTCCATACTCAGCACGGAACACTCAGCAAAAATATAATCTATAATAAAGAGTAATTTCTTATTCAGCTTGTAGCCTGCTATATCTCTGCCTTACAATTGTATGGCGACTCTATGGAGCTGCGCCATGCCTCAACATTTCACCTGCTAGCCCGCTCTGTGAGTGTGGCCAAGAGACATTGGCAACATGGCCAGGAGCTTGGCTTGGCTGATACAGTGCAAATACGCAGCCAAGTGAGAAATGAAGACGAGCTAGTCAAGGCAGCGCCATGGTTAGCCAGAGATTGGCACAGCTCGTTGCCACTGGCCCAAACGACACACCGAAGAACGGGACTGTCGTAAAGCCCAGTCGTAGCCCCTTCATTGGCATGTGCTAAGCCTCAATGCGGAGCATTGTGCAGGGGTCCGTGTAAGGCGACGACATAAATCAGCTTGTGTGTGGGGTTAAACTAAAGCTGAGCAGCAGACCACAGACGCAAGGGAGAGAGCGAACATTGAGCAAACGGACACCGACACGAACACCGACACAGACACCGACACCAACGACCCGCCCCGCAACGACACTAATTGAAAAAGCAAGGTAGAATTAATGGCTGGAGAAATGTGGATGGCACCAAAAGAAAGCAGTTTGCAGCACAAATTTGAAAAAGTAAAACTGAAACGAAACGGTACTTAAGTTGGCCAATTAAAGGCAACCGCCCGGACATGCGAAAACGTACGCAAAAACCAAATTGGCCAACCAACCGGCCAGCCGAAGGAGATAACTTTTGCTTCCCCCTATCAGAGCCGCGCCGAGCGTCCTGTCTGCGCGAGTAGACACAAAAATTAGTTTTTTCGCTTCGCTTAGACAACTTTATTAGGGTCTAATTGAAACAGCCAACTGGCAGCAGCTGAGCTCACCACGTATGTGCGCGCCTCTATGTCTGTGTCTATAAAATAATTAAGACCACAATTCCCTTCAATTATAATGTATTTAAGTGTTAATAGAGTTCGGCCCGCAACCCACCAGGCGGTTAGTTGGGCGTGTCTATGCGTGTCTGGCAGCCTTCTGACACTTTGATTTGCAGACGATTCGACAAAGCATCCACGCAACGCAGCTGAATACGTTATTCACCTGTCGCACTGCTGATACATCTTAGCTAATTCCGTGCGACGGATTAAATCCCATTGAAGGTGCTGCCAGATCAATGTTTTAATCTACTAAAAGCTGTCGGAAATGTGTTTACGCCATTTTGACATGTCATTCAAATCGTTGCGCGCGTGTGAGCTTAATAGCGCGCTGCCATAGCATTTATTGCAGGTGTGAAGTTATAGCGTTTCCAGCCGGCCGTAAATTTTCCACCCATAAAACGCTGCTAACCACAAAGGGATATACACTTAAAGTCTTCATCGATTTTCAAGCAAATTTACTTTAAAGTAGGTAATGAGATAATATAAACTTAATTTTTCAGTCAAGAAATGATATAATATGTAATATATAATATATAATATATAATATATAATATATAATATATAATATATAATATATAATATATAATATATAATATATAATATATAATATATAATATATAATATATAATATATAATATATAATATATAATATATAATATATAATATATAATATATAATATATAATATATAATATATAATATATAATATATAATATATAATATATAATATATAATATATAATATATAATATATAATATATAATATACAATATATAATATATAATATATATATAAATTTAAAGAAGAAATAATAATAGTTAGATATCATGTATAAAATATAATAACAACCTTTAATTTGAATGCATTTGCTATTTCTTTAGATTAAAACTAAAAATAATTAAATTGACAAAATTTTGCAAACGACGAAATATGTTATATAAAAAATATATAAAAATTATAATACATTCAATTTGGATTTAAAATTAATGAAAAACAAATCCTCCTGTGGTATCTCTAGCCCTTACAATGGTATCTATGACTAGGTATTGCAACAACAGATGCTAAATATAATATTATTTATATTATTTTTATATCGTTTTTTGCTGACTATTGTTTGGTTTATTAGCGACAATGACAAAATTGAGGCATATTAGCCCAAATTGTGGGCCGTAACTCAAGCCTTGGCCCGTAGGCTAATATTAAATTAAGCATACGACGCGTCGCAGTGAAAAGTTGCGGTAATCAAATTTGAATTACGCTCGACGCTCCAAATAATAATCATCTCAATAATAGCTAAAGTTAAAAGAAGCGACAGCAATTTTAATGCCGTTTGAACCCTTTTTATATGCAAGTAATTTATTTATGAGCTTATCAAGTGCTCGGGGGCCCCCTTTGGCCGTAGACATTAAAAGTCGGCAACATCATAAAAGTTCCGGCCGGACGTGCACGGCAAGCCAAGTGCAAGCTTGAGTGGGACAACTTTTCACCGAGCTAAATATATATATTTATACCGAATCTTCAACATTTATGAAAGTCCAAAATTAAACTTGAATCCAATTGAATGCACGGGGAATCAAATTGATTACACGCTCTGGCGACAGACCATTTGTTTGGTTTTTGCAAACTTTCTTTGCTTAATTTTTTACAATTTTCACGCTCTTCACACACACCCACACACACACACACAGGCAGCGAGCACAATGAAATCACAATAAAGTAATTGAATTTAACAAATCGACTACAAAACTGCCAGCGAGCTTAACAAACTCTCTGCGCTCAGCGCAAAATTAATTCAATTCACTTACAATAATAATTTGCACAATAAAAACGGCAACAATTGAATGAACACCGGCAGCAACAACGACAACAACGACAACAACAGCAACATCGAAGGCAACAATAGCCGCCAGATGCTTGCCTTAGCACTTGGGTGGCGGATTCTCATTTGAGTTTGGGGCCAGTTACGACAAACTTGTGCCCAGATTTAATCACAAAATGGCTGCCAGTTACCGCTACTCGGTCCTCGGCTCCTCCGCGTGTCAGTCCCAATGTCGGACTGTGCTCCCGTCGCTACGTGCTCCTGCTGGCTAAGCAAAACTTTTCCCTGTAGCCATCGTAAAATTAATGAATCTGTTATGCAAAATCGACAACTAGCTGCAAAAGCAACAGCTCCGGAGTACAGCAGCAACTGCGGCAAACAATTAAGCATACCATTTGGTGGCAGGTGGGGCATGCAACAGCTCCTGCGTATGGCAAGCAGTCAGTTAAGCAACTTCTGCCCAACTGGAAGAACTATTATGCGTAGTTAACGCTGATCAATGGATATTGTTAGCAGGCAACAGGCAGCAGACACACAGAATACCTGCAGTCCAATTCCTGTACTCTGAGTGCGATGATCAACAGAAGAAGATGCTAAATGAAATTATAAATTGTTGTTCGAATACTCTCAGCAAAGGCAAATTGTGGAATTAATTAGGATAGGAAGGAACTTTTGCTATTACGATAGTTCAGCTTCCTTGAGAGTTTTTGTTTTTTTTTTTATAGTTACAAATTATACTACAATTACAAGTGCCGCTCTGAGGCAGCAGCTGGCATCCAGGATTAGCTTAATTGGCAGCCTTGTGTAAGAGTTGGAATTTAAAGGTCAACCCACACAAAACCACCAAGACCTCTGCTCCACCCTGACAGCACTCATTGACCACATTCGACCTACACAGTTAGAAGACGTAACTCTGGCTAAGTTTCTTGGCATCAGCCTTGACAATCGTCCAACTTCTTGGCCGCACCTGAAAGCTTCGGCTGAAAAGTGTGGTCAAAGACGGCAACAATTGCGGTTTCTGATCAATAGAAAAAGCAGCCAAGCTCAGCGGTGGCCAGATTAGCTTTTAAATTGAATTAGCAACAAATAAGGCTATGCCATGCGACAAATTAGGAACTCGCCTTGATATGAATGAATGAATTTGCATACTCTGGAGGACTAGGTTGGCAGGCAACCTAGTAGATACTTTGATAGACTGCTGAGACGCTCACTCTCCGTCAGGTATTTGAGGCATGCAGCACAAAGTCTAGTATACTTGTGCTGTCTTGTTACTACTTTTGCGTGGCACGGACTCAAGGCTAGTAAAAGTAAATAAAAAGTATTACAAATAGAAACTAAGCATCTTAGAGCTTTTCTATCCTAGTTCAAACCACGTAAATATTCGTTTTTAGAGCTGCGACAAGCATGATAATCTGACACGAGTTGATTTTCATCTAACCACTTTACTTGAGCTGCTCCGCAAAGTACCCATAAGTGATATATAATGAGTATTCTATTAAAAAAGGAAAGCAATAGAAACCCCTTGAAAAAGCCAATTCAGAGTCGGCACTTGGCTGATATCGTGCCAGCTTTTCCTCTACAAATGTCCATTTCCATGTGCCGTATACAAAGGCCAACTACGCTGCGTATACGCAATATCGTGAAAGGACTTTTTGAGGTTTCCTTTTTGGCCAAATGCTTGAAGCGGCTCGACTTGACTCGCCTCGCCTTGCCTCGCCACGCCTCGCCTCGATTCGCCTTGGGCACGTTCGTTGCCGAACTGCTTACAAGCTGCCTGAGGCAGCTCACTTTATTTTTATACTTCTGCCACACAACGCCTTGTTCTTGTACTTGTACAACACTTAAATCCCAATTCGTTTTGGCTGCAGGAATCACAGCGCAGTGACCCATACCCACACACACACGCACACCCGGGGAAAGGAAAACACTTACTTAGCATGCATGTATGGATATTTTATTGATACGCAACTGCGAGAGCTGCTGGGCGGTTGGCTGGTTGCCTCGAATGGTTTGTTGCCCAGCTGGAAAAATGTGTGCGTAGCTTTTAATGCGTTTGCGAGAGGGGCCTGGTTCGGATTTCGGCCCGAAGCAGTGGCACATGTAGCAACAACAAAAAAAGGCATTTTATGTTTCTTTATTTTTTTTTGCACATTGAATGGCCATGGGGCAACAGCAGCGAGGACAGCGAGAAGAAGCAACTCATATGGAAATCCCTTTGAGTATGCAACGTTTTTCCTCTTGGCTTACACATTTTCACACTCTTGCATACACTATCTTTGTGCGGTCATGCCAGTCGCAGCACACATTTAAATAGCGCTAGAAATCAGTCGCCCAACTCAGAGCTAGAAAAAGTTCTTTAAATTAGGTTCGAGTCCATCTGAACACTTAATTCCTAGGCAAATCCGTTTACACATGTTTCAGCCAGGGTATTCGAGCGGGCTGTGTGGCAGTTGTTGTCTTCACTTCTATTTCATTTTGTGCGTCAAGCGATTCATTCATCTTCTTTGGCGTGGATTTCGGTGCCCGGCAACAATCAATAAAATTCAAGTTGCCTTTTTTCGCCAGCCGCCGCGCAAAAGTCATGCCAGCTGCTAACGCGCTCCTACTGGACGTTGGCGAAATGGGCTCTATTCCTTTTTACAAATACTCACTCACAATATATATATATATATATATATATATATATATATATATATATATATATATATATATATATATATATATATTATATATATATATATATATATGAATGTCGAGGCATTTGCAAATGCCGCCTGATTAATGACGCAATAATTGTTGCCACACGCCAGCGCCAGCGCCGGGGCGACGGGGGCTAAAAGTCGTAGAAGCTGGCTGCGGCCGGGTTCGTTCCGGCTGCTTAGTTTTGTTTGCAGGCAAACAAAGTGTTAAAAAATTGACTTTTGGCTAAACCAACTAAGGAATCGACTTGGCTTTGGCTCTGGCTTTGGTTGTGGCAGTATCTTGTTCTGGCCATTTGATGGGATTATTATCGTGTTAGCCGCGCCATTTTGCCATTTGAAGCTTTGACGTTCCGTTCAATTTAGCAGAAACTGCTCAAATGGAAATTTCAACTACTTTTTGGCTTCGCCTCACTGTCTGAGCGCCTTTCAAGTCTTGCGAGAGCGCGACCCGTGGCGTTTAACGATGATTTATATGCCAAATCATCCGCCACTCAATTGTTCTCCACTAAATTGCGTTTGAGTTGGCTGATAATGAATTTCAATTGGGCCATGATAGCTAAGTGGTCTAATGAATTGTTTGTCAGCTGCTGTAATGCTCCAATCAATTAGAGCAAGTTTTTCTTTCGCTTCCATTGTTAATATATAAATATATATGTGTATATAAATATATCTTCTAAGTATTGAAATAAATGCTCGCCTGGTAAGGCCTCGACGTAGCTGCTTTATTCCTTTAATTATTTATGAGCTAATAAATCATGTGCATAATGCTAGCTGCATCTTTTGCCATTAGCCGCAAGACTTTTAAAAATCCCTTAGAGAAAACGCCACACACACAGACGCACCCGCCCACTCCCGCCCACACACGCACACAACAAATAATTGCACAATGCGTAAACAAAGAATAATTAACAAAAGAAACCGGATAAAGGCGCTGCGTGGAAGCTGAGGCGTTGGAAATTATGCAAAAGGCGGAAATAAAGTACAAATTTATGTTGTTGAACTCGGGCAAAGGCTTTGGCTGGTGGCTGGTAGGCGGATAGGGTGCTCGGCTGGTTGGGCGGCTTGGCGGTTGCCAAGCTCGCTAATTTGCTAAGCTCGCTTAGAGCCACTTGCCTGCTGCGCTGGCAACGCCCCTGGAGATATGAGGCGTGGAGCACGGCTTTTGCGGTATTATCATTAGAATTTAAATTGCCTTTTGCTGCCGGTTTGACTAAAGGTAAATAATTTGTGGCGCCACAACGGTTGGCATATTTTTACGAGCTTATTCACCCTTTTCCTTTTTTATTCCAACTGCCTGTGGGCCCTTCCTTAAGCACCTTTACTCTAAGCTCTCTTATCTAGTTGAATATTTAATTAGCCGCAATATCCAGAGCAACAGACAATCGTAGGGAAAGTGAGGGAAGCTCTGGAATATGGGCCAAGAACTGGGCCAAACCAACTGAAAGTTGCAACATTTCTCGAGCTGACAGTTACTCAAGGTATTACGAAACATCGAGCCGCTTCGGACTTTGCGCAAACAGACAACTTGCCGAGGCACACTTTTATCTTATTCAAATTTTACTATCTGTGGCGCTGCGCGCCAGATAAGCCTTATCTGGCATGTGTTTGGCTTTGCTTTTGATGTTTATGCTGTTGTTTTTCTGCTGCTGCTGCTGATGCTGCTGCTTCTGATGCTGGCATTTCCAAATAGTTGTGAACTTTATCGCACAAACAAACAGCGAGCGAGCGAGTAGCGACTGGGGCATCCAAAGTACACCATGCAATGCCACATTTTGTGGCTGCCACGCCCACAAGCCCGCTTGCCACATGTCGCTTATAATTTGCTGTAACTTTCGGGTGGCTGTAAACTGACATTTTGGCTTGTGTGGTTTTGGCTGGCATGGCTTTTGACAACTGCCAACAGTGCACCGCTCTCCGGCTACCCAACGAAAGTAAAAATGCCACAGGGTATGCCCACACAGGCATGCCAAACAATTAAAAATAGCCAAGAATAGAAAGTAATCTTGGTATGAAATATAAGAGAAATAAACAGAATTCTTATTATATGAAAGAAGAAGAAGATGAATCTCGTGATTATATTATATATTAGATAAGATATAGGTGACCAAGTGATAATACTTCCGAGAAGTATAATTCAGCAGCTGTTTACCTCATCCATAAAAACTAGTTCATGAAATACCTGATATGAATTGCTATTTGAGCATGGATCATAATGTCTGTCAAGAGAGCTTATTTTTTTAAATTTAAAAAATATGTATTTAAGTCTGTCGAAATACTTTCAACAGGGCATCCATTCGTCGCATACAGCAAATTGGTCAGTTTATACAATTAGCCCATGAGCCCATAGATAGAAATGTAAATAAAATTTCATATAAAAAAATATTTTTTTTTACAACTTTTGTTTATGGCTAGACGATGACATTGAAAAATGTTGAAAATATTTTGATCTAATATACAAATTTGATATATCTGGCACTATTCTCCAGCAATCAGTCAAGATAATGTTTATGTTTACAATTTGTGCTAGGATTTTAGATTGACAGGCGCATGTCACTTTTTTGTGTTTTTGTGAAATTTATTTGCTTGTCCAGCAACAGAAACAATCTTTCTCTGTTCTAATGAAAGGGAAGAGAAAAAGTTGCGAGAGAAAAAAAAACTTCAATTACACAGCTGTGCATTGTGACTGGACATTTTGGCCATTGTGAAATGTGTTGAATATATTTTTTCTTGGCTCTGACAAGTTTTCGATGCAACTGCCAAACGTTTTGTTGATTTATTGTGTGGAATTTCAACTCAACTGAACATTTATTGAAACTGCAATCAGATTCGTTAGCAAAGCTTAAATATGCATGCATAAGTCTACAATTGACAATTATTGTAAATAATTCTGAGTTCTTGCCACTATTTATTTGAGCACTTCTTAGGGAGATTTCTATTTAAAATTCCGTTTAAGAAGATTTTTTACTTATGTTTATTTAATCGTAACGAATCTAGGCACAATGCTAATGGACTTTTAATATGCACATAATTCCATTATGCTGCAACGGAGAGATATGTAAAAACATAAAATGCATTTTGTTGAGGGCCACAAAAGAGAAGGAGAAGAAGAAGCAGTAGAAGAATAAAAAAAAACTAACAAAAATAGGAAAAGAGAAATTTTCAGAGCAACTAAAAATAAATAACAATTTTGTTGTGTTGAAAACATGCTTAGAAATGTTCTTAACATTGCAAAACAGTAACGAATCAAGTGGAAGTGTAGTCAAAAAAAAAGAGAAAAACAACAACGAAAAGAGTCTTACACACACACACACAGCAGTTCACTAGCGGCAAAGAAAAGCGAGTGCGCACAAAAGTATGCAACAACAATTGCAACTGCAGCTAAACAAATGCCATATGAGTTTGTATTGTTGTATATGTGCATGTGAGTGTATGTGCGTGTGTGTGTTGTATCTATGTCTGCGTCTGCACTTCCATGCTGCATAAAGTTCGCATTTAATTTCGTTGCCATTTACAAAAGAAAACAACAAATATTGTTGCTGGCTCGTTTTTCACAAATATCCTTTAGTTCGTGCTGTTGTTTTCCCTCGCTGCAGTTGTTGTTGTTGTTTTCATAGCTTTTTGTTGTTGCATGTTTGGCCGCGAGTTACCATTTGTGCTTGTAAATGGAGTAACACAAACACCAACTTCAACACCAACAAACAAATGTTGAACTGTCTGTGCAGCGTCTGCAATTGTCTCCCAGTCTATCGCTGCGTCTCACTCTCTCCCACTCTCTCTCTCTCTCTCGCTCATGCTCCCTCTCCCGCTTTTGAGTTGCGAGCAGCAGCCAAGTCCTGGCGCAAATTAAATGCAACAACACGATGCGAGGAAGGGTCACAAAAACAGAGCTAAATAAAAATATTCAGCAGCCGCAGCGGAAAGCCCCTGCAGGACTAAGAGAAGTGTGTGTGTGTGTGAGACACCAACAGGATGCATCTTCATGGCTGGCGCATTGCAAATAGGTCTGTGGCAAAGTGCCACGCTGTAGCAATTATAGCCAAAGTGAAGATGTAATCTTTACGCCCTGCCCCCCGTGCGACTGGCAATGACAAATAACTTCATCTTTGTGCAAAATATGCAGCAACGCCTCGCAACCACTCCTAGTTGCAATTCCGCCTTGGACTGTCACTTGATAGTCATAGATTGCCGGCAATGCTTGCCATAGAAGGCAAGCCATTAATATACGCCGTGTTATAAGTCATTTGCTAGTATAGAGAAAGCAGCACAAGAGAAGTATGAAAAGAAATGTGAGATTTTCTTTCTATATATTCCTTACATATATTCCTGAATAAATCGAGTCGAGTTGAATCTTAAAACAATCCATTTTAACAACATATATATATAGAGTATTATATTTACATAGCACAAGCTTGGCTTTCATTTGATCTTAAGTGTTGTTAGCCAAGCTTGTTCTTTAGTCAAATGAAAGGCAATTGGACTATTCCCTAGCAGCCTTCGGCTTTGGCTCTTGTTCCCAGATTCCTTCTCTATTTGTGCTTCGCACGCCTTGTGCCTGGTACACCTAAGTACTAACTGTCCACGCTGTTATGCCATTTCCCGACTGCATTCTGACCACTGACCGTTGCCCGCCGCCGACAAGAGGCACTAGAATCTAGTTACTGTTGTCGCTGGCACCAGTTGAACCGCAGCGCACTTCAAACTAACCAGAACGAGCACACTCACACACACACACACACACAATCACACCGCACACACACACTAATACACAGAGTCAAGAAGTGAATTTGCGGCTTTGATAGCGTTTGCATCCTGGCGATTTAGCTACCACATCCACGTCGAGAGGCCGGCGCTCGTCAAGTGCTCCACTGCCGGACTCCACTTCTATTGCTATGTTGTAAAGTTTTTCCACTATTCCCATTGTTGTTGTTCCCAACAAATTTTCCGGCTGTTTCTGTTTTTCCACTCCTCCTTTTTATTCGGCTTTGCTTTTTGGCTACGCTTTGCGCGGAAATCTAAATTAATTGCTTTAACAAAGTGCACTTGAGTGCTGCAGCCAGCATGTGTTTGTTGCTGTTGTGGTTGTTGTGGTTGTTGTCGTTGTTGGTTCTATTATTATTATTATTACTGCTTTGGGGGTTGGCCGATCATAAAGCCTCAAGTGCCATCATTTGGAGGCAGCTCTCCACAACATTTCAGAGAGTTAAAAAATGATTTTTGGCCTTTAAAAATTTGACCCTTTTCTGACATTTTTGAAATAAATTTTAATAAACTCTGTGTGAAGCTGCAGCAGCTGGCATAAAGTCGAACAATTGTTTCAATTGCATACATTTTATAGTTTAATCTCATTTAAATGCCTTGTAAGCTTTATGCAATTATTTTTATTTTTGGAAAATCTTGAGAAATTTTCTCGCAATTCCATAAATAAAATTTGAATGAACGTTAAATAAAAAATAAATGAAAATCAAAATTCCATTTCTTAAACAAATAAAGTTTTATTTATATTAAAAATCCAAGCGAAAGGAAATTTGTATTTAATTCAATTGGGCTTTAAATAAAATACCAAAAAGAAAATTTAAAAATAAAATAAAATCTATAAATCCTAATAGTTATTTCCGCTTTACAGCTTTCAAAATATATAAGACTACTTAAGTCGTTTGCTGACTAATCAACAGCTTATCAACACCCACTAAATTTAATGCATCAATTTGCATAGGCTCACGTTTTTAACTATCGAGGCAACGGCTACACCACTTGAGCGCCTTAAGTTTTACTAAACACAGACAATTAATGCTCAAGTGGCGCTGCCCCACTATGCGTGCCACACAAAAAAAAAAAAAAACAAAAATAATGCGACCGCAACTTTAATCAAACAACTTTGGGGGAGCCCACGCACTGCCAACAGCTAAAATAGACAACCGGGCAGACAATATTTTCAAGTGTTTCTAAGTCGTCGTCGACGGCAACAACAACAATAATTACAACAGCAACATCAACAAATGCAACAACAACATTAGCAACAAGAAATAAACAACTATGACAACTTCGATGCCTACGCACACTTTTCGTTTCATTGTTTATGCATACGCTTTCAAAGGGTATTATAAATTTGTAATAATAAAAAACTATATGAATAATTAAGACTCGGTTTTGGCTTAATAATATTGCTTATATATTTTTTATTGCTTTTAATTATGTAGAGCAACTCGAATAAGAATTATAAAGTGCTAAGGAGGAATGTAGAATGTGGAAAAAAACCTTGCAGAAACTGAGAGAGAGGGAGCGTGTTAAAGAGCTGTTTAGTAACAAACAAATATATTTTATATCATTTAAAAGGGATTTAATAGATGATGAAAAGGTTTTTCTGATACCGTAACTATCAATATGAAAATTAAATTAAAATACAAATGTTACAGTGACACAAATCTTAAAAAAAAAGTGTTAAAGGCACCTCTCGCTTGGAAAGTGAGAAAAATTCGAACGTGATTCTGGTTTGAGAGTGAAGTTTAAAGAAATATAGTACAGGTATGAATCTAATTGTTATAATATTATAATTCATAAATATTGTTACCTAATTTAAGTCTCTCTTCATTGCAAACAAACAACTAAACGTTCGAAATACAAGAAAGACAAATCCTTGCAGCAGATTTAATTTTACTGGAAGTCAAGTTATTTAAAAATCTTCTTTAAAAAAAAATACTCCTAATATAACTACTATTTTAAAACCATTAACTATAATTTAAAAAATTTCTCATACAATTTTTTTTTTTATAAATACATTTCACCTAACAAATTTCAGCATATTCATGTATTGTGAGCGTATCTACGCTTCGTCTTGGAATCCAAATTGGTCGCTGTTTGTCGTTAAGTCTTTTGACTTGGTTTGTTTGTGAACTTGTTTTGGTTACTTGTTGCTTTTTGTGTCTGTCGTCGACGCCGCCGCCACCGCCGCCGCTGCCGCCGACGCGTTGCGACGCCACAAGCGTCAACAGGTAAACGTAAACATGCCCCACACACGCGGCCAGTTGTCGGAGACAACTCGACTCCGAGAGCTCAAGAAAAACGCATGTTCGAGATTTGTTATTGACCAAGCTATGGGCTGGCTTATGGGCCAGCTCTCAGAGGGCTTGCATATTTTCCAGTCTTAATGCGCGTTGACGGGAAAAACGTGTCAACGAAAAGTTTTTTTTGGAAAGTGCGGAAATCTCTTTATGAATGAAATTGGGTCTCAGCGACACGGGACTGTGTCGATTGTGTTGTCATTTGATTAATAATCGGCTTCGATACCGAAGCTTGGGTTGGGCCTTGAAGTCGAAGTCAAAGTGGAAGTTGAAACTGAAGTTGAAGTTGAAGCTGAAAGTCTGTCATCATCCAAGGGATCAAATCTGTTTCTATTGTGGTTCACTTCAAGTGCTTGCTACCGGTTATTAATGGCTTTACATATTTGTGTGGAGTGTTTAATCATGTTGAAGTTGTTTTTTTTTTTTATCTGAGTGGACTTGAAGTGCTTGTGCTTATAAACTATTAAAGCGAGAAATATATTTTATTATTATAAGCAAAGAATTATTCAATTTTAATTGTAACTACATAGAAAACATGGACGACAATATGGTACATTTTAGGACTAATTATAAGAATAGATAACGCGCAATAAGGCTAATCTGATAAAGGAATTTTTCTGACTAACTGATAAGTTGCTAAATAATTGTATTATATTAAAACAAATTCCCATTTCTTAGGAATCTTTGCAAATGAGGGCTTTAGTATGATAATAATCTTGTAGGCTGAACTTGTTTACTGTAAACATTTAAAACACTATACAAGCTAAACAATTTCAAATTAATATTTTACACCAATTCACTGAAACGATATATTTTATTAATTCCAATTAATGCATCAAATTTTTAATTTCCTTAAATTTGTACAACTTTCGCACAACTGTGATCAATTGCCATTTTGATTTGGCAAATAATTGACATGAAACGTTTATCTCAATTAGGCACGGCTGGGATTAAATGGCGCGAACGAACAGTTTTTGCAACACAAATTATGTTTATTTAAATACTTCGGCAACACAATGCAAATAGTTGTTAAATTTCAATAAGAATTGCAAACATTTTTTTGCATTCTTTGGCACTTGGAAAAATTTGCTTTGTACAAATTTCAATTTCAATTTCACTTAGTTCGCTCGGCCGGCGGAAGCAGGCCCGTTACATGTGTGCATAATTAATGCACATTTCACTTTAAAATGCACACACACACGCACACACACAGACACAGGCACGCACACATGG
The DNA here is from genome assembly GCA_035046225.1 of Drosophila pegasa. Taxonomy (NCBI): domain Eukaryota; kingdom Metazoa; phylum Arthropoda; class Insecta; order Diptera; family Drosophilidae; genus Drosophila; species Drosophila pegasa. The sequence continues at coordinate 14,101,324 of JAWNOD010000398.1, read as the reverse complement.
GCGCACTTACACAAACACAAACATAATGGCGGTGGCTGTGCCGCCTTTTCTGTGCGTTGCTTTAAGCAAAGATTTGCGATTAATTGTTGCATGGTGGGATTCAATTTGCATGTGTGCAAATGTAGCCCATAAACGTGCGCTTGCAATCTGCATGTCTGCGGGCACATGCAAGTGCGGGTGTCCGAGTGTGTGTGTGCGTGTGTGCACGCCTATAGGTATGCAAAGACCAATTACATGGTAAACTGATTTACTTTATCCTTTTATTCACAGTAAGCACAATTGTTAATCCTCATCATTAATATATATAAAGATATATACGTATATATAATTATATATCCAATTAAGATTTTTTTTTCAATTTTCCGCTGAGTTTTTGAATAAATATTTGAATTGTTTACAAGCCGGTTAAACAAATCAGCGCTTGGCGACCGTTATCAACGCGCGTACGGACGCATCTCAGAACACGAACTGAACTGACGAAGAGCAACGGCAAGTGCGAACCTACGCTGGCGGCAGCGCTGTCGACGCCAGCAGTCGCAGCATCCAACAGCAGCAGCAGCTGGCAAGCTATCCAAAATAGCGCCACACTCGGCTGCCGTCGTCGTCGTCGGCATGTGCCGAGATAACAAAAACAGAGAACGAAAACGAAAACGAAAACAGAGGCCGAGAGTCCGCTCCAGTGGAGAGTTTTGGGCGCGCGCTCTCTCCCAGTCTACACGGCAAGCAGCCGGTAAATATAACGGTATTCGCCGGCAAAATACGTAAGTGACAAAGCAAATGCTCAACTAAAAGATACCCTGCATAAGTGGAGAGTATGGAAAACTTGACTTTACTTTTCATTTTGACATCCCGCAGCGACTTTTATACAATTATAGGCAAAAAACTAAATGAAGTTCAATTTTTTAAATATGAAAATTCGTTATACGGTTATTTTTATAGCTGCAATAATTGATATACTAGTTTATATACCTCTTCTCTCTAAATAATGAGCATATTATTTTTGACAGCTCTGAGTCCAGTTCGGCATTGCCAACACAAAGGCTATAATGGCTTTTGGGTAAGCAAAGCTCAAGCTCAGAGCACAAGGCGCAGGTGCTCGACCAACTAAGTTAAAGCTTAATTGAGAGCTTTTGCTTTTGTAACTAGGATACATTTATAGAAAGCTTGAGGTCAAAAGCTTTTAAAGGTTTGGTGAAAAGAATAAAAGCACGTTACAGTTATTTTTAACTATTTACAGTTTTGAATGAAGCTAAAAGATGAAAATATAAAATATTTCTTAGAGCTCTATAAAACCATACAAAGCCATATATATATTATTATTATAATTATTATTAAACCTATAAATAAATGATTTTATTAATTAACTATAAATATATATAAACTTTTTTAAAATATATCCTCAATTTGGAAGAAAAGGCGAGTGAAAAGAAAAGCATTTACAATAATTGGCTCCAATGGGCGAACGCATGATTATAATGGGAAAGTGGCGGGCGGCCACATGGAGCACAGTACAAATAGGGCTGATGATCATTGAGAAGGTGATGATGATGGTGTGGCTGCACGGCCAGTAACCCAGGCAGCAAATACAAACATTCAAACAGACAGACGCCACGCAGCACTTGAAAAACGCGCCGCACTCTGAATTGATGCGTGGGTGGAGGCTGAGCCGGTGGCATGTTCTGGTGTCGCTGATAAGTGTCGAGGCACACAGGCGAATGGGATTGAAGAGGGCGGCCCATATTTATGGGTGTGTCTGCGAGTGTGCTGCATGCAACCCAGTTGAGGCTGCAATGGCAATTCGGGTTGCAAATGCCATTGAGACATTAAGTGGTCCGGCACACAACTCGCTTCATTCCAATCCGTGCCGGTCATCAAAGCAAGGCTACAAAGTAAGCAAATTCGAGTGGATCCGCATGGGGCAGAGCACTTGTGCTTCGATCTGATATCACAAATTGATTGCATGTTTCATGGTCATACGGAAAATGAAATTGGAAATACTTAGAGAAAATTAGCTGATAAAGCCAACCCCAAACAGAGAGCGGGCGAGCGCATCAAATGCGGGTCAATTAGAGGCAACGGGGGAAAACTCTTTTAAGAAAATTGCAATTTATTCTTCAAGTGTGGCACGAAACAAAGAACGAACTTATTGATCACAAAAACCAAATAAACAGAAAAATAAATAAACATACAGAGAATGAAGTCAAAATAATAATAGATCATTTGTAACAGATATATAAAAAGAAACTTACGCATATTTATGTTATAAATAAATCAAGATCTGGTAAGGTAAAGTTTTGAGTAAAACATTTTCCAACTGAGGAAAATTTATGAAATATGATTGAAGACATTTTTGGTTTATCATTTGATTGCTGGGAAATTTCCTCTCAGCATATTAATTATCTAAAATACTTTAGACTTGCTTTCAATGCAGATTGAGCTCATACCGGCTTTAATCAAAAAAGAATTTTCTTAATTTTAAATCTTCTTCTATCTCAAATATATATCACATGTATATCCGTCACCTTCAACTTTTGAGTAACACTTTCACGATTTCATCCACTGTACACACTTAATGCATTATAATCATCTTCTGGTGCAACCGGTCAATGCTCCAGAGACTGAAGTAAAGTACATTTTTTTTCATAAATCTTTCACTTGAGGTCAGGTTAATTGTGGTACAAAGACAGCGGTGTATTCGTATAAAAGAGAGCACTCGAATAGCGTAAATTCTTGTATGCACTTACCTTAAACATCATCGGATCCGATTCTGCGTTTTCGCAAAGTGTTTCCGTTTCCGAGAGAAAAGCTAGAAACTGCCCGAGAAGATGAATCGATTAGAGAAATATGATATGAGATGAGATGATGTGGAGGCTAACCTGATCCATTTTACGATCGAGCGACTGCAGATCGTGCACAGCGGCATGAAGCTGTTTGCCTCGATTGATTACGCCATTATTCAAGTTGGAGTAGCTGCAAGAGGAATTTGAGGTATATAAATATATAAGAGCAAATGAGGAGAATACGACCTGTTTTTTCTTTTACTTCTTTTGTTTAGATTATGAACTATTTTTGTTTTTATAGAGAATGCATTTAATAAAACTTTATGATATATAAGATAGACTGAATCATTATTAATAGAAATAGATAGCTGCATCATAACAGAAAACTCTATGCTGCTTTAAGAATATTCAAAACGAATACATGAATACTCAAATTGATCTCTTCTACAGAACTTAAACATAAATATTAATCAAGGTACAAGAGATAAATACAATCTATAGTTCCATTAGTTTTTATGTGTGACAAGCATTTCCATCGCCTATTTTGACCATGTTTTAAGAATTTGCTCAAATTAAACTTTTGACTATGTATAGAATGTCACTCAGAATGGAAAACTTTAATAGAAATCAATATCATTGGTATACACAAAAGTGTTCTCATAAAGAAATCGCTCTTCTCTTACGAATATTAAAAATATATATATAAATAGTTGAATAGCTTCCATCTAAAGATTTATTGTTGTCTGAGAATTTAAGGATTTTTCCGCGTCTTAAGCAACTTGCTCTGCTCCTGCCGTGATTTATTCTCTTTGTGTATTTAATGCTGAAGCTAGACAAGTGCAAGTCATTAATTCGCATTACATGCAAATCGCACAAGTGTTTGAAATTGAAATCGCGCAACTGTTTGCATTTTCGCATTTCATTTAGTCTGGCGCTCCACGGAGTCGCTGCACGAATTCAATAGACACTCACCGTTGATTAATGGACTCAGTCATCTTCTTAACTCTGGAAGTATCATCGTTTGGATAGACTGCAATTAGTTTCTGAGTCAGCTCGCTGAAGAGGTCGAAGTGCTGCTTATTCTGGTGCAGCTCGGCGTGGAAAGACTACAGATATGTAAAGGAAATAGATTAATTTATGCACTCCAAGGACTTGCCATGCCAGCTAGCACAAGTCACCTTCTGCTCCTTCTGCTGGGCCTCCAGTATGTCTGCTGTGGTGGCCACGGTGCCCATCCGCTCGGCTCGCTGCTCCATGCGCGCCAGCCACATTTCCAGCTCGACGCGCTTGGCCTCAAACCTGCCAATTGGAATTAAGCAATTAATTGGATTGACCCTAAAGTAGGCTAAAGGATAACCCACCGCTGCGAATCGCTCAACATGTTCTTCAGCTGCGCCGCTCGCTGCAGGACGCACTGCGAAGTCTCATCCCAGTGCTCTCTCAGGCGCGTCACTGTGAATGGCAGAACAGGGAAGAGTTTAATTAATGGTTCTCTCGAGCGCCTAGCAATTGGTTACTGTTAAACAACATTAGCTAAAACAACACTAGAAACATTTTAATCGAGTGACATAAGTTAGCTGTGGTGTAGTCTCTAGTAAACTGGGGAGCCTTTGGAGTCCCACTCAACATTTATTGACCAGTTGTAAGTTCATAAAACGCCATGCAACATCATTAGTAAACAAGGGAGAGAACAAGCGAGCTCGTTGAGTGCTTCACTCGTTCGGCGGGTCTACGTGTGCGAGATGGTCTCAATTATTATCAGATTAGTTGGAGCCCACTCTGGTGTCTATTAGGGGCTGTTAGCTCTCGCACAACTTGGTTAGCATAAACACAAATCGTATTCGTTACCTTTCAGAAAGCAACGTATAAAGTCTAAGTCAGCTGAACAGTGCGGAGCCATGGAAAACTGTTTCAATTCTTGCAGAGAAGTAATAATAGAGGAAAATCAATAATATTTGTACAATGAATATATATATAAATAATTAAATAAACTAGAATAACATAGACAAGTTGCTTTATGTGCGTGTAAGCAGAGAAATTTTATAAAAATGAATATTTGCTTCACGGAGATTTTGTTGATTTGAATTGCAAATATTACAGCGATCTGCAGAAATTTATATTGATAAATAAGCGTTAAAACTAAAAATGTAAATATTGTTTTCTTATGAAACTAACAAATTAAAAGTCATAAAAAACTATAAAAAGTAAATAAAATAAATTATTTATTCGATTTGTAGTCAGAAATATTAGAAAAAATGGTAAGACATGAAATAAAACCAGATTTTAAATCTACACTTTTATTTCAATTATATATAGAGAGATAGTATTATTCGACTTAGTCTAGTAAATGTTTGTATGAAACTAACTTAACTTTACTAACTTAATATAATATTTGATACAGTCAAGCTTTAAACCATACGAAGTTAAGGAATCTCCATAAGGGAGATTCAATCCACTGATTGCCGTTTACTGATTCGTCGGACGAATCCCCTTGGTTGATAACAAGAATTTTTAAAAAAGTCAGACCTATCATTGACTTAAGCCTAGCATCACTCATCCACAAAAGGACAAACATGTATCATATACCAGCTCAATAGCTCAAGCTCTTACTTTTAATGCTGCAAATCTTCCAACAAGGAGAGTTAATATAATAACTGAACCAACTTGCTGAACCTAAGCTGACTAATAATAATGCTCCTAAAAGTATCTAATATTCCTTACTATTTTTATTTATATTTAAAACTTTAGGTGAATTGATATCATATAATTGTCTTTAAGTTCTAAGAACATCATACGATCACAACAAAATCTAAGTTTAAGATATAAATTGTTAGTAAATTATATTTTACTATTACAAAGAACTTAAAACTTGAATCTTTAATTTAAAATTTTAATTTTAAATATGTATCCAAATAGATTTTAAAGCCTATTTCCTATACATTGCGCTATCTCTAGTCAATACCAACTTTCTCAACATTATGATTTGGTAACTACAATAAATAAACAAAGCTGAACGTAATGAAAACTTCAGATGGCAATAAGTCGAATTAAAGAATAATGGATAGACAGCTAGTTGGTTTGATAATAAATTAAACTAATAGTCTGCAGTCATTACCTACAATATTTTCCCATAAAAAAAAATAGAATAAAATAAATTAGCATATATTATAACTTTCAGATGCCCTGATCTGTCATCCCATTGCCCAGCAGTCAATCAGTAAATTACTCTGATCAAGCAGTAATAGATAAATGGATATTTTATCTTCTTCTTCTTCATCTTACCCTGAATGCCTCCGGCTGCGTTCTGGGAGATTTGAGTCTCGTCGTGCGACGAGCGGCGACGCATGCGCAGCTCCTCTCTGGACAGCCCAATGGGCACGACGCCATTGCCGGCGACGACCTGGGCGGCAGCAGCAGCGGCGGCCGCAGCAGCCCGCGACTGAGCCTGATGCTGCAGCAGTGCAGCGGCTGCCGCCGAGCCGGGCAACTGGCCCATGTTGTGCACCACCTGGGGCGGAATGTTGCCCAGCAGCTGCTGGCGGATCTGTTCGCGGAACTCGCTGCTCAGCGGCACGGGTGGCTGTGGCGACTGCTGCTGCTGCTGCTGCTGGGAGGCTTGAGCCGCTGACGCGACGCCACCGCCACCGACTGGCGGATGGTGACCAGCGGCGGACAAGTTGTTCTGCATGCGATGGCGACTGTACTGCAGCTCCAGGGGCAGATTGCGGTCGAGCGAGCGCATGTGATGCTCGATGGTCGAGCGCATCGACTGCTCCACCTGCGAGGGCGATGCGGAGGAGACGGACGACGAGGATGAATTGTGAAGGGATTGTTGCTGTGCCTGGGCACGCAGCTGCTTCAGCTCCTCCAACGACTGACGCGCATCGCCCACCCGATTCTCGTCGAGCGACAAGTTGCGCTCATAGTTGGTGGTGCGCAAGTTGACGGAGCTGCCCAGATGGCGACCGCCGCCAGCGGCCAGGCTGGCCTTGAAGCTTAGATCGAAGTTGTTCTGCACGGCTGCCTCCAGGCTGCGCAGGTTCATCTGCTCCTGCATGGCGCGCTCCATGTTGCGCAGGCCGCTCTCTATGCCACGCAGCGCGTCCTCCGAGCCGAACTCGTCCGTGGGCGAAATGGGCACGGGCGCTTGCCTTTGGTTTAGCTTCTTGGTCTCGCTGGCTCGCGTCGGCGCCGGCGACGGCACCGGATTACAATTTCCGAGCGAATTCGCATTCTTCGAGCTCTGCTCACTCAGCGCTGCCACAGCCGATTGCAGCACCAGTGGCGGCGGCGGTGGCGGCATCTCAAAGGGATTGGAGCAACGCCGTGCGGCCATTGCCTCGGCCGAGAGCGTTGAGTGCTTCTCTGGCGGCAGTGGCGGCTTCTCCTTGAACTTAAGCCCGGCCAGCGGCGAGTTCTGTGCGCTGTTCTGCGCTGAGCTGTGCGCGGACGCGGGCTTCTTGGGCAGCGGCGGTGGCTGGCGCAAAGGTGGCGGCAGTCCAGGCACCACCATTTGCTGGCCTTCGGGCAGGCTCTTCAGGCTGTGGCGCTTGGGTGGAATTTCGGGCGGTGCCGAGCGCTCGCTGGCGCCGCGTGCCGGAATCGCTGGCACCGGCCGGCTCTGCGGTGGCAGCGGTGGTGGCGCCGCCTTCTGGCCGGGCGCCTGCTCCTGCGAGATCTGCTTACGCAGCAGCTGCTGCCCGCGCAGCGCTGCCTGGGCGGCCAGCTCGGAGTTGAGGCGCGGTATCTGCGGCGCCAGCTTGGGCAGCTGCTCATCGGGCACCGTCGGCGGCACCGGAGGCGGCGGCTTGGCAGTCATCGCTGGTCCTCGATTGTCTTGTGCGTGGCAATGTTGTGCGTGTTGCTGGCGTTGCGTTGTGCGTGGCTGCGACAGCTGCTGTTGACTTACAGACTGCGATTAAGGCGGCCGATTGACTTTCACTTCACTTCACATGCGGCATCACGTGCTGCATTCGATATGTATGTTTTGCATTGTCTGACGCGGCTTTTAATTCAAAATATATAAAAAAAAACACGATTGCGTTGTTGACATTGCTAAAGGCTTAACCAATGCACCGATAATAATAACAACAACAACAACGGCGACCCGCTGCAAGCCGGCATTTGCCCCCACGCGAGTCGTGCCCGGGTCTGGGTTTGTTTATACAGCGTGCCGGAAACTCAACACAGTTACAGGCCACAAACAAGCACACAAATAAGTGGAGCACACAGGTAAGCGCACAAAGAGAATGCGACGAGTGCGGACCCAAGAGAACGCGCTCTTCGCCAACGAAAAAGCGCACATGGCGAGCACCCCATAGCCCACACCACTGCACCACCCACACACACACGCACTCTCAGCTCTCTCAGTGGGTTATTGCTCTTTCACACACTCACACACACCCGCACACGCTTTTTCACCACACTTTGCGCCTTGCTCTGTGCCGGCTGTCAACGCACAGGCGGCATTTTCCATTCTATTTTCTTTCTTTTTTTTTTTTGGTAATCTCTGAAAATGTTGCGACTGTTTTGCTTTGCTCTGTGCTTCGCTGTACAGTAGTTGACGTGTATGAAGAATAGGTTTGGGGAGAAATATGGAAATATAGCTGAAGCTCGAGTTTTGGTATTCTTGCATAAAATCTGCTGGCAAAAAGTAAAAATTTTAATTTTATTTTGATAAAAATCTACTTTTATCTGCATTTAGAGACCTTTCACAAAAGTGAGATATACGACGTATAGAACTATTAATAATGCATACAAAAATATAGTTAAATAACTATGCTCTATGCATGAACTTTGATTGAATAAAACGAATTCTTAGCACAAAATATTTTTTCAATATTCTTAAATTAAAACAAGTAAGAGCGCTCTAATCGAGACGGCTCGATTAAGAGATACCCTGAACCCTGTGGGAGCTGTTACTAAAATCATTTAACGCTTCCTTGATATATACATTGCATATAACGCATGCACTCATAAATACACAGTTATGCGTAGGCATAGGGGCCGGTATCCAAAATCGAAAAATTACAAAGTGTGCGAATTCATTATAGTAACATACACAGCAAAATTTGAGTATTTAACTTTTACGATTACAGAGTTACGCTTGAAAAACAAAGTCAAATTATCGATTGTTATCGATAATAAGAAAACGGGATGAGTTATCGAAAATTTAAGATAAACTCGTTAAGCGTATGGTATACACGAGTATTCATGTTAAATTTCAAGTCTCTAGCATTTGTGGCTTAGGAGATCTAGGGGCATCTACGGACGGACGGACGGACAGACGGAAAGGGTTCGGGGTAAAATAAAAATAAAAATTTTCTGATGTATCTGTTGCCAAGCTCTTCATAATTTTTTTATATATTTAGTTATATTAATTATGTCGTTATTCATATTTAAGCTTTTACTTCTTCATATCAAGTCTTTACTGTACATTATTTCAGACGCGTCTGCTGTGAGTAAACATGTGTGCATAGTTGAGTGCACAACACTGCAAGGCAACAAAGGCACACACACAGGCACGCACACACACACACATTAAGCACCCACCCACACCCACACAGTCATCACACACAGTCGTCGTCTCAGCTGGCCGGCAAACGCAGTCGAGCGCCCCAACGTATGCAGCAAAGTTTTACGCAGCAACACGAAGAACTTTTGCCGTTGGCTTTCGGCGACTGCAACAAGGTGCACGAGGCAAGTTTGTGTCGTGTGTGTTGCTGTTATGGTTGTTGCGGCTGTTATTCCAATTGTGCGCCCCAAACAGTGCACTTTTATTGTCCCGTCCAGCCAGTGGCCGTGCCACGCCATTAAGCCCCCGAAGGCGCCCGTGGCAGGTGCATTTAACTTCTGGCACACCTTTAAATGCATATAACAATGTCGACGTTGCAACGGCCTGCTGGCCATTTCGCTCAGTACACTTTTATTGTCTGTCTTGGCCTATCCCCAAGCCCTATTTGTCCTCTGCCCTCTCGCACTCTCTGTCTCTGGCACTCATCGCTCTGCTGCAATTTGTATAGCGTCTGTCTGTGGCTGAGGTTGGCCTTTGTTCTGCTCAAATGCTTGACTTCATTTGATAGTTTTTAAAATCATGTGCAACCACCACATTGTGCAGGATAGTAGCTCGTCCTTTTTCAAAGCCTCCGCTCACTAATTACTCGACTCTTCACATTGCCCCCGGTCGCCGTCAATATCAGCTCCATATATACTATTTGCTTTTCATTCTTTCCGCAAACTTTTTGCAATTAGTTGAAAATATTTTGCTGCATAAGCAGCTTAGTTTAAATGGTGAATATTGTGAAGTGCTTTTAGCTAAACGCACAAATGGGAAATTCCTAAATTGCTTTTACGCACACTTCAACCAATAAGCTGGGTACATACACTTTTTTACTGCATTAAATACTTCCTAAAAGTAATGTTTAGTTGATGGAAATTTCTCGACAAATTATTTATTTTTAATTAAAGTTGTAAAGCAAGAAAGCGAAATGTTGTGTGCATGAAGTGATATTTTTTTAGAGCTAACGAGGTAAGCTTGTGGGAAACTATATATAAACTTAAGCTTTGAAGCCTGACATATTTAAATTTGCAACTACATTTTTATACCATTTGATTTATCTTTGCATTACAACTGTCCGAAGTTTAGATGTGCTTACATCTTACATATGCCTTGTAATGCTGATAACATTGTTATTGAATGATAGGACGGTCGTTCAATTAAGTTAGCATAAGTCTAGAGATAGAAGCATCTATTCTTTAAGCAGACACGAGACAACTTGAGAGCGCTTGCTTGGAGTATGGAAATACTAAAACAACCAATCACACATATTAAATCTCAGCTGACACATAAAAAATGTATATAAATAAAATTTGACGAGCGGAAAAAATATATATGCTATAAATATTTTGATGAATTCTATTTTATAATCCATAAACAAGATATGTACAGTTGTGTTCAAGAAAATAATAGTGCTGCACTACACAAAACATTGACCAAATGAAAAGCAAAGGAAAAAGATTTCTACATCTAAAGCCAACTTTAGCTCGCTAACAAAGCTAAGTTATGATTCTGATTAGTCTCAAGATAGCCTACAGCTATTCTTATTCATAAGACTCCTACAAATCGTACTTATTCCAATGAAAGCTTTTGACCTTAAGTCTCATTGGGTATTCAATAGAAAAGCATGGCTAAAGTCAACAAATTCAATCGAGGCAAATCAATCAACACAAGTTTCATTGTGCATAGGCGATGTGCCTAATGTCAACACGAATGCTAACAAAACACATTTTGAATAAGTAACAAGAGCTCCGGCTCATGAGTTGCTCAAGTTATCTGTTATTATAAGAAAAGAAACTTGATTTGTAGAGCTGGAAACTGGAATAAATTTAGGCCATAATACAGCAAATCCCCCTTGATAAACAGCAAGAAAACTTGTTACACGGAATAAAAAGAAAAATAAGTTCATTGTTTTTAGAATTGAGCAACAGCAACGGCTGTGAAAACAACGACAACGCCAAGAGGCGTTAGGGTAGCGTAGCGTAGGCGTGGCAGGACGGGACAACAGCGAATAAATAGACTTGAAAACTATTTGGAAAAACACAAAGCGGCACAACACGTTCGCTGTGAAGCAACTGCTTACATCTGCATACTGTATAAATAAAATGTTATTTTCCGCCTAAAAGTATGCAATCAAGTCAAATAACTTGAGTGTGTTTCGTCGCCGTTCTCAGCGTTCAAGTTGCTGGTTGTTGGTGTTGTTGTTGTTTTTTTTTGTAGTTGTTGTTGCTTTTGCCATTTGAGTGAGCGCAAAGTTTCATTTGCTTTGTTTTCTTTTTCTTTTTGCTGCTGACTTTGCTGTTTTTGTGTACTGCCATCCATGAATTACCATTCACAATACACACAAACACACACACAATCATAAGCAAACACACACACACACATATATATATATATATATATATATACATAAGTATATACCACAAATTATGCTACATTCGTTGGCTGCTGCTTCGAATGCCGTCAACGCGTTTCGCGCTGCGTGCTCATGTAATTTATTGAAACACATTTCTTTTTGCCATCATGTGAACAACAACAGCAACAACAACGAGAACAACACAGAGTCTTATTGTTCTTGTCGTAGTTGTTGTTCCCACAAATACGCCCACTTTAGTTGGCGTCGCTTTTGTTGGCTTCAGCTCTCGCTTTATTGAATATTTATATTATTATTTGCTGGCAGTTTATGCGACACGCATTATGCATTCAGTTATAATATTATGCATGCCTGTTATATTTTAATTAATTATAGATTAGCATATTGTCGAGGCATTGTGAATGCCATGTGCAACGCAAATACAGCTTCACAAATGTATTTATTGATGCGGAATTGATTGATATGCAAATCTCTGGACAACAATTAACATTTGACAAAGGATCATAAATTCAAATTTATGTTTAATATTTAAAGCAATTGAACTGTGAAAAACAATTATGAATTTATTCAGATTTTAAGATATTCAAAGTTTTTCTTTTTTGTTGAAATGTAGTCTAAAAATATATTACAAATTGATTTATATTTATATATATTATTAAATCATTTAAATATAAATATAAAATATTATTTTATCATTTAGAAAAATCCGCCAAACATTGTAAAAGAAATTTTAAAAAATATTTTGTAATTATATAACCTAATTTTTAGCATGGAAAACTCTTTTCAATTGACTTTCTTCTGCTGCCATCAACTCAAATATAAAGTTAAAGTTATCCCAATAATTTTTAATAGCTTCAGTTAAGACTCTGTTTTTAAACTGTTTGTCTTTTAATGCATCTGCAATAAATTCCACATTGAATGCGCACGTTTTGCTTAATTATGATAAGCTGTTTAACTCATTTGGAATTCATTTTAATGAATTTGTAATTGTTTCGATTGCACGACAAATAAATCCAATTAATACTGCTCACTTATCAGCTTGCACGGCCATGTTTGCTTCTCTTTTTTTCTGTATTTTCGTATTATTAACAATGGCATTTATATTTGAATGCGGTCGGTTGAACGCCGCTCGACAATATTTGCGGCTTTTGCCACCCTCACGTTTATTGATTTACAAAAGTAGCGGCAACAAAATTGGCAACACAAATAACAACAACTACAACGACAACAGCATGGGCCCACCAAGAGGGTGTGCGTGTGTTGTGTGTGTGTGAATGTGGGGAGAGGGGGGAGGGGAGGAGGTGATAGACAGGGCTGGGCTATAATCCAATGCAGACAAAAACTTTAAATGCCGATTTTGTGGCTTGGCTTTTCTTGGCCCTCAAAACACACACGCACACACACTTATAAACTAGCACACACACACACACGCATAGACACAGAGCACGAGCTCCGCTAATTGAATACAATTAATTTGGCTTAGGGAGCAACGAGTTTCTTGCTTTTTTTGTATCTTTTAAAATTTACAGTTTTTGAGCAAGAATTTTCACGCGTCGCGACGTCACGAGACAACAGACGACAACAGAGGCGGGCTGAGGCGGGCTGAGGCGCCTCAAGACGAAACGAAAAGAAAACAGAAATGGAGACGAGTGGATTCACAACCGTTTGTACGCAGTCAAAGCCCACGAATGTCCTGGGCTGACTGCCCTCAGAGTCCCAACTGGCCGTGAACAAAGAGCGCAGCGTTTTCAACACGGAACTGTTTTTACTACGCTTTCGACACGCTCACGCTCACGCTAGCGCTCTCCGGCGGGCGGCACCAGCAACCCCCAAAAGCGAGTAAACAAAGATGGAAAAGCACGTTTGCTGGGGCGCAGCAGCAACCCCAACATAAATACAGCCCGGCCCCCTCCCCCACGCCCCACGCCCCACGTCAACAAAAAGACAAACAACCACCCACCTGGTGGCTCTTCCTCTCTTTGCCTGTCTCTCTCTCAGTTTGTCTCTCTTTCTGTTCGCCTCTCTGTTTGTCTGTTTTCTCTGTTGTTCGGCTCTCTTGCGGCCGGCATTCCGGCAGTTTGTTTTGCTTGTGAGGGGCATGCGCATTGGCTGCTCCATAGCCGGGAGCATGCTGGGGCCGCCAACCTTCCTGCCACATGTTGTGCGTGTCTGCCGCAAACCTTGATAACTGATAAGAAACTTTAACATCGGCTTTGCACAGGGTTGCACACACAACCAGCGTGCCGAGGCCATTGACGGAATTCTACTTCTAATATGTATGCGAGTCTGTATGTGTGTGTGTGTGTGTGGTTGTTGTTTCTCGTGGCATTGTAGATATTTGCTTTTAGCCCCACGCGCTGCCCCTTTCATCCAGTTTCGAGGGTGGTAATAACATGAGAATTTCTGAAACTTGAGTCGTGTGCAACGGTCTTAATGACTGAAAAAGAAATACCTCGCCTTTCATCGCCCTTCTCTCTGCCCTCATCCAGTCACTCCAAAGGGCGGACTACGAGGCGCGTCTTTTGCATAAGAAAATATAAATTAAAATACACCTCAATGGAAAAGCGGCCATAGCATAAAAATGCAAATAAAGGAGAAGATTTATTCGACTGAAATCGCGCAGCTTTAAGCAAAATCTGTGGAAATAGCTTGAGCTCTGAGGCAAAAATCGACTGAAAATATGTATAATAGATATGCAGAGCACCAGAATAAAATTCTTGAGCATAAAACCGACTTGTTTCGATTGAATATAAGCCCAGATCTAGAAAATATTTTCTGCCAGAATCAAAATTGATGAGCCGAAATGTTAAGGATTTTCTTTTTTCGTAATTCTTAGATCCCTTTCAACGGACATAGAGGAAGTGCAGGGCAAGAGAGCCAACACTATTTCAAAGCTATCGACAACAGCAGCGACACGAGCTAATAAAGTGTGTGAATATTTTCTAATGAATTTAATTAAAATTCATTTTCATTCATTACTAAGCCCCTGCAGAGTGGGACGGGTACTCGAACTCAGCAGGAAAGCCACTTACACACATGGCAGTCACGTACCGTGCTAACCCAGGACAATTTGCGTCATCAGTGAATTGCCCAGCATGGGGCGCTAGACAAAAGCCAGCGGATTAAAAAACCTGCACTTGAAGGGAGCCAAGAACGCTACGTTGGCCAAGCTCCTACACAGCAGCAGGCACACGCTCGGCGCTGGCTGTGACCTGTAATATTCGCAAACATTTTTCACATAACTTCCGAGCACAACAATTTGCGCAAAAACTATCTGGCGCATAACTGAGAGCCTGCCCGGCTGTCTGGCTGTCTGACTGTCTGCCTGGCTGGTAGCACAATTATTTAATTTAATGTTGCTTTCAAATTTGCGGCAGAAGCGTTAAGTGCTCAAGTTACGTAAAGCCAGCGCAGGAGGCAAAGCCAAAGACGAAGCCCAATTGCCCCTGGTCAAAGGTCTGAGGTTAAGCAGTCATGAAGACGTCGCTTTTAAGTAATTAAAAACAGAGAAACTTTTGGGCTCTAGCAACGAAACTCAAATACGCTTTCAACTTACTGTGAAATGTGTGTAATATCATATGAGATTCATAGAGATACAATTGAGATTTTACTATATATATTATTTTAATTTAATAAAAATATTTCTAATATTTATCCAGAAAAAAAATATATAAATGATTACATAAAACTTTCCACATTTTATTTCATTACAATTTGCACTCAATGTTTATTCAGCCTCAGCAATTCGTTCAAATAACAATTTTAAATTCATTCAGAGCATGAAAAATGGGCACTCGAAGAGATATCCCTTTGTTGTCAAATTTTATAAACACTAACTGAATTATTTAGGGCTCATCAGATAGTCAAGGTGCCCCCCGGCAAGGGCAGCAAGAGCCAACAACTTCTTGAAAGCGCAGACAGCAGGCAGGAAGCGCCTGCCAGGCAGAGAGTCTCTAGTGGCTGAAGGGGCCCGGGTGAAGGACGGAGGAGGCCTATTAAAGCATGTAATGGCGTGAAGTGGGCGTGGTACTGGGCAGGGATGGGTGCAGGTTGCTGCTGAGAGAAAGACGACAATTAGAGGCAATTTGGATGCTGGCATCATCCCCGGGCCGGGTATCCACGCACTGGGAGAGGGGGCGAGTGCGTTGTCCTTTGGCTGAATTGCATTGTGCATTGTTATTGCTGATATATTGTTGTTGTTGTTGTTGTTGCTGAAGGAGCACCAACAGCAGCAGCAACAGCCGCTGCACTAAAATTGCATGTCAAAGACAGATTTACGAGCGGCCTACACACATTGTCAGGCCACAGCTATGGGCTTCGCCCTGCCCTGCCCTCCGCTCGCTGTAGGCAACCTATAAATGATAACAGAGCTCGGCACTGGGGCTTGGGTCGAGCGAGTTGGCGCAACTTTCGCCCGGCCGCGCCCCTTGGCACGCCATCCAGCCATACGAGATAATAAATAATGGTTTAATTAAGCGTCAGCTTACAAAATGTGTAATTAATTGATTTTGTGTGCAGCCCGTTCGGTCCGAGATAAGCGACAGGCCCGGCCAACGCAGCCAATTGACCAGGCCCAACTGGTTGCCCACAATACGTGTGCGCACCTGCCTGTGCACCAATTATTTCGTCAACTGAGCACCTAAGCTGAGCCACAATCGTTATTTGTCCGCTTGTGGATGAATTTAAGCAATTAGCCTAACGGTCGCCTAGCAACTATCGAATTAATTGGTAATGAAAGTTTAATATTGAAACAATGCGTATCGAATAACAGTTTAAATTTTCTTTCGATACACTGAGCACATTGAAAATAGGAATTTAGGCTGAATTCAGGTTGAAATTCATGTTGAAAATGAAAATTTTAAATGGGAATTCAGGGCAAATGGTTGGGTAACTCTGAATTTAAGAGGCAGAGTAAAGCATGGCAGATTATTTAGGTGACAAACGGAGTCGATAGAGCCTTATCCGCTTCAGGGTATCCCCTAGTCGAGCACTCTCAACTACAGTCCTCGTAATTATTGTTAAATACATTTTGTTTTAATAGACAATATTTGTTCATGTAGAAAATTTTGCCTGAGCAAAAGCTTTGAAAATGAATCTGAATTTTAGAATAACCGATAAAACTTTTTTAAGACTGAATAAAGAAATATAGAACAGCAGTGTGTGTAGTTTTTATGGACTGGAGTGATTGCTTAACTGGCAAATTGGCAACAGGGATTTAGGAATAGAAAATTACCTTTAACAAGTGCTGCAATTGCTAAAGATTGTTGGCCAACGACAAGCTCACTTCTTGGAAAAATAAAATTAAATGAAGGAAATAGGAAAAATAAATCTGGCCCCCTCATGGGCAACGTCAGGTCCGCAGTAAGCTAGAGCAACCACAACAAAGTCAACTTGCAGTACCGGTGGCATGTGGCAGAACCAGGTTTCGACCCAAGTGACATTTACGAGCAGGGGCAGCAGCAGCAGGGATTCCACTTATGTACGTGGTCGACGGCAACGGCAGCAGCAGCAGCAGCAGCGCAGTACAAGTTACAAATGTTTATGACAAACCAAACATCATAATAATATGTAAGAACACACAAGCAGTGCAGCCAACTGCAGGCCAATCCCCCCAGAGCCAGCAAACAATGACATAAAATACAAAACTGTGCGAGCACAGCAGCAACGGCAGCAGCAACAACATAAAGGGACATAAAAATGTTAACCATCCGCCCCGCTGCCGCACGGCTTGTCAATTAAATGTCAACTGGCAGAAATGTTAGCTGCCTGCTGCCACATTAAAATTCCTCAGAGAGTCAAACGAAAGAATGACAAAAAAACTGACACTGAGCACACACGCACGCACACGCACACCCAACACACACACACACACACCCAACAATGTGGGCATGCGCCTCGTGGCATGCAGTGAATTTGAGACTCTCTTGAATCAAAGATTCGCTCTTTCGCAGTGCCTGTGCAACTGTGCTGCATATTCACCTCTGCCGGCTGTGCCGGCTTAAATGACTTACCAATTCCGATTTATGATGCAAGCCATTTTATGTGCACTCCATGTGTGTGCGCACGTGTGTGTGCGTGTGTGTTTGTATTTGTGTTTGCTGTGAACTTTGCCATTGTCTTTCAATGCCATTTGACAGCGCTGACTTTCTCGCCCTTCAATACCCTTTAACAGTCGTAAAGGAGGCTTATTAAGCAAAACAAAACCTGAGTTTGCTTAAAGCCTTTTAAGGGAACTTATGCGAGTATTTACCTTAACAGTGATGGACAGCGACAGATTCACAAGAAATAAATTCAATTTTAGAGAGCTAAGTTTAATAGATGTTAAATTTTAAGTTTCTGAACTAACATCTATAATATCAATAAATAACTTTTTGAATATATAATATATAAATATGAATTGCACCTATCAATAGCTGATCCAGACAGAGCAATGCAGAGTCATTAACCGATGAGTAATATACAGCTTCAATTTTTGCAATTTAAGAATGTTCATATTTGTACTGCAGCTTTGATACATAATATGTGCATGAGCTTCTGAAACTTTTGAAATTTCACAGAAATTTTCTATTTTACTGGACTAGAGCTGGATAGTCAAGTAACGCATACTCGATAAAATAAAGCTAGTCTCTAGGATATGGTTAGGATAAAATGCTTGAGTTGCAGTATCTAATCTCTTATCGAGTCTTTGTTCTTTCAAAATGATTCATTTAACATTACAAAGTATAATGGCACCTAATCAATTCTCCTACAGGATCTCTTTATGCTTGACAATAAATGAAAATCTGAAATTTCCATTCCATTTTAAGGTTCTCAATCATTATTAATCAAATGATTATCCTCTTCGTTCGACCACAGGGTATCACTCTGCTTAATATAGCTCGAAATTTGTTACTATTTGTGTGTGTTTGCAGCAGCAGCTGTAGCAGCAACTAAGGGACAATATGCAAAGAGGCCTAGCGTCAGGAGCTCATGACCGGCGTTTACATTTTTGCAATTGAAGCGCAACACACGCTTGGGGCAGCTTGAGTTGGTTGGAATTTAAAGTGGATTTCGTTCGCATTTCTGCCGGCCGAGTATGTGTGCGTGTGTGTGGGTGTGTGCCGGTCTGACAAAACGGAAATTTGTTTGCACGAAAGTCGTTATGGGAAATGGAAAATGTGCATATCTCGTTAGGGCCCTAGGTGAAGCACAATCTGCATGCAATTCATAATGCCATTTAGCCATTTAGCTGACAACAGCTAAGAGGCCTAATGAAATTTCCGTGTACCATAAAATGGGCTCGATGAATTGGAAAACGTTCGCCTGAGGTACCCAAAAGGGTTTAACCTTTTGCTCAATTCGATTAAAGACTGAAAGACCAACAACAAGCTTCCTTTTCAATAGGACTTCGACTCCTTACAAAAAATTGTATATAAATACATTCAAGCATATAGCTGAGAATATAATATGCGGACAGTCTTAAAGTTAGGAGAACAGGCTTGAAAGGTTTTCTAAGCACGCCGTAAATTTATGTATTTAAATTGTAAATTTCAGGGCTTACCTTTCTCCTGCAATTGCTGACGTTTGATGTCGCCTTTCAGCACTTCCGCCGTGTGGACCAGTTCGTTGAGTTGCGGCTTTTTCATTTTCAATTCACGCAAAACTTTCTACAAAGCGAAACAGAGGCCGAGTGAATGCTTTGAACAGTGCGCCGCCTTCCTCTAGGCCGACTTACCTCCTGCTTTTCGATGGCCAAACGCACGGCATCGCCGTCGTTAACCAGCACGCTCTGTATCTTGATCATGCCTTGTTCCCAAGTCAGCCAGTCGGAAATGTGCAAAACGGACTTGTCGAAGCTGCTGGCCAGAGCGCCACTGCCGCTGGGCTCCTTGTTGTAATCTGCAATTGAAAACGAGAAACCCAATGTTCATTAAAGACCAGACGATAATTAGATGTTTTCTGCACGGTCACAAACGCCGCTTTCCTCATTAGCGGCAGCTGCGGCTTGCGCCCGGCCGATTGCGGTCAACGTGGCCAACATTCGCATAGGCCTTGGAGGCCTCCTGCCTGCCTGCTCTACTGGACCATATTTGCCGACACTGTGCCACGCCTGTCCGCCCACTCGGTTGGTCTTTTTAGAGCGCCTGTCTATAAGCGCGCATAAAAAAAAGGCCCAGTGAATGAAAAACTATTCCAACGAAGCAACTTTCAAGTAGCTTCCTCGCACCACGCGCTCGCACAGTGGTCGACTTTGAGGGAATACTCCACAAAAGCTGTCAGACTTGACGTGCATTGATAACTAACTAACCATGACCAGACGAGGCTCTTGGGTTATGATTTAATATTTGTCATATTTATGGTCAAAGGTGAACTCAAATTCCATTCTGGCAAAATTTTTAAAAATTTTTAAAATGTGGAATTAAGATCTAAAAATATTCTACTTAAGCACCTGCTAATTGAACCTTCAAGATGATCTTCGAGCATTTACTTGGTACGTAGCCACAATAGTTATTAGGCAATTCAGTCAATTAGCTCAAAAGGTACAAATAAGAGGTATTTTTTTAAAGTTTTTAACTTTTACTCAACAGCCTATTCAACAGCTGAAAGCGGTTTTTTCTATATTTTGTTTTAATATTTTATTACAAGTAGAATTTTATTTAAATCAATCCCAACAAATTCTAGAAATTTTCATCAAAATTATAGTTATATTCGTTAAACTTAACGGGCATGTCTCCCATTTCATGGCATGCCCAATGATGATAGACAGAGATCAGAATTAGAGAATATTATTATTATTATTATTATTTTAATTGCTGTGCTTTATTTCCCTTAAACATTTTCGCTTTTGATACAAATTTAATTCGTTAGAATTAGAGATTAATGACACTAAAGTTTCTATATAATAAAAATGATTCCCTTGATATTAGGCCTATATTACTTTCTTTTAGTATGACTTAATCTTGTGCAACTCTAAAGAAATCAATCGATATATAATACGCCATTTAAAATGACTAAATGACATAAATATAATGCCTTAAAATGCCACTAATATCATAATGTCACACATAAAAGCATTATTTATTATTAATAATAGCAATACCAGTTTCATTTCCCTGCGAATTGATTGTACCACTGTGGCTTCAGTAAGTTTTTAAGTGTCGGCTTTGAATAGAGTTGAGAAAACTCATAAACGAGCCGCACAATTGCTCAATTTTGTGTGTATTTTAATACTGTGAGCATATCTTAAAGCCGCAGCTCGAAGCTCTATTTTGCAGGAGCAAATACCATGTGCATGCGTCGTGGTCGGCATTGAAGAATGCGGCGCCGAACAATGCATGGGAAAATAATGTTTGAAGCAGTTCTTATCACGCTGGACGCCCTAAATGGTAAAATTGAATTGGAAACAAGGAGTGCTCGGCGTAAGTATTTAAAGGCAAAGGAAACACTTCAAATACTTAGCGCAAGGAATTGGAAGAAAAGCCCCGGGCAAGTTTTGTAAGCCTAAGGAGGTAGCTGGGATATTTATGAAAGTTTTCGAGGCTTGAGTTGCACATAAGCCGTGAAAGCAAACTCAATACCTATGCAGCTGTGTGTGTGTGTGTGTTTGCCTATCTGTGTGTGCTTATGTCCAGAAAGCACGCAGGATTAGAGCTCCTATTTGCAACAAGGGATTTGGAGGCGAAAACTCAACTGGGGAGTAAAGAACCGGCACTGAGCCAGGACTTTACTACTCATGTCTATGTTGAATGCCTTGCTGAATGAATGAATGCCACGTGTGTATGTGAAAGCATTTAAAATGAAATTCAGTAGAGTCACAGCACACAAGCAGCCAGCCTGTTAAACAAATATATGGCAAAGCAGAAGCAGAAGAAAAAATACCATATGACAAGCCTTAGACACTTCAGCTTGTGTAGCCGAAGAGGCAAAAAAAAAGGAAAAAATACAAGAAAAAACGCGTTAAGTGCAAAATTTCTTTTTACCCATTTTGACGCTCGCATTGTGGCCGCCCGTTTGTTGTCTTTCTGGGCGACAACAATCAGCCCCTGGCAGGTGTAAAATGATGAGCGAATCTTTGGAAAAATTGTATACACAACACACACACAAGCACACACACACTTATATATGTCGCATATATGTGAAACATGTTGTAATTGGCATAGGAGGCAGCTGCCTGATAAAGCAAACGTCAACGCTCCCACCTGCAAAATGTCATAATTCATTAAAAACCCGAGCAATTTTATATTTCCACTTGTCGCGCTGCCGGTGCTCAACGTCACTCAGCGCTTTTTCAAATACTCTGAGCGGACGAGCACATAAGTTTTAATGGGGGCGGCACACTTATTATTTTTACAATTTATGTTAAATAAATGCAGTGGAGAAAGAATTATTTCTAATTTTAACTGTGGTAAAAATTCTTTAAAAAAATATTCAAGCATTCTACAGCTCAAGCTCTAATACAGCAAAAATTGTAAGCTGAAATTTAAGTAACACTAAAAAATTGTCAGTATAAATGGTAATGATAAATTTGATTTTTGAAGCTTACCCGAAAACTAAGTTTATATATAAATTTTGTTGGACTCAATAATTCAAAAGTGTTCAATAAATTATTTAATATTTTGAGAAGAGAATATAATAAATATCAGCTTTGTGCATTCTCATATAATGACTTTAGTAATATGCAAATCATTTATTTTTTTTATTACGATATTAAACATATCTTTTTTTTCTGCATATTATAACTTGGAAGCTCTCTTAACTTTAGTAAACTCTTACGAATATCAAGTTACATGAATTTAATTTGGTTCTACAATTTTTTTATTGCATATTTTTGATTTTCACACACAAATATATTTATGGGCTTAGTTCCTTACCGCCGAACGATTTGTTTTGAAATGTTTCACACAAATCCTTAACAGCTGTTTGACAGCCAATCAACGCTAAAAGCTTGGTCTAGCGCAAAAAGCTTCAAAGTTGCCTTTGGTCGGGGCTAGCGGAGTTGCGGCTCCATAGTCCATAGGCAGTTGCGTAGCAACTAGCTTTTGAATTGCGGCAAAAGCTGAGCTGCGTAGGCATGGCAAGCAGTGTCGACGTCCTCAACCGATTTCAAACTTATTGTCATACAATCAGGATACAACGAATAACACATACAATACACACAACAAATATTAATGGGGAAAAAATAAAAATAAAAAAATAAAAAGGGAAAATACGGACAAAAAAAAAACAGCAATTAATTATAAGAAAAAATAAAAACAATATCTTTCTGTTGGCTTCACTGTTTGAATCCATTTTTGTGCATCGTCTGTACAATGAGTCGTCCATTAACGTCATTTGACTTGCAAAGCGGCCGTAGCAAAAAGAAAACTGCATTTCAGGCAGTTGAGCCTGTGAAGTTGGCAACCCGCGACTTCGGCCTAGTTCGTGTAACTACTGATGCTTCGACGCCACATCCAAAAAAATATGATGGTCTTGATACGGTACAGCTGACGGCTCGTCTTGAAAATCAGTACGAAAAAATAATGAAGTTTTCGGAAGAGGATGATGAAAATGACTTGAAAAATCCGAAAATCAGTCCACATTCTAGTACAATGGCGTTTGGTACTCCGCACCCAAAAAGGGCGTTGGCCTTAAATCCCCATACGCTAAAAAGACGAATAGATGAAGTAGACACGCGAAGCGCAAGTGCCACGTCTGATCTTTCAAGCTGTCCAAGACTTTTGGATTCATACCCTGCACCCCCAGAAAATCAGACGCATACAACAATTTTGCACAGCGGCGCGGCCAGCAAAAAGAATGCTACAGAAATGCCCAAAAAGAAGGTCACCCTAGTGAGTCCACGAAACAATTATCTAAAAAAAAAAAATGTCAACAGAAACAGCGCTTCGATATTGGACTTTAATAATCGACGAAAATCGTTCAACGAGGCCGAATTCACAATAGCCAAATATGGTAAGAAGCTGAGCGATCATTTGATGTCAACGCAATCGAAGATAATACATGTTGATAAAGATATATTGACGAAGGACTTGGCGGCGATTGAGGAAATTGAAAAGGCTATTCAGCGACTTGGCATAGTTAAAGATATCAAATTTATAAGAGTACCTAAGAAATCATTGATTAGCTCGACGCAGGATCTACAAGGCATCTTCGCTAGGCCATCGGCTCAATCTATTAGAAAACTTTAAGTGATGAAACGAAGATTTTGCTTCAAAAATATCGAGACTTTTTTCGAATTGAGACGATAGTATTGAAAGTGAAAAAAATCCATTGCCTTCATGTAAGAGCTTTAGTCGATATATTCAGAGTCTTTGTAATTAATGTAATAAATCGCAATTGCAAAGCCAAACCAATATATAGCATTTACTTTTGGGCTGATAAAAACCGCGAAGTATATTTCTCAATGGAAATTAGGCAAGATCTGATCCATTAGCTAATACAAAAAAGTCGCCTCCATCACTTAATGAGTAGGGATAATTGGATTAATCTTATTCTTTTTTCATTTCATTTTATTTATTTTTTTTTTATATCTCTTTTCCATTTTGATTGGTTTCCCTTTCAGTTCAGATTAAATTTTAAGTTTCCACTCTGACTAGAGATGACTGCTACAGCACAGTGCGATTTATGTAGCAACTAGCTTTTAGCTTGAATGCTAGCAATTCAAGCAGTGCTGTGTAGGCCCTGAAAGCAGTGTCAAGTTTAGGGCAAACAAAATTCTAGTGCATGCAAAATTAAAAACAATCAAACTAATACATACTAACAGAGAACACTGAAAACACATACAAAATACATAACAAAATACAACTTAAAACATATTTTTATAAAAATCACCAAACAATACAAACAATACTCAACACTACCACAGTCTAAGAGAGGAAGCGTAATTCATCATCTCTACATGATGTCGACCATACCGCCAACAAAGTCTTCGATTCAATCTGGTCGCCCGGAACATCTATTACGAACCTTACTTAAATTTAAAACAAAAAGGGAACAGCTGTTTTCAGACTATGGATCTATGCGGGTACCCAAAATCGTAGCCTCCAGTCCATATCCATCAGTTTATGAGATTAAAGATAGTGTTTCGGATCACGTAGTCACTGAAGCGGAGTGCTCGACAACTTCAAAGTCCTCAGAAGTCCGTTCCAGCTCAAGTAAAGATGAAAAGCCGTCACAGTCAAAGATAAACTTAAAGTCTATCCTTAAACCAGTTGTTAGCTCTAAGACATCGAATAAGTTAAGAGCGAAAAGAGTCAAGTTTGTAATTCCCAGTCAGGCAGGAAAACGTTATTCGAAGCGTTCTTCAAATAATCCTACGCCTTTTGAGGAGCAACGTCAGCTATTTGAAAAAGCCGAATTCACCATAGCCAAGCATGGCAAAAAGATGAGCGAGATATTCGCGACGGCGCTATTTGTACCAATGCGTGTTAGTGATATCAATGCCAAGGAAGATAAAGTCACAAAAGAATTAAACAAGCTTATTGAATCGGGCGTAATAAAACCCAGCGTTGATGCAACAGGTATCAGCTTCGAATATTCTAGCAGAATGGTTAGGCTTTTGAAAGCTTCAGCTGAATTGACAAAAAAACCTTCAATAGAGGAGTAGACATCAGACGAACAGATATACATATAACTTATATACATATAACTGCTTTGAAGTATTTAGAAAAAAATAAAGAAAATTAAAATTCCATTTATGTTATATATCGTTTTATATCTCCTTCATTATGATAAAACAAAAATAATTAGTTAGGGTGACAGCGTAAAGTGCGCTTTGCCTTAAGTTTGCCCAATCTTTAAATATCTGTTAAATTTACATGGATAGCAAGTGATAACATAAAACTCAGCTCTTGCAAGCTTCGAAAGAAAATAAAATGAAGCAAAGCAGGCCCCACAAACAGGTTAGGTTTTAAAACAGTTCAAACACACAGCCAGTTGAATTTACTTTAAAAAAAAAAAAAACACAAAAAACAAAAAAATATCTTTGTTCATGTCCTTACTTTCTGTACAGTCAAGAGCTACGTGAGTTAGATCTTTATAGAGGGAGACCCGCTTGTCAATGGCTTCGATTTTGAGACACTCTACGTCAACAAAAAAAAAGAAGGCTACATCCCTATCATTCTCAAAGCTTCCAATTGTAAGGCCGGCTGATCGTGAATATGGCCTACTTCGGGTGGATCCCGTTCGCGTATCGACTCCATATCCGCAAGCGAGAGCGGGAGTAGACGTAAAGACACTCCGGGAGCGCCTTAGGCAGCAAAGGGATATAGACAATGAAGGTAGCCCGGATGAGTTGCCAAGCATAAAACCGAATACCAGGAGAGTTAAGTCCATAACCCCCAAAAGGGGCATGCAACGCTTAACAAAAGACCCAACTGACGATGATATGGCTGACCGTAAAGTTCGGATTTCGACTTCGAAAAGAAAACATTCCAGCCGATTCTCATTTAATGAGTTCTTGTCGATCGGTACACCACACCCAAAGAAGGAAGTGGTCCTCAATGCCGGATCATTGGTGAAGCGCTTAACAGAAAGCATTTATGAATTGGAAGATGAGAAAAAAGTAATCTTCGTTAGTCCACGAGGAAGCAGACCTAGTTTGGCACGGTCGGTAAGTGAAATCGAAAGCTTTAAGGAACGACGGCGATTATTCCATATGGCCGAGTTCACAATAGCTAAAAATGGTAAGAAAATGTCCGAGCACAAGGTAATGCACACAAATAATGGATACAAGCCCAAGTATGATGAGGACAAAACGTACGAAACCGAAATGGAGAAGTTTATTAGAAACCAAGGCCTAATCAAATCCAAACGCAACGAGCTGTCTGGCGTGGTGGCACTAAAGCAGAGTGAGTCAGAACAGACCTCAGAGGGGAGCCAAGTAGAGTCTATATCGACTGTATACACAACACCTGCCATTAAGCCCTCATTACGACTACCTCCGTCAAAATCAAGTGATTTCTGGGAATCAAGGAGAAAAAATCCACCATCGATTTCATTCGCTCAGTAGTGAAAAAGCCTGCACACTCAAAGTCGAATCGAAATCGCAGACTCTTTCACTACTCAGCGAATGCAATGCATGCATTGAATCTAATAGACCAATAAATGTGACTGACTTAAAATGTTTGTTTTCTCTACTGAATATGGCGCAGGCTCATTTGTATATATAGGCAGGTGTATATTGAGAATATTATAGCTGTCAGCATTTCTATAAGCTTGTCAGGTATTCGATGTTTAGTCCTACGCGCTCAACCGGATATCGTAGCAGACAGCTTTTCCTGGCGCTTTAAAAACCTTGCGGCGCTAAGTAGGCCGTGAAAGCAGTTCAGGTCTTACAACATTCAAACACATAATTTGAAATTTAAAAAAATATATATATAAAAAGACGCAAAAAATAGTTGTGCAGTGATAGTTTATTGCCACTGTGCAGTCGAAAGCTAGGTTGCCAAGAACTACAAGGATGAAGTCCAATCAAACATTGTCTTCTGCTAGCAACACACAGTCATATACTACATCCTTTTACACAAGTCCTATGGTTCTCGGTGATCGTGATTACGGGCTGATCATAAAGAGGCCATCGATACTGAAAAACCGCGGAGGATCTCAGCCACAAATACAGACAACAGACAGACCGTCTGCAGTTATAAGAGATGTGAATCCCTCGACGCCCACCAATCGCTCGAGTGAAATTAGCGCCTGCTCTCAGCTGTCGGACCAGCACGCTCGAATAAGTCCATCAGTCGCAATAAGTGACATGCAGCAAGTGAAAGTGGGGAAGAAAGTGGTCATCAAATGTCCCATACTTGGGCGTGCAAGCGCAGCTAAAGAAACCTTTGAGCAACGCAGACGATCATTTTACATGGCCGAATTCACAATCGCGAAGAATGGTAAGAGACTGTGCGATATTATGGTGCCCACTGTACAGCCGTTGCCTGCTCACGACCCGGATCAACGTAGCACTCATGCCATCAGCACAGAAGTTGAGAAATACATACAAAGAACAGGATTAACACATGCTCCTAGCCCTTATAATATGGATTTAACGGTGCCCAGCAGGAATACATTGCGTTTCAGTGCCCAATCAGTAGACCTTCCCCAGTCTCCAGCCAACTCAGAGATCGAGGTCAGAAAGAAAAGGTCCATCTTAATTAATCCGACAAACAACCTCACTAAGTTTTCGACCACTGAGTCACAAATATCATTCATTTCATAGGGATGTCAGATCACAATCAGTGTGATTTGATGTAATGCTATGTAAAGAATGCAATGCATCCATCTATTTAATATTCAATAAATGTGGCTGACATATATTTTCCCTACTGCACTTTCACACCCGACCTCTTCATTTCGGGCAACATTTATGTATTTACTTCCGGCCCCAATCAGATCTAACCACTACTGAGTCCACGCTCATCCATATGCATGCATCTGTACGCATTTGGTTGGAATGTTCAAAGTACTAGCGCGCCCTTCGCTGCTTCGATTGTTGTATGTGGCATTTGACGCTGGGGCCAGTCGAGCCGACTACCATAAAAACGCCATAAAATGCAACGAAATATTGGCGGCTGCAGCCAAATCTGATCTCGTAAACTTTAAAAGTGAAAATGTGTAAAATCAATTATGAAGCAAATGATGTGTGCGTGCTTATTCGCTCCTCTTTGAATTTGCCAACTGAAGTGCCTGAGTACAGTCTCTAGAATTGAATGCATAATCATGAATTATGCACGAGTGAATGAACTTGCTTTCTATGAATATGAATATTTAATATTACGTGCCCAACTGCAATTAAGCTTAAGCGGTAAAGTATCAACAAGTTTCAGGAATCTATATTTAATATTTGATTACTTTAATTTAATAATAATATTTAATGTATCAAATAAAATGATAACACCCATTTGAAAGAGCCCAAATGAATGTATTCGAAAGGTTAACATCGAACAGAAAACTAAATATACATTCTTTTTTTATAATTTTAAGTTAAGAACATATTGGGATATATTTTGATAACCGCACTAAGTTTTCGACCACTGAGTCACAAATATCATTCATTTCATAGGGATTTCAGATTTTGAGAAGGTAAGGTGACTTAAATAGATTTTAGAATCTCATATATTCATAGTTTTCAAAGCCTCATCTCTTTCCATTGACAACGATTTTCACGCAACTCGTCAAGCTTAATTGATTTACACACATTTGCCTCAAGCTAATATGACCTCTCTAGCCATGGTCAAAGGGCATGAAAATCACTTACCCTGTCTGCTTTGGGTGGCGCCGTTCCCATTGCCAATTTGGGCGACATTTTTCAGTTCCGTCAGCGAGAGCTCCACACTATCGGCATGAGCAATCAAATTGTTTTTAGTCTGTAGCAAGAAGAGAAAAAAATGTAAGTGAATAGAAGAGTCGAATGCAATCTGTTGGCTAAATGATTTAGCCGAGCGACATTTGCTTTTTTAACCTTTTCGATTTCGTTCATCATGACAGGCGTAACCTTTGGCATTTGGGTATTTTTGCCAATGGCGCCAACAATGACCTGCAGATCGTCGTGGCGTTCCTGCAATGAGTTCAAGCATCCGTTCAATTTACACAGTTATCAGTTTAAGATCAAAAAAAAAAAAAAGGAAAAAAAGAAAAACCAAAAACATGCTCGAGTGGCAATGGTAGCACGCACAGCGGAAAAGTGGACACGGCCTGGGGGGCCCAAAGGGTTGCTGAAATTCAATTCCGGTTGTAAACGAGCACGAATATTGCATGCAAGTGTTTCCTAGGGGCACCCAAGTGAGCAGCGCGATGCACTGTGTGAAGGCGTGGGTGTGGGTGTGGGCGTGGCTGTGGGTGAGGACTTTTCGTATACCGCACTGGCCGCCTGTGTCAACCAACAAAATTGCATTTGAACGCCCCGGAGTGTTTTGGCGCCAAGCGAGCTTCCCCAATGCACTTGAATCAAATTATTAACGCAATTAATTTCAGGCGTTGCGACCGTTGCGTATTTTAACCGCGCGCAGACTGAAAACCAAAATAAAAAAAATACTTCAGCGCCGCCAGCAAAGGGAGCAAATTTTCATCTCTTCATTTTGCCACACAGTTGCGCTCTTCAGAATTCTATTTTTAAAAATTGGTTTCCCACTTTTCTGCTCTCAGTTTTGAATGTTGTTTTCTTTTTGTCATTGGGGACGAGCAAACAAAAATCAACGAAAATAAAGACACCAAACACGAATTGATTAATGATGGATTTTAGGCCGTGTCATTGTTTAGGGATCAAAATTGTCGAATGGGGGAGACTTTTTTATATTTATTATTTCGAATGGTGACAGGAAACAAGACCATTTGTCAACAAATGATGGAAAACGGAACTTTAAAAGCAATTTAAACTATTCGAACAGCCAAAATATTAGAGGTAAAGCTGGCCGAGCTTAAATTTGTGGAATTATATAATCGACAACAGTCTTCAAGCTTCGAGTAGACATTATTCTACTTGCTCAAAAATATTTGTAAGCTTTTGTAGTTATTTTTAATGGAAACTCGGAGGAAATTAAGTATAAGTACGCAAAATATTTTATAAGCCGAAATCATATTTGCTTTACTTTATAGACTTAATATAAAATATCTTGAGGAATACAAATTAGCTTGATTGTTGAAATTATCTAATTTTCTGCGTAAAAATATACAGAAAAAAATATTGTTTTATATATTTATATATATTTTTCTATCTTTTATTAGAAACTCTAATATAAACTGCTCCCAAAACAAAGCTAAAAATAGTTTCAATTTATTTGAACATATAAAGATGTGAAAAATTTTTCGCACAGATTCACAAATTGTTTTTCAAATTGACCCAAATATTTGTATATATTTTTATGACAAATTTCCTTATTGTATTAAACATGACACTACACAAATTCAACAAGCTGAATGTCGATCAACGCCGCAAAAATCTCTTAGGTTCTCTCTTTAGTGCCCCAAACACAAATATTACAGATGCCGCTGTTGATGTTGTTAATGCTGGGGCACGACGACATGTCTCGAGCTGCCTGCCAGCCCGTGTAACTATGTCAAAACTCTTGGTTTATTTTGGGTATTCCTAATGGCAGCATTTAGTTTGCTGCTCTGAATTCTCAAGAGGCCAATTAACTTGTGGTTGTAGCAACAGCAAAAATAAACGCCGACGCCTTCGAATATGTCTAAATTAGTACGCAAATAATACGAAATATAGAAATATATATATATTGCGCTCGATTGTGATAAAGACAAATGAAACTGTGGCTCATTTTGCCTGAATCGAAAAATACCCTGTGAAACATATAGAGCTAAACTATTTTATGCGACTTTTGAAAAAAAAAATCAGAGGAACTTTAAAATCTAGTCAATCAGACAAAGCTAGGCAAATGCACTAAAGGTGAATGAAGTCTTGACTTTCAATTCAAGCAATAACCGAATTTTCATACTTTATTTTCTAGATATTACAAAAATGTCTATGTGATCTATAACTAAGATAAGAGACAGAGATCAAGGGGGAGAGATAGAGAGAGAGACAGAGACATTCCGAATATTTAGACTATATAAATAAATCAAGAATCTCAAATATTTAGCATGCTCCAAATGATAATACCCTTCTTTGCGCAAGCAAAGTATAGGGTATATTTATTCACTCATTTTAGCCACGGGCAATTGGTTTTCGTTCTTTGACCAGATGCTTTTAATGTTGGCTCAAAGCCAGCGTAAAATTAGCTTAGTCACACTTACGTTGATGTCGTCCATGCGTTTCTCGAGCTCAGTGCTGGACTTGGAATCGACGGGTTTCTCAATGAGCACGTTAATGCGACGCAGACCTTTCGTGATCAGCTCCTCGATATTAACGCTGTCTGGCGCTGGGCGTGAGGCAGCTGCACCTGTTGCCTTAGACCTGTTAAAGAAATTTCTTAGTGAACAAGCATTGAGAAACTTTTTAGCTTTATTTACTTAGCCTGTTGGACCTCACGGAACTTTTCCCGGAGTGTGCTCTGTGTGCGCATGACGGGACGCGAAATACTGCCATGTTTGCCGTGCGTTTCCAGTACCAAGGAATCGCCCTGCGAGATCAGAGTTGCCGCATCGGGTGCTATGAGCATTCTGAGATCATCGCTGCAGAATAATTGTAGACTTAGTATGAATTTGGGGTAGATGGCTCTAGACTTACGCCTCGCTTTCGTGGCACTGTTCGATTTTGGTCTTGGTCATCTCCAGCTGATAGATCATCTGCTTGGCCACCCTATTGAACTCCTGAACGCGCTGCTCCAAGCTGGCGGGGCTGGAGCTGGGCTGCTCGATGGGCGGACTCTTAAGGGTCACGTTCGAGTCGTCTAGCGGCGAGGGCATCGAGTGTAGAACCTTGCTCAGGAACGAGTTCGGCTTCTTCGCGGAGGGCGTCTCAATGCGACTCTGCGTTAATCGGTGAGAAAAGACAGACATAGAAGACAAGGTGTGGCGAAAATAAATAGAATCGATTTGATGATCCAAGCTCTACCAAATTACCGTATCACTATCGGAGTCGAAGGTTGGTGTCATTTCCAGCGAGAAGCGCGGTATCTCCTCATCGTCGGAGAATACCAGCGGCTCAATATCAAAACCTGCCTCCTTGTCGGCGCTATAGAAACTATCGCGAATGGGCGATTCTGGCTCGGTGTCCGGTGTCAGAGCCTCCATTTCCGGCTGCAGCTGGCGCCAGCGCTTGGCTTTCGGTCGCTGTTCGTTTGCCGTGGCATCATCCTCTTTGGTCGCTGCCACGCTTTGTGGCGCCTCATCCTCCTCGGAGTCGCGTAGTATGTCACGCTCATGGGCAATGCGTTTGCGCTTCTCGTCAAAGGATATGCGCTGCTTCTCCACGCGCAGCAGGGGCGTGCTGGTGTTGCCCGCTGCAGGTCGCAGCAGGGCCTCTCCATCTGGATCTGCGTCTGGGTCTTCAGCCTTGGCCGCCGGCGACTCGCATAGGGAATGTTTGCTCTTGCTCCGCCGCACCTCCTTGCCATTCACATCGACGCGCAAGGAGGAGTCCGAGTCCTCTGACAAGTCCACGATTTGCACAGTCTGCACGAATTCCGGCAGCAGCGGCTCCACGCTCTCCAAAATGTTCACCGTGTCCACAATCTCCCCCTGCTGCGGCTCCAGCGCAATATTCTGCACAGACATTTTGTCATTTTGAATATTCTTCACCTTTATCTCCACAACCTGAGCGGGCGCCGCCGGCGCCTTGCGTTTGTTTTTCGCTGGCTTCGGTGGCGATGACTTCATTACCTGGCTCGGATTCAGCGATATCTGTGAGAAGAGTGTGCTGGATTCAGCCAATCGAAAGGTCTGAGGTGGAAGCAAGTCAGGAAGCACCTGTTCACCACTGTTTGACGCCGGATGGGCATCTCCTTGCGTTGGCTGCGCCTCGGTGACACTTGTGTTGGGCGTGCCGCCTTCACTGGCTTGTGGTGTGCGTGCACGTCTTTGACGCACTGTATCGCTGACGACAACAATTTCCGTATCGTCGTCGCTGGCTCTTGGCTTTGCGACTGCGGCGAGCGTGGATGCCTCGTCGAAGCGCACTTTCAGCGTATCCTGTGCGGAGGATGCATAGTTTCACAGTATTTAATAAAGCTCTACCCAAGCGAAGCACTCGCAGCGCCTTAAAGTTATGGTCATGTGAAGCCCTAGTCGCGACGCATGTGGGCTATGTTATGATTGGGATTACATAGTAGCATGTGACGGCCCCGAAAAGCAGTTGCTGTACAGAAGCGTTGGTGAGAGGAGTAGCAGATAGCCATGTACATATGCTGTTGTTGGGATGTGTTGATTGGACTATAACCACAGTTGAACGCCTTTTAAATGTTTTTTTTTTACTTTGTGGATGGGCAGGGTGGGACAGGGACAGTAACAAGTAATCCAAATAACGCAAAACAAAGACACATATATGCCCACATATATATATCTGCATAAATATATATACACAAGGCATACAGTTGGAAATTTGAAGCGTGAAAATGACACCAAGTTAGACCTCGTAGAGCTAGTGATACGGTGATTCTGGTATGTGGTGGTGGTTGTATTGGGTGATGGTTGTTGGTATATTTATCTGGTTCTTGATTAGCTTGGTGGAAAGATTATTACGAATGTATTGCTTTTTTTCTTCTTCTTTTTTATTATTACTATTTAATGGGTGGTATGTGAGATGGCAAATAAAAAATAATGTATTTAAATAAAATAAATAATCAATGATGTATGGCAAGGCACCGCTTAGTTAGAGCATTACAATGATTAAATCAATAATAATAACATCTTAGTCTATGATTAGTTTGCAACTTAAGTTAAAGCTTTCTCCTTTTTCTTTAAAACGAAGTTTCAGTTCAATACGTTTCCGCTCGAAATCAAATGAAATGCGAATGCGAATGCGAATGTGATCAAGAATGAGAAATTCGATTCCATTTCAGAGCGCACATTGAAAGCGCCGTTGCCTTCAGCACGAATTCGCACGCAAGCACCTCTGTACATGTGTGTGAGTGTATGAGTGAGTGTGTTGAATTCAAAAAATAAACCAAAGGTGTTAAAATTCAAAACAACCAACAACCACACAGTTTATATGGTGTGAGCGGATGAATAAAAGTGAGCACGAAATGAAATGAAATGAGAATGCAATAAAAAATGAAGCGAATATAAAGAAAAACTGTAAGAAAATACACAGAAAGTAGATGAAAGCACATTGAAACAGACAACAACCATTAGCCTAATGTAATTATATACAGATTATTTTCTTAAGAGCCTTATTAGGCCGGTAATTAGTGCATATAGATCGAACTTCTTAAACTGGCATTCGTTTGCTACGCACCACAACTATTGCAATCACTTGCTGTTGCAGCCTCTCGATTTCCGGATTCGATGGCACATTTATCTCCTTCAGATCATGCTCCATGGTTCTGCAAGTGTAATGCAATGGAAATATTAATTATTTGTAGATAAGGTTTGATAAATTAGCTAAGTACTATATATAAAAATATATATTGATATATTGAAATGTTCTTATGCGGAGAGTAAAACATATTTGGTAAATAAATAATTTTAGAGTATAATATTAGGAAGTGTTCTATGACAGTTGTGATCTGTAAATAGCATAAGACTGTAAGTCTGCTTTAATGTAATATAATCAAAACTTTCCTGATTCTTCTATCGGACAGATTACAAATCCAAAACCCCTAAGAGAAAGAAAGAAGAAGAATATTCTACAAGTGTAAGAGTAACTCCTGAGGTAGCTCAAAGAATAATATATATTCTTACGTATATTTATATACGGTCGCAACTCTAAAAACTCAGTTTTATCGTTTTGTCATGATTTCAAGTGACTTATACGTATATAATATATTATGTGGATATATACATTTTGCTAGACTCGCAAAGGATGTTAACATTAGCTTAGTTGTTCAAGCTCAACTTTGATTTGAGTCTTTACAATAACTGTGAAACTGTAGATAATACACCTTAGTATTCATGGCATTTATATAAATATTGGGTAGTCCTTAGATGCAGTCTATAGTAAATAAAAAGTGTCAACATTTGAGACTAAGACTCCCAATATGTGATAACTACAGGTTATTTTTGAAATGCCAAGCCCCTAAAGAGTCAATAGAAGATGTCAAAATTAGCGTAAACATCGAATAAGTTTCTAGTAAAGCATTAGTAGATATTTTTGCTATGTTGTTGTATCTGTATCTTTTTAAATTCAACTCGAATATGAAGTCAACTCAACATCAAAGTGAACTTCTCTGATCGATCAGTAATTAAGTAGAAAGGCAACCCACTTTAGCGTGTCCATTGAGATGTTGTCCAGGTTCTGCAGCGTCGCCTTCATTTCAGTGAGGCGCTTGATAATATCCGCACTGGTCAGCTTGTGGTAGGTGGCCTTGAGGCCGTCGATGCGCTGGCGTGTGTCCTGCATGCAGCTCTTGTCGCAGGACTTGCTGTACTCGTTGTAGTGCTGCTCGCAGCGCTGAAGCACGTCCTCGAATTCGAGCAGGATGGAGTTGCGGTCGTGCACCTCCTGCGGCGACTCGAAGCGCCGTATCAGCTCATCAGCTGAGTCGAAGCAGTGCTCCAGCTGGCGAGCCAGCTTGATCAGGCCCTCGAGAAAGGCCTTCGACTGGGTGACATTCTCGCCGAGCGTGTTGTACAGATGCTTCAGTGCATCAATGCGTTGGCTGAGCTGCTTGGGACTCTTCGTGTATTTGTCCTCGCAGACACGGCGACCCGTCTTGATGGTGCTCTCAATGTCCGCCTTGATCTCAGAGAGAGTGCGATAGATTTGCTACGGAATAATCCTCAGATTAGTTCAAACTTCAGCGAATTGCATTTTCTGTTTAGCATACCAGACACTTTTGATACTGCGCCTGCACCGTGCTGGGTCCCGCCGAGGCGACGTCCAGCACCAGCGTGGAGTGCTCCACGTTGCGCAGATCTCCGTAGGCACGATTCAGGCGCGACTCGTAGGCGGGCTGTGGAGCTGTGCACTTGTTGAGCTTGGCCTGGCAAGCCTTGAAGCGCATCTCCATTAGATTGAGCTGCTCCTGCAGCCGGTTCGCGGCACCAGTCTTACCGTTGGCCGTGTGCTCCGCGATCAGCTGGCTTATGTCCTTGAAATTTTGCTCGTTGATGGCGAATTCACATGCCAAAACCTGGGGAATCGTAGAGTAAGGCATATGTGGGACTGACTATGCTTGGCTGGACTCACCTGGAAGTCGTCGGGCAGATCCTCAATGGTCACATCATTTTCCAGATGGTCGCTGAGTATCTCGTCCATGCGCGTCAGCCAGCCCTCCAGGTGCACGATGGCCTTCTCGGACTGCTCCGCCTCGCTGGCCTTCTCTTCCAGCAGCTCGGTACGCTTCTTTGCCTTCTGCTGCAGCTGCGTCCAGCGCT
Organism: Drosophila pegasa; assembly: GCA_035046225.1. Taxonomy (NCBI): domain Eukaryota; kingdom Metazoa; phylum Arthropoda; class Insecta; order Diptera; family Drosophilidae; genus Drosophila; species Drosophila pegasa. Next base: position 14,064,717 of record JAWNOD010000398.1, on the reverse strand, counting down.
CAACGATGCCATCAATGTCCAGACGCATGACGTCGGCCATAAATTCATTGTCAATTAGCTCGTTGCCAATTTCCTGAATCTTGTCTAGCCACTCGTCGGAATGTGAGCGAAGCACGTTCTCCAGATCCTAAACAACATTTAATTACCAAACAAGTCTAGGCCAACTCAAATAACTGCACTTACGTCCAGCTCCTCAATGATCTCCTCTGCGTCGGCCGCGTTCTCGGGCGTGTTGCGTATCTTGTTCTCCAGCCGATCGAGGTAGCCCGTCTCACTGACCATAAACTTCTTGAACTCGCCCAGCTGGGTGGAGATGTGCTCCAGCAGCGCCGTCTTGGTGTAGACCCGCTCCGTCACCTCCGTCCAGCGGGCATTGAGGTGCGTGAACTGCTTGGCCAGCGAGCCGTACTTGGAGTCCTTCTCCTTGCTCTGCAGCTCGTCCATTTGAAGCAGTAGCTCGCCGCCCAGCTCATTGAGCTCCCGGAACTGCGTGGCCTCGCGCTCGCACGTCTCCTTCAGCGTTTGGAACTTTGACTTGCTCTGGAAGAGCTCGTTGGAGTTGCGTATCTCAGCAATGCCGGACTTGGGCGTGTTTGCCTCCAGCTCGCTGAGCCAGCGCTCGGTTTGCTGTAGGCGCGCCTGTATCGCATCGATTTGGGACTCCAGGGCCGACTGCTGTTGCCGCTGTGTCTGGTGCACCTGCTCCACCTGCTCGTAGAGCTCGTTCAGAGCCCGTATCTGCGCCTGCAGAGCCTCGCGCTGCGGCGGCTCCGCCTCCTTGATCAAAATCTCACTGAAGTTCCGGGCGCTGATCACATCGATCTCCAGCTTGCGCAGATCCTGCGCCTGCAGCACCTGTGGCGCGCTGCGCAGCACGGCTATGATCGAATTGTACTCGGCCACAAAGTGGTTGAGGTTCTCTATGGCGGTGGTCTGCTTGATGACCCGCTCGTTGAGCTGCTCGGGGAGGCGTTGCCAGGCGGCCTGCAGCTCCTCGCTGATCATGTGGGCGGGCACGCATTCGTAGCTCGACTTCAGGGACTCCAGCTCGTCGACCAGCTGATTGAGCAGCTGTTGCTGCTGCTGCATGGCTTCCAGGTGGGAGACGCGCACCTTCTGGGCGGCCACCTTGCCCACGAACGCCTCCAGCTGCTGCAGCTGTCGCGCAATGCTCTCGCCGCCTCGCTGCTGGATGAGCGCCTGGAGCGCCTGCTTCATGTCGTGCCAGCTGTCGTAGAATATGCCGAAGTCCTGCTTCCACTCGAGCTGCTGCTCGTCCAGAGCCTCGGTGGTTTCGCGCGCCTCGGCAATCTCGGTGGCCAGCGAGTCCATGTGGCTGAGCCGCTGCTCCAGCTCCTGGCAGCTGGCCGAGCCAGCGTGCTGCTTGTACCAGTCGCGCGAGTCGGCCAGCACCAGCTTGAAGCCCGTCAGGCTGTTGTAGTAGCGCTCCTTGGCCAGGAGGTTGCTCGTCTCGCTCTGCTGGCTCGCCAGTCGCTGGGCCAGGGCCGCGTGGCGCTGCTCCAGCTGCTTGATCTGGGCTGCCTCCAGCTGCAGCTTGCGTGCCGGCTGCTCCTGCTCGCACACCTCGTAGAGCTTCTTCAGCTCTGGCAGGGAGCTGGCGCGCTGCTGGCTCTCGGCCTGCAGCTCCTTGAGCAGCTCGCACTGATTGCGCAGACTCTGACGCTGCAACTGCTGCAGCTGCTGCTCCACGTCCTGCACATGCGTAAAGTGCTGCAGTATTTGATTTTCCAGCTCGAAGAAGTTGTCCGCATTGCGGAGCTTTCGCTTCTTGCTGGCCAACTCGTCTGGGTGCTGCTCTGGCTGCTTCTGCTCAGCCTCATCTTCGTCTTCCTCCTCGGCCTCGCCGAATCGTATGATCATTTGGTAGTCCACCCAGCCCTCGGGTCGCAGCACTCGACTGTCGTCGAAGCTGGCTCGTTCGCGTCCAAAGTTGAAGCCCTTCGACTCGATGCGCAGCGTTTGCACCTCCAGGATCTGCTTGAGTGCATCGAGCCGATCCTCGTAGCTCTCCAGCTGCATCAGCACGCGCTCGCCCTTGTCATCGCCATCCTGCAGCGTCGCGGCCACCATTTGCCGCAGATCGATCAAATAGCGCTGCAGCTCGAGCAAATCTTTGGCACAGTAGTTGAGCTCGTTGATGCGCTGCGTGATGCCGCCGACGTCGGTGACATCCCGGCTCTCCATGCGCTTCAGGTCCTGCTCGCGCGCATCTAGCCAGCGTGAGATGCATTTGTATTGCTGCAGCTTTTCGGTGCGCAGGTCGATCCACTTGACGACGTGGGACCAGCGCTCGCCGAGCGCACTCAGCCGATCCTCCAGATCGTTGAAGTTGCCCGAGGTGTCATTGACAATGACTACCATGCTGCTGATGCTGTCCACCAGCTCCTGCTGCTCGGATAGATCCGCCTTGAGCTGCCGTGCCTCCGTCAGCTGTTGCTCGGCCTCGGCCAAGGTGGGCCCCAGGTCGCTCATGTGCGAGATGCGATCCTCGACGTTGGTGAGGAACTGGCGCAGCTGCTCGAGCTTCTGCTTCTGGAACTCTGCCAGCCGCATCAGGATCTTGGCCTGCATGTCGAGTGCGCGCAGACGCAGCGTTTCCCAGCGCTCGTTGAGCAGCACCATCTGCTGACGCACCTCGTTCTGGTCCACCTGCGACAGGCTGGAGCCATCCTTCTTCTGTGATTCATTTATTAGGTTGCTGCCCTCCTCGAGGGCCTCGCCCACAAACTCCTGATGCTCTGTTAGCTTGAGCATGAAGCTCTCGTTCTCGTGGAACTGCATCTTGGCCGCCTGAAAGTTCTCCGGATCAGGCAGATCTTGCGAGAGCAGCTGCTCGTCCTCCAACAGCAGCGTCAGCACCGCTTCCAGGGCTGCCTGATAGCTGCTGATCTCGACGCTCACGTTCGTTGCCGTGCTCAGCGGCCGCACCGAGCTGTCCTCCAACGGCGCCTTCAGCTCCATGCTGGCCGCACTGTCGGAGGTGTAGAGCTCGCGCTCGTTGTCGAGCGGCACCTCGTCCAGGTCGGTAATGCTCGTGCAGGGCACTCTGTCGCGCTCAGTGGCGCGCATCGATTCCATGGCATGGTACAGGCACATCACGTACATTTGTATGGACTTGTTGTCCGGCTTGTGTGTGTGCACATCCTCCGCGTCCAGCAGCTTCTCGATCTTGAAGTGCCGATGCGCCAGGTCAAAGGCCAAGTAGAGCCGCTGCAGTGCGTGCTGCGCCAGCGCCGTCTCCAAGTCCAGCTCATCCAGATGCGCGGCCAGTATCATGAGGAAAGCCCGTCCGTCGGCCCAAGAGCTGGCGAAGTCGTTGAGCGCCAAGCCATGCGGCTCTGTGTATTGCCTCGCCCAGGCCAGCAGGGACTTCTCCACGCCATTGCTCGAATGGCTCTTGACTAGATGCTGGCCATTGAACTCGAGCGCTATCAGCCAGATGAGGCCCAGCGTCAGCTTGGGATTGCCGCCCACAATATCATCGCTGGAGATGTTCACCAGCTTCACTCCATGCTGCTGGATCACCTGCAGCACCTTGTTCAGGTTGTTAATGTGATGCACGCGCATGCGACCCTTCTCGGGTTTCTGTCAAAGAGGGAAATATATTCAGTCATAATATTATATACATTTGATATATTTGGCCATATATCCCAGCGTAGTCTTGAGCACTTACCAGCTGCGTATGTGTGAGGGTGCTGAGTAGGGCCAGCAGTCGATGGCCATCTCTGAGGTCCAGGAACAAGTCGTTAACTGGTGTACACTGGGTGTTGCTGAGATGCGAATTGATCCACTTCGTAAAAGTTTTCTTCTGTATGTGCTGTCGTTCATCTGCAATTGGAAAGGAAAGCAAAAGAGTTAACAAAAGTCGGCTTCAGCTCTCTCATGGCGGACACCGCGCACCTCTGGCCGCATCGGCCACCTTTAGCGGCACATTGTAGGCCATCTTGGCGCATGTCTAGTCCCAGAAATTGTTTTTTTTTTTATAAAGCTGCGCACGTATAAAGGTGCCTACGGCTTAAGCAGTTTGTCCGTCGAGTCTGTTTTTTCTTGGCTTATTGTCAGGCCAAGCCCAGCTCTTGACTTCGTTGACTTGCGCTGGCTCCGCTAATGAACGGCACCGAAAACGTGCCAACTGGCTCAAAATCAATTAGTAAAGCCGTCTCACAACACCAGCACCAACCGCTTCCTCAAGCCTCTGCGTCAGCAGCACCGTCATTTGTCAGTTTTGTGCGAAACTGCATTCAGACTGAGGCGAATTCGCAGCTTGGCCGTGTGCATTCCACCCACAGACGGGCGAACAGGCAAGCTAAATGCGCCGATTGACGGCAGCTTAGTTTAGCTTCACATCTCGATCGGCTCTCAGCTAGTCTTGGAAAATTACCCATAAATATAGAAATAGTGGTGCATCTAGTAATAACTTTCGGGCAAGTGCTTATCCCCATAATAGTAATCGCTCTATTCGAGCTCACAATTTAAATTAATAAATTAAGTCAAATCATATTAGACTCTCATCTCATACTCAGCTATCGTTTGCTTTTATTAGGTATTAGACAATTGGTGTTAATATTAGTAGGGATTGACTTTCTTGAATTCATGGATTGTATCACTGTTTAAACTTTAAACATGTTCGTAAATTCGCTTCTTAAACAATCTTTTCAATTCAAGAAAATAATCAAGACCCTGAACGCTTCTTAGAGATGATATTCCAATCATTCTACCCTTTTACTATACATACGTAGCAGACATTTTATACACACAAGAAAAGAACTTTTCATCTAGATGCACTATCGATTTTTATCGATAATAACGAAATGGCAATCGAAATAAGAGATAAAATTGTACTGCGTATGGTATATATGTACGAGTATACATTGCTATTTTCAAGTCTCTTGCTTTTATTGTCCACGAATTCGCTGTGCTTTTATACGGACGGACAGACACTCAGACGGACGAGCGAACAGATGGCTAGATCGACTCAGCTCTTCCTCCTGTTCAAGATTATTTATACTTTACGCCTCATTTTGCTTGGTTTCACCACCCTGAATTCCCATTTGCACTGGGCTCACGATATACAAAGCAAATATATATAAATAATAAAATCCTACCACATATCTTGACTCAAGTATCTGGATAATTGACAGAACTTGAGTAAAATTAATAATTATTATACTGAATCCACAGGGCTGCGGTTATTTTTAAAGCCGCTGGCAAAATTGCGCACATCGCGCACAGCTCGACCTGAGTGCATCAAAAGTTATGTAGTCTGGCAGGCTCCTGCACTCAACACCTGAGCTGAAAATTCAAGGCACCTATCAATCTATGTCCAGGGTGAAGCGGCTATTATGGCGCTGTCATTTCACACCGTCAGAGAACAGGCTCACGCGCTGCACGGTGCCAGTTCAATTCCCGTCATATACGTTGCGTCCCGGTCTTGCGGGCGTCAAGCAACGCCCTGGCAATCGGGTGCGACAGGCTGGCTTTGCAACTGATGGACCTCAACCTGCTGACTGAGGCTTTTCGCCCCGTCAACTCTCGCAGCTGAGAGGATGCACTGAAACTCCTACACAAAAGAGGATTTACTGCTGCAGCGAGGACCGCAGTAGAAATAGAATAGAAAACATCAAAGCAGCGAGGCGATTGTGTTCCTGAGCAGTTCAACTGTGGATTTCAACTCCATTCAGTCAGCTCTGGCGAATGTTTCTGTGTCAGACCAGGTGAGTCTGATTGATAAACTAGTCTCGTCTAGGACTTTGTACTCATTTGAATGCCATCAAAATGTACTTTTTTAATATTTCATGTTTTACGCCAAAGGATTTCGATTCGATTCAGCATTGGCAAGTTCATAAGCTCATTAAAATTGAAATCGCGCTGTCATAACCATCGCAGGTGCACTCAGCGCTCAAGGCTGGCGGGATTATGGTGCCGAGCGATGCGATTGGAAAGGTCTTAGCTATAAATAGTCGCGGCTCAACATCGGGCCATGGCACGTCAGTCGCAGCTTAATTGCCACATAAAGGATGCCAACAGTTCGGCAAATTAATTACTGCCTTGAAATTTGGGCGGGGGATTGCCACACACCCACACACACCCCTAATTAACCGATACACACTCTAAAATCACACATGCACCACACATGTTTATTGATCGATAATGACGTTGCGATGCGAGAGACCATCAAAGGCGGCGAGCTGCGGCTAGCCAAACTGTTGCATTTGAGCCACAAGCCACAACTGGCCAACTGTGAAAGTGGCAGGACGAGAGTCAGCTATGGCTAATGGCCTATGACACAGCACGTACGCAGCTCGTGCGTCAACGCGCTCCATTTGGCGGTGGGGGCGTATCCGAGCTATTTCTTCCGCTGCTCTCCAATTAATTGGTCCACTTTGAGGAGTTTGTCGCCGTCGATGTCAAATTGTGTGAGGGGGACATTGTGCGTGTCGTTTGCTAATTAAATGAAATTCCATTATTTGCATTAATTGAGCCTGGAGACTGCGCAAATGAACTTTTCACGTTTCTGCATAGCTCAAGAACCAGCCAGGTAGCTCTCCGTCGGGGCAATTAAATGAAATTTACTAAGCCATGACAAGCTGCCGACTCATCAGAAGCCAAACTGATGACTTGTACACTATAGAAGACTTTACCAAAACCCAACCAAAGAGCAACAACAGCATCAATTACTACAGCTTCCTTGGCTCCGTTCAGCAATTGCATTTGCAGTTGGCATTGCAGCTGCTGTTGCAGTTGCACTTTTTGTTTACCAGGAAATATTTTTGAGTTTCTATCTCTGTTTTTATTTACTTTTATTTTTTGCTTTTGCTGTTTGTTTTCAAGTTGTTTGCAAATTGCTTTTAGCTTGTTTACTGCTTTCAGGCGAAAACTCTTTCAGTTTGAGTTGGCTAACTTGCTAAATCATGAGCTAGTTGCCAAGTTGAGGGATAGTTTATTGAAATATATATGAAAATATAATAGCTCTTGTATAATTAAACAGTTTTCAAAACTTTTTTGTTCTTGCTTGCTTTCACTGATAATCAACTGTTCTTAAGTAAGTGAACAAAGCTAATGTCGTAAGCCTTGTAAGCTCGTGTCACGAAAAAAATAATTCATTAGACTGCCTGGCACTTTCTATTTGAGTCGAATAATCAAACAACTATTCAGACTTAAAAGAATATTATGAAAAATTCTAAAGCTATAGGAAATCGATATTCAGTATTCCGGTATGCAATCGAGAGAACGAATCAAAATTGTAATAATTGCTCACATTTTTAATGTATTTCCATAGGCATTGCCAAGAGTGGATTATACGATGAGGGCATCGTTAAGCACAGTGAAGAGTAGGAACAAGCCGAAGAGAATCATAGAAAATAAGGCAATATAATATCAACGACTTTAATCATATTGCCATAACTTCAATAATCAATAATATTACGGCATATGTTAAATTTCGACTCGCACTCTCAGTTGAATCCAATAGGTATCTTGAAGACAGTGCTTGGATAATTAAAAAAAAAAACCCACCAATTATTGCTGCATGCGCCATGCTCTCATAATATTGGTTATCTGATCACCGAGCGTGTTGGCGCTCTTATTTGCATTGGCCCCATGGCCACACACAGAGATTCATTATCGTGGATATCTCAGCTGCACTTTGGAATGTGAGAAATATGAATCCACTCAGATTCATAATCGTGTACAGCTAGTGATATGATGGCAACGACTTGGTTATCTAGTGTAAGATATAACCATGGTCATTGGCTGTGCTATATCAAAGAAATACATTTGAAATGTCAATAATAATAATAAATTATACGGACCACAGCCATGGCAACCTATTTGCTGACCTGACCATTTCAATTTTAAACTTATTGAGCAACTTCCTACTGCAAAAATACAACTATGACATTTGGTTGCAGTGAGTAAAGTAATTACCAAAAGGTATTTTTATTTATCTTATTCATATTTTAAAGATGTCAAACTCCGGAGCAGTATTGCCAAGGGTCATGCTCACTCACATGAAGCATTCGCGAAACGACCTTCAACGCCTGGCTATAATATTAATGGAGCGCATAGGCAAGGCGGAACAGCATCTTGAGGCATGGACAAAACGCGACTTATGTTGGCAAAACTCCTGGAATTCGTTTTTTATTTTCGCATCACAAGCTATAAATAGCATATAGGGCACGAAGTTCGTTCCATGCCCGCACTTTTTAAGCAAATGCTCTCAAGCGGCATCTCTCCTCATGCGGAAATTTCACCAGTTCAGAGCAAATGACTTTTTCAAAACGAATTACTGGAATTAGCTGGAATTGTTTTAAGCTTTATTATGAATGTATTGTTCTCAAACTGAAAGTTTCACTAATTGTAGTTCACTTAGTCATGTTGCGTGAACCCAAACAAATTGATAGATCAAATTATAAAAGTGAATTGAACGTTTTTGATAGTCATATAATATTTACTTTACTACCTACTACTACTTTGTAAAAATATCTTTACCTAGAGTTCAAGGAATTTCTTAACCCATATACCCTTTGAAATAAAATCTCTTCACAAATTATCACTTTGACATAAGTCAAATAAATGTATCTATATGGTAAACGTCTGTAATCATGCCCATAAATCAAAACCAACTATTTCCGCTGCTGCTCTTTATGTACTTTTCCGGGCATGGCATCAGCCCGCAATGTCAATTTCGAATTCGATTTCAATTTCGTTGATATTATTATTGCCGTATAATTAACGAACCGAAACGAATGGCCCGATCCCGTGCGTAGCTTCCAGTGTTTAGTTGTTGATAGTGCTGAATGGGCGTCGATTATCAGTCAGACAGCTCGCTTCCAGAGTTCCTTCACCTTTGCGAGTTTTCTTGCCGCTGTGCGTGACACACATATACACTCGAGCACATCGTACAAACATTTGTATAAATGTTCATATGTGCGTATCAAGTATAAATATTTGTTATGGTAGTCTTTCTCTCTCTCTTTCTGTGTGTGTGTGTGTGCGTCTCTGTTGTTGACCCAGAGGCAAGCGGCACATGCCACAAACGGGCTCCCAACAATAAACAAAATGCGGCGCATTTCTGTTTCATATTTTGTTTACATTTATTACAAATTTCGTTGCAGACCAATTAATAGGGAAATGCTTTAAGGGCGCTGCAATAAACTAGCTACATTCTATGTGGAAAGCAGAAAATAAATATAGCACAACTATATAGATATATGTGAATATATAGGTAGCTCTGTAAAAAGGTATTCCAACCGCATTGCCGTGAGCAAATTGACAAAAAACTACTGAATTGACTTTATCCGACTACTAAATATCCTGCCCAGAATCAAAATTCTTAATTAATGTCTACAAATCTTGTTGTTTGTAGGAAATAATCAACATGTTGGATATGATATATGATGAATCGAAATATTTAAAACTATTTACAATTTATACTGTTATATATATTCGATTTATAGTCTCTCTGTCTCTCTCGCTGAGCTTGACGGCTTAGTTCTGCTTACCCTAGTATATATATAATTTATATATTTTTTATTGACGCTTTCAACAACTCGTAAAACCCTGAATTCCCATTTTATTGTATTTTATAACGGGAAAAAAAATGTTTTAATGCTTTGCAGCTCAACTTTTATGCGCGGCCAAAAAAAAATTTTCATATGCTTTGGGCTTCTCGACTGATAAGACTAAAAATACCGATTTATGGTTTTTTAATTGAAAGCAATAAAAAAACTAACAAACAGCACGACTACAACAAGAAAAACAATCATCATCAGCTGATGCCATGTGGGCGTTCTGGGTGTGAACGGAACTGTGTGTGCTTGGCTCGAACACAATGGAGTGTGACAAAGCCGCAAATCGAAAAAATCGCAAACGTATTGAAGGCAATGACATCAGTCTGTCAGTTCCTCACTATTCAATTGAATTCAAGTGAGCTGCAATTATTTGAATGCGAACTATATATATAAAAAAATGTCTTGTTTGATTTATATTTTTAATTTGCCATCAATTTGTATTGACGTTTTTATTGAACAACACAGAGACAACAAGCACAACGAACATGACAACAGAATGGTTAGTAAATTTGCCTCAGGCAGTATCAATAAAACATATTTTTATATAACTGTTCACTTTTCTTAATGATTACAATTAAGGTCTGCTGTTCCCAATATTTTCTGATTATAGAGAGCTTTTCAGCTTAGATTTGAGTATTATTAGTTTTATTATCAGGTAAACTTCTGTGATACAAATTAAATTTATAAATCAAGTAATCTTAAAATCGAAATATTAGGTAGAGGGAGCAAGAAATTCCGGATCATAATTTTACGCTTCTTAATTAAGTAAAATTGACTCCTAAATCGGCATAGTCGAGTATGCGGTTTACCACCAGACTTCTTTCAGAAGCTAGAAAGCTCTAATGTCAACTCACATCAAAATGATGATTGTCTCTTAAAAGACTTCTCCACAATCCCCCATTTCTAACTGGAAATGTGCAAATCTAGTTCATTCAGTCAGTTAGTCAGTTATTCTGTCGTAAAAAGCTTTTTAGTCTATGCTTGTGTTTGACAGTAAATAAATTCTGGATCAGCCATGTTTTCATAGCTTTTGCGGCATAGTCCCTGAACGCATCAGTGAGTTTGCTGGCATGAGTTTTTAATGACAATTCCGTAAAGCCTGGTCTGTATGTGTGCATATGACCCCAGACAGCTTCAATTTTAATTGGCTTTTGTTGCTGTGTTTTACAGCTCATTTGGGGTATGCCCTCGCGCACCAGCACCAGCACCATCCAGCATAATCAGCATTTTCCATTTTCCACTTCATTCATAACACCTACGCTCCCATTACCGCTTGTGCCACTTACTATATTCACGTATACTATGTATGTTACTTCAGTAACTGTATATGTTTACGTTTTTATTTTTGATCTGTCTTATTGCCGTTGTAAAGTTCGATTATCGACACTTATAGTCGCTTAGTACGTGCCACCTGGTCGCATGTGACGGACACAGCGATAATCGAAGTTTACAGTTACGCTTGATTTCCATACCCTATATAAAGCGGATATTCACATAATGTAATGAAGTATGTTCCTTAAGCTATATAGGTATATAGATAAATCTATTTAAATTTATTCTCTTCAACAGCATACGTTGCTCATCTTTCAAATTACATTAATTAATAAATCAAAGTGGGCCTTACTTGCTCTATACATATATATCGGCTGACTTTGTTGACTTCTTTTTGTAGTTGTAATTTAATATTGTCCCTAGATATCTTGATGCATACTACGCTTGTCATATCATATATATGAAATCAATTCGACATTGGAGCAATTTGTCATATATACTATATATGTGTAAGGGTATTTTACATATGTATTTGTTTTCGTATATATAATGCTTTATACAAGCAATTGCTTTTTATTTATTCTCTTCCTCTTCTCTTGTTGTTGCTGCTCAATAAAAAATTCGCAAAATACGATTGATACGAGGAGGAGATGGTAGAAACTCATCGATGTTTTATTCAATTGGAGCAGTGTGAGAGCCTTAACGATGTGAATTCGAATGAGAACGGTTTGTATGTAATGTATATATGTATATATATTTATATGTACAAACATACTTACATACATATAGTCCATGTGGGTCAGTTAAAAAAAATGAAACTAAAGCGTAAAGCCCAATTGTTTATTGCACTTGCGTGCTTCGAGCATGGATGGCAGCGGAGCAGGTCCCTCTCTAGTACTTCGACTTTTGTTTTTATGTAGTTCTTTTATTAAATTTTTACAAATATTCAATACGAGGGAACATTGAACAATACTTGGAAATACTTTTTCTCTTATCATGGCAAAGCGAAGATAAAATGAGTTTTAAAGCAAAAACATCTTTCAAAGATGAAATTTCCTCTCTCAAAGCAAACAAATTATTCACCTGATTACAAATTCCTCTGTACTCCTAACTGGCGCTCCATCGAACTGCGTGTATTGCCTGTTAATAGCCCAACACACCGAAGGTTCCCATATTAAGCAACAACGTTTTCTGAACAACCTAAGGCAAATTAAATGCATCATTCAAACACACATTTTGGGGCCACTTTGGCCCGCATAAATTAGTATACGAACTGCATTTCAATGTGTACAACAGACGAGAAATGTCAGAAGATCATGGGAAAACCAGTTGGGACGCCGAACGAGGGGCCGGCGACCAGCAGGTCCAACACCACGAGAGTGTTTCATGAATGCTGCCACAAGGCTTATCAACGTGGGGGACAACGAGACCCAACTCATGTCTATGCATATAACCAGACAGCCAGTCAGCTAACCAGCTAGCTAGCCAGCAAGACACAAAAAGTCAAAGCCCCCACAATTGCCCACCTCCGCTTTTTCGCCGCCCTCAATCGGCTTTTGGCCGCCTTCGCTAGCGTTCCGAGCGACGCGTTGGTTGGCTGTTGTATTGGTCTATTGGTGTCTGGCCGAGCTCACTTCAACGCTTGCAAACGGAAGTTTTAATTCATTTTTGTTGTTTTACAAATATGTTTTTTTTTTTGTTAATGAAAAGCCGCAGCTCCACACGGCTTGGTCAACACTTTGGGCAACGCTTCCGACTCTCGAGGCTAACAAATTTGCATATTTTACCGGATGGGAAGTACTCGGAATTAGCATGCGCCGTTACTCTGCAGGGTGTGACATTATTGCTATTATTAACCAACCATTGCAGACCGTTGATAATAATAACAACAATTGCAGTCAGTACTTGAAAAGCTTTCATTTTATTGTAGTTGGCTAAACTTATATAAATAGATTAGCTGACTACGAACTATAGAGTAACCAGAGAAGAGAAATGGAAAATGAAATTGAAGGAAAATAAAATACATTTGAGATTGTTTTCTTTTGATTTATTTTAAAACTTTATTCATGCCATTATGAAGTGAATATTTGATGTATAATAATTGGATTTTAATGTTGTCTTGATTTAATTTAATTTTATGTTATTTAAATTAAATTTTCTATTAATTTTAATGAATATATATGTATTTAATTTTAATTGAATTATTGTATAATTGATATTTAAATTTAATTATGTGAAAGCATACAACTTGAACAGATTTAGTCAAGCAAATTTTAAATCTCCCAGTCCTTTATTATATACATTATATTGTATACATTTCGTATGAAATCCCCTATATATATTTTTTCGGTTTTCCTTCTTGAGCCTTGTCTTTTAAGGAAAGATATATTTTCTGAATAATTTCAGGCTTTAATTCGATTGTCTTTCAGCACCTTTTCATTGGCTTACTAAGTATATTCAAAAACTCCATATAATAATGAAAATGTCAACACTTTTCCATTCTTGAATCTTCGTCAAGTAGTATTTATTTCAAATTAATTAGGCGAGATTATCTGCAGCATTTTGAACAGTCTTTCAAAGCATTTTACTTTTGACACTTTGCATTTAGCAATTAGATAATTTGTTGCGCTGGCATTGGCGTAGGCCTATCCCGGGCGGTGGCCCACTCGAGACACTTAACGCCTTATTAACTTTTAGCGGCCAGGGTTCGCGTCGGCTGATTGTGGCCTGGCTTGGCTGTCTGGTTTTGCTCAGAAATTTTATTACGAATTCACTTGGGCGACAGGTTTTTTGTGTCGAACTGACAAAATGCTGCGATTGCTGCTTAAATTTTACGCATTCATTAATGTTGCGGATAATTGAATTTACTTATCGTGAAATACATTCATTCATACATTAAACACGACTCCGCTGACAGTCGCAATGTTGTCGCCAACAACTACTGGTAGCATTGACTAATGCAAACAGCGATAATGATGGCGCGACTTCAGAGTCACCACACAGTAAAGAGGAGAAGCAGAAGCAGAGAAAGAAGAAGACTCAGCGATTCGGCACTTGAGCACAAACAGGTTCTGGCCATTCCACTTACGCTCAAGCCTAAAGTTGCGGGACTTAAATGCGAATAGCCTGTTCTTAAATACAGACGCATGGAAATGTTTGAATTGGCCAGGAGATGGCATTGTCGGTTGTCCCCAGGAAGTATTCGATGTCGCTTCAGTAATTTTAGTATTTACAAAAATTGCAAGCTGAATTATTTGAAAGCTAGGCAAATTACAGTAGAATTTATCTAATGGAAAAATAGCTGAAAAGAAAATCAATTTCCCATCGAGATATTTTAATCAAAATATTTTTATTTTCAGCAAGAAATTTAAAGTGAATTTGATATTTTTCATTAAAAGACACCAAATGCATTATAATTATATATTTTATTTATATTAATTTTACACATTATAATGTTAATAATGAATGTTATAATATTATGTAATAAATTGTTCAAGTATACAGTCAAAGGTCATTTAGGCTAGATATTAAGCAAAGCTTTTCACCATTTCTTTAACAGCAACGCTTAGCTTTTTTTCTTTCATTTAAGACTTTTTTTTAAGCCAACGCTGAGCTTACGCAGTTATTTTTATCTTTTCTTTTAAACTAACACCTTGGAGGTATTTACAGTTAAAAATATTTGCCATTCACTTGGCCCTGCGTCAGTTCTCTTAGGGCTTATTACAGTCCACTTAGGTCGAATGACTGTTAAGTGGAACCGAGTGCGTTGCTGACTAGCCAAGCGTGCAATTTGCTAAAATAAATATACAGACATGGAATTATATACATATTTATATATATATATTTTGATATGATTTTTTAAAACTTTTTTCTGCGTCTGCCAGCTTTTTATTCCCATTGCCGCAATTAAATTGATAGGACTTTTGAAGCAGGCATCGGCGTAACATTTCCCACTGAAGCGTGCGAATGATCTCCAGTCATGTGTTATTAATTTATGCGCTGATAGATCGCTGGCGAATTATTGGACAAATAAAGTTGAGCTGTACGAATATACATACAGAATTGATGGAGAAAGATATCATAGAGATGTATATGCGCTCTCTCTCACTCTTTTTGACTGTCTCATGACATTGAAGGCAATTAAATGTTTTTATTTTCCAGTTTTAAGGGAACAGCAGCTTCATAATTGCCGGCGAGAAATGTTGGCTCTGCCTGGAACTGGATATGATGTGAACCCATTGAAAAGTAGAGTTCGGAGTACAATATTTTTTTTAAGAGCAGAAAGATGCATGCCCAACCCCAAATACGGATTTTGATCAGGCAGAAGAGTTGAGCCGATCTGTACATTTGTCTGCCCGTATTTACAAAATCTTGAAATTTTTTATTAAATCATCTTTCTTTATTTCGTTTTCATTGAATTTTAAAATAAACTCAGCAAATTTTTAGTTAAGATTCTTTCAAAGTATATATTAAATATTAATATATATTCCCATATTTAAATATATTAGGTGTTTCTCCTTTGTATGCAAATAAGCATAATGGAGTGGTCATTTCCTAGTCGGACCCTCCCGAAAGCAGTCACGTTGCTTTTCATAACACATATATTTGTAAGCTTATTTAATATACCGTTATTTAACAGTCACTTGCATTTTTCATGACTTTGGTTAAGGTTAAAAAACTCGAATATGGAAACAAAAAGGAAATAGTAAAAAACTGCGAATATTTAATAAGCTCTTTATATTTGGAATCTATCGTTAAAAACATAAACAAAATGCTCTGTTGACTAATGAATGTGATGACCAATTGCCAAAAGCTGCATTTGAATATATTCAATAAAGAGCAGGAAATACCATAATATTTACAAAACTTAAACGAATATATTTTGCATATATATTTATATTTATATGAAAATGTAAATATGAAAGTAATTACCATAATGAAAGAGTCAATAAATAAATGAAAACGAATCAATTTTTGCAATTAAATAAAAATACAATTTGTTTTCAGCAATTGAGTCTCTAGCGTTATATATATCATATACGAAGACAGACCCCAATAAAATTGATTACGAAATATGGAGATAAACGTCAGCAAACTGATCTCACAACGTGTTTTCTTATAAACTGAAAGATAAGAATAGTAGTAAAAATAGAAGGCAGGTGACATAATACAGCTAATATGCGATCGTTAGCGTGCAGTGAGTGGAAGATGATCTCAATAAGATCTACGGCGATCAGTTCGACTGTGTGGAACTTAGCATTTATATAATAAATTGAATGAATTGAGCAAATACCCAATAAGCCGCAAACTCAGCGAGTAATTGATCTATCAATTTATCTATTATCGACTTCAAAGCGAATGCGATCTTCGGGTTTCACGTGCCCAGCTGTGGTCAGACAACTGCAATGGGTCGCCCGCCATCGCCAGCGCAATCTCAATCATTCCCTCAGTGTGTAGCCAATCGATTTGTATGGGCAGCAAGTTACGTACCGGCACTACCCTCAATATTAATTCAATTCATAACTCAAACCGTCTTATCAGTCACATTGATTGATGTTGCGTGCATCGGGGCAAATGCAATGGAGTAAATGGATATGTATGTCTGTCTGTATATATATGGGATCATAAAAGAGAAAGGGAACTTTAAACTGTGATCTTTTCTTTAGCTGCATACACACGCACATATTTATATATATATAGCGATACGATCAGAGTTCCATGATTTGTGACGCTTCAATGCGGTTTCTCGTGCTTGCCTTGGCGCTAAAAGGCAAAACTGCGAGTCAAAGTCAATGGATCCTAACTTTTATGGTCAAGTGAGTCTTGCTAACATTTCACTCACTTTGAGATGTGCACACAGCTTTTGCTTTTACCTTGATATCGTGGCCACTCCATTTGACCATTCAATTTGCCTTATTGAGCAGTCGAACTTTCTAATTAGACATGGCTCGACTCCCGCCCGAGTTACGGGAGAACATTCGCTGCCAGCTAACGTTAATTATTATTATTGTTATTGCTAATGTCTGTTGACAGTCGATGTTTACTTTGAGCTACGAACAGCATTCGAACAGCGGCTACGACAAACTTGTAAGTGCTTACACAATGCATAACAGCTGTGCCGGTGTCTGTATATGCACATACATACACGTGCGGATACACATACTTGTATTCGTAGGACAATAAGCTGTCACGTTCGCACACAATTAGTAAAACAAGTTTGTCAGCGATAAGTGTCTGCTCTAGAGTGGGCCAAGTGAATATTAAAATATTTGTCTTTAAGAGCAGCAGAGTTTCCTACGACGCTCTGAAATGCCTTTGGAGGTGCATATTTATTGCTTTTCTCATTTGAAATACGAATACGAATAAAGTATGAAATACTTTCGGGAAAAGTTGAAGCAGCTCTTCAATATTCTCTTTGAGCTTATATTTCCATAATTCAATGCAATTTTATTTCATTTCATTTTTCCCATTTACAAAATCTCATTAACATAATATAATGAACAAAAAATTCCTCTTTTTCTTTTTCATTAAAAAAAATACATATAGAAATGCAATTGTTGAATGGCACTTAATTATGCTTGTTCATAAAGTGAAGAGAGTATATCGATTTTGTGCAATGGACAACTCTCTCCTGTGTTAATTGATGACTTGGAATTTGACAAATATTCATGATTTCGGTAGGAGTGGTAAATCAGGAGTGACTATTTAAGATAAACCATTATGGATAAACCATTTACAGAGTAATACTCTGAATGCGTATGTCCACTTAAAAACGAGTGCTAAGACTGCATACAAAAGAAACGTAAACTTTTCTATTGTAGAAGAGTGTGAATAGATCCCTGTGAATTGCATAAAAAAATTGTTCCATTCAATGAAACAACTCCTCCAACATGTATTGAATACCACGGGAGTTCAAGCAAAATATTTAAGTTATACAATTTTTTTTTAATTTTATGTTAAGAACAATTAAAGTATGTTGTGTAAGCAACTTTTTGACATCTTGAAAAATGACTCATCTTAGCTTTTGTTTATTTATTTTTTTTTTTTGCTATAAATTTATAGTTTTACTATGTGTTTTTTATAATTTTAATCAATACTTAGGCAGCAAAAAAGGCTCTTATTCGACATCGAAAGTCAAACAACTGTTTTTCAATGTGTCTTGATAGACAGTAACATACGAGGTTTTAGAAGGAGGATTTGATCATTGCTTAACAGTTCTAAAGATAGATAGGAAAAGTATATGCTCCATCCTGTGGTGCATGGCTAACAAACGACTGTGCCTAACTGTGAACGAGTATTCTGCAGTTGGTTGCACTCAATTTCAATTTTTTTGCTTGTTCTCTCTCTGAAGCATGTATCAAATATAATCAAATATTTACGTTCATCTCTTGATAATATATTTATATGCAAATTAGTAAAAGAGTCAAATGGAGACAGCTCTAAAAATATGTATAAATAGGTATACATATGCAAGTATATAATATATATACATATATAAGTACATAAATATACACATATATTTGTTGTATATTCGTTAACTGAAACATAACTTTTGCGCAAATGGCGTGACTGCAGTTGAAGCATCATTAGGTTTATCTATCGGCTTTCGCCCAACAAGCGTCCAGACCCCGATTAAATTAACCCCATTGACGGTGGAAAAGAAGTCGAAGCAGAGGAAGATGAAAGCAGCCAAAGCTCGTGCCCCCATTTGAGTTTAATTTCTTGAAAATGAAACAATTTCTTTGCGCCAGCCCGGACAATTGTCAGCTCGCATCGCAGCAACCGACAACTGCGACCACATGTTGCACACGCCCGGCACGGGCACACACCCCATTTACACACACACACACACTCGCACACACGCAGGGTGGGCATCTGCATAGTGATGCGAGTGGCATAGCTCGTTTGACTGAGCATTTAATGATCAGACAACTAGCGGGCGTGGTCCGATGGCTGGCGCTGGCGGTTTCGCTTTATAAGCACAACAACAATAATATTCAAATAAATACACACACATGCCTAGGCACACACACACACACACACAGACAGTGTTTGCCTTCCCTCTGCCCGTTGCGTAACCCGCACACACTAATGAGATCCAACCGCTGTGGGGCTTGTGGGCAGAGTGTTTGGGTCTATCGGTAATTGAGACTCGATTTGGCATCGAGCCGCAGCAATTTGTATTTGCCATTTGCCACAATTCGTGTGTGGGTTTTACTTTGGGCCTGCTGCCTCCATCTCCATCCCCATCTCTGTCTCTGGCTTGTCTGCCACAACCAGCTGCTCCTGCTGCTGTGGAATGCGAGTGCGCATTTGCATTTGGCCACATGTGTCTATGACTGCCTGCCCGCCTGCCCGCTTGTCTGTCTGTCCGTCTCCAATTGGATGTGGAGCAGCCAGCATGTGTGAGCGCCCCATAAAATATACACATTCGTCTATATAACTCACGATTACAACTTTGCAATTTGCTAGTGCAGCGTTTTTAATGGCTTTCCATTTGCAGTGGGACTTCTTAAGTGCAGGCCGTAATTTGCCAGCGATTACAATTTCAGCTACTGGACCATAAATTCAATTTCTCTGGCGATGCGATCATCAATTTTGATAATGTCCAAGTCGTGAACACTTACGATACAACAATTATGAACGGCTCTTAGTGATATTCTGGTATAGAGCAAACTCATTTCTAATGTTCTTTATCTAAATTTATTATAAATTATGAAAATGGTAAGACACGTAACTATCATAGAGTTAAAAGTGGTACGATGCCTTCAACAACTGCTATAATATAATAATCTAATATTTATTTTCTTCTTCTTTTCTTAACATTGAATAATTTAAATCCATTTCTCGCTCACTAAAAACAGACTTAATATGGAATTGTTTGTAGATAATATTAGGAAAAAACTTTTGCTGATCAAATACATATATTATATTGAATATATGTGAATATATTTCAATTTTAATTGGAGAGAATACAGCATTTGTTCAAAGACCTACACATTTTAAAAGGTCCGGATATCTTTTAGTCGAGTATGCCTTTAAACAAATTATTTCTGCTTTGCAGTTAATTTTACTAACCAATTTTTAAGTTTAAGTTTATATAAAAATATTGAATAATAATATTTTTTTTATTATTATTAAAACCCTATACCTTTTTTTTTTAATTTAAAAAAGTTACCATCAATCTTCGCTTACCTATTAAAATAGCTGGTTCCATTTTCGTAGGTCGTTTCAAATAAAATTTGGCTTAGATCCAGTATTTCGTTGGGTTGATAAAACACGTATTTCGGCTATTTCCAAATTTTCGATTGTATAAAATTGCAGAATCACATAGCCTTTACTGCTCTTCCTCTCTGCATAATCATAAGATTCTATTTATGATTATTTCATTGGCATTCTTTTCACTTTCTCACTTGTTTGATTCGCTTTACTCTTGTATTTCGTATATATTTCGCGGGAATTGTTGAAAATAAAGGCGCGTTCGTGGCTTTCTGAATAAATAACATTTTATACAAGTTTGAGGTGCAAAATTTGGTGGGAAACAAGAAATAAGAACTGGCACCTGCAGCGTACCTGCCTTGAAATTGATGTTTGCCAAAGCAAAACAAACACAGAGAGTGAAAAAGGAGAGAGAAAAAAAACAAGCACAGCATAAAAACACAAACACTTCAACAAATACTAAAGCAGAGCGAGCGAGAGAGAGAAACAGAGAAGAAGAAACTGCCGTTAAACGGCGCAGAGCTATTGCCTTAATGAGTTTCTTGTTTGTTTGCATGCCATTTGTTGTGGCTTGGTTAATTTAACACGCCTTTTAGTTTGTTGTTTACTTATTTTGATAGTGCAGCCCGCTTCTTTTTTTCTCCTTCACTTTATCAATGTATTTATATTCGTTATCGTAGCAGAAGAGTGAGTAAGGAAGAAAGAGTGAGAGAGAGAGAGAGAGCGCAAGCAGCACAGGTGGTTGTTTCGCTTGCGCTCTTCCGTTCTGCCGCTTGATCAGAAAACAAACACCGGGTTGAGGCCAGGCGGAATGACTGGCAAATGAAACAGCCGTGAGCATTTGCCGCTCACATTCCAATCAGCACGCGCATGGAAAGGGAAAACCAGATATGAAACGATGGCATGTGGAACAGACAACAGTTTTACTGCCGCCAACTCTGCTGACGTCGCTGTTGCCGTCTCGGGTAATTTGTGAGTCAAAGAATCAGGCAGTAACAACAACTACAGTGTTTGTGCCTGTGTGCGTCCATGAGATGTTATATATGAACGCACGCGCGCGTGTGTGTGTGTGTGGGAACAAGAAAAAGAGTTAAAGACAGAAAATGCCGCAGAAAATTTGTGTTCTTTTTTTTTGCACTTCAAATAAACACACGAACGGCCAAGCAGGTACGACAAATATTTCCATTTGTGTGTATATATCACTCTAATCAAACAATAGGATTGGTATTATTTCATTTTATGAGCCACAACACGAACACTCTGCACTTGAACTTGTTGCGACGTTGACGCCATCATCGGCGTCCGCATTTACTTGGATTTTTCGAATTTTTGCACTGCCTTTGAGCCAGGGAAACGAGCACATTTTGATTACACACTTTTAATTAAACATTTAATGGCAAATATCACAGTGCGAGGCGGTGCTTTGTACGTCGCTTTTTACTGCTACCCCTTTTGCGTTGCCTTTTGATAGTTGTTTCTCTCTCTGCTTCTTTTACCTCTGCCATAAAATCGTAAAAACCTTCCGCGCACTTAAAGCGAAGTTTCTCGCGCGACTGCGCTGTCGTGACTGTCTGATTGGGGCAAACCGATCTTTACAGCGAGCGGCAGTGGTGGCTATTTTCGAGAGAGACGAACGAAACACAAGCCAAACACTTTGGCTACATTTGAGCGCGAGAGTTTTCTGTAACTATGTAACTATATAATGATAGTAGAGAGTCGATGCACATGTTGTAATGCATCAACAATATTACAGTTAATTTCTTATTTATTTATTACAATTACAATTTATATAATATACGTAATCTTAGCGGGATGCAAAAAAGTAGCTAAATCTTGCTGCCAGCTCTGTTGAGCGACGAAAGAGCGGGCACTGAAACTACAGAAGAAGGTTCTGTTAACAGTGTTGTTATTATTCACTAACATTACTCACGGCCACTGTTCGACCTACCAAAACAATGTATTTATTTATGTTCCTTGTATAAACAAATAAAGAAATTTGTCATCATATCACATAATACTGCAATTTAGGTAATATGAGTGTGTTTTTATTGAAGCTGCAATTAATAATCTAAGAGCATATGGAATGCGACATTGAAGCTGCTTCCCTACACTGTTAACTAACAGCATACGCTCTGAGAGCAGATTCAGATTGCAGCGCTGAGCGCACAGCAGCTCAGAAGTTCCAATTTCATTTTGGTGCATTAAAATGGAATTGGATCTGGCGCTAGCTGAGACGACAATCAATTGAAATCGAATTGGAATTAATTGATAGGCATGGGAGAGTCCAGTTGGAAAACAGTTTGTACTTAGTAAATATTTACAATTTCAGTTGTGTTTGTATAATGATAAAACACATTTATAATATTCGATATACATTCTTAATTCTAATAATCGTAAGTCTTTAGTATAGCTATATACATATCTAGCTGTATAAGTTATCTATATATGTATATATCTATATAATATGACCAGACTTTTCACATCATCATCATATGCAAAAGTTTGTACACAACGGCATTTTATCAAAATTTAAAGCCATGACAAAAACTAGATAAGCGCTACAGCTGTTGACAGCTCTAATGTGGACTGGCATATACCCGCATATATAGATACTTATATAAATATATATATATATATATATAGATACATATACACTTAAGGTAGAAATACTTACCCATGGTTTTCACCATAAATTCATCATAGTTCATAAGTGGGGGCGTTTCGGCACCTTGTACTACATTCATGAAATCCTCGTCGCTATAGACTGAATCATAATCGCTGGGATCGTGCATGTTTCCATATAATATAGCTCTCGATGTTTTATATACAAATTCGATCAATTCTCACTTAAGGAATTGGATATATTAAATATTTCTATGATTTCTTATTTAGATTTTTAAGCGTTATTCAACACTGTCACATACTTTTAGGCAGCTTAGAAATTTGAAACTGCAACCTTCTTGAATCTGAACCACAGCACTATAGCCTTAAACTGATATTTCTTTGTCCTCAATGAGTTTTCAATCAATCACTCAGATGACAGATTGATTTCTCCGCGAACTGCATGATCGTAAGAAAAGTCCAGAGACCAGCGATAAACCCAGCCAAACCGCTGACCGAGTGCGTTAGAACGTGAAGTGCGACTAAGGCAACGACATTCGAGAGCCTCTAATCAACTGCGAGCAAATACAAATACTACGAAGGCTATCGCAAGCACAACTGAGAGCTGAGAAGCCCAATGCAAACGTCTCCCAACTGATTAGAATACCTATAAAACGAAAAGTAGTAGAGATACGAAACGTTCTATTTGCAAAGAGATCGCTCAGCGTTCTCAGCTCTTCTGTTAACTCAGATGCTATCAAGGTGTGCTTCAACAACTCTCGTTCTCTTTTCACTTGTTTTGGGCGAAAGTAAAGCTGCAAGTGTGTGTGTGTGTGTAGGTGGGAGGTAGTGTGGAGGAATCCGAGCAGACGGAATGCTATATCTTATCGCTCTTGTTGAATTCAAACTTGTTTTGTGCGCACATCGAAACAAGTAAAGCCCATAAATAGCTTACGATTTCAATTAATTAATGAATTCACACGACAATATTATGATTATGAAGTGAGTTTTCGAATAGATAAAAATCATAAAGACTTGACCATTTTTACGCTTAACTTGGAAACGTTTCTTTATTTGGTACTTGATGAAAAAAAAAAAACATGGAATATGGAATATTGAATATAAAGATATTGTTATAAGACATTTTTATTTATATAAATTATTTTTTATTTAATATTGAAGCAATATATCATGTGATTTGTAATCAAATATATTCACTAATTTTTAATTTATTTTACAAAAAAAAATGAGTTTACCCTACATTACATATTTCATGATAGAGCTAAAGTAGCTTAAAGAAAAAAGAGAACAATCATGTTTATTTTAAGTGTTTTATTCTTATATAATTTATTCATATATAAAAGGTAAACAAATAAAATATTGAAAGCTATTCTCCTTTTTATACCCTGAGCCCATTGAAAATGGGAAATCAGGGTATAATGTTTTTGTTGGATGTATGTAACAGGCAGAAGGAGGCGTGGCAGACCCCATAAAGTATATATATTCTTGATCAGGACGACAAGAGAAATCGATTGGGCCATGTCCGTCTGTCCGTCTGTCCGTCCGTCCGTCCGTCCGTCTGTCCGTCTGTCCGTATGTTTGAACGCGCCGATTTCAGCCCCCATAAGAGCTAGAGACTTGAAATTTTTTTTGTAGGTCCGTGTATAGCACGCGCAGATCGAGTTTGTTTTAAAAATTGATAATTGTTATCGATTAAAAACAAAATCGAAAAAATTATATCTCGCCCATTTTTTAAACTAGAGACACCAAATTTTCTATTTAGCTTTATATGTATTTTATGGAATTTGAATTTTGTTATATTTTGGCCCCAAATGGCCCCAAATTCGATGAAAACACAGATTCGACGGGGCTCAGGGTATCCCCTAGTCGGTCACGCCCGACTAGAGTTTTCTTACTTGTTTTTATTGATTTGTTGGTTTAATATATAGGCATAAGCTATATATTCCACATATATTGCAGTCGGAATGATGCATTGATAAAGTAGCTCAACAGTAATTCAATAATTGAACTGTTAACTCTAAAATATGAGGAGATAAAGATGTTTGCGGCTTGTGTTTACCCTTATCTATATATTCTTAGATGAGAATTGTACTCACTGCACATTTAAAGTCTCTAGAGCCAATCAATATATATACAAATTTTTGCAAAATACCATATTGTTAGATCCAATTTGCCAAGTGGTCGTTGACATATAATCGTCTCATTGATCTGTAAAGGACGTTCAAATCTAGCTTCACTAGCGGGATGAATTGCGCTCAAAAAGACAGAAAGCCCGATAGCAAGTCGGAAATGAAAATATATTTATCTTATAACATAGCACAGTCTTACCAGAGTCATCGCAGGACATTTCTACAATTGGTAAATTTAATATATTTTTTTTTTAAATTTAATACTATGAGCTCCATCTTATCCAGTGCATTGGCAACTATTTAAAGCTGTTGTTTCTATATCGTCACTTCGCCTGCTTAAAAAAATCCCAAGACTACCCAAAAAAAACACGTTCGGGTTGTTTTTAAAACAGCACACCAAGGAAATAGCTTCATTGGAATGCTTTAAATTGTATTTAGGTTTCTGCATTTCAATCTATATTCATATACACTTAGAATTTTTAATAATTTATTTCCTTTTTTTTTTTTGTTTTGGTTTTCAAATACATTTTTAGTTTTTGTTTGTTTGCAATTGAATTCAAGTTTTGTTTTTGTTTTGTTTTGTTTTTTTCTTTGATTTTTTTTTTGTGTGATTTTTGAAGAGTATTTGACTCTTGTTTGCTGCAATACTTATTTGAATTAGTTTTTTAACGTTTTCAGATATTTTTATTGATATTTTATTTTTTTAAATACGCACACATACATATACGTACGGCTGTAACTATTTTATGCATTAGTAAATCGTAACTATTTCAAAAAAAAAAATGAAATCAAGAGAAAATTAAGTTCTGTTTTTATGTTTCTTATCAAATACTTTTTGTATATAGCTTTGCAGAATTGTTTCAGCATTTTAATGAATGTTGGGTCAGTTTTGGGCTTAAAACACTGAAACAAGTTGCAAAGCTGAAGAGTAAAAAAAAAAATTTGTTAGCTCAAAAAGATTTTACTGTAAATGTTATTTGAATCTCGTTTACATTTAACTATTTATTTAATTTCTTCTATTTTCCGCTTGTTCGCATATTTGATATGTTTTCATATATTTTTATTTGAAATTGATATGTTGCATATTTGTCTACATATATTGGTTATATATCTGATCTCTATTTGCAGTTAGTTTGCATTTGCGTTGTATAACATTTATAGTTTCTAGACGCTGATATGTTTGTGATATAGTTTTGTGGCTTACGTATAATATCGTATATATGTATATAGTATATATATAGTACTAAGTTTTTTGTATAATAAAATTTAAAAGTTTCAAAAATATGCTCAGAGAAACGCATAATTGTTGCAAAATTGCAAAGATATGTTTTTGTATGTTACGAATTTATTATAGATTAAGATTTCGAGTAAACGATATAAAAAGTGGGGGAAACGTTACATGAAAAATCGTTTAAAATTGTTGTACATTCGAAAAAAATAATTAAATTATCACTTGTTAGTTTTTTGTTTTGGTTTTAATTCTTATTATGTCTTGTTCGCGTTCAACGTTCATTTGCATCCATATGAAATATGTAGCTTGTCTCTTTATTTACACGGGGCATATACACATGTATACATACATACATTGTTAGTTTATATAATTCGATATGTATATGTATATATATACATATATATATGTTTATCTTGTTAGTTACTTAGACATTTATAATTTTATATATAGTATATATATGTTTATATATATATATATATATATATATATATAGTTCAATGGATCTGTTGTTATTTATTTTCTTTCAATACCACTCGTAATTTAATTTAATTTTTTCATTTTTGTTAAACATTTAAATAGACAATTAGTATTAAAATTAAGTTTCAAATTAAAAGTTGTATTTTTTTGTTTATTTTTAAATAATTTTCTGCTTGCAACAATAATTTGTTTTTTTAAGTTTCTACCAGCTAATTCAAGGTACTTATAACTCCATTAATATTTTGTTTTACTTTTCCTTTAGTGAATATTTTTGCTTTAGTTTTCGGTATGTGGATCTGCCTATAGAACGTTGGGTTCGTTACTGTCTGTTAATTGTGAATACCTCATAGCAAACATTTCCTATGGAACGTAGTTAGTTACCTTCGCTTTTAACAATTCCGTGCTCTTTAATTACCATCTGAACTCCCTAAAGGAGAGCATGTGGGTGGATCTCCTTTGTCCTAATATCTGTTTAATTATCTACGAATAAGTGCATAAAGTAGTTTTAGTAGCCAATTTTGTAACTATATTTAGATAAGATATATTCCATGTATATATAGTAGTTGAAAGGGTCAGTTAAGTATCATCGAACAAAACTGGCTGCTAAAAGTTGCTATCCTCAAGAGCTTCATTATGGTTACTAGTTTTATATATATATTTTTAAATGTTTTATATTTAAACGTTGAATAGACTTACGTAGAACTTTATGTTAATATTGATATGTATAATAAAAAGGTTAATTTATTTAACCATAATTTTGTTTGATTTTCTTTTCTTTTTCAATATCCGTGCAATTGTGAATCGTCATCATTATGCAACTCGACAATTGTATTTTCAGGTATAGATATGTGTACAGTAGCCCGACATTTTCGACGTTTTGTTCTAATCTTAATATGTATGCATATAGTATAAGTATATATTGATTATATATATGTGTGTATTTCGCATAGTTGCTAATTGAAATATTGAGTGCTTGACTACTGAGCTCCAATTTAACAAGAATAGCTGCAGGGCTTGCTTGTGGGTTCCACTCTAAGCTCTAGACGATGTGTCTCACTATATATATACATAAATATATGTATATAAATAGAAATCCAAACTCTACATGGATGTAAGTAAGTGTGTCTTAGTGTATATAGAAAGGAATGCTCAAAAAGGTAAATGTACTTTTGCGATTGAGTACTAAGCATATTTGTTGGAAGGTTCTGTACTGATAGCCTCGGTTGCTTTATTGCTGAAACGCACAACGTTTGTGGAGCTTCTGCTACAGTGAATACCTTTGTGGGGGGATTGAAATCTAGATTTGCTGTGAGGCGTCGTCAAATACTAATACATTGATAAAGTCGTTATACACATATAAGAAAAAGATTTCATACTATAAATATTTAAGTAGTTTTTTTTTTTTTTTTTTTCTTTTGTTTTTATTTTTCTTTTTCTGTTTTCTTTTGCCGAACGATCCTGCTTCCATATTTTGCAATTTTCGTGAATTAAAGATATCGAAACGTTTTGGTTATTTACTGAAAAATGCGCGTTAATTTTCTCAAAATTTGAAAAGTTTTTGAACTCAAACGAAACTAAGAGACAACGATTGCAGATCGATTTATAGAGCGCAGCAGAAGAACTTGTAGAAAGTATTTTTGATAAGGAGAAGCCGATTAATCCTCGATTTGCTGTATATTTGACTTTGATCGATATCGATACATATTTTTTTCAGTGTAGCGTAATTGTTTTTTTTTTTTTTTTAGTTTTGTTAGATTTTGCATTTTTTTTGTAATTTTTGTAGCTTTTTCATAGTTTTTATCTTTTTCTAAAAAAGATGTTTCAGAATTGAAAGCAAATTAATGTTTTTTAGAGAAAGCGAAAAATATATAAATTTACTTTGGGAACTCAATAAAACTGCGAAAGGTTTTGAGAAAATATTTGTTATTTATGCATGTGGGTGTGTGTGAGTGTATGTGTGTGTGTGTGAGAGAGAGTGAGTGTGTATTCATTGAAATACACATTGGTTGCAGCGCCCTACTAATAATTGTAATTGTCGTAGGGCGTGCCCAAATATGAATAGAAATTAGGATTGATGGGCTGTGCGTGTGCATAATAAAATCCAGAAGCCGGATCCGGCGCTACTCAGTCGAGGAAACCGGTATTGACCAATTTCTCCAAGAAGAACTTCACATCGCCCAACTCAGAGTCCTTAATGCCAAGCGACTTCAACATGCCAAGATCTCCGTTCTCCACGGCCATAAAAACGGAACGCAAATGCTCCAAGTCAGATCTGAAAAGAAAAGTTGCAAAAAGTTAAGCTTATTTTATAAAAGACCCAGTCATGGAAAGCTTTAAAATTTTTCCTTTAATACAAGAATAATTAAAATATATATAGACGAGCAATCACTCTATTGTTTAATGGCTTTTTGTGGTCAGGTTTATATCACGCGTTTCTTAATTAATTCTTTCAGGTGACGTACTTGTTAACACTGTGTTTGTTGTTTAAAAAGGAAACATGAACGCATGAGCGACACAGCACCCACAAAACATTGTGTACACTGCGTTACAAATTAAAGCAGGAACGAGTACTTCTCTAATGTGGGATATGCCTGACTGCGACATACCTTGCTTTCTTTCTTTCTACTCGCTGCGGGTAAGTCATTCTATTCTCTCTCTATTAAGGCATTCAATTGGAATCTAAGACTTCGAGACTTCTTCTAAGAATATAATTTGTGCCTGACTGCGATATACCTTGCTTACTTTATTTCTACTCGCTACGGGTAAGTCGCTCTATTCTCTTTCTATTAAGGCATTCAATTGGAATCTAAGACTTCGAGACTTCTTCTAAGAATATAATTTGTGATAAATTTCGAAGGCTCTGTAACTGATACCATTGGCTTCTCTTACTGCCCAAAAGTAACATTAAAACTTGATATAATATTGATATGTTACGGTATTATTAGCTGTGAAATAGTTCTTCCAAAACATAGATAATTACTCAGCTTTGGCGCAACGGAAAAGCAATTTACAAGTCGTGGTCGAGAGGGTTTTCCATATATGCAAAAAGAAACATGATTGTCAGTATTTCTTGGACTTTTTTTATCATCGATGTGAAATTACATGGGAAAACTTTGGCTTGTTTCCGAGCTGCGAATGCTGCAACATAATATACTTTCCGTGTAGCCATTGAAGTTCTGTTGCGTCCATTAAAGTGCTCTCGCAGGCACTTCAAACTTTCGCTTCAACGATTAATTGCGTTGATGAAATTTTGTAAGTGCCCCAAAATGCCCTGGCGAGAGGCAGGACAACCGCACAGGCAGTGACGGGGGCAGTGGCAGAGGCAATTTTAGTGGCAGTGGCAGAGGCAGTTTCAGTAGCAGAGGCAGAGGCAGAGGCAAACAGCCCTATGAAGGGTTTTTGCTAATTTATCAGGCTGTTCGTCGGGTCGTCGTCTTATGTGTCTAGCCGTGGCTCGTAATTACGTACACTCCAGTTAATTGGGCCGACGTGAGACAGTCAGTTTGGGACTGAATCTCATTACTATTGCCGCCGCTTTGTGGTTCGCTTTTTTATTGTTCTAATTTAATGAAAATTTTCTGTTATGTGAACTGACAACAGTCTGTTACATCTTGTCACAATTTCAGCTATGTTTTCACTTCTATTTGAATTAGTCTAACGAAGTGAATGAACACGTAGCTCATTTGATTATATGAATATGTAAATATATATATCCTTATATACACATATAAATTATGATTAAATATATTTATGCTCCAGAGAGATTACAATCAGAGCGGAATTGTGCGCTTTGGATTTTTACCAAGATATCTTAATCTGTTATCAATCGACTCCTCATTTTCCTTCCAACTGAGGAAAACTTATTTTTCCTCTGCTTGCTTGGAGTATACTGTACTCTCTAGGTAAAAATAGTTTATGTGGTTTTATGTTTATGTTATAAATGTCTTTCTTAAGCCACATTTCAACAGCTTACTACACCCTTCTTACGGAAAGGATATACCACGGGGCTGCCGTCCTTAAAACTAGTTTGCAAACTGTCAACCACACCAAAGAAAAAAGTAAAACGAAAAACAGAACAAAAATGTATTCAAATAAAGAACAGACGCTGCCGCAGACAAAAAGCAAACACATGAAAGGGTACGTATGCCATATTTTAAAATTTTATAACTTGCTTGTGGTTGCAGAGCACCGGGCTGAGGTCGTACGCATAATTCAAGAAACTCGCCAAGGACGCTGCTGGATGCTGTGCAGAGCAGAAGTCCTGGCCAGTGAGGCAGGACTCTGGTGTGAACCAGGAGAAGCAGAGCACACACGCACGGTGTAAGGGAGAATGTGGCAAAAGTAAAAATAGCTTCGGGGTATGTTAAGTTTATTTAAGAGCTTTCATTATTTATATTATTTTTGGGAAGATATGTTACTCGGGGCACTAAATTAAAATTCTGCTGCGTGCTGAAAAGGGTCTGAGATAACAAACGGTTTTAGTTTTAAGCGCATATACGGAGAACCCTCCGGGCTTTGCGCTTGGCTTACATATTCTGACCTTACCTCATTAGGTGCAATGCGGCTCCGAAGTCCTCAATAGTTTGCGACTCAC
The DNA here is from genome assembly GCA_035046225.1 of Drosophila pegasa. NCBI lineage: Eukaryota > Metazoa > Arthropoda > Insecta > Diptera > Drosophilidae > Drosophila > Drosophila pegasa. Next base: position 14,033,580 of record JAWNOD010000398.1, on the reverse strand, counting down.
TCAAGGCGATGGCCACCTTTTCCACACCGCCCAACGGGGAGAGAGCGTCACGTGCCTTGCTGCCAAAGAGTTTCTCCAGGTAATTAGGTCCGTGAGAGGCGATTAGGCTTTGCAAAAAGGATGCAGTCTCCTCGACAGGGGGACGTTTGGCTGCAAGCACAGGTAAAACCAAGAAACTGTTATAAATTGCTAATAAATAATCCATGCTCCACTTAAAGGGTTAGCTGCCGCAAAAGGAAGGACATGACACTTCTGTTTCATTAGACAAGTTGCATCCGTTCGACACGTGCTTCAATTAGCAGAAGCAAGGACAGTGAGAAAGACAGATAGAGAGAGAAAAGGGGGAAAGAGTGAGAGAAAGACACAGTTGCTGTGCAACATAAAGTCCATTACATGCCACTTACTCATGTATTGCATATAATTCTAGCATAAATAATAAGTGATAATTGAGGCTTTCATAAAGAAATTGCGCATTAAATTATAGCTTTTCATATTCAATTTGAATTTAAATTTAAAATAATTAATTCCGATTGATGCTACACGTGAACAAATTGGATTTGTCTAAGACATGTTTTAAGCATCTCATTTGTTATGCAATGTAAAGGCATAGTCTGGCTTCAGCTTCAAAAAAGTTTCTTGACTACTTAATACTGTTGACCTGCATATTTATCAACTTTTATTTTATTTGATTGATTGAAACTTATTTGGGGTTATTGACTATAACTATGTCGACTTTTTAAATTTTAAATGCGACTGAATTAATATAAGCGTATTTTTCCATGTGTTTCTTAGAAATGGGAGTAGATCTCATAGTTTTTGTATGTTGATTAAAATAAGTAATATACAGTAAAGTAAGTATATATAGAGATATCTTTCTCCTCCTATTTCTCTCTCGTTCTCCCTGTGTCTTTCACTATCTTCTCTCCTTTTTCGATTTCCCTCTTTCCCTTCCTCTCTCTTTTTCTGTATTTCTCTGACTAGCGCTCTTTGTCTCTCTTCCTTCTCTTTCTTCTTTTTCTCACTATACCTCTCATTACTTCCCTCACTCTATGTCTCTTTCTATTTGTCACAGTCTTCCGTTCACTCTGTTTCCCTTTGCCTACCTCAGACTCTATCTCCCTCTCTCTGTACCTCTCTCTCTCTCTCTCTCTCTTTCTCACACTCTCTTGCCTTTCCTCCCACGTAGTTTCAAGTAGTTTCTGATAGTCAAAGTCTAGACTTTTCACATTTCTTTTACATTCAATTACATTGACGAAAAAGATTTGTCATTTATATTTAAGAGCAGCAGTAAAAATATTTAAGGACTCTTTAAATGCGCACTAAAATGTTAATTCAATTTCTTTTAAATTAATCTATTTATTTATAAAAGGTAAATGAAACCTTTTGTTAAAACTATTTCGTTTTATCGCACTTTTATTTCTTTTTAACATTTTGAACGATTCTTCTCGACCTTTAACCCACTCGCTGCACTTTCGGGACTCGCCTTACGTCCCTCATGTACATATGCTGATGAATGTTGGCATTTTTAATGGCTGCAAGGACACGGTACTCGATGGATCTCTAGCATGTGTGGGTGTGTGTGTTTTTATGTGTGCGTGTAGGTGTGTGTATATGTAGGTTGATTCAGTTACTGACTGTATTTGTTATGCAAATGGCGCACTTGCCCAGTTGTTAATATACTCTGTGAGGATGGAGAGGGCATCTCATTGCTATACAACAGCAAAAAGAAAAGATCCCAGAGTGCATACTTCATATATGAGATTTGAATGGAATTCCCCTTCTTATATCCTCTTGCTCTACATATATTTTCTGAAATATGACTTTTACATTATTGTATATTTTAAAGGGCAGCAAATGTTTCTGTGAAGTATGAAGAGATGAGCACTGCACTTCACTCATTTAAAAAAAACTATAAAATATATTTTAAAACATTTCTGTTATATTGGTCTGAGGCAATTAGATCATCACAGTCTTAGAAAACAGAATCTAATTTTTAATATACATTTTTTAAATATACTTTTCTCACAAAGTCCAGGGTATATTCTAGCTGTGTATTTCCGACTAGCGTAGTCAACTTTTGTCCCCCATTTTTTTTCAAGCTGTTTTGTTTTGTTGCTGGCATCTATGTGGGCTCCAGTGCATGTATGGCCAGGACATATCGCCCGGGTCTGGCACAGTTTTACATGCCTCGACCAAAGTGTGTGTGTGTGTGTGTGTGTGGGTGTGTCGCCTGTTTGCCTTTAACTTGTTACATATTCAAGCGATGTGTATCAGCCGTTTAGATAAGGCTACCTAGCATTTGCAGGCTCTTTGGTCGCCGGCCCTGCAGCTGGAGCAACACTTTGCTCCGCTTCCAAGTTAACTTTTTGGCTGTTGCTGAAATGTATGCAAATATATGTTAATTTCCCATGGGTATTCGAGTGCAGCGCATTTAATATTTGTTTTTTCTTTTTTTCACTCTACTCCCACTCGGTATTTGTATTATTTTTATATGGAAATAAATATATATATATTTCTTTTATATTATTGCTTATTTGTGTGCCATTAAAGCTTGCCCAACATTCTCTGCCCTTTGCAATTTCTTAGCCGTAATGTGAATAGAATTGGCCCTGATTTCTGACCCTGCAGTCACTTACTAAGCTCTAGAAACCACCGACGGCTAATTAATGTTTATTAAAAACGTATTCCCTTGTCTTGGCTCCACCTGATGCATATCTAGTTTCTATGGAATTTAATGCCCTCGCTCAAGTAAGAAAAAATTGGCTGAAATGGAAACCTTGCAGCAAGTTGAATGTAGCAGCCGCTCTGTTGCCAAGCTCAATTTGTGGAGGAGCAAATTTAGTCTGGCATTTAGCCCCACATTCAACAGCGAGCTTAGGGCAACTAGATAGAGTGTGGCGCATAATTTATCAAAGACATTTGAGCCAGGCGCTATAACTAGACCCAGACCGAAAGCGAGAACGAGAACGAGACCGAGACCGAGACCGACACTTCCTAACTGATTTCATTGTCGAAAAATAGTTGTTTTTTCTTTGGGGTCTGCTCATTTTGGTTTTGTTATGGTACAACAATGGTGAACACGTAAAATGGACGGCTCAGTGCGCTCGGCTGTGCCCTGCGGCCTCTGCGTGTCCCGGCAACAGCGTCAAGAGGGGTCGAAGGACGCGCGTGTAGGCGTCAGCCCCGCCTGCCGCCCACTTTCAGGCTTTAGTCAAGTGAATTGGGGCAATTAGTAGCAGCAATTTTCTGTTTGCTTAAAGTTTCGACCGCTGCCGTCGCTTGGCCCAGCCTTGTCCTGTTGTCTCTCCCATAAATGAATTTCCCATTGTTTGCTCACCATCAGTGCGTAACTCCAAAAATAAACTACGAGTACGTATCTCTGTCTTTTCAGCTAGTTTATGTGCGTAGAAATATGCTTATGAACCAGCAGCAATAAATTTCCGCGCGTTGCCCAATATTTATTACAAGATTTCCACCGCCAGCGCCAGCTACAATGCCAAAGTTAATTATTTTTGCCTTAATTATCATGCAATTTGTTTAATTATTTTGCTGATTGTACGCCATTATTTGGCAAATAAATCAACTGTCATTCAAAAAGGAAATATTATCTAAATTGACGTTTCCAGCAGATTGATTGACTTCATTTATGTTTTAAGCAGATAAGCATAGTTAGAGCTTGCAACTCCAATTAAAGTCAGAGGTTTCTGAGTCAATTTCTTCCTTTAAAATAATCCTCATCCTGTTTTGTTTATTAGATTTATGTATATGTATTTCATTTTTATTTTAATTGTATAATCCCGAATCGCAATTTTGTTTTGTCTCTTCTCTTTTCATATGCCCTCTGAATCTCTCTGCTAGCGCCACGCTCGGTCGAATCGTTTTTCTCCCTGTCAAGCCTTGCTTTTTGCATAAATTGCACAACAATAGAACACTGCCATATGCAGTTGTCCTTGCTTCGTCCTTTTGTACCTTTATTTTATTCTTGCTTTATAGCGTAATGCAGCTTTTCAGCTCTAAAAAAATGGCGAAAATATCTGGTATATAAATGAAAGTATTTTATAGATAAAAACTAAAAAATATGTAATAGTTGCTGGACAGGCATTAAACAAATATCTCGTAATCGAAGTTAACTGTTTAGCAAAGAGATCACGCTCAAGTTTCTCGATTTAATTCGGCCCCACATACATATAGATACCCAGGCAGGCAGAAAGTTGGTGCTAGTTCGCTTTGACTATTGACACCAGAAGATTTCGCCATCTTCTGACATTTCATTCGATTCAGCTCAGCAAACTTATGCTGAATATCCATTTCTGCTTGAACGACATGAAATAGATTACAAAATACAATATGTACTCTCTGGCCACAAGTATTTCCTTTCCAGAGGTGCGAAATGCAATAGTTGCTGCTGTCAGCTGAACTTTGAAGAAATCTTGTATTTCTAACTTTCTGATTTTATCGAAGTTTTGTGGCATATAATTCTGAAAATTGTTTTCAGCTTCTTGGACCGTAAAAGTGGTCAGGTGAATGAAAACTTTTTGATTTGCTGCTCAAGTTTGCAACTCTGTGGCTATTTTGATTAGATTCAAGCGAGCAAATCTTGAAAATTGAAATAACGTGTTGGGAGTTTCAACTAGCTGGCATTTGCCAGTGGCCTCAGAACAGCTGAGTCGAGTGCACTGGTCGGCTGTATATATGCCATGTTTACTGAGCCCTTGACTCATGCTCAGCTGCCCTTGACATGACACAGACACACACACACACACACGCGCCAGACAGCCTAATTGAAATACGGCCTTTAATTTCCGGCTGGCTTCTTGAGAGAACAGTTTGACAGCTTCTGTCGGATGCCTGCTGGGAGCAGCGAGGGCTGCCATGAGTGAAGGAGCCTTTGGATGTGCTCTTCAGAAAATTTGATTGCAGTTTGTTGCTGGCAGCCACAAATCAAAATTGCTCAATTTGCTGGCCTTGATTCAGCCGTAGCATCAATGGGACTAACCAAATTATTTATGGTCCACCACATGGCCAGCAGCTTGCATACAATTAAAGCCAACTGCCAGCCGATTGCTCGCAGTTGCAAGCAGCTTTAGCTGAAAAACGAAAGCAATTTCGATTCTATATATCTAGGACTTACCCGCAGTGCAAAGGCGCATGTCCTCATCGTAGCCATCGGAGCAGTCGGGTGCACCATCGCATAAATATTGTATGGAAATGCAATTACCGTCGCCGGGGCACTTGAAAGGTTCGTAAGGATGACAGGCATCTGCAAGGAAAGACCAGAGCGAAAATCACCATAAAAACATCTTTAACTTGACTGTGTATATTGACAAATAAATAGCAAAGATTAAATCTAAATTAAATGCTTAAGATTTCTTAACTTTATATTTTTGCAATGTAAGTGTACGAAATAAATCAATTTAGTGAGATAAGATAAAACTTTAAGGTCTTATTATCAGCATTAAACAATAGTATATTTGATATAGAGCTTCAGTTCTCTACTCAATAAGAGCACATTTTCTCTGTTAAAGCATATTTGCATATATATATAAACGGAAAAGTATATATATATATATATATATATATGCATATATAATTTTCCGTTCACATCTGCAAAAATAAAAGGATGTACATAAAATATGCCTCCATTGACATCGCATTTAAGCTGCTTATATGCATTTTTTTTCATTTTTTTTTTTTTGTATGGAATAAGAGCTTAAAAAATTCCTGTATTACATGCTTATAATCCTCATTTACAGCAAAATGCAATATATAATAGTTAGTCCGAAAAAACTCTATACATTTTGGTTGTATTTGCATTTTTTTCACGTATTTATTTTTTAACCTTTTATAAATTGTATTACAAAGCGAAATTCGCTGTCAGTTAAGCTGCCGTCAGATTTCACAGACATTTCTGCTGCCCTTATGTATAAACGTGTTGAATTTGTGGTTTTTCTTATTGTTTCCGCTTAGTATGATGATTTCTGTCCAATTCCATGTTAAAAACGTCAAATAAATGTACGCGTAGCACCTTATCAATCACGCATTAACATAACATTTCAGCCATGGATAATTCAGCAGAAAACGTTGAGCTGGCAACACAATTTATAATAATCCATCAACAATCACATCAATTCTGCATTTCATTTTTCGGCAAACATCGTTATCTAGTGAGCTGATATGTCTGAAACAAGCTGAATTTATGTCGAAAATAAATCGAAATAATTAAAAACCTCGACAGATAGCAAACCCATGTAATTCATAACAAGGCATTTCGAATTATTGAGCAGCGACTAATAATAAAAATATTCAAATAATAATGTAGTCAAATAATAATAAATAAATTTATAAATCAACAATATTATATATAAAACAAGAATAAAAATAATTGCTCTTCTTTTACAGGCTCCACTTCTTGTCTTTATCTGCTGTGCTACAGTTTATAACAAGCAACGTTTTGATGCGTAAATTTGAATTGCAAAAGTAATTTAAAAGTGTTGAAGAGTAATAAAAAACGAAAACTCTTCTTGGCGATAAGCAGAAGAAAGAACAACAGAAAACTTTATAAAACGGGTGAAAATTAACAAAGGAGGGAAAACTGAATTGTTATTCGTTATCTACATATACATATTTTCCATAGACAACCTGGTCAGAACTACTCTCATAAAACGAATGCAAATATTGTTATACTAAAAAAGTGTTAAGCTGAAAATTTACGTAGGAAACTGTCGTGTGCCAGGCAGATACAAAACTTCAACGAAACAAACAAAAAGTTTCAGCTGAGCGCATTTTGCTAAAGTTGAAAAACTTTTCTTTCTTTTTTCTGCAAATTGAATTAGATTAATTTGGGTACACAGAGTGCACTGCTATGGGCACAGGTAATTCAAAGCTCCATAAAACAGTCTTACACAAAAAAAAAAAAAAGAAAGCAAACCACAAATAATCGTAAAGCAACTGCAGAGAGCCACGGCAGCCAAATGTCGAAAAGTAAACCTCTTTCGGTGCGCGGCCGCACATTAAATGCAGACAAATGGAATAAAAAACAAAGACTTGGCTAAGCCAGACGCCAGCTATATAAACACGCACGTACACCCGCGCACCTGCACACACTCACACACACACAAGCAGCCAACAAAATGGCGCTGGAAGTGAAAATTGTTCCTAAAAGCCAGCGCAAGCTTTATGCCAAGCCCCTACATACCACCAGTCCGCCACGTGTCCGCTAAAAAGGAAAACCAATTTATGGTGCTAAAAAAAAAGATCTACTGAAAATTTACACTCATAACACAAAAGCAAGGCGGACTTTAGCAACAACAAGAGAAAGGAAAGCGAAAACAAGCGCAAATTAAAATACCAAATTCTGAGCGGCATGTGCTTCGCATGTTAACAAATGGCGCGGCATATTGGACCTGAAAGCAGAGCAAAAACAAAAATACCAACAAAAACAACCGCAGGAGAAAGAAAAACAACAAAATAACAGCAGAACAACAATAAATTCAATTAACTCGCGCCTTGTTTGGGTTTCATTTTGATTTCTTTCTCCCCTGACGCAATTCAAAATGGCGCCCGCCTACGCAGCAGCATCTAATGCGCATTTAAAGCGATTTTATGAGCACTGCATATTGGTGCTGGGCAAACAACAACAACAAAAAAATAACATCAGAGAAAAAACAAATATCATTTAAAAATGAAAATTAATTAATTGCGCTGATTGTCAGCTAATGGGTTTTTTCTTCTTTTTTTTTGTTTGTTTTCAGTTTGTTGTAAATTAAATTTTAATTTAAATTCCATTTGAAGCGCTTAACAGAAATAAACTGATTATACCCCTTTTTGAATAGCTTTCAAGTCCAAATAGAAAAATTCTATTTGAACATCAGTAATGGCATTATGCCTAATTGACGGATATCTCAGCCTATATACAAATTCTCTGAGTTACAACGATCGTCGCATCAAAGAGGAAATCTATTCAATTCAGTTTCTACTCAATTAGGAATATTCTTTTGACAAATAAACATTCATATCTCTTTTGCATAAGTCCCAAGTGTTTTTCTTATGTCCCTATACTTTATCCTTATGTTATTCATATAATACTCTCCCGCAGTCTAGACATGTCCTCACTTCAACACTTCTCTTTGTATAAAGCTAATCTTAATTTAATGTTATTACAATTAATTATTTTTATATTAGTAACAATACAATTATTACAAAAATTTCACCTTACGCCATCTTTTAGTTATTTACATACGCGGTATCCGCCAGTCGGAAGCTCTTAGCTAACATAGTTTAGTTGTTACAATAAATATTTTCATGTATTGTAATTTAAAATGCATAAAATATTCATTTTTTTATCGCGTATATATAAAAATTCGTAATTATGGGTGTTCAATTATACTTGTATTGACACGAATTTAATACGGATTAAATTAGCAAAATTAATTTACACACGTTTTTATCACCATAAGCATGTTACGTCAGTGAAGACACAGCTTAACTATAATTATTTTTATTAAATTTTAAATATGTTGTAAACATTATCTACGTGATTTTGCTTTAGAGAATATTTTTAGATGTGCATCTAATCCTTCATGTTATGCTAGCACCAATCACAGCTGCGTAACTAGAATATCCACAATGATTCCACTTATGTTCACCACTTTTTCTTCTACTATAGTAATCCAATTATTGATAACATAACAAAACACTTGACATATTATTTACTTTTATGTTTATGGTTATGTTTTATTTACGCCTTTTCAACTCTTTCAGCATAAGCGACTTAATAGGGCAATTATTAGAACAGTTGCTGTAGAAATAACGTCACTAATTGAAGCTCAATTAGGCGAGGGCAATCGACGTGTGATAGAAACACAATGAATGTCATAAAAAAAATGAACGATAATCAATTGGAGCATAAACCGAAAGGAGAAAAGAAAATAAGCAGAGCCCTGAACCCTGTTAAATAGCGCAACAATGAACAAATGTGTTTCACAGAATTGACATTTAGCAGACTTGAAGTGAGAGCATAAACGATTTGACAGCTTGACATTGGCTGGAAGTTTATTGTGGCGAACCCTTTGGCCAATTTGGCCAGCACCTTTTGACCTTCTGAGCCGGCCCTTGGCTGTGCACAATTTGGCTGCGATTTTTCCACACACTGTCCGCACAATAAACAAAATATATCTGAGTTGGCGTGTGTTTTGTGACGCACCCGGCCAAAAGTTGCTTTCTTGAGCCAGCTTGGGAGCCGAGTGAATTATGGGTCTGCGCCCGGCGTCCTGCTCACTGCTTCTTACTCTGTGGCTTGTCAATTATCCTAGCCCTGCTGGGCACATAAATTCCAATTGTTCCAACATCAAATAGTAATGAATTGCTCGCGGCTGGCTTACAAAGTGTTTTTTTATTTTCGTATTTTTGGAAATTTACGCACAATGACAGCGCAACTAAATTAAGTAGTCTGGCACGTGCAACGCGGCGTATGCGTATTACTCAAGCCTTAACTCCAACCGCTTGACGAGCATGAAATTATAGATTTAGTCCGCTAGATTAGGCGCTATGAATCGCTTGGCTAGGCAAGTGAGCTCATGCGCTTTGCCTTACTGTTTTCGGCAAGCTCCAGGCATAATTTGATTGTGATTTTGATGGCAGTAGATTCTATTTATTGAATTGAATGATTAATGTTCTGATTTAAATATGTAGGAAAACTCTTTTATGTTCATTTTAATAAGAGAGATATGAGGTAGCTGGAAGTCCATTTACAACTTATTCAACTCAAATTTAGAGTTTGATTCAATATGATCTAAGTTTTGTGTAAGAAAGAATTCAATTGTTCACTCACTCGACAGCTCAGACGTATAGAAAGCCAATAAGTTATTCACTGTTTTCTTTACTCTCTAGTGCAAACTTAAATCTTCTTCGCAAAGCGTTCAATAGTTATTAATTGTGTAGGCTGTTTAAACAGCGCCTTCAGAGTTTGTTTTCTTGCTTTGCCATGTCTCGTGTTTACTTAAGAGTTCTCTGAGCAACTTACAAGTTTGCATTTCTTTTAATTGAGAACAAGTGCGCACAGAAGTAGGCAACATAGGCAGAGCCCACTGTACACGCGCTGCAGTTGCGGCTTGTTGTGGACTTTGCGACTAAGGCCGCCACATATACATTTCTGGTGGTTGTCACTGAGTAAGCACACACTCGACAAGAGCTCCTAAGACTGACTAAATCGACTGCGGTTAGTCTGGGCATGTGTTAATTTTCGCAAGGCCCGGCAGGCTGAGCTGAGTGTAATGGAAATGGTAATAGGGTTGGGCAGGGCACTTGGTTGTGTGAGTGTCGTGTGTGACACACTTAATGAATGTTGCATAAATGTCGCCGGCTATGAAAATAACCGACACGCACCTGTGTTCGCCTGTCAGCTGTGTCATGATGTAACGAATATTAAGCCTACTGCACGCATGCGGCCAACAACAACTCCAATGGCCGAAGAAATAAGAGCTAGGACAGCACTTTGAGCTAAGCACTGCAAATGGAAGCAAGGCGAAAGGAAAACAGGAAGCTGTCTCATCACAAAAGTGCTGTCAGCCCTTCCCCGATGCCAGGGGTCAGCTGGCAGCGACTTGGGAACAGAAAAGTGTTGACGCACTAGGCGAATACGCAATATGTGTCAAGCACATTTGCTCCCTACACAAACTGTCAATTGCAGTTAGCCCCATGCACGCAATTGCCTAGGTGTGTTCGCTGTATCCACTATTAAAAGCTTGTTCTATAAAGAAAAGAAAGCGAAAGAAAAGGCTGTCTTGGCATTGAAATCATTTCATTTCATGCACTCAACAGAGGCAATAAAAGCTATAAAAATATGGAGTTAGTAGACCAACATTAGTTATATAAATATGCTTGTACACAGCTAGCCAAAACAATGAAGTTAAATTTACTTAAAATAATCAACAAAGTTGTGCAGAGGCAAACATGACTCAACGAATTTATAGGGAGACAAACCCATTATTTATCTTCGTGCAGCTAGAGCCATATTCTAGGGAAGACAAACAATGCGTTGGCAACGCCACATGACGTATACGCAATATACACAAAATAATTACACACACACCCACAGATAAAGCACACTAATGAAAATTACTTTCCTTTGCCGGAGCAGCTCGCATGTGTGCTGTATTTGCTCCAGTGCTTTGTTGCCTTTACTCAACCAGTTTGATTGCATATAACTAATTGTTTTGCTTATAAATTAGCACATTTGTATGCAATGCCACGCTCGAGACGACAGGGCTGACGTAATTTATTAGAGCACCCCGAGACATGCATCCCAGACGAGGCAACGAACTAAATCAATTGGCAATGGCGAAGAGGAGTGTGCGACTGACACGAACTAAGCATGTGGAAGGTGGCAAGCTCAGAGCCAGCTGGAAAGCAACTTCCATGGACAACTCGCATGCTGCTCATGACGTCTCGCAAATTGAGCTTGACTTGACATAACGAGCATAGTGCAGGTGCATTGATCTATGCACATCACAGTTCATTAGGGAATGCTCAATTCTCTTTTGCATTTTCAATAACAGAAGAACAGAGTTATTCATTCATGCCAGCATGTTGCAAATCAAATTTGTTTCCTTGAATTTCTCACATTTCTGAAAATTTTCCTTTTGAGCCGAACAAGCTTTGACATCAGGACTCCACCCACTCAGTGTACAATTCACTTCTTCCTTCCACTTGGGCTTTCATATAATTAATTGCCTTCACTTTACATTTTGTCTAAGTAAATATTTTTTAAGGCCACCTGCATACGCCACCTTGTACGTCCTTGGCTCTCAGATATTATCGAATTTAATTAGCTTTAATGCATATGTGGTTGCACACAATATTTGTAGCCGCCTCCAATGCCTACTAATTGGGATTTAATCAACACATTTCGAATGAATTTAATTAGTAAAGTATGTAAATCTTTGAATACTCTGAAATCAATCTAATGTATGGTGTCTTAATGTCAAGCACCTGCGACCTAATTATTTCGATAAATTAATGAAAGTTTGCTTGGAATATGATCTAGACAATGTCCTGACGACTAATTGAGTGCTTTTAGGTTAAGGTTAATTACTTTTTGACTTATATATGCAAATTGTGACAATTTGTTTGTGCTGACTAAGAGCTTTGTATATATAATAGATAAGTTTGTGTGTATTTAGGCAAGTACAGGGTTTGTTACAATTTTATACAATTAGTTTTACAATTGATTTATTATTGTAAAATCAGCTAAAATTCATATTTCAAAATAATTAAACGCTGTTTAAATTCCTTTTCTTTTCTTTTATATATATACGTATACTATTAAATATAAACATGCAAATATATATCAAGTCAAGTAACTTAAGCTGGCTTTTAATTTTATTCATTTCTGATCGATTATTCCAGTAAAACTTTGTAAGAAAACTAAAAAATCTTGATTTCGTGTTTAGCCAAGTTTATGAATTGTAGCTCCCAGGAATCTGAATGAAAAACGCAGGTCAAGCTTGAAAAATGTTTGCTTTAACTCTTACTGTGTCTATCTTTAACAAACACAACAGTTTTTATTTTGATTTTATTCTGGAAAAATTCTCTTTTGAAACTGAACAGCCAAGTGGAAAATTTCTCTATAAATTTCTTGCTTTTATAGGCACTTTGCAAGTGCACTGCTCCAGCGGAAATAATGCAATGCAATGGCCACTTAAAATTCTGGGCACACATATGTCCCAAGTGTGAATGTGTGTGTGTGTGTTTGTGTGAAAAACTGTGAATATATGAACATAAAAACCCTTTTCTAAGGGCCAATCGGGAAGTATGCACAACTAATGCAATTTGCTAAAAAGGAAGCATAGCGAATTGCACATAAAATGGAAAAGGAAATTATGCTTAGCTCTACATCTATCCGACTAATGTTAGCTTAAGGAAAAGCACATAAGCTTGGCTTAGCTGAGGTGCTTTCTCTTCAGGCATGCTCGAAAGGAATATGTCAATTACCATATAGCTCAGGTGATTGCAGCTATTGGCCTTTTAGCCATATTTTGCTGGCATTTTGCTTTATCGCAGGCAATTCGTCGACAGGAAATGAACCGGAAATGCGCCCATCGTTAAGGTGCAAAAGCCACTTTTGCATGCAGCTCTGACCTTTTGGTGGCATAAAGTTTTTTATGGTTTTTATGCATCATATACTCAAGTGACATGGACACAAAAAACATTGCACTGGCTGTCTTAATTAAAGTGCCTACAATAAAAAAAAAAAAAACACTTAAATTAAATATGTTTAAATGGAATAAATCCAATTGTTCATGACGAAGCGAACAACCGCAATGTCAAGTAAAACTCGGTTGAGTGAATTCCCAAAAATAGCTTGTGCCACTTGCCACTTGCCGCTCGACCACAAATTTGTAGCCACATTTCGCCTGCCGTTGGTTTTTTGGTTTTTCGCTGCTGTTGCTATTTGCCTGCTCAACACGCAACAGACAAAACAATGTCATTAAAGGAAAATAAGCGAAAACGAGCAAACACACGATAGTCTGGCTTCATTCTGTTCATCTGCCGGCTCGTCCCGTCTGCCGCCAAATGTCTGCCACTGGCTGCAATCATCCAAACTGCCAGCTCCATTCACAATTCACATTGTCATTCGCTTGCTTCACTGTTCTTTGTTGTTGCTGGCGAAAGGCAACACCACGACCATATGCTAACAACAAACTACACCGCATGTGAGTGTACGTGTTTGTGTGTGTTTACTATTTGTGCAGTCAAAGTTCCCATTAGTTGAAAATAAAAATAATTTTGCGAACAAATAAAAGCGAAAAAGCGCAAAAACTAAACCGAGTTGAGTTTGTCTGTGCAACAAATTGCAGCAAACACAAACATAACCCGACAAATATACACATGATCCCCATGACACTTTAATGCGTGTTTGTTTGCCAAATTGAAGCTTTAGATTTGGGGAAAATACATGATTCTGTGATCTATGTGATTATGTGGGAGTGATTGTAACTAAATGGGAAAACTTTGCGCCGAACAAGATGAACTATCGAATGGGATTTGAATCTAGTAAAGTATCAAGCTAATAAGTGTTTATGGAAGACATAAAAAGCGTTGGCTGATTCCATAAAAACGAGCATATGTACCACTAAATAGAGATAACACGCAAGGTCGATCTTGCCATTTCCAGTCGGTCTGTTAATATGTTAAACTGCCTGACTGCCTTTATGAGTAAAAGTTTAACTCGAGTCTTATTCTATTATACTTCCTTATTATTTTTTAAGTTGATTATTTTTTTATTTATTTCTTTATTTAATAATGTATTTAATTATTTGCTTTTTTTTATATTTATTCATTTTTTTTTAAATTATTGATTTTTTTATATAGTTTTGCTTTTGTGTATTTGTATTTGGATTGTAATATTTATTTATTTCTTGATTAATTTTTTCTTATTGATTTTGTTAATTTATTGATTTTATTTATTTATTTTTTTCTTATTTATTTATGTATTTTTTAATTTATTAATTTATCTTTTGTTGTTATTTATTTTATTATTATTATTATAATTTTTTATGAATAGCAATAATAAAGCCGTCAGAAGCTGTTAGTATGAATTAAACTCATTATTCAACTCACCATCATATCTTCTTTAATCAATTGTATAAACATTTTTTTAGTTCAACAACTGTTAACAATAAAATTAGTTTCAATATAAATCCGTAAAAGCAATACTGTTTACCAAGCACGCTTATACTGTCCCAGTGTCATCAATTGCCATATGAATTTGAGCCACGGCACACAGTTTGAAACTTTTATTGAATGATAATAGTGTTAAAAGATTGCTTTAAATTGGCAGGTTTGGCTTGGCATGGCGTGGCACGACATGTTGTCAATGCAATGTGCTGTGTGGCAACAACTTTGCACCCACTTATGCATGCAACAGCGTGCCACACATAATTAAGTGTATGCCCCACAGACGAGTGCTGTGTGGGACTCTAAATGTATGGACACCTCGTATATATCAGGCTAGGGAGCAAGAGTAAGCGTGTCGATGGCGCTGGCACTGGTGAGTCCGTGTCCGTATCCATAGGATGAAAGCATAAGGAAGTCGTCAAATTGGAGGAATTTCCGTTTCCTGCTTTTACTTCAATATCATGTTGCTTGTCGCTTTGTTGGTTTGTCATTTGCCACAAAAAATAAACGAAAAGCAGGGAGAAGTAAGTTAATACCCTTGTATTCCCTTTGCATGTTTTTTGAGAGCTAAGCAACTTAATGGGCGAGCCTAAGCCAGCTCTTAAAGTGCTGCAGGCTCGCATTAATATACTCGTCTCCACTGTGATAAATGAACTCGGGTCGAATTGATGGCTCATTCTATTGTTGTTCGATTTTATTGACTTGTTAACACAGCTGTGATGTGCGTTAACGGCGATTGTTAACCCAAAGTGTCATTAGAAGGCTATAAAACATATGTCACCCCTCGCGCGGCTCCGTCTGCCGCTCGCTGTGTCGCACCTTGACCGACTTGAGTTACAGCCAAAGAAAACTGTTTTATACAAAGTGTAGCTTTGCGTTTGTATGCAAATGTCACAGCTTTTCAGCGGTCGACCCGACAACTCATCAAGGTCCTTGTCCAAGTGACACATTTGTTGGCCAACTTAATTGCCAGCAGCTGCATTCACTTGCGTCACTTGCCGAGTGACCTTGCACTTGGCGCCGGACGTAGTTGCAACCGCATGAAAGGCAGAGAAAAAATTCTTAAATAATTACCACTCGAGCTGCTGTCGTGCAAAATACGGCAATTAAGCGAGACCAGCGACGCGGGCACGACGTGGCCAAAGACGTGCAAAAATGATAATAATAAATGCTTGGGGCACTCTCACAATGAAGTCACAGTCACGCCTCCGCACGCCCAGTGCGACTCCCAGACAGACATTTAAGCTGGTCGCCGTGTCGCTAATGTCCCTTCCTTTCAGCGCCATCATAATGTCTTAATATCGTTTAAGTGGCGACAATTAAAATATAAGACAGGAGTCGGAACCTAAGCTGAGCGGACTTTTCCTCTCTATAATTTAATTGGCAATGAACGCTGATTGCTTTAAATTATTAATGTGAATATATGCAGATTTATAGCTTGGACAAATATTTTCGTCTTTTGTGACATTTGACTTGTTTTTATAAATATTTAATAGAATGAAATGCAACGGAATTAAATGAATTCTAATTTAAAGTAATCTCAAAGGTGAAGTGTGTAACTAAAGATAATTATTGTTAGCTGCTTCAGGGAAAAGAAATTGCAATAAATATTTATTGATGAAAATACACGAAATATGTCTGAAATAGATAAAGTGAAATGTATATCAAGGGGCAATTTATTGCATCTCTTACATGTAAAATGTCAAATAAAAAAAAATAAAAAAAGAATTTGACAATTACTTCAGGCTATGCCAGATAAAGGCTGCTTTTACCACAGCTCAAATTTAAAGTGTCAATAATTTAAATGTACTTTTCAGCTTATTGAGTTCTAGCTGCACTGCCAAAGGCTACAACATTTTGGTTTACTAACAAACATTAAGCAATTTCAAGTAATTTTATCTATCATCAAGTTCAGTTACCTTGTTATTCTTTTATATAGTATATCATTAATTGTATCATAGAGTATCACTAAGTCGTTGTTGTTTATTTAAGGGCCAATTTCCTTTAGATATGGCCTAATTATATAGCATTCCTTGTTGTTTCTATCAACAGCAAAGCATTTCTATGCGTCCCAAATGACAAGACATTAACAACGGAGCAGAAATTAATGAGCTGTAATCATGAAATATGTTTGCTTTTCCAACTAAGTAAAGCAACGCAAACATGCTCTCGCAGCCACACACACCTATACACACACCCACACACACACAACAATTGAGACGCAGTTGTTAAGGTTCGGCCTTTAATTGAAATCACGTTACGGCCTGTTGTTGTTGCTGTCGCTTGTTGTAATTGATAAACAAGAGCAATATTCGCTTCGATTAGTGCAGCTGTCACTATCATCTTGCACTAGTCAGGCTGGGCATTGATTAAATTGATAGAAGAGCGCCAGATGAGGCGCGTGAAATTGACATAATACATTAAGTATACGCCAGGTGTTCGATGAGCTACAGTCGAAGTTTACTGTTTCGCAATAGCTTCTACTTAAGGGCAAAAAGCTGCAAAAGTTGTCCAACTTGTGCACAGGCAGCTGCGCGTAATCACACGCTCCAATAGCCAAATTACAAATGTCCTGTGACATTGTCAGCGCGCTATTTGGCTGGAGCTTGGCTTGTCATTTTCGAATGCTTTGACTCTCTGACATTTAATAGCAGATAATCAAGTTGATAATGAAGCTTGCTGGCGGCTGGCATGGTACGAACACCATTGAATGTTTAGTTTCGGAAAAGTTTCAGTTTATGTTGCTTGATGAAGCAAGCTTTTCTTTAAAAAAAATTAAAATTCAATTTCAAAAGCTTTTAATCTCTTTTTTTAATAAATTTTCATTTTGTTTGCCTTAAATTTTTCCCCATACGAAACTTTGTTGAGTTGCTGGTTAGGCATCATGCCATCAATTTGTACATGCTCACATCAATCTGCCAACAATCCCTGGCTGTTATTTTAAAAGTCTTCCTCATCTCCTCTTTTTTTTTGGCACAGCCCAACAGGCGAGCCCCATTCCCAGCTGCAGAGACACAGACACATAACGATAAAACTCGGCACTTTCGCTTTGGCAGCTTAACGCGTCGCAATTTTCCCAGTCTCGTGATAAAGCTAATACCCGGGCTGCGGCCGCCTACCACCGGGCGGGCTTCAGCAGCAGGCGGAAAAAAAGGCCGGATGTGAATATGTAAATTAAAGCCAAGCATAAACAAGCAGCAACCGGTAGCTGCGAACAGGTGGAAGAGGCATGCCGGGCAATAGAACAAACAGCAGTTGATAAATTATTTATTTTAAATCGTGTGTGTGCGCGTGCGAATGCATTGGGTGCTGATAACGACTCCAATTTGCCCCAACCAACAGCAACAGCGAGACTGGATTACGGCCCAGCAATGCTGCCTGCGGCAGCCCATGGCTAAGCACCAGCTGCGTGCGAATGCCAAACACCAACACGTCTAATCGACAAAGGCAACAAAGTATAGGATGCAAAGGGTGTTTGGACTGCGAAGGTGGTTCCAATATTAGGTAAAATTATATACAGAGAGAACATATCGATATTCAGACATAAGGCGTTGACTTATATAATATAAAAATATATATAGTTCATACATTTTGAAGTAATCAAGCTTTTGGCAGAGCCTTTAAATACGAAGTTTAAATAAAGTTTTTAAGAAATAATTAGACTGTTGCAGTCTTTGGTAACCTTGCGGTCTTAGCTTAATATTTCCGACTTAGAAAAGAACTTCAAAAATTTCTTTTTTTCGGGTCCGCTAATATAATTATATTTTTAAGCAAATCTCTGAACATTAAATACCTTTTAAATTGTTTCGAGTTTCTATTGTTTTTAATATGTTTCACCAATATTTGAAGTATATTTTGCATTTATGAATTATTTTAAATTAATTTCAAAAATTAAAAAATAAATACCTGAATTTTGTTGTTGACTTGAATAAATAATTTTAAATTAATATTTTTATGAAAAATTTCAGTTTTTAATACCTGCCCAACTCTATTTATACTTAAACCGTTTTTTTTCGGCGCACATATTTTGAAGATACTTATTTTACTACCCTCGCAAATAAATTTACCTGCCGCGGCTTAAAAACCTTTTAAAAATTTATAAAGTAAACCAATTCAGAGACAAGTTTCAAAATTTGATGTTTAAAATAAAAAATATGTATATATAAAAAAATATTATTAAAAAATAAATGAAATAAATAATAAACAAGTAAGTATATATGAAACATATATGATGTAACCTTTATTTAAGCAGTACTTAAATTAATTTTCTGAAAAAGTTTACAGTCTAAAAAAAAAACGAAATTAAATAAGTATTTAAATCACATTTTATGTAATCTCAATCAAAGCAACTTAGCTTAAGCACGCTTTTAAGAAGAGTTAGTGAACTGTCTCACATGTGCTGAATGGTGTTGCTTTTAATCAAATATTTGCCCCATTATATTCAATCAATTTAGGCACAGCTGCTCAAATGTCCACTCTTTGGGCTTTTGTCTCGTAATATATTGCTACTTGGGACACGTTCAATTATTTATGACGAATTCATTTAGCCATAAGCAAATCGATCAATCAATTGCGAAGGGCTGTCCGACAGCGTTGCAGACTATGCAGACACGCCCACATTATCGACAAATGAAACGCCCCCATGGAAAACGTAAGCGCAGACCACGGCCGGAGGCAATGAAGTGAGCTGCGTGCCACGTGCCATGGAGAAACTCCCAGCAGATTCGCTGCACGTGTATTTATCCCATCAATCGGAGCATTAGCTATTTTACACATCATTCTCTTTGTGTCGAATGAATTGAAATTTTGCGCTTAATGTTCCGATTAGTTATCAGTTAGCAGATAATTAGCAGGCCGCTTCATTTATGTGGTTCAAGCTCATCTGTCAATCAGTTCGCTTTTCATTACTCTGATGTGATTGAATTAGATTAGACTCTGGCTGGGCATGCGTTTTTGCATGCATTTAATTGGCCTAGTTGATGGGCTTGTAATGGCTCCCATGATTGGCGTCGGGGCTCAGCAAAAATGCCTTGATAGGTCAAAGGTTGTCACGACTCGACCGGCCGCTGTGCCCGCAGGCCCACAGCGGCCAATGTATCGCCATTTGTCATTGAGGATTATCAAGGTTAGCCGATAAAGCTGTATTGATTTGACATTAAAGCCGGGCGGCACCTGCGGGCTTAAGAAGCCTACTGCACTGTGGGATCAGACTAGGTCTAATTAAAAATCGATAAAAGTCAGATTGTGCGCGTAATTTTAAAAGTCATTTGACAGCAAATGCTGGCAGAGGGCAAAGTCAACCCTCGGTGAAACACAACTTATGCAGAGCTTTTGGCTTTGCGTTTAATAATTTGAAGCCTTGTACATATATGTATGAGCTTACCCCATGGATTATGAGCGCCCAAGAGCCCTGCGACTCTGTTGCTTCTCAGCGAAAGTGCTTATGCAAATATGCAGTGTGTGTGCCAGTGTGTAGGTGGAAAATCCAGCACGAGTGCAACAAAGTCGAATAGAAATAAAAAGGATAGCGCTTCAACCTAAGCTGCATGAGCACATGGAGCCAAGTGTGCCACAGACCCGGCTAAATTCCGCTTCATCCCCTGGCGTGAAACCGCTTAAGCTGTCGGCGACGTGTTGCCGTAGCAAAAGTCATAAAAGAATTGCCGCCAGCACGTAGAAACTTAAATCATTGCCTGCACTAATCATGAAATACCCATGCAGCAAAGGGAGTCGACAGACTGGCACAGAGCATGGGAATACGAGGAGCTTGGCTTATATATGTCTGTAGTAATTCTTAAAGCACGGCCAGCGCAATACGGCGAGGCACATAAAACTTGCGCAATTGCACATAAATCTTCCACAGACAAAATGGCCAACTGTAGTTGTCTGTTGTCAGGGCGAAAGTTTTGCATTCGTGGCGGGTGTATTGGCTTTTGCGCAACAATAAAACTCAATCGTGCGGAACGAACGTGGACGGCGGCGTGGGCGTCAAGTGTGCGAATTATATTGTGCGGAACAGGTGCTGCTGGCAAGGTGCTGTTTGATATTAAGAAGCCGAAACCAATTCCCAGCGGGCTCATCATAAACTTACAGCCAGATTTCATATTATTTTCGCCGACTCACTATTTGACTTGACTCAAAGAAATGTAACGAGAAATTTTCCAAATTGTCAGAACAAACAGTGATCGACTAGAAGTTACTATACATAGCATGAGTTTATAATTTAATAAGAAGTATTAAGGGAACTTAAAATATTGAAAAATATGATTAAGATACTAGAGCTACATGGCATATGATGTATCCTTTGAATTTCAAATGGAGATGAATAGATTGTTAATGTATTTCGATTGAGAAGTATCTCATTGTGGAATACAGTTTCAAGTATAGAAGAGCTTAGAACACTTAATTGATATATATCTATATACATATACATGCTTGAGTTTCCTTATCATGTAATAAAAATGTCTTTCAAAGTTTAATTATATATTACTACTCCTTCTTTTTACTTCTAGTTAGAAGTCTCTCGTAAAAGTCTTCAACTAACAAACTCTCTCTGTTCAACACCCAGTCGAGCACGCTAGTCTTTCTATAGGGTATTGGCGTGCTGTTGCGTGGCGTGTCGCTGGTTGAAATCAAACAACTTTGGAGCATGCAAACAGCCAAGGGCAGCACATAAATCTGCAAATGTGATAAATGGCTGTAAAGCGTAGCTTAATGTTTATTTTAAATAATGATGATGAGCGGCATGTGCCACGGCTCGGCGGTGCGTATCGTATGCAAATTTGCCCGGCACATTAGGTAAAGTTGTCAAATGCCAGTTGAGAGTGGCTTGTTGAAGGTCTTCTCCATGGAGTTCGCAGCTTGCGAGCTGCCGCAGTCTCTCCTCTCTCAATTATTCATAAATTGCGTAGACATTTGCGCTCATTACGCATACGCCCCGTGTGCGTAAATTGCTTTCAGCTCACCTCGGCTTCTATATGCCAGTGAGCTTATATCAGCCGGCACATTAATTTGATTCGCACAGCGACAGGTGTGGAAATTGTCCTTACACATTTCATATGCTCTGGCATTTGACTTAGTCTCATTAGCATTATTTTGCATTATTTAATGCCACTGTCCGCCCATCAGTTCGGAACTTAGGCTGAAAACTTTGCCCAAAATTGTAATAAAATGTTGCTTATAATACCTACGCAGCCGAATAACTTAGCCACGTAATCGAAAAAGTTTTGTTCTGTGTGTGTTGGTGCGATATTCTATAAGTCAACGCAGATTTGCATACATTAAGTGAGTGGGCACAGTTTTATGGCCAAGATGAATATAAATGAATAAATTTTGACACAGGCTGGTATTTGTATTTGACACTTGTACGCTTTATTTATATTCATATTGGATTTTGAATGCCAACGAAGCTTAGGGCAATTCATTTAATTGACGAGCTTGATTGAAGCTTAGCAATAGATGTCACATAATAACCTGGCCTTCTCTCTAGTTCAGTTTTAATATACGGATTACTCTTGATTGTTAACAATCGAATGAATTGGAAATCTCTGAGATCGGACTATGAGCAAAGCTCTTAGGCTCTCCAATATAGGGAATAGCAGGTACACACTGCATAGATCTCCTGAGATACATTTTAAAAATAAAGCCAAGACCAATGTCATCTAAAGAGACGCACACATGTATTTGCCTAACGCATTTGATGTAACCATGAAATTTGGCGTAATAAATTTGTTATTTTCATGTGGTTTTTCGCCCTCTAATGCGTCGTGGACTCAGGGTCATCCTCAGCGACGGCTTATGGCAGGCTAAATACACAAAGCACAGGACATGAGTAATGACAACTTTATCGCTCATCTGTTTGGCTTGTGCGTCCCCTCGGACTGCCCGGTGGGGGGTCGGCGGCACTTGTCAGCGTTTCTGTTTTGGAAGCATATTTGATTGTATTGTTTTCTGTGCTCGGCTCGGCAGAGTTTTGCCAATATTTGTGCTGCTTGCCTCGTGCTAACGGATACGGATATTCTATTGCTTGCTGATACTCCCTTGTCGACTGAATGCGAGATTGCCCAAAAAGCTACGGGAAGTAACCAGAATTTGACTTGCCCTGGGAACAACAACTCATGGATTATGAATATTGTGCCCATATTTTTCATAATATTTCATCTATTATGCAAAGGGCCACTCGCCAGACGCCAGACACATCCATTTGCTGGGCCCCAACCAAACAGGCTGGGCTCGGCGCCGTTATTAGCATTAACAAATGCCCGCAGCACAAGGCTCATCAATCTAAGCGAGAGTGGTACGACTGGCCTTGGCATTTATTGTCCTTTTACAGATTTGATTATTGTATATTATATAATATTCTAGCATCCTTTACAAACGAATTTAAAATGTAAAAAGCGGAGTCATATTTATGGATAACAGTTTCGATCGCTAAGTGGAAAAGTAGAATTTTTTGCAATAGCAGGCAATGGTTGACTAGAAGATGCCCTCTTTTTTTTGTTGTAATCAATTAATTTATTTATCTAACTCCATTATATATAATTACATCAAAGAGCTCGGCGCACATCCTGTCAAATCAGCGAAATGCACTCAGTTTTTACTGTCATTAGAAAAACACATTATTTGTGTGTAGAATATGTAGTAAAATATGTTACTCCTGTTAGGCCAGTCTCGAAACATAAAACACTTAAAAATCCATTAAAAATATCCAAAATATTTTTTTTTTTTTTTTTACTTATTTAAATACAACACTTCAGTCAATTTCGATGCAGGCCCATCATGCCATGCCTGATTTCCGGTGTCGGAACAACTGCCAGCACAAGGAGTGCCAGCGACATGCGCCGCTGGGTATCGTTGATCAGCACACGCAATGCAAGTGCTTGGGCGAGGTGAATGCCTCATCGATATTCCTGGAGAACGTGCTTGACTTGGCCAACTCGCTGTCGCAAATAATGATAATTTGCGGCTTGCACGAGTGCAAGGCCAAGTCCACGGTTGACATTATCACATATGCCTTCCTGCACTACGACCAGGTGTGCTACTGCATTGATACGGTACCCAAGAAGCGGCTGCGCAAGGAGGACATCTTCCACGAGCTGGGCAAAAAGTCGCTGATGAATAAGGTGGAGGCACACCTTGCCTACAACATAGTTAAGCGCGGCTTTAAAGCCTTCTACTACGAGCCGAAACAGGAGCTGACCTACGATGATCAGGGCAGGCCCAGCTACAATGACGAGTGCGTTTGGGTGCACGCGGCGCGCAAGACAGCCGAGAGCTATGCACGCTTCGACGGCCTCTCCTGCAACGAGCAGATGGCCTACGAGGCCAAGATCAAGATAATCTACAAGAAGTTCTACGATCGCATGCAAACCCGCAAGCGGCAGCCGGAGGGCGATGATTGCAACTGTTGCTTCTGTGCGAAGAAACGTGGACACCTTGTCTATGCCAAGGAGCCGGTGCCATGCAGCACTAAGCGCAAGCCGAAGCACGTATGCCCCTATTGCTGCAAGAAGAAGCAGAAGCAACAGTATACGCATCCGGCCCGCCCGCCAACCAAGTGTCCCAAGTGCCACAAGTCACGCAAGTTCTGCTGCTGCGCCAAGATGGACTTCAATCTGCAATGGGTCAAGAGCATCTGGGATCGTCCCGATTTCAATCAGTATTACAAGAACGAAATCGCCGAGATCGAGCAGCGTTTGGTCAAGGGCTCCTGCTGGCTGCCGCCCGAGCCGATAGGCACAGATGGCGGCGATGGCGAAGAGGAAGAGGAGGAAGAGGAATTCTCACCAGAAGCCCAACTGGCCTTAGGCGGCAAGAACGTGGGCGTCCCAGGCAAAGACGATGAAGAAGACGCTGAACCTTCAGCAGGAGAGCCCGAACCAGCAGCAGAGCCAGCCAAGGAAGAGGACTAATAAATTGTAAGCGAAGTACGAACAAATTTTGACCACAAGGATTTTATTTGGATATATCAACCCGTCACATTAAAAATTCAATGTATTCTTTAATTGAAATGACATTTTCTTGGGGGGAATCGGACTTTGATCCAAAGGTGCGATCATAGGTTGACTCTCAATTTGACCTGATACAAAGAAGTTTGTTAAACAGACTCTCAGAAATATGTATTTCATTCGCATTCAACATTATCTAACTTATAAATGCAACTCATACGTATGTGTAGCATTCTTGAGACCTCGACATCTTCTTGCCTTCTCACTGCAATTGTAATTTGAAATGAAATCGCTATGAAGTATGCAGCAGGCCGTCATGGCAAACGAGTTAGACGTGTTGCTCTGCTCAGCTCGGCACACGTCCAAGCACACTTCATCAAAGCCACAAGCTGCTCTACAGCTGTTGCTGTTGCTGCTGCTCCTGATGATGCAACTAGAGCCCCCAGCTCAGCTGTGGCCTTTCAACACTAACCCGTAGCCACACACACAGTTGCCCTCGCAGTTGCAAACTGCAGTCATTTACCTCGAGTATGAAATCCAACTACTCAACAGTTCTTTGATCCGGGCTTATTCAAATTTCAAACGGGACATGATGAGTTCTGCTCCAGCAGTGTATCCTTAAACTACTTTGCTGCGAACTAATTGCACTAAGGTCGTCCATTCAGCCATGCATCAAGTCGTCAGCCATGTGTCTAGCAATTTAAAGTTTCAAATATAATTGTGTCCTTTCCAACTGTTTGTCTGAGCTCGCAACTATGTTATTAGTAGCCTCTTAATGGTAATAACAGATGCTTGGTATATAATTAGATAACTTTTGCGTAGGCAATAGCGGCAAAGCTTCAAATGTGGGCTTCAACCTTAGGCAAAAATTGGTGGGAATGCTTCTATTATTCTGATTTCATTTATTATTTTCATTGAAATCTTGGAATACCTCAATCATATTGAGTGGCAATATTCGATAATATAAATGTCATATATAAAGAGTCATTTTCGGTTATTATTTAAGTCGCCCAGCATTCAGAAAATGGCCAATTTCCTTACACAAAAACTTGCTCAAATACCCAAATACCTTACAAACACGTAAATCAAATGCCTATTTGTTACCCCACAAATCAATGGCTATTTAATTGGGCAGTTTAGCTGCGGTGCATATGATACCAGGTGAAAAGCCACAACAATTCATACAATTTGTCATTGGCTGTCAATCGGAAAGCCCAATGCCAGCCAAGGCTGCGGTTGCAAAGGCTTTGAATTCAAGTCCAAGGCTAGCCAGCGAGTGTCCTTGCACCTGTCGACTGATAGGCGGGCAATTTGTATGTGCTTTGCGGTTGAGCCCTCAAAATCCTTAAATATGCACGCCTGCTGCATATATAATCAATGCCAAAAAGCTCGCGTATTTATTTTTGGTGCTTTTGATAAGCCACAGAAACCACAAAGCTCGAAATTGTACTATTTGTGGAAATGAAAATGTTATAGTTGGATCATTTATTTATTGTCCACTTACAATGCAAATGGATAATTAAATATGCAAATATATCTCGCTGTTGACTGCCAGTCCATTTAAATAATTCACGTCGCAAATTGAATAATAACAGCAGTAAAAGTAGATAATTTTGCATAGTAATTGCCGAAAGGCAAATTGAATGTCTTCAATTGATATTGTGAAGTGTGGACTTGAGTTTAATTAAAAGCTGTACATAAATCATCTAACTTGAAGACTTTCTATGATGATAACCTTGATAACCTTGCAGCTTATATTTGTCTGAGTTATAAAGTTTCAAAGTGTCTGCTTTGGCATTTAGAAAATTCATTAAACCAAAAGCTGTCAAAACTATTTTTATTGCATATAAAGCAATTTCGCACGTGCTTACTATTTTAGGCTATTCAAATCAATTTACATAAGAAAAACATGTAAGAAAAATATAGAAATCCAGTGCTGCATGCACATCGTGTAAGGAGATTTGCCTTACAAGCACAGCACCTGAGAATATAGAATATTATGCCATTTCAGCACTAGTCAGATATATATATATATATATATTGAATTGCGTTTAATGCTCGCAACCAAATTGGATATTCAAAGCCAGACGCAGTCTGTAGCAGCCACAAAGCCACAGCAACAGCGAACAACTCAAGACGTTGGCCGAGGATGCCCAGACTTTGGGAACTGCACAAAGTCACAAGTGGATTTTGAGTGTAAATGCAAATGTGCTCAGCGAATGCACATCTGCAGCTGCAGCGTCTGCAGGCCATAAGCCGAGCTTCCCTCAGCCACAATGTCGCTGGCAGAGCATTACTGTGGCACTGCCTCGGCTGGGATTGGCTCGTCTTCTGTATCCAGCCTGTTTACGAATCATTTCCATATACTACTCTTCTTTGAAATTGGATTGTGTATGTGGTCGCTGCCAATCTAAAAATATTTCTCTGTCAACTGCCTAAAAGCACTCAGATAAATAAAAATAGCAGCAGCTGAGCGCTGTAATGTGGTTGACGACGAAAGCTGTGGTGTGCTCAGCAGAGAGATTTATATAACTATTATATAACTGTTACAAAATGCCAAAAGTCAAGAGTCGAGGCCACAGGCATTCGAGCGAGATCATGATTATTACTTGGTTAAATTGTTTTGCTCGACAATTTCATTCTCCCAAATTAGAATTCCATTTTTTAGGGTAAAAATGTCCGTAGTAAAAAAATTAAATTTCCATTCGACTGCAGATGTTTTTTACAGATGTCTCTTTAAAGCTAGCCACGGCCACAAATCAATAAGCCACGCCTCCAAACGTGACAGTTGTTTGTCTGTCAGGATTACCTTTTCGCATTCAAGTCGCTTTGGCCTAATGAAAAAGGGATGTTCCATTCCGTGTGTGTACAACGTGGCGTATGGGCAATGCATGAAGGTCCTCAGTGGCTGACCTTCCCAGCCAAACTGACTTCCTGACTGTTGCCATAGTTGTTTTTACATATTCAATAGGTTAGTTTTTTTCCTCCTCTTGAGCGCTCGGCAAAACATTTATAGCTCGAGTGCACACTGTAAGTACCCACAAATAATGAATGGGTCGCAGGACAGGGAAAGCGGTAAGCAGAAAAAATGTGTATATATATATATATATAAAGGAAGGCAGTGCGAAGCGGAAAAACACTTTTACTCGAGTCGCTGTCGGCAGCCCGTAAAATTGACAAGCCGTAAAAAATGTACGTATAGCGCACCCATGCTATTTGCCGAATGGTTGAATGCATGTAGAGCAGCAACTTTGCTCTTTGATGACCCATAGACCAACGTCAAATAATATTGCGCCATAAAAGCGGGGCATTGTGCAAAGTAAGCTGAATATATATATATATATATACATTTCAGGCATTTACTTAGTTATAGCTGGATGCCTCTGCTCTGGCTCCGCGTCTCGCGCTCATTACTGTTATACCAGCCATAAAAGTATGCATAATGTGAATACTTAAACAGGAAGAAAGGAGCCCAGACCCCAGACTTCGCTGTGTCGGGACATTTAAAAATACACCGTGAGTAATGCTGAAAATACGCATCGATTTCAGCAGCGCAAAAACAAATCGATCAATCGATTAAATTGTCCTTTAACATCAGCGTGAAACTTTGCAACTTATCGCTTCCCCATCAAATTGATATTAATGCAAGGATACATAGTAAATCACCCTATAGAACTATTCTAGAACTATTCAGTTGACGAAATATATTTGACCTAAGTTTAACTCAAATGCGATGAATAATTCAGCTATACAATTGTAAATCGGATACTAATTTATATGCAATTTGCAAAGTTTACGCATATAAATGCAAATGGATCTAAGGTCCTTTGTTTGCCTCGTTGCCCAGTGAAAACAAGAAATAAAGGCTATATTGGCTTCGATGAAAAGTCTGCAACAGGCAACAGGAGGATCTAATACAGTCTGGATAACCAAGCGAGTCAATCTGTATGTCCATTCAATTCTCTGTCTCTTTGACCCCTATAGATGCTTCGATTTCTGAACCAAAGATAACTATCAGGTGTCTTTTTTTAGAGTTACACGAATTCAAATTATAATAAAGTAAACAAATATATTTTTAGTAGTATTAATAATAGCGTATTTCATGCATATTACATCCTATTAGGATGCCATCATGCCATGTGGGCCAATGATACAGCCAGTCCATAACAGTAATTAATGTAATGCTATTTCGGTAAAAGCTTATGGATTATCCTCACTCCAAATGTGACTATTCGGCCTATTTACATAGCCAATCAACCAAAAATGAACTTCATTATTATATTCGCCATAAAATGGACGAAATCACAATACGTTTGACGAACAGAAAAATAATTTCGATACTAATTTCAACAATGTGCAAGCGTTGCTCTGGTGTAAGTTTAACGATAAAAAAATTATTCATGAAGTTGCAGATAATATTTCTTTCATATATAATTCTTTTGTAACATATTTATTTATTTATTTTAAAATATTGATTTATATTTAAACATCTCTCAGGCATATGATATAGTTAGTTACTCCTAAAAATATATCCAATTGGTATATTAATTTTTCTATTCTACGCGAAAATCTCTCCTTTTAAAGGATACTGTACTGGGATATTTACTAGTTGAACTCTCTTTATAAGTGCTTTCTCATTGTCTCTCTAGTCATGAGAGTTAAAATTCATAAATATGCATAAATGCATGTGAATAAACACATTGCCAAGGTCATTTCAGTCAGCAGTGGCATTTATACAAAGTCTCTTCTGTTACTTATCCCTCCTGCCAGATAATCTTGGCAAGTGTGAATAAAGTTTGTGTCCCTCTCTCACAACTACACAATTGCAAAGCAACGTTTTTTCAGCTCGAAAGGATGAGATAAACGCCACTATGCAAAAAAAATCTCACACAAAAGGTGCAAAATGGATTTATATATACGTATATCGGACTGTGGAATAATAACGTCGTTGTTAGGTGCAATCGAGTGTACAATGCCCCCTTCATACTTTGAAAGCAAAGAATATAGCAGATTCTTGCCAGATATTGACATTGTGGCTTACAAGCTGCGACTTAGGGCGGGATATGGCAACACATCAACTTGACTAAGCCAGCCCACGGCTAAAACTTTAAGAGTGTGAGAGATTCAAATACATATGCAGGACAACTGAATACATTATCGAACGAATAAAGTTTAATAAGAAATTAAATTTAATTTAAATTAAACATAAATGATCAAAAAATATACAGCAGTTAAAATAAATAGAAATTTAAGCTTTCAGCTGACTGAATTACACTTCCTGGAATCGATTTGCTGTGAATAGACGATTTAATAAGTTAATTGATGGAAAAAGTTATCAAAGCATTGAGTTTATAAGCATTTATGCGGCTCGCTATGCTTCAATTAAGCCCCAGTGAAGCTAATCAGTCAAGTGGCTCAAATGGTTCCATACATATATATCGATAAAGTGAGCCAATAAAAAGCTAATCAGGCAAGCAAATTTGAAACACTTTAAAAACAGTTTGTGAATTTATCATTAATTATTATGTTCGTGTTGTTGACAGTAGTTAGTGCCTAATTGGCATGAGCCCACATATCCATGACCTTGTTTCAGATTGTTTTCTGCATGGCCGCGTTCACGCGGCGTATGCGTAATCAAACTGACCGACAGCGTCGGGCTGAGCCCATTTGCGCATACATATCTAATAAATTCATAGATTTGCATACGAATGGCCCACTTCACACAGAGTTGCCCAGCAAATGGCAAATCACAGCTCGGCTTGTATAATTAAACTGTCAACATAATTAAATTTATCGCACTTTTGATATATTTTCCACTCTGTTGCCATTTTACGGCATTGGTTAATTGCTTACAAATGGGTCTCATAGTCATATTTCTTTAATGTGTACTAGGTATTTCATATCGTTTAGAGCCCACTTTGTACTGTGTACGTATTTATGGCCGACTGTGTGTGCTCACACGCACATAGCAGAGTTTGTGAAAGTTTGTTTCTTGGCAATAAAAAAATATTTATTCTGCAAAGTTGTGCAGTTTGTGCCGAGAAAGGATGCAAAAATGAAATATTATTACATTGATTACAATATTCGTATTTCTTGTGCTTGTTTATTTATTTGCAACTCAATTGGAGCTGAATCTCTTATTATTTATTGCCGAAAATAGATTGTATATCGGTTTCAATTGTGAATTAAAGTTTTCTTAAGTGTATTTGTATAATAGTTATGATTGACTCCACTTTGAGCTGTTACCTTGTTTGGCATTATATTTATTGATGTCACTTGAAAAGGTTATGAAAGCAGCAGAGCACGAGCTCTGGCTCATCAATCAACCAATCTAAGTTGTCCTTAAGGTCTTTAAGACTTTCTTCTTATTACAATTCGATGAAAGTTGACTAAAACTAGAATCAATATTTCAATTTGAATTTCAATATCAATATTTCAATAGAAATTTCATTAAGTTAATACTCATCTTTATACTTTTACGATTGCTCAAGATTAGCTAAAGCCAATCTTCAAATTTGCTTAAAGGAATTACCATCTTGTACCTTCTCCAACTGCCCCGAATATATTTGATACATTATAAATATTTTATGCAATTACTAAGGACTTGTTTTGTATTAGCAAGTCAAAGTACTGTGTTTAGATAAAAGATTTTATGTGAACAGCTCGCTTGGCTAAATGTTGGTATTCAGGTCGGGTAATTTCTCCAGCTCTTTATGACTGCCCCGTGTAATGCAGTTCAGGGTACATCGTCTGTGGCAGCTTGTCAAGGGGTCACATCACAAATTGCGTGGAAATTACGTTTTTAATTATGCAGGCCTTAATTTACCTCCATGCAGCGAGCAGTGGACAAAGAGCAGCTTTCGTTGATTGTGGCCTGGTATGATTGTAACTTGAGCATGTGATTAAGTGTATGGGTGTGTATGTGTATGGGTGTGCGATTGTGTGTGTAAGTGCGTGCATTGCCACTGGAGTGCACTCGGAAAACCAAAGCGGCAACAAATGGCAAACAAAACGTAGCATACTCAGAGGCGTTCGCTGGAGCGTGCCACACATGCAAATGCACAAGCGAATGCAAATAAAACATTTTCAAACGCGAGCTGCCAGCGCTGGTGCGCTCCCGTTGAGGGAAATATTGGCTAGCAACATTCCGTGCTGCCATTCAAGCTCATTTGGCCGTATACGTGATGGCTGGCAAGCGCAGCTGCCATTGCATGCCACAGAAATGCATATTCTCCATGGATGGCACACATGCTGGCCACGCCAAACAACAGACTGCCCGAAAAAGCCAACCGAAATCGTGATTGCGCTCGCATTATGGCAACCATTTTGCACTGGGCGCTCAGCTGAGCTGCAATTTCCTGCCAGAGTCATAATAACCATCAACTTTATTAGTTCTCTTGTTGCTCCCGCTTCGGCCTCGCACTTGTACACAGAGCTTCTAATTTTATTAAAAACTTTCGGATGCGTATTCGTGTGCCGCGGGGGCGGGCGCAGAACCTGCCCAGCTGAAACTTTCGCTGCTGTCAGCTTTTTGTGCTAATGCTACGAAATTAATTTTACTCGCCGCCCACTTTTTCTTTTTTGGGATTTTTGTTGTTGTTGTTGTATTTTGAGGGTTTCTTGTCTTCTACGTAGTTGGCCAAGTTGTTCGGCTACGTGGCTCATTAAGTATAAATAAGCGAAACCGTAAGCGGAGTTCGTGCAGCACAACTTTTAATGGATTTCTCATAGGTGGGAGGCGTCAAAGGATTGAGCCGCCATTAGAACTTCATCACGACCCCGAAACGTATTTTGTCTGTTGTGGTTCAGGCATTAGCACTTGACCTTTCCCTGATTTCTAGTCCAGTTTGTGCAGGGTACAAACTAGTTTTGCCCAGGCAAAAGACTTAAACTTTGTTCATTTTAGCTATATGATTCTATAGAGATATATAATATTTATTTATTCAACTTTTATATTTATTATTTAATTTAATTTAGTGTGCTTTATAATCAGTTTCAAAAATCTTATTCATTTTCTATCAATGTTGCATTTAAAATTAATTAAATTAGCTGACTAAAAGCTACTGACATTTTTTTTTCAATTTTTTTCATGTCAAGCTCAAAGTCAGACGCAAGTGGTTTGCCCTTTCACTTCAAATGCCACTTAATAACTCCTTTAAGCTCTTTTCAATCAAGCGCACTTAAATTACACGCACACACACAAGCCCACACTCAGCCACAACACACACAGTTTATGCCACAACCACTTAAATCGTGGCCGTCATTGCTCAACGAGCAAGGTAGAAAAAAGTCTGGGGTAAAAAAACCTTTTTAAGTGACAGGCGATGCTTTGTAATGTCCTGCGCTTTTGTTGCATCCAGCTCCGACCCGGTGCACAATTATTAACTGGCAGCCAAGTCGACGGCGGTCATAAAGGCGCCCAAAGCCAAATGCCAAAAGCACAAAAGCGACCGACAATGAATGGCGGAGCTGCCGCGTGATGGACACCTTTGAGAAAAGCATGGAGCCGGAAAATGGCAAGGATAAGAAAAGAGAAGCAGGTCCTTTCACCGTTTCGCTGCCTGTCCAATAAGCTCAGAGCTTGCACTTTGTTTGTTGACTCAGCAGTTGCACAGAAGCCAGCCACTTGAAGCTCCGAACTGAAAAACAACTGCAAACTTTTCCTGGTTGCAGAATACCCAGCTGAGGAAGTTATATGTATGATTATTATTTCAAAATAAATATTGACGGTGGCCAGCGAAAATGTTTAATTAATGCAAATTGAAATTTAGTTTATTGCTATAATAATATCAATATTTTTCAAAAATAGAAAAATAATTACTCAATGTTGAGAGCACATTAAATATTTATTTAGCCACTAGGCGCATTATTAAAATTAGTTGGTAATCATTTTAATTGGCTTGCTTTTTATATTACTGAAGCTGTTATTAATTATTCAATTTAGCTTGAAAAATACAAAAATTATAGTAAAAAAATAAATACATATGTAATGTAATTTTAAATGATGCCATTTAAAATGATAATTTTAACACCCAAAGGGGAACTTCACACTTATTTATTCTAAAATATTATCATTAGAAACTGACCTGAATAATTATTTAAAAAAAAATCATTTTCAATTTATTCAAATATAAATGCAATTTGAGTATATTTTTTATCAAAATCTGAATAATATTTCGGTGGAGAATATGGAAGGTCAGCCTGAAATGCTTTTGTTAAAGATTACCTAACATAATGTAGTAGGCACGGACGATGCCATAAAGTATATATATTCCTGATTATAATTCGCAAATAATAAACGTAAGCAGAACTAATATTCGGATATCCTTCAACTGCATGTATATGTCTGTCAATGAGTCTCTGCGAATGACATGCCGGAAATGTGAAAAATGTATTAAATAAGAAATTTTGATGCTCCAATGCAATTGCAGCTGCTGTCAGGCTATTCAACATTTAACCTTTGGCTTGGCACTCACACGAAAAATATTGCATTTACTTGGAGAAGAAATAATGAATAAAGCATGACGGGACAGCTGCAACTGATGAACTCCATGATAATTAAACAGGTTTGACATGCAGTTAATTAAGCATTAATATTCGTGCTGCCACGAAACAGGGCAACTATTCAACTGTAATAAAATCTTTAAAGCATTCTATATATGGCGTATTTAAATGACGATCAAGCCATGTCAACGGCCAGCCATTCGGCTTCTCTTTCCTGCGTAAAATTGCTATTTAAAACCGACCGACTGGTGTTAATTTAATTATATAATAAAAAATGCCGCATATATGAAAAACGATGGGGAAATTCCAACCTATAAACACGAACATACTCACTGAGGGTAATTAAAAATATGCACAAAGAATTTAAATGAAGCCAAATGCACAATTCAGCAGAAAAACTCGGGAAGTTTTTTATTTTGAAACACGCAAATGCAAAGCCATTTGCACATTTCGTTGCGCAAGCATAAAGTGTATTTAAAATGGTTTTTTATAATACAGATGACCTAAAGATACCGTGCATGACGCAGACAGGCGCCAGTGACAGTTGTCGAAATCAAACTCCTGTCAATAAACTTGGTTTTTGCACAGATTAAGGCTCAACCTTTGTTATACTAGTTAGTTTACAGTTCGATAAACACATTGGCAAAAGTCAAAGTTTGTTTAGGTTTTGCTGTCTTTGTTCCCAACAAAATTCAATCAAAATATTTACTAAAAATAAAGTGTTTTGTTATAGGCTTTGCCACAAGTATCAACTGCCTGAGTTACAAAAGGTTCAGTTAGCAATAAAAAGAGTTCAAGTGTATAGCGCATAGAGCACAAAAACTGATAATGAAAGGTTTCAAAACCACTCGATATACTTATGCAAACGACCAACTCACTTTCTGAGTGCTTAACCTCATTTCATTCGTTGCCTAATAATAATCAATAAATTCACGAGCTCCAGCTTTGCTTACTTAATGAAAGTTTATATAATATTTAAGTTACCAGAATAACATAAAATTAAAATTCAATTTTGTCGCACTTTTCTGCATTTGCTTCAATACTTAACTACGCAATTATTTGAATTATGCATATAAAAATAATAGAAGGAAGGGGGGCGCTTACCGCTACGTTTCTGTATGGGGTTGGCCATGTGCCCGTAGAGGCGACTCAAGTCGATGGCGTTCGCAGTTGCTTGGAGCAAGAGGAGCGAGAGCAGAAATGTTGGCCAATTCAAGCGCCGCTGGTCCATGGACAGTGGCATGGAGGAGGACATCTTGCAGCTGGTTTTCTTTCCTTACGGCGCTCCTTTTGCTGTAAACGTGTCGAAATTAAAGCACTTGGTCGTTCTCTGTCTCTCTGTCTGTCTGCCTGAGTGTCTCGGCTGCCGTATCTACGTTTGAGTTCTGAGATCTTCACAAATTGCAGAACGAGAAAAACTTTCACACGCGCACGTTTGCTGCTGCTTTAGTCGAGTGTTTGACAAAGTTTTCTAGTTAGTTTGCGTTTGGGCCGCTGTGTCCTCTGCTTGAGTGGAGTGGGAAGCCCCAGCAGCGGAACGATTTAGTTGGGCTCTGGGTCACGGCTGTCACTTTCGCTCGGACTCCCGTTGCACGTGTCCTTTATCTGATGGCCTCTCAAATGGCTCTGATTGAATTAGTGCTGGGACTTTTGCTTCCTGGCGTCGCTCTAAATTCACTACTATGCTATGCTAATCGTTTTCTAATGGAGTTATACGCACCCGAAATTAGCTTTATTCCTAAACTTACTTTCGTTACGTTGTTTCGATATTAAGTACTTTTTTTCGAGGTTTTTTCCTACTATATAGCAATCTATAAGCCGTTGAATCTACTTAGCATTTGTTTTCGTTTTCTAAAATACTTCAGTTTCGTTTTCGCTTAAACTTAAAATCGAAAAGAATTTGCAGGCAAACAAATATTATGTTTAAGTCGACTTTTTACATTTTTCTACACTGCAACGAGAAGAGCAAATACAGTTCACATTAATTAGTCAATTGAAACACGTGTCTTCCACATCTCAGCTTAGCATGCAATTTAAATTTTTTAATTGGTTTTCTGTGTCTGCAACGAGTATTTCCAAACTGGCACACATAAGTTTTAATCAAATTAAAGTTTACACTGAATTTCTGGTGAGCTCATATGTTATTTCAGGTAAGACCAGCTTCATATAATACCATGCGCAACTTCTTAATTAAAAATAATTTTTGTACGGTATCATACACTGACAACATGATAGCTCTTCACAAGCCTCGAAGCTTCATAGAAATTTATAACAATCAAAAGAATAATTAGCAGATATTGTTTTACATGCAGCAACCAGGTAGATTTACCTCAATAAAAGCATTAAACTCGCATTAAAAAGAATTCGTAATAAAAATAAAACAATAAATTGACGTGGAAAGAATCTTTGGTGGATCATATCACAAAGGAGGTATACCAGACCTAAAATTGGCAAAGGCTGCAAAAGACGGCAGACTAACAAATGCCCAAATAAATACAGAATGTTGTCCCTATATAATATATAAAGTGGGAGTTTGCAAAATGAAAAGAAAAGATATATATTTATATATACTAAGGCAAACAACAGAAATTATTTATTCCGCCCCTAAAACATCACAGCAAATTTTCACATAATGCATGCGCACATTACAGTAAACAAGCGATATACAGGCATCATTTAAATTTCATATAGCCACAGCACGACACAAGTTCGTGTGAGTGCTGGGACATTTCCATGCCAGAAAGCCGTCTAATCAGCTTAACAAACTTCAACATTTTTTGATGGTACACAAAGTTGAACAATCCTTTCCATATATATATATATATAAATATGTCTCCCCACACTTGAGCGCCTTTTAATGGCTCTCTGGAGCATCCACAACACATGCGAACAAGCAGCATTGGCAGCAGTAGCAGAAGCAAAAGGATATGGTGTTAAAGGAGAACAAGTAATAAAAGGTCGACCTTTAATTATAGCCAAGTTAAACCCTTTTTTTGTTGTTTCGAGCTTTGCCTCAAAGCTAAGGCAAGCGGGCAACTTTGCACAAAGTCAAGCCCGAAGCGAGCATACTTTTCGAGGCAATCAAAAAAGTAGCTAAATTTTTGCTCACTTTATTTAAACAAGGAGACAAAGTTTTCAGAAGCATTACGGTCCCACAGACTTGCACAGCTTGTAAAAAATGAAAGTAAAAAAGCAAGAAGCAAGCACCAGCATTTTAATTAGTCCGTTTCCCTTTTTTAGCAACAGAACTTGCTCGTTTAATGCTTTTTTTGTGGGTGCGCAGACATTTTTGCTGACTTTTGACAAGCAAACAAAAAAAAAAAAAATAGAAAAAAAATATATTTCGGTTGTCCTTGGACCACAGGCATTCTTATTGCCAATGTTGATGTAGGTCCGTCTGGTCAAGGCAAGTTGACAGCCCTTTTTCGAGCTCTAATTGAAGTTGCCAAATCCTCAGAGAAAGGGCAGTGGTCTAGTCCAGCTTTTAATGAAAATTAATGTCGCAGGATGTAGGCCAGATAGATTGCGCTTGCCTTGCTATGTCAGCACTTTGGTGCACAGAGAATCCGTAAATTTGCTGTGTCAATTGAAAGTGCAATTAAATGCTCTAAAAATTAGCTCTATCATGGATACAGCCTCGCAAAATACGTATCTGTGTAGCTCCCAAGTATATTCTGTCACTGCTTAACACGAAACTTAAATTCCAGAACTTTAAGAATTTTCTTTCTCACATTTTCGCAGCTGAAATCATTTCCTACATGCAAACATTCCAAACTTTTTATTGCAGCTAAATGAGTAGAGTATACAAAAAAGTTAGTCCCCCGCAGTGTAAGTTCTAGGCAAGAAATGCCTTCAAGGCGCACTCCTAGGAATAAAGTCGTAAAAGCCTCGCATTTCTTTCTAAGCAAACACCCGAAATACTTTAATATACTCTAATGAAAGTTTTGTACAAACGATTTGATAAGCAATTCCAAGCAGAGCAGAAGACATTTAACGTCTGGGGGAAACACAATTTGCGACCAAATTAAATACACCAGAGGCGCAAAAAAGCCAAATATTTTAAGACGTCTTTCGCCATTTGCAAACTGAAACGAAAACCACACGGCTAAATAGTAAGATAGGCCACAGGGGCATAGGAACGCACAAGCAGACGGGCCATAAAGCAGCAAACTAAGTGAGTTATGTAGCTGGGCCAAGCTGCTGCCAAATAAAGCGGCACAAATTGTTTTAATAAATAGTGGGTCGAACTTCGCCAGCTAGCTGAGCTAAGGGATCAACGTGCAAATATATATAAGGTTCATATTGGAAAAGGATTTATAAAACTGAAAAGAGATATGGGTTCGATGAAAGAACCCTTATTGGACACTAGGAGCTTTAGCAAGTCTCCACTTGAGCGCATAGAAAAAATATGTTTCAATTAACCCGTATGTTATACGAAGCTGAACTAGTTGGAATCTAGTTCGCAATATGAAGTTTGAATTCATGTTAGCAAAATGATATACTAAAAATACTTTAACTTGTGACGGTGCTGCAGCAGAGCCCAATTTTAAGTTAGCATATATATAGAGCAACACTTAAATATTAACAGATCTTGCTTTGAATAACTTTATGCGTTTTATCTACTGCAGAGAAGCCTTAAAGAATGAAAAACTAACAGCGTCCCGTTGTTGGACTGTGGAATACAATTCAGAAATCGATATACCGAATTTAGTTAAAGCTGCTTCCTGCTAGGCGCATCAGAAACCAGTGCGAAGTGAAAACAGATTTGTGTTCTCTGCTAGGAATGTGATTTAATCCGAATCCTTAGTGCCGAATGTGGGTTTTGCTTTTAGGCGAACAACATGTCATATAGTATTAAATGAAAACAAACGCTAAGTAAGGCCAGCCAGCCTTAGCTTTTTTCTGTTTTAAGGGTCATAACTCTTGGTTACCTTTAAACGTGAAAAATGTATACAAATAGCGGCAGAGTCAGCTGCCGAAATCACAAGCAAACGTTCATTTGCATAATATGTAAGTATAAAATACGACCAACCAAGGCACCGACTGCCCACAACAACAAGAGCAACAACAACAAGAGCAACAACAGCAGCAACAGACAGAGAAAGTTTGAGCTTTATTTCCGCAGCATTTTGCCATCTCTTTTCATATAATTTGGAGCGCGACGGTATAGAGGTTTTGCGAGTCTGCTTTTACGTTTTCTTAATGCATAATTTAACAGGTGCCCTTAGCGAGGGGCGGACGGGCGTGTGGGTCAGATGAGAGGCATAGCAACAGTAAGCGCGCACAAAAGCAGGCAACAATCAGCAACTGCGTGTTGTTATTCAAAGCACAAACAACACACACAACACACATCCACACACACACACACACTCACTCGTTCACAGATGGCATATACAGCAGATGAATAAGCTGAACACTAACGACGCTAGAACTGAGGCTGATTCTAAGGCTGAGGTATATATTGGTGAGTGTAAAGCGAATGTTCTTCAATTCGATTCCTTAAGAAACACCATCACACACACACACACACATACACACAGAGGCGCACAACCAGAATACATAAACCTGGCATATTGATATTTTTATTGTCAATTTTTGTCGCTTGATTTAGTTTGTTACGCCAAGTTTACTGCAACAAAGGCACCACATTTATGTTCTATATTTTATTACAAAGCTATACACACACATACACACACACGCACATACACAGATATACACACACCAGCGCACGGAGGTATAAAAATAAAAACGCGCCAGTTGGACAGACGCGGCGAGTTAAAAAAACCAATTTTGCAAATTTATATAAAAAATTATATAAATAAATATTTTATTGCAATTTTCTTTTGTTTTTTATTTGATGCACAAGTGTATGTGTGTGTGTGTGTATTTGGATTTGGCAAATATTTGGTTACAGTACGTTTGAGTACGAGCCAAAAAACTCGAACAACTATTTACAACTCCGCTTGAGTGTAAGTTTCAAACTCGACTGAAGCATTGAGCGCGCTGTGTGCGGCTTTTATGCGCTGCCTTCCACTCAAAGCGCCATCGGAGCCGAGTGCCAACTCAAGCGCCTACGTAAATCTCGTCCTGAGTGAGTCGCGAGTGCCCTGTGCGGTGAGCACTGTGCTCTTTGACTCGTGGCTTCTCTTGTTGCTTTTTGAGTGACGAGTGAGCGCTTTCGCGCCTGTTTTACAACAAGTTGGTAAAAGTTCTGAAACTCTCAGGTATTTACGGACAGAGCATCATAATTATTTAAAAAAATAATAAACTTATATTACAAGCAGCAGAAATTCACATGGTAAAATAATATTGCCAAGGTAACATTTTATAATAGATAAATAAATGCATTTAATAATTTTTGCAAGCAGCATAATTTCATATGGTAATATAATATTGCTAAGTGAACATTTTAGAGTAGAGAAATAAAATGCATTTAATATTTTGTTGACTAACTTTCTTATTTGCTACGATCCCAAATAAGAAAGTTCTTGAAGTTCAATAATGAATTTATTTTTTATTTAATTTTAATGGAAAGTAGTCTTATTAAAAGTATTTTTATGTAAGTCAGCGAATTGACAATTATCAATCATAAATATGTTTGTTTTTTTAAAGCTACGCATGCTTAAATAGTATTAAAGTAACGAAATATATTTTTACTATCAATAAAACAGGATTAATTAGCTTAAGCACTCTATGGCTTTAATGTTTAAGTATAATATTGACCTGTGGATGTAATGTAATTTACGTACCCATTCAACAAAAATGGGCATCTCATTATTTACGCCATAAAATCGATGAAGTGAAAGATAAGTTTCAAGAACAAAACCAACGTTTCTCTAGTCTAAGTCTATCGCTTAATAAATTTCAAGTTATCTAATAAGCTAATGTTAATAGCTAAAAGATGTTAGCGTCCAAAAATTTCTTAAATATTCCCCATAAATTTCAATAGCATGGCACAAAAAACTTATAGTTTTTCGTTTAGTAATATTACTTTGGAATACTTGAAATTTATTTTTTATTTATTTTTTTAAGCTTAATAAGCGCCACATAACATGTAAAAGATACTTTATGAAAAAAGCCTTCATCTGAAACCGAGTTCAAAGCTATATTGAAATTAAATCCGTTTAGGGCAGCAGATGAACATGGCATATTAATTAGTATAAGAACACATCTGTGCATGGCAATACGACGCCCAAGGTTAAGGCTCTATTCATTTTTAATAGAGTCTGGCAAAGTCCTTGGCATGCATGTCATGGCCCAATCATCAATGTACTTAACTTTAGCATACGCAGCTACTAAATATGCTTTTAATTGAAGCAACAAATATTAATTAGTGCCCAGAGGCTTATGTCTGGGTGCGTACTTACAGTTCTGCGCTTACTTCCTGGTGAATAAAAACGCATGCTAATGAAATAAATATAGCCCAATGCTATCTTATAATGTTATCCATCAGCTTAGAACAATTCGCTGAGTGGAAAGTTAAACACGAAATGACTCATTGCCGGCACCGGGCCGCCCCGCCTCTTTTGCTGCCCACGCAGAACACATTTGGACTCAACTAGCTGGGGCAGATGTCCAATAGATTACCAACCGGGTACCTCAAATGAGCGCCCACGGTTTCAAGGGTAGCTCTGATTCGTTCCGGTATAAAAGCTCAAGCGGTCTGCGGGGGTTGGACGATGCCTTTACCAAAGTGCGTTGGCGTTTCACTCAAATCCGAGTGGAAGTAGATTGAGCCGAAGAGTAAACCGAAGAGAGCGTTGCCGCAACTTGCTTGTCTTTTGGCCCCAAGCACTTTTAACGCCAATATTTCCAAGGGTTCTATTGGGAGTCATCTAATACTTGACTAAAAAGCCAGCTTCCTTATAAATATGTAAAGTCTCGACTTAAGTTTTATTTTCTCTTTACTGTAACAAGCTAAACTTTCTTAACACATTATATCTGATGCGAACTATCAAACGATAGTTAGACTCTTAACTTGAAATTTACTTACATTTGTCATCTGTTTCAAACAATGAATCTTGGCATATTTTTGTATGTCGCTTAACCTTTTCTTCATACACTGAACCCATTGAAAAAGGAAATTCAGGGTATAACGGTCGTGTGAGCGTAGCGATCTCGTAAATCACAAAAGTTAGAGACTTGAAATTTGAAATGAATTCTCACTCGTGTTTATAATACGCTAAGCGAATTAATTTTTTTCGATAACTCATCCCATTTCTTAATATCGATAACAATCGGTAATTTGCAAACATATGGACCAATTTAATATACTCATTTAGAAAGTCA
The DNA here is from genome assembly GCA_035046225.1 of Drosophila pegasa. Taxonomy (NCBI): domain Eukaryota; kingdom Metazoa; phylum Arthropoda; class Insecta; order Diptera; family Drosophilidae; genus Drosophila; species Drosophila pegasa. Next base: position 13,991,164 of record JAWNOD010000398.1, on the reverse strand, counting down.
TTAAGAAAATCCATCTTGAAGGATAAGTTATTCAACAATCAATTTTCCATATTGCAGCCCAATAAGTGCATGCGTTATATGTAATGTATATATAAAAGAAATGTAAATGATCTTAGTATCAGCTCCCGCAGGGTTCAGGGTATCTCTTAGTCGAGAAGTCTCGACTAGAGCATTTTATTACGGAATTTACTGTAGCTTATTGTCTTAGACTCTGTAGCGCATTTGGCTTTAAGCTTTAACTATTGCGTGGGGCTATAAGGCAGCATATACTTCTTAGGTTTTGACTTATTTATTTTTTTTATAATAGAATGTTTACCACCTTAATCAATTGACGATACCAAACACAGAATTTATTGCTTAACATTTGATGAATGATTAATTTGTTGATCAAGCTTTCATAAAATTCCTTATTATATATAAATTCGAAAAAATCACAATGCTTATTATATCTAAATAAAAAATATTTGATCAAACAATATATCACTCTTTTTTGCAATTCTGTAAATAGTTAAAAGTATATTTACTAGGAGTATTTAATTTTGTATTTCTAATCATTTATTACCTTTTTTCAGTTCTAAAAACCCAACTCATAATTCATTTACATTTCAGATAGACAAATAATTAGCATTCAGTAGCATTGATGATAGGGGCAAGAATTCATATTGCAAGCTATAAAACGTTCAGCAAACCAGTGGAAAAACTTCAGTGTAGAGCTGCCTTCATCAACATGAATTACACTTGCCTCGTATTTTTATTAACATTGCTATTCACGCTTCTTGTGCCTGTCAAGCTGAAAGCTCTTAATCCATATCGTCACAACTTGGAACTGCTGCTGCAGGAGCCCAGTCCAGGACCCTATACGAAAGAGGATGCTGCTCCAGTGCAAGAGCTGTGGATCACCCAAAAACTTGATCACTTTGATGGGCTCAATAATGTAACTTGGGAAATGGTGAGTAATTTAACAATTATTTTGATTGAATCTTTAAATTTCTGTGTTGTGCAAATGTTTTTGCTTACAGCGCTATTTTCGCAATGCTAAATATCACAAACCCCAAGGACCTATTTATATATTTTTGGGCGGCGAATGGACGATTACGCCAGGTCTGCTCAGCACGGGTCTAACCCACGATATGGCCGTGGAAAACGCGGGCATTTTGTTCTACACAGAGCATCGATACTATGGCCAAAGCTGGCCATATGAGTAAGTCCATCTGAATGCTATATAAGAGTTTACTCTTATAATAGTTTGTATTCTAGAGACAACAGCCTGTCTGCGAAGCATTTGAAATATTTAAGCCTGCATCAAGCCTTAGCCGACGTCGCACACTTCATTAGATACCAAAAGTCGCACTCAGCCAATCTGACACACTCCAAAGTTATACTCATTGGTGGCTCATACTCTGGCAGCATGGCAGCTTGGATGACGCACCTCTATCCGGAGCTTGTCACAGCAGCTTGGGCCTCCAGTGCTCCACTGCTGGCCAAGGCAGATTTTTATGGTAAGTAGAGATTTACCTAATTCACAGCTTCAAAGACATTGCTTGCTATTCTCAGTTCCCCTACCTGATTAGCAATGAATATTTAACAGCATTTTTTTTTTTCAGAATACATGCAAATGGTTGAAAAGTCTTTAGCTCTAAGCTATGGTCGCAACTGTACTCAACGCTTAGAGCGAGGCTTTGAGCACTTGGTAAAGTTGTTCGATGAGGATAAGGCAGGTGCATTTCTGAGGAGACTGAATGCCTGCCCAACTTATAATGCAAACGATAGGCTCGATCGCATGACCTTCTTCAGTGGCATTAACAACTACTTCGCCTGGGTGACGCATAGTTACAGGTGAGAGCTATGCACGAGTTGAGTTCTTCACTTTCTAAAGCGTTTCTCAGTGCCTACTTGCCACTTCTGTGCGAAACACTTCTCTCGCAGCAATCAAGTGACGCGGAGTCCTTGCAAACTTTTCTTGAGCTGCTCTACACGGTCGACCAACGTTCGAATGGATATGACTGTCTGGACTTTAGCTACAAGTCAATGCTGCAACTATTTAGCGAGTCCTCTGATCATAGCTCGGGCAGTAAGTTTTCATTTAATATATAAACTTTTAGTTTTTGCACTCCGATTTTTCTTTGAAATTTATCAGTTAATTTTTATAGCTATCAAGAGAACAGTTTATACTAATTCTCTTCAAAATCCGTATTGCTGAATGCATTCAAAACTGGTTATATACACTTTGCATTACTTGTATGCATCCTCGACAGACTTCGGCTTACGCCCATTGGGAAAAAATACAAGAGAAATAAGTTAGAGCTAGAAGACCAAAGTGACTATTGACCTCGTTAAATATTTTCAATCTCGTCAGCTGCCTGCATGGTAAATAGGAATCGTCATCAGTTTTATAGCTAAGATCACCTGAATTTGGCAGTTGGATCGCAGCTGACCAGCTCCACAGATAGTCCTAACTAACTATTCTTTTCAAGGTAAATAACTGTTGAGCTCGACAGATTTTACTTTATTTACACACTTTGAGACAATAGAGTATATTCCTTGAATACCTAAAGGTTTACAATTCATCGAATTTATCTACAAAATCATGTCAGGTCTGACAACTTTATCTTCTATAATAATAAGTCCATGTGTAGAGAAAGGTATCTCACATTCGGCGTGCCAAAATAATCTCGTTGACCGTCAAACTTGGTTCACTTGTTAACAATTCAAAACTTACTTTCAGCACGCGCCTGGTTCTATCAGACGTGCAGCCAATTTGGGTGGTATACAACCACCTCCAGCAGCAGCAGCAGCAGCAGCACCATTAGCACCACATCAACCAAGACGGCCTTTGGCAGCGAAGTGCCTTTGTGGTATTTTGAGCAGCTGTGCCATGATGCATTTGGGCCGCAACAGAGCCCGGCCGCACTTGCCGTGGGCATTGTTCGGATGAATTCTGAATTTGGTGGAGACGCCTTCAACCACAGTCTGCGGTATCGCCAAGTGCTGTTCACGCATGGCGAACTGGATCCGTGGCGCGCGCTGGGCTGTCAAAATGGCCACCAGGCGCTGGTTATACCAGGCGAGCATCTAGCAATTAGCTGGGTAAACAGTGCGTTAATTAGTCTTCTCCCCCCACCAGGCTACTCACATGTGGAGGACCTCGCCAGCGTCAATGTGCTGGATAGTGTGCCCATGAATCTGGCCAAGCTGCGTGTCATGTCTTTTCTGCGGCGCCACATTGAAGCCATTTAGATGGCATGAAACGTCTTTCATTATTATCTTCATTATTAAATAAATAACTTGTTGTCCACGTGGGAGGCACTTTGTAAATTCCTCTACTCTGCAACCTCGCTCAGGCGTTGCGGCATTTCTTTGTTCGCCTCATTGGTCCTGAGCAAACAGAGACAAATTGAGTGACACTTGGACGTAAGTGAGATAAGTGTTTCGACCTCTCAGTGTGCGTGTGTGTGTGTGTGTGTGTGTTTATGCACACACACATATGTTATTATACATTCACGTAGGTGAATCATGTGGGTGGATTGCTTGCTAAGCAAAGGAACCGAGAAAGCAATTTCTGTTGATTAGCAAAATGCACTTACAGCGTGTTTGCCTTATCTCTTGTTCAGTATCAATTATCGCAATGCAACTAGTTGTTATTAGATCCTTAAGCACCTAAATAGTTTTTGTTACTTGAACTACAGGCTCTAATCCCAATTATATAACATTCAAGGCGTATTCGAGTAACCTCTAATAAGCTAAAAAAAATGTAAATACTTGTATTTATATTTTAATATTTATGCGTAAGTCAAAGTGGATTGATTATTTAGCATTAAATAAATGAGTGCTGACTTTTCTTATATACACGCATATTATATATTTCTTATATTTATAAATAATATTATTATATTTAGACAAAATTTATTATATGTGCAATAGAATATTAACTGATTTTCAACTGAAAATGATGAAATGCACAGCCGTTGGCAGCTGACAAAACGAGCAGCAACATTTCTGCTTCGAAATATGCCACATAAACGTCAGAGGCTACTTCCAGCTGGGCGTATACGCAATGTCATGAGTATGCATCGCCCATCTGAAAAAGAACATAAGAGTCGGCGCATAAAACATTTTCACTGCATCGACAGACTGTTAAATAGTATACAAGAAAAAAAACAAAAGGAAAAAAATGAAATAAGAATATTATTTATTGTGCTGGATGATCCAGAGGCTAAAGTAACTTATCAGGCAAATACGTGTTATACATTCCGAAAGGCTTGCGCACAATCTGAGAGGTTGTGTTAAATTATTGAAGCCCAAGTAGCTTCATCACATGCAACGAGCGTGAAATGGGCCTGAACCATATGCATACGACACCTCCGAACGCTAGGGGGCGCTTAACGGCAAACGCCCCGCAATGAAAAGTTATTATTATTGGATCACGTTGTTGCTGTTGTTGTTACCCATCGCCCCCTGCCGTTTCCAATGATTTTCTTGTGCGAAAATTGCAAATTGGTTAAATCACAGCACAGTTGATGTTAAGCCCAATGCCTTTTGCTATTGTTTCAGCTTATAGATTTTGCTCAGCGGCTGACAAGGACTATCATACTTCGAGTGTCTGAACATAAAAAAAGAATCACATATGCATATTGTACAGCTTAGTCAAGCTCATAGCAATCATTATAATTTTTATGAATTTCTCTTATGTAGATCTATTCAGATAAACTGAAAAAGTCATTGCTTTATTTCATTTTCATTTTTATACCCTGAACCCATTGAAAATGGGAATTAAGGGTATAATGGTTTTGTGAAAATGTATGTAACAGGCAGAAGGAGGCGTGGCAGACCCCATAAAGTATATATATTCTTGATCAGGACGACAAGCTCTGTCTGTTTAAGCTCTGTCCGTCTGTCCGTCCGTCCATCCGTCCGTCCGTGTAAGCCCCTAGATCTCCTAAACCACACAAGCTAGAGACTTGAAATTTAACATGAATACTCGTGTATACCATACGCTTAACTAGTTTATCTTAAATTTTCGATAACTCATCCCGTTTTCTTATCTTTTGACTTTGTTTTTCAAGCGTAACTCTGTAACCGTAAAAGCTAGATACTTCAGATTTGCGGTGTATGTTACTGTAATGAATGTTACTGTAATTTTGGATACCGGCCCCCACTTCCCCAAGCTTTGCAAATTTCTCTAGAAATCGTATATCAAATACTAGAGACTTGTGCTATGGCAAATACAAACATATGTACCATCTTATTATACTCTGAAAGTTTCATTAAGAAAATCCAAGCAGAAAAAAGTTATTCAACAATCAATTTCCCATAGTAATGCTTATATTGCAGCCCAAGCGCAGCCGCTGCGTAAACTGCGCAGTAAGCAAAGCGCGAGCCTACGCATAACTGTGTATGTATGTGTGCATTCGTTATATGCAATGTATATATATAAAGAAGCGTAAAAATATGTATAGGAATGTATTCGCGATAAGCATAAACACTGGGAAATTCCAATTATGCTACCAACTTCAGATTTCTAAAAAGGTCAGCAGGTACCAAAAATATGTAACATTCCCAGCCCTATGCCTGCGCATAACTGTGTATTTATGTGTGCATGCGTTACATGCAATATATATATAAAAGAAGCGTAAAATGATTTTAGTAACAGCTCCCACAGGGTTCAGGGTATCTCTTAATCGAGCCGTCTCGATTAGAGCACTCTTACTTGTTTTGATATGGATGGATAAGAGATGTGTAGTAAAGCGTGTAGCGTAGGGAACAAAGTTCTGCCTTATCCGATCAATAAATATATTTTAAATATATCATTTTAAATGGATAATCTATTCAAATGAGTCCATATGCTAAATTTCAACGGATGTTATTCAACATTAATTGAGTAATATAGTTGGTGTATTTCTTTAATCATCTATTGGGCTCTAAACAGCCCACGAATAAATCATATATAAAATACCTAATTTGACTTCTACCGAAGAGTCGAAGTACAGTTCAGCTATGAAGACCTCGCTGTTCATTGTAGGCATTGTTCAAGTGTGTTTTATACTGAAATTCAGCTTGAATGTAAGTTTGAAAATTGTGAATTTGCTAAAGTGTCTTACGTGAATTTCATGTTTCAGAATGCAGCTCAATTTAAGTTTACGAATACCGTCTGCAAGTCTTATAATGAATCATCGATCACTGTGAATAAGTGTCGGCTGAAAGCAATCAGTCGAAATAAGACTACTTTGAACATTAATGTGTCAGTTTTGCAACCCATCAAGAGCCTTACTCTTGTAGGGCAATTCTTTTATAAAACTAATGGATATAAGCCTTGGCTTTATAAGGAAACAATTGATGTCTGTCGATTTCTTAAGAAGCCTTATAATCCAGTTGTGACAATGGTGTTCAACATGGTTAAAGACTATACTAATTTTAATTCAACGTGTCCTTTGTTGGTAAGTAGAAAAAATCTGACTAATTATTATGCAATATTATTATTTACCTTAACATTTCGCAATAGGGCTCATATATTGTTGATGGACTTCATTTGAGTTCTAAAAATGTGCGACTTCCTTTTCCAACTGGTGAATATTTAGTGAAAGCCGATTGGTATGTTGGAAAGCAACATACAGTTTCTACAGATTTTTATTGTTCTGTACAAGAATAAGATATGAATATAGTCTTTGATTGGTTTTAAATAAATGTAATAAATGGGGAACAGACTCCTGCACAAAATTTATTTGAATGTATTTGAAACAGGGTCATTTTGAAAGCTATTAAGTCATTTATTTATTTTTAAACGCTGAATCGTTCATGGTATTTAGATGATTTAATGATGCATTTCAATTATTAACAAGTAAGAAAACTCTAGTCGGGCGTAACCGACAAGGGTATACCCTGAGCCTCGTCGCACCTGTGTCTTTCAATACACTTATATTTAGCGTAAAATTATACAAAAATTTCAAGTTTAAAGCATTTGTGGCAAATGTAAACTAAAGCAGCAGCTAATAATTCAACAAAATTCAAACGTAATTTGCGATTCTTCGAATCGACTAGAATGCGAGAGTTTGTATGTGTGCGCTCTTGCATAGAAAAAGTGCGTTCGATTGGCGCTGCTGCCACGTGTGTTTGTTAAGTAGCCAAACGTTTTGTTTAATAACTTTTTTGCTATTTAACGGATTTCAATGAAATTTTCGGCATATGATCAACATATTCTATGGGCATATTTGTCAGTTTAGTAAAAGTGCCAACTCATTCGCATTTTGGCTATATTTGAGACTGAACTTCAATTGGGGAAAATTTGGGGCCGGTATCCAAAATATAACAAAATTCGAAATTGCATAAAATACATATAAAGCTAAATATAAAATTTGGTGTCTCTAGCTTAAAAGATGGGCGAGATAGAATTTTATAACTGATTTTGGATAATGTTTTTATTCGATAACAAAAAAACGAATATATTAATCGATTATCGAAAATAAACTCGATATGCGCGCTGTATATAGGGATCTACAAAAAAAATTTCAAGTCTCTAGCTCTTCTGAGACCTGAAATCGACGCGTTCATACATACGGACAGGGCCAAATCGATTTCTCTTGTCGTCCTGATCAAGAATATATATACTTTATGGGGTCTGCCACGCCTCCTTCTGCCTGTTACATACATCTAACAAAAACATTATACCCTGATTTCCCATTTTCAATGGGCTCAGGGTATAAAAAGTTATTCAACAATCAATTTCCCATAGTAATGCTTATATTGCAGCCCGAGCGCAGCCGCTGCGTAAACTGCGCAGTAAGCAAAGCGCGAGCCTACGCATAACTGTGTATGTATGTGTGCATTCGTTATATGCAATGTATATATATAAAGAAGCGTAAAAATATGTATAGGAATGTATTCGCGATAAGCATTAACACTGAGAAATTCCAATTATGCTACCAACTTCAGATTTCTAAAAAGGTCAGCAGGTACCAAAAATATGTAACATTTCCAGCCTTATGCCTGCGCATAACTGTGTACTTATGTGTGCATGCGTTACATGCAATATATATATAAAAGAAGCGTAAAATGATTTTAGTAACAGCTCCCACAGGGTTCAGGGTATCTCTTAATCGAGCCGTCTCGATTAGAGCACTCTTACTTGTTTTGATATGGATGGATAAGAGATGTGTAGTAAAGCGTGTAGCGTAGGGAACAAAGTTCTGCCTTATCCGATCAATAAATATATTTTAAATATATCATTTTAAATGGATAATCTATTCAAATGAGTCCATATGCTAAATTTCAACGGATGTTATTCAACATTAATTGAGAAATATAGTTGGTGTATCTCTTTAATCAGCTATTGGGCTCTAAACAGCCACGAATAAATCATATATAAAATACCTAATTTGACTTCTACCGAAGAGTCGAAGTACAGTTCAGCTATGAAGACCTCGCTGTTCATTGTAGGCATTGTTCAAGTGTGTTTTATACTGAAATTCAGCTTGAATGTAAGTTTGAAAATTGTGAATTTGCTAAACTGTCTTACGTGAATTTCATGTTTCAGAATGCAGCTCAATTTAAGTTTACGAATACCGTCTGCAAGTCTTATAATGAATCATCGATCACTGTGAATATGTGTCGGCTGAAAGCAATCAGTCGAAATAAGACTACTTTGAACATTAATTTGTCAGTTTTGCAACCCATCAACAGCCTTACTCTTGAAATGCAATACTTTTATAAAACTAATGGATATAAGCCTTGGCTTTATAAGGAAACAGTTGATGTCTGTCGATTTCTTAAGAAGCCTTATAATCCAGTTGTGATAATGGTGTTCAACATGATTAAAGACTATACTAATTTTAATTCAACGTGTCCTTTGTTGGTAAGTAGAAAAAATTTGACTAATTATTATGAAATATTATTATTTACCATAACATTTCGCAATAGGGCTCATATATTTGTGATGGACTTCATTTGAGTTCTAAAAATGTGCGACTTCCTTTTCCAACTGGTGAATATTTAGTGAAAGCCGATTGGTATGTTGGAACGCAACATACAGTTTCTACAGATTTTTATTATTCTGTACAAGAATAAGATATGAATGTAGTCTTTGATTGGTTTTAAATAAATGTAATAAATGGGGAACAGACTCCTGCACAAAATTTATTTGAATGTATTTGAAACAGGGTCATTTTGAAAGCTATTAAGTCATTTATTTTTAAACGCTGAATCGTTCATGGTATTTAGATGATTTAATGATGCATTTCAATTATTAAAAACTGTGTTCGGATTTGAGCGTTATGTAAAATAAAATAGTAACCTGAGCTCATTTAAAATGGTTAGTGGTACCGTCGATCTAGCCACAAAAATGCTTTTTGTGTAAGCCAAAAAATTGTATTATTTACATGTACTTAATGAAATGTAAACAATATTACTTTACTTTACAATGCAGCTGGTTACGATGGAACCGTTTTGTGACTGTTTTGCTGGAAACCTTATGTAACCATTTGCCTTCAGATGAAACTGCGATTATAAATGTTGAATTACAGTTTTCTCTTAAACCAAAAGGTTATAATGTTTTTTTTGCTATAAATGAATGGTTTGAATGCCGCAACATATGAAAGCATTCAATTAGCTGTGTATTACAAGATTATGTACAAATATGATGATGCTGGCTATGACCATATCAACAAGAAGTTAGCTCAAGGGCTCCACACTTACAAGAATTGCATTTGGTATCCTTAGAAGATGCATAACAACAAAAAGCGCTTAGTCCTGAACTAGCGAGAGAACTTCTTGAAAAGCATTGCGGAAGCCAGCGAAATTCCATTCGAGGTAAACTTTTCGCCTAAACGAACTCATAGTACAGAAGCTTTTTGTGCTCAGGTAGGGAAAGCTGGAGCATGCGCTTGGCTGAACACTCGTCCACTCAGTGAGCACTGCTCAGCGAAAGCTGGCTCACAAATAAAATTCCATCATGAATGGCATCCTGTTGCTTGAGCAAACTCGTAACAGGTGGCAAGGCTACGATAGCGCTCAATGCGGTTTGGAGACAGCTTTAATGGCTCTGCCGATGGCCAAGTGGTAAATGGAAGCAACTCTAACAATGGCAGCCAACCTCTGATTCCCCCCACGCAAAAAGGAAAAACTGAAAACGAGCGGAACTTGGGGTGTTTGAGAGTTCAGTTTGAGGGCTTTCAGCAGACACCTTGACACTGTGACACACATACACAGTTGCAGGTGTCGGCGTCAAGTTTAAATTACAATAGCCATGTCAACAGCAGCAGAAAATTCTTTGGAGCTCCCTTCGCATAGCCTTCATGCAGGCTTGCTACCTTGAAATTTGTTAATCGCGCACATATCTCTCAATTTGGTCAGCCTCGTAGCCCGGCAGCCAGCGCTAAGAACTTACTTAGCACGAAGAGCTAAAATAACAGAGTACGCTGGATTAGCTTGCCAGGAAGTTTACAAAGTAAAAACCTACCTGAATGGCAAAAGGTGACCCACAAATTGCCAGCCAGCTGCTGACAAACTGCGGAATTATAAAGTCAAGCGTTAAATAATGACACTCAAGCTCACAGATGATTGGTCTTAAAAGTAATTTGTAGTACGACTCTATTGAAATTTGTTTAAGTTTTATGGATTAATCAGATTTTGTTATGCGCTGTGTCGCTCCCAAAGTTTAACTTAAGGTCCATTTGTAATCAAATTGAAAAACCTTTTATCTGTTCCAACTGTCTGTTTTAGCTACAAATTAATTGGGCTAAGTAAATGTAAAGTTATTTAGCTCTCTAGGTGAGCGCAGGTGCAAACTCTTATTTAGTGGCCGAAAATAACTTGGAGCTTTGCACCCAGCTGGGTTGAGTGTAACTTTATTATAATTTAAGTGTGCTCACAAAGAGCTGCCTGCATGGAGTCTATTAAAGCTGAACGTCGCCTAGGCGTCAAAACAATCGGAAAACTTTGCCCACTTTACCACGAAACGGGATTATAATTTAATTTTTTGAATCCTCGCGCGAATTAGCCTTCCCTTCTGCATCATCAGGGGCTGGCTCAGTTGCCGTTGGTGCGCCCAATTAGCCATGGGCCGATAATTTTCCTGATTTGAACTACTTGGCTGGCGAACTTTAAGGTGGAGGAAGGGAAAGGATCCCACGTACCATTTATTTTCCCTTGGAATTGAAATACCCTAGCGGCATTTCATAATTATGAAGTGCCTCCTAACTTAAGTTTGTCTTTTCTATACTCTGTAAGCATTGTGAGCTAAAAAGGGTTATTTTGAATTCAGAGAAATTATATATATAGAAGTATGCTTTGTCTGTCTTATTATATTAGTATATACTTAAATTCTTGATCATAGGAGTCTGCAGAATATGAATATTTACATTGTGTTCTTCTGTCTTCCATTTATCTTCTGAGTTAAAGAGAATGAGAATCAGAGAATCAAATACTATACAACTATAATAGAAACGTGTACATACACTATAGAAAATATTTCAGGCTTTTTATAATATACCTCTTATATTTAAAGTTCATTAAAATTCATTTTAGTGAATCGTAACTGAAACCTTGAATTTTTTTTTTTATACCATTGAAATTGGGAAATCAGCAGACCCCATACAGTATTTATGTTCTTCATCATCGGAGTTATTTTCAAATAATCGATAGCTATCCCAATTAATGGTTATCGATTAAGAACATTCCGTTATAAAATTATATCGCACATTTTTACAGCTAGAGACGCCAAATGTTGCACTTAGCTTTATATAAATCTAATGCATTTTATGCAATTTTGTTAGATTTTGGATACGGGCATTAAGTTCCCTCAAATTTTGTAAATTGAAGTTCAATATAAGAATAAGTTTGCATTTTTACCAAACAGACACACGGACCGAGACCTTTAAGGACACAGCTTCGACGAGGTACAGGGTATTTCCTACTCGGTCACATCCGACTAGAGTTTTCTTACTTGTTTGTATTTGGGTTAGTAAGAGTTCGTGAGCTTCTCAATATATTTCGATTAATTATTAATGGTATACCAGAAAAATATTTGTGTAGACATTGAGTCTACAGAAATCTTTTTCAGGTATAAAATATTACAGATTACATTATTGCTGTGACAAGTTTCATTACGCAGACACTCATGTAAGGCTTTACTACTTTCAGTCTTTGGCGTTATGCCAACCCGAATTATATTTGTAATTTGGCATCAGCCTGGCTGCTCCAAGAATTCGGATTGTTCTTATGGTTCGTATTCGTATACTTCATCTTTTTATCAACCAGTTTTGGAGCTTTTGTTAGGATCTGCATCAGCCTCAGTAATTTGAAAGCTATTTGAATTTGGGGTTAAGCGGACCTGGATGTCTGTAGCTACGCCAATCGTTGCTAGGGTTGCGATTCTGGAATGGCGGACGCAACTGTGGTCCAATTGGATTATTGTGCATGGGAATCATTTGACCTCGAGGTGGATTAGGTCGCGGCTGCCGCATCCGCTCATTGCCATTTAACTGTATGCGTCCCAACATTTGCGATAGGCTTCCCACGCCCGTTTTACCTAGCTCCTTTTCTCGTTTCGCCAAATGGAAATCCAAATGATTCCGGAATTTTTTGAAGTTCTCAGTGCGGAAACTGCACTGATTGCAATGGACGGGCGTGGCTACGAGTAACTGCTCCACCTTATCCTCGGCAATCGGCTCAACCGACCCCTTGACACTCAGCAGCGCGTATATGGCTTGATATGATATAAACAAATCCGTGTTGAAAGTGTTCCAGTGCTGAATGCGCCACATGAAATTTGAGCAGAAGTCGTTCGAGATGACATGCATGTTGAGGCGATTCATAAACGCATTCATCTTAAAGCCGATGAGAAAATCACTTGGCGGCAGTTGCTGCTGCTCAATAACATCGTTTGCCAAATCCATCATGTGCTCCAACAGAGGCAGCTGCTCGCGTTTCAGCTGCATATCAAATGGACTTGTTAGCATTGCACTTTGTACACGATTAGCGTCGATGTACATACCGCAATCACACTCGCAATCTCCTCTTTGGGCAGAACGACAAAATGGTACTGCGCCTTGGGGCAAGTCACGTTCCGCAGCACAGCTGCCCGATCGCTCTGGATAACCACATCTTCGCCCGCATCGAGTTTGCGAGTCAACGCACCGCGCTGAAATTCCACATCAGCCTCAGTCGCCTGCATTGATTCTCAAGATTTTCTGCGATTCACCGAAACTCAACGTCAGACAACGGCAAAGCTAAGAAATCAAGTGAACTGTTGGAATCGGCACACTTGATTGTAAATATACTTAAACAGTGTTGGGCAGAGCGCCGAGTACGGAGAGCAAGCCCGAAGAGATTGCAAGTATTTCGCTTTGACTCCGTCACAATCGCCGATGCAATTCTGAGCGCTCGATCGCACGTGACGTCACAATGGTACGCCCCATTGAGGGGCAACCTTCATAGTCTCAATAAATGTTTCCTTCGTTCCATTGGCGGACGTGGCCTTTCATCAAAATTGACTAATGTCGAATTGAAATGACTGATTAATTATAGAATATAAACATATATATATATATATATATATATATATATATATATATAAAAGTGTGTATAAATATGGGACTATATATATATATTCCGTCGGCTGACTACCTCATGCAGTTTAAGCTTAACACAATCTTACAATCATCTTGGTAAAATATTTATTTATTATCATCTAATGATATTCAAATCTTTAGATCTATTTGTAGATACACCACAATCATTATCATTTAATGACATTCAACTCTTTATATCTATTTGTAGATACACCACAATTATTTAATAATCCCAAAAACTGTCCAGAAATCCTCATGAGCTCTGAGAGTTTTCAGTTTGTTTGGGAATTTTTTGTTTGTGATGGATTTCCTTTCCGCTCCGTGCCTTGATCCTGACGCTGAGCCTTGTCCGCATTGTAAGATTGCTGATTTTTATGCACATTTTTTTTAAACTGCGGCTTTGGGTTATTCCAGGATGGATTTCGTTGACCGTCCAAGTTTGCTGGATTTCCGAAATTTGTATTCTCGGATGCATTATTTTGCGGCTTGGGATCGGAATTGGTTTGTTTGCTCGTGCCTTTGGTCGAATTTGATTTCCAACTGTTTTGACTGTGCCCATTTTGCGAATCGGGTGCAGAATGCCAACTTTTTGGGTATTGTTTTTTCGCATGAGGCTGAGGACGAGGCTGGTAAGACTGCCCATTAGGCAATGGCTTCACATGCATATTCTTGTTACCCATCGGGTACCTTGGTCCATTGCCACGTTCATAGTTATGCGGCCCATTGAAGACCTGTTGATTGAATTGTCGGAACTCGGGCGGTTGAGCAAAAGGATTTGCATGCGGGCCTGGGAAGTTCTGTAAAGCCTGTTGCGGACAGCTTCCTTGGCCTTGCCTAAAGGCATTGGGAGGACGAACTTTATTCGTCTCTGTTGGTTGGTTTCCAGTGCTTTGGCGCCAGCTTGGTAGTTTTTGGTTAGGTGCCCGGATCGTGCTTCTGAATGGATTGGTTGGCAACTGAACATGATTGCCTGACCCCACTGCGTGGTGCGTCTTTGGCTGATCTCGTGGCACAGTTGATTTATCGAGCTCCTCCTTTGGCAGAGGCGCCAACTCTGTATCGTCCAGCATGCGAGTAATCTTTTCCACTTGCTCCTTTACTTTAATGTCGTGCTCTCGTTTTTCCCAATGCACAAACAGATGCGCCTTTAGTGCGAGCAATTTTTCACTTTGGAAATCGCATTGATTACAGCGTAGGGGCAGAGCATTGCGCAATTCTTTGGCTTTTTCCTCGAGCATTGGCTCGATGCGGCCCTGAACACGAAGCAGAGCGTAAACAGCCTGATAGGTCAAGAACAGGTCTGTATTAAAGCTGTTCCAATGGCTTACTCGACGCATAGACTCCGAGTAGAAATCATCTGATATGACGTGCATGTTCAAGCCGTGCATAAATGCATCGATCTTGAAGCCAATCAAAAAGTTCTTCGACGACACATGCTGCTGTCGCTCAATGATTTGGTTTGCCAGCTCTTTCATGTGATCCAAGAGCGGCAAGTGCTCTTGCGTCAGCTGCAGGGCGGTACGTGTATGAGCACAAACATTAACAACATTGAAATGCGTATTCGAGAACTTACTGCGGCCAGGTTTATTGCATCCTCCTTGGACACAATCAAGAAATGATACTGAGCTTTGGGATATGCATCCTTGATTACCACCGCTTGATCGGTCTCGATCAAACTTGTCTCGGATCTCACTTTTCGCACCAAGCGTTTAGCTATTTCACTATTTTTACTCATTTCGAGCATTTGGCTCTTAAAGCTAGCAAACAAGTTTATGGGCGCCTACCCAGTTCTGTATTGAGACACTTGGAATCGGTACATCAATGATTGCAAGCACTGAGCGTCAGTGTTGTAAAAGATTCCACTGACACATACGCCTTAAGACATTAGATTTTTCGATTAGTGCTGCAGCAGGTGCTCCTTGAGCGAAGGAATGTTGTTGGCAGCGAATTCACACTGATTGCACGCCAATGGCTTGGACAGCAGTTCGTCCACCTTTTCTTTGGGCAGACGTTGAATTTGGTCGTCGTGGCTTAGTTTCTCATAGAGTGCTGGAAATATCGGAGAGTTGAGTTATTTACTGCATTCCAAGTTTTGCCTTCCTGCCGCAACTAACTTTCGTATGGTATGAAAAGTGCCGTATTGAAGCTATTCCAGTGTTTTTTCGTCTTTAGCCAGCTGGAGACAAAGTCCTTTGATATCACGTGCAAGTGCAGCCGTTGCATGCTCGGCTGTGCATGAAAGCCAATCCGAAAGTTGCCAAAACACTCGCCGCGCACTTCAATGATGTTGCGTGCTAGCAGATGAAGTTCTTCCAACAATGGCAAATGCGTCTTATTCAACTAAAAATTGAAAAAAGATATGTGTATGTTGCAGAATAGGTTTTTGCACAACTGTTTGTACCTGAAAAATGCTGGCGATGTCTTCTTTGGGAAGCACAAGATAATGATGGCGTGCCTTTGGATATTTGTCAGCAATCACAACTGCAAT
Organism: Drosophila pegasa; assembly: GCA_035046225.1. Taxonomy (NCBI): domain Eukaryota; kingdom Metazoa; phylum Arthropoda; class Insecta; order Diptera; family Drosophilidae; genus Drosophila; species Drosophila pegasa. The sequence goes on along the minus strand of JAWNOD010000398.1, from coordinate 13,975,117 downwards.
ATCTGTCGATATAATTAAATTAGCTGGATCTAAGATCGTTTTGACTAGCCCGGCTTGCCAAGACATTTTCAACAGCTGTTTTAGCCGGTCACCGCTGAGTTTGCAGTGTTGCTAAATACCTTAATGTGTCCCAGTCAGTGCTGTAAAGGGCAGATGGGAGCACAATGATGCGTGCGTTGCACACGTTATGCTGCGCGTTGCCGCCATGTCTCAAGGTGAATTATAAAATGAGTAAATAATTAACATATTAATTTTTTTTAAAGTTAATGGATAACAACGGGCGATATTAACTTAATTTTGCTCATATACTTGGTACTCATTTTAAGGCACTGAATTACTCAACACTGCTCGCACAGTGCATGCAACCCTGCACGCAACCCTGCAAACAACAACAATGAACCACAAGAGGCGAGAAGAATATTATTTGTTTGGCTGCCTAAATGTGCTTGTGTGCAGCGTGTGGGCAAGTAAAAAAGTGTGTACCGCAGCGTACAAAAACAGCCGTGCATTTTTTACGCAACGCATGCAAAATTTTCACCATTACGTGACACATTTTAATTGAAAATCATTCAAATTTCATTTGAAGCATCCAGTGCACCGCCAAGCTAACGGAAATTTGCATCTGGAAATCGAAAGTGCGGCCGTCTGAGCTTGGCCAAAAGATTACGCAAAGTAAATTAATATTGAGGCCAAGTGAGCACACGCAACATGGCGAACGCTACCGAATTGAAACCACGCCTGATGGCCGAACCACTGCACATACAGCGACTGGAGGCAGCATTAAACATGCGCCCCTTCATGGAGATGGCTCGCCAGGCGCTCAAGCAGCCATTGAGCAGCGGCAGCGGCGAGGGCAGCGCCACTGAGCCGGAGGCCGGGCAGGAGCAGTGCATTGACTCGGACGAATCGTCGACTAGGGTGGGCATGGTAAAAATTAAACATAAAAAACGACGCCGAGAGCGTCTCCTGGGCAGCAAAGAGGGTAAATATAATAGAAAATATTGTCAGAATTTTTTAATCGACTTCAACTCACATTTAAAGAGCGACAAAGCGTAAAGGCGCAGATCTACAACTTCAACGATCTCACCAGTGACAGGGAATGGCTATACGAAATATTGCTAAGCGACACGGACAGCGAGCCGCAGGTGAGCGATGAGGACGAATACATTAATGAGATGCTTCGCGAGCATCTGCAAGAGCAACGCCAGCGAAAGAACTATTACAAGAAAGCGACAGTAAGTAGTGGAGCAAGCAGCTTGCTAAGTGGCCCGTATTAACCTATTTGCCTTGCAGAACGCTCAATACGCTTACTACGGCAGTGGGCTGCTCTCAAACCATGACGTTTATGCTGAGCGCCAGCAGGCAACAGTTGGCGTGCGGAAACGTCGACGCCGCACCAAGCAGGAGATACTTTTAGCCCGTTTGGCTGAGGCGCAGGCGGGGCCGAAGCCGGTCAAGCAGCGTCGCCGCGGGCGTAAGAAGCGCGCAACATTGGACTCTCCGGAGTCTGGGGAAGTGCCGCCGTCAGAGCTGGGCAAGTACAGTTTTGGTGACACGCTGCCTGCCAACGATGAGGACGATGATGATAATGGCGAGATAGACTACAAGCGCGAACTGGCCAATTTGGCGTTGGACTATCCCGAGGAAGAGGAGGAAATTGAGGAGGAAGTGGACGTGGTAGGCGCTACCGACGGACAAGTTACCCGTGTGCGTCGCCGTCGCAAGAACCCTGAAGTCTTGGCTGCACGACGACGGCGCATCTGGCAGATTATGTCCAAGAAGGAGTCCGGACGACTGCAGCGCATCAAGAGCAACAACCACAAGGAGATGCTGGCCAATTGCAAGCGCGTTGCTGGCATGTGTGCAAAGGTTGTGCGCCAGCGAGCGCTCAACTCGCAGCGCATCATGAAAGAGACCGTGTGGCGGGCGAAGCGTCTCACACGTGAAATGCTGAACTATTGGAAGCGCTATGAGCGCGTTGAGCGCGACCAGCGTCGCAAACAGGAGCGCGAGGCCGAGGAGCAACGCAAACAAGATGTCGAACTGATTGAAGTGAAGCGTCAACAGCGCAAGCTTAACTTCCTAATTACCCAAACGGAGCTGTACGCTCACTTCATGTCCAAGAAACTTGGCCAGGGAACGGAGGCGGATCAGTTGCGGATACTCAGCCAATTGGACGAGGAGCACAATGCGCGTTTGGCTGCCCAAGATGATTACGATGCAGGCGAAATGAAGCAGCTGGCACAAGCGAATGCAGAGGCTGCCATGAAGCGTGACTTGGACAAGACACGCGCCTTCGACGTACCTTTCAAGAAGGAGCAAATACTGGAGCAGCTGCAGGAGCTGGATCAGCCGCAACCAGAGAGTGAACAAATTAAGGATTTGCCACAGCCCAACATGTTTAAAGGCACACTTAAGGGCTACCAGATCAAGGGCATGACATGGCTGGCCAACATATACAATCAAGGGATCAGTGGCATTCTGGCCGATGAGATGGGTCTGGGTAAGACCGTGCAATCGATAGCATTTCTATGCCACATTGCGGAGCACTATGGTGTGTGGGGTCCGTTTCTGGTCATTTCGCCTGCCTCAACACTGCACAACTGGCAGCAGGAGATGGCGCGCTTTGTGCCCGACTTCAACGTGGTGCCCTACTGGGGTTCGCCGAATGAGCGTAAAATCTTGCGGCAGTTCTGGGAGCAGAAGCACCTGCACACCCGTGAGGCCAGTTTCCATGTGGTGATTACCTCGTACCAGCTTATTGTCAGTGACTACAAGTATTTCAATCGGATTAAGTGGCAGTACATGGTTCTGGATGAGGCGCAAGCCATCAAAAGCGCCGCCTCACAGCGCTGGAAGCTCCTCTTAGGCTTCAACTGTCGCAATCGCTTACTGCTGAGCGGCACGCCCATACAGAACAGCATGGCGGAGCTGTGGGCGTTGCTGCACTTCATTATGCCCACGTTGTTTGATTCGCATGATGAGTTCAACGAGTGGTTCTCGAAAGACATTGAATCGCATGCGGAAAACAAGACAGGCATTGACGCGCGCCAAATCTCACGGCTGCATATGATATTGAAACCTTTCATGCTGCGGCGTATCAAGAAGGATGTGGAGAACGAGCTGTCCGACAAGATTGAGATTATGGTTTATTGCCCGCTAACCATACGCCAGAAGCTGCTGTATAGGGCGTTAAAGCAGAAAATTCGCATCGAGGATCTGCTGCATGTTGCGAACGGTGGCTCCACAACCTCAGGGGATGTAGATCGGAACTTTACATCGAATCTCATGAATCTGGTCATGCAGTTCCGCAAAGTCTGCAATCATCCGGAGCTCTTTGAGCGGAGAGATGCCAAGAGCCCTTTCAGCATGCGATGCGCGGAGTTTGTTCTACCTCGACTAGTCTTTGACGATGGACTACTTCACAGCGCCTTACCCAGCCGCAGGCACCTCCTATATAATCGGTTAGTAGCTATTTAGTTTCGAGCTCAATTTTATTTGAAAAGGCGCTACTCTTTCTACAGCTTCAACATCTTCAAGTCGGCCCACATGCATGGATCCCTGTTCGACGATGTTCACGCTGATAGCTGCTTCGGTTTCACCCGTCTATCTGATCTGTCCTTGTCTGACATGGAGGATGTTACGTGGCACGGCCTCATTGACTTGTAAGCACTTTAGTTTCAGTTCTTTTCGCATGAATTTCATTCTGATATATTTTCGTAGCTTTTTGTACTATCGCCGCGTACTTACCAAGCTACCGCTGCTGGCTTATCGTCGCCAGTGGTGGTCAGATCAACGAGCTTCTCGCTATCAACTCCTGGAGCCTTCTCTGGAACGCAAGCTTGTGCCGGCGTATTTACTTACAAACAGTGTACTAAGGAATTTCATCTTTACCGCAATGGTAAAGTAAATTTAAAAATTATAACATTTATCTTTACTTTGAATTGATTTGTTGCTTTGCAGACGTCTAGAGAGAGCAGCGTGTATGCTTTTGGCGACTACATCACTGTCAACATGCAGGAAACGATAGAGCATCGAGTGACTCGCTCCAAAATACTTAAGCAAAAGGCTGCACTCATTGAGGAACTCGTCGATGTTGACGGCCAAGCGGAGGTCAAGGTTGAGCCGCGTGTAAAGCAGGAGCTAGAGATGGAATCTGTGGAGGTGCAGACCAAGTCGAATACCAAGAGCGATGTCAAGATGACCACGCTACATTTGCTGCCCGAGTTCCCGCATCGACCGCGTAAGCCGCAACGCTATCAGTGCGAACCGCTGCAGATGCCGCGCTTCCTCTACGGGCTGGGTCAGCGGGTGCAGGCCGTAGACCGACATTTATAGTAAGTAGCGATGCTTAGCCTCCAAAGCATGTACAATACACTAATGCCTGACATCTATTTTCTGTTAGCTGTGAGAGTCGCGCAGCTGCCTGGGCGCACATACGCCACCTGCAGTGCGAGAATGCTTTGGGCAGGGAGCTTGTGAGCACTGGGCTGGCGTTGTGCAAGCCGCGCAACGGCTGGTCGTCGATTGTAGTGCCTGATAAGGAGACGCTCATAACGGATGCGGGCAAACTATTTGTGCTCGACAGCCTACTCACACGCCTCAAGGCCGAAGGTCATCGGGTCCTTATTTACTCGCAAATGACCAAAATGATTGATCTGCTCGAGGTGGGTGTGAAACCTTAATATCCCTTTGATCTAATTCCAATGGCAGGCATTGTTTTCAGGAGTATATGTGGCACCGCAAGCATCGGTATATGCGCCTCGACGGCTCTAGCAAAATCTCAGCTCGTCGCGACATGGTCGCTGATTTTCAAACCCGCGCCGATATCTTTGTGTTTCTGCTCTCTACACGCGCCGGCGGATTGGGCATTAATTTGACTGCAGCTGATACGGTAAGTTGAAAGAGATAATTTGAATTCAGTAAACTTGTGATACTTGTACTTGTACTTAACTAGAGCAATTAATCTAGATTAATTTGCTTCCATAGAAGGGATAAGCGGGTATGATTAGTTATATTGAAGTCGGCTTCATGTAGCAATACGGTGGAAGAGTCTGCTCCAAGCATTTTAACTTCCAATTCTAAGCCAATCAAAGCTGATTTTCTCACAGTAGCCCTATATCAGATTGAGTTTACTCAAACAACATAAAATCATTCTACCGACATAATCTCCATAAAATCTTTCCATAAAAATAAAAATAAGCAAAATTATTGGTTTTCTTCTTACGCAATTGAAATGGATTTTTTGCGAAAGAATAATGTTGACTTAACACGTCTTGAAGCTAACTTGGTACCATCCACTATGAAAAGGCCGCGACTTTTCAGTCGCGACCCACTCATTTTAAATAATTCGGACAAATTTAATGGACTGGACGGTCAGGTCGATTCAACAACGAAGATCGTTACGAAAAGGTGCAAAGTTAGAAAACAGTGTACTCATGGCAACAAAAAATTCTCCAAACCGATTTTACTGCGGGAACAGGAGCCTGCAGATACAAGAGATAACTGCGTGCTGCATATCCACTACAATGACCGTGAGGCGTCATTGGTGTGCCAGGTGCGCACGTCGAATCTAAGTCTGCTGAAGCAACGACTGTCACGAGTACTGCAGGAATACAGGTCGCGCTTTCGTGCTGTTCACTGTGAGAAAGTACTCTTCAAGCAAATGGGCTTCATTCATGTGCTAATGACGGGCGAGACTAGAATGGACTTTGCCAACTTGGAAGCGGAGCTGCATCAGGTGGCGCTGTCATGCCAGGCAGAAGGATGCAGAATAGTCAGCATCGAAATGGGTGCGTTATGCTTTAGATGCCGTCCAGATCTGATGTCAGAAGTGGCCTATTGCTTGAGGCAGTTCGGCTACAAGCCGATCCTCACAGAAATTGGCTATTGCCCCACCGAACCGTTGGTGAAGCTACGACCACAACAGTTGAAACGCTATTCAGAGTTTCTCAAGAAGATTCTAGTAAACGCAGATATTGTGAAGGTCTACGACAATGTGCAAAACTCCGTGCTGCAATCAATGTACACCAACTGAATTGGCAGCTGGTAAATTTATGTGTAGGCGATGAATAAAGGGCAACTCCTTGTTGCCGCGACTTGTATCCATTTGCTCGACTACTTGTTTATGCACTGCGCGGTCGTCGGCGTCGGCATTGCCATGGCCATTGCCATTGGGATCGGCATCGATCGAGCACTTCTCGCCATGATTTACACATTGTGATCTTTATCGCAACAATGACACTGCCAAGGCAGCCACCACAAATTCTCAGCCAAAAGGATGCAACACTAAGCAAATGTGTGTTTATGTGTGTGTGTGCTGTGGTATCTTCCACTGTCACTGTGGGGCTGCTGGGCTTCGTGTGAACTTTTTCGCGTGGTTCCTAAATCATTTTGTCACTGATTTTGATTTGTTATTTGCGCTGGCCGTCAAGTAATTTGGTGTTTGTCTTCTCGTCCATTTTATTGTTCGGTTCTCAGGCTCGGAATTGTTCTCCCAACTCGTTGACTAATTCCCTGGCATTTTGGCATGACATGGTCTTTTTATCGGCTCTTTGAGCGGCTTATCGAAAACGAATAAGCTTGTATATTAGCCCGAGCTTAGCAAGAAACAATAGCCGCATTTCATATACCCTTTAAAGCATTGGGCTTACAAACATTCTTAATGGTTTTAGAAATATTCTTATAACAGTCCTTTGATATATACAACCTGAAACAAAGGTGAACCTATGCAAAGTTATATGACATCATGGAACTATGGACACGAATTCTAAAGATTAACAAACTTGACACACTTCCTTATTATAAAAACTCATAAAACATATTTTATTTGATTGGCATATTCACAATGAGGAATTGAGCTGATGAAATATGTATTATGAAGTATAGCAAAACATATTTATCATATCATGTAAGATATTAAACGCCCAACGCACTGTGTGTGAGAAACAAAGCTTCTGGCTAAGAAGAATTTGCGGCTCGTGTCGGTGGCGCATACCAATATAACTTGACCAAAAAGCAACTCAAGACTTTGGCATTTCACTTTACACTAACGACAATCGTTGAGGGTCCACAAAGTTGTACCAGTTACATTTAAAATGATATGGGATCAGCGTGTTAATTGTTTTTATGCCATTTATAAACATATTGAGTGTGCGTTCCTTTTCGGTGGTAATTGTCATGCGCGTCTTGCTCTTGGTTGGCATTTAGATTTATGACTTTTTCGAAATCGTAGCAGTAGCCACAGCCTATCGACATCATTTGGTAGTCCATCATATTTGGTATGTCCCACACGTACCTGAATTTAGTGCAATTCATTGGGTGTAGAAATATGTTGCCTTCCTACCGCGCGACCTGTCATACACTCTGTCGCCACTTGTATGCATCTGATGGGAAGTAAACTAGATCTAGAACTACCTAACTGAAATGCGAATGGCTTCTACCCCAAAATGTTTTCTTTATTCAAAAATATTTCTGTCAGAGTAAATGTTAATTTAAAACTATTTACCTACCTTGATTATATATGATAGTACTGATAAGTTCAAGTGGTTACACGTAATTCATAGAATTGACTTGTAAAACATATTGGCTTACATTTGCTTTTAAAATTTATGAGCTGGTTCTACCTTACTACTTCTAGAAAATGTAAAAATATATATATTTTTTTAAATTTATTAATTTATCATTTATTATTATATCAATTGATTTATTATTATCTCAATTATTAATTTAAAGAGTGCAAGTCTATAGACAATGCGTCTTGAACTATTACTAAAAAATTACAAAAGAAGAAAGAAAGAAAAATAATCATCATAAATGTAACTAACGCTTGATATCGTTCGGCGCCTATGCGAGCCACTCTCGAACTAGTTCAACCAATCGTTTCTTGGCCGCACGCAATGCAGCACTGTCTCTGGAGCTGATTGAGTCCGCATCGGAGCAATGTGAGGCTTGGGGTATAATTGTAGCTAGGCCAGCGCCAACTTTGCTCCATCCATCCAATCCACCATGAGTCATATAAACATTCTTCACAGCCGGATTCTTTCCACCGTATGCCGTATTTGTCGCCTGGATGTATTTTTCGATTCTCGCTGAGCTATACCGGGATCCAAACACGTCGTAACACGTATCGGTATACAGAGTAGCCGGGAAAGTAGATCCGAATGGCTGGCTACTGTTTCCAGAGGATTGGAACCAACCGAACTGTCTGCATGTTTGATAGAACCAACCAAGACCAGCTAAAAAGAATGACAAAAAAGGATCATATATGAGTTACAGTTTGTACTAAGGATAGATGGTTTACTTACAACCATCATAGTTGTTTTTGGACCATTTGTAATAATCAACAGATCCCTGATATCGGGTATTTACACAATCTGGATAGCCCAGACGCCACTGTACGAACTGAGATAAAGCTGAGGCATCATCATCATCAAAGCTTCGAAGAACAGAGCAATATTTTGCCAGATCATAGTTTTCCGGTCTACAAAAGAAGAAAACATATAGTAAGCATATATTTCGCATGGACTTTAGTTACTTCTGGTACTGCGCCAGGCCTGCGAAAATGTTTGCTATCGAGCTAAATATTTGCCACTGATCCCGTTCATCATTCTCGTCAAAATTGTCGCACAGATTAAGGAGTTTCTTGGCTTCAGCGCCCTGACCAGACTGAAACAATTTCTCATAGTGGGATGTTGCATTATCGATGAGGTTGTAGCAATAGTCTCCTCCCAGCTCCCTGTAGGCTCTACCAACAACTTCCATGAAATCTGAAAAGTTCACTTTGGCCTCTAAGGGAGCACTGGACGCCCAACTGCCTACAATTGCGTCAGGGTACAAAAGCTTAAGCCAAACTGCCATGGATGCAGAGTAGGAGCAACCTGAAACAACGACTTTGGAGTCCTTGTACTTCTCATCTTCCTTCAGAGCGTTGATAACGTTTATCACATCAGCCAAAGCTTGTTCCACACTTAGATACTTCAGGTTCTTAGTTGACAGAGGTCTGACGATAAAATAAGTGAATTTAACTAGAAAATTTAACAAAAAGGATCTTGTAAACTTACTTGATCGGAATGCTCTTTCCGAAGAATCGATGTTCGGTGTAGACAAGAGATCCGTTGTGCTCCTTTGCGATGTCGACCCAAAGTCCTGATGTTATGGCGCTAGGATCAATCTCCCATTCACCGCCTAGATATATGAATATGGGAGAACCCGCTACAAAGTTTTCCTCGTTGATCAACACACGCTGAACAGGTTAAGTCTGATTAGTTATATTTCTTTAAGGAACTTGAGACCTTACTTGTTCCCACACGTTCTCGTTGGTATCGTCGAAGTTGTCCAGACTTTGGTTGAACCAACGTGTCTCCACATTTGCAAGCTTAGTGCTTATCCGCAATGGTGGCCCTCGGTGGAGTTGGTTGAGCGTTTGAACAAATGCAGGAATTGCTATGTCATCGGGACTTGGAGTGTCCTTGAGAGTTGATGCAGGTGCTAGTAGCACGAGCACAGCCAGAACTATTGGAAAGTATTTCATTTGGTCAGATAGGTCTTAAGTTTGCGAATGGTTGCCTACCCCAATACATGGCCTATTTATTCAAAAAATTCTTCTGACAAGGCACTTTCGAAGCTAGCAAATATTTGCACATTGCTTAGTCCTAAGCTTCATTTTTATATAACTGATAAGTTTAGGTAGTGTGTGGAGTCCCCTTGTACAACGTTACCGAAAATGCTATAGATGCCTCATTTTTGTAGCCTCGTATCTTTATTGTAATGGATTATGACGATTTTACACTTGATTGATTTACTAATTTCAATGATATATATAGCTCACTGTGAACATTTTCTGCAACGTGCTATTAAGCAATACAGAATTTACTTTATTTGTGTAGAAATAAAACGGTTAGAAGGAGCCATATATGACTCGACAAGCCATAAATATATAAGTATAAAAAGAAGATTTTAACAGCTGTTTCCAAAGTTCTAAACGAGTTAAAGTTTCCGTCTATATTAGATTCATATAGCAGTAAAACTTTCACTTTTTTTGGTGCTGTTAAAAAATCTTTAGCACAACTATAGAGAGAATAATATATTGGACGATTCGAATCAACTTTTTGTCTTGACTTAAACGATAAATTATCATACTTAAACATAATTTTTACTAATTTGGACATACTGGTTGGATCTAGTATAATATAAATCTACTACAAGTTGGATTAGATTTACAGAGCTGATTAAAGACGATCCTGAAAGTATGCAGTGCAAAAAAACCAATTGAACTACCTAACGTTTCGCTTCCTTTGGAGTTGTACCTCATTATTATGCTACTTGTATTTACTAGTCTATTTAAGCAGTAGTGTAAATAGATATGCAGTAGTAACATTTATTTACATATTTAAATTCGTCTTGAGACATTTGTAATATGTTATCTAATATTACGCTAGCCACTGGCGCATTAGTTCAGCAATGCGCTCCTTGGCAGCGCGCATTTCGGCGCTGTCAGAGGAGCGGATTGAATTGATATCGGCTACGTGCGAGGCCTTGGGAATAACCGTGGCACCCTCTGACACACCATGACCTATGGCATTCCATGGATCCAGATCTCCGTGTGTCATATAGACGTTCTCTACGTTTGGTTCCAGGCCGCCAAAGTCCGCGTTGGTCTGGGCAGTATTTGCTTGGAGCCGGTCGTTTCCGTAATCGGAGCTAAAGACATCTTTGCATAGTTCAATGTAGAATGTGGCGGGAAACTTGCTACCAAATGGCTGATTGGGTGAGCGCGACGACTGATACCAGCCGTACTCGTTACAGGTCTGATAGTACCAAGGTCGACCTATCAAAGACAAAGTGATCTAATCAGACCAACTATAACGACTGATAGATGATGACTTACCCGCGTCGAAGTCGGTAATGCCGTCCAGATAATAATCGACGGTTTCTTGGTAGCGTGCATCAATGCAAGTTGGGTAATCCCAAGCCCAATAAACAAAATTGGCAATGGCTGTGGCATCATCGTTGAAGCTCAAAATATAGTCGCAATAAAACTCGATGTCTCCCGGGCTGCATCAGAGGGTATATACATAAGTAACTATACATAAATCTTATCACATGCTTCACTCACTTTTGATACTGCGCCAGTGAAGCAAAGACATTGGAAATGCTGCCGAACAAGTTCCACAAATCCAGATCGTTTTCGTGATCAAAATTACTGCAAATGCGCAGCATGGCACGTGCTTCAGCCGCCCGTTTCTTATCAAACATGGACTCCAGTTCGGCTATGCCCTTCTGTATGCGATTGTAGCATTTCTCCCCTCCCAGCTCACGAAACGCTCGACCCACCACCTCTTTGTACTCGAGGAAGTCCACTTTGGCGAGCAGCGGCGCACTGGAGGCCCAGCAACCTACCACCAAATCGGGATAGAGGCGCTTGAACCAAACTGCCATTGTGGCTGAGTAGGAGCCACCGGCTAGCACTACCTTCGATTTGCTCAGCTGAGCATTCTCCGACTTAAACGTTTCAATGAAATTAGCCACATCAGCGAGCGCCTGCTTGACATGCAAATACTTCAAGTTCTCCAACGACATCGTCCTGTTGGCGATTGAGTTGATTCATATACTATTCCGATTAATTATATATTGAGATCATATTTACTTAGTGGGCACACTTTCTCCATAGTAACGATGCTCAGTATAGATGAGTACACCTTTGTGCTCCTTCGCCATGTCATACCAATGGCCTTGGTTTATCATGCCCAAATCGACCACCCACTCGCCGCCCAAATATATGAATATTGGACTGCCTTCCGTTTGGAATTCGTCATTGATCAAGTAACGCTGAATCAGAGACAAATTACTACCTTTATAATATGTCAATATATGATATATTTTCCACTTATAGTCATACCATTTCATATGTTTCCTTATTGGCTTCATCGAAATGATCAAGTGGTTGTGTAATCCATTTTTCTTCCCCTTTCAATTCGCGCTTCGTCATCCTCAGGGGCGGACCACGATTCATATCTCTTAGTGTTTTCACGAATACGGGCACATCTTTCTTCGACTCTACTCTACTTGCCTGGCTAACCAGAGCCACTAACGCAAGGCTGACCAACTGTAGGAACAGCATGTTGCTATATGAAATTCCCAAATGTCCAACGTTCGGTTTTTATGCAATCCAATTGTAGTTTCATGTTTATTAATTTGCGATCAAGATAGAAGCCTGTACAACTGATAAGAGTACGAAGTGGTATTTTAAAAGAGCATTGTGATAAGGTGGGATTTTCAGCGAGCTGAATCTTATCAAATATTTACGATGTCCATTGACTTCTATTATTGTTTCTTAACATAGATTGGCTGGTACAAATCGTAATTCCCTAGCTAAATCGTAATTCCATTTAGTAAAAAAACAATTCCTAGAGTTGCAATTGAAGTCTATAATTTATTACAAATTTTACACGCATTTGTAGCAAAAGTCGCTTCTTCATTATTATTGTCGCCTGCCTCAATCAACAATTTTATTTTAGCCACTCGCGAACCAGCTCAGCAATTCGTTCTTTTGAAGCACGCATTTCGGCAGTATCGTCGTCACTAATTGATCCAAAATCTTTGCAATGCGCATGCTCTGTAAATGCTTAATCAGTTAAGTTACTTTTAATCTTCAACAGTTAGCTCACCTGGTATAATGGTTGCCTGCTTTGCATCCTGAATACCCATTGCGCGCCAGGGATCCAGCTGTCCATGGGTAAGATACACATTCTTTACTTTCGGCGAAAGACCACCAAAGTATTCATTTGTTTCCGCTACACGGCTTTCGATAAACGAATTGCTAAACTGCGAGCCATAGAGATCAGCGCACATAGTTGTATACAGTGCTAGTGGAAATTTAGTGCCGAATGGCTGAGCGGAAGAGCCTGAGGTCTGATACCAGCCGTACTCATTGCATGTCTGATATATCCATTGGCGCACTGCAATATCATTAGCCTCTGTTAGAAAATACATCTTTAATAGGCACATGTAGTAGCACTTACTAATTGAGCCTGTATATCTTGTTTCGGATAGCATGTCGATCATAGTATTGTAACTGAGGTCGAAACACTTGGAACTGCTGCTTCCGAATTCACTCAATAAATACTTGCTAACTCCAACAAGATCCGAACTTTCGGCCAAGATCTTCTGGCAGGCGCCCTCAATGTTGCCAGAGCTAGTCAAGAGATAATAGTCAAAGTGATATTTTGATAACTATGTTAGATAAGCTTACTTATGTGTCTGCACGAGCCCAGCAAATATATCGGATATTTCACTGAAAAGAGTCCAAACGTCCAAATCGCTGTACACATCGAACGGTTCACAGAGCTTCAATAGGGCCTTGACCTCACCGCCACGTTTGTTGGCAAACATCGATTCCATCTCAGCAATACCGTTCTCAATACGGCTGTAACAAGCTGAACCACCCATCAGAGCTATAGACTGTCCCGTTATCTCTTTGTACTCTACCCAAATATAATAAAAAATATTGAATGTGAGTTATATAAAAGATGCAACAGGCCCAGACGTACCAACGAAGTTTGCTTTGGCAAAGAGTGGGGCACTGGACGCCCAGCCACCAACAACCAGATCTGGATATGTTCTCTTGAACCAAGTAACCATCGTAGCAGAGTAAGAGCCACCCACAATTATGACTTTGGAATCACTCAAGCCCTCATAAGAAGCCTTCTGTGTGGTTATAAAGTGAGCTAAATCGGCCAGGGCTTGCTTCACGTTCAAAAATTTGATGTTCTCGTTGGACAAATCTCTAAAAATATTGAGATTTACACATGAATTAAGAGAAACTATTCGAGTACCACTTACGGCAATGGATGACTTTTGCCGTAGTATCGATGTTCAGTATACACTAGAAGTCCACTGTGCTCCTTGGCCATATCATACATGTGGCCTGCTGTAATGCGGCCTTGGCTGATTTCCCATTCTCCTCCCAAATATATAAACATTGGGCCACCCGCTTTATAGAATACATCGTTCAACATATATCGCTGAATGATACAATATATGAGTAATGCAGCTTAATTGAAAGGTAGATAATAGCTGACGCATACCATTTGCCAGGTTCGAGTCTCGGACACATCAAAGTGATCTAATTTCTGTTCGATCCACAATGTTTGCACCTCATCCGCTCTATTCTCGTTTGCCTTTATAAAGGGTTCCTCGTGGAGTTTCTTGAATGTCCGCTCAAATATACTTCCATTTGCCTGAGCAAAGCCTAATGCCAGGAGCGCAAGAGTTAGTCTGAGCACGCGGTGTGCCATCGTTGTTGATTCGACTTCTACTAAAGCTAAGGCACGATTCGAATACTGCTAATACCTGTTGCTTAGCTAAATGGCGATTCTTATCGGGAACTTAATTAGATCAATATCTACAAAAAATCGTAAATATTACTAACACAACTACTTTTTAATCAGTGATTTAAGAACCTAATGCACTGAATTCGAAAGCCTTATCAGTTCCACAAGTCAATACATTTGCAGTCTATGGAGAGTGTACCTTGTTTGAAGATATTGCTACCTTATAAGCAATAATATAATTATTGGCGATAAGCCTAAGTATGTTGTGCTCTCACATTAATAATTATTGACATCACAATCAGTTGATTGAAATCGATGTACATTAATAATTTAATAATAAAATCATATACAGCTTTCAAATATTACTTTAAATATTTTGTTATATCAGTAATTGCTTATATATGAAATATTGGGTTATTGTAATGCTCAAATTTAAATTTTACTTTAATATTACATATTCAACTAAGCCATTCACGAACTAGTTCAGCAATTCGTTCTTTAGAAGCACGCGTTTCGGCAGTATCATCGTCACTAATTGATCCAAAATCTTTGCAATGCGCATGCTCTGTAAATGCATAATCAGTTAAGTTAATTTTAATCTTCAACAGTTAGCTCACCTGGTATAATGGTTGCCTGCTTTGCATCCTGAATACCCATTGCCCGCCAGGGATCCAACTGTCCATGGGTGAGATAGACATTCTCCACTTTCGGCGAAAGACCACCAAAATATTCATTTGTTTCAGCCACACGGCTTTCGATAAATGAATTACTAAACTGTGAGCCATAGAGATCAGCGCACATAGTTGTAAACAAAGCTAACGGAAACTTAGTACCAAATGGTTGAGCGGCTGAGGCTGAGGTCTGATACCAGCCAAACTCGTTACATGTCTGATATATCCACTGGCGCACTACAACATGTTACTCAAAAGTAAATAATTTATGTAGCCATCATCGAATCACTTACTCATATTGCCATTATACCTGGACTCCAAAAGTTCTTTCATGATTGCATCGTAGCTTAAATCGTTGCAACGCTTGCCACCCCCTTTTTGGAATTCGCTGAGAAGATAGCTGCTTACGCCAATAAGATCAGAGCTTTCAGCCATTATTTTCTGACAAACGCCTTCAATTCGTCCAGCACTATATATAAATAACTATAAATGCAACCCTTTCGCTTCCAATCTGACATTGGCTTACTTGTGTCCCTGTACAACACCGGCAAATACTTCGGAAATCTCGTTAAACAGCGTCCATATGTCCAAGTCGCTGTATACGTCGAAAGGTTCGCAAATCTTCAACAGAGCCTTCACCTCGCCGCCGCGTTTGCTGGCAAACATCGCTTCAATCTCCGCAATGCCTTTCTCGATACGGTTGTAACAAGCTGAACCACCCATTAAAGTTATGGACTGACCCATAACCTCTTTGTATTCTAAGAAGACATTGAAAGTAAATGTTGTGAGTGATGCCTTTAGGCACTTTTAGAGAGCCCAACTTACCGAAAAAGTTGATTTTAGCAATGAGAGGGGCACTAGATGCCCAGCCACCGACAACCAGATCGGGATATGTTCTCTTGAACCAAGTAACCATCGTAGCAGAGTAAGAGCCACCCACAATTATGACTTTAGAATCACTCAAGCCCTCATAAGAAGCCTTCTGTGTGGTTATAAAATGCGCCAAATCGGCCAGGGCTTGCTTCACGTTCAAAAATTTGATGTTCTCGTTGGACAAATCTCTAAAAACATTGAGATTTACACATAAAATAAGAGAAACTATTCGAGTACCACTTACGGCAATGGATGACTTTCGCCGTAGTATCGATGTTCAGTATACACTAAAAGTCCATTGTGCTCCTTGGCCATATCGTACATGTGACCCGCTGTTATAAATCCCCTGTCTATTTCCCACTCTCCACCCAGGAATATAAACATTGGACCACCGGCTTTGTAGAATACATCGTTCAACATATATCGCTGTATGATATATTAAAAGTAGATAATAATTGAAAATTACGTAATACGTGACGCATACCATTTGCCAGGTTCGAGTCTCGGACACATCAAAATGATCTAATTTCTGTTCGATCCATAATGTTTGCACCTCATCCGCTCTATTTGGGTTTGTCGAAACAGGTGGTAGGCTATGTAGCTGCTTAAATGTCCTCTCAAATATACTGCCATTTGCCTGAGTTAAGCCTAATGCGAGTAGCGCAAGAGTTAGTCTGAGTACGCGGTGTGCCATCGTTGTTGATTCGACTTCTACTAAGGCCAAGGCACCATTCGAATACTGCTAATACCTGTTGCTTAGCTAAATGGCGATTCTTATCGGGAACTTAATTAGAGCAATATCTAGAAAAAATCGTAAATATTACTAACACAACTATTTGTTAATCAGTGATTTAAGAACCTAAGAGACTGAATTCAATGCAAAGCCTTATCAGTTCCACAAGTCAATACATTTGCAGTCTATATAGATATTTCTCCCCTATAAGCAAAAATATAATTGCTAGCGATAGGCTTAAGTATGTTGTGCTCTCATATTAATTATTAATGACATCACAATCAGTTGATTAGAATCGATGGTACATAAAAAATTTTGTCTAAGAAATGTCTCTTACAGTTTCCAACTATTATTTGCAGCACTTTTAAATATATTGTTATTTCAGTAAGAGATTATAATCATGTATTTAAAGCTTAGATTGCTAAACGAACATGACTTTATAAATCAATAGTCTAGTGTATTAAAAATGTTATTTAAGCCATTCACGAACCAGTTTAGCAATTCGTTCTTTTGAGTCTTGCATTTCAGCGGTATCAGTTGGACCGATCGATTTGAAATCCGAGCAATGTGCATATCCTACAATTTGATATATTTTAAAAAATGAATTGATAGTTTAATTAAGTTAGCTTACCTGGTAAAATGGTTGCATCCTGAATACCCATTGCGCGCCAGGGATCCAACTGTCCATGGGTAAGATAGACATTCTCCACTTTCGGCAAAAAGCCACCAAAGTATTCATTTGTTTCAGCCACACGGCTTTCGATAAATGAATTACTAAACTGTGAGCCATAGAGATCAGCGCACATGGTTGTATACAGGGCTAATGGAAACTTAGTACCAAATGGCTGAGCGGAAGAGCCTGAGGTCTGATACCAGCCGAACTCATTGCATGTCTGATATATCCATTGGCGCACTGCAATATCATTAGCCCCTGTTAGAAAATACATCTTCAATAGGTACATGTAGTAGCACTTACTAATTGAGCTAGTATATTTTGTTTCCGTTAGAATGCCTATCGTAGTATTGTAACTGATTTCGTTACACTTGGAACTGGTGCTTTCGAATTCACTCAATAAATACTTGCTAACTCCAACAAGATCCGAACTTTCGGCCAAGATCTTCTGGCAGGCGCCCTCAATGTTGCCAGAGCTATTAATGTGATAATAGTCAAAGTGATATTTTGATAACCTATATAGATACGCTTACTTATGTGTCTGCACGAGCCCAGCAAATATATCGGATATCTCGCTAAAAAGAGTCCAAACGTCCAAATCGCTGTACACATCGAACGGTTCACAGAGCTTCAATAGGGCCTTGACTTCACCGCCACGTTTGTTGGCAAACATCGATTCCATCTCAGCAATACCGTTCTCAATACGGCTGTAACAAGCTGAACCACCCATCAGAGCTATAGACTGTCCCGTTATCTCTTTGTACTCTACCCAAATATAATAAAAAATATTGAATGTGAGTTATATAAAAGATGCAACAGGCCCAGACGTACCAACGAAGTTTGCTTTGGCAAAGAGTGGGGCACTGGACGCCCAGCCACCAACAACCAGATCTGGATATGTTCTCTTGAACCAAGTAACCATCGTAGCAGAGTAAGAGCCACCCACAATTATGACTTTGGAATCACTCAAGCCCTCATAAGAAGCCTTCTGTGTGTTTATAAAGTGAGCTAAATCGGCCAGGGCTTGCTTCACATTCAAAAATTTGATGTTCTCGTTGGACAAATCTCTAAAAACATTGAAATTGACACATAAATTAAGAGAAACTATTCGAGTACCACTTACGGCAATGGATGACTTTTGCCGTAGTATCGATGTTCAGTATACACTAGAAGTCCACTGTGCTCCTTGGCCATATCATACATGTGGCCTGCTGTAATGTCGCCTTTTTTGATTTCCCATTCTCCTCCCAGAAACATAAACATTGGGCCACCCGCTTTGTAGAATACATCGTTCAACATATATCGCTGTATAATATATTAGAAGTAGATGATAACTGAAAATTACGTAATACGTGACGCATACCATTTGCCAGGTTCGAGTCTCGGACACATCAAAGTGATCTAATTTCTGTTCGATCCATAATGTTTGCACCACATCCGCTCTAGTCTCGTTTGCCTGAATAAAAGGTTCCTCGTGGAGTTTCTTGAATGTCCGTTCGAATATACTTCCATTTGCCTGGGTTAGGCCCAATGCCAGCAGCGCAAGAGTAACTCCGACTAGGTATTGTGTCATCGTTGTAGACTTCCTTTCTACTGAATCGAATGCAAATTGGAAGCACTATTAATACCTGCTCAACGGCAATTAGTATCGCTTACCTAATTAAGCAACTATCTGCGTAAAATAACTAGCCCAAGAAATCGTAAATAACATTATTAGCAATTCGTTGGCTTAACCATGTCAAGCTTAAATATCGTGTAGCGTCTTATCAGTTCAGGAATTTCAAAGGCAATGTTTTGAAATTAATGCATTTGCTGAGGTTCTAAATCAAATAGGCTATGTCTGAAACCTAATAGTACACTGCACGTGTTCCAAATTCAGTTCAATTTAATTAGTTTCCCCACTGCCGGATGTTGGATTTGAAGAGCAACCCTTCTGCCGAGGTGCTGCACACTTGCACTCTGCACACGTCCAAAATAAAGAGTGTAGGCCCTTCTCAATAGAAGATAGCCGAAAACAGGAAAGGTATAGAAATAGTGGATTATTGAATAGACGTCGACGCAATTAATATGCAACACAGCCAAATGGGACATATCAAAAGGATAGCGAAAGGATGTGCGTGTTTACTTCACATTAGCATATTCGATTTTGACGGAAGACTTTCTTTTTAAACAGATTTCGATCATTGTCAAATATAAGAATGCCAAATTTCGTATGCGTGTTCTTATCCCTAGATGTATGAATTCTTCTTGCACATCAGACTCAATAGCTCTAAATTATTTTGATGTTTTTGCTGATCGTTGTCTCTGTCGCTTGCAGGTTATATTCTACGATTCAGATTGGAATCCCACCGTTGACCAACAGGCCATGGATCGCGCGCATCGCCTGGGCCAGACCAAACAGGTGACTGTCTATCGCCTCATCTGCAAAGGCACCATCGAGGAGCGAATTCTGCAACGGGCACGCGAAAAGAGCGAGGTAAGCAAACCGCGAGAGCCCAGGAAACCACAAAACCCTATTCCGAGAGCCGAACAAAGCAAACCGCTTGGAGTTTCTGCTTTCGTCTGTCATATATTAGGCACGTGCGTGGACTTCCCCCTGCCTGATGTGATGTTGCAAGGGGCATTGTTGCGCCTCATTCAAAATGTTTGAATGAAACTCGAGCCGCATGCATGAAACACTTGTACACGACGTGCATTGTTGGGGCAGCTATAAAGGCTCGGGTAAACCGATACCGGAAACTAATTATACAATTGGTTAGGCGACATTTTGGTTACGCCTTTAAATTCTCCATAAAACCAACCCATTCAGGGTATGTTTTTCTTTATTTCGTCTTTCTTTTCTTTGCTTGCTTTGAGCTCTGCATTTATTAGTTTAATTGCTCCACTCCTGATTATCATATTAAAGTGCTTAGGCCGCCAGAACGGAATCTAAGTAAGTCTCGGCGTCGCCCCAGGCGCTACTCAATTCTACGTGTTTCATTTCATTTCCTGAGGCGCTGCTCTTTTCATATTTTCGGCATATTTATGCAGATTATTTCTATATAATTATATTTCATTATTTTCAGATACAACGCATGGTCATAAGTGGCGGCAATTTCAAACCCGACACTCTCAAGCCCAAAGAAGTCGTCTCATTGCTCTTGGATGACGAGGAAATCGAAATGAAATGTAAGTAGTGTGTGGGCAGATTAAAAGAAGTCTATAAAACGGGGGAAGTAATCGATTTAAATATATATGTACGATTGTTTTGTTGAAAAACTTTGATTAAAAACTTAATAGCAGAATGAAAGAGGCAATTGAATGTTACATTAATATTGATAAAGTATTCCAGACACTTTTAAATATCTTTCTCTTTATATATTTCTTAACTACAGATCGCCAAGAAGCCAAGCTGCAGGTCAAGGAAGAGATGCCCTCCTCCTCCTCGCCCATCACAACAGCAAAAGCTGCTGCAGCGACAACAACAACAGCAGCAGCTGCGACTGCAAATGAACGTAAACGACGCCGACCAAATAAGGTGAGTAAAGACGCCAAAAGGGGAATAACCACTAATTGCTTAATTAAAAGAAAAATTAGTAGTAAGAGACAGAGGGAGAAAACTATGCAGATATACATGCGTAAAGACTTCCGCCTGAAAGTCAGGCTTTCTATTTATCTAAAGCAGAAATCGTGTACTTCAATTGTTCTTTTACGCATGATCCAACTTCGCTGTTAATGGCCAGTTATTAGACCAAATTTACACTTGTTACACGCAGCGACAAGTTCCCAGTCTCAATGAAAGTAAATGATCTCTTAAGTGAAGTTCAAATTGCGTCTCGGCCATATACAGCTGCAGCAGTGATGGCAGGGAAGGGGCTAAGTGAGACAGCGTTGAGTCTGGCTCTTTTGTTGTTCTTACTTGGGCACTGCATGGTGGTCATGGTCACGTGATTCATGCAACAACAGCAACAACAACAACAACATTAGCAGCAGCAGCAACAACGACAATTCAATTTGCTACAAGACTCAACTCATCGTTGAGCTTGTCTTGGTCTGTTACGTAGCGTGCTTTGAACTTGCTGCCAGCTTTGGGCATATACGTAGTGGATCTGCCGCTGCTGCTGCTGCTGGTGCTGCCTATATTCATTCATCCAAGTGTTGTGTTCCCTACGACCATATATACATATAAAGCAAACACTTTGCTTTAACCAACTTGGGTCTGGCTGTCTTCGAAGTCTTGAAAAACAGTTTCAAGTGCCTTGTGCCTTGTGCCTTGCTGGCTGGTGGGCTTAGGTTGGCTTGTGGGGTGCTGTTCGACTCTTTTCGTTTTGGTTTCGCTAAATGATTTTGTGCGTTCAATGGAACACTGATTATGGTCTGTTGCCTCTTTGTCTTTTCATTGCGCTCTCCGTTTTTGGTTAGTTCTACTCGTAGCTCTCCAACTTAAAGTCTCGCTGCTGGCTCCGATAGTGTGGGGGACGGCAGCGTGCACTCAAGTTCATATACCACCATAGCGCATACACTCGGCATATAAGCACTTTTAATGGCACGCAGCCATCTTTTTCCTCAGCTGCTGCAACTGCATCGTTTGCGCTGTCAATGGGGAAGTTCAAGTTTCAGTTTCTAGTATTGAAAATGCTCAAGTCTGAGGCTATACCTAGCCTCACTGCGACACAGAGCAGAGCCAAGCGATTCATTTGGAACACATTGCAGCACATTTCTGTCCGATTATTTATTAAGTTTACAACGGTATTTGGGTCTGACATTTACTGTGCAATAGTACATGCTCCATTGGCTTAAGTGGGTTGTTATTAAATGTCGTCGACCTATTTAGGAAACCACTTGGAAAATAAAGACTGAGAGATTGCCTAGTACTTTATGTCTTTACAACTCTTATTGAATACATAGCGGGTTATAAACTTAATATAGATCTGTCCTCATTATATTGTAGTTTTCAAGAACCAGTGGTCAAGGACTTATCCACGTGGAGCTGAATTATACTTGTTACCTTCAAACTTCGTTAATCCTACTTTGAATAAAATCTGCTACTGTGCTGCCTATCTATTTAATGGCCGTCGAAATCTTGGCAAATTCTATGCAAATTACTTGGCTGCTACCCCAGTGCCCAGTTCCTGAAGCATGGCTGTTAGGGCGCCCTACTTTGGCGCTGACCGGCCCTAGAATGTTAAGCAATAACTCAAGTCTCAGTGTGGCATGAATTATTTTAATGCTACCCAACTGAATCGAAAACATGAAGAACGAGCAGAGCAAGAGGAAGAAGAGGAACAAGAACTCGGACTGGCATAAATTATAAGTGAAACATTTTGTAGATCGGTTAGTTAGGGTGGACCGCAACGAAACGAATAGATAACGAAACGATATTCGTCTTATCTTATTTCCGCTGCTCATAAAAATGCTAATCGCTTTTATTGTTACATCACAAATTAAACACATTTTTATTGTATTTGTTTTAGGAGGCTAGTATGGGCGGCATAACGATTCCGGCAAATGAGGCTGATGCAGCGCAGTGCAGCACAGCTGCCAAGCGCGTTAAACAGGAGTTAGACGATAGCCCCATCGATGTGGCTTCTTCCACATCCAGCGGCGGCACAGATAGCAACAGCCAAATACTCAGCCAAGAGACTTTTGTGCCCGGAGCGACGCGTGTGCGACATCAACAACAACAGCAACAGAAACTTCAGCAGGCGCCAGCGGCCAACGATTCCGATCATGAGGCTCTGGTTGTGGATAGTGACTGTCCATCAGTGATGTCTCAAACTGATTCCATGAGTAAGTACTGCTACTGCTATACTTTTGTGTTATTTATTAAAACCCTTTACATATGTATATGAATATCGTTGAATGATCTATGAAGCTGATGATATTATTCATATTACTAATGCTGTAAATCATCTGCATAACTTAATATAATATAATTATCCATAGACTACGTAAGACTTATAAACCTTTTGCCCGTAAGCCACTATTTCTATACCAAGGCTTTGGGTTAAACGCCCTCGCCATCTATGTGGCTTGCATCATATGTTCAAATTCTTAAAATACTCCAATCACTTTATAATTAATAATTCAAATTATTTGGCAATAACGAGCGATTGGTTAGGCGCATAGAGCGAGACATATGCATCGCAGAATGCGGTCTACCAGCTGAACAAGTTGGCCTAAGCCACTTGGCCTGTTTGTTTGTTGTTATGAGTTGCATATTATATGTGGGATGTGCAACAGCGGCAACACACAACATAAATCCATGATTGCAGCTTGTTGAGCGGCCTAAAAACTGAAAAGTTGAACAGCTGAAAACGCATGCATTCGATTTGCATTCGCAGAAAATGTTGCTTAATTTGAAATTTGTTTAACAATTAACGAATCGAAAGTACAAGACGTTGAAAAGTAGGCAACACGATGCGACAGACAACACGCTGATGCTCAATCGCGACAAGTGCAACGCCAACAGTTTCTGCCCGTTGTTAAAGTCAAATTTGTTCAACAACAGCCGCGACCACAACATGCGAAATGTAACCTGTCTGCTGGCAGCTTAGCCATTTGCCAGGCTCGGCCAACTATTTGGCTGGTTAACTGTCTCACAGATGGGCTGCAGTTGCAGCAGCAAACTTAAGTTAACTGGCCTGGCCTATTGGCATCATTGTTATTCCCTGTAGTTGAGCTTAGAGTGTGGGTCGACAAATATTATTTGTACAATCGGACTAGGAATGGTAATATCAAAGATTTTGTAAGCCACAAAAAAGGTAGATAGGAGAAGGGAATTCTTGTAATAATAAAATATATTTTGAGAAATGTTGGAAAAGGTTAGAAGTAAATAGATAAAAAGAAAGCATAAACAATGCTTCAATCTCAATATTTTATAGATAGTTTTATATATTAAATATAAAAAGATATTCACGAGATCCACTCTCTCATAGACCAATTTGCTGTTAGGCATAATTTATACCTGTATACAGGGTATAGCCACTTCGAATAGTCGTAGCATTGCTGCTGATATTGTTTTCTTTTGCTAACTGTCGTTGATAACATTGTCATTTGTATTGGCCACCGTTTGTTGGCCACGTACGCAACCCAATTTAATATCACTAGTTGCCTGGAAATTGTTACTGCCAGTTGATTATGTTCCCCAATGGAGCTCGCTTGTCAGTCAGGCCGACAGCCAGTTAGTGAGTTAGTCAGTGAGTGAGTTAGGCAGTCGCAAAGTTGTTGGCAGTTTGTGTGTGTTTTTCGGCCTATTGATTTGACAGTTGGCTGTTCGGCCTGGGTTATGCATTAAAATGCCACAAAAAACGAGGCGCTCATAAATATTTTTTATATGCCATTTCTTTGGTTTTCGCTTGCGGCTCTGCAGGGCTTGGCAAATGAAAACATCTAATTTAATCAATGGATTCACGTGTTGTGGCTACATAAATTGTAGCCACATTTGCAGTTTCAAGCTACTTTTTGATTTCGTAATTTTTTCTAGACATTTATTTGCTGTTTATTATGGGGCCATAATGAGGAATTGACATGAGAGCCGAACCTAACGAACGGATTTGTCGTTGTTTAAATTTAAATATTGTGAGCACTTAAATCGTCTTCGATCGAATCGTTGACAAGTTATAAAATGACAAAACAGCTCATCACCTATATATTCATTGATTAATTTGTGTTCGCATCGTATTGGCTGGGAAAATACATTTTCTTTTAGATGATTGAGTAAGCGATGACAGCGTAGAGTATGTCTATTCAAACATATATGATTTTATTCAATAATCAATTTAAAGTTGGCTTTGATTTTAAAAAATATATATATTTTTAAAGAATTTATATATATACGTTGAATATAGGTAGAAAAGGTAAATTAAAATTCAAATAAAAAATATTTTGGGTTTGACTTTTTTTTTATTATATTATAATTATCAAGACTAGTAAACCCCGTATAAAAATTCCTAGAATATCTTAAGCTAAGCTCAATCCTTATTTAGCTTTTTGCTAATTGCAAATGACATGGCCAATTTGTAGTATTTCTTTCAATTATGTGTAATTCCACTGGCCGGACTCTGTATACTAATTATAGGAGTATTTATTTAATTAAACGACTTCCTTTTGCCTGGTGCCCAACCTTAAGCGCGAGTTCCGTCAATTACGCGTGCCTCGCGCACTCGACACTACTTAAAAGTTGAAACATTTGCTTTACGAGTGTGTTTTACTCAACTGCATTCCATGGCCGGCACTTGATGCGATCCGTAACAACGGATTCATCAGCGTTTCGTTTTCCTCTGTCTATGGCATATCTTAGCACATTTAATTTTATGCAGCAGGATTTTTTCTGCCGCTGCCGTTGTCTGCTGACTGTAAACAGTTTTTTCCATTTTCCGGCAACAGCGCTGGAAATGTGGGTTAATTTTACAATACAGTAGGCAGTCAACAAATCATCCGGCCAGCTAGTTAGTTAGCTGCTGACGCTGTATCGTGCGAGGCATTCAAATTGCAATTCCACTTTAATGTTTGTGTTGTATAATGCAAGTTGGGAAAACAATTTTTTAATTGCTTTTCATTTCGATGAACAAATAGACGCGTGCCAATCGTACTTGATTGAGTTGCGAAAGATACTTTCTCAAAGAGTTAGCCACAAACGCACGGCTATAGATACAGATACTTGGGTTGCTTGCGTCGAGCTACGCCCATTCGAAAAATGTGCCACCGCCCGTATTCATAATTCATTAGATTTATCATAGATCCTTGTCCACTTTGTCTGCGCTGCTTGTGATACATATAAATAATTAAAGAAACAGCTGTAAACAAGGTGCAAAACTCCCAAAGAACATGACAACACCAACACCAACAACAACGAAAACTGCAGCAGAAAATGACGAAAAAAGTATCTCATAGAATACACGTTAGCCATGAGATACAATTACGCTGAAATCTTGTCAGCAAATCAAAACTGCGAACAAAAACGCTGATTGGCCACAAAAATTCACACAGCTTACAAATAATTACAAAATGCGCTTCGATTGCATGTGAAAAAATAAATAAAAATAAATCAAAGGAGGAAAGAATATCAAGCCGAAGTTTAAACACACTTGTAAAAGAGTTATCACCATAAAAATGCAAGTTGTATATAACATATATGAAAGTTAGATTTGATAGGACGTTACAATGAAGATCTCTTTTAAATCTATTATATATTTAGTAATATTATATTAGATATATTATTCTAAGTCAGCAGATATTTGGAGAAGACATCCAGTAAATCAGCTCGATATTTATTTCACAAAATATTATAATTTTCTACTGATCATATTAATGACAATCTATAAGGTCTAGCTCTCCAGTGCTTGCATAAACTAAGTTAATCAAAAATCAGTAGCTATACCGACTTGTATGATGATATCGCGTTTTTTTCCTTAAATTCATTTATAAAACAATACACAAACATTTCGAGATTAGGAACGTATCACATTTAATGACAAAACGTTAATAATTTCTGTCAGTGTATATATAGAGACAAACAACTGAAATGCCAATCCGAAGGCATACGAAAAATGTGCGTTTCGTTGAGCTTTTATAAGAATTAACAATAAATTGCATAGGCTCGTTGTCTAATGGCTGTTCGGTATGCTTGCTAAATTTGTTATTGTTGTTGGCTGATTGTCTTAGCTGACGCTGGCGCATAAATTTACACCTTATTGGCCCCCATAGCGCCCAGAGCGAGTACGTGCCCGGCCCGACTGAGCCGCAGCATAGGCTGGCTGAGACTCGTTTATATAAATACCTGGGAGTACGTGTGCTTGTGTGTGTCGATAGATCACGGATCAGATTGGCAGTCGCAGTTGCCACTTGTCTATTTGATTTAAAACTTTATAATTAAAGTGGTTTTGACTTAAATTGGTTAATCATATTTATATGTGAAGTATTCCAAAAGCCAAAATGCACGCAAAAAATAGATTAATAAATGAATAATGCGAATTGAGAAGAATTTGGATTTGGAATCGGTGGACTGTGAATATGCGAGCAAATTTAATTTTAATTCGCGAATTTTCTCAGTTGCGTGATGATTGTGTAAATGTTTGAGATTTAAGATCAATTTAATCAGAGTTATTAAGTAGAGACTTTTGATGGAGAGACACTATAAATAATCGATTAATTTTCTTTAATTTATTGTTTGTTTATTACGAAGAAAACATATATTTAAAATCTATTTTGGAATAATTTTTGAACTCATTCATTGGCTCAATTAAATTGCATAAAATCTACATCGGAATGGATTTTCATCAGCATGACTTCAAGTTGAACCATTGTAGCCCCCACAGATGTACAGTTCGAAAGTCCTATAGAAATGTTTCCTGCATGGTATATCCAATAGCTTATTTATGTTTCATTTGTTGCTAACAATAGCTTAGATTTGATGTAAAAGTAAACAATCGCCGCTGGCATTTATAAATCTTGGAGCCTAGTCCCCTCGGCTGTTATGCGCCCACATTCAAGCACAATGTAAACGGCTCAATCACGACGCACGGCATCGGATTGGAGGAGCAGCATAGATCTATGTTGGCGACACGCATTCGAGGTCATAACCCAATTCCTTCCTTTTGTCGTCGATTCCCCGACTGCCTGTCAACGAACTGGTCGGCCACCGATACCGGTAGTACACTCACACTCACACTCACACTCATGCTGGCTGCCGTTTGATCATCAATAGCTGTTGTACGAATGCCATGGCCATCCATTACAGATGCTTCTGGCCCGCTGGCTCTGCGAGTCCACGTTGGTCGCTCGATGCCCAATTGAAATTCGGTGCGCATTGCAATTGATCGCACTTTTTGCCTTGTGATTGTGCGAGCGAGTACCTTTCTAACGTTGCCTTTGCCGTTGTCGTAGTTCGTTGTTCGTTGTCTGCTGCTTGGTTTGTCTGCTCGTCTTCTGGCCTGCTGGCATTGTCGCCCATCTTCATTATCATCCAGGCTGCCGCGTGTTGCATTTGATGATGTGCATCGCCGCCGCCGCCGCCGCCGCTAGCAGAATGCAACAAACAAACGTTGCCTTCATGTCGCCATCGGCATCGGCGTTGTCGTTGTTGTTGCTGTTCTTGTCGGCTGTTTGTTGGTTACCGTTGTCATGATTTGTTGTCGCCAGTTTCTAACCTGGTCATACCACGATTTTTGTCTGCATTTCTTGCCTGGCTTGCTTGAATTGCTTTTGCTTTCGTGGCAGTAGCCAGTCGCAATGCCCGAAGAATCTTAATAATTCCTAAGGTTTTTCAGCATACTCTTTTCCTTCTTGAGCATTTCCTGTTTGCCTGCCCACTGCCGGAACTCACCGTCCCGCTAAGGACAAGAACTTGGCCACTTTAAAGTCAAAGTCATCAATCTGAGTGCGGCCGTAACTCGTACTCGACCGCAGAGTGCTCATAACATGTGTGAAATTGACACCACATATGCCATCGAGCAGCCCTGGCGGCGGAAACAAAAGCAATTTTACGCTACATTTGCTTAATGATACAACCCCCGATACGAAGAGGCAGCTGTTCCTTTCCACTTTTTGGAGCTGTAAAAAGAAGTGTTGCAGCAACACGCCAAAAACTAAAAAATTAAATATAAATTCTCACTCCAACTACGCATGTGTCGATTCAAGAAATACTCGATAGATATTTTCAAAACAATCTAATATATTCGGGCAGTCGACAGTCCAGATCTTCTGCAATGGCTTGATTTGGCTATGACTTAGGTCCGTCAACATCCATAGGCTGTTGCCATCCTTGCGTTAATTGCTTAACATGATAATACATTTTCGTATTTTTAGCAACATGAAATTAAGTTCAGAGCAGAGCTCGTACAGAATTTCCAAAATCGTTTGAAATTCCTGTTTTTATTTGGATATCTATTATTTTAGTTACTTTTTTTATTTGGCCCACTACGACACACAAAATTTGCTCTGTATAAAATGAATAGCCGCTGGGCACATTGGCAGCAATGGGTGGAAACTAATGCGAAGCCCAAGAATCGATACATTGCTCCATCCGTGCGTCAGAAGCCGACTCGATGGCAAAAGCCTGGTCCAATGAATCGGCAAGAATGGATTGATTTCCACGAATGGGCCGCCAAAAATTCGTCTCCAGCCCCACATAAGAGGGCTGAGCTCACGCCAAGCCCCAAGCCGCCGCCGACACATATCCAGCAACTAAGATCGGAGCATCTTGAGCCGTATTCGCCAATGCTGTATATGTACCTCGCATCGAGAATGCATGCCGATAGGCAGAGGCAAAAGGAATCCCGCGAATTCATTGAAAGGATCAGTCAGCCGAAATTCCAGCGTGACAAGTATGTGAAGGCACCTAAAAGGGAGTATCCGTATCGGCCGCAGCTCTGCCGTCGGGCACCACCCAGACCCGAACGTGGCCGTCCGGTTGAGAGACCTAAGGTGCCGTGCTGCTTCCAGCACGAGAATCTAAAGCTTGATTTCTGGGCGAATATAAATTACAAAATATCGCCGAGCGCCCTAAGGGCCAAGGCCTCCAAGAAAACCATCGAGCTGGCCAAGCCGCGTACGTATCCCCCCAAACCACATTGTCCGCTGCCGGAGAAAGCAACAGACCGTGCACCCAAGCGCAAAAAGATGACAGCGAGGCAATGGCGCGAGCATCTGATACGTCTCGAAACTCTATCGCAGCCAAAGGGACAAGTGCTGGACGATCTAACTTGCAGATGTCAATGTGCGCCATATGGATGTCTATGTCAATTCTGTGGCTGCCCAATACATAAACCAAGGGCAAGCGATTTGAGAGCGCAATGAACTACATCGTGTATCGTTCAATGCACTATCAAATCGATTTCCCATTGATTCTTGTATATTAGCAGCCATTCACTAAAATTTCATGTTGAAACTCACACAACCTTTATAAACTGATAAATAAGAAAAGATATTTTGTCGTAAAAGTCTTTTTCAGACAACAACTAAATCAATTGGAGACGTAGAAGAGAAATCTTGAAACGTAAAGTAGTCAGAGAACTTTTCTAGCTCGTAGCAATCCTAGTAAATGACGAAAGGCTTGTTATGGAAAATATCAATTGAGACTAACAGTGCTTCATTGGCTTTACGGCCTAGCATGCGGCGCTTAGTTTTCTTTAGCGACACTTTTAATTCTCACTGAGAGCCAAAAAATATCTGCTTGCAAGCTACAAAAAAAATTATTTTCTAAAATCAAAAGTTTAATATTCTTGTTGATTCATTGAACAAGTGAAAACTCCGATTTTTTTCCCCAAAATGAGCTTCAACGATGAAGATGGCGAACAATCAGAAAAACGTGTAGTAGAGGAAGAGGAGAAACCGGAGCCTTCATGGGTGGCGTGGTGCGAGCGCAATAGTCGGCCCATAGAGCGCAACTTGCCCAGGGAGAAGCGATATTTGACGCGCTGGCAGAAGCCGGGGCCGATGAAGAAAAAAGAATGGAAACAATTCTTTGCGTGGGCGCTACAAAATGCGATGCCAAAGGAGCCTACATTGGTCGAGTTGCCAATCCCGTGCTCTCCCAAATACTTGCCCTGTGCGCGGGAGAAGCGCAAAATGGAAATGGAGGCCCTAGTGGAAAAGATGGACGCGCTGTCCAAGCCCCTAGAGCGTAAAATAACGCCCAAATACGAATCAGTAAAGCCAGTCTATCCTTACTCCCCCGTCATTGTATGGGGCAAGCCGGCGCATCACGACAAGGGTCGCCCTTTCCGCTCACCCTTCATACCGTGTTTCTTCTCCAACGACGAGCTAGAAGATGACTTCTGGGCCACTTATCGCTTCAAAGTGCGCCCGGCCGCGCTCAAAGCGCGTCCGTCACCACGGATAGTCAGCTTGGCCAAGCCACACGTAAGACCGCCAAATCCACCTCATTGTCCCATTCCGAAAAAGACACCGGATCCGCTGGAGGTGCCACCACCGAAGCGCAAGAAATTCACGCCACAGGGATGGCGTTTGCACCAAATACGGTTGATCTACCTATCTAAACCAGTGTCAAGGCCAGAGTTCGAGTATTTCTATATGTGAATCAATTAGGTTTATTTCAGTATCGTAAATTATTTGTATCTACTCCTGGGCTCGCATTAAAAGAGATAGATAAATGCCACAGCTCCTCATCTTTCACGAATGCAATTCGCAGTCTTCCGTCTCGCGAAATTGGCAAGGCAAAGTCGCTAAAAAATGAGCAATTTCACGCTGATAACATTTTCAATTTGTATCCTTAGCGGCTTAAACAGTAGCCGCAGACTCAGACGCAGACGCAGCTTGGAGCCGGAGCCATAGCCAGAAATGTAATCCAAGCGCCCGGATCTGCCTGAGACCGCGCGGCACTTAGTCATGGCAGGCGCATTAGAGTCTTACAGTCAAAGGTGAGCTGCCTCAAAGAATGGCATTGTGCTGCAATTGCCTCTCTGCGCCGACTGGCTGCCAGCTCCAAATCGCTGTTTATCAAGCGTAACAAACATGCGTCACATTGACTTTGGCTGGCCCGGCTGGGATCAAGGTTCACAAATGATCATCAGTCAAATCAATTAGATAATTGAATGAATGATTTGTAAAATCCGATTATGTGCGCTGCTCCTCACACACAGACATGCCTATATAAATTACATCAGTGTGCGTGTGTGTGTGTGGAGCTTTGTTGTTGCCTTCAGTTTGAATGCCTTGTCTTGCCCTTTCTTGCTGCATTATGAATGCATCAACTTGCTTAAGAAGCCAACAATTGCATATTATATCCAATTAGTAAAGAAAAAGAAATGTTTATTATAAGAACAGTCAATGAAGGAATTATCTTAACTTAAGCTCATGATTAAAATCATATTGATAAGCGAAGTATAGCTAATGATTGTAGTGCATAATATAACAGATAATTAAGGTTAATCGATCTAGTCTTGTATATCTGTCGGTATATATATATTTATATTTCCCAATAGTCAAAACATATATAATCGTATAGGAAGAGTTGAAAAGAAATCGTGTCTCTAAGTCTTTTATCAAGTTTAACAGGAATCACTATCTAGAAAGATAAAACTATAAATACTTTAAGAAAACTCGTTCCGAAAGTATCTTTGCCTATACATATGCCTAGATATAACAAGAGTATGTTGAGTACTTACTGTAAAGCACGCTTAGCTGCCAACTTCACCCAAAAGCCCATATTTTTCATTGCATTTGTGCGCGCCAGGTCGTTAAGTATGCTAAAAAGCGAAACTTTGGACGATTTGAGTCTTTCGCTGCAGTGCCGCGACGCGAAACGACATTTGGCCGAAATACGTGGCTGAAGCAAAAGAATCAGCAACAGCTACGGCAATCAGCATAACGAATTGCCCAAATAATATAGCCAATTCATGGGTTGTGTTTGGCAAAGGATTGCCTCTTGTATTGAATATTATTGATAAAACTTATGCCACAGGCAGGAGGACGTACAGACGCTAGTCAGGTAGGCAGGCAGGCGATTCAATAATTTGGCACTCGTTCTCGATTTTCGGGGCAAGTGTAACAACAACAATCGAAGCATCGGGCTGGAGTCTCTTATTAAAACTAGCTGCCACAGAGTTGTAGACAACCTCGCGCAAAGGGGCCAAGCGACTAGCGGCTGCAACTGTTTGCTGCTGTTATTGTTGTCTGCGGGCCATGTTGCTGATGATTATGACGATCGCACAACTGACGAGTCTATGTCGATCAGGACTGGGCCACGAGGAGACGCCAACGACGATGATGAAGTTGATCGGGGATTGTGAAATGCGATGATGTCGCTGCACTTGCGGTGCATACCAAAATAGCTAGCGCCAGGCAATGTCGCCGTTGCGACAACAACACGAGTTGCAGCAACAGAATCGACAAGCACATTGTTGTCATCATCAGTTAGTGGCTGCTGAGAGCCCGTCTCAGCGATTCTTTGTTGAGTTTGTTTTATTTATTCAATATACAGTTAGCTTAAGTCAGGCAAAGTAAAAGGGAGCTATGCCAAGCAAAACTAAAAATAAAATTAAAAACAGCAAAAATCAAATCGCAGGAATGCTGCATTCGAGTCCAAACGACTACGCCATACTCGCGTACGACATTATTTGCTGAATTTTAGTTAGAGAAAATAGATAAAAGTTGAGCATATAGGCAACAGGTTTAATAAATAACTGATAATTCTAGATTTGAATGATTTAATTAATATTTTGGTAAATATATATATAGTTGATACAGTTTACTATTTGTCAATATTCTTTCTTATATAACTCTAAATAAATGCGTGATAATATTAATGTTGCGTGATATATTATAAAAAGTGAGGTTTGCAGACTGCTGTGGGTAAATAATAAATAATAATTAGAGTAAACATTCTTTAATATTTATCATACAAGTATGTGAGAGATTGTGGCTTTGGGTGATATGCGTTTTAGATGCTCTAGTATCAATGATGTTTTTTAGTTTTATGTCTGCCATGATTCGTCTGATTATGCGATGTTCTATTGGCTGTAGCTTTCTTACATAAAAGATTTGGAAACTTCCTTAAATTTCAGTCTAAAAACTGTACAGACAGATACATAATAGACAGACACAAGCAATATACTCTTCCCGCAATTTGACGAGCATAAAACACAGATATATTCTTTCAGCTGGAAGAGACATCTAATGTATGCGAGTTTCACGTTAAGATTCGCATTTGAATTCGAATTCATATTCCCATTCGCATCGCTTGTTCTGTTGTTCTTGAGCCCTGTGCGATGGCAATGCTTTGATTTGAGCTGAGGTTTGTAGCTAAACCATGGCTAGAAAATGTAACACGTTAAGACAAATATGGGCAGGGCGCACAAGACCTGTGGGCAGCTATTGCTGAGTGGGTGATCGGGTGAGAGAAAGTGATGTGCACAAGGCGAGGCAGACTACAAAATGAAGTTTTAGATCACAGAATGCCAGAGGAGCTGTGCAGTATAGTATAGAAAAAGATAATAAATTAACTATATTTAATCGTAAAGCGAATTTATTCGAGCTATGGCTCAACATGTTTTATTATGGTGATGTAAAAAGTTCTCGTTAATAATGTTCCCTCGTAAGAGTAACAACTGTTCAGGTAAATAAAAACAGTTTCAGCATATAATTTGTAGGGGCCAAGGTAATTATTGGCGCCCAAATGCATTTTTGTAGCATAAATTTTGATAATGCCATTAAAATGTAACAAATTTGCGGCAATTCGTTTTTTTCTTCTTCTCCCTGTTTGTTTGTTTTACTGGTGGCTGGTGGTTGATGTGTGCCAGCTGTTTAGGCGGAACCGCGAAAAAATGTGGAAGAAACTACAATAAATAAATTGAGGCAACGTTAAGGATACCCCAATTAATCAATGAAACCCATAATTCTCTTTGCAGACTTCCTGGGCGACTTTGGCGGCGTGTCGTCGATGCGGCGGCGACACCACCCGCGTGGCACGAAGCGCGGACGACCACGTGGCAGCACGAGACGCGGCGGTGGCCATGGATCGCTTCAGCGCGTGCCAACGCCGACCTCGCCAGCGGTTGGAGCGATGATGGCAACGGGAACGACCGGCTCGCCGCTGCCACAGCAGGAAGCAGGCAACAGCGGAGCCGAGGCTGCAAGTGGCTCGACCCTGCCAGCTCACGAGGAAGGTAAGTGCAGCCAGTGGCTTTTTATTGATCAGCTTCCTGCTAGGCTACCCTGTTTACGTGGACTCGAGTGTCACTTGCCGCTAATCGCCGACATAATCACGTTTAGTGCTGCCTCTTAACACACGCACATGTGTGAGTGTATGTGTGTGTGTGTGTGTTTGCTGCATCTCTGGTAACAATTGGGCACACTCGAGTGGCGCTTTGTGGTTGCTGCCCCTCTGCATTCACTTCGGTTTTTGGCTGCCCGCATGGCTCGGCAAGGGGGAAAGAAACTTCACTTGTAGTACGTGACAATTTTGGCGCAGCCCAAACCGTTTCCATTATATCATCATCCGATTCAATGGCATTTGCGGCTCCCCCTTTTCTTGAATGCTCGCTTGCTCGCCCCTTCGCGCAGTCAGACCAAATATTTGTTCAAAGATTTGCATCTGGCTGCATTATCGCTGATGTACAAACAGAAACAGCCCCCGGCACAGTTGATACTCTGGAAGAGCACTTCCTAAGTGCTCATAATTGAAGCGTTGCTCTCAAGTATTTCTGGGGGTTTCGAGACTGCGATGTAGCTAGTTTCCTGTTTTCTAAGTAAAAAATAGCTGTTGATTATTTAAATGATTTATGAGTGTTCACAAGTCTCCAAAAGGTGACTTTTTATATCCGGCTGGCATAAATGTATGCATAAATTATACAGATAATTATATATTTTTCAGTTCTAGTTATTCGGGAAACAACTCAATTAGCTAGTTTGTAATGCTTCAGATTGATTTCTGGTCACGTCTTAATCGCTTGACAGACTCTGATTAATTTCTGCACATTTCAATCGATATTCATAGTCATTCGCAGCAATTAGCGGCGGCTCTCAATTTATGCAAGCAGCTGCTCAACTTTAAGTCCACAAAATTATGCAACGAGCCAGCAATTTGAATGGGAATTGTCAACATTTTTGCAACTTCTTTCTACGGATTTGCAGCTAAAAACACGTTGGCGCACATGTTCAATTTACACGACAAATGATAATTGCATAAAGCGGCTTAAGCGTTCAGACGCACAGCCAAAATGTGCGTGTGTGCGTGTGTGTGAATGTGTGTGTGTGTGGGTGTATGCTGCGCCAGACATCACGTGACATAAAATAACTCCCTTTCTGTAAAATGGATTTAAAATCTGAAACGCAAATAACACAAAAGCAAATAGTCTGACCGACTTTGAGATGCCCTATGATGCCAGCCAAATATGAGTGTATTCTCTATATAAGATATAGATGGGAAAACAGGAATACAATTTAATAAATTCGATTTAAATATACCTAAAGTTTTAATTTGTCATTGTAATAATTTAGCAATTGTGATTTGCCTGAAATTAAACAAAAAATCTATTCAAATTACAGCTTAGATTCATTCATGTATTCAAATTATCCTTATACAGTGTAGTACAAGGCCTCCTTTAAGCCTTAACCGAGAGCATTTAAATGCAACATTGCATTAATACACCACTTAATCATGATGAAGTGTGCTCGCTGCAGGACATTGTTGCCAGCCAGGGCTTGGTCTTGTGCCGGCAATGAAAATTTACCGCAATTGGCGCGCTTAAAAGTATGCAACATTGTAGG
Organism: Drosophila pegasa; assembly: GCA_035046225.1. NCBI lineage: Eukaryota > Metazoa > Arthropoda > Insecta > Diptera > Drosophilidae > Drosophila > Drosophila pegasa. Next base: position 13,938,625 of record JAWNOD010000398.1, on the reverse strand, counting down.
AAGCTACATAAATGACGATGTGGCAGGATGCAGCCAGAACGTGCAGGCTCAAGCGACAGGCGCATTAGTGACAATGTTACCATTGCCGCTGGCCCCTTCGCCACTTCATTGCCAGCGCCTGTTAATGGACAACAACAACCGACACTCTCATTTGCATAATAATAGCGATTATTCAAATGCTACGCGTCGAGATCGTGCTATGTCGTCACTCACAAAATTCTCCTTATTTTTTTTGCAGAAATAAATCCCAGTTTAGGTGGCGCAATTGCCACGCCAACTGTCTCGTTGGTCAAGCGAGGACCAGGACGTCCCCGTTCGAAGACCTCAACGCCTGTGAGTCGTGGATCACGGGGCGCACCGCGGGCACGCCGGCCCATGGGGCCGCTGCTTGTGCCGCTGGGGCGCAGCCCAGATGCCACGCCTCCTGGCAACAGCCCGGCCACAAGTCGTGCGCCCAGTCCAGGAACAGGCACACTCGAGTAACTTTTACAATTCCAGTGCGAGTACATAAGAAAGGAGCCAAGCCCTTGCATGTGACGCTGTCGTAGTTATTGGCATTTACACTCCCCAAAGTAATTTGAAAATTGTTGTTGAAAATGCATGACAAATCTAATAAAATAAAATTATTAACTATTATAATTAAATACCGAGATTTTATTACAAATGCTTATCTGGCGTTTTTATTATACCTAAAAAGAAAATCTTAATTTTTTCAACTGGAGAATGAAACTTTAAGAGATTCCCAAAGGTTTTTTTGTCTAAGAAAGTAAAATGAAAAAATCATACTTAGCTGAATCCTGTTCTGCATCATTGCACGCTATTTATGCGCTGACAAGGACATCTGACGTATCAAAAAGAAACCTCGCAGGACAGCTGGCGCTCAGCTTCTATAAAGCTGGCTATGCGCTGAGTGAGTAGCCTTATATCCATTAAGAGCCATGCGCCAATGGTGACTTTGTCTTTTCTGAAATAAATTGAATTAGAGACGCCGAACGCGCACATTCATCATCGCGCCAGAGTCAGGGACGGGGATGGAGACGGGACTGAGACAGCAGCCCGTGATAGATAGTCTTAGTTTGCCCTTAAAAAACGCAGCCAGTAGGTACGCGCGCAGACAAATAGTAGGAGTAGACATTTTAATTTCCGAAAAATAGCTGCCACGAAAATAGATCGAGAGCGGGCCGCCAGCTGAAGGCCTGCGCAGGCGGTTCCTTGAGGGTTTGGGCTCGTCTTCTCTGGCTTTGGGCTTAAGTGCCCAAGCGAAGATGATGATGGTCCCACGACATTGTTGTAGCGCATGCACGCGTGAATTCCGACCCCGTCTAGAGCTGGGGTTAGCTGAATTAGAGCATACTGTCTTTTTTAGAAGAGAAAAAATAGGTAAAGGGATGAGAAATGAAAGATGCTGCATGCCAACGCACACACCTCCAAGATTTGCCGTTGCCCTAGCGCAGACTGTCTTGTCTGTTGTGGCCATGTGCGCGTAGGCAGCGGAAAGGATTTGATCCTGCAAACAATTAGGAAGGAGTATGCACTTGGATCTCGGCTTGATCCCGGCTTGCTTCGTAGCTCTAAAGGAAAATTTAATCCTTTTGCTTATTTTTTCAAGGTGTGGCCACGCAATGTGTGCGCACGGGGCGTAGCCCACGTTATTGTCCTGATTTATTGAGCGAGCATCTTGGCCTTAAATTAAGGAAGCAGCTTCCAGCAAAGGGCGCACAACACAAAAAAAGGATTTAAGTCCGCATTTTGTGGCTTATTAGTTTCGCTGGATTAAATCTCAAGAATGGGTGCGTCTGTAAGCACGGAAGCAGCTGCCTTTGTAAGGAGCAAAGAAGGAATTACGGTTAGATGTCTTGCAGGCTTACTGTAAACTGGGCTGTCCCAGGTGAGAGTGTTCCATTTTCATTTGCCAATCAAATTAATGCTGACATTAGATAATAAACTTTTCACTGCTTCATGAGCGATTAGCGATCAGCAGCCGGACATAAGCAAGCCAACATCTGTAACAACTGTCGCCAAGGAGCCGAACCTGTTGGCGGCCTTTGAGCAATTTCTTTTTCCTGCTGCGATCGAAATGCTGTTTGTGGTTTTTAATTGAAGAAATAATAATGCACAAGTGTGCGTCCGTCTGGCTCTGTTGTGTGTTGTCAGCTGCACTTGTAGTTAAATCTCAGCTCTTGCCGCTCTGTGTATGTCGGAATGGGGATGGCTGCTAATTAATAAACGCACTACAGGCAGGGAGGAAACTGGTAGAGAACAACTGAGGAGGAGACCGAGGACGCGGACGCGGTCGCCCGATGCCCGACGCCGTCGCAGATGCCACTTGGCATAAATGCACACTTTTAAAATTGTTGAGATTCTCCAACTGTAGCTAAAACGTGCTGCCTTATGACAGTCGGACTCACAGTGTCTGCCGTCTTTGGCGTCGTCGCCAACTGGACGGCAGAAAAAGTTGCAGCAACCACTTGCAGTCGGCATCAGAATATTAAGAATTGTCATATTGAAAAGCCCAAGATGCCAACAGTCAATGCCACAAGAGCCACATCTGTTCCCAACCACAGCAGCAGCTATAAGAGAGCGTTAAGTTGTCGACTTGCATACAAGAAAACCGATACTCTTTTTGAATTTATTAAAAAAAAAAATAAAATAAAAACTATAGTAAAATATTTTTATTTATTATTATTTTATTATATATTATTATAATATTTTAGAATTCATTAATAATTACATAACTCAAAGAAAATTATTTGTATTATAAATATATATTTTTTTTTTAATATTTTTCTATTAGTTCCTAATTTTAAATACAATTTTATACTAAATGGGTAAATATTAAAAAGTTTTTCAAGTTTTGATTTACAGATACTAAACCTCTTAGTTAATGTACCCAAAGCAAGAGAGAGCGCGCGAGAGACTCAAGCACAGCACACACAAATGTTGCATAACAAGTTGTCAGGTTTTGTTGCTTGTGAGTTATTGTCTGTCACAGGAGCGTGTCCTGTTTATTTTATTAAGTGGATGCCTTAACTTATTATTATTTTTACCGTTTAGCATTCGTTTCGGTGTGTCTTGTCCGAATTTTTTATTTTGGCTGTTACAGTTTTCCGTCCAGCCACGAATTATGAGAATCATGCGCTGTAACTAATGGCCGAGCTTGATTCGTGCCTTCTGAGAGTTTTTAGGGCCAACTTGTTGCTTCTGTTGTTCTTTTAATTTGATTACAGGTTTTATAATATTATATACCCCATCTCGGGGGTTGTCGTTGTTAGGCACAGTGCTTGATTGCTGCGCTAATTTAATGTCATGCACACTTAATGGCTGCGCTTCTTGAGCTCAACGCGCGGCGGGTGTTGATTACAACAAACAAACACAACAGAAAGAAGGAAATTATGTTTGTGTTGTCTGCGAGCAGAGGCAAATTTTATTTTATTACAGCTCACAATTATTTTGCCAGGCGATGCGTGAATGATGCGTCAAATGCGTCGTTGCGTGGCTCAAAATAAAGCATTTTGTTTGCTCCCGTCAAATACAAATGACTTAGGCAGCGAACTTGCCAGGGAAATGCCTTAACAGTTTTACAAGTTTATTAATTTATGCCCGATAATAAAACTGCGCCTAGTATATCAAAAATGTTATAAAGTCTAATGAGAAACAGAAATGACGTTAATGTGCTACGCAGTTTGTAAATTTGTAGGGCCTTCATTAGTATTACTTTGTATGCTCACTCAGATTAGTCAAGCTATTGAGAAGACCCCCTATTTTAGCTGTAGAGTTTGTTATTCACACAATTTATGAAAAACATAATTGCAATTATTCCCATAGAGCAGGACAGAGCTGATCTCTGTAGTAACTTGTTAACTTAATTGACTTCACTTTTTGTTAAAACTAATTCAATAATGAAAACATATCAATAAACACACGCCGCTGCCTCTGCCGCTGGCGCAGCCTCTGCCTGGCATCGCGTCGCGTCGCGTCGGTGACGGCAAGTGACGGCTTTCAAAAATACTCGACTCGACTCGACGCGACTCGTACGAGCAGCTCGAAAAGATGGCTCGGCCGGGCAATTGTGCAAAAAGCGCAGCATGTAGCTGACAGGAGCAGGAACAAAAAGCCATAGCAAAAATAATTAAAAAATTTAATTGATGCATTAAAGCAGGCAACAAGTTTTGCTTGTTGCTTGTTGGCTGTTGCCTGCTGGCTGACTGCAACTTTGTGCTTTTTGCTTTTCTTGCTGGCTTACCCAGCCTCTTGGCGCCCGTACAAATTACAAGAGGACAGGCTAGAAAAAAACTGAAAACCAAACTGACTTGAGTCAGGCTTCAGTCATCGCACAGTACCACACTATTTTTAACTGGCTGACAGGACACGGGAGCCGAGGTATCGTTAACCAAGTTAAAGAGCTCATTATGTGGCCGCCAGCGCAGTCACTTGGCCTTTACATACAGTGCGATTCGCTTAAAATACTTACATTAAAATTGTTTGCTTTGGCTGTGATGTTGTTCAGGGAATGTAATTTTGATTTTCATGATGGATGTCGGTGTTTTTCCCCTTCAAGTCTGCGCGGCTGGCATTCCTGAAAATGTACTTAACATTGTCTATCAGAAGTTTATTCAACTTTATGTTATGAAGACATATTTGGCCTTTGACTCTTCTCTTTTGTTAATCAAAGAACAGCTAAATAAATAATAAGATCCTCTCGGCTAACCCAATATACAAATTAGAAAACACGAACAGCTTAATGAATTATGGGACAACTGAGTTCAGTTCGCATTCATTTGCCAATTGTATAACTATTTATCTTCTTTCCACAGAGTGCAATAAAATATTATCGTTTTAATTTGCTGTCAGTGGTGTGCTGCCATTTTTGCATACATTGTTACGTGAGTGCAGCAGGTATAATATGTGAGTCCACCAAAAAGTAAACAATTACTCAATTTAAGTGCGCCCCAGTGAGACGCTCTTTATCATTAACATATCGCATCCTGCGGATCTGGGACCAATGCGAACAATGCGAACAGCATTTCAACTGCAGCCGCATGCAACTTGACAAATATGCTTTCAGGTCTAATTATACACCAAAGAGCGAACCGCATGAGCATGCGCATGCTCACTCGAGCAGGCAGCCAGGCAGGCAGGACAAGACGATCAGCAGCAGCAACAATGTTGGAGACACTGACCGAGGCAGAGTGACCCCAATTCCAATTTGCGGCGAACCCTTTCGGACACGTACGCAAACGACGCTATATAATTACGCGGAATGAAAATGTGAATGTCAACTGAGCATCAATAAAAAGGTAGCAAATTAAATTTTATTAAAATTTTTTATAACCTTTTGTGTTTTTTTGGGACTTTTGCGTGTGAACGCATATACTCGTATTGCTGGTATTTGCAAAAATATCAGCCTCGACGTTCCTCTGCTGACTATGCAAATGAACAAAAGTGAAAAGAAATTTTTCGAGCTCTGAGAAATTTAGAAACATTTCAATTAAGTTCGCTCGTTTGGGTGCCCACTGCTATCTGCGCTGTTCATCTTGCTGGCCCATAAAAAAGTTTAGATTAGCATAAAACAACAAATTTGCTGCGGCCAGAGAATGACAACAAATTATCACAGCGACGACTTTGACTCCGACTACGACTGGCCTGTCACAATGCTTATGCTCATTCAGCTGCTTTACACAATTCTATTATTCACTTTTACAGCATAGACCTCCCAATTAGTCTGATTTATAGTAATCGCAATCGCCGAGCTGCCATTGTGAATGCACTGCTAAGCCGGGGAATCGATTTTATTTTTAAATTCTTTCATTCGATCCATTCAAGAGAGACCCAGTCGAACGCCAAACCGAGCAGGTTTTTATTTTTTATTATTAATTACAGCTGAAAGCATTTATGTTAAGCACGTACAAAAGAACTGTCAAACTCATCCAAGCTGCGCCGTCAACTTGGCGCCGCCTGGGCCACATGCAATGCGATTTTCCCTCTTTTTTTCTGCAGAAATAATTAAAATCATAAATAATCTTACCGACAAGTTCGCCGTACGAAATTTGAGCATTCAATTTAGACGTTCAGCTGCTGCCAGCCCGCAAAAGTTGGGCAGAAAAAGCTCGCGTGTCCCGATAGGGCCAACTAGCTGATGGTCTAATTATGTAGGCAATAATAAATTTATTAACATTTTCGGGCATGAAATCGTTGTATATTTTCTCATTTAGTCATTTAGATGCTGCACACTGGGACGAAACTTTTTTGGAGCACATCAAAATTGTGCACAATTGGCTGAGGTGAAAGTGTTAACTCGCAGATTAAAGCAAAACTAACTGCAATCAAATGTGTTTTACTATAAATTAACTGTGCATGGATGCCCTTGAGATATGGCTAGTAAGCTCGTTTATGTGATCTCGTTTATGTATGCATATATTGTTTAAGCTTAAACTCTTCCTATATAGCTTAGGGCTTAGACTGGGATAACTTCTTTGCTAATAAGACCTTATATATTTTTAACATAAATATATTTATTTATTCACTAAGGAAATTAAAACGACACTAAAATTCATAGAATCATACCTCCTTTACTTCTAGACTCAAATATTCCAGCTCCTCTCATCAGCACACTGTGCATACTACATATTATGCGCTGCTTAAAGCGCCACCAGCTCACATCTTTCGACAGTCATTGTGTTGGGCTTAATCCGAAAAACTACTGTCGGGCATGCCATCAACATGATTAATAATTTATATGATAAACAATGTATGAGCAATTAGGTATTTCGAATAATATTTCATAGTACTCCAGCTGCACTCCGCTTAGGCGGGCATCTCGAGTTTTGGTCTAGAAACTGTCACAGCTCGACTGCAGTTTGTCGCTTGAGTCTTTTGTTGTGACCGCAGCGGTTGCGTTTCCTTTTTGCTTCGGCAATAAAACTGTAAACTGCTGGCGGCAAAAATCTGTATAAATTAAGCATTAACTGCACAACAACACGAATCACGGATAATGTATACATGGCAATTTCCATGCAAATTATATACACTTATGTGCCCGAAATATTGACCACAACAAAGGGCTATTGCGCTCAATACCAGGACATGTTCATGTCGGTGACGATGGCCACACTTTGGGCGACAACGATGCAAACTGTTTTCGCACCTCCCGGCCAGATAGCGACGGCCCTGAAAACCAACTTTCCTAAAGTGTGAACATCAGCCAGTCGACGAGCGGCACCCAGGCCCAGGCGGTGGCTGCTGGACACGCGCAAAAGAAAGTGCGAGCGCCGCAGCTGCCCCGAGGACATGTAAAACTGTGTGAGGTGTGTCGAGGCCTGAGCGCCGCTAGCTGACGTTGGCCAAGCGGTAGCAATGACAATGCCAATGCTTCGATCACGCAGCCGACCAGGCAACTTGCCAGCCGCTTGGACACTTCAGTATCAAGTGTTGACGCCGATGGTGACGACACTTTCTTTTCCACCTTCGATGGACGGAACGGGAACGGAAACGGCGAACGACGACGGCGCAGTGGCCACAGGCAATTTTAGAATTCTCAAGGCGAAAGTAAATGTGAGTGCGTGCGCCATCATTGTCCCGGCACAGTGGGGCGTGTGCACGCCCGTGGGCGTGGCCATGTTGCAGCGCAAATTATGAGGTGTTATGTCAATGCGGTCGCCGCTGCCACGACCACAAAACACGTCCCAAGCAGCCAGCCACAGCCACGGCGTTAAAGTGCCTGAAAATGTGTGCTAAAAGTCGCACGACCAAAGCTTGTGAAAGGCATTGACTGCTCATAAGCTCGCGTTGCTATATAATTGAAAACGCCCCATGAAAGGGAAATGCGTGCGACTGCAATTGGAAGCTACTGAAAGGGCTGACCGTGGAAAATGCTGACACAGTTATTAATTTAGTTCTGCTTTTCACAGCCTACCAATCGAATCGAATCGCACAGTTGTAATACATTCATTAATATGCTCCGCGGTGCAGTGCAGTGCAGTTATTAATGCCCAATATTAGTGTGGGAAACAGATATTAATGACAGTGCAATGTGCAATGTGCAATGTACGATGTTTATATGCAAAACGTTTTTTGCAATCGAAATACTTTTGATTTTAACACAGGATAAGAGATCAATCGATTTTAACTGAAGATGAAATTTTATTCAGCTTTGACTTAAGATAAGATCTCACTCGATGTTAACTAAAAAAATTTCCACATTAAGCTTTCCATTCCTAAATCTTTATTCAGACCTGTGCGTAACTAACTAATTTAATTGAAGCTACGTTTCTAACTGATTTTTTAAGCATTTTGCCGTTCAAGATTATATAAAAAGTCTCTAGTTATAGATCTGTATAATTAACTGTGTAATAAGATAGGTTACTGTGCCTATCATATGCCTATGTTCATAACAAACTTAAACAACTCTAAACTTGTTGACAAGGTTTACGTAATAAATCATTGTATTTTTCAATAATTTTATAAGTTATATTTATACCTTAGTCATTCACCGTTTCATACTTATTAAATTATTGTATTTACAATAAAATGTATTCTATGCATGCCGTATTCAAGCTGTTAGCTGAAGGAGCTCATCTGGTTGACTTGAGCACTTTTTCAAGTTCTTAAAATAATTATTTCAGAGCCTGTTGTTGTTGTTTGTTTTTGTGACTGTTGTCAACGTTGTTGTTATTATTGTTGTAATTGTCATGGTTGTTGTTATTGACTTCACTTGCTGTCGCCCTGGCCGCTGTCGTTCGCTGAGACGCTGTCATCGCCGTCGCTGGCTGCGTCGTTGGACATTCGATTTGTTGTGCAGCAAACGTGCAGCATTTTATGAAATTGCTTGTTGTTATTATTATGGTTATTATTAGTAACATTTGTTGCTGCTGCAGTTGCTGCTGTTGCTTTTTTCCTGTATGTCATTTGAAGTTTGGCGCAGGCGCTCTCACGGCGCGGCCTTCCCTACGAAAATATAAACATAACAATCATTACAAGCAGCAGCGCCAGCGAGCAGCAGCAAAATAAAAATGAAAGCCGAACAAAAAAGCATTATTGATATTTATGAGAATTATGTTGACTTCCTGCTCTCCGGCTACACGGTGGCATCTTAAATGGCGCTAAATGCGTGCATTAAATATAATAAATCTGCTTTTTATTATCGTCGTTTATTATTATTATATATGATTTTTTTCATTCAATTTGTTGGTAGTTTTCTTAAGCCAAGGCTTGTGTGGTCAGGCACGTACGCGCTAAGATTGAGTGGCGTGAAGTGAAAGGGTCGACAGCCTGTAAAAGTGCTACTCTAATCGTTAAGTGTCTAAAATATGGGAAATTTCTTTCGAAAATTGGTTGAGCGCTGCAGGCCCAAGAAAAAAGTGTGTCAAAGCTCGGTTCGCTAAGCATAATTGTTTTCCCTGGCGTTTAGAAGATTTTATTCAATAAATTTCAGCTCACAAGTTCGTTTCCTGAGTCTTTTGTTTAGCTCTGCGACTTCTACCAAATGTATATAAAAACATTTCATAAGGAAGTCCTAAACACATTCCGTTAGTCGCCCAGCTCATGCATCATCGGACACATGAGACATAAGTCTTAGGAATGAAGTAGTTTTGGGAAATATATGTTGCCATTGTTGCGACATTTCACGCTACTGGACCACTGCAATGCGCTCTATGCACTGGGCCATTGATGCTCGAACATAAGGCAACGAAACGCACATTGTTGCTATGCCAACTATTGTTGCGTTTGTCTTATTGATTGTTTGTTTTGCCTTTTGCCAAGGCGTTGTCCTGTTGACAATTGGTCATAAGTTAGGCAGCCAGCCCAATGGTCACACCAAAACATGAAGCGCATTGTCTGCCCACCTTTCCCAACTTACGAGCAGCATAGAGAATCGCTGAAGAAGTCCAAAGAGAGGCGGAGAGAGAGTGCTATGAAATCGATTGCACAGCTTCCAAGTGAAGTCGAGGCAGCAGCGATAATGTGAGAGCTACGCCCAACCGACTTGAGGCATTGATTAATTGTCGACTCATTATATACAGTGATAAAAGTTGTGATTTACTGAGATGATTGCTGACAAAAGTACGGAACATACTGCTTCAAAAAGAAAACGCCGCATTTCTTTTATTTAATTCAATTCATTAGCCTTGAAATTAGTTTTTCTGATTAAAAGAGAGCCTATTTACCACATCAATATATGACTTTTATAAAATATAATATATAATAATATATATATATTATAATATATAATAATATATATATATTATAATATATAATAATATATATTTATTTTAAGGCATTCTTTACTAAAACAATACATCATATAATAGTGGGATTCTTAGGACTTTTTCCATTTCTCGCAACTTTCTTAGCATCAGCATTTGGCTGTCACACAATAAATAAATCTTTAGCTCCCTTCGGCACCCACATCTGCTCCCGTGTATACAAATATTGTCAGCACAAAAGTCAAGAGAACAAAGAAACCAGCATATAGTCACACATACACACACACACACACACACACATACACACAGGCTGGCATTGGCAAACATCCAACACCAAACAGTGGCAATATTTGGTCGTTGTTTACAGGCTGAGCCCTCGGCGCGAACGCCATGGGTTGGTTTCTTGAGAAATTGGCGCATGCTGTGAATTGTGCAGACATATCTATCCAAGTATTTTCCACATAGTCATAGTCATGGACAATATTGCGTTGCTTTTGTTTGGCAGCAACTGCTGCTGCTGCTGCTGCTGCTGCAGCAACTGCGATTGGCTTTAGGATTTGGATATGAATTTGGCTTTTGCATGCTTTATTTTTCATTTACGCCAGCCGTGGGGCTATCAACAACCACGATGAGGCATTGTGCGAGCCAGCCCGAGGCTTGCGCTGGCTTGGCCCGGTCGAGCCATGGGATGGCTATAAAGTGTCAACGGCAGCAGCTACCGTTCTACGTACGACTCTTTGCATTTCTTCATATTTCTGCGGACAAACAGCAATTTTTCGCTGGAATTTATCTGATCCTGTTGAGTCATGCAATGTGCAAGCCAGCATTTGAATTATGGAGATGATAATGCGTTTGTTTTTGTGTGACATGAGTGCCATTCCGTGCCAGCACCATGCCGTGGCTCCATGCACTCTCTATGCATGAATATTTTGGCTACCGCAGACGCATTTGCATTTGCATTTCCACTCGAAGCAGGGGCAAACGCAGCAACGCAGCCAACCGACTCCGAGCGGCTGCCGTCCGCTCAATTAAATGCCTTGTACTGGGACAGCAATCATCAGCACTTGCCGAAAATATCCAAGTTGGCTTGCTTGGACACGCGCACTCCGTCCGCTTAATTGAGTTGATTAGCCCGTTCGGCCTCCGTCTTCTCGCAAACAACCTTCCCGGGCATGTTGCAAAAAAATGAAGAAATTGCCGCTGACATGCGCTTGAGAGAATAAAACTATATGAATTCACAAACGTGCCACCGCACGTATTTATATAAAGCAAAAATAACGGTAACATCCAAATTTTTGCTTACATCTCAGCGGCAATCAACGGCTGTTCCTGCAGGCCGACGATCTGGTGTCGGGCCTCCTTTCCGCCTTCTTTCGGCATGTCATGCTTGGCCAGCTCCGCCTCCTCCTCCTCCTCCTCCTCCTCGTGCTCCTCTCCAATTAGCGACACTCACCACAGTCTCGAGTGCGACTCGCTGGGCTACGAAATGAAATGCAATTTTGAAATAATTAAATATGAAGGCCAACATATTTCGGGGCTCCCATGTTCTACAACCAGGCGAATTGTGGCGCAATCTTATTTGCAATTAGCCGCAACACAAGAATTTAATTATGTAAATTTGTTAATGCTTGTAAATGCGCTCTAAATACATTTCCTACGACCCAAAAAGAAACAGCAAGTAATCGAGCCAAATGGTTATAGAGAAAATTACAAGAGTGGAAATTGAGAAACATTTCCATAAAGTTTTATCACTCAAAAGGCTGCAAGGTTATGCGGAACGAAAATTATTAAATTGATTTTTCTTCTGGGCTTAAGTGATAAAATCAATTATAGTAATTATATTTTAAATATGTCTGAGCTAGTTTCAATTATTAAAAAAAATCTTATAATATCTATATGTAAATTAAAAAAAAAAGAAAAGAAAACATAATGTAATATTAAAAAATTTATATTTAAAATAATTTTCTGTGAACATATTTCGATAGCACAATCTTTAATAATTATTCCTATTGTTTTGACTAACTGTAATTAGCGCCTGGCTGTGCTCAGTTGACAAGCTGTGAGCCGTTACAGCGAAAGCAACTGTAAATTTGCCAAATGAGGAATTCTGGGTCCAGAGAAAAGTCGGCTTTAAGTCCAATTTCGCTGCTAATGACAAGCTACAAATTAATGGGTTCAACATCTCAAAACTATGTGGCAAATAAAAAATAGTCAAGACACTTGCCACTTGAACCCGTGCACTCATAAAACTTTACACACGCAGACACAGATACTCAGCTTAAGATAGACACACACGCACACATACACACACACAGGTGAGTTATTGTAGTGTGCTGGTTAACTGTCGTGTCTATGGCAGCAGCTGCACGAGGCCAAAAAACTCTCACTAGGCACTTAAAAATTAACGCTTTTGACAGCCAAACGGACTTTCAAATGTTCAAAGAGCAACGCAAGCAGCCAACTAGCCGCAAGTTGTGGCAAGCTGAATGCGCAGGCGCAACAATGTGTCAATGCGCCGAGCGGCAGCTTTAACAAGATTGGCAGCGACGTCGACGGCGTCGTCATCGTCGCCGACGAAGTCAACGTTCATGTCGGCGGCAGATGAGACACCGACAACGAGCCGGTCGTGGGCAATCTCCAGATTTTCTCATAAGGTGCAAAATCTTTGGATATCATCATAAAAGACGAAACAACCGAAAACATGCACAGAAATGAACCCGAGAGCCGACAGAAACAAAGTCGTAAAAGCCACAGCCGCCAGAGCAGACAGAAACGCCTCTTTTAAGTTCTGGCCCCAGAGTGGAGAGTGAGAAAGAGAGAGAAAGAGAGACTTCCTAATTAGCTGGCCGACTGCTTTGCAATTGAGGGCGACTGCGCTTCAATATTTTTAGTATATATTTTATTATTATGCTGCTTTGTTGTCGGTGCACACAGCCTCACTCACAGCCCTCTGAACGCGAATCCTCTCGAACAATGGAGCAGCTAAAATCTGTGGCTAATAAATAAATTAAGTCTTTAACGATGACAACACGGGCGCAAAGCCAGAAGCGGCTCCGCAGGGCGCTTGAACATCTCAATTATGTTGTTTAAGCTCATTGTTTTTGAATTTTTTCTTAATTTTCTGATGGTTATGTGGCTATTTGGTTGTTGTTGTTGTTTTATTTTGGCTTATCTCATCGCAGATCGGCCGCAGCTGCCCAAATTGCGGAAATTCGCTGGCCGTGCGGCAATACAATTTAAATGGGCTCATAAATGTGCTCCAATGCCCCCGGCCCATAGAATGCTGTGGGCTGAGGGTTAGTCACCTGACATTTTGCGTCGTGTCTATGCGAATTATTTCTGCTCCAATTAAAGATGTAATAATAATTTTCTTTATGCTCTTAATTAGCTAATTTGCAAACAATTAAAGTCAGAGTCCGCGTAGCCTCGATGCGTCCGTTTGATTACGCCCAGTGGCAGCTACGAAGTTGCCAACTCATTTGATTGCCGATAGACGCGAGCGAGTAGCGCCAACTCATGGCGTTCAAAATGGGGAAATTGTCTGGAAAGTGAAATGTTTGCATAACAAATGTCCGAATCGGAAAGAAAGCTCTCTCGTCTAGATGTTGTTAGTGATGTGGTGCAAAACAAGTGTCTGATTCATAGCAGACATTATCAAAATGAAAAATTTCTACTTAACTTTACTTCAGTAAATGAATTCTTTAAGGTGAAATTTCACTAGCAAATGAACATAGAACTAGCTTAAATGAAAATGGATCAGTTTTATTATTCTTCAGATCTGAATGTTATTAAAATAGTTTCAATCAATTTATGAACAGCATTCCAATATTTCATAGTATATCGAAAGAAGTATTTCAATACCATATATATCATTGAAACTTTCGATTTCAGCCATAATCTATTTTGGCAGATATTCAGTTGTTGCCAAAAAAAAAAAGAAAAAGAAAAGAGAAACTCTGTTCCCACGTTTGGCAAACGGGAATACAGTTTTATAACCGTAACCAGACACATAGCTGTGGCCCTGAGAATATTTCGTGATGTCCACCTGCAAAAACTTAAACTAAAATTGAAGAGGAAAGAAGATCTGTTGTTGCAATCCCGTATCTGCTAGTCCCAGCTGCGTGCGAGCCTCACAGAACAACTACGCACGAAATCGTTTTTTCTTTCTTTCAGTTTTTTTTTGTGTTTTTCTTTCATTTTGCTCAGCAGGTAATTCCGTATACACCAGTAGAGCAAAGCGTTTCCAAACAATCGAGTTTTTAAAATGACAATTTTTCTGTGTGAACTGCCTGTGCCCAGAAATAGAACAAAGCCAATGCCAGGCAATGCACCTGAGCTAGTGAAAGATCACGTCTATTGTGCGGCTGGGAGAAAATAATGCTTTATATAATTAAAAAAAAAAGTCCGCTTTGCCAGCATGCTATGCCAATGACAGGGGCTTAAGAAAGCAGCTGCCAAAAAAATAAAAATGAAAAAGTAAAACAAGTTTGTTACTTGAGTCTTTTGTTTTGCAACCGGGCGCTCGTCAAGTTTTTTTTTTTTTGCTTATTTAGGCTAACACAACTTGGTAGCCGGCCTCTGCTGCATCTCCTTTCGATTTAACGCTTCACTACTGACAAATGAGCAGCATATCCTGTTGATCCTGTTGTAAGGAAATAATTATATGGCTCCCGAACGTGTGAACGCTGCAGCTTTAATTGCAAAAATAATTAAAAGCCCATAAATTAACGAATTGTAGCAAAAACGAAACGTGCAAATTTAATTATGGACCAACTCAATTAATTCATTAAAGCAGCAGCAGCGTCGACGACGGTGACGACAAAGGCAACTGCAAAGCACACCTTCTGCAGTTAAATCAATCAACGCCAAATACTTGTACGGACGCGCCTTTCCCTAAGGACGTGGGCAGTGGCCAGGCGAGCAGAGGCAACCGGTTTGCAGCCGCCTGTCCTTACGCATCCTGGGGCGCACTTAGAATATGCATTATGCAACTGCTCGGCGACGGCCTGCAGAAGTGCGCCCTGGCCCGGGCTTTCATAATTTATTGATTTTATATGGCGTCACATTTGTCTCTTTGTCTGTCTCCCGACACTGAACGCTGACAGTTTTTGCCACTGCAGTCGCCGCAGCGACATTTTGACAGTTGCAGGTTGTCATCGCAGTGCGCCGCGTTGCTGTCACCTTAATTGCAACTGACGCATTGCCAAAAATATATACATTCGAGCCACTGGCGCATATCCTGTCTTCCTGCCTCGTTGCCTGCGTCGCGTCTTGTCGTCTTGAGATAAGCTCGACTGTCATTTCAATTTTTCATGCTGCCAAATAAACAGCGCAAGGTGCGCTAGCCAGTCTCCCTGCCTCCATCTCTCACGCTGTCTTCCTCTCTCCGTGTCTCACTAGCTCTCTCGCCTTGTTGTTGAACCACTTCTTCGCCCTCAGACATGAATGATTAAATAATATGCAATGCTTGGGGCAACCCTTTAGCTATAATTCCAGCCTGCCTGGCTGTATTGAGTCGAACGGAAGTTTGTGGCTTAACTCTTTTGTTTTGTGGTAGGGTAAGCTGTTAACGACTACCCAAATTATCAACTTAATAATTACGTACGTTGCATCATAAACTTGGTGACATTATTGCATGAGTTGTGCCACTAACAAAGATAAACGAGCTGAACATTAATATTCGCAATGCTGACTGATGGGCGTCAAAACACGCTCTCTACACATAGATATTTTATAGCTTATTTAATGTTTACATATATATCACATGAAACAGAAAGCATTTCAACTATGTATTTAAATTTAGATATATTTTTAAGAAATGTGTTCTATAATGCAGAGTATTAATTTAGTAAATATCAACTTAAAATATTTTAAATAGTTTAATTGTTTTCTATTTCATAACATTTATGTCAAGTTTATTTCACAAATTTTTAAAAATAAATTTAAATAAACTTTTTTATAATGTCAATTTTTCCATGTTATATTTCTTATGCGCATTTCAAATATGACCGTGTATACTCTCTCTTAAAGATATACAGACATTATCTTTCACTTTAATAGCATTCATTGTCATTGCCTCCACTTCAAGGTGGCCAAATATTTTGGTCGCGCCTATCTTGAGCTCATCTTATTATGAATTCGCTTTCATACACATGCAACATGATTAAAGAGTGCAACCCTCTCGTGCAGCGGCTTCGATGAATAGATAATAAATTACCAAAATGCAGACGAGCTGCAATTAAAGAGAAAGCATGAGAGGGCTGAACCAAAAGTAACTAACCCCTTTGGCCCATTAATTCTAACGAAACCTTTCAGCCATTACGGTCAGCAGGTGCAGCTGACTGAAGCATTCTAAACAGTCTGCTAATGATATCAATAAAATGTAAATAAAATGATCCAGGGGCAGGTCGAAATGTGCCACAATTAAAATGCAATTTCGTGCAAATCCTTGATGCAACTGTATAACTGTAACTGTAACTCGTTGCACCTGCAACTCGACCTGTTGCAGATGCCTATCACAATTCGGCTGGTTGCTCATTAACGGCCGCGCAGCAGAGCGAAGCGTATTTATTTTTATTAATTTTGATAGCGAATTGAGTGAGCGCGTATTCGTATTCGTTTCAGTGTCGCCTGCAACATGCAACATGCAGCAGAGCCGCGTGGCAAGTGCAGCGTGACCAATGCCCAAAAATTGAACTTTCGACTAGGGACAGTAGATCTACTCGCTGCACGCGCTGCTCAACCCTTCAGCATATCGAAATGCATTCGAAATCGACCAAAATACGGCGTGCGTTAAATTTGGTAGCGTTTCGTTTGGCTGCCCCATTCTCAGCGTCGTCCTCATCGTTGTCCTGTTCGCGGCGTTCGATTTCTACGCTTTCTACACTCACTCGCACCGCGGAGGAACAGGTGTAATGATTTTGCTTTGCACCTTGACTGCTGCTTCCGTTTCGATATGGGCGGTTGTTGTTGCTGTCGGCGTCGTCGAGGCTTGTCGATAGCTTTTCGGCTGAGGGTAATTTGTGTGCATTTACTTCCTTACCACACAGAAAAAAAGTATTTTACAATTCTTTTTACAGGGTGCCCCAAGGAGCAGTGTCTTGTCCTTATACTTCTAATACAATTTGCGGCTTTGAATTGCCCTTTTCAGCTGCTGAGTTTGAATATCAGTTAACAGACCTTCAATTGATAGTCATCTACTCTAGACTCACCCAGCTCCTTTTTTCGCTTGTGCTCCTCGGACTCAGCATGCATATAGACTGAAAGTGCATAGTGTAATATTGGTAACACCACAAACAATTTTGGAAACGTTTGCAATTTAATCTTCATACTTTGTTATCGCCAAAAATAAATCTATATATACAAGTGTATGATGACAGAGATAATGCTGAAATTCTTATTAAATAATAATGAATGTAAACTCGAGGCACCCTGTATATTTCGCCCCTGTTTAGTCATTAATTTCATACTAAGGACTTTATTATCGGCATTGTATCGTAAGCGATACAAGCCAGCAGCATTTAACCACACTAAGCAAAATATACGTGGTGCTGAAGTAACTTTCGGCAAATAAAATATTTATTAAAGAAGATATGTTAATTAATTTTAAAGATGTATCAAAAGTTCCTATATGTCTTAGCTATTTTTAGAGCCATTTAGATATATTTACTAATTATGTATATAATTTCTTTCAGTGTATGAAAATGTAATACAACCGCAAGACAACTTCCTCAATATCAATCATTACGCCTGCTATATTTCCTACCCCCATATACAACTTTCTTCATAAAGCACTTTTGTAGCCCCAAAAAGAAAAGGCCAAAAGTTTCCGTTGCCGTTGCGAGCAGGTTGTTGTGAACAGGACCGACAACTGCAATTTTCAGGTGTTAGCCGAGTGGTCGGGACAACCCTTTCATTAGACAGGCAAAAATGATATATTTAATCCGTTCGGCTGGCCGTTCGCTCATATGGGCAGTGAAGCGAATGCTCGTCTTGGATGCGATATAACGCGATACAACAAAGAGGCTCGTATTGATAAACCTGATATGGAACACACTTAAGGGCTTAACTTGGGTAATCTGCAGTTTGTTCAAGTAGAAACAGCAGCGACAACACCAACCGGCACCGAGACTGGGCCAGCGAAATTAAAACATAAGTGTGCGTAAGGCTTATAAACATTAAGGAGACGCAGCACTTGGAACTTGAGCAGTGATGGGGCTTGGGGGGAGCGGGCCGAGGGACAACCACAACAGATCGCAGATGCAGATCGCTGGCAGTTGCCGGCGAAACGTCGCTCTTATGTGCAGGTGGATTTCTCAAGTGGCTGCGTCCGTTCTCTTCTGTCTTCGTATAAATGGACGCATATGTGAGTGTGTGTGTGTGTGTGTGTGTGTGTGTGTGTGCGTAGGCAATATTGAAGCCAGACATAGATACATTAATACTTACGTTTTTTGAAAAGGAACAAGTGTTTTGGCACTGAAGCTGATCCAAACAATTCAACTTTGTTAATGACAGATATCTCAGTTCTTTACATATAAAATTCGAGACTAGAGATGAACCCCAAACAGATTTTTATCATAAGATTGGACCTCTCCCCATTCGTTGACTCGCAGCTTCCTTATTATTAGATTTTAATTAAATTATTTGCCAAATATTGATTGACAGATTTTATGTTAAAATTCAAACATTCCTTGCTCATTAGCCAGGGCAAAATTTACGGGTTGTCAATAAAATCGCTCGTTAAATCCAACAGTAAATATCAGTTTAAATTTGGCTAAGCAAATACATATATTCAATAGTTGTAGGAAGTCGGGGGATGTCCCTTGGGAGCTGGGTCAGTTGTAAGTCGCATTATTCATGCTTGCTTAAGATTTGGCAGCTAAGATTCCTACGCTGCTGAGCTGACTTTCTGACGTCTGGAGGGAAATGCAATTGTATTTGGTGTCAGAAGTCGCACAGCAATCCATCAATTTAACAGCCATGGAAAATCAACAGACGTGAGCACAAAGGAGCAGCCAAATCGTAAAATAAATTGTAGAAAATATATCAAGCAAAGGACATAAGGGACACAGTAGTCGCCCTAGGGTGGGTAGACGCTGCAGGCATCAAATGATTTCTTTCTATTCCTCAATTCCATTCTCAAGCAGCGACAATGAAACACAAAACTCATGTTGCAATCGAAGGCACGGGACGTTGTCGAGGCTCTTTGTGGCGTGTTTGCGCAATGTTAACAAGGCTGAGCAAACTTTAAGTTATACAGGGAAGACGAGACGAGACGGTCCAGCAGCTGCCAAGAAGTCAACATGCTGCGCCCCACTCTCTAAGCACAACGCGTGCCATATGTTAAACCCAGACTAGTATATGAAAAAACTCAAAAGTCAGAAGTACTCCTGCCAGCCAGACTAACTGTAATTAAAAACCACACGCTTGACATTTATAAAAATGCATCCACCAAAAAATTTGAGCTCCAAGCTGCTGCGCTTGCGCCAGTTCTTGATTGGCTTCGCGGCGGCCCCTTGAATGTTATTTTAAAAAACAGATTGAAAAAAATCCTGGCAGCCGGCGCAGTCGATCAACTGCAACAACTGTCGCCCGGGCATCAGGTTCGTTTTGCGCTTCGCTTTCTTCTCCAGATTTTAAATACATTTTTTTTTTTTGACTCGTGTGTGGCAGCGGCAACAGCGACAAGCCGAAAATACATACTTGATACAGTTTTCAAAAAATAATTCAATTTAGAAAGAGTAAATTAGCTTTTGCTAATACTACTTAATATATGTTCGTCTGATATGCCAAAAAAAGGAAAGGGGTCTCTTGGGGCAATATTGCTTATTGCCTTTGGCTTAGCAAATGTGCTAAGTGCTTACTAGATCTAGGTATTCTACAACTTCTACAACCATCTTACTTTCATAATCTAATAGTTGGTTAGTAATGTGATTCACTATTCAAAAAACAATTGTTGAAATATCATTATTATTATTTATAATTTTTTTATTATTTTCTCTTAAATAATAAAAATAAAACTAATTACTTTTGTTAAGGTCGTAGCTGTAGATATTTAATCCAATCGACACACGAGTTGGACATCAGGAATGCAGATGGTCGTAAATTCAATGGAATCAACAAATGAATTCGAACGCTTTTAAAACGTCTGCTGGACAACGCCCACGCATAGCAATGAAGTCGGTGGCAAAAATAGGTAAGCAGCCAATGGGCATTAGATAAGGAAGACTATTGGCATGCACGCCTAGGCGGGTCTGGCCGACCAGAGTTGGCCAAAGTTAACGCACCCAGCTTGAAGAGTATCCATGACTGTTTTGTGCTTGGCAATTGAAATTTTCCAAGGAAAGCAACAGTTGGGACTGCGGCCAGCTCAATGCCAATGCGTCTGCTGTGATTGCTGCCATTTTCTGATAATCAGCGCAGCAACTGCAACAACTGCAGCAACTGCAGCAGCAGCTGCCACAAGAACAACAAAAAGGAAAAATGAAACAACAAAAGTAAATCTCTTTGGCATGGTAAAAAAAGAAATCCATTTGGACTAACAACGGCAGCCTGTTGCGCGCACAGGATGCACGGGGCTGCAGCGCAGCCTGCATCTGTATTATCCTTAAAAAGTACCTGCTGTGAGCACCAACTGGCAAATGTTTCCAGCATTCGTTTCGTTTGTTGCATTCCCTGCGGCTTCGCTTCGGTACAGGACCCTCTCGCAGGCAATCTGTTGCTCGCAGTGCACATGTCTCTGATTCGGGTGCTTTGATTCGGCACTGAATTTGATGCCCACGCAAGGTGTTCCACTGACCCTGTTTGCTACGCCACCAGGCTGAGCGCAGCATTGGTAAACAACATTTGGTCCATATGCATTTCGAATGCCCTTTGTTTTCGCAGAAGAGCAGAGCGCGTGGAAATTTCGAGTGGCGAGGCGTGGAGTACAGTTGCCGCGCCAATTAGTAGCCGAATCGGCTGTCTCCGGCCTGTGTTAACCACCCACTCAATGTATGTATATGAAGCGATTGCCGCGCCCACATCTGTGTTCGAAAGCTAATAAAGTTGTCATTTCAGCACGATTGAGCAGTTAGGCAAACATTTTCCCACTGGCGGCACGTACGGCGGCGAGCTGGCAATGAGGAGGCAACAATTACCAACAGCAGTCATTACAGTGGCACAAAAGCTGGCCATAACAAGCGAGTGGCGCTATATAATCATAGACGCCGTCAGAAACGTCGACGTCCACGTCCGCACCGGACAGCGAGCCGGCCAGCCAGCCAGTTAGCCAGTTAGCCAGAGACTCAATGGCCAAACGTGGACGCAGACTGCACTCTAAATCAATTAACAGCACGTCAAAAGTGTTGAAAATTGGACCAAGCCGTCGCGACGGGCAAGTGCAAGGCGGCTGTTAATAGATTAACGGGGAGTTGGAGCTGTAGCTGTAGCTATAGCTGGAGTTGGAGACGCAGCAGTAAGACTGACTGAACGAGATCGAGCCACGTCTGAGAGATGGAAAGTGAGGTGCAAAATGTGTAGCAACCTGTCTGCGCTGAAGGCTAATCAGCATGCAAATACTGTTGCCGCCTCTGCAAGAAGATTAAAGAGCCATGTAGCTGTGATAGCCGGCTGCGGCTGGGGCCCGCTCTACGTGCTGGCCAAACCAGTTACAGGTCGTTGAGAAAATTATTGAGTGAAATGAGTTTGTTAACACCTAGCGACGAGAGGGCGTTACCAACCTGGACCGATAATTAAGCATGCGTCACGTTGGCGTTACAGCAGGCATTCAAGAGTCCCGCCACCCCCGCCGCACTATCGGACTCCCGCCTTGTTTGATCGCTCCATTAGCGACTATATGCGATATTTAAGTGTAATTATGACATCGTCCGCATAGTATCCAACTCCTGTCACAAGGAACACGACAACATGTCTTCATTAACCCGCTTGCAACTGGCGGACAATGGGCAATGTTATTGTTATTGTTATGGTTATTAGCCTGGATGCTTGTTAGTTTATTTGTTTGCCATTTCGATTGGCGTTCACTTGCCACATTGCCACACATCAGATGCGATGCTGCCGCAGTTACAAATAGAAGTAGTAGAAAACTGTGGCAGCATTTTTCGTTACGTTTGGCTGGCTCGGACTTTGCGTTTGTCCGGCTTTTCCTCGCTGGACAACAAGTTTTTCACTTTTATTTATGATGAAGATGTCAATCTGGCGGCCTATTGCCTCTGTCGGCATGTTTGTTTTTCCAATTGCCTGCCTGGTCCACTTTGTTGGCTGCTGGCTGCTGGCTGCCTACTGCTCGAAGGTGGCTGTCAGTGTCACTGTCACAGACGAGTTTTCCATTTCGCCTTCAGGCCTGGGAAAAGTTCACATCACAAAAAAAGTTGGGCACACATTTGGCATAGGCAACAGACGATGTTGACTTTTTTAATTGGATCTCGGGGCTGATAATTGATTTTAAATCATGAGAATCTCTCACCAAGTCAACGAGCTTTTCCACATTATAAATGCCTAAACAAGATCATTTGAAACATGCGCCATTTACATACATCAACAAAGTATATATACTTCGTAGTTAGTCGAGCAATTTTATGAATAATTATATGAGCTAGGCAATTATCAATGAAATTAACCAATGGCTAATTGGGCGTATCGATTATTTCAATGTAGTCAAGCAATAAATTGTATCATCGCTTCATTTCAGTGCTCCAGAGGCATCGCAATTTATAGTCATGCGCCAGGCCTTAATTATTTTTGTCAAGTTTACAATTTGGTTGGGATTATTGTCCAGCTGGAGTGTGAGTAAACGAGGTCCGTGGCGAAACTATTTACTAACTTTTGGTTATAATAGAATGCTTCAGATATCATATTGACAAATTTTGTTTGTAAGTCTCATAACAAGACCTGGATCACAGTGCACGTATGTCGATTGAAGGCGATCAATCGTTACAGGACTGTACTCAACTTCAATTCCACAATGCATTATCCCGCCTACGAAATAAGGACCACGGCGGAGTTTTTTAAGAAAGCGAGCGGCTATAAACCGTGGCTTTATAACATATCTGTGGACATGTGTAAATTCTTTAAAAAGCCCCATAATCCAATCGCTATAATGATGTACAAGCTACAGCGAGCCTATTCCAACTTGAACCATACCTGCCCCTACATGGTGAGTCATGGTGATGAATCTATATTTTAATAAATCATAATATTGTATTCCTTCGCAGGGCTCGCTAATTGTTAAAAATCTTTACTTTGAGTATAAAAACTTAATATTACCGTTTCCAACTGGGGAGTATTTAGTAAAAATAGATTGGTATTATTCCAAGAGAAGACAATTATCAACGGATTTGTACTTTAGGTCAGACGAGGGCATTATGAAATCGTAATGGATTATCCAATAATAATAATACAAAATATAAATTTCTTTTTATATGTCTTGTGTAACTTCATTACCTGATGAAAATGTAATAAATATTGTAATATTCATGGCTGACAGAATGTTCTACTTTTTTCGGAATAAAATATTGAGGCAAGAGTAGCCTCGCTTTACTCATTATCCAATACGAGTTGTTGAACCCCAGCTTACATTTCCGAAATGCAAATGGCCATAAAAAAGAGTTTAAGATAAACAACAAGCTTTACGACCGAATTTCATTGAACGTTTACCAAATGCAAAGGTAATTTCAAGAGCCCACTGCCAACTCGTACGCCTAGGCGACTCCAGCTCTTCTTGGCGGCACGTGTTGCGCTTACAAATGCCGGCCAATTGTTGTGGCGGCAACGGTAGTCCAGAATACATCAACATTGCCGAAAAGCGCGGCACGTATGTGTCACCGTCGTGGCACACTCACGAAATCTCTTGTGTGGGGCCGTTGGATGTCAGAAGCCGTGAAGCACCGAAAGCAAGACTCAAGAGGCGGACTCTCGACTTTCGTCTACGTCTCCAGCTTGGGCTGGGACTGGGGCTGGAGCTGGGGCTGGGGCTGAGACTGAGGCGTGCGGCTGTTTTATGTCAAAATAATTGTTAATCCGCAGGGAGCAGCAACTTTTTGGGAGCTTCGTCATCGCTTCGAAGGCTTCAGCTACGGATACGTCTACGGCTACGGCTACGTCTTCAGTTTCAGATATTTACGAGTAGCTGTTGCACTCGAAACGTGACAAGCTTATGAAGATTTATGGGGTTCGGACAGCCGCCCGTCGACATTGTCGCCATTTCCATTCTCACGATCGGTGTTCGATCGACAGTTTTGTTGGATTTTTTCTTTAGATGTTGTTGTTGTTTATTTTATATTGTTTTTGGCTTTTTTTCTGTTCTGTGCTGTGTACAATTTGGTTTGGTTAATTTAAGTACAAAGTACGTGCAACTCAGAAGGCATTGATTTTTAATTTGTCCATTAAAATGCAATCATCACGCCCGGCTCGACTCGACTCTACTCACCCGACTCCCAGCTCCCACCTCTCGTGTTGCCGTCCATTCGGATGGCGTTGTCTTGGCCAGCGCCATTGTCTTAAAAATTAACCAGAAATTATGGCACCATAACTTAATCATTTTATGTCTTACTGCCTGTTACATTTAAATTTTGCCCACTCTCAACTGTGATCAGGCATGCAGGCTGCATTCCTCGATTCGCAATCAATTCGCAGCGAGCATTTTAATAAATATTTTGAAGTGCTCCATTTTCGTTGTTCCAACAATTCCAAATGACATAGCTGTGAGTGGACTTCAAATTAAATACAATTGTGAAATCGTCTGCGATTTCATAGACTTACTTTGCCAGTATAGCTGATCAATGAACAGCTCTATGACACTATAATGCTCTGCAATGAGGTACATTAAATTATTGTAAAATATTGTTAAATATAATAATCAATCGATAAAGAGTCAGTTGTTAAAATTCATTAATTTTTAATTATATCTACTGTCTAAGCTACGTCTCTAACATTCCATAAATATCGATTCTACAAATAATCTGCTATACGGAGCTCTAGTGTCTTAGTGTACTACTCTAGTAAGCTGATTTCCTTGGCCCACAAGCCCTTCTTTCCGTTATGCTTTGCATATTTAGCATAGGCACAACATAAGCGTCGACAGCAGCTCCATTTAGGGATGCTCTGCTACAGGATAGACACATGTTTGACATTATCAAGCCGCAGCATCCACGGCTGCTGGCATTTTTAATGATCAACACACAAGGCGAAGCGCACTCAATACGCGTCCAGAACAACATGTTGCACAGATCCAGACAAAAGGAGGGAAAAAATATGGAAATAAATTTAAAGCGAGCTGCGAACAGTTGTGATTTTTAGCAGTGTTTGCCTTAAGGGACAACTGTTGCACAGGCTGGAAACTGGAACTGGGTTCCCAGATCGTAGATCGGTGATCTGGGACTGCCACTGGCATTGGGACTGCGACTGGCAATATTTCCGCTTTGCGCACCGTTTGTTTCTCTCATTCGTTTGTTTTGATTCTTCATACATCAACAAAGTATATAAACTATTATAAGTAGTTAGTCTAGCAATTTATGAATAATTGGTCAATGAAATTGACCAATGGCTAATTGGGCATATCGATTTTTTCAAAGTAGTCAGTCAATAAATAGTATCGTCACCTTCATTCAGTGCTCCAGAGTCATCGCAATTTATAGTCATGCGCCTGGCCTTAATTATTTTTGTCAAGTTTACAATTTGGTTGGGATTATTGTCCAGCTGGAGTGTGAGTAAACGAGGTCCGTGGCGGAACTATTTACTAACTTTTGGTTATAATAGAATGCTTCAGATATCATATTGTCAAATTTTGTTTGTAAGTCTCATAACAAGACCTGGATCACAGTGCACGTATGTCGATTGAAGGCGATCAATCGTTACAGGACTGTACTCAACTTAAACGCCACAATGCATTATCCCGCCTACGAAATAAGGGCCACGGCAGAGTTTTTTAAGAAAGCGAGCGGCTATAAACCGTGGCTTTATAACATATCTGTGGACATGTGTAAATTCTTTAAAAAGCCCCATAATCCAATTGCTATAATGATGTACAAGCTACAGCGAGCCTACTCCAACTTGAACCATACCTGCCCCTACATGGTGAGTCATGGTGATGAATGTATATTTTAATAAATCATAATATTATATTCCTTTGCAGGGCTCGCAAATTGTTAAAAATCTTTACTTTGAATATAAAAACCTATTAATACCGTTTCCAACTGGGGAGTATTTAGTAAAAATAGATTGGTATTATTCCAAGAGAAGACAATTATCAACGGATTTGTACTTTAGGTCAGACGAGGGCATTATGAAATCGTAATGGATAATGCAATAATAATAATACAAAATATAAATAATAATGTTACTTTCTTTTTATATGTCCTGTGTAACTTCATTACCTGATGAAAATGTAATAAATATTGTAATATTCATAGCTGATAGAATGCTCTACTTTTTTCGGAATAAAATACTGAGACAACAAATGTTGCACAGGTCCAGACAAAAGGAGGGGAAAAATATGGAAATAAATTCAAAGCGAGCTGCGAACAGTTGTGATTTTTAGCAGTGTTTGCCTTAAGGGACAACTGTTGCACAGGCTGGAAACTGGAACTGGGTTCCCATATCGCAGATCGGTGATCTGGGACTGCGACTGGTATTATTTCCGCTTTGTTCACCGTTTGTTTCTCTCATTCGTTTTGCGGGGTTTGTTTTGATTCTTCAGCCGCGACTGCTGCTTCCGCATCCTTGTTGTTCTCAGTCATTGTTGTTGTTGCACTTCTGTAGATTTTTCGCATCTGTCGCTGAAACAGGTACAGGATCAGGCTCAGGCTCAGGCTCCGGCTCACACAAGTAACCAGTGCAACAGCTACGCACCTTTCATGCCGATCGGCTGCTTCCTCTACGAGTATTTTCGCAGACCGGAAGTTTTTATGTCTTTTGTAACTAATCGTCAAGGATCACGGATTTCGGTAAACTACGGCATGGCGGGTGGTTAATGAGAAATTTCCAAAATATTAGTTACAGACAGTTTCCCTGGCTGCTCAAAGGTCGAACAGGTTTCCTGTTTCGCCAAATTTGCATGGCCGGAAGTTGTTGCTCTCTTCGATTACCCCGGGGTGAAAGGTGAAGCCGACGATCTGTTTGAGATGTTCCTCAACAATGGATAGTTTAATTATATGTCAACTTCCTCAGCAGATCCTGTGACTGGATATTGTTTGAAGAATGAGGGCAAAACTAGACTAGAATTACATTTGCTGATGTATACTAACACGTTAAATTTTAGACTCCTTTAGAGTGAGTCCTGTAAATATATTCAGCAGGCATTGTCCATATCTGGTATCAATCAATTCCTATAATGTTAATAATAATAGCTTAATTTTTTACCAATCGCGAAACCATTAAGAAACATGAGCAACGAAATCGACTGGGGCTACGGTTGGAATCAAGATAAGCTGGGCAACAGGATAAAGCTGCAGTGTGACGAGGACAAGCGTTAACACGGAGCAGCAGCGAGCGCAACAACATTCACAATGCATTGAGAATTATGATATAAATTATACAATGCACATTGCAACATTTTAAAAACATTTTACGGGCACCGGCCGCCGGCTGGCCAGGACGAGAATCGAGCAGGACAATGGCGTGTCCGACTGCGACTACCTGGTGGCTGTCAGTTTGAACCTGCCGATGCTTATCGCCGGTTTAAGCGTCTCAAATGAGTCTGGCCCCAGCGTTCCGGCAAGGTGAGGACTTTGTCTTGCCAGCGTGACGCGCGATTAGAGATTAGGGCAACGTTTGTGAGTCCAAGGACGCGGCCAAGACACCGCCAGCCGGCTGGCCCCTATAATCGCTAAGGATTCCATTAAAAACGAGAATGTCTTGCTGTTAGACAAATGCCTTCATAGAAAATTGATTGCATACAAATAGATTTCTTTATAAAAAAAATTTGTCTTTAAGCATTCCACAATTATGATAGGAAAACTTAAAATGAGATCTATTTGTAGATTGTATCTAATTTTCAAATGCGTTCCAATAATAGAAAGGGGTAAAGAATAAGAAACGAAATTATAAAACAGTTTTTAAATAATTAACAATAAATGAAAACAATTTTATTATTCTATATAAGATGTAAATTAATGTATATAAGATTATTTATTTAAAAAAGTAAATAAAATAAGAAATTGACGAATGTACGAAACGTAGTCCGAAACATAAACATAAATTTCAGTCTTGATTTTCAATTACTGTTACATGAATCTATATTTTTCCTTACGTGTTCATCACTTTGATTGAATAATTCAATTGTCTATGTTTTTTTTTTCCATGTCTTACTATAAAAATGTATTTTGTCATAGATTTAATTGAATATATTATTCACACATTGCTTGCTAAGAATTGAATAAAGCTGTTCCTAAACAAATATCTTTCACTCATACAAATCTGTCAGCTTGAGCTCAAAATCTGAACAGTAGCCAATTGTCAAAGGCTTAAGAAAACAAAAGTGCAAATTGGAGACAACAATAAAAGGCTGAATGCGACGGCGCGCAAGCTAGGATAATCGCTATTGTGGGGCATGTTTGCGTAAATTGCAGGCGCTCTTTGACGATGCCAATTGTCACACAGGACAAAGCAATGTTAGGAGCTGAAAGGCTTAGAGCGCGCGCTATATTATATAAAATGTGGAAGGCTTGCAGCTGGCGCTGTGACATTATGTGGGTGCTATACAGGACATTAGTTGGTGAGCATATGACATTGAAAACTTGCAAGTCGCATATGCTGATTGGAGAGCAGCTGATGCGGCAGGAAATATGCCCAAAAAATGTCTATGAAAAAAGAGAGAATAATAAGTCATAATTTTTTTGGCCGTCTTCGGGTACGTAGAAAAAGTGGCATAATAAGGACACGCACGCTCCAAAGTGAAATGACAGGATCAGCGCCAGAGACAGCTGCTGGCGACAGCACATGCCGTTCAGCCTAAGCAGGATACGCATATCCTGCGTTTAAAATTCGAGATTTTTTCTATTAAAAAATCGTGCGCAGACGGCACGCGCTTGACCTTGACATTGTTCCTAGGACGAGGCTCTGGGCTCTGGGCTGACTCGCACTAAGCACTTTGGGACTGTACATGTGCAGTCAGTCAGCGCAGCCGGCAGCTAGTGGAGGAGTCAAGCGTTAAGGATACGTACACATGTACAGAGGACATGGACTGACTACCTAGCAGCGTCTTCGCATGCTGCTTACATTTTTTATGTAGCTCTTCGTTTTACTTGTTTTTTTGTTCTGCGTAAGTATCCTGTTCCAAATGTCCTGCGTGTGCATGCGTACCTCAACAACAACAACAAGAGCAATGCCGAGAAAAGACAACAAAAAATTGAGCGGGGCAGATGTTTCCTTGGCAGGCTGCAAGCAAAAATAACACCACGCATGATCAGTTCCTCTCTTCTCTCTCTCTCTCCATCTGCCTCTCTCTTTCTCTACTCACACTCTCCTGCTGCTTTTTATGCTTAGTTGTGTTTTTTAGTGCGTCTCACTGAAATTTTGGAGCATTGTCCTCCAGCGCTACGCACGCTTAACGACTGAGCTGAAGGTTCGAGTAACTGGCGCACAATGCTGTCAACTTTTTTCTAGTAAATCTGCTGACTATTGTTTCCGCCTCACTGAGAAGAGCAAGGAATCATTATCATGCTTAGGAGCGTAGACAATGTGCGGGTGCCTGAATCCGAATCTGAAAGATGTCTAGTCTTAGCTTGTCTGACTTCATTTCGATGATTCAATAGTTTTTTTTCCCTTGTTTTGCTTTTTTATGGAGCACTCAAGGTCTTCATTTGCTATGCAGCTCATGGAGCGAGGCACATGCTGGTCAATTTTATGTTCTCTTTTTATGGATAGACAAAAGAACTTTTAATGAAATATATTTCCCATCTGCAAAGTTAAATTATGGTTTATATTCAGGAATTTGATATACATATGTATCATCGCAAATTCTGATGAAATAATGCATATAAAGTAGGCAAAAATGTAAAAATAAAATGCTTAAATTAAAAAAATTATTATTACTTTATATATGAGTTTTGAATAACACGTATTCCATTTCCTACATATCATTTGCTTTATATCATATATTTACAATCCATAGGCTGTGTCTTATCTGAAATTCATTTCCTTATATCCGATTTGCAAGCTCCAATATATCTCTACATCCTCTATTGAGTCTATATCCCATATTTAGCTATAAAAAAAAATTAAGTTTAGCATACGAGACAAGCCTCACTCTGAGCAGATGTTTCCGGCACTGCACTACATAATGAATGCCATACATAATGATGACACTTAATAGACGTTCCACTAATCCACCGACAGCTGTAATTTTGCCTAGCCCCTCAATATTTGCCCAAAATAAATGTGGGTGCTCGATAACTCAATTGACGCAAATAAACACAAATTAACCGTGAAACCCTTTGCCAATTGTATGCAATACTCAGCGGAATTTATACAATTTTGACAGTATTTTGCAGCTTGCGATGTCGCATGCGAGTGTTCATTGAGTTGATATCCTCTGGCCAATTGTGACAATTGAAGGATTGAGTTCTGCGCCTGCATTTCAGTATTTGCGTAAACATGACCCACAAATGTCTCCGTGTGCCATTGTCAACTGGTTCCTTTTGTGTGTTGAAATCCTTTTTATTTTGATTTTAGATCTGCCTTTTGATTAACAGCGCCTGCTGCTAGCTGATAGACTTTGGAAGTCATTGTTCACATTGCCGACTTAAGGTCTTGTGTTAGTTTTCGATATGGCTATGTCAATAGAGGCTGTGATACGTTTGTTCAATCGAACTGTGAAATTCCAGTTGAATTTGATGTCAGTTCTGTGCATCTGCATAGCTGAGCATTGTTCTCAGTGTTCTCTTGAAACTTAAAGAGTTATACAGACGTGCCTTGGGCGAATCCTTTGGCCTTAGTATTCTTAGGAACTATAAAGATCTCTCTATTATATAGCCATCGGCTGTTATAAAAGGACCATAAATCAGCCAACAGCAATTCACAGCCATGCGTTAGTTTCCACGATACTTTGACTGATTATTATGCAATGCTCCATGCTCTGCGCATTGTTCTCAGCTCAAACGCATCTGTTCTGGCTAGTTCATCATAAACCAAATACCTTAAGAGCGATGAGCGAAGAGCTGAGAGCCAGGCCGAAGGACTTAAGCCAGAAAAGTGCAAGACGTGCTGTACTAGGGAAATGATCCTTGGCGAGCAGGTTGTGTGCGTTCCGCTAGGGCTTTGTTTATTTTTCTAGTTTGCACTGGCCTCGACTGACCCTATTTGATCCTGTGGCACGCAGCCTGCCGCCTGTTGCTTGCTCTGCGGCTTTTGTTTCCACATTTGCAGCTGCTACGCATTTGGAAATATTTGCATATGCGCACGCACTGTGGGTGTTGCTCTCCCGGGGTCTGTTGCGCCGCTCTGGCCACACAATGCCTTCTACTTTATTACTTTTTACGCATCACCTGTCCAGGCATCTGACCCTGGCCGTGCCACGTGCTTTGTTAACCCAACTGACCTGTACTCGAGTTCGTTTGTACTGACATTTGAGCCAGCTCAGCTTAGCCGTATTGTTGCTCCTAAGTCAGCGTCGCGACGTGGGTGTTTCGTTGTGGATTTGAATAGCATTTGAGTTGCTCGAAATTAGGATTGCAAGATGCTATCTAAAGAATGCGTAAGCTGCAGATTTTTACAAATTTGTGTACGGGCACTCACTCCTATCGTTAGTAGCTCATCTCACTGAGGAGCTGCAGATGCAACAATATATCGGGTTCTATGAAATTGGTTATTAAAGAGATGTTAAAGGAATTTACTAAACAAAATTGATATGGAATGAGCATTTCAGATCATTTAATGCACAAGTAATAAGTTTTTTCATTTTAATTCAACTCCCGTAGTTACAAGGAAATCTTTTCTGCTTGGGCTCAAAAGGTTCTTTGTCAACAGCCACTGAAGCATGCTCTGGAATTTGATATATTTTATATAACAATATGAAGCGACTATCTTTCGTTGCCTGAGCGACACAATAAATTTCACAGTGGCTATGCAGTATGAAAGCGAGTCCTGGGTCCGCTTCGATAACCCAGCACAATTTCCACATTGGGTCCTGTTGTGACACTATTAAATACGCATTTATGGGATGCCATTGGTCGCCATTAGGCGTCTTTGGACTCTCTGGATTCGTGCGTTGTAATAAATTTTATATAAATTTGACAAAATGAATCAAAACAATAAGCGTTTGAGCGGAGCCAGCAGCGGCAGGACTAGCGGGCAAATGCAAGGACACGCACGAAATGCGAAACAATTGCAGCACGCGGCAGGACACAAAACCGACGACAGCAGAGACAATGGGCCAAGTACTCGAGTGGACAATGGCCTGGCCTGGCCTGACTTGATAAGAATAAGAAACGCCGACCAGGCGGCTGCAGGACGAACGCAGCTCAGCGCCTGCTGCATGCAGCACCTGGTGTTTGTTGTTTACAAGCCGGCCAGCGGCCAGCAGCCGCAGGACGTGGGCAGAGACGCTGACGCGGCTCAAGACGAACCGGTACAGTTTGGCAAAAACGCTGCAAGATGCAACTGCGCACGTGCTGTGCGTTTCGATGCCTGGGATTGGTATCTCTAGCTGCCTTGTGACTGATTGCGATACTCGGCCACTTGAAGGACATGCATGCATGCAATGACCGCTGCCGGCGGAGAGCTCTGTGGAACTGTAAACAAGCAGCGGTTGCAGCCGCCACATCCCACATCGAAAATGGGAACGGCTCAATTATGAGCGTCAAATTAAATTTTGGTAACACATTGCCAGCAACCCTTTGGGCCAGGACGCGTACAAGCTGTGCGCGGCATCGTCTGCGGCTGCTGTCTCTAGCCGTCTGCTGCTGCTGCTGCTGCTGCTGGTCAGTCCGCGTCCAGGTGGTAAATCCCTAACCCGCCTCGATAATTACGCCATGCGCTGCCGCCGTTTGACTGGCTTTGCCTCGAACTGAAAACCCAAGCCCAAACCCAAATATCAACTCGAAGCCGAGCTCGAGCCCGAACCCCTCGGCAACTGTTTCAATTTCAACTCTTTGCTTGGCGTCTGCTGCTATAATTTGATGGCATCTGTAACCGAGGGTTTTTTTCGTGTTAACTCCTGTCTCTCTGCCTTTTTAGCCACGTAGATTTTCAACAACGTCGTTCATTAGTCTGTCCTTTTTTTCGGGCTCCTGGCCCTCACTATTTTTTGGCAGTTGGTCATTACGCATGCACTGGCAGATGCTCTCGGCTTGGTTCACTTCTCCATTTTTTGTTTATCCATTCGTAGAAGGGTCAACTGGCCGATGGATGCCGCTGGCTGCCGCCTGTAAACAACACCTTTGATTTTGAGCTGAGGCTCGCAGTCAAATTGAATTCCTTCTGCTGCTCCGTCTGCAGCAGTTAGAAGGGTTTGCATTTTGTCCTGCAGGTTGCTCCTGCCTCACGTCTGTGTAGATATGCATCAGGGTATTGGACATCTTGCAGGCCAAATTAAAAAATACAACTTGCAGCCGTTCGTTCGTCGGCTCGAACTTAATGTAGCTAACAAAGTATTAAATCCACGAGGCCGACCAAAAAACAACTTCAAGACGGCTTGACTAAGTGAGACAAAGGTCCTCTTAGGGTCCTTTTCCTAAGCAAAAAATACTGTACTGGCAAATGGACTGAGATACGACCAAAGCGCAGCTTTAGCTGTAAATGTAAGAAGCTAAGGAATGATAGAACTTTGAACTTTGGAAATTATTATTAATTCCAATCAGAGGAATTAAAGAATATTACTTCTCTATAATTATACATATACAAATAATACACTCCATAATTCATAGCTATCCAAGTCTCTCCTCTGACAACAATTTGCAACTCACCAACAACTGTGCAAATAGCAGAATTACGCACAAATCCTTTGTAAAAACAAAGAGCGTATAAATCATTTGCGTAAGACGAGGACAATTTGCAAGAAGCTGTCACCAGGCGACAATGCAGACGAAAAACAATACGAGACAATTTGCTGGAAAAAACTAACAATGATTAGGCAAGCGTAAGGAGTCAGTCGGTAGCAAGGATATCTGTTAGCAGCAGCCAGACAAATCAAACAACTGTCTACTGGCATATGGCCGCATGGCCGCATGGCCGTCTGCCCGTTGACGATTTTCTTTAGAACTATATGGAACTCAATCCCCGGCAGTCGTTGGTCAAGCATCACTGCCATGCGACGACATCCAATGCAAGCGATGCCTTCTCGTTCTGCTCTTTAAGTGGTTGGGTCAACTTCCAGGACTCGTTGCCGTGTGCAACGCCGCATGGGTCGCCATTGCCGAGTCCCGACAAAAAAAAAAAAAAAGGACAGCCCGACACTGAGCAAACGAATCACTGTCTCTGTGTTGTAGGTGTTGCTCGGCACAACCCACCCAAGCGTCGGGTCTGGTGCGCTGCCCAAAGGAGCCGTCTGCGGTGCCGTTTACATTTGTCATTCTTGTGGTTTTCGCTCGGCTGCCTTTTGTGCAGCTCGTCCCATCTTTTGCACATCTTTTGCCACGGCAGCCGCATAAATTGTATTCGTATTACTTACAATCATTTCTAGCAATTGTTCTCCAAGACATTTTGGCTACCTCCGCCTGTAATTGAGTCCTAGCTGCGAAAAATAGTATCAAATGTTGCAGAAGCTGCTCATTTGCGGCCAAAAGTTAAGCAACTTCTCGATTACTGAATTACAAAAGGGAATTGATCATTATAGCAATCATCTGATAACTTAATATAATCGTTTCATGCATCTGCTAGATATATACAAATCGATATTATAGAAGAAGAAAAAAGAAACTCAGCTATAGGTATAGGTATTTTTATATCCAAGTGAATTTATAATTGATTTGTTGATCTATCAGCTATTGAGGATTTCAATATTAAGAAAGACATATACATATATATACATATATTTAGCTTAAATTTACTTTAATTTACTCGCAATTTAGCAAACAGAGCCATTTAATAGTTAGTTTATACACTTTGCTCCTCCCTCGGCATACCTTTCAAATTACTTGTGGTAATTGGGCAGAGCGAAGCGAAAAATAGAACATATTGCTGAAAAGCTTATAGCAGGCGCAAAATGCTGTTGGCCTGACCCCGACGCCAACCCCAGCGGCCAGCAGACTGGGACAGGCACTGGCACTGGGTGCAGAGACAACAGTTGGTGTCTGACAGCGACTTGACGATGAGTTGAAGTTGGAGTTGGAGTTGTGTTTATAGTTGGAGCAACCTGCCAGTGTCTGTTAAACTGTGTGTGTTGGTATGTGTGTGTGTGTTGCTTTCAAATTGCCAATGCGCATGCGCACCGGGGCAACAATTTCACATTTAATGATAATAATGATGGCGATAATAGGCTAAAATTAGTTAAACACGAATTATAACAAAAAACGACAAGGCAACGGAAAGGGTTTATACATTGCGAGGGAGCATAAAAAACAGAGAGAGCGAAGGAGAGAGGGAGAGAGAGAGTGAGATAAGCTCTCGACTATTTCCTCCAGCGACTTAAGTGCCGCCAGCTGTTGTTGTTTAGCTGCTGCTGCTGCTGCTGCTGCTGGCGAGATTGGCTATGCCGGGGCGAAATTGCTCGCAACGGCCAAAGTAAAGTTGGCCAACTAATTTGGCTCAGGTGGCGCGCCAGCGAAAACGAAACAAATTTATAACAATTTTGTGATCGGCCGACCGAAATTGAGTTCCATGTGGCCATGTGATTGAAATGCGCTTAACCGCAATATCATATGGAAATGTTCACTATGCCGAGGCATTCTTCAAGCAGAGTATGAGCGTTAGGCACTTCCCTTCGCCCATCATAATGAACAGCTCGAGAATTTTTGTCACGTATTCATCGTACATAAATGATAAAGGAATTTGGTAGAGTCTTTAGGCCGGTTTATAGCTACTTACTGCATTTACGATTTTGGGCTTGGCTGCTACTGACCTGGACCTAGCTTCATTTTTATTTGTCAACCGAACTTTGAAGTCGCCGCCGGAGTCGAGCTATTAATGAAGGCCCAGTTTAACGAGTTAGCTCAGCATTCAGGCGGCCTCAGCCGCTGACCACACGCACAATTGAACTTAAATCATTCTCGCTTCTCAGCAGCGCCACTTCAATATCTTGACAAGCTGACACTAGAACATTATCTCTGAATTGCACGTGTAGGCCACCCAAGCTAGAATTAGATAAGCTTGAAGCATTATAGTAAATGGTTTATGATTGACATCTGATTATGCAATAGCTAAAAGCTCGCTTAGAATGGGCCATAAAATTAAGCCTAGTTATGCTTCAGTTACAGCTGAATATATATTGTAAGCTACGTTCTCAGGCATCTCTGTCATTGTAAAACATATTAAAAATTGTATTTTATTATTAGTAAATTAAATGAGTTTAGTCGTTATTTAGCTAAAAATCTATTCTTTTTAGAACTCCAACTTAATCCATTTCAAACAAAATTGTGAACTAATATAAAAGCAATTCAAAGGTCTTTCCTTGAGAATATAATTTCTTTAGCTTAAATATGAATATCTAATATCGTAAAACTCAACTCTATCTATCCTACAATTTCAATAAACTATCCCACTCTTCTCGAGTACAATGTGAAGCAATCCATTGTGTAAGCTGTACTTGACCCAAATACATATACATAATAAATAGAAGGCATACAGCAGCGTTCTCATATCATGCAGCTGATCGGCGATTGAGCCTCGGGCAACTATTATGAGTATCTTGGCTATCGCAATTGCCCGCTGATATCTATTTCCCGCAAGATGCAAACTAACAAAGCACTCAAGTAGCAGAAGAAAGCAGCTTGAATTGAAATATTACATGATGGATAACCAATCAAGCGATTATCCTTATAATTATGATGGACTGCTGGCAGCTACTGCCGCGACTGCCTCCAGGCATTCAGTGCGTGCTCCACTTTAGGCCTTATCGCCGCTGATCGCTGATCGCTGAGCGACCACAAAATGCAATAAACAGAGGGCAACACGCAGTTCGGGCACTTTTGACAGACAGTTACAGCTTCATTGCCGCTCACAAAGGGCCAAATGTGAAATGGATAACGCTCCAGATAGAGCGAGGAACGGAGGTAGGAGCAGGCGGAGCTGCAGCAACTGTGCAGCTAGGCTATTCTTTTCACATTGACGACAGCATTATTGACGCATCGGAGTGGCACAAGGAACTCATCTGCTCGATTCGCCACGCATAAGGGTGGATCGGGCCTATACAATGGCGCAAATGCTATACGATCATCTTTTGTCTTTGACTTTGAGCCATTGTTGAGCTGACTTGACTAGACTCGCAGATCTAATGTGCTACTCGCGCGAGTACAGCTTGCCTCGGCAGTCTTTGTGGTCTATTAAGGATAGATTTGTAGCCTGATATGTCTTGACTTTTAATAGCCGCCAGCAGGCGCTTTGGAGCAATATAAGTCATAAGTATATTTAGATTCAATTATCATATCAGGCAACTGCTCGCGCAACTAATAAAACTAGCGGCCCACTTAATGAGGCACAACAAAGTATTGAGTAGGATAATCGGAGTCATAAAACCAGGCCATAAAAACTCGGTGCGCGCTCCTTTCCGCCTTGCCTGGACCCGGACAGATGCAACTGCGGAAGGATACGCAACACTTTTATTGCACTTTCGAGCAAACAGTTTTCGTTTTTCGGAACGCCTCGATAAACACGGCCTGCCACTACAGATGGAATAAAAACCCATATATGCTCGTAGTACGGAGTTCTGTGCGACGTAGAGAATCGCGCGTGCCGTGTTTGGTTTATCTTTGGAACAGCTGCCACAGCGATAAGACTCCGCTGTCGAGCTGTTGATTTCCACCTCTACCTTTCGACGATTCGATATCTTTGGCTTTGCATTTATTTGCTTAGATTTCGGCTCAGCCACTATCTTATCTGCCCCATTTGACAACTTATCAGTTCGTTCCATTCGAACTGAGCTGTTCAATCGAAGCGTCGCTCTTCACTTCTGGGTACCTGACGGACCTCAAACTGAACTTAACCCCATTATTTCTCGGAAATATTATTTGTCTGGGCATTTGCGGAAAGCTTAGCACGCGCCAAAAAGGAACGAAGCGGAGACAAAATGTACCCACAAAGTGAATTCTTCGCTTTGTTTATGCTCTGTCAATATTATTTGGAGCTCTGCCATTGGGGTAGCATTTTACGTAACGGCATTTTTGTGTAGGAATTCGAATATATTAATGAAACGAAAATCTCTTTTCAATAAAAGGGGAAGTAAACTATTTGAATGTACAAATATTGTATTTAGTTATCAATACATAGAATTAGATTCACTTTTGACAAACAATTTCTACAGCTGAAATACCTCGACAATTTGTAGGCAGCTGAACCAAATAGGCATCTTATATTATATAACCAAAGAGTTTCATATTGTATCTTATGTAAGTGATAAAAAGACAGTGATAGCTATTGAGAGAGAGGGCAGTCCTAAGCTTTTCTGCCTTAAGATTTGATATAATATTCTAGCTTAATCTAAATATGATTAAATTAATATAAGGTTTCAGGGTTCAAGTGCCGAGCTATCTCCAAAGTTATTGTAGTTTAAATTCTAAATGAACGAGTTCCAACATTCTATTTTTTATAAACAAAACCTTCGACTAATAGAACTCTATAATATGTTAGTATATACTAATAATAGTAGTAGTTGCACGATATGCATGTTATCGAAGCATTTGGCCCTCATCACTGACCTGGTATGACTCTCTGTAGAACACGCACTGGAGCAGTTAGTGGTAGAGGCAGAATTACAGGTAGAGGCGTCGCAGGTACAGTTCGGTTACGCGGGCAGTGTTGGGCACACTGATTATTACGAGTAGAACGACGAATAACAACAAGAAATGTCAAAGCCAATAAAACTGAAGAAGTCAACAACATCATCGAGTCGGGCTGGAGCGTGGAGCAGGGGAGCGGGGCGCGGAGAGTACGTAATCAGCCCGCATAAATACAAATTAAAGTGCAGGCGACTTACGGCTAATATATGCAACCACAACAACAACAACAATAGTAGCGACAACAACAACAATGATAAATGAAATAAAAGAGAAGGAAGTAGCATAAAAATTAAATTTGTCGCGTGTTTGCCGCCTGCTGCTGAAGAAGTAACCGAAAAAATCAACTGACGAAGTTCCAGCCAAAGCCAAAGCTCGCAGGCGCAGAGCGATCGCAAGCCAAGTTAAAGCCAAGTCAAGCCAAAGTCGGAGTCGTAGTCGGAGTCGGGCCCAGCATTCATTGCTAATCATGGTAATTATGGCAATGAAAAAGTTGCCCAGCCAGCCAACCAGTAGAAGAAGATCCGCAAAAGCTAAACGAAAACAACACGACTTTATAGACGAGCTAATACCCTGTGTTCAGTTTAGGAAGATTGCGTGTTGTCTGGCCGGAAAAAATACTCAGATGAAACTTAGCATACTAGTTGTACTAGTTAGGTGTATAGATATATAAATCTTATAATCCTATAATTGAGCCAAAAAACAACACTTTTTTCTTGAATAAACTAATAAAATTCGTAAAAAACTGAAAATAAAATAATTTGAAATTGTGAAACTTAGAATAAAACTGAATTTTGGTAAAGTTTATTCACTTTCTGAATCTGTGTCGAAGGCCAAAAAAATCATATCACATCAAACTTTTGAGGTAAAAAAAAGATATTTTTTCTTGTGTATTTTGGGCTTATATAATATATCATTATTATATTTGAAAGAACTTTTATAGCTTCAAAAACCTGTTTTAAACTTTTTTAACCTCTTCATTGATATATTAAATATACTATAAACTAATAAAACTCAGTTTTACTTGCTATAAATCGCATATACCTCACTTAACCACACACTTCTTGACTACAGGGTATACACTGAAATGAAAACCCAACTGGGCAGCACTTTTTTTTTCGTGTTGTTTTTGTCGCTGATAAATAATAAAAGAAAAAACAGTAAATACACCTGTTGGCAGCAGTTGACGTGCACGCTGCTGCGCTTCTGGCAGTGGCTGGAGTTGGAGCTGGAGCTGTCGCTGGAGCTGGGGCTGTGACTGTGACTGACTTGTGGCTGCGCATGCGCAAAAGCTGTTGCTGCCGCTGCCAGAAAAACGGAAGTTTGTTGGCATCAACACAAACACCGGATGCAGCTTGCCTGCTGCTGTTCACGTTTGCCAGGACAACACCAAAACAACAGCAACAAATTAATTTTGTTTTCAGTTTGGTTTTTTTTTTTAATTTTTTTGGCACAACAGGTTGCTTTTGCCTGGCAGAGTCCAGAGTGGGAAAGCTCTGTTCAAAGTGTATTTTTGGCAACGTTTTTAAATGATTAGCTCTGGAAACCCGTTTGCTTATCTTCGTTCGCCAACCCCAAGCAAAAGGTTTTCATTACGCTTAATCTACTCAGCTGGCAGCTGCCTCTTCGTTCTCATCAACATCGCTCCGAACTTTCCATTAACTTGCCCGTAATCTGTTTGAAACATACATATCGTGCATACAAGCGTGAGTATATATATATCTGATTTTCATTATCGCTTAAATATTCATTAAAAATGACAAAATGCACAGGAAGCTACTGTGAGTGCCGTTTCTCGAATGGGGGAGCTCTCTGCTGGTGAAGGGCCTCACGAGCTGACTAAGGATTTTAATTAACAAATGAATTTGGGTCACTGATTAAATTGTTGCGACTGCAAGTAATGCGATTCGACAGTGTGATAGAGACTAAGCTCTTATTTTATATGAAATCCATAAATTTCTCGAATCTCTTCGAAGATACAGTTTTTTACAGTTGCATATTTGTATCACCAGAAAGGGTATTAAAAAGAATGATAGGAAGTGTGTTCTGCAGATATATATTTCCTATAGACTAGACCGATTTACTTGATAATAAACTACCCTCGTCTAAAATTGTGCTCTAAACTACAACAAAAAAAATTTGTTGTTCAAGATATCTGTCTCTTAAGCATATCAAAATTTTTTAATATTAGTTTTCTTTACATAAATAAAACGTGATACACAAATCTATACGAAGAATGATAGTTTATATCATCAAATAGATTAAAAACTATCCTCATCAATAATACCACATATTTCTTATACTCTTTCTCTCAGCTATAACTATACAAAAGATATACTTTCAAAAGCATTTAGTCTCCGACAAAGCAAGAGTTTCTCGTCTCTTTGTCAATGGCAATCGAGTGATCATTATATAAAGAACTCAATTAGGAGTGCACAAGTTTTTGGCACATTCAAATATATATTATCTTAGATCTTAAGCGAGTGCAATGGATTTCTTTCCCCTAAGGACGAACTTTATTTACGAAGCAATTTAAAATGTGAAATTTTTCTTCTTTGTTATTTCTGCTAATTGCCAAAAAAATAAAATAAAAAAAATGTTAAGCGTTGCGAGCGGAACTTAAGTAAACAACATTAGCAGAGGGCAATTTGCTGATATGACGACG
The DNA here is from genome assembly GCA_035046225.1 of Drosophila pegasa. NCBI lineage: Eukaryota > Metazoa > Arthropoda > Insecta > Diptera > Drosophilidae > Drosophila > Drosophila pegasa. The sequence goes on along the minus strand of JAWNOD010000398.1, from coordinate 13,896,896 downwards.
CTGTCTAGACAGGACGAGGGCAGCTCAGAGTCAGGGTCAGAGTCAGAAGGTAAACACAATGAAATTTGTTTTTTTAGTCGTCTGCACCTGCAGCTATTAAAAGATTAATCATTTAGTAGTTGCTGGGCAGGAGGAGTGCGCCTTAAACGCCCACAAACGATGCGCGCCGTTTACGAACGCCGAACGTGGCCCAAATGAGTGGGCAAAATGGTTTAGGGCCAACAAATCTGCCGGCCGGCTTTGCCGCTTTGTCGGCAGAGAAATTGAATGCCCCGAAACGCAGCAGGACTAGCTGATCCCGCTGCCTTATCCTAGGACAGCGTCTCTAATACGTGCAGCTATTTTTTGTTTAAGGTCCGCCAGGCGTATGCGACTACGTGTCCTTTCTGAGCTGCCTGCGCCTGTAGCCTGTAGCCTGTGGGTGTTTTGTACTTTTCGTGTTTTCCGACATTTTCGGGCTGGTCTTTGGGTAATGCCCGAAATATGTTGGGAAAATTCATTAGGCACCAGAGTACAGTACTCCAAGTGCGCTATATACGCTGTGACATGTGTTGTACATGGGAAGGACAAGGCATGGGACTATCCTCGACGCGATAAGATAGACGCACTTGAATAAGCATACCATATGCTACAGCCCGACACTTGCGACTGAAGAGAGATCCCTGCGTGCAATTGATGTTTCGCATTTCAAGCGAAAATACGCTGTGAAATCCATTAGCTGTGAAGATAAAATGAAGTGCAAGTTCTTAGGAGAAAGTGGGTTGAGGAACGTCTGATTCTGATACATAAAACACTTGATTAACTAAAAAATATTTAAGTATTATATAGACGTCTAGTCGACTTCTATGCCTAGTCACATAGAACATCCTATGCAAATGCCTTCAGGTTAATCCTTCAACAGAAACTCGATTGATTAGCAGCCCAAATAGATCAATAAGATGTGTTTACTTCCCACGCCGAATCAACTTCCGTTTGCATAAGGAACACATCCTTATTAATCGAAAAGATTCCCACACAAGCGAGGCAGAGGAGAGAATTATGCAATACACCTGATAGACACCCTCGCCTTCGGGCTTTGCCAATGCCAGAGGCAGACGAGGGTGCTGTCGGATCCCTCGCTTCCGTTCTCAGGCCGCAGACAGATCTCAGATACAACTCGTATCAGCGCTTGCCAATTATGAAGCCCAAACAGATTCAGTGCAGTTTCTAACGAGCGCACGGAAAGGATTAAGAACTAGAAATTGCCACTCGACCAGCTGTTGCCTGTTGACTCCAGTGGGAAGAAGATGAAAATTCACACGGAAGTAAATGTCGAAGACGACATCATCAGAGAGAGCAAATCTCAAATGCCTGGGACAGCAGCTGCTGGAGCCTGAGCCGCCTGGGAAGTGTTGCTCCTAGCTAAAAGTACCTGCTGCATTCAACATGTGTGCGTGCATCTGTACGTCTCTCTGTGTGTGTGTGTGTGTTGTGGGAAGCACACATGTCTGCAGCACTGCTGTTCTCAGATTCGTTTTCGATTTCGTTTGTGTTCTTGCTTTGCATGAAATCAAACATAATATTTTTATTTCGGTTTTCGAGTTTTTTCCTTTTTCCTTTTGTTTTGTTACATTTGCATCCTGTGGGAAACGTTTCCAGTTGCACTGATTACAGTTATCGACCAGGCATGAGAAAATCCAGTGTCTTCCACCTGCCAACGTAGAATGTTCTAGCATTGTGCTAGGCGAATGTATAGGAAGACCATTTAAGGTTGTTTATCTACATAGCTGAAAAGTATTTCAAACATAATATTATCATAAATTTTGTATAGTTTTTAGTTCTTAACTTTTTAAGGAAAAATATCTTTGAACTAATTATTATTATGATTATTGATGCAATTGTTTGTATAGATCTTAAAAGACATCCACAATATAAACTTAAAATATTACTTGAATTATCTTGCAGCAAATATGATAGTAACGAAGATTCCAAATATATTCAATATTTTATGGTAATTATTTTGATACTATCAATCTCCCGCTTGATGCATTTTAAAACTCATTTTTTATATTGTTGTTAAAATCATTTATTAATTATAATATGCATGGAGCTTGCATTTTAAGCAGCTTTCAGTCTTATTATACAAATAAATGTTATATATGTATAAATATATATTTGAGTCCTATCAACTTTGCATCTCGCTCTGGCGAAGCAGCTTCAAATTTAGTATTAAAGCAGTTACGGGCACTTGACTACAATGCCCAATGTCATTTTCAATCGATTTACGAAAAACATCCGGCAAAGGACTCTGGAGTGTTGGGCACTTGTTGTCCTTGTTTGGTTTGGCAGCAGCAAACGCATGTCCTGCTGGCGACATCCGACATCCTTATTTGCATGGCGTGGGCAATGCGCAGGAAATGTCCGTGAGGCAACTGCAAAAACAGGCCAGAACAACAACAACAACAACAACAACAACAACAATGAGGACAACAACAACTACCTGCTGCTACAGTCGCGTCGCTGCGGCGCTGCGTTGTCGTTGTCGCTGATGTCCTTCGCGCAAAACCGGAAGTAGTCAAGGCTCAAGGTGCAAAACAAGCAGCAGCAGCAGCAGCAGCAGCATGTGGATGATGCATGCACAGAGCGACTGTGCCAGGGACTCAAAACTGAGACACTCAGCGACTGTGGACGGGACACGCGTAACTTGATTCGCGCTCTAATAGATATATCCAAAAAAAAAAAAAGAAGAAGAAATAAAAGGGATCTGTTGATTCCTTGCTGTTCCACCCGCGCTTTTGTTTCTGTGCGAGCCGAGCTCAGCAGGCGGAAGGAAGGAAGTGGCCCAGAAAATTCCCACGAACTGGAACTATAGCCTGGCTCTATGGATGGCTTCCGGTTTATCCATTTGTTTACGCGAATTTTTACGCATGCGCCTGGCCACAGCCATTCAGACGAATGAATGAAACGCCAAACGAGTTATGCAGTTTCATAACAGGATGTTTACTGGTATCCCCAACGGCCATCAGCTGTACCCAACTCTCATCTGCAATGGGCAAGGACATAATCAGCTCAGCTCAGCTCCGCTCGGCTCAGCTTGTCTTGGCGCGGCTCAGCCACATGTGCCACAATTCTCGGAATCATTTGAATGGCGTGCCGGTATTTCGAGCAAATTCCAGGAACCAAAGCTGCAACGCTTTCGCCTCTTTCGCATTTCGCAATTTTAGAGTATTTCTTATGCAGAATGACTAACTGCATTTTGCTTCTTAAGCATGATACAGTTTTACTCTCACAATAAATAGAAAATATATATTTACAGATATATTAATACATTCCTTTGTTTTTAATCTTAAAATGTAATTTTGGATTACTGAAACCTCAAATTCATAAATATTATAAGAGCGGAAAAGGTTCCTTTAATTTTGTCTAAAAATATCTGCCCTGAAAAACTTTTTAGTCTCTAACTAAAGTTGAAAATCTCTTTAATATTATATTTTCTTTTTTTTAATATCTGATCATTTTATCACATATTTATAATATATAATTATATATTCATAAATCGTCGCTTCTTTCTGCTACTATTTACAACTATCAACGTTTTTATATATTTAGTACTTTCTGGTATTTTCTAGTACTCTCTAGTCATATATACTACATTTTGTTACTAATTTCATAATTTACATTAATATGCTGTTTTCTCTTCCTATATACTACTTTTACCTATAATTTAAAGGCTTTCAATTAATTTTTACTACCATTTACTGCTATATACTACTTTCTACTACTAATATTTAATATTTCTACTACTATTATCCCTAATGCAACCTACTATTTTCTCTACTACTATTTACTAATTATACTGCTATTTTCTGCTACTAATATTTACTAATACTACCTACTATATTCTACTACTACTATATACCAGTATATACAACTACATACTATTTGCTTCTATATACAAATCTCTACTACTACGTACTATTTCCTACTACTACTGTTTACTTGTATCACTGTATATACTGCTTCTTTGTATTCCTATATTTCCTACTATTCCTGTTTACTTGTATCACTCTATTTACTACTTCTTTCTATTCCCATATACTTCTATCTGCTCTTTTGTAAAACTACTTTTAGTACAATCAACAACTACTATCTACTAATGCTACTACTTACTCCAGTTTGCTACTGCCTACTATTATCTACTACTATTTACTCCTTGTGTTACTACTATCAACTATCTATCTATCTATCTATCTATCTATCTATCTATCTATCTATCTATCTATCTATCTATCTATCTATCTATCTATCTATCTATCTATCTATCTATCTATCTATCTATCTATCTATCTATCTATCTATCTATCTATCTATCTATCTATATTATAAATATTTTTATATAAATATTATTATTTATATTTAAATGAGTTAAGTTATTCAAGCTCTTCATAAGCTCAACTACTTGAAGTCTTCAATGTTCGAGTACCAACAGGTGGCATTGCTGTCAGTTGCAGCTCTTGGACAACTTGCACTTTAGCCGTATCATGCGACACAGCTCTGGCACGCCCGAGCAGTGCCACGCCCTCTGTATGCTAAATGTCACAGCCACGCGCCTAATTTTCCAGTTTCTTGTGGCAGGCAACGAAGCGAAACTGATAAAAAAAAGTTCGTTTAAGCCAAGTACAAAAAAAAAACGAAAACAAAAACAAAAACAAAACATGAAGTACGCTTGCAAAGTGAAAGATGTTGACCGCAGCGTATAGAAGGGGCGTGGGGGGGGGGGCAATCGAAGGGAGTTGAGTGAAGGGCAGAGAGAGAGAGAGAGTGTGGAGGAGGAGTGGAGATGCTGCATGCGCCGCATGCGTGCGGAGTGCATGACCCCAATTTCTTTTGGCTGTGTGTTTTGGGGCTTCTTGTTGTTGTTGCTCTTTGCTTATTATTCAAAACGGCAAAAGGCGCCCTGCAGCAACACAGTCGAGCAGGGGCTGAGGGGGCGCTGAGCAAGGCTTTGTGGAAGGATGATGTATGATGCGCTTTCAATTTGGAGCAGCAGGACATCTGTTTGGCCAACGGATGGGCTACCTGCGCAGCAGCAGCAGCCCCAACAACCGGTTTACAGGTGCTAACTGGGCATCGACGACTGGGACTCTGGACTTGGGCCCCAACGACGTTTGCCCCACAGCCCGCAGCTTTTGGCGGCCATAAATTTGTGTTTAATTTAAAAACTTTTCACTCTTCGCTCGCATTTTACTGCCTAATTTATGGCGCGAAAAGATTTTTGTTTAAATATTGAAACTTCCCAGGAGCTGCACTCGCATCCACAGCCACAGCCACAGCCGACCCAGGTCCATCCCGGCCACTTGAAAGTGAGGTGAAATTTTTTTCTCTTGCCCCTTGTAAAATTGGGTGTTGACTTGATGGGTTTTTTCCCCGTTTCTGTTGTTATTCTCGTTCTCATTCATATGCAAATGTTTTCTTGCAAATTAATGAAGAGCGATTTTTATGTACAAATTTCAACAACTTTATTGAACCTCCTTCAGCTGGATGAGCCCCTGCCCACATCTCTGGCCATTTATCAAAGAGCCCCCATATGATTTATAATGTTTGCTAACTTAAATCGAGAGGCATTCGTCTCGTTGCACTCGAAGGGACATTTGAAAGGCTCGAACTACTCCTAAATATTGTACTTACAAATATAAATATACATTTATATTAGGATAAACATAAAAACTAATATATATAATAATTATTCTTTATATTTATCTTACAATAATTATATATTATTTTAAGATAAATATAAAACTAAAATAAAATAATTATCTTACAATAATAATATATTATTGCAAGATATATAAAAATATATATTAAAAATAAAAAAATGATTATTATTATTAAATATATTTATACTTATTTTACAATTATATTTTTTTGTAAATAAAAAAATAAAAAAAAATTACTTTATTTTCAGCTATTGGATTTTTTTTTTAATTTTAATATCAAGTATATATAATATATTTAAACTATGAAAGATTTTAATTTTAAAATTTATATTTTTTTTTTATTTTTTTTTTTTTTGTAAATTTAATGCTAAATACTTAAAAATACTTTTATTCATTTTTAACAATTATATATTTATTTAATTAATTTTCCCTCTATTTTCATTGCAGCCCTCGATTTTGGCATATTTATTTTTTGGGCGCCAAAAAACTGCCCAAAACTGGCAAACCCTTTCACATGCAAATCGTTTGCCATAACGGACCAAATACAAATCCCTTTATGCGAAGTTCCTGCAGCTTATCTATGGTCCTTTGGCTGCTATGGAAAAAAAACAACCCTTCGATAGACAAAGGACTGCGAAACTCGTACATTGACTTCATCAAGCCGATTTGCGCGGGCAACATTTTTGTTCTAAACTAAATATTAGACATTAATATATAAAATATTTTATTAAAATTATTTATATTAATTAAAGTTATTTCAATATAAGATGTATAAATAAACTCAATTTTTTCTGCAAGTCTGTTGGTCGCGCAACAATGTTGCTGCAACATTTCTCTCACGTCGCAACATTTGGGAGAAACACACTAAATATGCACACAAAACGCGTTTCGCTCAGCAACTGTCACACAGTAGTTGTCCCGCTCTAACGCGCAGGCGCACCCAGCTTACCGCTCACGAACAGCAGAAGCAAGCAGGGATGACCACGAAAAATGTGCCTGTTTGCGCTAGCAGCATTTCTGTTGCTGCTTGTGCTGCAACCATGCTCTCTCGCGCTCGCTCTCTTTCCCTTACCCTCTCTCACTATTACACTCGCGTCGGCTCTCTCGACGCGGCGGCTGAAAAACAAATTTAAAAAATAAAATGTTTTCTGCTTTCATTCTGTTTTGGATTCTTGCACTGTGCGGTTCGTTGCGGCTGCTTCGTTGTTTTGTCGCCAATTCGCTCTGTGGCTCTTACGTCGTGCACATCGTTCGGTCGTGTCGCGCGTCGCTTCGAAATTTTTGTAGCCCGCAACATAAGCAGCAAATGCAAAGCGCACCAAATTCAAATTTCAAGTGTGCAACAAATAATTTGAATACGAATTACAAAGCATGTTCAGTGTGTAACAAGAAGCCAAGCTGCCAATTCTAAAATCTCTTGGTAGCCAAAAATCACAAAAAGTGCACGAACAAAAAAATTGTTTTCCAAATGGTTTTTTAAAAAATAAAAAGCATCAACCTAAGGCAAATAGAATTTTTGCATGTGTGCCCGCGTGTGTCTCTATGGGTCGGCTGAGTGCGATTTTTATATAGCAATTCTTTAGCGGCACTTTTGCCCCCATCTCTCGCCCCCGCTGTGCGTGAGAAGGAGACGGCCGCCAATTCGCCCAAAAGCCAAAATCCGTCGAATTCTCGTCCCACAACAGAGAAAGAAAATGTGGCGCGTGCACGTGTAACACAACATAATAATAAAATAAAGCACACACACACACACACACTAAAGCAACAACAACAGCAAAATGCACATAACAGCAACAGCGAATTGCCAAAACATGTGCCGCAGCTAGCTGCAAAAGAGAATCGCCGAAAATACAATAAACTCCTATTTTTTATGTTGTCACCGAGTGTGTGCGTGTGAGTGAAGCAGCAACAACAACAAGGCCGCCCCACTAAGGATTATTACACTAATAACAACACACACCCAACACACCAACACAGCAGCAGCAACACAGCATTTTATTTGTTGCAACAGGCGAAGCAACAAAAACAGCAATAAACATGCAGTGGATTAAATGTTTATTAACCGCATTTATTTGCTTCACAGTCATTGTGCAGGTAAGTTCTCCCTCTCCCTCTCACTCTTTCCCGCCTTGCATTTGATTTTCGCCGTTCGGTAGGCTCAGCAACTTGTTGTTGGTTTTCTTTGGTTCCTCCTTTTTCGGTGATTCGCGCTACACACATGCGCGCCTGTATTTTGCAGCTGCCGCTTTGCGTGTGTGCGTGAAGGAGAGAGCTTTTAGCGTTGCCAGCCTGCTAGCAATTCAGGAGATGAACATTATCTAGCCTTTTTTTTTAGCTGGAAGTTTAGTTATTTTCGAGAGAATTGGGAATTTAAATATGCTGACGAGATGTCGAATTTAAATTTATTGATTGCAATTTTTAATTACTAAAATAGCAGCATTTTATTTTTAATATCAGCTTGCCCTTAACAATTTATATAACGTAAAACTGTAATATGAGAAGTTGAGTTTAGTTCAGAAAACAGCTGAGTAAACAGGGGTTGGTTTTATTTCTTTTATTTTGTGAAAGGACACCCTTCGCACTCGTGTAGATGGAAACTAGTTTTCGGCTTTTCAATGGCCAAACAGGTCCACGCCGAAAATTGAACAGTCTCTACGCAGCCTCACAAAATTACCACCAACGGCGCATGCCTGAAAAATGCAAAAAAAAAAAAATAATAAAAATAAAATGAAACAGAAAATCGAGAAGCTGCTCGATTTCAATATGAAACTTGAATGCACACATACAAGTGATGTGCGTGTGTGTGTGTGTGTAAAAATGGGTAACATCTGCCGATGCCGATGTTTTTGCATGCGCTTCTTACTTGGGCGTTTTTGGCTACACTTTGCGTAGGTCAACGTCAACATCAACGTCAACCAACGTCAGAGTCAGAGCCAGCGTCGTCGACACATGCGCAGCGGCACTTGCTGTTGTATTTTGCTTTGCCTGTGCTTCCTTCATTGATCTTTAACGCCAGCATCCCCTGAGCATTGCATGTGGCGTTGCTCCACTTCTTCTGTGCGTCTCTTTGCCGCAGTTGCCGTTTACTTTTTTCCCCCATTTAGTTGCTAATTTTAACAGCACTCGAAAAAATGTCTGGAAGCCTCCTGCGGTCTTGAGTTTCGTCCAGCTGAAAAGTTGCCAGGCTCCGAGCTTGAAAATGCAGCTGTTATTGTTCAGCTTTAGCCTTCCGATACGTGCTAGCTTCAACAATCTGGCAGCACTAAAAATAAGAATAGCTTTTTGCGCTCGTATTAGAATCAAGCATTAAAAGCTCCCTCTTTGCCGCTGTCCCTCTCTCTCTCTCACTCTCTGTCTCTCGCCTTTCCTCTGCTTCTCTCCTTCGATGTCTATCGCTTTGTTTCTTATTCTCACATGCTGCGCTTAAAATATCACTTAACTATCAAATAACCGTACTGGGTGTCTATCTGCTTATCACACAAATACTACACACACACACACGCACACACACATAGTCGACATGCTGTAATTGTTGTTCTTTCTTCTGTTTTGCATTTCGTGCAATTTTCATATTAACATTGACGTCGAGTGAATGAGCGAACGAACGAATGAATGAATGAATAACTCTGAACTGAGCTGCGCCGCTTCATCATCTTCGCTGTCTTTGTCTGGCGCGCTTCATAAGAGATAATTAATTGCAATTTAGACGCAAGAGTGCGACAGAGAGGTGGGAGCAACAACTCCCACGCACGCACAGAAGCTGTTTCACTTGCGCTTATAACTGTTTCCCAAGTCCGTTGTTAACGGTTGATTATAATGATGACGTTAAATGATTAATAAACAACGTAGCGAAGCCAAAGGGCAGCTCTATCCGCTCCATCTTTGTCTCTTTCTCTCTCTTTCTTTCTGTCTTACTCTTGCAAGTAGCTGGAGCTAAGCAAACACCTGTAAGAAAATTGTATTAAAATGTAAGTAAAATGCGTGCGTTCATACATTTTAATGTCTATTCTGTGCGCATGTGTGCATGTGTGTGTGTGTTGTAACCCACAACATTCAAACTGTCAGTCAGTCAGTCAGTCAGTCAGTTAGGCAGTCAACGTAAGTTGACGTGGAAGACACTGGGCAGAAATGGCAAAGAGCGCTGGGGGTTGCGGGTCGCGGGTCGCGGGTCTCGTCAAGCCTGAGTGATCATGGCAAAGGAGAAACAGAAACAGAAACAGAAGAGGCAGAAGAAGTACAACGCTCATATAGAGTATAAATTTACCATGGCTCGTAAAAACCAACAGCTAACTGAGCAAACGGAGTCGAGCAAAAGGTAAACAATGCAACGCACTATTTTCTAACACTTTTAACAAGTGTCTGTCCCGTTCCGGCTCCATCTCCAGCTCCGTCTCTGCCGCCCTGCCTAGGCCAGCCCTGGGATAACGCGGCATAACTTGGCATTTCAGCTTTCCAGTTCTCTCCACTGGCTCATTTTTTCCCCTCTTTATTTATGTGTGCCCAAAAGGTCTTCAAGCGTAATAAAGTTCATAGTTGAAGGCAAAACAAGTCAAAAAACAAAAAAAAAAAAAAACATAACAAAAGAACTATAACAAGTGTATAAAATTATGAAATTTTCCATCTAGGGAAATGCATATGTATATATACAAACGCTCAGAGAAAGCTATTTTACTTTATTTATTTTGCTATAAATTCACTGCTGCATTATGTGGGTGGCGGTGAGCAGAATTTCCCTGCTTGGGAAATTGTTGGTCGACTGTCAAAAAGTGTGGGAACAGTTTATGCACCGCATTTGAGCATTCGAACGGTGTCAAATTGTTGAACAAAACTATTTTGGCTCTGTGTCATAGCACATCAGTTAAAACTCTGCACCGCTTTGTTTCTTTTCCCACCAACCACGTGTCTGTCTGTGTGTGTGTAAATGTTTCGCTGTTATGCAAATTGATTTGCTTTGTACATATTTTGACAATCGCCTGCGCCTTTGTTTGAGTGCGCTTTGGCGCTTTTTGTTTGCCTCTTCATCTTTGCTGCGTGTGTATGTGTGTGTGTGTGTGTGTGTTGCATATCAAACAGTCGGACAGCCATAGCTGTATAGCTGTATCATGCCCTGCACTTGCCTCCTAACCTTCCTTCCGCTCACTGCTTTTTCCAGCATTTCTTTCGCGCGAGCTTTTTCTCTGTGAGAGAGCCAGAAGTGCGCACTGCGCAGTCTGTGCGCTGCCTCGCATCAGCAACGCATCATTGCTGATCGTCTATTAATTCTTATTCGTACACTACTATTTTTTCGCACTACTCTTCTTCAAAGCTCCGTTCGGAAAACGGGTTTTTGCTCGCTCTTGGCTGCGGCGCTCTCGCAGCTTGCGGAGGCTGTTGGCAGCAGCTGCCAGCTGCACTTTATGAAGCCAGCAAAAAACGAAAGAAAAAAAAAAGCAAATCATAAAAAAACAACAACACTCCAATTCACTTTTAAGTCACGTTTTGCTCTTTTTGCGCTTTGGCGCTGCTCTTTCGGCTGCAGGCTGCACCAGCTGACAACAACAGCAACAACACACGCTAAACTGTTATAGCCATGGGGCTTTTGCGCTCTCTCAGAGAGAGGAGAGGCTCTCTGAGTTGTGCACGCTCTCGCTCTGCCACTCTCCCATTCGCGCGCTCTCTCTTGCTCTCTTTCAACATGGCTGGCTGTGCATAGATGCACTGCCGTCTGCTGGCCGCTTCTTCACCTGGCGTTCGCTCGCTTCTCGCTTACACCTTTGGCTGCGCCTCCGACTGAACTCACCGACGCGAAGTCGGGCCGTCGCTTCGTCGTTCGATCGCTCGTTCCTTTGCTCGGTCGTTCGTTCGTTCGCTCGTTCGCTGCTTCGTTTGTTCGTTTTAACCATCAATGTTGACCGGCAAAATCGTATGCCGTGGGAAACAATTCGGTTTTACTTGTACATTTTTTTCCAACGTTTTTCTTCTTCTTCTTCTTCGCTGCCTGTTGCCGTCGTCGTCGCTGCCGCTGCCGCTGCCGTTGCTGCTGCTGTTGCTGCTGCTTCTTTTTGTGCTGCTCTTTTGCGTCCGTTTTGCCGTGTGTTGTTTTGTTTTTATTATTTCTTTTTTTTTTTGTTTTTTCTTTTTTGAGTGTGTGTTGGCCCGCTGCTTATTAATACACGTTTTGTTGTACGTTGCGCAGCAGCGACGCCGTCGACGTCTCAGTCTGCGTCCGCGCCCGCCGCCTGCATTGGTCTGCGCGTTCGTTGCTTAAGTCTTTCGTTTTGCGTGTGTCTTGGGCGTTTTTGCCTGCCCGTTTGATTTGTACGAGTCCTATGCACTATTGCAAGCCGCATTCACAATTGCTAGAGCATCAATAATTTATTTATCTTATCAAATGCTCTCCCTCTCTCTCCCTCACTCTCTCTCTCTTTACTATTTGTATCCCTGACTGACGTCCAGCACTTACACGATTACAAAGGCGTGCGGCAAATGTTAGCGCCAGAGCTCAATTGCCAAGCCCATTAAATGTTAGTTAAGCAGCTTTGCTACAGTTTTTCATCGTCGCCCTTTTTGTGTGATCGCACTGTGCGTGGTCTGCGAGCCACGCTTTAATTCTCTTTTCCTTTCCTCTTTCGGGGCCCCCAACGGATTACACCTGTGCTTTCGAGGGGGCATTGCTTACACAGCATCTGAGCGAAGACATGAGAAGAGGCAACAGCAGACGCACTTCTGCTTAATTGAGCAATTAAACACCCATGTTCGTACAAAGAGATGAAGTAAGCCAGCAACAACAATCACAACAACAGCGGGCAGAGCAACCGCAGCAACACAAACAATAAAAGCTTCCCAAGCCAACGCATGTGGAGCAGCTAGAGAACTAGCTGCGTCTCTCCCTCTCTCTCTCTCTCTCGCTCTCTCTTTCTCATGTCTTGTTAACAATTAAATTGTCATTTTAACAAGCTTCACTTGTTGTTGTTCAAATGTTAATTGCCGAACAGTTATAGAAAACGGGCAGCAATCAGAGCAATAACTCTAGATCGCCTGTTTTTGGGCATTGCCTTGTCGTGCTATTGAGAGTTGAGAGTTTCGAGCCCATTTATGGATGCCATCGAAGTCATAATTATGTGTCTTAACCGCGGCCATATATGCGATCAAGAATTTCCCTAAAAACATTTCCCAATCAGAAAACTGTTCCCATCGAAAAGCTCTTGCTAATCTCTCAGCCAGGTGTAGCTTTGTGCGTCTTTGGAAATGAATAATGAATTCAAATTAATTAAGTTGTTAACACGCGCTGACCTATTTTACAAATTCGATCTCACACCCAGCGTCGTAAAATGCAAAGGCGAATTAATTGAGAAATTTATGACAGACGCAGCGATCAAATCAAACAAATTTGCAAATCCAAATATGCAAATGTGTGCGACGTCGAGTCGCCGCGGCGGCGCTTCAAAAACGAAACGAAGTCCGATTCAGTTGGAGGCCGGAGAGAGGCGACCGCTCGCTGTGCATTTGTTGCCTGGTTCTTGACTCTTAATATTTCATAAGTCCGCTTTGTCCTTTGCAGGGGTCTCTTTGGCGCGATCTGCAGCCAATTGCTACTCGATTTGGTATTTGGTTTGGTTTGCTTCGGTTCGGTTTGGCTTTGGCTTTCGGCTTGGGCTTGGGCTGTGCTGATCGCCTCGCGAAATTCCGCAGCGTGTTTCATTTATTTTTGTGCAGCTTTTTTTTTTGCATTTTTGCCTGGCCTGGAATACCATGTTGAAAGATTTATTGTCGTGTTGCCGGGGATGCTGCATTCTTGTTGATTCTTTTTTGAGCCTGCTGCAGCGATCGAGCGATCGCAACGTCAACTTAAATAAATTGCTTTTTAATTTGATTATACTAATGCAATATTCTCTCTCTCTCTCTCGCAGGTTCACAGTTCCGGCAATTTCGAGTTGCGGCTGAAATACTTCAGCAATGAGCACGGCAGGGACAACGAGGGCCATTGCTGCACTGGGGAGAAGGATGCGACGACGGGCAAGTGCATCGGCACCTGCAAGACGAGATTTCGGGTCTGCCTGAAGCACTACCAGGCGACCATAGACACCACGTCGCAGTGCACGTACGGTGATGTGGTCACGCCCATTCTGGGCGAGAACTCCTTCAATCTGACGGATGCGCAAAGCTTGCAGAGCAGAGGCTTCACGAATCCCATCCAGTTCGCCTTCAACTTTGCCTGGCCGGTAAGTGAACACTATACACTATATATATATGCGATCCCCCGATATGCGTACGCCGTCTATATATAGATCAGCACACATATTTCCGCGCAGCGTGACTCAGTTTCCTCCTGCTCAGTCAGTCAGTCAATAAAATTTTCATTGCTGTCTCTTTAGCTCAGTGTAATTTCTTTTTACTCCTCTTCGCTTTTGTTTTTATATTTTACTTTGCGGCATCTTTTGCTAATTTGTTTGGGGGCTTTTTATAGCACAGCACAGCGCAGCAGAGCGACTGTGCGTCGCACTTATTTCCGCCCGTAGCCTGTGTCCTTGTCAAGGGTTGTTGCCGCAAACATCTGTCGGCTATTAAAAAAAAAGTGCGCCGCGAAACGCGTGCGCCGCCGCGCACCACCAGCGACAATTTCCAGCTCGCTGACTACGGCCGGGCCGCAGGAGGGAGGCGGCCGCTGCGGGCTGTCTCTCGCCAAGCAACCCTAAGCAAGCGAACGTTACTTTTTTTCTAGACAGCAACGCGGAGAGAGACTGACTTTTGATCACCTTTGCAGATTTATGTACCACCCTGTGCACCACCGTCCCCCCCCTCTCTCTCTCTCTCTGCATTTGCTATGCGCACGTGTTTGCCTAATAAATTACTTAAAATTTGAAATACTTGCACTGTAAAGCCGAATTCCACATTTATTGTGCTTCTGGCTCTGCCTCTGCTTCTTCTTCTTTTCTGCTCCAGTGGCCAAGAAATACGCGCATATATTTCAGTGGCGGTAGCATGCGATGCATTTCTTAATTATAACGAGTATTACAGCCATAGCCCCTACCTCTGCCGCTACCTCTGCCGCTGCTGCCCCTGCCGCTGCTAGCATTTTGTAACGTATTTTTCAAGCGACTTTTCGCTTGTCAGCGCGCCCGCAGCGTGTGCGGCGGTTGAATTAAGGGGTGGATTTGCTGCACCACTCCCTGCCATACCTCTCTCTCTCTCTCTCCGTCTCTCTCTCTCCCGCTCTTCCTGTTCCGTCGCTCTAATCGCTTGCGCGCATGTGCAGCGTCACTATTATTATCATTACACACATGCGTGGACTAAAGTGGCAAAGTCATGGGTTGGGGCACAACAAACACACACACTCACACACACACACACACACACACATAGGTGTCTATCTAGCTGGACTTATCGGCACGTGAACTGTGTTGCGGCAAGTTGCATAAATTTCGAGCAGCTGCTGCGGGCGAAGCGAAAATTATGCATAAATATGCTAAAATGCATTAGCAACTGGCAATTAGCGCCGAGTTTCCCAATGTAAAGTCTATTTTAGCCACGCGCCAAGAAGGTAATTAACTTAATTTAGTGGGGAAATCTTAAATCAATTGATGCAGTCAAGAATCCCGAATTGCCAAATGTCAAATGGTAGGAAATTTAGGTATATCTCGGTCAGGCAACGCTCTATTTCTGTGTTAACTTCAAATATTTCTAGGTCAAGCTACAAAGCGTAATTATAGTCAGCGACTAGACGTGCCGCAGTGGCAGCAGCAACTAATTTAATGTTGCACTTAATTAAAAGAGAGAAAAAACGAGGCACGGGCTGGGCGCGGGGCACGCATGCCACGGCGAGTCGGGGCGAAAGAGAGAGAGGGACAGATTGAGGTGGCTCTTGCATTGGGGGTTGCCGGAGACCCTCCTCTTCAGCTGCTGCCAATCGTTGACTATTTTTAGCAGACGTTGTCTGTGGCTGTGCCTCTAGATGCAGCTCTGGCTGCCGCTGCTTGTGTATTGAACTTTGTTACTTTTGTCTGTCTGTCTGCGGGCGTCTTGTCTTGTCTTGTCTGTTGCCGCTGCTGCCTCGGTTGCTACGTGGCTGCCACTCCTACTCCACACATGCGCCCTATGCATTTGGCATGCACTTCACCCTATGCTGCAGATATTGACGTTGATATACAGCGTCGTCGCACGCGATATACGCTCGCCTCTCTCTCTAAGTGTGTGTGTGTGTGTGTGTCGCTCATTTATTTTTGGAGCTCATATGCTTTATATATATAAATATATGTTTTATGTGTCTTGTCTTTTTTTTTTAATAACCATAATAATAACTCGTCGTCAGAGTTTGCTAGAATATTAGAAAGTTTTCCGCATTTGAGGAATATATTTATATAATATAATGTCCAATTGGCAATGTTTATGCACTGCAAATTTCCCAATAAATGCATTCGATGAATTCCCATTGTTAGCTGTCGATGATCCATGTGCATACGTGTGTGTTTGAGTCTTTCTGTCTGTCTGATTTGCTTCCTGTCGAGCCCATCAGCTCTGTGCCTATGTGCGAATGCAGTTTTCAATGTCTGGCAAGCGCTTTGGCTGCTTATGCAATCAAACGGCACTGCGCTTATCAACTAAATTAATTCTACATCTGCCGCCCACGCAACAACAGCAGCAGCAGCGATGCAGCAATCGAAAGTTAGTCGAAAATTAGTCATTTACATGCAATGCATAGTCGCAGTCAAACGTAAACTCGAATTCGGATTCGAAGCCAGACGCACTCACACGCCCAGCAACCAGTGTTGCCACCTCTGCAAGCTGCAGCTCAGCTCTGTTCAGATGTTGCCAATACGCATATATACATGTGCATAGCAACATTTGTATATATGCATTTCGGCTATTCGATTTTGTGTCATCTCTGCCGGTTTTTGCCACGCCTCACCGCCATGCTGCCCCTCCCCGCATTTGTAATCAAGTGTGAATTGAGGGCGCTGCCAGTTGCCAACTGCTGTGCATTTGCATTTGCATTTGAAATGTGTGTGTGTGTGAGTGTTGTTGTTGGCCAGCTTGGGGCATGTGGGCGGCTGCGGCTCTGTCATAATCTGTTTATAATGAGCTCTGTGGGCTGTGGGATCTAAGTAAGAGGGCTTTGGAGCCATTAGCTCTCGTAGCTGGTTATGGCCCCGATGATATCTGCGTTAAATGCGCGTAAGTGCAGCATTTCGTTTAGCCGCAACAAATGGATTATGATTTCCGCTGTGATAAGCCCAGCTCTTCCTCTCTCTGATATCGTAATGCCGAAATATCAAACTCTTTTAACACCAACTTTCTTTTCACCTTCTTGCAGGGCACCTTCACGCTGATCGTCGAGGCCTGGCACGACACGAACAACAGCGCCAACGCGCGCTCCAACAGTAAGTACCGAAAGTTTGGCAACGCATATCCTGTGCTCGATCATAATTTGCATCCTGCTTCCTGTCGAGCAATTTATGCATATTTCGTTTTGGCGCTGACGAGGATCAATGATCCTGCGAGCGACACCTGATATACTCGAATTTCTAGCTTGGCTAACTGCGCAACTAACCAAGTGTGTGTGCGAGTGTGTGTGTGTGCGAGTGTGTGTGTGTGTGTGTGTGTGTGTAAGATTTCCGGCACATTGAATGGTTTTAAATAACAGCCAGGCTGAGGCATTGAGCCAGCGTCAGGTTTAGCACCGTTTGCCAGCCCTTCCACTCGCCTGGGGATAAGCCGAGCCAGCTACGAGGCGAACACCGCAAAGTTGTCGCCTTTGTTGTCTGCTCACTCCCTTTGGAGCGGAAGTGTGTGCAGAGGTCGGGCTGCTCGTTGTCGTCGTCGTCTCATTTACTCGGCTGTGCCATGCAGTTTTTAGCTTGGCTTGGCTTGTGTGTGGCTTTTGGTCTTTTGCTTAATCACGAACTGGCGAGGTCTACGAGGCGCAGGACTTTGATTATTTCTTGCCGTGGAATTTAGTGATCGTGTAATTCATCTTCGAACAATGCGACATGCATTGAGACGAGCGCCTGATTTAGCAGCGCGATAAGGACCACACACACACACAGACACATCTACATCTGCTGGGTATTGTTTCGTGTAATCTGTGTGGTCTCTATCCAAGGACATCGCTGCACATCATTTTCTCTGCGCTATCAATTTGTGTTCTCCCTCACATTTCGATCAGAGCAGGTTTTTCTTTTCGTTTTTCCCACACACTGCTCGAGCTACCTGCCTTTTGTTACCTGCATAATCTCTCCAGACATTTCTCTGGCCCCAGATTTATGTGGCTTTCCACTGAATTTCCACTACCATTGAGCGTAAATTCATCCTCAGCTCCTTTAGGAATTTTAATTGTTTTTTTGTCCGTAGTTTTCCTTGGACCTACGACATCCTGCTGAGATCTTTCAGGGCAATAGATCTCCATCGGCTAGCTGAAGCGGACTCTAGGCAATTTCAATTTGGCGCAGTTTTCTAGTCGGGCTTGTCAAGGATTAATTTCATTATTTCAAAGTCTGCAACTCCTTTGGAGGCTCTCCCGCATAGCCATAGCCGAGCCTCGCTCGAGTGCGTTGCATGGCCGGCAACACGTTTAGCAGCTCTTTTTGCTTTTTGTTATATTCGTTTAACATAAATTACATACAGAAAAGGAGAAAAAGACAGCCGCAGCCGCTGAAGAAACCTGCAGCAGAGAGTGGAGCGGGCAGGGGGCAGCCGCGACTGTGGCGACCTTTTCGCCAGTTAGCCTGCAGGCAGGAGGCCAGCAGTTGTTTGCCTGCCAGCCGACTGGCCAACGGTCTGTTCGACTGGCTGACTGGAACGAGAAGAAGGAGGAGGAGGAGGAGGGGGAGCAGGAGGAGGAGGAGGAGACACACACAGCTTGAGCGTCGTGCAAGGTGATTCTTGGCTTGATGCGTCGAAATCTTTCAACTCATGCTCTCGAGATATTTGCTGGCGTTGCTCTTCTCGTTCTCTCTCTCTCTCTCTGGTTTTTTTTTCACCTATCCCTACCTACCAATTAATCTCTGCCAATGCCAAAGTTGTTAGTTGCACGTTGTTGTTGCTGGCGATGTTGTTAAAATGCTTATCTTTTAATTTTAACTCATTGGATCAAGCAGCAGCAGCAGCCCAGCAACAGTCGCAGCCGAGCGTCGAGAGTCCCGGGGTCTCTGTGCCACAGAAACACAAAAGTCGATCCCTCTCCCTCCCTTTGCCAATGTACGACGCTTCGTCGTGTGTCTTGATAAAATGGTATTTTATAAATTCCTTTAGCAGCAGTCAGCGCGATGCGATGGCAACGGCAACAGCAACAGCAACATCGACTGCGACTGCGACTAAATATTTGCAGTTGCTCCGGCCTCACACTCAAGCCTTGCCCCTTGTCAGAGTCAAGTTTAAGATGCTGCCCCGTGTAAATTTGCTGCACACAAATTTCACAAAGCGAAGAACAAAATGTTGAGCGAGATGTGCATGGAAATGTTGGATTTAGAACAAATTGGGCACAAATTGTCTATTTGAATGTTCAGAGATTGCAAAAGGGAATTTAGGAAAACTGATGTAGCAACGCTGCCAGTTCGTCTAATGCAATAAATACCCCCAGCAGGGAAATTTGGATTATTTTTTGTTCCCACTATTCATGTCATTAAAATCAACTTTTCGCTTGCTGCGAAAGTTGTCGCACGCAACTTTTCACTTTGAGTGTGCGAAATGTCTTCTCTGCTCATATCCTTCTTGCAGATAAATAATTAACAAACAAAAAATACCGTTTTGCGTAAATATTTGCAGAAATTGTTGTGCATGATTTTCCACATTTATTTCTATTTGTTTGCGCACAACTCGCCAAACTGGACGCAGGCGAACAAAAATTAGAAAAAAAAAACCTGCAGTCAAATTGTGCGTTGCGCTTGAAGCGTTGCCGGTACGTCGCCTAATAACCTGTCATGCCACAAATCTGTTGTGTGTGTGTGTTGCAAATGTAAATAAAACCGCAAGACACGAAATATTCAATTCTTTTTCGCTTATTTGCGAATTAAATTTTTTGGGGGAATGTTGTTGGTGCAAGTTGAGCGTTTTTCCATGTTGCCACGTCAGGTGAAGCCAGCTCGCAACTGGCTTAGAATTTTGTTTATGCAACACACACACACAAGCACACTTACACACACACACACACTGGGAAATATTTTTGGCTGCTTTTGGTAATTAATTAGTTGATATTTTTGAATATGGTTATAGTTTAGTCAAAAGTTTTGGCAACCAGTCGGGCCGCTTGTCAATGCCAGCTCTCAATTTATGGGGCCAACAGCATTTCAGGCCATATTTGTGTTCGCCACTCGCACAGAATCTTAGCCGAGTGCAGCGTCCCCCCGTTCCCTTTGGACAACAACTTCTACTTTCACTAACGACTCTTGCTTTTGCTGGACTGTTTCAAAATGGATTTTCACTTAATTCTTGGCCAAGCTCGAAGAGATTTACTGCCATTTACATACACACACAGATACGAATAGGTTCTACACCTGTATTTGTATTGGTGTCTGCTTCTTTTTTAGCCTAACAAAAGTCTTGGCCCGCTTCAGCCACGGCTTGAGGTTCGACTTGGCTGCATGCAATTCGAATAGTCATGCACCTGCAATTTACTTTATAGACCATGGCATAATGTGGCTATATAAAACAGCTATGTATACACACACACACACACACACACTGGCCCAAACAAGTTGCCATCCAATAGTTTCTCAAAAAAAAAAAAAGAAGAAAAAAAAAGACCGGTCCGCTTGGCTCAGCGAACAGCTGAAAATGCAACTGATGTTCGTCTGCGCCGCTCAGTTGGTCGTGTGTTGCATGGCTGGCTGACTGGCTGGCTGACTGGCTGGCTGGCTGGTTGCCTGGCTGTTGCCGCCCGCTCTGCATGCTGCCTGCAAATACCAAGTACTTACCCCCGGCTGGTCGCATACCTTGGCATGGCACTTGACTTGTGCGCCTGCGCAGCGAGTGTGACAAGCGCAATTGCTTTGCAGTTGCACTTTTCGTATATTTACTATTCGAATTTCTAATCTAACAAAATTCCAAGCGTCTGTTAAAGCCGCCAGCGCCTAGCTAGGCCCAGCCTCAGCCTCAGCAAGTTCACTCGATACCCTTAAAAACTGTAAACTGAATTCAATTAATCTTCATTGGGGATATCTCCACTCGTATTTTCTCAGACTTTACTTATCTCTCTAACCTTTCTCTCTGTTATTTCAGATCTGCTCATACAACGTCTGTCCGTGCAGCAAGTGCTGGACGTCTCATCCGAGTGGAAGACGAACAAATCCGAGTCGCAGTACACATCGCTCGAATACGACTTTCGCGTCACCTGCGATCCGCACTATTACGGCTCCGGGTGTGCGAATCTGTGCCGACCTCGAGACGACCAATTCGGCCACTACAC
The DNA here is from genome assembly GCA_035046225.1 of Drosophila pegasa. Lineage (NCBI taxonomy): Eukaryota > Metazoa > Arthropoda > Insecta > Diptera > Drosophilidae > Drosophila > Drosophila pegasa. The sequence continues at coordinate 13,875,821 of JAWNOD010000398.1, read as the reverse complement.
ATGCTCCGAGACGGGCGAAATTATCTGCCTGACCGGCTGGCAGGGCACGTACTGCGAGAAACGTAAGTATCTAACAGATATGCATATGAGTAAGCTAGCCTTAAGATACAGATACACATAAATAATATCCCATTGAAAGGCAGAGGGGGGCAACTACTTCAGTTCCATTCGCTACGAAAAACGATTTTTTACATTCTTTTCGCTGAAGCTCTTGGATCGTGTTTGTTGTTGCTGCTGCTGCTGTTGCTTTATCAAGTGGACACAACGTGCCGCGTTTCTTGTGCCGCACTTGACGGGCAGCTCTCATTATTATTGAAAATCACTTGCTTGTCAAATCAAATGAGATGATTGTACACAATATGTGAGCGGAGACAGGAAGAGAGGAGCATCGAGGGGGGGGGGGCGGTAGTGGGGTACGTTCACAAGGAGCTGCTAACGAATTAAAAGTGTAATTATTTTCAATGCGTAGCAGAGACGCAATGATTTGACAAAAATGCCAAAAGCACATTTGAATATCGATGAAATGCCGTAAAGTGGAAGAATAGTCAAACAAATACATTAAAAATCAATGAATATTTCTGAAGATCTCTCCCTCTCTCTCTCTGCTTCGTTTTGGGGAAAAATCATTTGTCATTTGGCGTGAGGCAGAACAAAACGTCTAACGAACTGAAAACTGAAAACCGAAAGAAATCACTGAGGCAGCCGAAGCAAAACAAAACAAAATAAAAGCAAACGCAAAAGCAGAAACAACACAAGCTGAACTCGAACTCGGCCCTTTGTAGTAGCCCACAAGCTACCTATGCAGCATTTTCGGGGGCACACACACACACACACATACATAGGCGCACGCACAGGGACCGTGAATCAGAGCACACAAAACTGACGAAGAGCACAAAAATCTTCCCACGCCAAGTGCAAGTGGCCCCAGGTTCCATATTCGAGGTGTGGTGTGGACACACACACATGCACACACTCACATACACATACACACGTAGCTACAACAAATACAGGCTACAGCTACAGGCAATCGCAGCAGCCTCTTGATCATCATGACGTACCGTCGTGGCTGATGTCGTTTTTGAGTATCTTCGTCGTCTGCATGCCGCGCATTGCTGAGGACGAGACCAGAACTTCCTTTAGGGCCGGCCACGGCTGATTACACCATAAATGTGGTCCGAGCTTCCAAACCGGGTCTGCCCGAACTGCTTGCCTGCCTGCCTGCCAGTCAGCCAGCTTCTGCTGCTTCTTCTTCTTCTTTTTCGGACACATAATTTTGTGTCCTTCTGCTGCCGCTTGAGCAGCAGCAGCAGCAGCAGCAGCTGCCTCTTCCGCTCTTTCGGCTGTTGCTATACTTTATTTTCAAGTTAAATGCGCAAAAATGAGCTTAAATTAAGGCACACACACACTCTCACACACTCACACACACACTTGTTCGAAAATTATTTTCCAGCAGCAGCAAATAAAAAGGCAAAACGTGCGGCTGCAAAAACACAAGAGCAGCAGCAGCAACTCGACAGAAGTTGATCATGTGGAAGTGCCTTAGCCTTTATTAAATTGGCCCAAAAGGTCTGCAACTTGTTTTTTTTTTTTGCTAATTTTTTTTTGAATGAAACTTCGATTGCTCTGAATCGGCGATGCGTGTGAGAGTGTGTGTGCGTCTGTGTGTGTATTTTAATTTCAAGGAAATGAGCTATTTAGCCTGAAGCTGTTTGCTTTTCTCTTTTCTGAATGAGCTGCCAGCTGTGGGTGCACTTTGTATCTCACAGATACAAATGTATCTTTGCAGTAATTGCTATCTAAAGTCAGCGAATGAGATGTATCTATGAGATGCATATTATATAAGAATGAATGTATCTAGAAGATACAAAAGTATCTCGCCGTTACTTTCCAATTAAATCATGCCCACATGCCCGTCCTCTAGATGAACTCAAGTGAAAGTAAATAGCTCGCCATAATCATTAGCTCTTCGCTTCTAATCCATAAGATACATTTGCGTTCGGCCATTGCGGGCGTGTGAACACACGTAACGCAGGCCTAGAACATGGCGCAGGCGAGGCCCAGGCACGTTTCAAATAGACACGAAGCGATCCTCAGACTGGGCTACTACTAGCTAACAACCAGCAGCAAATCAGCAGCAACAGCAACAAACTCACTTTCAGTCGCTGTGGAAAAACAATTTCAAGTGCTGCGAGCTGGCCTCTTCTGCTCTGGACTGGGAGCGCTGTGATCTGGTCTGGCTGGCTCCTCCGCTTGTGGCCATGTAATAAAAATCATTGCCAATTGCCAATATTACGGCTTATATATATTAACTGCGTGCGGGGGAATTAAAAGCGCATAGCAGCAGCCGCTCGAGCAACAGCAGGAGCAGCAGGAGCTGGGAGAGAGAACACGTTTTAGTGATTTTCTAGCAATTTTCCTGCTGAATGAAAGAATATCGGAGTGTCTGCGCTGGCTGACTGGACAGTTTAAAGAGGAGCTCATTGCCTTATTCGCGGTGTTCACGACTTTCTGCTAGACCCTTGCAACGTGGCGGGCGTCAGCGACTCCCCTACTTCCTGCCAGAGCCCAGCCCCAGTCCCAGCCCCAGCTACAGCTCAAGCTCCAGTGCAGAGCGAAAGAAACATGTTTGCCGCATTCTTGGCCCAGCTTCTTCAGCTACAGCTACAGCTACAGCTCCAGCTCTTCTTCGCCCTTGCTCTTTCTCGCGCCCGCTAGCTCTGTCTCTGTCGCACTCGCTTGAATTGCCAATCGAAGTTTTCGTCGAACCTTTTGGAGCTTGGGAATCGGTTTTCGGGCTGCTGCAGCGCAGCAGCTCTTTGCGACCATGGGATTATTTCATTTTGTGGTGTTTCCTTTTGGGTCTGGCCGGGCGCATATTAGAAACAAGTTATTCCTGCTGCCGCACAGTTTGGGAGTCACTGGCGTTTTTTCTCTTTGTTTTTTGGGCCATGATTCATGATGATGATTTTGGCCAAAAACTTTTCGTCTATCTAGTGTCGAATTGCTTCGAAGATGTTTCATTTTGGCCCGTTTAGTGCCTTTTCATTGGCCAAACGCGTGAAAAAGAAAGTTTGTTTTTCCTCTTTTAAATTGCCTCAGATGCGGCTCGCTTTGTCTGATTGCCCCTTTGTTGCTCGGCCCGGAATCAATGTGGGCCGTGGTGTCGCTGGCGTGTGGGCGTCACTACGCACTGTCAGTGTGGCAGGTGTTTGGGAAAGTGTCGCTGCTCGTGCCTATTTATTTTTAAGTATTTTATCTTTACTCTCTTTTTATAAGCCCATCAACATATCAATTAATTTAATGCCTCTCTTCTCTCTACTTGCAGCCAAATGCGCCAAGGGCTGCGTCCATGGCCAGTGCGATAAGCCAAACCAGTGCATGTAAGTATTTCCCATTAAATCAAATTGCTTTAGCCAAGAAATAGTTAATACAAGTCGAGGCAGTGTGAACTATGAGGCTGAGGTCCACCTGCAACATTTGGCTGCGTACTGCGCGCAACATGTTGCTAATTAGGCAAAGCTTTGGCTTAGTTTTTGCCAAGATGAGCTTTGATATTTTTTATTGTTGTTTGTTTTTGCTGTTGCTGCTGCACGTTGGGAGCGGGAGACAACGACGACGACGACGGCAACAATTGTCATTGGACACACCTTTTACAGTGTTTTATTTGCTGTTATTTTGTTGTGTATGTTGAGTGCTGCCAACTTTGGTAAAGGGCAAAAGCATAAGCAAAAAAAAAAAAAACAGAAAAACAAAAAAAAAGTGGCAACAGCAACAAAGTCATTTTGCTTAGCCCGTTTAGTGCACGTTTTGTGCGACCACAAGAAATTCTTTTGGCTGTCTGACTGTCTGGCCGGGAGTGCATTGGCTGTCATTTGATTGTCGAGGTTTTGCATTACAATTATTTGAGTGCCTGCTGAAATAATCAAGTAAAAGCAATACACACACACACACACTCACACACACAGTTGCAGAGAGGCGAACGAAATTGAATTACAAAGTTTTCCCACATTTTTCATAGGGCAACTGCAGCAACAACAATGACAAAGCAAGGTGTAAGCGAACACTTTTGACGACGCTGGCAAATATTTTATGCATGAAATTTCAAGCTCAAATCTCATAGGAGAGTTGCCAGCTGGCCGGGCCGGGCCGGGCCATCGGCGTTGCCAGCCCGCGTGCAGAAAGCTAATTGCGCCGTTCGCTTAGATTTCTTCTTGCCGATAGTCGCGAGAGCAGGATGTTGCTCATTATTTATGCATTGCTGGCCAATAAAGTGAGTGCCAGTTCCCACTCGGCCGAAAACGGAAATCAAACATTTTGTGGTTCAATCGATAATTGTGCCAAAAACCGAAAACCAAAAATACATCAAATACAAAAATCATTGTCGCCCCACCCGACACCCGCCCCTCCTCCCGCACCGACGCCTTCGAATGTTATTGATGTGATTTGGGATAAAATGTTTGTTTTATAAATAGGCCCCGACGCGTTGATTGTTCGTAGAAAAAACCGCAAGCAGTTACGCTCAAGTATGCGTGTGCCACTCAGCCAAATCCCAACACCAAACAGCAACAACAACAACAAGAGCCAAAGGCAAAGCCATTGAAAATTAAAGTGCTTTTTGTGCTGCGCTGCCTCGTAATGGTGGGAATATTTTAATAATTCTAAGCGCGCGCGCTATATGACCAAACACAAACACAAATACAAATAAACACGCAAACACACACACACACATACACACACACACACTTGCACGCAGCTGGTAGTTGACCGTCGCGTCGCCAACGCTTTTGACATTTCTGCTTGTGTACACACTGACGCATATCAATTACCACTTGTCTCTCTCTCTCTCTCTCTGTCTTTATCAACCTCCCTCCCACACTCTGGCAGCGTCTGCTTTGAATTATTGCCAATTGGGAGTTTGTGGGTGAAGGATTTTGTGTGTTTGCATATTAATCGGAATTGCATTTGTGAGCGGAGCACACAATGAGTGCGCGTGCGTGCGTGCGTTTCGTGCGTGTGCCCGCGCGCCTTTGTGTTCGGCAACGCAAAGTGGAGCGCGCTGCAAATGAAATAAATTAATTTAGTGTTTGCGCATCGTGAGAAATGCCAAATTGTCTGCCCCCTCGCTCTCACTCTCAGTCCCGCTGTGCGGATATGTGCACTTGAACAAATACGAAAAAAAAGAAGAAAAGAAAAATAGCATCGCATCATTTTATTGTTTTTTTTGTTGCGCTCTTTGACTTTCAAGTTGACATGCCTTTTCCTTTGACTCTTCTCCTTGGGCACGGCTGTCAAGCACATATCCCGCTCGAGGGCACCAAGTGCACTGCAAATCGTTCGGGCAGGAGTCAGCAAGAGCGCAGATCTCAGGCAAAAGTTGTCGCTGCCCTTTCCGTTCGAGTTTCTTCTTAGCTGCACCAAAAAGCAGCCAAGCGTTGCTGCGCCCACACGGGCAATTACAAACACACACACACACACACACATGCATGCATGCATGCCTATGCATTGATTTATGTGTACGTGTGTGTGCGAGTGATTGGCTAAGCAGGTGATGCGCCTTCTTTCTTTCATGCTTTCGCATTGGCTCCAACTTCAAAAGTAAACCAGCGCCCGGAGCGCAATAACCATGTCCGTCATGTCCAGCAATCGTCGTTCGCTCTGGCCCCGCCTCCACCTCCACCTCCGTCTCCGCATTTGCCTTAGCATAGTTCATTGATGAGCAATGAACGTGCTGTTGCGATTTTTTTTTTTTTTGTAGTTTTTTACTTTTTATTGCTGTCTCTGCTTTGTGCTTCGCATTCGTTCTGATTTCAGCAATGATCAGGAAATGAATTCGGTTGTTATCGATAAGCGATAATTCGCTAAGAACTGGTTCGCTGCCTGGAGCGTAATTTGCGTTCGCTCATTTGAGTGTCGTTCGCTTTGCTGTAATTCGAAACTAATTAAGTGTTATCCTTGGTCTATTTTGCAGCTGCCAGAAGGGCTGGCGAGGACCGCTGTGCGACGAGTGCGCTCCTTACCCGAGCTGCGTGCATGGCACATGCAACAAGCCCTGGGACTGCATCTGCAACGAGGGCTGGGGCGGTTTGTTCTGCAATCAGGATCTGAACTACTGCACGAACCATCGTCCCTGCATGAATGGCGGCACCTGCTTCAACACCGGCCAGGGCCTGTATACGTGCAAGTGTGCACCTGGATACAGCGGCAACGACTGCCAGACGGAAATTAACTCGTGCGACGCTGACGTGAATCCCTGCCAGAACGGCGGCACCTGCGTGGACGAGGCGACGCAGCGCGGCTACAAGTGCGTCTGCCCCAAGGGCTGGAACGGCCGCATGTGCGAGGAGAAGCTGCTCACCTGCGCGGACAAGCCGTGCCACCAGGGCAGATGCCGCAACACGAGCAGCAACAGCAAGCAGGGGTTTCAGTGCGACTGCCCCAGCGGCTACAGCGGCCCCACCTGCGAGCTCCACTTAGACAACTGCAACCCGAATCCCTGCCAGAACGGCGGCAGCTGCCAGCCAAACGGTAAATGCATCTGCCCCGACGGCTACACGGGCGCCAAGTGCGAGCAGAACATCGACGACTGTGTGGGCCACAAGTGCCAGAACGGCGGCACCTGCATCGACATGCTCAACCAGTATCGCTGCCAGTGCGTGCCCGGCTTCCACGGGCCGCGCTGCAGCAGCCGCGTCGACCTCTGTCTGACCAAGCCGTGCGCCAACGGCGGCAGCTGCACCAACCTGAACAACGACTACCAGTGCGCGTGCCGTGCGGGCTTCACCGGCAAGGACTGCTCCATCGACATCGACGAGTGCGGCAGCCTGCCCTGCCACAACGGCGGCACCTGCATGAATCGCGTCAACAGCTTCGAGTGCGTCTGCGCCAACGGCTACCGCGGCCGGCAATGCGACGAGGAGTCGTACGAGTCGGTCTCCTTCGGGGCCCACCAATACGGCGCCACGACACAAGCGCGCGCCGACGGCCTCACCAACGCCCAGGTCGTGCTCATCGCCATCTTCTCCGTGGCCATGCCGCTGGTCGCCGTGATTGCCGCCTGCGTGGTCTTCTGCATGAAGCGCAAGCGCAAGCGCGCCCAGGAAAAGGACGACGCCGAGGCCCGCAAGCAGAACGAGCAGAACGCGGTGGCCACGCTCCACCACAACGGCAGCGGCGTCGGCGTGGGCGTGGGCGTCGGTCTGCCCGCCGGCACGCTGGGCGTGAAGCGCGGCAGCAGCGGTGGCCTGACCTTCGACAACAGCAATCCCAACATCATCAAGAACACGTGGGACAAGTCGGTGAACAACATCTGCGCCTCGGCCGCCGCCGCAGCGGCCGCAGCTGCCGCCGACGAGTGCCGCATGTACTCCGGCGCGCTGGCCAACTATGCCGCCGCGGCGGACAACAATGCCAACTCGGAGTTCTGCGGCGTGGGCCAGCTGGCGCCGCTGCAGCGCGCCAAGTCGCAGAAGCAGCTGAACACGGATCCCACGCTGATGCACCGCGCCTCGCAGCTGCTGTCCGCGGGCGCTGGAGCTGCCGGCGCGGCAGCGGCGGCGGCAGCAGCAGCGGCAGCGTCTGCCGGCTCAACCAAAGACTACAGCGCGTCAGGCGCTGGAACGGGCGCCAGCGAGGCCAAGGGCAAGCGCATCTCGGTGCTGGGCGAGGGCTCCTACTGCAGCCAGCGCTGGCCCTCGCTGGCCGCGGCGGGCGTGGCTGGCGCCTGCTCCTCGCAGCTGATGGCCGCCGCCTCGGCGACGGGCAGCGGTGCGGCGACGACGCAGCGCACGGTGGTCTGCGGTACGCCGCACATGTAAGCAAAGACTGGCGGGACAAGGACAGAGGAGGAGACGCGAGAGAGAGAGAGAGAGACGCCAAATGAGCCGCTAAATGGCTTTGTTGTTTATTGAAGCAGTGCAGTCGTCAAAATTGTAACAGGCTAAACTCTACACCCAACCACACACCCACCCACACTCGCACACACACACACATCTATCATGATCAATTTTAAAGCCTTAAATTGTAATTATTAATTTAACATTTTAGTTTCGTATGGACTGACGTAAGCATAAAGTTCTCAGTGTATGTATGTCGTGCATATATACCCACTCTATATAAAGCTGTTCTCATCAAATGCAACTGTTCTTTTCACTACCTAACTGTAAACTTGACCCTGGCAAGCAACTCTACACTGGACGAAACACTCTACAAACATTTACTGACGTTTTGCATGTTACTGAAAAATCTGCTTCAACTATTATTATTATTATTATTATTATTAATAGTTTCACTTAGTTGCGATAAATTGTAAATACTACTTAACGCAAAGAACTCTAGCACGTAATTAGGGACTAATCTAGGAGCTAAGCAAAGACAAACAATTCCTCACTGACGCTGCATGGTCGCTCGCTCGACTCTACTTGTCTAAGCGAAGTAGTGCGCAAGCATTTTGTATATAGTATTCTATAGGTAAACTCCGATATACGAACGAAAAAAAAAAACAAAAACTAAAAAAAAAGTATAAGCAAAAAAAAACATAATTATTGACTATCTCGCGCCCTACTTTTAGTGTCTACGAAATATACATATGCGTAAAGTATAAAGTAAATCTAACTCTAGCTTAATTATAGATATATATATATCATCTAAAGGCCCCACACAGACAAACGACAAGCGAAGACAAGCAAAACATTTAGTGATTCTACGATAAGTGCTTATTTTTTACACTATTTACAACTTTTATTTCATACTCTAAAATACTTTTTAATTTTTTGTACAATTTCGGCATATTTTTTTTAATTGGAGCAATTATCGCAAAGAAGTCAACAATATTTATAGTTAATAACGAAATGTATTGAATTTATAAGTCTTAAGCGTAAAATTATTTGATACTAAATGAAAACTTCACAAAAAACAAAAACAAAACACGAACAAAATTGAATGAAATATACAAATTATAAAAAATATTTTTAAAAACACTTAAGCAAAATTATATACGTGCGATTGTTTGAGAGTCTTCAGAACAGTATATAGTCTTAATATAATAAAAGAAAACAAAAAGAAAATAAAAACAATTTACATTTAATTTTGATCTCAAAACCATTTAACAAAACAAGCAATGTATGACGCAACGGCTGTTTGCGAAATTCCAAAATATCAAAATTAAATCTTCACAAAACGAACTCATAAAACTTACACTTAAATTGCAAATGGTTCCTCGTTAGTGTAAAGAGAAAAACTAGTTATAAAAGTGCTAAGTGCTAAAGCGAACTCGAACTCGAAATCGAATATGAAAATGAAAAATCAGCAAACTGTGCGGCAAATCAATGTTGGATAAATTCTACACAATTATATGCATATATTTTACGAATCAGCGCTCATCCACACATTTATCTCAACTAATTTTTGTACATATTAACTTAACGCTCTCTACAATACATTTTGTTATCTACGCTCATACCATATATGATATATGCTTAACTCGCCTATTCACATATATAGTATATATATTTTTTATAAATATTTAATTTTTTTAAATAGTCGTTTTTAGTAATTTATATTTTTATTGCAAAAAAGAAAACCGAAAAAAAAAAACACAAACGCGTCAGATTGTATAAAGTTGCTAAGACCTTACATACATATATTTATACAACATGAAAAGAAATATTAAAATAGTAGTTACATACATACAATTGTATTTAGTGTTGTACTTACAATTTAGTCTAAACAATTTTATGAAATTTTAGTAATTAAAAAAATGAATTGAAAAACTACAAGAAAAAAAACCAAGCTACAAAAAACGAACAAACAAAATGCAAAAGAAAAAAATATGAAAAAAAAAAACAATAAAAATTTGTATGAATGAATTCTAAAAACAATGTTTTATTATTGATATTGATATTGACTAGGTGGCAACGCTGTGCAGCAAAGATGGCGTCATTAAACGCATTTCAAGTGTTGAACAACGACAGCCAGGCGCAATAAGGAAATGTTTGCCATTCCACGAGCAAACAGTGCCCAATAAACAGCCGCAAATGAAGAAAACTGTTAGCCACAATAAGATAGATGCCTCATCCGGACGCCTGTCCCAGCCTCAGCATCAAAATTTAACTTTAATTGCGATTCCATGCCGCAAAAATGCATCAAAAGACGACAGGAAAATCGCAGCCAGAAAAGACAGCAAGAAAAATAAGTGAAATATGTAAATATGTATGGGTGTGTGTATGTGTGTGAGTGTGTGCATTTGTGTGTGTGTGTAGAAAACCAGAAATTATCAAAATTTGTTGTTGACGGCATTTGTTCTGTCTTCTTGCAATGTAAATTGTTTGTTTGAGAAGAAGCTGCGTGAGCAGCACAGTGGGGCAAAGCGGAAAAGTTTGCTCAGAAAAGTAGCAAAGAATATATAATTGAAAGTCATATATATACATGATTTCTACAGTATTTTAAATAGTTTGTAGTTGAATGAGTAGAAATTTAATATCTTCTTTAAATTCAAGAAAAGAAAACAGCTCACAATGTGCCAGCTCAGGCATAGATTGTGCCCATCGTACTGGGGCTTGTCTCCCAGCCTTACCAGCGGCAGTCTCTGGTGGCTGCAACAAAGCATTAACAATAAATTCTCGCATGCCATTGTGAAATTCTCACAATAATCATAAATAATACTTTATTTTTACATCCTAAACGGCGATGCGGCTGTTAATGAAGTTGCTGCGGAGTGCGTAGACGTGTGCGCATGGCTGGCGGGGACCAGCTTTATATATCTTTTGTTGCCTGTCAACATGGGCTGCAAATATCATAGATATGGCTCTGGCTGCGGTCGCAGCGATGCGACTCGCGGCTCGGATCCAGACGCCTAATTAAGCAACTTTAAACTTGGCAACACAAAGTGGCAAGTCATTTGGACAGTGGGCAGTATAATTTAATGTACGCGTGTGTGTGTGAGTGTGTGTGTGAGTCGCTAACATATCACTTACAAAACAATTACGCATACGCCATGGCGGCGAGATGCAACGACGGCAGCGCAAGCTCCTCTTGAATGTCGAGCCATCAAAGTGGCCTATGAAAATATTGTGTTAGGCCGTGAGGCTGAGGCCCGTGACATTGCTCACTCACAGATTTCACGGGCAGCGCGCTCTCGATTTGTTTACCCAGTGGACTTACTCCACATTTTGTCATTTCATGGCCCGTGTGGTCCGAGTGCGACGCCTCTGTCACTTGGCACCTAATTGTGTTTACGTAGGCGTCCATCCTGCCCGAAGTGCCGTGGCCGACTCCAAATTGACTCATTGAAAGCGCGTTTCAATTATGTTTAGACAAACAACAGCCACAGCCGCAGCCACAGCAACGGGCACAGGGTTGACACTAATAATGCACGCTCTGTCAACGATTCCAAAAAAGAACGGAAAAAAAGACGGAAAATAAAAAAGATCCCAGACTCATTTTGTATTTTATGCCTTTGTCTGCGCCTCGAAACCAGTTGAAAAATGTTTGGCTCAATTCTCATAATACCAAACTGAAGAATAACAACAACAACAGCAGCAGCAGCAGCAACAAGAGCATTGCAGCATTAACAAAAAGATCAACACAAAACTCTGTTCTTGTTCTTGTTCTCATTCTTGTCTCTTTTGAGCTTGTCTCGTATATAAAGTTCTCTGTAGTCGCGTTTTTCGGCTTGGATTTTGTTTTCTGAATCCATCGTGCATTCATTGTCCGCGCCTAATCGCTATAAAAGATCTCGCTTTTCATCTTCGTGACGCTCAACTGCGTTGTTGATCTTGAAAACGAGCAGCAGCAGCAGCAACAACAGCAGCAGTAACAACAACAACAGCTGCTGCTGCTGCTGCTGCCAGATACAAAATCAAAATAGTAAACTGAGCAATCGGATTTGTTGGATTTAAATGCGATCGGAAATTGTTGCGGCTGCGACTATGAACACTGAGAGAAAAAATGTTGCCTAATATAATTTCTGAAAAAGATAACTTGCATCAAGTTGCTGCTGTAGATGCTCAAAATAATAAATAGAAATAAATTTAAAAATATAATAAAAGTCTTGCATGATAATTCTCAAAAGTAAAATGATTTGTCGCTGCTGCAGCTGAGAAAGCAGCCCCCTGTGAGATATTTGGGGGCAGCCCCTCATTGCGCTCAGTGTACGCTACTCAGATTTCAAAAAGTGCCCTAAAACACACACCGCTAACCCATAAGTGCCCCATAATTTAATGAGCTTCATTCATTCACAACTCCGCTGCCGAGGCGGAGGAGACAGCCAGCTCCAATTCTATTAAAGAGCAGCCGAATGAAGACGACGACAGGCCGAAAATGAGATGACGAAGGGAAAAGGCAGAGGAAAAAGGTCATCTTATCATAAATAAACTGACATAAAATCAAGAATCAAATTCGAAAGCGAAGACAACCCAAAACACGGCAGTCAGCAGACGGCGGGGCAGCGGACGGGACGCTAAATCCGTGGCCAAAAGTACATTGGGCAGGAATTACACAACAAATGAAATGCAGACCGATGGAGCGCAATGGACGGACAGAGGAGCACGGAGAGACGCCAGAGCAGAGCAGACAAAAGCGCAGAGCCAAATGATTCACTATGGAATTTTATGAGCTGAGAACATTTTCAAACTGCCTTTCAATGCCATGGGATACAAATGCGAGAGCTGGCACATCTATACAGCTGGAAGCCGCTGGCAACGGGCAACGGGCAACTGTAGTAGCCAGCTAGAGGGAATGTAGCAACAATGCGTGTATATTATTATCTCTAGTCGCATGCAAATGAAATCGATAAAATATGAACGTGAACGCCAACAGATGCAGAGCGATGCAGCTCCCCTCGGCTAATTGAGTGTGAAAAGGTTGAGAGACAGAGAGAGAGACTGAGCTCCAGAGATTATCAGATTATCATGCAAGCCACGCTGATACGCCGTGGAAATGGGGCGGGGGGAATCGAGCTTCAGGTAGCGCCGCGGCCATTTAGGGCTAATAAATTTCACTCAAGCGGACAGCAGACAAAACGTTCAGCTTTATTTCGACTGTTACAATTTATTTCAGTTAGCTAGCCAGCGAACGAAAAGCCCAATTCAAATCTAAATACATGTTCATTCGAGATAAGCCTGCAGCTTCCTTCCAATTCCAAATCTGAATGCTTCTCCTGCTCCATCTGCTGCTGCTGCTGCTGCGCTTTGAGTTTGTCTTCGTTGTCGCTGCATAATTTGTCGTCGCTTGTGTTTTTCTTTCCCTCTCTCTCTCTCTCTCTCTCTCCTTCTCTCTTTTTTGGCTTTGTTTTTTTTTTGTTCTTGTATCTTGTAGATACATTTGTAAGTTGAAGTCGCCTTAATTCGTTTGAATTTTGTTGGCCAGCGCCAGCACGGGATCATCGTGTGTGTCTCTCGAGCGATGCTGCTTCTGATCTCTAGTTGGGCTTCTTTTTTCGGTATTTTTTATTTTTTTTGTATTTTTATTAATGATGTGGGAACTTCTGTTCGCTAAGCTGCTTCGGCTCGGCGCTGATTTGTGCTTGTGCGCCGTCTGCGCTGGCTTGTAAAGCGCCCATTAAGATTTCATTAATTATGAAGAATATTTCCATTAATATCGTATATACAAGCACATGGAAACATATCTTCTTTAAGCTGCCTGTGGGGCGGAGGCTCCATTTTCGCATGTGACCTGATTTCGTGAACTTCAAGTCTTGAGGGGGTCTCAAAGTCGAAGAATCAATTAGGAAATGAGGGATTTCTCGCTCGTTTCTTTTTCCAGAATAATACAATTAGCCTCAGAAAATGTTAACTGCCGAGGTTAAGACTTGGAGAAGTCGTAAAGCAATTATTCTGATATTTATTTGCAGTATGCAATTGAGAAACTTTCTTTCTCACTTCCAAGGACAAACAACTAAAGAGATGACAAAAAGCAAGTGTGCATAAAGAGCTGTGGAAAGGTGCCAATACAATGCGAGAAGAAGAGAAACAGTATTCAATTTGGTTTATTTGCTTTGGACAAACAGAGAGAAGAAAAGGCAAGCAAAGCGAACACACTTTGAAAAACTTTAAATAAATCAAGCACATGCCACATGAGGCAAGCAGAGAGGAGAGAGTGAGTGAGAGAGAAACAACCTGCCTCGAAGCGCTAGTGCTCATAATCATATTGATGTATTACAATAGTTTGTGGAAGTACACGGCTCGCCTCGCGTCTGTAAAAAGCAGCTATAAAAACCACAAAACATTACTCAGAACACCAGCCCAAAGAAGAGGAATCCAACAAGAGTTACAAGCCAAATGAGTTAAATGTCTGGCTGTGTGTGTTTGGGCTGTTGTTTAGGCTCTTACCTGCAACTGCGCAGCATCCGAGAAGATTGACATGCGTACCAGCTGAAGTCGCCGCCTTGCCTTGCCCCTCGCCCCTGGCCCCTGGCCAGAGGCTGATGCACGAAAAAACAATGGCCAAGCGACGTGGAGCTAACGACGTGGCCATCGAGGGCACATACTATATAAATAATGGAAATGCATACTAATTAAATTGTGAGAACCTTACCTCCGAGATCTTTGCCTAATGCCAGTCGAGTGATTTGCATCCAGCTGCCAGCTGATTGCCGGCGTTGATGCTTCGTGGATGCCACACCGAGACGCCAATTATCACCAAACGGCCAGAAGAGTGTGAGAGTGTTTATCATTCTAACTGCAAATGTCAATATGGTTTATTATCGACTGGCTGTCAAACTTGTAGCTCGATCACCAATTGATAGTGTGTCAGTGGGCACAAAGAGATTTTTAATAAGCTGCTGCTCACATTTGGAATATCGAGAGACCGGCTACGTCTATGATATCTGCAGAGGGAAAGAAAGGAGGAGAGAGGCAGGATGGGGGAGGTGCCACAGAGAGCTGCAGCTCAATTGGACATCACGACTTGCCGAAAGCCAGACGAGAGATCAGAACAATGACAACAACTTAACTTTACACACATCGAGTCGCAAAACGGTAAAGGCGTGGACGAGGCCATGTTGCCCCCGTCTTGTCGCTCTCCCGCTCTGCAGCCCTCTAATTGCCAAATCCCCCCAAAAAAAGGAGCCAGCACAGAACACAGAAAATGTGAACAATCGAACAAGCTGCGAGCCTTTGGGCGTCTGCTAATGGAAGGAAGCTGTTGGATGGCTACTTGCCGCATTGTCAGCGATCCACAATAGATCGTAGCTCTCTACCCGCCCGCCTGCCCGCCGACTGGGAGCTGCTCCCGAACGCTCCTCTGACAGCTTTGAATGCGCGCGCACAATAGAAACGAAAACACATCGAACAATTACGGTACCCGTACTCCCATGCGATCATAGCCAGTCGCTGGGACCGCTAGACGCCGCTTGCTGTTCTCCGGCTTGCGAAATGTCCAAACATTGTCGGAAATTTGTTAACTTTAATTTCTGCTGCATTTCGACAGGCCGGGCCGAGCTGTCGGTCGCTGCGCTGGCAAAGGCAAAGGCTTGCAGATGATTTTGGAGTCGCGGGCGTTGTGCCATTTCCATTCGATGCTCGGCTCTACCTGTTTCTCCTGTTGTTGCTGTTGTCTCTTATTGGTAAGCTAATCGAAATTATGACAATTCTGGCAATGGCTTTAACGGTTCTCTCTTGCCATTTCGAGTTGCCGTAAATTTGTTTGTCAACTTGTTCGACAGCCTCAACCGCATCGAATGTGCGCTCCATTTGTTGGTCTATTAGGCTTATATGAGAGCTTAGCTGCCTCTTTGTTAAGCAATAATTTATGTTAAGTCTTTATATTTGATAATGGCTTAAGAAGATTTAAGATTAAAGATGAAAGATTGCTCATTTCGGAGTTGATTTCATTCAAGTTATCTATCTATCAGATCTCAACTTTAGTGATCTCGTATCAGATCTTAAGTTAAGTCTGTAATTCAGTCTATTCTAATCTAATATGCTATGCCCATAAGCTCATGTATATTTAGTTAATTATTTAATCAAGCCCAGTAATATTTATGATTATTGAAATAACTCCAGCAAAGTTCCATACGGCAAACGTTCTCATGCCATGAAAAACAAAATAACAAACAAAGCGTCATGGAATAGCTACAACTCTCTTATGACAGCGATGATGCCAAAATCGAGAGTCGGATGGCTATAAACGGAAGCCAGAGCTCATCAGAGGCGAGCCAAACAAAGTGGCTTTCGGCATAGGTGACATTTCTGGCATAGCCAAAGAGATGCATTTAGCTATAACTGAAATATTTCGTTGCATGGGGAGGGATGACGGGGAAGGCAGAGCTTTCTCAGCCATTGGAAACTCGTTATCGGCCGGCACACAAATCAATTTAACGATGCACTAGCCCAGTTCGAGTCGCAGCTCGCGAGGCTCTGATCAGGTCCGCTGGCTGGGCAACATCAACATCAATTGCAATCTGGCTGTTCATTCACTATCACTGGGAAAGACGCGACGCGACTGAGACTGGGACTGGCAGTGGAACTGGCTGGACTGAGATGTCGACGGCGGCAGAGGCAGCCGCGTGGACTTCCTGTTGTCGCGTCATTATTGTCCATCATCATTTCCATTCGTAATGAGGCTATGAGGCTGGCTGCTAAAATGAAGTCGATCTGCAGTTCATTTAGATGCCGCCACAAAGCTGGCATCGCGGGGGCTGCTTGGGCCCTGCACGATTCAGGCCGCCGATCAGCTGTGGCTCGCTTGCACAGCCAATGTGACAATTTGCACTGCACCACTGCCGCACCACCACCAACACCACCACCACAACCATCGCGGCACAAAAACTGGCATAATACATGGCCCGAAGAGCCAGCCTTATGTACAACATTTACTATGTTCGCTGACATTCTTCGCGTAATTCTTCAATTTCAATTGCGCACTGCGATAGACCAGCTCCAGCATCAGCTTTGTCTCCGTCGTTGTCTTCTTGGCCGTGGCTACCAGTTCTTCAGTTCGCTTTGCTTGCCTCTTGTTCCTTTTTGTTTCGTTTTTTATTCCATTGCTAACAATTGTCGCGACATTTTTCTAGGTAAAACTCACGATCAATTGGCGACACGCTTCTTCTTGGCAGCCAAACCTGTCGGCGGCTGCGTGAGTTGTTGCCCCAAAGCTCCAGTCTCTATCGCCATCAGGAGCTCTGTCTCTGTTGCTGCCTCAGTACTCAGTACCCGTCCTGGCCAGCTCAGGCATCGGCGCATCTGTTGTCGCATTGTTCTGGCCAGCTTAAAAGTGTTTATCATGTTTGCAATTATATGCTAAAATTGTAATTGCAAATGTTTGCCTAAGCTGCAAAGGGCTCTGCTGGCAGATAGACCTTCAGCCAGCCACCGCGCGGAGCGCTGTCCGAGCAGCAGCCCAGCAGCGGAGACGCATGTGAAGCCGCTGCTGCAGCAAGTGGGGTTCACTCTGAAGTGTTTCGTTGTTTAAATGGATTTCTTAAACGGTTCTACTGAACATATTTACCAGCTCAGTGCTGAGAACCGGATGTGAAAGCCTTCGACTTGACCAGCGCTGCACTGCTAGGTGTGAACGCCACGGAAGCATCGAAAGCTTGGAGAGTTAAGTTTACCCACTTAACGGTTAATGGAGTGAATCCCAAGATGCATTCGACACAAACATCATGTGTTTCTCATCTCTCTCTTTTAAGTATAATATGGTTTTAAGCTCTGAATTGTTAATTATGCTTAATGGCGTTTTTAAAGACGTTTTTAGGGAGTGAGAGAAGGGAAGACACTGTGATTCCTTTTATAATTTTGGAGTGTTTTTATGAAGGATACATTATAGTAGTTTTCTCTTTAAACTTTAGCTATGATATATAACAACTGAATAACATATTTGATGTGCATATGATTTATATAAGGTTATCTGATCTATTTAATTCTGACCATGATAATGATCAAAGCACTGTGATGAGCTCAGATACCAAATACTAACTAAAATGCATCTCAACAAATGAGACAGAGTATGTAATACAAGTCAGTTCCAAGCTTAAATCTTTGGTCAGCTACAAAAATAAAGGTACCTCGCTTTGAAGTGTAAAGGGGAATCACACGAATGACCTCTCTGCCAGGCGAGTGACATTGCATTTAACGAAATGTATAAATGGAAGTAATTAATTTTTATCGCGAGATATTAATAGCACTTGAGCACATCTGTTTATTTAAAGGTGCTTTGGTGTTGCACCCAAGATATGATATGATACCTGGTGATATCTATCATCAGAAATGGTGAGAAAGCCCGGGCAAGGAGAAATGAAAAGGGGCTAGTTAGCCGGGCATTTCTCTTGTAATTGTGATTATGGATTTGAATGAGAAGCGCCCACCTGAAAGTGTGGCCCATGCATCATGCCAGCAATAAGAGGCTATAAATTTAACAACTGACCTCAGCTGCATCAACACTCCATCAAAATCTCAGCACTTAATGTTGTGTGCCCACCCAAAAAAGGCCATGTGATGACGATGATGATGACGATGACTCTGTTGATGATGATTATGCTGATGATAATGCCGGAGACTACCATAAGACTGTAGCACCAGTCCGCTCTCATCCCGTCCGAGCGAATCATAATGCAGCATCCGAAGTGCAGCTAATTTAAGGAAATGCTTACTCAACGCAACACCATCACCAACGACGGCGACGACGACGGCGACGGCGACACGAAGAGCGGTGCCTGGATGCTTGCACCTGGATGCGAGCCGAGAGCGGCGCATGCAACATGTGCATGTCGCTGATACCTACACCAATATGGAGGCGTTTGCTACAGCGGCGCGTGACGTCCACTTTTGGTTGTCAAGCAAATTACATATATGATTTTTATGTGACAAATGAGCTTAAGATGTTGTCGTCGATGGGACAGCAACAGTTCGGCCGGCGAGTTTGGGGCTTGGTTAGCTCTTGCGTCGCATCGTTTTGTTTCACTTTGGTCTCTAACTCGGACTTAAAGATGGGCACGTGAGTCACGCTCGCTCAGTAGGAGGTTGCGAGAATAAATGGATTACTTGAAACACTGTTCTAGTTAGTATCGTTAAATGGTTAATTAGAGATTATATTGAAATAACATTAGCATTATATTATTTTATAGATATTTAAAGTCGTGTAAGTCTACTGATATCTCTAATGGTAGTGTTAAATGCAGATCTCTGTTAATGAGAGCTTTGATCCAAAGTTCTTTATAAGAATTTTCATCGTAGAAGTATTTTATTTTAATCTCATAAATATAAATATTCTTTTATTTGTTTTATTATTATTTATTACTGTATCTTAAGCCTTTTTATGACCATATAAAGCTTTTGATGCAAATTTTATTTTTACAGAGGTTAGCTATTGTTTTTTAATTTTCATTCATAATTTTTAATAGTTAGTAAGTTTCTGTATGTTTTTAAAAAAATCTTAATTGCAAGGAAACTGTAGGATAAAAAACGACTTGAAATCTTATAAGTAAAATTGAACAAAATAACTCAAGTAGAGAATAGAAAATTTATAGATAAATGTACTCTAAAATAACATCAACATTTACCTCAGGTGAAACTAGTTGAAGTAAGCTAGATTTAAGTCTTAAAGTAGCTCTGTTATTGCTATCTACCATTGGAGTTCATTCAGTTAACTTATACTAAGTTGCCGAGGCTTCACGTGCCCATCTCTAGCAGAGGCTTAGCTCCCATTGCTCTTACCATTTTCCAGTCACACTCACGCATTTTGACACGATGACACATATCGGAGTGTGTTTTTAATACTGTTCCGTCTGCTTTGAAATTTTGTTTTATGATTTGTCGTCGATTTGCATATAAATGCCGAACATGTGTTACGCCCGCGCTTCTTGTTTCCGCCTTTCGCCCAGTTGGGCGACCTATTGGAAAAGTTTCGGGCATCAGAGACAGAGGAGAAAAGTGAGAGTAAAGGTCTCGCCCGGGTGTCAGCAGCTGCCAAGCTCTGTGAACGCATTGATTTATGTGCTGGCCGAGCGTATGTTTACGACGTGCTAACTCCCAGATAGGTGTCTATCCCATTTGGCAGCTACATGCAACTGGGCATTCCAACAATGATTTCACTGCATTAAAATAGCTGCAGGCAGCGTGAGTGCATTCAAAGTATGCCCCCGGCCGTTGTCATAAACAATCCTAACAATTGAGCTACACGGACAGGCCAGCCTGATGCAATCGTTAAATTTGGCAAATATGGTTAAAGCGACAGTTCGGCTCAGTTACGGTCGTAGTATGGCTTGTCGCTATGCGGCTCACTCATGGCTCACCAAACGTAGCTCAAATTTCAGCTATGTGTCTGCCGTAGAACCTGTCGCTTTGCTCTGCTCTCAAGCCTTGCCAAACTTTGCGTAATTAGAACACTGATCAGAATTTGTATTTCTTTAATAGCTGGCATTTTGATACGTGATATCGAGTGTGGGTAAATACTTTAAAGATTATTTTGTATCATTGAGTTGTGCAGTTTCGCACTTCCATAAGAAGAACTCGTCAAATTTGGCACTCAAGTATGTTAAAGCAATGTGAAGGACATAAGCTGTATAGCTATTAAATTTTACAGCATATTTTATTATTTATGCTGTAGCTCTTCTCTGCGATTCTCATTATTATATAATTAAGTAACCACACTTCAGCTATCCTTTTTTTTTGCATTTTCGCCTTCGATAAACTTTGAAGACTATCCCCATGTAAATCTAATGTTGCTTGGGCCAGACACGCATGTTCGACCTTTGGCCCCGGCTTATTCCGAGTCGGCATCAAAATTCCAAGCAGCTGGACATTTGTGTAACCACTTGTAAGTTACAGCCAACTCATTAAGCTGAACAAGTGGCGGTGCCCATGCCTAAGCCGCGGCCATAAACAACAATTTATCTGTTGAGAACGCTGACTATATCAACGGAGCCAACTATGCAGAAATTCCATATGCGACATTATTCTCATAACCCAAGCTGGGCCATGGCCCATGCGCCGGCTTGGAGAGCCTATTAGCTAAGCCAATACACGCATGTACTTCAAAGTGCAGGCCCTGGCTGACTGCTTGGATGGCTGCCTGGCTGTAGGTTGTCTGACTGGCTGACTGGCTGACCATAAATCACAGTGACGACGATGCGACTAATTAAAAAATCGACACGCTAAGCTGGCAAAAGACGAAATTAACATTTGCTCAAACGCACGGGCTGGGAGGAGAGCGGGCAGCACCCGCCGACAGACATCAAGTCAGATGGGAATCAGCAGTGCTATCGGAGCAGGGGACAGGGCACCGAATCGGGCGCTTCGTCAGTTCGACTGATTGCCTTTGTCTCTCACTCGCTGTCGTGTGTTGTCTCTCTGTGTGTGTTTGTTTTCCTTTCCATTTGTTTATAGGACTCACAAGCCTCGGCTGTGCGGCTTGTGGCAGCGATTCGCCAGTTAAAATTATCGACAATAATGTCAACAAGTTTTTGCGTAAATTTGCGCTGCGCTGCGATTCGCTGGGATACTCGTCGAGCCTCCGGCTGGCTGGCCGCAGTTGCTGGCGATCAGCTTTGCTGCTGGCGTGCAGGTGATCAATGTTTGCGATCAACTGCTGCAACCGGAAAGAACGACTCAAAGTCGACTGCAATTTAAGCGCCCAAAGTACACTGAAAGAAACGAACAACTTTTGGTCATCTGTTGTTGAATTGTCATTTGGTATTGATAGAGCAGAAGATCAATCAAAGACCAAATTCTCTAATTTCAAAATAGATATTCAAGAGATGGCATAGATTCCTTTCCTCATTATCTTGTGCTCACTTGGCATACACAACATATTTGTTTTTCAGTGTATTCCTGCCCACATGCACCCTCTCTTTCACTGCCCAAGTAAGTATGTCGCTCTATGCTGTCTCGCTTACTCCTATCCTCTTGGTCCCGCTCAGTATTTGAGTCAGAGACGTGGCTCGTCATCAACGCTCTATGCCGATGGCATTAATTCGATAATGCATAAAAATAAGGAATACGCTTCATTGGACTCTAATTGCTAAACGCAAACAGAGACAACAGCAACAACAGCTCACAATGAGGATGACAACGACAGTTGGCACTGCCTCAGCTGGGTTCCCAAGCTGGCCAAATGCTGAGCTGCAAGTGCAGCATTTGATGGGCCTGCTGCCCTGGGCTGGGGGCCCTTGGCCAAGCAGCGGGCGGATGATCGGCGACTGCCCCAACAACGTTGCGTGTAATTAAAACGCAAACTTGTAGCGAGCCGCTTGGCCGTGGAGCTCGAGAATGGGGACCAAGTAGGTGAAAGACGACTAAGCCGGGCGCAGGCTGATTTCTTGAAAGATTTGTAAGCGTAAACTTTCGAAAAAGAAGAAATAAACCAGAAGTAAATATCGACAAACAGCGTCGTGGTCGGAAAAAATTAAGAAAAGCTTAAATGAGTTAAAAATTCCACACAACTGCGTGAGAAGTCGCCGCCGCCATCGACGCGGCTGCAGTTGCGACCCGGAGTCGATGTTTTAGTATTGCTTTTGCTTTGTTGTTATTGTTTTTCTGGCTTTTTTTCATTTTTTTTTTTCATTTGCGGTTGGTTTATGCATTGGCTTAAACGAACGAGAGGCCCAGTCACAACAACAACAACAACAACGTTGCATTTATTGATCGCCGCGTACCGATTATTGTTTAAACTGTTTTCAATGCGTTTACTCTGTGTAAATATTATTTTTTCAATTTATGAGCCACGTACTCCGCTGAAGATGCTGTCCGGATGAGCCGAAGATAGCATCAGGCCTGCAGCTCGACACCGCCGCCTCCGCCTCCGCCGCCACGCGTCCGACTGACTGACAGACAGTTTGTCTCCCTCCAGTTGCGTTGGCGCGCAGACAAATATCAATGGGAACGCGCAGTGGATCGAAATTGGAATCCTCAAGATACATAATGAAATGCTCATCATTAAACTGATGTCTCCAGCATTGCGCTTACATTTCTGCCGAAACATTTTAATGTCATTAATTTATTATCGTTTAACGGCAATTGCGGCAAAATTATTTGTAATTGGCATTCTCCGAGTTGCAATTATAATTCTGGCGAAAGATGGATGCAATTTGGGAAAGTTTCTCTCCTTTTTTTAGGGAAATATGCTTCCTTGTGATATCTCAGAAAATAATGACATTATAAATAACTTAGCTTATATATAGATCTTGATATTGAATCAAACAGCTAAAAATTGGTTCGTACCTGGTCTCAAACACCGAAGTGCGACAGCTGCTGGCAAAGTAGATAACTCAATTAAATGTGTCTCTAAATCATATACATATATATATATACAGATATTTGTGTACCTGTGGTCGTTGGTTGGGTGCACAGCACGTCAAGAGCTCATTTGGTAAAGCGAACATTTGTAGACAGGCGCCATCTAACGCCAATGGTTCAGACAAAATCTAAGTCGGCACCGGAGTCGCGTCGGAGTCGGAGTCATCTCCAGCCAGGAGACACTGCGTGCGACTTTGGGGCCATGCTGGGTGCGACAAGCTGCCAAAGATCAAACGTTGTTGTCACGACCGGGCAGCAGGTGGAAGTGTGTTGATGACGCTGATGATGATGATGCGGGCGCGCAGTCGCAGTCGCTTTGAGTCGCTTTGAGATTGGCCAAAAGTAGCCATAGGCAGGTACTCAGGCTGGCTGGCAAGCTGGCAGTACAATCATAATTATCATTATGACGTTGGCCAGTTGCAGACGTTGCAACATGTGGCACGCACACACTCAGTCACTCATTCACTCATTCAGTCAGTCGGGCAGTCAGACATGATAAATGCATGACCATGTAGCTCTGATCTAATTAATAGGCTGCATAGTTTTTTGCACCTGCGTTCGGCTGCGTGGAAATTTGTTAGTTTTACTTTCGGTTTTCCAATCACCGTCACCATCGCGCACAAATCACACATCAGCCCCGATGCACAATTTATATGGCAAAACACGAACGGCTACACGGTACGTGCGTTGGGGCCCCACGTTTACGTCCAGCTCCAGCCCCAGTCCCAACCCCAGCCATAGCTCCAACTACAGCTACAGCTCCAGCCACACTATTAATTTGTATGATATAATCGCTTTGGGGAGGCGTGCCCCCTCAATTCGCGCCATGTACCAAAATTAGTTGCCATTTTCATTGATTGATGGGCATCCATATTAAATGTTAAAATGCTATTAAAGTCATGTAGCTTGTTTTGATTGCTACCAATCAGTGTAATCAAACTGAAGCTGGCTTCATTTTGCTGCTAATTTATGGATAAGCTAATATTTGTAAACATATATACTGTATATAATATAGAGATACATTTAAAAATAATATTACAATCGAAATGGATTGCAGGGGCGGATAATCATTTGATTATTCTTGATAGATACATGACTGTTCATTAGAATATAATATAATTAAATGAGTTGTATTTATAGAGGTATCTTCTACACAATGTTTTTCTATTGAACTTAGTTTTATTCTTCTTAAAATAAAAGTCAAATGGGCTCTAAAATAATTCAGGAAATATTTTTAATAAATTAATGAAAAGAAGCTTGATTATCCGGATAGCGCAATGAGCGATAATTTAAATTATTTAAGTATCTTCAATACTTTTATGTAATATTTCACACAGTCTTAATCAAAATTAGTTGTAACTTAGCCTAGTAGAGGTTATCACGCTCTGAATAAAAATGAAAAAATTATACCAACATGTGGAATGGTATTTTGGGTTAAATGTAAAATGGAAAATAATAAAACTAAATATAATAAAATGAAAACATTTCATTCAACATCTGATTAAGGCGGCCTAAACTTTGCCTAGTTATATATACAAGTTGATTAAGACAATGGCAGTTAGCATGCGTTGGGGCAATCGTAAATCTATTTAGCGAGGCGCTGGCTTGGCCAGAGGCCTAAGCCAGCAGCTCCATTGACCATTTTGGTGCGGCAGCGCTAATTGGATATTCACACTTTTACACATTTGGGGTGGCGTAAATGAGCTAAAGAAAAAGCGCCACACCCAAAATAGGCAACTGGTAAGCGCCAACAGGTAGAGAAGAGAGAGAGAGAGAGAGAGAGTGAGAGAGAGAGAGAGGTAAATACGCAAACCAGCTCGCGTCCAGACTCAGCTGGCCGAGACGGGCAGGCAGGCCAGTGCGAGTGCAGCAGTTTATGGCTGAGATGGGAAATGGTAACAAAAGCCAGCTCCAGCTAACAAGAGCGAGTGTGCGAGCGGACGAGACCCCAAAAATAGGCATACCAATGTGTGCGCATGCGCGGAATTTATGGTGACATTTGAGTGATTCGCGCAACGTGTCATGAGCAGCTCTGGAGGATCTGGACAGCGGCAGCAGCAGCGGCTGCTGGTTTGGTGTGCAGGCCAATTAAATTGGCAGAGAATTGGAACACTGACTGCGGCGACTGTCTGACTTATGGGCCAGGAGCATGTAATTGCATCGAAGAAGGCCACTCGCCTTTTCAACTCTGCCGATTATCCCAGCTGCTGTGTGCGGCACCAGGGCGCATTCCGGGCTATTCACTCTACATAAGTGGCACACAAAATTAGCGTAATTTCCAAGCAACGCCGACGCAGCGTTCAGCTGGACAAGTGTCAAAGTGAAAGAGGCGAATTCTCGCACAGGTTGCAGTTCTTGGGAAATGCAAAGCATTCGGAGTCGGTCGGCCGCTCGGCCGGTCGGTCACACACTTTCTGATCTTGGCGTGGCGATAAGAAGGCTCGACCCCTTTGCGCATATGGAACACATAACGATTATTCCATATTTACTTATTGTATGTACATACTTATTGCCAGCTCCCAGGACTCGGCTCCAGACCAAGGGCCCCATCCCAGGCCCAGACGCAGACGCAGGCATATTATTTGCGCGATTAAATTGATCGCGGCTGCCTTATTGGTATGGGTCTCTCTCTCTCACACACTCTCTTTCACTCTCACTCCTTCTGGCTTTCAGAGTCAGGGACTGTGACTCCTACTGTGTCTGAGACTGCGTCTGTATCTGTGCTTGGCTGCTCTTCGAGGCTTCTGCGGCAGTCAACTTCACGCTTCGCTCAAGCATCACCAAATAAATTTCATTGAGCGTCCCTGCACAGTGGGCTGCATAGTGCGAATAATGCATATAATAGATAAAGGACAATTTAATGAAATTTTAGCCTAGAAGATTATATTACATGTTTATAGCTATATAAACATTTTTTTATTTTATTGTCTATTTTCATAAGGGAAAAAGCTCATATCTTTTGCATGCTTTTAGCACACTGTGCATTGGCGGAGTTACTGTTGTTGCAGCAGCACTCTGTGTGATCCATGGCGATGCGCTTGTGAAGCTGCAGCTCCTTGTGCTGGGGCGCATTCCAAGTACTTTACCTTTACCTTTAGCTTTACATTTACCTTTGCCTTTGCCGTCGCCGTTGCCGTCGCCTTTGCCTTTACCTTTGCCGTCGCCTTTACCTTTAGGTTTAGCTTAGTTTTACCTTGGCATTTTAGGTTTTGAGCGCTGATGCGCTGCATGCCGCAGCGCATGCTTCATCTGTTGCATGTAGTTACCGCTTTCATGGCTAAGTGGTTGGCTGGACATGGTCATCTTATTTCTTTTGTGTTTAGGTGCGCGGCCAAGCAGCTCCCTGCTCGAGCCCCTGCTGTCGTCGTCGCCGCCGTCGTCGTCGTCAGCGTCATCCTCGTCCACTCCTTGTGGCTGTTCCTGTGGCTGTTGCGTGTCACGTACAAGCAATTCGCATGTTTCAAAAATGCTTTAGACATGGCTCTCTGTTCGCCTCGGTGCTGGTGGTTTTTAGGTGGCTTGCAGCAGCCACATCGGGCGGTTTTTGGGTTTGATAGTCGCCATCAACTTCGACTCGGGTCGACTGGGTTCTGGGCGCGGCGGGAATCGGCTGAAGCACATACTTGAGCGCATACTTAAAAATAAATGTTAATTCTTTTATTTATTTCCTTTGTCAGATTAAACGGTTTAAAGGTTACATGCGAGACTCCCAGCCAAATCCTCCCGCTGTAATGGCTGCTGTTTAAATCAGTCACGAGCACATATTGTGCGACGAAACTGCTACGAAACAATTCACATAATGTCCAGCCATATATATCGACTGAACTTGACCAGAAGAGGAATTAATAAAAGACTAAGCATATCCTTGATTTCACAAGGCTCTGCTTAGCCAACAAATCTCTTCGTTTATTTATGAGGTACTAAAGCTAGTTGCAGCTGACATAAAATATTTGTCAGTCCTCTGGGATCCTGTGATGAACCTGCTGACCTCTGGCTGGCTGAAGTCATTCCTCACTCGCTCGCACATCCTAATTAAGCAGGCGAGTGCCTTGCCCAGGTCTGGTGATATACCTGCCAGATTGTGCGCTTCTCGAGCGACTCCCTTGGGGCACACACACCCAGCTGAGTTGAGTCCAGTACCAGTTCTCACGCTGCGTCCGATCACCTTTTGGTGACCAGAGCAAACCAGTACACATCAATCTGGCAGTGTCAACACCCAGGCGGCGCTATCTAGGAGCAAGGGCGATGGAGACAGAGGCGCAGACGACGACGACAACGGCACCAGCTACCACCAACTGTTACTCCTGCTGACGTGCGATGCCCTAAAAGGATGTTGCACTCCTATTGACTTGTTAATGTGATCACTTTAACTGACCCAAATATAGTCAAACGTTTCAATTTGTGCAACGCTTTTGGGCAATTGATAGCCGTGCAGCCAGCAGAAGTCAACCTACAGTCAGTCTAACTCTATCTGCGCAGTTCGTCCGAGCTCGCAGCCTCGCTTCCACTCAAAGTCTCTGTCTCTGTCTCTGGCTCAGCCCCAGTCTCAGTCTCAGTCGCAGCTCCAATCGCAGTTCATCGTCACCAGCGGACAACGCGTAACGCGGTGCAGACCGCCTCAGGCCTTAGGTCTGTGCTGGCTTCAACTTTTTGCCAGTTAAGTTGTAGGTAGGGGCTGCCTGCCTGGCTTCCTCTTGTCTTAGATCGTCTGACGCCAGTTGACAGATTGCCCCGAGGCTAAAAGTCGCTGTCTCTGCGCAGCTTATTTGGGTTTGTATTTTGGTTTCGCTGGTGTTGATGAGTCAGTGATATGACCATTGTTGGGCAATGGAAAAGACCCAACTAGCTGTATTTGCGTTGCGTTGAATGTAAAGGAGTTGTAGTCTCAACTCGAGTGTC
The DNA here is from genome assembly GCA_035046225.1 of Drosophila pegasa. Taxonomy (NCBI): domain Eukaryota; kingdom Metazoa; phylum Arthropoda; class Insecta; order Diptera; family Drosophilidae; genus Drosophila; species Drosophila pegasa. The sequence continues at coordinate 13,847,694 of JAWNOD010000398.1, read as the reverse complement.
TCTGCATAAATAAATGGAGCTTAATGTGACCGAGATGTAAGCCGTTCCGAGTTTTCACTTTCGATTTATGTTACAGTCCAGTCTATATACTTTACTTGATAACTTGATTTTTATATCATTTCTACATACGTTTCTTATTATATGATAAAGCTAATCCTTTTTTTTTTGTAGCCGCATCCTTTTAGTTAATAAAGATATTTATGCATATTGGGGTGAGCCTTCCTTAAGCCTTATAGATGACACGAACGTTCTGTAAGCCGGACAGAACAATTTGTATCCTAAGCACGATCATTATATTCAAGCTCTCCTGCAGCCTATTATCCGAGTCGGGGGCCACACGCTACGCCAGCAATCATTGATCATCCGTAAACCTGGCTCGCTTATATTGAAACATTAAGGAGAATGCCAGAGATCGCAGAACGCAGAAAGCGTGGAGAGGACAACATCATTGAAGATTTTTGTTAAAGCGCATTTCATTAACCTGCTGCAGCGCACAGCCCGAGCTATATGAGAAGTTATGAGCGAACGTGAGGCGCAGCATGATGCTCAGCCGCGTGGATGCCAGCTCTGCTGTAATTTTTGGGCAGAATGCCAGCCAGCCATTTCTAAGATTATGAAAAGTGGCTCTCGCCGTTGCGTATGCTCGCATCTTCAAAGACTCAAATGCAGCCAGTTTGCAATCAGGCTGCGACGATCTGCGTCGCAGTCAGTGCCAGCATCCCAGAGACGCCAGCCAAAGAACCTTAACCTAAGTGCAATGCTCAGCATGTGCAGTCGTTGCCCAAAACCCGAGTCTCGGCCAGCCATTTATTGGGGATTTTAAGGGCTTCAAAGTCTACACAATAACAGTGCTCTCTCAGTATGTGTATTTTCGCTCAAATGCTTCTTCTGCAGTCTCCTTTGGCATGCCATGTGTGTGTGTGAGCGTGTGTGTGTGAGCATGTGTGTGTGAGCGTGTGTGTGTGCGTGTGTGTGCTCTATAGGTGGTCATTATCACGACTTCGCGTCCTATGGGCTTGGTATGCGCTGCAGATAGCTAAAAATGATGGAACGATGCAATCTTCCAGTCGTTTAATGAATTCTATAAGTAGATTCAGATTTACACTGAAATTATTTTTAATGTAAAATGTGCTAAACAATAAATTATCATTGCAATATTTACTTTGATTCCCAATCATCTGAAAATATTTCATATAATTTTATTTCATTTAATTACTCATACGACAGGTGGGCCAGACATATTTTACCCAACCTTGTTGCATCCCCGTTTAGTAGCCAAAGCCATCTCACAGTTATTTCTACCCAACTTATTGTAGAGTAGCGAACAAATGTTCGATGTTTTTGTTGTTGCTAAAAATCTCAGCAGCAGCAGCAGCAGGAACGGCAGCCGCGGCCAACCACATTTTCAACTGCTGTTCTACTTAATTTGCCGCTGCGTGCGTTGCCGATTTGGATGAGGATGCACCAGCATCGCCACCGCCGGCAGTGAGACAGCGAGAGACCGTGCTCCCACTCTCGCTCCGCACAGGTCGCCAGCGTGGCAGCACCGAGCATCATCTGCTGACCAGAGCTACAACAACAATTACCGCATTACCAACGCGCCGTTGACTGACTGACTGAGTATGAGGATGAGGACGTTGAGGGCGTCGTGACGCGGTGGTGGTGCTGGTGGCGGTGCTGGTGGCGGTGCCCAAGTGACTTCTGCGCCACTTTTGCGGGGCCGCGGCTCGGTTTTACTTATTTGATTTGTTTATGCAGATTAAATGCAAACGATCTTGATAATGACATTAACCGACAGAAGAAGAAGACGACAGCGTCAGGGACACGGAACGAGAGACGTTTTCAACTGGGCCCGGCACTGGAACTGAAACTGGGACTGCGACTGCGACTGCGACTGTGGCTGGCTGGGACTGTGTTGTCTGGATTGTTAACTTGACAGCTTTTGAAGGCAGCTTCGTGAGCCTCGCACCGCAATCGTCATGAAACGCGGCAGGAGCACCGGTTGCAGGCGGCCGGGCGGGAGACCGCAAAAGAATCAGCCAGCCAGCCAGCCAGCCAGTTGGCTCTGGCTGACCCAGCGCCGTTTTTGGTCAATGTGCTTAAAATGAATGCCCCGAAACCGAAACGCGTCTGAACTTTAGCTGCCTGCGGCCTGCCCCCCCCCCCCTCGCCTCGCCAGCTCCCAACAGCTTGTAGCCTAATTAGCTGAAAACGGATTACGCTGCCAGCACACACACAACTGGAGTGCGGCTGCTCGGGCCGGCCGAGTCGAGCGCCTGTCGGCCCCAATAAGCCAAACGTCGCTGCTCATTAAACTCTTGCACCTTGCCAGCTGATACAGATGCTGTTGCTCGTATCAAATGCGAAAGTGAAGTACGTAAAATCACAGACTCTTCCAAATTTCGCTGATGCCATAAACAAAATGCTCAACGAGCTTTACAGCACAATTAACATTTAGCATTAAAGCACTTGGCTTTACTGCTCAGCCGCGTTTTGCCTGAGCGTTAAAAATCGCCATAAAATTGCCAAGAGGAGCAAAAAAGCGACGCTTTAAATTGCGGACTTCATAAATTCGTTGGCTAAAAGTGATTTAAAAAAAAGATGAAAAAGCTAACTAAAAAACTGAATGCCTGCCATATTTTTATGCTTGACGCATGCGCAAACTGCTTCCGTGGCGTGTGTTTTTTTCATGCTTTTTGTTTAGCTCAGTTTCTATTGGTGCGATCCATCGATCCAAGCTGCCTGCTGCATTATCATTTAGCGACGTTTTTGCGACTTTTCCTTTACATTTCCGGTGCAGAGTCGAAATTAATCAACAGCTTCATGGTTATCGTGCTCAATATCATCAGCGGACTGAGCCGCCAGAGTCAGCGACCGCAACGCAAAATCGAGGATCGGGTCCACATTCACTCACCGACAGTCCGCATCGATCCGCAAGAAGCCCCATCATAATTATTGTCGGCTTCTTTTTTCCCAATTCGCATTTAGATTTTGAGCTTTTTTAGTTGATTGCTGCGCCTCTGCTCCACGCTTAAATGAAAGGATTTCATTTAAAAAGGACTTTTGAAAGCTTAACTTAATTATGTGGGCTTTTTTCGTCTCCTTCTCCTTATAATGTATAATTATCATTTGCTTATATTGATCAAATTTAAATCATTTTTGATAAACGAAATTGAAATGCTTGAAAGTTCTTTACAATTTGTAAAATATCTAGAGGGAGATGAAAGTGTATATAAAAATAAATGAAATCATTTTTTAAAAATATTTATTTTTAACAATTATTTGGAAATTATTTTATTCTTTTTTATTTATTTTATATTTTGTAATATCCTTTAATAAATATAATATTTTTATTTATGTACTTTTGATTTATATATGAAACGATCTAGATACAAAAGGAAATGAATTTTCTCATCGTTTTTTAATTTGCAATATCCTACCTGATTTATAAGCATTTCAATCTTAAAGCCCGCATGAAAAGCGCACAAAACGAAAAGGCAACAAAAAATGGCGAAGCTGAAAAGTGAAAGCTTCGGGACAAAGTCATTCGAAATCAACTTAGTGCCTGCATTTCATCTTCATCTTAGACACAAACAAACTGCAAGCCGACAACTCGCAGTTATTGAAATTCAATGTAAATCTATGGTGATATGTCATACAGGCGTAGAAAATGCGCCGAAGACAGGCCGCAGTCGAGGCTCGATGCTCAATGCTCGATGCTCGAGGCTCAGTTGCAGGCGCCGTGGAGCCTGAGTCAGGTGCTCCATGCCAGCCATGCTTCCCACCGCAAAGAGTCAAGCGAATTTCAAAACGAAAGCCAATCGCGCACGTCATCGATATTTTGTAAATGCATTAAATATATGTATTTAATTCGAGTTGGCCAAAACCAAACCGAACTACGATGCCAAAAAGCCAGCAACAGGTAACTGCCGCGTTTCGTTCGTGCCTGTCGCAGTTGCATTGCAAAACTTGTCAAACGTAAACGCAATCGATACGAATATCAATCAAATCCAAAGAAAAGAAAATATCTGTACTCGAATCGGCGTGGGGGACGCAAAGATACTCTCCACCAAATGCAAATGACTTCAACTTTTTCATAAGCAAATCAGATAGGAGGATAATATCTTAAGATCATCTTAAACTTCAGTGAATGTGCATAAAATATTTATTCGAAATGTTATTGAAACAAAGAAAAAAAAAAACACTGTTAAGCTATTAAGTTAGTATATTCCAAATTGTTATTATAGTCTATAGCTTTTATAGTTTTCGAGATGCAATGAAGACCATTAAGCTAAGCCTGTCACATACTTATATAAAAATCTATCATACCCACTTCTTTTTCATTTACAATGCGTACAGGGTATACAAATAAACCAAAAATCAAACTTCTACTCAAAGCCGTTGACAACCGTAAGCCGCGGCTGACAAAAAAAAACGATTCGAATTCGATAAAGCAAACATTTATGCATATGATATTTAACAGATCGCGGCGACTTTAACGACATTTGAAAATCCGGAAGCGATAAATATTTTGTGTGTATATAAGCTACCTAATTTTTATTATTGTCGTCTTAATACTCTATCGCGTGTAAAATATATTTGCCGCGATAGCTACAATCAACAATTTATTTCAACTTTTATTCGTTTTGTATCAGTCAAATACTAAATTTCTAATTTATCTAATATATATGGCAAGGGTATAGGTTAGTCGGTGCCTGTTTAATTGTTCTATCTTGCTTTGATTTTATTTGTTTGGTCGTATATTTTTAATACACAAAGGAAATTCGTTGAAGATTGTGACTCAGCTGTGCATTGAGGTGTCGTCCGTCGGGGCTCAGAGGAGCTTTGCGACTTCTTGTTGCTGTTATAGCTGGCATTTAGGTGCATTTTATGTAGCTATTTTGTATTTAATTTATATAAATATTGTAAACGATCTTTGTCTCTGCCTGTGAATGAATCCGAGGCCCGTCCGGACTGGGGCTCAGTATTTGGGTTTAGTATTTGGGTCAGCTCTTTGACTCTTTGGCTGTTTGTGGTTTTCACATTTCATTCGGGCTTTACTCGTATTTTTATTTCTGCTCCGCTGACCGTTTTGTTGCTGAAGAGTCTGGCAGATGCTTCACAAATTAATTATGACAGTTTATTTATTTAATTATTTTGGCGGACTTCAAAAAGGCGCCGACGCCACCGAAGACCGTGGACTAATTATGTTGTGACTCAGCTTGGGATTAAATGTAAAATGGGACTCAAACGCAAACAGCTTTAGCCCATGCAAATGAGCTAGAGTTGAATGAAATCATAGAATTCAAAATAATAAATAGGTATAATAGAATAATTCTTTTAGTTCAGCTTTGAGTTGAGTATTGTATTTCCTATTAGGTGCACTAAATATATTTGAGCTACTTATAGTATATAATGTTTGATGGATATACATTTCAAATTTACAAATAGCCTTATTACAATGAATATTTTTAAAACAATATAAGTAAAACAAATATATTTAATGTATCTTTTGATCGGTAATGACATTTAAATATCTTTATCAACGATTTATATATAAAAGAGTACATATAATCCATATGGAACAGTCAAATCCCAGCGCTTCTATGAATGTCACGTTGTTTATATCGACGTTCTTCAACGGTGTCTTATACTAAAATTCTATATATAAAATACATTACTTAATTTGATGTATATGCGATCGTTCATTGGATTTTGATGATGTAATAATGCATAAAAAATATGAAATACTATAAGCTTCATTAAATTGCAATCTGAACTCATTAAAATGGTAAATGGGGCAGTAAATCTAGCTTTATCTGTCTGTGGTAAAATGGGAAATTTTAAATATATTTTGTGTTAATTTGTCTGCAAATCAAGAAAGAAAGTACTATAATAATTAGGAAAAGCTATATTAGGAGATATCATGAATCCTGGCCGATCACATTACATTATAGATCATTATGAATGGCAACAAATGCCAAATAATTACATAATTAATATCGTAATTCTCCTTTTATATAGTTTCGTGTGTGTCTCCACTAAACTAAACGCATTGAATGTTTTCCCTTTCATTTGCAACTGCCAAACAAAGGGGAAGTTATCTCTTAGGCAGTTCGAGAAACATAACTTTTAATGCACTTATATAATTGTTGTTGCAATTGCAACAAAGCGAATGTTAAACATGGCAATCTCCCTGGCTAACGGGCTGCAGAGAGGCACAATCCATTAGGGGAATTGTTGCCGTTCCGCCCAGCATTTTGGCAAATGCATCGCTAATTGCGGGTTCTGCACAACTATTTGCACAAACTTTCGGTTTCGCCAGCCAAAATGAAGGAGAAGAAGAAGGCAAAACAATAAACAACGACTTGTGACACAAAATGAACCCACAAACTTTCACCTCTGGCAAGTATTTGATCATCATTTGGCAATTGTTGAGCACATTGTCTGAGAGTTCATTAGGCATTAGGTATGGAAAATGTCATATTTTGAGCACAAGCCGAGCAGGGGCGAGCCCTGCAAAGCTGCAACCTGCTGCCGGAGGGTACTAATTATCCTCGGGTACTGCAAACAAATTTGCAAGCACATATTTACATGGCGGGGACCAGCCTCCAAGATGGCTTGGCCCGCGCATAGTTGCCAGATAATTTGTATGGCAAAAACAACCAACTAAATACTAAACACTTTATGCACGATAAACAAAGACTGGGTCTAAAGATGTTGTCGTCTGGTTGGCGGAGTGAAGGACTGGAGTACAGGCAGTTAGGCAGTTAGGCTGTTAGGCTGTTAGGCAGCGGAGCTATCAACGTGGTCTCATCAACAATAACAATATCGACGCTTTGGCTGGAGCTTCATTAGCAAGACGAGACGCTCGAGTCGAGTGAAACCTTTTAAAGAGTGAAACCGCGACTGCGAATGCAGTTGACCTCGGCGGGCTGACCCCAGATTGTAACGCCCGCCCAGCTTCTCGTAACTATGTATGGCAAATCAACATGCAACATCAGTAAGTACAACTCACACAGTCAGATAAGAGCCCGGGGCCCTAATCTGCTGCTCATCTGGCCCAGGCACTGGCAATGGCACAGACACAAGCCGAGGCACAGACCCAGACCCAGGCCCAGGCTCGGGGCTGGCTCGGCCGTTAGTTGAATTAGCCCGGGCCAGCTACTTACCTTAGCCTTACCTTGACTATCTGAATGATGCATCTCTTAGTTACACATTTTGCTGATTTAATTTTCATGTTGCAAGCGCTGGCAACACTTCCATCAAGCAGCTGACCAACCCAGGACCGACTCTCTCACCCCGTCCGCCCCGTTGCCCACAACTCGTCCAGTCAATGTTGCGGCAAAGTGCATAATTGGTTTATTATTTTTATTTTATTTGCTCTACCGCTTCCTGCCATATCGCGCGCATCGCTGAGCAGCGGAGCCCCTCTCCGCTAGACTCCAAGTGGAGTACACCACATCTGTGGGCGCTTTTTGCCCTACCCTATTTTGTCTCTCTGCTGCTCGTGGCACTTGATTTTCATTGAAATCTTCGTCGTCGTCGTCGTCGTCGACATCTGCCTGGCTGCTTGGTTTTTGTCATCTTTGAAGTGTGTCTCGACTCTCCACTCCACTCGGCTCGGATTGTCGCTTTTTGCCAGCTAGGCGTGATTTACATTTTTTTCTTACCTTTTTTTTTTGTATAAAATATTTGTGTCTACTTTTGGCTTGTGCACCGACTGAGTTTTCCTTTTTATCGTGCCAAGGTGTGCCATCAATTGAGCCTGAGTTTTTCCGGCTGGTTTTCTATTTGGTTTGTCTCTCTACCTAATAAGCATTTACTGCATGTCTTGGCCGGCTAAACAAGATCTGCACGGCAAAGAAAGCTAACTAACCCAATTGCAAGTCCTCAAGAGTGCTTCTCGGCTCAGTGCACACACAGAGCTAACCTTGAATTGGGCTGGACTTGGCTTAAGCCTCGCTGACAACCTTGATTAGAATAAGTGTTCATTTCTTTAGTTGCACTGACTAAACTCGGACTAAAGTACATTACATTACCTTTTACTGAGGCAGCTCATTAAAAAATTGAAATTACGACTATGAAGCTCATTATTCAATAAAGCTCAAATTGGATTAATTGCAGTTCACTAGTCAGTTAATAGATATCCCACATCGTCTACATATATTACATTCCATACCAATACTTAAACAGCCATTCGCAGTCCAATTACTGTATCATAATAACCTTGAATAGTCGTATGTTTCACACGTCGACTGGCCTAGGGCGTATGGCTAAGCCCATAATCAAATAGCCCACACCCACAGCGACCACCCAGCCGCAGAGCTCGATCCAAATTAAACGTGAGCCAATTATAAGCCGGAAACCTGCAAAATTATTGCATCAAGTCTTAAGCCCTTAATTAGGGACTGCTAGACAGAGGCGGCAGATTCATGAATGAATGAAAGTGAGGCCTCGTCTTAGCCGTGGGTATCTCTGATAGGTTTTCGGGACATAAATCACACGACGAACAGACGCCAAGCTGACGCAGAGAGTTTACTTTGAATACGAAAATCAAAATCAAAATCCTATTTATCAGCGATGGCTGGTCGAGCTGCGGTTCCAACAAAATTAACACCCAGCTAATGCCAAATGCCGACAAAAGATGACGAAAACGAGCAGCAACTGAAACCAAATGCCTCTGCCAATCTTCAGTTTGGGGCGCTCAACGCCTCCGATTCCGATTCTCTGACACCCGAGCCCGTCGCTCCGTCGCACCATCGCCCCTGTTGGCCTGTCTTCCCGTCTGTGTGTCTTGTTAATTGCGTCTAATAAGCAGTTTGGCGTTGTTCTCACAAAACGCCAACGCCAACGACACCGCCACCGCCTTGGCCAGACGGCTGACCATTTCAATGCCCATGATTAAAGTCCTCCACATCATCGACACGGTGTGATCTGCGTGTGTATGTGTGTGGTGTGTGTTGTGTGCTCATTTGAATCTGTGCGAGCTGCCGGCTGTTAATCTCAAGATCAACACATTGTGCAGTTAGCCACGGCAGCGGCTTCATAAAACAAATATCGCTTCGTGTGCGCTAACTAGTCGAGTTGCTCATAGCCATCGCCTTCAGCGTCATCATCATGATCGTGATGATCGTGATCATCATCGTTTAAGTCAGAGTCTCCGACTGTTCGGTTTGTTTTGCCTATTCAATTATGTTGGGGCGCAAAATTCTGTTTTTTTTTTCTCTCCTTTTTTCATTTTTATTGATTTTTTCGGTGTTCAATGCTGGAAATCTGAAAAATCTAATCATGCAATAAATTGGCCAATTGTTTTGCTTTCAGCCAGTTTGGCAGCAGCCGGCTGGTCAGCTGGGAGGCAAACAATGGCCGTTGGGGCTGGTCAAAACGCTGGCCTAAGCATCCCATCTGACAATGGGCTTATCGTGTTGTTGCCTCTTGTTTGCACATGCTTGATTTATTGTTTCGAGCACTGAATGTCCATAAGCTTGTAATTGATAGTTGGAATTTGTAATTAATACCTGCTCCGAGCGCCTATTTTTAGCTGCCCGCGTTGGACATGAGCGTTGCCCATGCGGCGAGACAAGTGGATGCAGCTCACTCCAGTTTATAGCAATAATATGATTAAGCTGTTTGCTATTTTATAACTCTGAATGTTCTTTCTCATTTACTTCTTTGTAATGATATTATCTCTTTATCTTAGGTATCTTTGTCTATATATGTTTTTCAAGGGTTATGATGTTATTGGCCTCAATGAAGAGTTTACAAGAGATAAGAAAGGAATGCTTGAATGTTTAGAGTAACTATGCTATAGTCTGATTCTTAGCAGCAATTTCATATTGTGTTTTTTAAATACTTTTCTGCAGTTATCTTTGTATCCATGGAGCAGGTTGAGTATTCAAATCTGCATTGTCGTGGCTTACTAATCTAAATAGTTTGTATACGTAGCTGCACTTCGCACTAAGCTGAATGCAAGTGGATTACGTTTTGATGAGAATCATCGCAAGAAGTTTTATTTAAATACCTACATATTTCAAATATTTCCCATAAGAATTCCGCCTAGATTCAAATCTTGTCAGAGGCTTGTAGCACTGGCTTTTCCTCCATGTAATGCGCTTATGACTAAGCCAAAGTCTAACCTACTTTGAGGGAGCAAAGACGGCCCCACTTTTGGCCAAACCCGTTGGCAGCGCCAACTGCTCGGGCAGCGTGGGGCAGGGCGGGCAGCTGGGGCTGGAGCCCAGTCGACGACAACTGATTGTCAGCGCGGCAAATATCTTGAAATTGCCTGCACTTGTTGCATGTTGTGCGAGCGGCAACATTTGCTGATGCCCCACAAAATGCACTCGCTCTAAACTATTTATACTTATAGTTTATTGAGCCGGCACCGACTTGGGCCCAGTGCTGCAAATGTCAACAAGTTGGACGATGACGATGACGATGACGATGCCGATGCTGAGGCCGATGCTATTGATGCCGCCTATTTTATTCGTTTTGTTGGACTCGTATACGAAATCGATTGGCAACCATTTCTGTTACGACTGTTTGCGATTTGAGCTGCAGTCATAGTCGGAGTGGGCCAGCCAACACGTCTAAAGATTATTTTTTAAGGTGCGCACTTTTGAGGTTGGTCCTCCTGATTTTCCAAATGCAACGCCTGTTAGTTTACCGTTTTCGTTTGCTGTCGCTGCTGCTGCTGTTGCTGTTGCTGCTGCTGCTGCAGTTGCTGCCACCGCCGATGCTGCTGCTGCGATGAGAGATGAGGTTGCATGCAACGGGCGGGCAACGTCCGAGACGATGTTTTTTCGACTGCTTTGAATCATGACTGCCAACAATCGAATATCAGTTGCCTCTTTTGCACAGTGGTGCAAGCATCAATTGCAATTGCTGAAAGATATCCATAAGCCGTATTCAATTGGCGTTTTACACCGGTTTCCGCTGATTGTAAAGGAAATGCAATTAATTACAATTTTTGTAAAATTTATTTATTCTTTTCTCTATATATATTTCTTATTTTTATTCTTTTCTCTATATCATTTTTTTATCAAACATTTTTCTTCCAATGCAAGGCAGATATGTTTACCTAATTATTTTCTATGACTAGTCTAGAGCAACCTCTTCCAAGATAGTCCTTGATATTATACAATTATTACATACATCCCAGTTTGGCTCAGCCTGGCTCCACTGTGCATCTGTTGCGGCGCGTTCTTTGACAATTTTCAACGCCTTCAACGTTGGATCGACATCAACGTTGCCTGCATGAGATGGCAACTGTTGTTTGTAGTTGTAGTTGGAGTTGTAGTTGTAGTTGCAGTTGCAGTTGCGGTGGTGGCGGTGGCGGTGGTGCTGCTGGAGCTGATGCTGCTGTTTGATGGCTGGAAGTCTTTTGGGTTTGGGTGTTCGGCATGGCTATGGGTTTGTTTTGCCAGCGGCTGTTGTTATTGTTGCTGATGATTTTATTATTTTTCCTATGCACTTCCTATTGGGTAATATTTGATTTGCATTCCAGTTGATGCGCATCACGCTGCTGGGCCGCAATGAATTGCATTTTAATTAGATTCATGATTTCAGGTGGGGTTCCGCACGGCCCCTCAGAACGATCCCATTGCATTCCTGAGGCAGCATTATACTAACCTTCGCCTGCCCTGACCTTTTCAAAACAGTTCAGTCAGCTCAGTAAATTGAACATTCCAATGCTACAATATTTAAGAGACTGCTGCTCTCTAACAATTGTTCATCTGTTTCTATCGGCTGGCCACTTAAAAATGTTACGTGTGTCAACACGATGTCAGCCTAAAACAAAATGCCTTCGGGCTGTTCATTAACACCTTTTCGGGCCCAGTTGAAATTTCACAGACGTCGGATGAAATTCCGTGTGCGGTTTCATTAATTGTGTTTGCCCATGCCAAGTGGTAATGAGATGGACAAGTTCCCCACTGAACAAGACTTGTTACAGGTTCTTTTCAGCCAAGCGCGCAAACAAAGACATCAGCATACACCGCGCCCCGCCTCCCAGAGCCATCGCGCCATGTTTATTGTATGTAGGCGGCATCCATTGGCTCAGGCAGGTTTCTAATTTCAATAATTGTTAATTGTTTTGCTGAGTGCTTTTGGCTGTTGCTGCCCAATTGAACTTGATTGCTTTTTGTTAACGGGTTTCTCTAAGATTCCCCATTTAGCCATACCAAATTAACGGCTTTTTAACGTAAGTCCATCAAATTGGAGAATAATATATTTTACCATTTTTATATTGGGCCGATATGTGGGCCAATCCAGAAGATGAAACGGAATCAAATTTAATAAGTTATAAAATTTTTGTTAAATTTTTTTTACGCTGAAATATAAAACTATTATTATTATATTTAATCCTATAATATTTATTATTATTCATATTATTATTACTATTATTATTCATCTTAATATTATCATTTTTATTCCTGACAATTTTCTGCTTGCACCTTTTAAAGGATGTGCTTACTTCTTTGTATTAGAATCTAGTCTATATAATACTCCCCGTTTTAAGCTTTCTCACAGCTCAACATAATTTAAAGATCTCATAAATAACAATTTAAGTATAAAAGTTCCCCATATTAAATTGAGTCAGAAGAACAATCAAGCTTCATTGACTTCGGCTTGGATCATATACCAAGCTTAAAAATTCATCCATTAGACTGACTCATATTATATGGCTACTTTGACAAGGTAGATGCTATACTTCATAGTCAATAATAATATAATTTCTAAACAATTATGTTTGGCTGACATCATTACTTGAGAAACAATATCTCAAAACGTAAATATTTGTATGCAACTATAATATAATAACTAGCCATAAAGATGGGCATTAAAAAGCACTCCACAGCTAAGTACACACGACTAATAATTAAGCATAGTTAAAAGACAGTTTTGGCTAAATTAGCAACAATATTTAAAGTTTAAAAAAAGCATAAACTTACTTATTACACTGCAGATCTCCTTAAACTTAAAACCCAAACAGATTTATATATCCACATCATATAATTTAACAACGTTCTCCAGTTTAGGGAAAACAATTTGAAAGGTATTTGGTTGCTTTGGCGCTCAACTAGAGATATAACCAAGAAATATAAGTACGGCATATCAAAGAGTTAGCAGCGTCATTAGCGATAAGTGCGCCATAATCCTTGGGCGCATCCTTTCGTCCAGCCCAGTTTGAATGTTATTAAATGCAGCTAGGCTTTAACTTTGGCTCTGTCAGCTCTTGCTGAATTGTGTTGTGTTGTGTTGTGCAACTATTGATTGCTGTGGCCCACCATTAACCTGCTCTACTTGGGCCAACAGCCACTTGAACCCGGCTTGACACCGATTGCTAGCCAGCCAGTCAGCCAGCTAGCCTGTCAGTCCGTCGGCCACCCACTCGACTCGCCAAGTAGCCTCCATGTCCATAATGTCTCAATCTCAATAAAGTTGCCGGCATAACGCCTTCGAATTCATGTCATGGCACAAATATTCAAGTCAAGCCAAACGGAAGTGTCGGCACACAACAAAGTGGCCCCCAGCCCATGCACTCGATAAGGGCGTGCGCCGCCCGCTCTCCAGCCGATATCAATGCATATGGTAGCTGCCCAAACCCCAGATCCGGCTTAAGCAAGGCTGTTTGTTGTATCCTTGTAAATGAGCACGCCAAAACTTTTGCCGTTGCCTTTGTTTTGTCACGTCATTGTTGCAAGCGACCCCTTGCAGCCCGCCCCCCATTGATGCAGTGTTCCGACTGCGTCTTTTTAGGCAGTTTCCTGGCTCACCTTCGAAGGTGGCGCCTGATTGCATTTGGCAAGCACATCCAGGGCAAGCGGTGCCAGCTAAAAAGTTATTTGCTTATTGATTGCCGTCATTTCGTTTTCGCTTTCGTATTATTTAATTTAAAAACTTGTTTGGCTTTCCCGCTTTATCAAGGACTTGCTAATATGGTTAGCATTGGAGGCAGTTGCAGTCGCAGTTGCCGCAACTTGATCGAATTTATGGCCCACACTGGCAAACCGAATGGGGTTTCGGGAGCACATTAGTAGTTACTTGAATAAAGAGAACAATATTTATTTTATATTTTAGATTTATGCGGTATATGATGAAGAATTATGTAAAAATATATCTGCTTTGTAGATGCCTAGCTGATCAGCTCGTGATTACATAAAGAATATAAATAAATATAATATAATTATAATTTATACTAGAAATTTTTAATGAACAAATCCTAACGAATTTTTATACATTTTTCTTCTTATTATTTAATTTAACAAATTTACTTTCTAGTAACTCGCATTTTCTTGCTTTTCGCTTGGCGTGAAATTGTATTTTTTGCTGCTGTGAAAATTCTTGGGAGTTGGAAAATGTTATTTACAGTTTTCACTCATCATTATAGTGTCACTCTGCTGACGTAAGTGCACTTTTGAGTCATCGCGTAGCTAAAATAATGCATCAGGTTCTACAGCTTCCGCCGTTTTTGCCATTGTCTCTCTTCAGTATCTTCAGTCTAGTGGCTTGTGTCTTTGTTTTTAGCAGTGCGGTGCAATGGAGCAGAATTTGCAACTTAATTTGTTTGACTGAAGTGAAATTGTTGCCTGCGGTTTTTGCTCTCTGCTGCAACTCTTACAACTACTACTACTATTTTTATTATTTTATTATTATGATTTTGATGAGTTTTTATGCTCGGTGCAAAGAAAACGGAAAGCCGCTTTGTCATGCGAAAAATGAAAAAGGGCGCCATTGGGCTATAAAGTGTAGCGGGGAAATGTCAAGTGCAGCGACATAAATACATTATTGGCATTAACTTGCGGGCGCTGGGAGGGCTGTGGTGGGGCAGCTGGTGGGGCTTGGGAGCAAAGTTCTCATTGCGGCGTCATCGTGCGCAAGTTGCGGCGGGCCGATGATGCATTGCTGTTATTTTTAATTACGTGCACAGCCCTGGCAACATTGTCTCACAAAAGTATCCGACAGACACAGACACAGGCGAGTACTTGTGGCTGCAGCCACGTTTATTAATTGCGCTCGCTTTTAAACTTGACACAGACTCGTAAGTATTTGCATATGACGTCATTAGCAGCTCTGTGGAGCTGTTGACATTTACGTCTATCGGGGGTCACTTGGCTACTCAATACGTTTCGCACTTAGGCATCGAGCGTGTTTCTCGACTTTTCGTTCTTTGTGCGCTCGCCCATTGTCGGCTCGAGTGTCTAATGGGCCGCCCAGTGCACATGAGCTGGGGATGTTTGGCGCCAAATGTCAAGGAGCTGTAGGCAAAGCTTTGATCTTGCTTGACAGACCATGCCATTAGTTCGCGTCCAAGTGCTCCGGGCAAGACTCATTTGCATTGGGCTAGTGTCGAAATCTAGCCTTAAATTTAGACCTCATGAGCGCCGTGTGAATTAATAGACATTTCTGAGCATTCTAAAATTAAGTCTTTGGTATGCAAATAATTTTTGAGCGACTACATACTAAACTATGTAAAATATTGCCAAATTACTCATTCGAATATCGAGGCCGCAGTGTCTGACCCACACTTTCCATAAGAGTGTCTGACCTGGAGGCGAGATGTCGATTCTCTTCGTTGGCTTTTCATGGAATAAAAAGCATTTCTAATTAGTGTCAGGATGTCAGGATGGCTGGCCGGTGAGACGCACTTGGTGGGTGTGGTTCTCTGCATCATAAAGTTTAATTCTCCTATTTAATTGCCAAACAGTCGGGCTCGCAAATGAGCAGAACAAGCAAGCGGGCAGTCGGCGAGGTGGTGCTGGAGCAGCAGTCAGCAGTTGCAGCGACTGGTAGCAACCATAAATGAGTCAACGACTGACCACGACCGAGACCGAGTTGGACATGCAGTCCTGGCCATTGGCGGCAGCTCATAAGCCACACAGTAAAACGGCATGAAATAAAGAAACGAGTTAGCCAACAGCGTCGACCCTGTCGAGATGCTAAAGATTCTGTGGAAATGTTTATTAAAGTCGAGGATTTTATGATTATGCCGCACACAGCCACAGAGCACAGAGCCTGGCCAACGCGTTAGTAGCGGCTGCTGGCTGCTGACTGCTGATGTTGCCACTGCCAGTGGTAATCGTTGTTGTTGCCACCGCCACCGCCACCGCCACCGCCACCGCTGAAGCCAGCGCGCTTGCGCCTGCGTAGGCAATTAATTTGGCCAACATTCACATCGATGAAATGCCATTCATATGGCCTGGCTGACTCGAAGACAGCCTCTTGCCAGGCCTTTCAAAGAAATGCAAACGCAGACTCAAGCTCTGACTGGCTATTCAAATTTCAGTTTGGCTTGGTTGCGTTCCAGCTCGCTCGGTAATTATGTGAAAATGCATTTTGGTGGCTCGAGCTTTTCCATCGACTGCCACTTTTGGCCTCGCCCGAACACCTGCCCGGCTGCCCGTCTGCCCGCCTGCCAGCCGCTGTCAATGCATGTCAGCTTATTTCATTTGCAGTCGAGCAGTATTTTTGGCATGCCCGACTGGCAATTGGTTCCTCTCCCGACTGCTCACCGCGTGCCAGCAGCTTCTCCATTTGGGTGGCTGCCGTTGATGGCCCGCCTGGCAGTTGGCTTTGTTGTCATATTAGCTGGAAATGTTGCGTTGTTGTGAGTTGCCAACTACTGTTAGAAATATGCTTAAAATGTCTTCAATTCATGCGGGTAATTTACTGATGGGAGAGAAAGAGAGAGAGACGATAATAGAAAACAGATATAAACAGGCAAAGCAAAAGCCCCGTCAATAAACGAGCATTTAAACCTTTCATTTTATTCACTTTGACGATCTGTTAACTTGTATATTGTATTTTATTCGATCGTCAGCATGTCCTTACTCGAAGGCGAACACGGGTTTTCACACTTGACGACAAGAAAATGGAGACGAGGAAAACATTAATTAACCAAAATACATTTGGCAACATGACGCGCTACAGCGACAGCCTCTGCGAGCGGGTGTGGGAGAAGACAAGTTATGAACTATATACAAAAGCTCTGCTCCAGCAGCCAAGTGCCAGAAAACATTTTCCCCAATTTTTGCATATCTGCGGCGACTGGGCGACAGCAGCAATGGCAACTGCAACTGCGACTGCAACTGCAACGGCGGAGTGCAACTGCAGCAGCAAGAGCCACAAATCAAATAAGGAAAAATGTCGCCAAACTTTTCAATTCAACTGTCAATCAGTTTGAGATAGCGGCGGTCCGGAGAGCCAGCGGCAACAATAATGACATTTATGCAAAATAGCCGTCGCGGCAGCCGCAGACTTCGACCTGACAACCGGACGGGGGGATAGCTGGAAGAGTGGCGGGGCGGGCGGGGTGGCTGCTCTTGTTGCTGGGAGATGGGGCGAGCCAACCTGGCCTGCGATGCCTTTCCTGGTCACCTTTGCCATAATAATTGCACTTGCATTGCATGCAAATCAAATTGTCATCACGCTGCCATCCGCCAACTGGCCGTGGGCTGCTGCGTCCAGCGGCTTGCTTTATTGGTCCCAAAGGAGCCAGGTCCAGCCCGACATTGAGCGAGTCAGCGAGTGAGCCAGTCAACCAGTTCGAGCAGCACCGGCTGAATGATCGATGACAGAGTTTGTGTTTGATTGAAAGCAATTGGTGGCACCGTCACTTGGTCTTGCGTTCCTGATGGGCGCGGATGTCGGCGGCTTCGGTTCGCTTCGCTCCCAGCCTCGATGCCCTCATCGCGCGCCACGTTCTTCTATCTATCTGTGGCCAGCCAGTGGCATTGTTCGCCGGTCTTGTCTCTCGGTCTTTTCGGTGGCACACTGTGCGAAAATTATTGCCACACGCGGCCTCGGCGCATAAGGAAAATTTATTGCCTGGCAGCTCTTGCGTTGGCGCGGCGATAAGTTGATCTTGCCCGCTTGGCGCGTCTAACGGCAAATTTTGATGCAGTGCAGCCGTAATTGTCATTTGTTTATAGCCGAACGACGCATATTCGTTACATTTGCAGTCGACTCATAATTGTCACAGGCGATTTATGACATCTCCTCCACATTTGTGCTATAGCTGACGAAGAAGCTAATCTTGGCTTATATTTGTTAGAGATATTATGTATTAAATACTATACTAAATGCTAGCAAATTATAAATATAAATTAGTATTAGTTATAAAAGACTTTAAGCTTAGCTCGTAAGTGATGCAGTATCACATCGCATCTCTTAAGTGCAGCCAATTAGCTTCTCTATTGCTTTCTATGATCTCTGCCTCTCCAGTTCTCCCTATATCTCCCGCTCTCTCTCTCTCTCTCTCTCTCTCTCTCTACTCTCACACAGGTGCAAATCCGGGTAACAAATTAATTTGTCATATTAACAATTGCCACATAAAGTCACACGCTCGCCATACCCACCAGGAGGTGATCATGAACACGAACTTCATCAGCAGGTTGCTGATGATAGTTGAGCGCAAGGGCTGGCCAGGCAGCAGTAAGTAACTAACTAGCCTAAGTTGACTAACTGCCTCAGCTGAGCCTTAGCCCCCGGCATCGGCAGTGCCTCTGAGTTGAGCTCGCGCTCTGCCTCTGAATTTTACTTTACTTACATTGAGCGATACGCAAACTGGGCAAAGCATGTGTTGCGCCTTTGTTGTTGTTGTTGCAATTGCTGTTGTTGTTGTTGTTGGTGTTTTTGTGGGCTGTTGCATTTCGTAGGTTTTTAATTGAAAAAACATGTTTTACGAGCATCGCTAACCACGACGATGACTACAAAAAAAAGCACAAAAATAACTCTGGGGCGCAGCCGCAGCAAAGATGACGCTGTCGTTAGTTAAGCATCGCGTACTTCTTAAGTCTCGATGCTTAGGTGCCTCACGCTGGATGCTTAATGCTGGATGCTGCCTAACAAGTCGACTGTAAGTACTTGCGCGTTAGCTTTGCATCTGAAAACTCTTAAACGATTTGTTGGATACTGGAATGCCTTGGCATGACTTAATCTCCGCACCGCTAATCATTCACAATAATACATTGTGTTCAACAGCAGCAAATCTTAAGGCGGATTAAAATAGTTTTGAAATGTTCATTAAGTTGAGATGCTGAAAATAACAATTGCAATGTCTATGAATATATTAAGTGAATTAGAGTTTTCCTTGCAGATATTTAATAGCATCAAATGTGGAAAGTGGGATCTGGATATGTTATTTTCTGGATGGTATTTAAACAAGCTTAAGCTTGATTAATTTCTCATAGATAAATATCTTAATATCTGATACTTAAAATATTTCTATTCTACTATTAAAATAAGACACAAGTCAAAGTTAGAGTAGAGAGCTATTCGTCTTGAATAAATGTAAAAAAAATATTAAAATTTTAAAAACAAATTATTTTGATAAACTTGAACTTATCAATTTTCCATTGATTTATAATTTTCAAATATTGCCTTACCATGCGATTCTCACAAGTTTAAATATGCCTTTTCATATAACTTCTAGCTAGAATTGAAGCTAAGTCAATCGATGATCTAACTATTCCCAATTCGATTAACTTAATTGAAATTCTCTTATCTTTATAAATATAATATAATTTATATAAATTTAGAGTGTCCTTATAGCTTGAGTGCGGCATACTTTCGGGCTATTTGCTCGTTGCAGACAGACAGCTAATATTGCTGTTACTGATAGATAGGGAGTGCTCTTAAGTCTTCGTAAGTGGCTTATCAGAACTGCGCGTAACTAATGCATTTAAATAGGCACCTACCTTTAATGGTGAAGTTTTAATTAGCAATTAACTATGGAGTTGCATAATCTCAAGCGGACGACGGCCAAGGCAAAGCGACTGCAAAATGCCGTGTCAGAGGCGAAGCCAAGGCAGCAGACAATTAACTTTGGTGAGACCATCAAAATGCAGAGGAAAATGCAATAAATAAACGGAATACAAATTAAATAAATGTGCGGCATTTAAACGCAACTTGCTAGCGCTTTCCGCTAATCTTGGCCAGTCGCCAGGCCGGCCGGCTGCAGTCGGAGAGGCGAGAGTTGGGAAATGGCACACGCACATTGAGCGCAGGCTGCAAGTGGGTCTTGAGGCGGGATGCAACGAGGCCTGGGACTGTGACACTTGGCGCATCTTTAAGCGAATGACCGCAAACGGCAGATGGGCGATTAGGCTGAAAGTCAACTTTGAAGTTGATAGCCAGAAGACGAGGCTGCAGGAGCCCGAAGACAGTAAGATAGAAAGTTTTGCAAGTGACCTGGCTACTGAGCCGACGAAAAATGCACGCAGCGACGAGTCGCGAAATCGAGAAGCCAGAAGAGACCAGCCAACACAGAGAAATGCAAACTAACAGCCATAACTGAATGCAAAAATCAGCCGAATGCTACGAGTAATAAAAATTAAAAATGCCGAGAGTGGAAAGTCGACTGTCCTCTCTTTCGCTTCTTAACTCTCTCTCACTCCCTCTGTTTTAAAATTTCCCTCTCTCTCCTTTTCCTCTCTCTCTCTCTCTCTCCGTTATTGTCCAACTCTATCTGTGCTTATAACGGATAAGCACTGCGAAATTGCGAAATTGACGCTGACAAGCCTAGTTGGCTAGGCCAAGTCCAAGTGGGCAACGCTGCGTATGCTTAATCAGCGCATCCGCATCGTCCGCACTGAGCTGTGCGTGCAACTGTTGCCATGCTGTGACTATCATTAATTTTTCATATTCATAATCATCATCGAGTCAACGTGTTTTAACGCACTGCCAGTTAACAGCCACCTTTTGCTGTGGTGTCAAAATGCTTTTTTCTTTCACATTTTTCACGCGATTTATGCGCCTTCTTGTGGCATCAGTTGCCCCAGCCAGTGCCCACTTCCTCTCCATTTTCACCCAGTCGCCTCTTCTCCACGCCAGCCGGCTGTTATCGCCCCATTCTCGTCTCGGCTCGCCTTGGCTTGGCCCGGTGTCGCTCGCCTGCCACTTGGCCAAGATCTCTTACATGCAATGCATTCTGGCGCCCAAGCAACAGGCACATTTTCGAAAGGCTCCTTTTTTGGCTGAGTGTTGAAACTTTGATGAATGCACATGAAAGTGCGAGATTATTATATGGCCATACGTTTGTGCGCGCATGAGATAATGCGAGGGCTATTCAAATTTTAAAAGAGCTGCACCAGCGATTAACAGCGATTATGTGCAGCCATGTCGGGACCCGGAACTCGACGAGCAAGTGCTGAGAAGATTTTGAGTAAATATATGTATTCCCTTACAAAATAAACAGCAACAAATGCAACTGATCCTCAGCTTAAAAATAAAAGAATATGTGATCTATTAGCCGATTACATATCAATAGGCGTATAGAAAATTACAAAAAAAATTTATATTTCTATCTATATATGAAATTTTGTAAATCGTATTTAAAGTATTCAAAGTTTTTTTAACTTTGGTTCAATTAAAATATTGTCTAGACATAGATAATTTAATATCATAATAGATTTCTTAAACATCTATGATAAAGTCTCTAACTTTGAAGCATTTCTTTACTAATTAAATTCTTAAAATATTTTGAGATCCAGGCTCTAAAACATCTTAAATAATTAAAATTTTAAAGATTATTCAAGCATTGCATAAGCGAAGTATTTACCAGTTCCCACTCCAAGTTGAGCAGCCACAAAAACTCGTTACCTTTATACCCTGTAATTGCCACATTATACGCAGTATATGACTACAGATAAAATAGTTAGTTATTTTATAGATATTGAAAAGTAGTCAACGAAAGAACAACTGAATGAATATGTGAGGAATATAATTGAAGATCTGGATACAGGGTACTTCTCTGCCAGAACAACAAACCTGTTGGGCTCGTGCAAATAAATAGGTAAGCGACTAGAAGACGTCCCGCTTCGACTCCAAAAGAGTGCTAAAAGTGCGGCAATAAAAATCACGAACAAAATCGTTAAATTTGTAGAAAATAGTGTGAAAATCGACATACACATCTACAGTCAGCATGCATATATACATATATCTTCAAGGTGTATAAGGCGTGCGCTTGTATGGGGCTAATATGTAAAATAAATGAAACTTTAAATGGCACTGGTTGAAATTTGGACGGCTTAATGCTTGAACGCTGGCACAACACAACCGAAGACAGTTTAATTACGGCGTGAAGTTGCGAACAGTCCGTTGTTTTGTACTCGGCCGACGCGCGCATCGTCGCGCCGTCCCAGTCCTGGTCTCGTTCCAGCAGCATTTCTTAATTTAAGACTTAAGACTTGGTAGTTAAGCTTTGGGCTTTTGTTTCAAAGTCTTTTGCGCGATTTGTTACCCCAGTTTGATGTGTTTTTAATGCAAGCGTGAATCATAAAATCGCCGCTTGATGATGGTGTTCGTGTCAGTTAACATAGCTGCACATATAGCCATATTCAGCAATGTGATTCTGGCTTATAATAATGCATCGCGAATTTCCCACACGTTTGCCAATAATTTGGCCCTGAGGGATCAAGTGTCAGCCATTGGCTATTTTGTCAAGCTGGCTGCTATTGAGGATCTCAAGATCTTCAGCTATGACTTCGCGTGGGCGTTACGGAACATATATATGGCAGCATGCTTCCTCGATCGATCCGTTAATCAATATATAATAGCTTAACAATTTAGTGTGACTAATTAAATACAGATATCGCAGTCTTTTGACTTTTGGGTAGCTGTCTGTGGGATCAGCTCGTTGCCATCACATTTTCCCGATCGATCCATCAATCGTGCAAATCAATTGCCAATCTCTTGCCAGCATGCCATTCTCATTACCAGAAAAGACATTTCATTAGTTTGCAATGACTAATTACTCTGAGTTACGATGGACAGCCGGCATTTTATAGATTCATCGATCGCTGGTCCGCGGCGCCAATCGCATTCGCTGCAAAATGCAAAAACGCGCCTCTTCGGCAGAGACCCCATGCCGCTTAAAGGCCCATCAGCAGTCGCAGACGGGGCCAAATGATCAACTGCCAGGCATTCAAATAAATTAATTGCAGACGAGCAGAGAAAAAAAAAATGCAACCGGTATGAAAATTGCTTCATTAGATCGTTAAAGGAGCAGCCATAGCAACTCTCTCGGACGATCACACAAAGCAAAGGCTAAGCTGTTCGTCTAAGCTGTTAGACTGCCCCTCTTTCTGTCGTGACACGAAATGTCTCACTTGGTCGTGAGTGAATGTGTTAAACATGCCTAATCAATATATCTATATCCTTATCGACGTGATCTCGCAGTCCCAAAACCAGATTTATCTAATATTGCATATGTCTTTCTCTTTCAGTTACTCAAAGCTGCTCCACATCGTATACCTGATATTGTTACAGTTAGATCAATGTTTTTAGATTACCATAGCGTCCTTTTTGACTCTTAAGGTCGAGTGCGTATGGCTGTGTTTTATCGCGACGTGCGGAGGAAATCAGACACGCGCCCATCTCTATAAACAAGTGATCGGCCAAGCTATTGGCCAGCTGATCGCTTTATTAAGCCGAAAACAAGTTGGCAGCAGCTTGGCTGTATTTTAAATCAATAACCTGGCAATTAAAATCCATGCGGTGGTCCCATAACACGGCTGGGCCGCAACGCCGTTTAATAAAGTTAGCATTTGTATAATGTCTTGTCAAAAATTTATTGGCATTTTTTCCTTAACGTTTAAGACTTTCTGTTGTTGTTGCTGTTGTTGCTGCTGCGGCTGCGGCTGCTGTTGCTGCTGCGATTGTGATCTCTGGTATGCCGCTTGAAATGGCTTTAGCTGACCGCCAACAGCGATTGTAGTGGACATATCTTGAGTCCGCTGTGGGTCCCCATTGTTACTGTTGCTGCTGCTGCTGCTGCTGCCGGGGGGGTGTTGACAATTAAAAGACATGAAGCGATTGCCGATTGCGATTCGCTGGCAATTTTCAGCATTCATTTGGCTTGATTGCCGACAGTTAACAGTGCGATTGCGATCTGATAGGCTGGCAATTGCATAGTTTTCACCTTTTGCCTCATTGCGAATTGATTAACTTATGCAAATGCCCAAATGTTGCCACAGATCTCCCCATGACAAAAGGCGTTGCCCTGCACGTTCTGCTCCTCTCAGCCGAAAAAAAAATACCAAAGGAAAAAACCTCTCCTCGAAATTTGACTGTATTTCTAATTTCCTCAAGCGGCGCTTTGTTCGCTCTGTGGCCCAACAGACAGCAGCGACTGACTCTGCATGACAAAAGATTCTCATGTTTTCCGTCTGTTTTTTTTTTTTTTTTTGGCCAGCTCCAGAGCGACTTCGATGTCGTCGTCGTCATCGTCGTCGGCGGTGTCGGTGGATTTTCAATTTCTAATGTAGTGCACGTTACGCCCTGAAGCGATTTTTATTTTATACTTTTTCGTCTTTACGGGTTTTATTTATTTATGTTAGAGCTGGGCGACACTGTGGTATAGATTAGAGAATTTCGAGTATAATTTACTTGCTGACAAATATATATAAATTCGAAATGTATTAACTATTTTATTATACAAAAAAATCAAAAATTCTTTAATTTGTATATTTATTACTTTCATAGTAAAATCTACTCCATTATATTATAAAATATTTCGAAATCAAGTATATGCATCGGTCATACTTGACGACCAAGCTAACATTGAAATCGTACGAGATTTGCCCTTCTGCATCGGTTTACTCTCCCACCAAAATATAAAGTCTCAAATCTAATATAATAACGATCAAAGTGTAAATGAAAACAGAAATGGTTCCACTGTGCCTCATGGCGCCCTGTCCAAGGCTTCAGACGCCATTTGATGACAAACTTCAAATTCAAAATGTTTGCATGCAATATTTGTTGTTGTCTATTTTATGATTGCTGGTTGCTCCAGCTGGTTGTCGGTGGTGCAGTCGTTGTTTGGTGGTGATGGCGTTGCTGCACACTTTTAGTCATCACCATGTCAGCGGCGCAGACAGCGATCCAAACAATCAAAATGATATGCAAATATATGTAAGAGTACCGCTACGAAAAAGGCGTGGGTTAATTGTGACTTTATCATACGACGGCCAAAAGGAACAATGAAAATTCGCAATCGAAAGGAAAAAATCAAATTTATTACAAATTTAAGCATAGAAACCAACACGACACCGGCCCTGGCGACGTCTCTGCCATCGACTCCACTCAACTCCAACACCAACTTCAACTCCAACTGAGACTTCGAGTTCGACTTCAACTTCCACTTCGGCTTGAACAGAAACGATGACGATGCGGCAAGTTATAGATTTCGTCATAGTTTCGGTAAGGCTAGATATGAATATCTGGAAATAAACCTGTCAACCGACACCAACGCCAAATGGCTGTGAACTACGAACTTGCAGACCGCCCAGTCGACGGGTGGGCGGCGCCAAAACTAACCCACCAAAACGCTGAAATACATAAAACACATTAACACAGCACTGGGAACGGAAATGGTCGCATGCATGTCGGGCTTTCCCATAGCAACCAGAAAGGCCCTGCAGTCGATTCGAGATTCGGACTGAAGCGTAACATATTCCAAACTTTAATGCAAACAACGGCATATGCCGCCTATGAACTACGAGCGGTAACAGTAACTGCAGCAGTAAATCTAACCGTAACCGAGCTGCATCCATATCAGACACACAACTCCTGCCTGTAGAGCAGACGAAAGCCGCGACCCACATATTCGGCATCGGTGCGAAAGGGCAGCACAATGGGACCGGCGGCTATATCCCTGACTGTGGCATGCATGGTAAAATCCTCATTTTCGATTCCATCGTTCAGCCGCTCTCCGCACAATCGCACCGAATTGACGGCTATGAAGTCGTCCGGGCAGTTGAAGATCCCAGCGCCTGCCTGGCCATCGGGCACTAGATCGTTTTCGGCTGCCAAAAAACAGAAGATCAAGTTGACTCCAGATATTCCACATGAGACTCAATTCCTATTGCGTTACCCTCATCCTTATTGATGATCTGAAAGTCGGGCTGATCTCCGCCTTGCTGTTCGGTGCTATAGCTTATGCTGCACACATTTTTTGACCTGGCCAAGCATATTGCATAGTTGAGATTGTTCTATGCAAAGAAAGTAAGATTTGCAAAAGTAATGTTTCAGGATTCTTATGTAGTAACAGTTACTAACCAGATAGGTTGCCTCGCGGTTTTCCACAATACTGCCTGCCACGTCATAGTTGAAGGACTTGATTATACCCTCACCGTCGCTAAAATATTGCAGGCAATTATCCGGCGCAAGCTCATCTTCAAGTTGAGTGATCATGATGTTAAACGATCGTCCACCGCTCGAGACCTTGACAAATACCGAGAGATATATCTTGCTCTCATTGGAGTCTCCGACATGTACATATACTGCATAACATATAGAAGTGGAATCTCTATGCAAAACTTACTTTAATCCCATTAATACTTACTATGCTGACCCGTATTAATGCCACAGAGAATGGGTACCTGAAAGTTAGCATTGTGTCCAGATATAATGAACTGATCATCTAAGCAATCACCATCTGTGGGGCGGCTCAGCTGGAAATGCAAACAATATAGTCTATGTTATACAAAAATTAAATAGTCTAATGGAGCGAATCAAGAGAGCAGACTTATATTATGATTAGAAGAGACAACAATATGAATCCAGATACATAGAGCCTCACATAATAATCGAGAATGCATAATGTACATACTTTTTTTCTTTCCAATTATATTTACATTTCCGATTTAACAAAATGAATTAGTGAATCACAAGTACCTCGAACATTTGAAAATCCAGGCGCAGCTGCTGCACACCTTTTCTCAGATTTACGATCAGCACACAGATCATCATTTCGCGCACGGCCTGTGGATAGTTGGGACTCTCAAAGTACACGATCTGCTGGCTGGTGACGTCGCCACAGCCGTTAACAACTGAAAGGGAAAGTAGTTGGATCGGACACTCGCTAAACCAAAAGCAGACGCATGATCACTTGCGCTTTTGATCACTTCACATGGAGCATCGGTAGTAGGTAGACATACTCACAGATGCAACAGGCGCCGACGCCCTCGGCACAGCTTTCGGTGGGTATGCCGCCCAAGCTTTTACATTCGAACTCGTGATAGCAGACACCCTCCATGGTGCGAATGTCGCCCATCGAAACGCTGCACTTGGTGTTGGGAAATTTGATCACCTCGAAGAGACTTAAGAAGCCCTTGCCCTTCGATTTGGGTGCGCCGGGCTTTTTCTGTATAAGATTTGCCTCGATCGGCGATCCATAGATGAGCTGCTTGAGTTTATTTCCCAGCTTGGTGGAAAAGGTCTGCGGCTGCATTATGGAGGTGCGCGTGGTTGCCGGAGTGGGCGGCGGAAAAGGCCGCATCGAAGGCTTTCTCGAAGGTTTTGTCGAAGGTTTTATCGAAGGCTTCACCGGAGGCTCAGCTGATGGCTCTTCCGATGGCATAACACTTGGCATCATGTCCATGCCATTGGGTTCAGCTGGTGTCTCAGATGGATCCGTGTCAGGTTCCATGGATGTCGGACGCATTGGTATGGTTGGTTCGGGCTCCTCGGGCTCCATAGGGTCTGTCGGCGCCGGCGGCATCTCTGTCATCTCTGGCGGTGGCATCGGTGGTGCCATAGTCATGTCCTGCTCCTCTTGCTGTGCAAAGCTCTGGGGATGAGTGCCCGGCTGGTAGCGCAACGTGTAGTGATAGCCAATACCATCGATGGCCATACCACCAAATCGATGTGGGGACCTTGTGGCACTGCCACGCCTACTCTTCTTCACGCCCAGTGTCACGAAATCCCGACGATCATCGGCGCCAGCCACGCCCACATAATAGAGCGTCAAAACAAGAGCGCTTATCAACGCATCGCGTTTTGACAACATTATTAACGGAACTCCACTTAGCGACTGCCTTCAGATCTTTTCGAGCTGCAATCGCTGCTGGGGCTTCGTCTATTTCAGCTTCAGTGGCAACAGCAACAGCAGCTTCAGCCCAGCTCAGGCTGCCACAGCTGCATGTTTTCTTTGGCTTTATTAGAGCATTAATTGTGGTAGCCACCAACGATGTTGTCGGCTGTCAACACTGTCATCGCAGTCGGCTTTCCAGCTTTTCCCATCTTGCCTGCAGCACAACCTTCACTTTTGCAGTATTCTCTTACGTTCGTCAACGATCAAACAGCAGAGTCACGCTATTGTGATCGCACATGTGTTCCACGCTGACTGCTCAGATCATGCTGTTGTTGCTGCTCTCTGCCAGCAACAATTGAGCTGGCAAGAGGGCAAAAGTATGGAGACTTATTTTTACAAATTATCCTCAAATTATGCATCTTTACTTTGAGGATAGTTAGACAAAAAAATAAAACAAGCTGAGAAGATGAATTGGCACAAAACTAAACATCAAATAAAAACTGAGCAAAACATAAGCTACGAAATCTTGATAATTAAGAGTAACCGACGTGAAGAGCTCAAACTTCGCTCTGATGTGACGAGCTATACCTATCTACGTAGGTTCAACTCTGCTAATGTCACTTTTTTGACGAAAATTATATTTTGTTGTTAATGGGCAAACCTGCAAATGTTTAAATTTTTACGCTAAATATACATTACATTACAATCTCATTTCCATCTCTCAAATAATATTCAAAGTTTATTTAAAACCAATTTAAGTCCATTCGTCAATTTTATTCCTTAACAAGAAAAGAAACATTTGTAGTAAACTGAAGTCGTTTTTCAAATAACCAATTGATTTCCACTAAAAATTCACCAGATGGCCAAGGAACATGAAAATTCTCATAAAGTATGTAAAACCCATCAATATAGTATGAGCCCTATAGTAAATAATAAAGTATAAAGTATGTAATAATAAGGATGTGATCCAAGTTTTGACTTACCAATAAGGGACACCTTGTATTAAAGTTAGTGAAGTTTTTAATTAAGTCAAAAAATAATACAACAATTGGATTATATGGCTTTCTAAGAAACCGACAGACATCAAATGTCGGCTTATAGAGCCAAGGCTTGTAACCACTCGCCTTATAGAAAATTTGTGCTTCACCATGGACAGTGTTGGTAATATGCAATAACGTTGTTTTAAAATTCAAAGTAGTAATATTTCGATTGATTGCCTTCAGACGACACAGGTTTATAGCGACCCAGGATTCATTATGTGACTTGCAGACGAGATTTGTAAACTTTACTTGAGCTGCGTTCTATAATATAAAATACACTTAATACTTTTTGTAAATTGAACACTTCTTAAACTTACATTCAAGCTGAATTTCAGTATAAAAAAAACTTGCAGAATGCCGACAATAAAACCCGCGTACTTCATAGCTGCACTGGGATTCGACTGTTCGATGCGAATTAAACGCAGTGTTTTATATTTAAAATACTCGTGAAGCTATTAAAAATCCATTACCTCACTAAAGACTATATATATACGCATATACATAAATTGAAAATAAATTACACAGAGAAAATAGTACTCTGATCCAAACTCCTAATTTTACAACTGTACAGATTTACCAAAAATAAATGATTACATCCATAAAATCAACTCAGTCCCAATTGCTAGTTTTAGTCGAAATTATTGGATAATCATCTTAAGTTATCAGGAAATCTCTATTTCGATGGATCGTGACTCTGTCGAATTGCTCTTAAAGAAAAATTCGTTCCAATAGCGTTTTTAAATTGATTTAAATTACAACTGTGAATATAATAATAATAAAATATAGTAAGCATGCTTATTCACATTTATAAACATTTTTGAAGCTTATATTATTTAGTTAGAATATCAAGCTTTGTATGGACGAGCAAGCAAAAATGGTTTAATCGACTGCCCTATAAAAAATTAACTGATGGTCAACTCCCAACCAAAATTGTATCATTATCTTCTACATACCATAATCAACATTACCTTTATAAATATTAAAAAAAAATACAAAATAAATAAATATAATGCATAATGTATATATATATATTTGCTACTGACAGCAAAACGGATATTGCTCAAAGCCAATATACACTTTTCAGTTCAAGAATGGCTACACAAATTGACTAACTAATGACTAATGAGTAACTAATAGATTTTATTGGGTACTAATATACAGCATAAAAGACTGAAAGTCAGTTAACATATGAAACTGAAATGGTTAAATGCAAGACCAATTAATATTAAAGAAGCTAATAATAATCGACTTTAAATGTATATAACGAATTCAGCGAATATAAACTTAATGCATTCAAATGACATATATTTTCTTTTTATGGATACCATATAGAATACATTTCTTTTTCAGTAATTAAATATAACCCTAGCACGATTGTTGTCAAATCAATTGTATGTAAATTTCTTTCATAGACTTTGCCCTTTTTGTGCTCAACAGTTTTAATTATAATGTCATCGCGGAATATGAGACGGGAGATATTCTCTTCATTATATGTATAAGCTTTTAATTATAATATTCAAAGCCAAACGCCCGCGCTATCTCTCATATTTTTATATTTGTTTGTCAAATGCGCAGTTGCTTATAATTATTGCAATGCTTTTCAGATGATTCAGGCAAAATCAGTAAACTTTAACAGCTGCATTAGTTGTTAATATTGTTGTTTGTTGTTGTTGTTGGGTGTGCATAATACCACTTGCAGTTGGCGTCAACAATTAACAATTTTAACCTTGTTGTGCATGATGCATGTGCCTCGCCACAGAGCTGCTCAGCTACGCTGACGATCACATGACGATGCCGATGCCGATGCCAACTATGATGATGATCGCGATAATGATAATGCACTTGCAATCACTCATGTGCATAAAAAGCTGCTAAATGATGTTGTGATTTTTATTTTGATTTCTGTTTCAGTTTCTCTTGGAGTGAGACTCGAGTGCTTCTCGATCGCTTTTGCAATTAAGATCAGAAAAAAAGAATATTTCTCACACTACATACGAAATACCCTTTATACATACTTACAGAACCTTTATACTCTCTATACTTATGTACAGAATACTAGTCTTGACGCATTTAAACACAAATTCTTTCGTGTGGAAAACTTGTTTGTTTTGGCCGCTTTGTTCTAAGGTCACCGATTAATCCGACTCTAACAACAAGCTGCCTCAATAAAGAGATAGGCCGAAAGATGTCTTCTTCCATGCGTTACACATTTCGTGACGAAATTGTAATATAAGGCATAATGATTTCGATTGCTTGAAGCTAAGCTAGTCGTAATCTTTGATGACACCTGCATGGCTCGCATGAGCCAGCTTAAGCGTTAGACATTGATATCACCCGATGTTACCAATTTGCATACTCAATTGCCGGCAACACTCTCATTAGGCACTGTTAATTTTGAAAGTTTTAATTGATTTCCAATCATCCGGCACTGGCATGGAAACTTGCTCCTCGATGTTGCAATCGCCTTCGCAGTTCGCAATCGAAATCGATTCGAGCAACGACTCGTCGTTAGCATTTAATTTATTTGAAAGTAATTGTCGCTAACGCAACTGACATCGATGGGTTCGCTGGTATTTGCCGCGACGATCTCTTTATGGCTCTGAGTTATTCCACGGCTGAAGAGCACTCAGCTAAGTACTACAAGCTCACTAGTCGCAACCAGGAAAACGGGTTCGCATATATTACAACTCTTGTAGAGGTTTGATACAATTCGTGGCGAAACGTGTCACCATACAGAAGAAGACACCGCTGGAGCCTTAAGAGTATTTATGCTCTTGATCAGCATCAATTACCACTAGACTTAGTATAATGCCGTGCATAGATCATTGATTTTAGGGGCCATACATTCAAACATTTCTGAGAGTATTTAGTTTTCGGCTAACTGTTCTTTATTTGAAACTGCGTTTTGGAAAGTTATAAGGAGGGCAATAGTTGTGAAGTAAATTAACCGAATGAGTAATGCCTATTTAAATTAGAATATTACTTAAAATTGTCATAAAAATATGAATTCGATTATTCATTTTGTTTTCTCATGAGAACTCTAAGAATAAACGAGAAAAACATAATTATATTATGACCCTAATCAAACATTATTTAAATTATAATAAAGCCACTCTTTTTTAAACTCAATTCTGGACAAATATTTATTAAGCTAAATAGAATTTTTAGTTTCAGAGGGTTTCCCTGATTAGTGCATTAGTAGATATTTTAGATATTTGCACAACACTCCAATATTTGCATTCAGCTGCAGCTCCATCTCTGGCAGCTGGGAGCTGCTGTTGCCTTGAATTGTACTCTTTGGACACCACGTAGAGAGCACGTACAGACAATTCCCATCCATTAATTGAATCAAATCGAACGTTACGCATGCGTCACGCCAAATGACAAAGGGAGCCGCCAATGCTCGGATGCAATAACTGGGAGAGGCTCACACATGAGCTCCTCTGCTGCCACAGATGATGAGCATGCCCAGACCAGGCCAGACCTAGCTGGACCCGGCCAGGCTGTCCACTTCAGACAGCAGACAGCACTGTGTGCATTATTCTTATTGCTATTATGTTAGCTATTTGTATGGGCAAAGTGGGAATCGCAGTTGGAGCACAAGAAGTCGCCAAGTGAGTGTAGGAGTAGGGAGTGCAGGTGGAGATGGTGATGGGTCAGCTGGGAAAGATCGGTAAACTGGGTGCTGGGCACTTGACGACCGGCGACCGGCGAATCGAACCGTGCTAAAACCCACTTAATTGACATTTAGTGGACACTCGAATGCGAATTCAAATGCAAATGCTGCGCCATGAGCAGCCGCCACAGCAGCTGCAGCCAAATACTATCCGAGTGCCAAAGAGCCGATGCACATCAGCTCTATAAGTAGTATGCCTTTTCGACTGCTGTCCATTTACCGAATGGGCTGGCATTCTAATGCGACTTTAGCCCCAGTCACAGCCACGCCAATGATGACGTTGATAATGAGCATGTTGCCTACTCGTTGTTGCTGCTGCTGTTTGTATACCCTCGCCCAGGGAACCGATACTTGGTCAAATGCTAGGAATTGATTAGAAGAGAGGGGCGAGAGAATCAGTTCCCTATAGCATATAGAAGTCATAGTCTTGAGTACTCGAAAATATGAGAACATTTTCGCTAAGATTTTCCTTATTTATTATTTAATAAATCAATTATTTAAAAATTATTTAACCCTATTCAACTAATAGATATAAATAGGAAACAATATTAGAATAGCTTGCAAGAGTATCTAGCCTTCGCTGTAATTGCAACTATTTGCTGTTGTTCTAGCCATGATTTCTGAAGATGCAGCAGCAGCAGCAACAGCAGCAGCAGACATCATTACAATATAATTGATGGGTTATAAACCGGTAACGGTAAATCGCAAAATTCTCTTTAGCATTTCGGCTTTTTTGGCCAACGCAAAGCAAAGCTTTCTTGTTTTCTATTTGGAAATTATTATTGTTCCATTTGACAGCTGGCAAGATGTGCGTGTACACATGGATATCGGACGTAATGCCACCAAATCGGGTGGAAATTGTCCACATGGGACGTAGAAAGCTACTCTGCTTGTTTGGGTGGCGGTCAGTCGAACCTTTTCTGATCTCTTTAACATAGATATCAATGACTGCATTTATGGAGAGGTAAATTTGCTTTAGTATCTACACAACTTTGCCCAGTCCCAATGCCAAAGTCTTCAAGCGTCAAGAACTCGACCTGCATGCCATCTGAACCATATCGCCAGTAATCTCGTCCAGCCTCTGTAAAAAGCGAATCGTTTCAATGTCATTTTCGCTAAAGCAAAGGCTGACCGATTCAATCACTGAAAGTGTTTCGTTAATATGAGCAAAAACTACAGAAAGTTCAAAAACAACTTTTGCGGTTACGGCTTTTTAGACCTTTTGTTTTTATTTCTCTATTTTTTTTTTTTAATATGGTCTTATAATGCCGCCTAAACCGCAGCTGCGTCGGCTGTTTTTATCGTTCCCAATGTTGCATGCACCACAAACGAGCGAGTCGACGATCGATTTGAAGAAAATTGCCACAAATGGTGCGTGAATTAAATGTTTTATTATTTAAATGAAATGGGTAAAAGTGTGGGTCAGCATGTGTTGACTGATGCGCTACCGAACAGATGAACAGACGCGATATCATAAGGTATTATATCTATTATATATAGACGAATAATTGGCATGAGCTCATTCAGCAAATTTATAATACTTTATATTTCAGCTGAAAGCTTAAAGTCTATTAGCAGATAGTTGACAAATAGTTGCCTAATCTGCATGTAAATGAGCATGTAAATGCAAGCAAGGCAAGTTTATATAAAATGTTTTAATTAATACGAATCTTTTATTTATTTTATTATTTAAATAAAGCCTAGACATTGCTGCATCCTTTTGGCTGGAAAAGTAATTAAAATGAATATTTATTTTATTATTTAAATAAAGCCTAGACATTGCTGCATCCTTTTCGCTGGAAAAGTAATTAAAATGAATCTCTTTAAGTCTGTCTAACAGCGTAGCGAACCAAAAAGTGCGTCTTGGCTCATTTATGCTTAAGTTGGCTAATTCTATGCCATGCAAAAGTTACCTCAAAAGGATGCGAGGCGGAAGCTTCAAGTTGGGCCACAGCTTTGGCTTTGGCTACGGCCATTGCCGTTGGCTTTTTTTGGCAACATGTTGCGGCAACACTTGTTGGCTGGCCGCGGGAGACAGTTCCTTTGTCTTGGGCCAGACTCGACTCCTGTGCGTGGCTTGCGGTTTTTTTTTTCTCTTGAATTGCTTGCGACTGCCCAAAGCGCTCCTCCACACAGCAGCACATTGATCAAGATCCATAATGAGCGATAACTGCAGTTGGGTTTTTGTAGCTGCTAGCAGCAGGCTTTGCTTTGTTTCGTCCTGAGATTGAGAGCGCTTTTTGTCGATGCATTAGTTACGTATCTTTCGGATGCAGAGCAAACATCCGCATATCGTATGCCGCTGCTGTAGCGGCATTTTTTCTTTCGGTTTGTGTTTTGCTTGTGTCTGTGGCGCTGCAAAATTAAACTGTTAACTTGCCATGTTTAGCTGCCATTGTTTGTGGCCTGTCCAGACATTGTTCGGCTGAGTCTTAGCTCGTGGGTAACATATGTATGGATGCCTTGTAGCTGTGTGCACGAGTGTGTGTAGCTACATATCTGTTTCTGTATCTGAATCTGGTATCTGTATCGCTATCTAATCGCTTTCTAATGGCCTCAGCTCGCCTGGCGATCTATGTTACCTGTCAACGGCGCTTGTTTACCTAATAGATTTCAGGCTACCAATTTTTTTTGTTTATTTATCTCCGTTTTTTTTTGTGCAACCGCCAACCCATTTTAAACATTTTAATAAATAAGAAAATCTTTTTGCTGGCCTTTAAACTTTACTACATGGAAAATTGCATGTTGATCGTTGGCTCGGCAGCAACAACCTTCAAAATTAAGTTGTCTCGATTAGTTATTTATTTTTTAATTACCTGTAGCTCCGACAGCAGCTACTTTTTTCTTTGCACTGGCCGTAATTAATTACCAATTGTAGTGTGATGAACTTTAAGCGAATATCGATAGTATTTACCTGTCGAGATTTCGGATTTAAACGGACAAATTGAGCATAAATCAACTGCTGTCGGACGACTTGAATTATCGTGAGAAATTGATACAAATTGTAACCTAAATTTAATTAAATTTATTGGTATTACTTTATCTAAAGAAGGCTTTACCTAATTGTTAGTTATACCTTGTATGTTAATAGAAAAGATGGTATATGGCGTTGCGATAAAAGAAAGTCAAATACATAGTATGATCTTGGGCGTAGTCGAGCTGGCATAGACTTATCTTATATTAATAAATTGAAACATCAAAGATACAGAGAGAGAAATCTAGAAATTTCCAAATACTAACATATGTATAATATTTAGCTATAATACACTATATACATATATCTCCATACACTATCTCTAAAATTTCATATTTAACTTGCTTAACCTTCAATTAAATATATTTAATCTAACAGACTGCCGGAAGTAGCATATCATATATAGATTCTCAGAGATGTGCCCAGGCGTAGCCATAGACTTATACGGACTTCTCTGAAAATTTCATGGTTATGCATGTGGCCAGGTAAGTGCATTTCCGTCAAGTTGTTTTGCTAAATTATGCAAAAATGATTACACTCAATATGTTAGAGTCATACATCAAGCATTTAGCAACTTTCTACATCTGCATAATAAATTGAATACATCAGAAACTATAAATAATTGCCAACAACTGCAAACAAGCAACAAGTTCAGACGGCAAATGAAGAAATTTTGTTAGAATTGTGATTTTTGAAAAATGTGTGCGTGTGTGTGTGTGTGCGCGTATGTGTGTGTGTGCGTGTGCCTCGCAGTGAAGGCTAATGGCCCCAACAGAGAGCAACAACAACATCAGCTAACAAGTTGGCCAACTTGTGCGAGACAAGTGCAGGTAACACCATTGCCATGGCTCACCTGGTGGCACCCTGTGCAAAACAAAAACAAAAACTCACAGGTAAATCACAAGACAACGGCAATAACAAACCAAAAAGCAGTTACAAGAGGCAAATTAGTTGTTGAAGAAATTATATATGTATTTGCAGAAAGACAGAAAAATAGTATATAAATAATTTTTTTATATTTGATAATCTAGTATATATTCTAAATAAAATATTTTGAAGTATATTCATATATATTGAAAATATTTTCCGTGCAATCATTACTAAATTTATTAGCTCTTTAACAGTCTTGCTATATATCAAGCCCTGAAAATAAAATATAGTTTTGCAAAATTAAATTTGTTGACCTATTCCATATTGCCACAAGAGCACTGTAGCGTATTGAACGCTGCACCAGGCCGCCGCCAAGTGACGCAAGTGTGTGTGCCACAAGCCAGGAGATGACCGCGACCGCGACAGCCGAGTCGGCAGTGGCAGACCCAGTGGTAGAGGCCAGGCAATCGGCCAAACTGTCAGGCATGGTGCGTTGTGTGCCAAAAGAGCAACCGCAGCAACAGGCAATTGGCAACTGGCAACTGGCAACTGGCAAGCAGCAGACATTGGACATGGACAGCCCGACAAGCAGCAGGCAACAGGCGCAAGTC
This sequence comes from Drosophila pegasa, assembly GCA_035046225.1. NCBI lineage: Eukaryota > Metazoa > Arthropoda > Insecta > Diptera > Drosophilidae > Drosophila > Drosophila pegasa. Next base: position 13,810,703 of record JAWNOD010000398.1, on the reverse strand, counting down.
AAGTGAATGGCCAATGACCACCAAATTGGCAGTAAAGCATACAAAAATAACTTCAAATGGTCAAAAGGTTAACAAAATCAAGCAGTGTGCGCGAAAAGAACACGATTTGTACGCTGGGTACAAGCAGAGCTGGGTGCAGACGGAGCTTGTTCCGGGATGTACGGCTGTTGCTGCCGCAGCTGTTGCCGCCAGTCATCCAGCAGCATGTGCAGCATGTGCAGCATGTGCAGCATGTTGCCAGCATTCCGTCAGTGGCGTCGACTGTTGCCGCTGCAGGGATGCCGGGCAGCATAATCCCCCAGCCGATGCGCAGCTAAAAAAATGATTAATGAGTTGGCTCATTACTTCGCGAAAATCAATGTCGCGCCGGGCCAGAAGGAAGTTGGCCATGTTGTCGCTGGGCCGCCAGTTGGCGTTGCCGTTCTCGCTGCCGTCGCCTTGTCGCATAATAAATCGATCATATTTTTATGGCAGCCTCAAATATCAAAATGTCAGCGCTGATTCTGATCAACTGCGACAATCTGCTCCTGTCGCACACGACGCTGCGACGCCAAGAGATTCTTCAGCAGTGCCCCACATGTGTTTGCCGGCAACCTTGGAGCGCCGTGTGCTCTGTGATCGAGTGACTGACTCCGAGTTCGACTCTGGCTCTGGCTCTGAGTCTGAATCTGCAGCGGAGTGAATCTCGCGCGCTTCGTGCTTGTGCCTGTTTTTTTTTTTTTTTTTTTTTTTTTTTTAATTGCGGTCGCACGTCTGCTTCCAGTGCCCGCTCGAGCTCTGCCTGGCTGCTGCTATGGATCTGTGCGGATCTGGATCTGCGCCTGCTGTGGTGCAGTGGTGCTGACTGATTTTATTTATTAAACTGTTGACATTCTGTTTACTCGACTGGCGCTTTGCTTCTTTTGATTCCATCACCCGATATCGATATCAACAGCTGCGCCGGCGCTTGCAGCGCGTTGAATTTATTGCGGCTTGTAGTAATTGATTAACTTGATCGCAAGCTGCGATTGATTGTCAACGGTTCTGCTTTAAGCATCGTAGTATTGATAACAAGAAATAAACTTAAATATGTATAAATCTCAGTTACAGTTATCAATACCAATTTGCTTAGAAAGTCTCTATCGCCTGGTTTTATAGTTACTATCTGTGGGCAGTAAATCTTCTATACTAAAATCTAGCTTAGATATTAAAGTAATTTTCTGTTAATTTTCAATATGGAATATCAATAATTTCTATTGCATTAACGAGTTTCTTCATATAAAACACCGCTCCGAGTGCATTGAGTCAATAGTACGTCAAATACATACTCTATTCAGCGCTCCCTGCTTGGCTTCGTATCATAATCGTTAAGGTGAAAGTGTGATATAATAAAAATGATTATCAATGTGCTTTGAATCAACACCAAGTGAGAAATTTATTATCGTTAGACGTAAAATATTTATTTTAAATCGAGCAGTGATGTTGTTGCTGTTGAGGGGCCAATAAACCGAAGCGATTGAACTCTTTATCGCTGGGGTGACAGTGTCAACAGACTTGGCCGGAGTAAATATTGTAAATCTATAAAGGCGGATATGTAGTAGTGCCAAATCGAACTAGTCCGGGGCGTGGAGGTTGAAAATTTATGACCTTTATCAAAGTATGCCCAGCTAAAGTTTACTTTTCCCACAAAGTACAAGATAACTGCTTCAATTAGAGCAAATATACTAAACGAAATATTAAAGTCAATAACATTGAATGAGTATGTTTGGCAATGGATGTTGCTCTGTTGCTGTTTTTGTTGTTGTTGTTGTCTGCAGCAGAAAACAAGTTGAATGGCATTGCAAATGCGCAACAAGAGCTGTGGCCAGCGGATGGAGCAGGTTGCCAGGGTTTCTTCATCTTCTTCAGCTTCTGCAGAACGACAACAGCAGCCAAGTGCCAGCAGCAGCTTGATTGTTATTGCCAATGAATGAATGCACTTGCTAACATGGGCTGTGAGGATTGTCTGGCTCTGACTCCGACTCTGGCTCAAACTCCGAGTCCAGCCAGCAACAGCAACAGCATCGTCTCGACAACAGCGCCAGGGGGCATGCAACACATTTTGCGGTCTGCTGCTGTAGCTTCTGCTGCCATTGTTTTCACTTGTGCTGCTGCCCTTTGTTGTTGCGTAAGCCCAGGGGGGTGTGTTGCTATTATTGTTGTTTTCCTGCTCGCTGTTGCTGTTGCTGTGACTGCGACTGCAACTGCAACTGCCGTTGCTGCTGGTTATGGGGCATTTGGTATTTACAAATGTGTTGGCAATGAATTTGCCAGCATGCCACAAACAACATTTCCGACTCCGCACCCATTTAGATATAACTCCGACTCATTGTCGCTTGCATTTTCACACTTTCTTTGGAGTGGGAGAGACACTCGTTAGCTGGCTAGTCGCAGCTGCTCCCAGGCAAAGGATATCCCTTGATTTTCTGTTGCAAATGATTTATTGATATTTCCTCGCTCCTGTGGAAGTTTGGATGTCCTGTTAAAGTGTCGACTATAAATTTAATATCAAAGACTACGTAGCTCCTCCAGACAGAATACTATTAATTATTATTAATAATTATATATATTACAAATATATTTGTGGTACAGATGAGATAGAATGGATGAGAGTATAAATGTAGTGATGTGAAGGAGATTTCATTTTAATGAATGTTTTTAAAAACCATTAGTAGAGCAATTAATATAAAAGTTGGTATGTCTTTTGATTGGTTGTGGGTTTGAAAGTGCCTAATTAACTTTTTGTATATAAAATGCTGGATTTGATTTGTACTGTGCAGTCGAGCTAGAGTGAAGCTATGAAGAACGTGTTTTTTATTGTCGGCATTCTGCAAGTTTGCTTTATACTCCAATTCAGCTTGAATGTAAGTTAAAAAAGACAAAAATAATACACATTTTTACAAATATTTACTTTACTCTAGAATGCAACTGAATTTAAGTTTACGAATGTAGTCTGTCAGTCTTATAACAAATCGTGGATGGTAATACACAGATGTTATTTGAAAGCAATCAGTCGGAACAAAACTGTTTTCAATTTTAATGGAACCGTCCTGCATCCTGCTGAGAATATAAATATTGAATCGCAGTTTTCTGTAAAAGCAAATGGATACAAGCCTTGGCTTTATAAGCCAAAAATTGATGTATGTCAGTTTCTTAAAAAGCCATATAATCCAGTTATAATAATGGTTTTTAAAGTACTCAGAAGCTTCACTAATTTCAACCATTTATGTCCTTTTGTGGTAAGTCTAATTTCCCGCTCTTTTAATAATAATCTTAATTACTTAATAATTGATTCGTTTAGGGTCCTCAAATAGTTGATGGGTTCCATGTACGTTACGAAAATATTCCTGTTGCTTGGCCATCTGGTGACTATTTATTGGCAGTGAATTGGTTATTCGACAAACGACTTCAGTTTTCTACAAATATGTACTTTGGTGTTAAAGAATAAGATTTATTGATAGATTGAAATATTATTCAATTGTGTAGTTACGTATTGGTCTGTGTTAAAATGGTAAATGGGTATAGTTATTATCGTTCAAGGTTACGGAAAAAGTACGGCCTGATCTAAGCAATAAATGGATTTTTAATGCATCATTTGAAATGGATTATCATTATATTTTATTAAAGAACATGAGGCGAATAAAAATTGTATCTTTACATAGGGGTTTTTCAGGACTGATTTTATATTTATTATAAAATAGAGTCGTGCCATTTGAACTTTTACACAATTAAATTATGTATTTAATTTATATTTATATTTCTATTTACATTTCAATTTCAATTTATATTTATATCGATATATATATAAATATATTTATATCTATATTCGGTGTCTCTCTGTTTCTGTTCCTCTGTCTCGTACTCTTTCCTCCTCATACTTCATACAAGGGGAAGCCGTTGGAATTTCAACACCCTTCAACTACATGAAAGGATATCCCTTGTTTTTCTGTTGCAAATGATTTATTGATATTTCCTCGCTCCTGTGGAAGTTTGGATGTCCTGTTAAAGTGTCGACTATAAATTTAATATCAAAGACTACGTAGCTCCTCCAGACAGAATACTATTAATGATTATTAATAATTATATATATTACAAATATATTTGTGGTACAGATGAGATAGAATGGATGAGAGTATAAATGTAGTGATGTGAAAGAGATTTCATTTTAATGAATGTTTTTAAAAACCATTAGTAGAGCAATTAATATAAAAGTTGGTATGTCTTTTGATTGGTTGTGGGTTTGAAAGTGCCTAATTAACTTTTTGTATATAAAATGCTGGATTTGATTTGTACTGTGCAGTCGAGCTAAAGTGAAGCTATGAAGAACGTGTTTTTTATTGTCGGCATTCTGCAAGTTTGCTTTATACTCAAATTCAGCTTGAATGTAAGTTAAAAAAGACAAAAATAATACACATTTTTACAAATAATTACTTTACTCTAGAATGCAACTGAATTTAAGTTTACGAATGTAGTCTGTCAGTCTTATAACAAATCGTGGATGGTAATACACAGATGTTATTTGAAAGCAATCAGTCGGAACAAAACTGTTTTCAATTTTAATGGAACCGTCCTGCATCCTGCTGAGAATATAAATATTGAATCGCAGTTTTCTGTAAAAGCAAATGGATACAAGCCTTGGCTTTATAAGCCAAAAATTGATGTATGTCAGTTTCTTAAAAAGCCATATAATCCAGTTATAATAATGGTTTTTAAAGTACTCAGAAGCTTCACTAATTTCAACCATTTATGTCCTTTTGTGGTAAGTCTAATTTCCCGCTCTTTTAATAATAATCTTAATTACTTAATAATTGATTCGTTTAGGGTCCTCAAATAGTTGATGGGTTCCATGTACGTTACGAAAATATTCCTGTTGCTTGGCCATCTGGTGACTATTTATTGGCAGTGAATTGGTTATTCGACAAACGACTTCAGTTTTCTACAAATATGTACTTTGGTGTTAAAGAATAAGATTTATTGATAGATTGAAATATTATTCAATTGTGTAGTTACGTATTGGTCTGTGTTAAAATGGTAAATGGGTATAGTTATTATCGTTCAAGGTTACGGAAAAAGTACGGCCTGATCTAAGCAATAAATGGATTTTTAATGCATCATTTGAAATGGATTATCATTATATTTTATTAAAGAACATGAGGCGAATAAAAATTGTATCTTTACATAGGGGTTTTTCAGGACTGATTTTATATTTATTATAAAACAGAGTCGTGCCTTATGAACTTTTACACAATTAAATTATGTATTTAATTTATATTTCAATTTCAATTTATATTTATATTGATATATATAAATATATTTATATCTATATTCGGTGTCTCTCTGTTTCTGTTCCTCTGTCTCGTACTCTTTCCTCCTCATACTTCATACAAGGGGAAGCCGTTGGAATTTCAACACCCTTCAACTACATGAAAGCAAAAATGTTGTTAGGCGCTGAATGTCCATTGTTCTGGTGCTCGACAACAACAATATAACCACATAAATTAATGTGCATACAATACTTGTACTGGTACTCGTACTACAAACATAATAACAAGCGATGCGGTGCAGTGTCGATAACAGGAATCGCCACTTCTTCCATTTATTTTATAAGTAGCAGCACGAAAAGGCTCTGTTGGTGGGCAACGGTCAGAGCTGATTGGTGTGCCAGTGGAGGAAACTTTTGAAACAATGGACAAACGCATAACGATAGGCATTGTGTGGTACCATATTGAATGAATTGATATTGCTTTTGACCAGCAGCAGCGAGTGGAACACGACAAAGTATTGAAATGGTATCAATTGAAACCAGTTTCGATGTCGTTGTTAACACATGTTGGTCGAAACTTTAATCTGCTATCGATTGGCAGACGTATAAATTTTCAAATGCCAGCAGTAGGATTTTATGGTGCAAAGTGCTGCTGAGCGACTTTCAGCAGGCCTTGGGTTTATAGTTGGAGCTGTTGCTGCTAACTGTTTAGTCAGATTCATTTTTATTTCGTAAGTCAACGGCAGCAAATAAATAAAAATTTGAAAAATTCAAGTGGTTGCACAATGTCAAACCTTCAAGATGTACCGCTTGCCGCGCCAGAAACTATGCCAGCAACTGAACAGGACACAGCCGGAGCGAAGTCCAATTCGCTGAAACGCTTCTTTAAGCTCGGCAGGAAATCCGTCACACACCATGATTTCAGCGAGGAACCAATCGATATGGAAGACGAGGCCAAGGACACTGTCAAACCGGGCAGCATTAGTCGTTTCCTTACCCGACTGAAGGGAACTACGAAATCAAGTAACTACTCTACCGCTAATATTAATGTGATCGTAAACTTCACACATTTATATATTTATTACTTAGGCACTGTGCAATTTATAGATCCTGTCGAGCCCGCTTCCAGCACTCTGAACCCGGCCGTGGAGGCGGTTACCGACAAGCCGGTGCCAAACGCAAAGCCCACAATTAAGACATCCATATCTGGCTATTGGAAGCAACTTTTCCACCGCCAGAAAGCTGTCAATAGGCAGGAAGAGAACCCGGCAATAGATCAATTGGCGGCGGTATCAGATCAGATACCGCAGGAGCAGCAAACTGATCCCATAAAAGCCGAAGACGGGGCCATAATACCGGCGGCAGAGCCATTGCCCGAGGATATTAATATTGTGCCAGAAAAGACGACGGATAATCAACTAACTGGTATACCCGAGATACTCGAGGAAGTACAAATGCTCGCTATATCCGACGAGGCTTTGAATGCCTCGAACGAGGAGACCGAATAATATGACAGGTTATAGCTATAATCTGCATAAATTTAATGTTGTCCAGTTTGTAAGAGCTTGCCAGCCTTCTGCCACACACTGCCCATACATTTTGAGGAATCCAAAGATACACACACACACATGCACAGACACTCGCACACATTAAACACATTAGTTCATCTGCAGTTCAGCTTTAACTTGAAACCCAAATGCTGAATAAAGCATATTAAAAGAAATCAATATATTGTTTAATTCTATTAACTGCTTACACAACCCCCACGACTACAGCCTGTAAAACGATTCCGACATGGCTTTGTCAGTTCACAAAGTTCAGTTAAATCTGTCGTTAAAGTGTCTGCCGGTTTTAGGTTCCCCCCTTTTTTTTTTTGGCACATACCTGCTGCAGGTTAAAAGGTGCCGCATAAACCAGACGTAAGTCGTGGACAGCCCCAAAGGAAGCCCTAAAGTACGACGCCCTCCAAGCTAAGCAGAACATTTTGTGCATGTGCTAAATGCCATTGATATATTACCATTTCAGTAGAATGTCGAAATTTAGACAAAACCCAAATCAAAATTACCTCTTTCCGCTTGAGTGAAGCTCACCTAAACCATATACATCATACAATAATTCTTGGCAATTATAAATGCTCCATGATCCATAATCCATAATTTAAGCATCATCATTTCTGCTTCTATTCGATACGAAATTTTGATTAGAATTTGTCAGAAATATTTAAATATGTATCTGGCAATCATAGAACAAATCTACAAACACGAATTATTCGGGAGGTCTCCAAAGTGGATACTTGTTGCGTTTTAGACAAACAGCTGGAAAATATTTACAAACATGTCGGAGTAACTGCGCAAACTCGGCCCGGCACCAACTGATAAGGACTGCAGTAAATATTTACGTGAGAGCCGACCAAAACAAACACTTGTTGTACCGGGCTGTCAAGGCGGAAAAGCGGGAAAACCGCGCCAACTGCAAAATGCGAAGTAAACATTCGAAATGCGCATGTTCCGGTTTCAGCTGGTTTTTCGGGCCACTTTAGGGGTGAGTATTAATCAGCAGTAGAAAAGTGGGTCAGTGCCCCTTCCACGGCATATTCCGGCTTAAATTTTTATTAAAATATAAGTAAAAGAATCAATCGACATATAACGTATAATTATAAGAATAGCAGACGAACCCAAGGATAGGATAAAAGTCTGACAAATTTGTGGGACAAACTCGGTCAAAGAGCTGACTGACATCTGATGTGTAACGAAATTCTTGCACAGATACACACAGATAAACTCACTCACACACACATCGACACCCAACCAGCGAGCACATACAGAACTCAGTTTAGTTATAGAGATTTTTCTTTGTGGTCAAGGTGCTCCGTCAACCCGTAAAAAATTGCAAATTTATTGAAAAAACTAGCTAATTTCGAGGTGAGCTCATTAAAAACAGAAAGCCCCAACACTAAAGTATTTGAGACACATGAAATTTATAAATATTTCTTGAAATTTAGCAAATGAATAAACCACTTTGCAGCATCAGCCCCAGGCTGACATAGATTACGTAATGCTCAATTATTCCTTACTTTGTTTTTAATATCTTTAAACATTTCATGCAGAATGCGAAGTCGCTCGGCAGCAGTTTCGGCAATGCAAAGGAATTGTCTGATATAATGACTGGCAGCTTTAAGGTGCAACTCATCAACATGGGCACTCGCGCTGCCGCCTGTAAGTATGCCACAAGAGTCTCAACTTGCAATATGTATGCCCTGTACTTATTGAATGGGGACATATGTATGTGTTATTTGGTAGTCAGATACAAGTCGCTCACTCCTAATTACTTACCTTCTTTTTTCATTCACAGTTCAGGCAAAACTGAGAACCCTCCATGATTACCATGTACGCCTCTTGCACAATGTCTTACCTGCGCCCTCTGGCGTCGATATTGCTAACAATATCAAATACTTTTCTCAAACTTTACTAAGTAAGTTCCACACCAACATGGCCTTGTAGCTCAGCTCATTAACATCGTCTGACTTGCAGCTGTCCTTAAAGATGTGCGCACCTCTCCGCATGAGCTTATTCGCGATCCTCTCGAAGATCCTACACGCATGTCTGCCTATCCAAATCTCGAATATGGCAATCTCTATAATGCCCTGACCATGCTCATCGATGTGGCACCTTGCATACAGTATGGCCAGATAGGTAAGTGCCCGTATAAATTATGTTGATTATAATATTTTATATTGACCATGTTTTCAGTCTTCGGCAAAGCTCTACTGCAATGCCTCAGCTGTATCTTACCCTTCCTCGACAAGGATCTTATCGATAATCTGCCCTATCTAGTCAGCTCTACTATATCTGTGCTGCCGCCTGCCTTGCATCAGGATATAGTCAATGCACTGTGCTATTACATCCTACCCTTTACTATAAGTATGCTTCAGCTCTACTTCTCTACACCTTAGTCTAACTTCGTTTAACTACAGCACGTCGCAGCTCCGATGAGCAGGAGTGCCAAGCCTGCCAGTCAGTCTCCTCTGTCATCATGATGGTATTGCAGTACTCGAAAAACTCAGGTAAGAGCCACGCGTACTGCCTGACGCATCTACTGTCACTCGGATCTTTCAGCTCATCACTGTCAGCTGCTGGAGTGTCTCATGACTCTGAAGCACAATGTCGTCAAGGACATACTCTGTGTGGTGGCCTATGGCACCGCTGTTTCCCGCTCTTCTGCTGCCAAGCTGCTCTTCTACTACTGGCCTGCATTCGATCCCAATCTCTTCGATCGCAAAGTTTTGCTCTCTAAGCTTACCAGTGAGTAGAGAATTAGAGTATGAAAATATCATCTGGATATGGGAAAAATCATAAAACAGTTTAATAGTTTTTTAAGCCATGATTCTCCAATCTATTAAATAACTATTTTTCGACTCTATCCAGATGACTTGGTTCCATTCACCTGTCAGCGCGAGCACTGTCCCAATGCCGGCAATGCTGAGGCGGCCAAGGTATGCTACGATCACAGCATTAGCATCACCTATGCCCAGGACTGTCCGCCGCCATTGTATCTGTGCATTGAGTGCGCCAACGAGATCCATCGGGAGCATGCGAACTTGGAGTTTGGCGATATACTGCACCCCATGCAGCAGGTGTCGATGGTGTGCGAGAACAAAAACTGTCGCTCCAACGAGAAGTCTGCCTTCTCCATTTGCTTTTCAACCGAATGCGCCAGCTTCAATGGCAATCATCCCATTCGCTATTGCGCCCAGTGCCACAGCAATCGTCACAACTCTCGCCGTGGCGGTGATCATGTGGTGCACCGCAGCCTGCAGCCAGCCTGGCAGATGGATCCCGAGATGCAGATGCACATGGTCGAGTCGGTGGTCAGTCTGCTGCGCGAGGCCAAGCCGCTGAACTTTGAGCCGGGCAAGGAGTCCCTCTTGGACGTGAAGAAGAACGGCATTGCGATCACCCCCGACAACATTTCCCTGGAAGAACGCCAGAGGCTGGGTCGCTATGGTATTTGGCTCCTGGTGGGTCGCTGCACACCCACTGCCGATACGCCAGTCGAGATTCTGGGTCGCATTCTGAGCATGCTCTTTCACTGGTTTCATGTCACTGCCTACTCCTACGATTGTAAGTTTATTTGATAAAGGCTCGCCCAACATTGAAATAAAATTCTATGTCTCATTCCCAGCTGCTGGACAGATTGAGAGCACCATAGAGAAGCTCAAGATAGATCACGTCTGCAACTGGCTAAAGGAGATATGTCGCATACACTACAACGTCTTCATCTCCTGTCTACTGCCCCATCCGCCAGAGTACGCTCGTGTAGGTGGCCACTGGGAGACGCTCGCCTCGCGCACCAGCCACCTGAAGGAGGGTCTCCAGCGCCTGATTTGCCTGGTGCCCTACGAGGTGATCACGTCGGAAATTTGGGACTACGTGATGCCGCACTGGATGGAAGCCATTACCAACGACGTAGCCGAAAAGGAGCTAAACGAGCTAAAAATTGTGCTCAGCAAAATTCTCGATCCGGAAATGTCCCCCTTGGGCTTCGATGCCAAGACCATGTACAACTTTGTAGCCATACGATTCGAGAAAACGACAGCCAAGGTTCAGCAGCAAGCGCTCCATTGGCTACAGATCCTCACCAAGCTGGAAATTCTAATACCCCTCGTCCAGCTCTTCGCCATGTTCGGCGATGGAGTGCGCATCATGAAATATGGCATACAGCACGAGCTGATGCGCGAGAAGGAGAAGGAACCGCAGACTCAGCAGCAGGCAAAAGCGCCCAAGACGCCGTGCAAGGAGAGCAAAGCCGAGATGGCCAATCCACCCAGGCGCAGTTCCATTTGTAAGTAAAAGTCCTTTTCCCAGAGCTAGCTCAACTTAACTGTCCACAATTTGCAGCGCCTGTTGTGGAGGATGACTCCGGAAACACCTCGGCAATTTCGGATGATGAGGCGCCTACCAATCGTCACACAGAATTTTCCACGGATGCCGAGCATAATCTCACCTGTTGCATACTCATGCTAGACATCCTCTTGAAGCAGATGGAGTTGCAGGACGTGGAGCAGCACATGGGCATCCACACCAGCGTGTGTGAAAACGTCTCACGTCTGATCAAATGCATGGTGACAGCGGCCCGGGTAGGTCTAAGCAGTCATGTCTGTGCTTTGAAGGTAAGAGCTTAAACTGATTTAATTGGAATTTCAATAAGCTGAGAACTCTCATGCAATTGCAGGTGGCTGAGTGTGCTTACTGCGAGGCCTCCACTATGTGGCACCAGCTGTCAACGAAACTGGTGGAGTTTATGGCACCACTGAATCCTGTCAGACCACCCGATGTATGTGCATCTTCATCACTGCCTTACCACATTTCTTACTAATCGAATACACTCAGGTGCCGATTGAGGATATCATTGAAGAGGAGAAGTCGTCACGCAAGTCCCCACCCGAATCTGAGAAGGAGAAAACCCGCGATGTTTCGCTCTCCATGGCACCGTTGCCAATTCCATTGGGTCCGCTCGGCGGCTTTGCAGGTAAGCCCGGCGCATTCCGAGCGCTCTTTAGTTGATTTGCGAACTTCGATTGTAAAGTACCTCTCGAAAAGTCTCCAAGTCTTATGCCTAATTCAAACCCGCAAAACCTAACTTATAAATACTCGTAAATAACCACCGTAAAAGTAATCCCAGACAAATGCCACTCAACTTGTAGCTTAAAACGTAGACTATACATCAGTGCCTCGACTATATGCAGGCCATTGAATGGTATGACGTCTTTGAGGCGTCTTTGTAAACAAAGTACTTAGTCTAAAACCCACGTTTAAAGCGCATTCAAACCAAGTTTGGAACCTACATAGTAACCTGCACCTGTTATGCTCTGTAAACAGTTTGAACTTACCTAAAACCCAGACCCAAATAAAACGAATCTAAAATAATAAAAAAACAGCTTATGGAAATTACCAAAAATTAAACAAGGCCGAGACTAATTCTTAACTTGAAACACAATTCATTAAGAACGCTGCAACTAAAACTGAGATCATTAATAAGTCTTTCTCCATTATCATACTTTAAAAACATTCTTCATTCTACTTATTTGGCTTTTATCTATATGTCTATCTTGCTATCTCTATCTACATAAATATGTATATCTTTCTCTCTCTCTATCTCTAACATATTCTACGCGTCCACTGTTAAAAAAAATTACTAACGCTCGCTCGCTGTCTCGCTCACACACGCACTTTTCTCGCGCGTACCAACGTCTATCTTCTGTCTATCTCTGTCACACACTGTCGCTCTGTCGCTCTGTCGAAACAATCGGTCTCTATATGATGAATTATTAACTTGCTATTTAATACAATAACAAAACGCCAACTACTCATCAAATACTAAATACTAAAATTTACAATCTATCAATCATTATCAGATATCTTTAAGCTAGATCAATTCTTTTCAGACGATGGAAAAATTATTATAATGGCAGGTGATGCACCAACAGCAAATTTTTCATTTGTTACAAACAAAAAAACAAAAACCAAAAATACAAATCAACAATAATCAACTATTTGCATTACATTATTAACATTGTTAATCAGTTAAAACACACACATATCGTTACAATTTGAGTACTTTATGCCACACGAAAACACGAGTAGACTGAACACAACCAACACTCCACCCACAAGAAGACTGTAAACAATTTCTAACAACAGCAACAAACACCTCTTCTATCCAACAATGTCTGTTTCGCTTTCTACAATAGCATATGATTTAGCATACAAGCTTTTAACCACCTACACATACAATATTTAGATGACCTTTAACGTAGCATTCCCAAACAGATATATATTGATTGTTCAGTTTAGTTTCATTATGTTTCGGTTCGGTAACAACTCTTTACACTAATGCGTCTTCCACCACACTAATATAATATAATATAATAAATACAAAGTCCACAGTTCTAATCCCGCACCCGGCGTAGCACTCAGTGCCTTGAACATATTTTGATGATCTATGATTTTAAAGAATATATTCTCTAGGAATTATCTTAGTAGAATGTGTGTCTGTGTGTGTGCGTCTGTCTGTGTGTATGCAGCTTATACTCTTCTAAAGAAATCTTCATTTTATTATTGCAACCTCCGACTCGATTATGCTCCTCCTAAGCTGCACACACACATCGACACGGACCCCACTTGGAAATGGATAAATTGGAAGACTCAAAACTTGCATGTTGATCTTATCAGTGAATTTGCAAAAACGAAAAATGCATAATGACCATGACCATTATGGACACCGTTTTTAGGACTTGTACTTTTAGTGTATGTACTTGGATGCATGCCTGAATTAGTGAATGCAATGCGTTTCTTGGCCACTTAAATAATTTCGATTTCAATTACAATTTCGATTTACATTTGAATTTCATTTCTAGCAGAGTTGTGTGCAACCGACGCAATCAATGCAAATGCGAAATTTTACTAAAGCTATATATATGTATTCTCTTTATCAAGGTCCTGTGCCTGTGGCCGTACCACAACCCGAGCCCCACTCCGTGGGCGGCGTGCTCGTCCATATGCCCCACGTTTGTTCCGTATGTATTTCGAAGTATTCCGATAAGTATTAGCAAACCTTATATCTTACGTTCTTTGGTTGACACCCTTTAATGGCGAATAATATTCAACTTTCAAGTTCTCACACACTACAAAACAGTTCAAATAACTTAAATATTATTATTAATAAGACAAGCAAAATAAAAACAGCAAAGATTATGCGTTTAAGTAGGTATTCCAAAACCACAACAACAACACCACTTTTGCTTTATAAAATACTGCAAATATTTACAATATTAACAAAGATGACACTGGTTTCGAGTGAAATGCAGTTTTTGTTTCTTATTGTATATTCTTCCTTTGGATACGATTGACGAAATGACAAACTTATAATTTTCGAAGCCAAATCCATTTCACAATTATACAAAACTTTTCATTTCTTCATATATTTTTTATAGAATAACGAAAATGGGCATTCAGTTGATAGTAATGAATTGAGAAAAGTTCACGCCACAGACGAGGTACTTTGTGCATTCATTAACAACAAAAACAAAACCCAAACCAAAATTGAACTCAAACCAAACAATATTATTCAAGTATTAGTTGTATCATTTGGCTATTTCAAAACTCCTCCATGCAATTCGATATTTGTACATTTCAATTTTCTATACCTATATTTTAATTGGTTTTTATCCCTAACCAAAAAACAAATGTGCTCTCCATGTTAAGTGTATATAAATTGTACAGAGTGTTAATTCGACTTACCTTATTTAACAAAATTCTTCCTATATATTTTTCCTTTATTTTCCATTTTAGTTTTACATACATACATACTTCAAGAACAAAATTGAATTTAGTGCGATGTTTATAGGCTTCTTTCATAATAATAGATAAATAAGTTTAATAAGTTTCAATCACATATTTTGTCTTTTCAAGCTTCAATATACTACGTGCTTAATACATAAAACAATATATATATAATATGTCTATATATGTTTTCAAATATAGTTCTGGCAAAATCAATTCATAGCAGTTTAGTTGAATTTAGCTTGAAATTTATCTAGGACTCATTCTCGAATCACCCATAATATATCCATAAATTTGTGTAACTAAAGTATACTACCACACCAATTAAAGATCTAACAAATCTTAAAAGGGCAAAATTTGTATTCAAGTTCTTTAAAATCTTTAACTTTTTTTCCAGGCTTCAATGTTGTTCAATGTTGTTGTCGAGTTTTGCTTTTGAATATACTGAGTATTTATTCAGAAAAAAAGGTTTTAAGTGTTTTAAAATCTCATCATCGATTCAAAAAAAACATTATTAGTAGCATAGTTGTTTTTCTCGATATTATAGATGTTTCAGTAACTTAAAGGTAAAAGTTTTTACAGGCATATGCATAGCTTTAAATAAATTCTTAAAGTATCTTTTTCAAGTTTTTTCCACTCCCGTGTCTCAAAGTATCTTGTATGTGTGTGAATATAAATTTCAGAGTACAGCAAAACGGAAGAAAACGTAAACGAAATTTTTTCTAATTAACTGTCGATTTTATTTGAATAAACCTCAATTGTTTTTTCATTTCTAATTAGTTGATACAACATGTAAATATTACGTTAATTTGAACAACTTTTCCACGTACTTCTACTAAAGTTTTGTCCATTTGATTTCCTACTCAATGTTAAATAGCATGTTCCGTGTACAAGCACCGTCTCAGTTTGTTAATACCAACACCGAGCAGTTATCAAATGTACAAAATACCATTAATGCACAAATACCCTGCAATATTACATGTTTTTTATGTGAATCGTTTTTGTAAATCCTAATTGTTACTCAAACAAAACTACAACAAGCACATAACAAATATTATTGGATGTGTAAGTTAGAGCGACGTTGCATTTATCTATGTACATGTGTACTCGATGTGATGAATGTGATCTGCCGTACACCCAGTTAATATGACCACACCGTGTAAATATGTAAACTAAAACTTGTAAAGCTGTGCTCGAATGAGACTGTGGGAGAGAGCCTTCGCTTTAATCGCAATTCCCTTGCTATCTAATGCAGATCATGACGGCCACCGTAGAAACAGTTTCAGAGCAGCTCGACTTGGCCTCCATTCTGCCCACGGACAGGGCCGTGGCCCGATCCATCACACTGTCCGACGCGGATGTGGGCAGCGCCAATGTCAGCGTCACCAAGGCGTCCGTCATGGGTGAGAACGGCGCCAACGGTAGCACAGCTGGCGGCGACAACGGCAGCGGCTCCGAGGACGAAGAGGAGGAAGAGGACAGCGATGATTTCTGGCACACCTCGGTGGGCAAATTTAAGTTCACGCTGGATCAACTGCCCCAACCACTGCAGTACATACACCAGCTGCTCACGGTGCGTATGCGTGATGAGTGATCCGAGTGATGAGTGATCCCAGCTATACAATGTATATACTCTCCATCAGTTCTTCAAAGAGTCGCACGGATCTCTCACCTCTACTCTATATTCCATGAACTTTATGTCTAACTAATATATTTCTGCAGGAAATACCCAC
Source organism: Drosophila pegasa (assembly GCA_035046225.1). Classification (NCBI taxonomy): domain Eukaryota; kingdom Metazoa; phylum Arthropoda; class Insecta; order Diptera; family Drosophilidae; genus Drosophila; species Drosophila pegasa. Next base: position 13,794,348 of record JAWNOD010000398.1, on the reverse strand, counting down.
AATTAAGAAGCCCGAGATACTCTACTATGTGCTCCAATGCCTGAAGACGATGGCGCTGCACGGGGATGCTCTGTCCAAGGCAGCGAGAGAGCATCGCGGCTTCTTCATATGGTGCCAGGAGAACTTGTTGATCAAGAAGTGCGTGAATAGAGCCAAATGCTATCAAGCGGTATTCAATTGATATTTATGTCTCCGTTTCGCAGCTTGTGGGAGCTGTGCAATGCGGAGCATTCGCACATCTGTCAGGTGTGCGTGCCCCTGCTGCTGCACTGCATCACGTTGCCCCTGGGCTCGGATGTGTTTTGGCGCGTGGTGCAGGAGGCTTTTCACGACGTCGATTGGCGCGTTCGCTTCACAGCAGTGGAACGAGTAACCGTGATTACACGTTTCATGGATTCGACACCGCTGCGCTCCGAGGTTGGGCTGCAAACGGCATTGGCCACCGCCTTCTGTCATCTGATCGCCAGCATGGATGACATCAATGTGTACGTGGCGCAGCGGGCGACTCTGTACATCGGAACCATACATGATACGGCAATACGGTCACTGCTCTTCTGCTTGGAGTCGCAATTCGATCTGTTCATAGTCGATCGGCCCGTGGTGCTGCAGTCGGTCTATCAGCTGCACAACTCGCTATCCGATCGCAAGATGCTCGGCTGGGAGTTCTTCCTCAATCGCTTCGACACGCTCTTCGTGGAGGCGCAAATCAATCTGGAGAAGTGCGGCGACATCTCGTATCTGCGCGACCTGCGCAACTCGGACAATGGCAGCGAGGCGCTCTCGGCCAAGATACTGAAGGCCAGAGAGGCACTCAGCCAGTCGGACACCAGCGGCAGCATGGCCAAGACTCTAAGCGCCTCCTTTGGCACCAAGTGGCCCTACAAGCGAACGATGTCTGCGCCAGCCAGCATGGCGCCACGCCAGGACTCCAAGTTCGGTAAGCTGTAAGATTCACTGCTGGGAGCTGCGAGAAATTGAATCTTGTACTTGCAGTGCCCGAGAAGGAAAAAATCTACAGTCGTCAGGTGTCGGCACCCATACTCAAGCGGAAGACCTCGCGCTTCGGATTGGGTCAGTTCCTAGGCACTAGTAGTGGCAATCAAAATACCAGTACAGCTAGTCATAGTGTGGCCACCACTAGTAACACATTGCATACAAGATCTAAGGTCCTGCCACCCTGTCCCATACACCACTCCCACCCGTACACGGCCTTTCCCTATCATCCACAGTCCCACCCACACACGTCACAACACCATCCGCTCTCACATCCACATCACACAGGTAGTAGTGCACAAGTAGCGACGTTTGCCTCGGCTCATAGTCAGAGCCACCAGTATTTAGTGCATTGTGTACCGCCTAGTCATCATAGTCCAATGCCGACGCTGCAAGAGGCGGAGACACGACGGCGCTACCAGGCTGCCCAGCAGTCGTTGCAGCCAGCAGCTCCAGCGCAGTCAACAACGGCGTCCACGCAGCATCAGCAGCCGACCTCTGAGCAGATGCAGACACGTCCACCACAAACGACAGTGGTGGCGACAACAGGCGGCCAGGCAACGTCGAGCTTCACGACGGGCGCCGCAACCACTGTCCACAGCTTTGCCACGTCCCTTCACTCCCATTTCCAAAAGCATCCCTCGGCACCAAATTTGCTGCCGCCACAGCCAGCGGTGGCTGCACCCAGTCCCAGTCCCTCGGCACTGGCCTATCCCATGCATTGCACATGTGATGTCGCTCCGCATCCGGGTGCCAACACTGCTGGCACCACGGGCAGCAGCACGGCCAACCCAGGTAGGTTGTAGAGCATGAGTGTTCACGTAGCCACATTAGCTGTCTTTATGTTCTCTTCCTCCCTATTCTCATCCGCAAATGGTGTGAGCTCTATGTTCCATGTACATTGTATAGTTCACAAAAATCTACGAAATTACAAACTGCTATTGACTCACTTCGATCTAGAAGCTTCCGATGAAGCGATCCATCCTAACAAATATTCAATACTTTTCAGATTCTTTGTGAATGATATAATCCCGAACGCTGGCCTGCCAACGTTTCTCAGTGCTGTCTTTTGGCCTTTGGCTAAGAGTCTCTCTATATGCTTTATTTCATTCAGAATGGAGAATCATTATTATTTTCCTTTTCAACTTGGATCTCGGCACGCTTTAAAAGTATTTACGTAAAATGTTGTATAAGTTTTATTAGCAATTTGTAGAAGGGACTTTAATTTAATTTTACTTATTTCATTTCAAAATTTATTCAAATAAATTTACTTTATTTATTTTATATTATATTTTATAAAGCAAAAACGTAAATTTGAAAATATAAATATGTTTAATCTATTTAATAAAAAAAAGTGTTAATTTGTGAATTAATTTAAGCTTATATTTTATTTACTATTATACTGTTTTTTTTTACCTAAAACATAAATAAATGTTTTTTAAAAGTAGTTGAAGGAATAAAACATGTTAAATAATTATTTTCTTTTGATAAAAACGTAAAAATGGAGCAATCACTTATAATATATTATAAATAAAAAAAAACAAATATTTAATACATATTAAATTCTAAGAAACCCAAAATATTGTAACTGCTAAATTCTTTTAAAAAGAAAGCAAACTATTTAATTTACATTTTTAGTTTATATCAAATGAATGCAATATTTAATTTATAGTCTAGTTGGTCTATGTTAATTTATTTAATTATTTTTTATTTTGAATGTATGTACGCCGTGTGTTTAAATGTTAAATGTAAACTTTGTTTTTAGCAAATCAATGTTACTTGGTTTTCCACACAAAACAAAATCATTTTAAGTGTACCCTTCCGAACTGGTATGTATTCTCTCATGTACTATTGTAAACTTATCCAACCGATACTCAAGACACAAGAGCAACCAACAACAGAACTCGCTCTAAAAACATTTGTGTATATATACATAGTCGTCCACACTATATATCTGAATATTTCTATCTATTTGTGCAATTGGCATGTGGGTGTACTAAAAAAAAAAGATACAAAAAATAGATAAAAAAATCAATTCAAAATCGATGTTTACTTTCTTCTACACATAATTTAGAGATGACCTGAGGTTAATATAATGTTTCATTAAATTCCATTTAGATGGACATATCCATTCGCTAGGTGGACTGAACGACGAGAATCTGATTGGGCTGCTTAGTCGCATTACGGAGCTAGAGGAATCGGATCGAGAGACGATTCATTTGCTAATCTTCATGCTGATGCAGTTCATGTCCCGCACAGATCAAGCATTTCCATCGGAGGACAAGCCCATGACCAGGACACAAAACATTGTACTGAAGCATTTGTTCTTACTACTGGGCCACAATCAAATAGACAAGACCTTCCATACCACGCCCGAGTCATTGCGGTAAGTTGATGGAGCTTAATGGCAGTATATTAAGACTCCATACTATTTTCAGTGTCTCAGCCGTCTTCAATGCGTTTCTGGCCAACTTGCCGCAGGTCTTAGATCAAAATCATTTGATTGGCGGGCTCATGTTGCCGTCTGTCATGCAGATCATTTTGTATGCACCCAATCCCACAAGCACCTCGGGCGAATCGTATCAGAACATTGTCTTCAACTACTCCTTGTGGCATCTGGAGCAGTATCCGCGTCGCAACTGGCTCTTCACGCTGCTCGTCGTGCTCTATAAGTACTCCTACACACAGCCGCCGCTCAGTGGATATGTCATCTCGGCCATTCGCATGATCATGAACAGCCTGCGCGGCCATTTCCATCAGTGCCGACGCATTCCCACCACCACCATACTGGACATTCAGACAAGCGTTGGCGGTGCAGCCCGCTCGCGCGATGTTAGCCAGCCGTCTTTGGGCACAGATCCCGATGAGAAGGAAGCGAGTCCGCCGGCCAGCCCCATGTTTCCATCTGAAGGCACTAGCGCTGCATCCAAAAGCAAGGGCCAGAATGTCGCCTTCACGCCCAAGCTCCAACACGCCTTTCGCAAGTACAACGACTCCAGCTTGGATGCGGATGAAACTGAATCTGAACTGGTGGCCATACCCGAGAGTGACCTGTCTGACAGCACACTTCATGGCAGCAGTGCACCGGTAGATCTCATTACCCAGCCTGTCCAAGCTCCACGCTAATTATTTTTTTTTTTTGCTTAGGGCTCCTTTGATGATGCCATTCACTTTGAAGATATGTTGCCCACAAAAATGGAGTCGTTGAGAAATCGTCGTACCATGGAATACTCCGTGGAGGTAAAAGATAATACTCTTTCCTTTGATTCGATTAGCTTCTAACGTTTTGAAATTTAGAAATCGAAAACGCACAAGTCCTTGATCACCACCAAAACTGGAGACACGTATTCAACGAAGATAAAGACTAACGAATCCGTTAGCACCACCGTGGTGACTACCCACACGCGCCACAGCCTGCAGGAGGGCGTACGCATGATTGTGACTCCCCTAGTCGGGTCGGAGACGACAGAGACGGCCATTGTCAGCCCGCCCGTGGATGTGCATCGGGCGGTTACTGTGCGCAACAAGTCGTTGGAGAATGCTGCCGCGTCTACGTCCAAAATGTTCGCAGCCATCGCCACCAATCACCTGAAGGCACTGGGGGCTCTGCAGGACCTGCCCACTGGCAGCGGCAGTAAGCCCAGCACCAGTAGTGGCAACGGCAGTCGCTCCACCAACGGGGCGAGTGGCGGTCTAACGTCCGGCGTTGCCAAGTCCATTGGACGTCACAAGACAATCGTGGAGTGCAGTGCCGGTACGTCCAGCTCTTCGGTGGACGATTCGCGGCAGAAGAAGTCGCAGACAAAGTCGCTGAAGCGCCCCGACAAGCCATATGGATCCCCGGACTCGCCGCTGTCTAAGATGAGCGTCATGCCCAATCCATGCGATGAGCTAGACGCGAGTCTCTTGCCACCTTCCAAGAGTATTGCCGCCCTGGAGATACCAACACCTGAGCGACTGCTGCCCATTGGCACACAGGACACGGTCGCCACATTGGTGGAGCGCATGCGAGACGGACTAAATCTGCCGGACATAAGCCATCTCAAGCAGGACAGCTTGGATGTGTCCGAAAGCACCAAGGACGATGTGACCCAGAGCAGTCGCAACAACTCGCCGCGTCGACTCATAAAGCAGGTGGCTCTCGAATCACCACCCAATCCGAATGCACCGATTGCCACGCCAGTTGTGCAGCCACAGTCCCTGCCGCAGTCGCATACCCAGCAAGATTTGCACACGTCCATTCTGAAAAATGTCACACAGGAGCTCAAGCAGCAGCCCAGTGAGCGTCAGCCCCATCCCACTGGGCAATCGACCACCTCGAATAGCATTAAGCGACCCAGACAGAAGCTTGCTCCCTTCAACGTGGACTCCAATGCCATACCGGACATCCGCTCGCGCTTCGCCGGCTCCTGGCCTCCACCGCCATTCCAGCCGGCCGACGAGCACGACGAAGACGCCGAAGATACGCCCGAAGTTGCAAATGGACACACGACGCACTCGTCGACCCATGCGCAGCGAGGAGTAAGTAGATCCTTGCATTACGACATCCCATTCTGTCATCTGTTATATAATAAATCGCTTTGGTTTTCAGCAGAGCTCCCGCCGCGTCGGAAACTACACCATTGTGGACCGCTGCTCGGACTGCGGTGCTGTCATCGAGGAGTATACGGATGAGGAGATTGGCATATTCATTGTAATCCTGGGCACCTTTATTCACCGCGAGCCCGCAATAGCAGCGCCATTCCTACCCGAGGTGCTGACCATGACATCGCGGTGAGTGGAACTAACCCAAATATATTAATTGCACGATTAATTGACTGGGAACCACTTCAGAATCTGTCTGAGCGGCACGCATGCCTGGCAGGGCGAGAACGGTCCACCGCTGGCGAGCAGCGCCCAGGCCGTGGCACTGCAGTTCATCCGCTGCGTTCTACACCAGCTGGCTCCCAATGGCATCTTCCTGCAGGTGTTCCAGACCCAAATGAAAAGTAAATTGCTAGCATAGCCGAGTGAAGCACTCAACTTTAGTAACTCTTTCGCCTTGCAGTTAAAATACGGCACAACCACTTCCGCAGCATTGCCAAGGCGTTGCAAGACTTCCAGGACCTGAATGCCACCAGTCCCATCTATATGGTCTGCGAATCTCTGACTTCGAAGAAGGCCCTGCCCATCGATCAGCTGCCCATTATCTTCCGGAACATGGCCGAGTATCTGCAGTGTGTGCCCGCCGAGGCGGGAGTCGGCCTGGCCGTCTGGTCCCAGGCCATGCAGGCCATGGAGTCATTGCTACGCCAGGTGATTGTCATCATGCCCAGCCTGAGCAAAGCCGAGTATATGCTGGATCTGATTGTGGCGACATTGCGCTTGAACTGCGTGCCCAAGACCCTGCTCGATCCATATTCGAAGATTATGGCCTACTGTGTGCAGCACACCAACTTGGAATACCAAACGCTCTACGATCTGTGCACGCTGAGCACGCGCTCCTTCAACAAGGATCGTGACAAGAACTTACTCTGCCGACAAATGATCTTCGAGTTTGTGCAGGCGCTCAAGTTCAAGTCAAGCATACCCGATCACAATCTGCTGATGATCATTGGATTCGTTCTGCTCGATGCTGGCGGCACCTTGCCACCAGGTGCTCTGCCCGGCCTACCCGAAGCGGCGCCTGTGCTGACCACAAATGCGGCCGACTGCTTGAGGCAGTACATCAACGATGTCATCGATTTTCTGGCAGATTTCCACACGCTCAGCAAGATCAAGGTAGGTCCTCCCTTACGTCGCCATTATTCTGGCTTACTGAATAACTCCTGCTCCTGTAGAACTGCAAGAACGGCCAAGCAAACAATGGCCTGGGCGAGGACACGCTGGGCGGGGTGCTCAAGGGTGCTGTGGCCCAATATCTGGCACTCGAGATGTCCCGCGGCAACAACCGCGACAACAAGGCAGTCACCCGCTATCTGCCCTGGCTAAACAATGCTCCCTCGTCATTGCAGCAGGGGTAGGCTATTAGATTGTATCATCCTTATTGCCGGATAACCGATTTACCCACTTGCAGTCCGAAGGAGTTTACCGAATGCGTGGGTCACATGCGGCTGCTCTCGTGGCTGCTGCTGGGGTCACTCACCCACATGGCGTTGGTGCAGCGTCGCCAGGAGACTCACACACTGCCGCCAAGTCTGCCGCCGAATGTGATACCTGGACAGGGCCAGCCGCCAATAGCTAGTGTCCATTACCAGCATCAAGGAGTCACATACTCGCAGCCGGTGCCACAGGAAGCATCCTGTCACATTGCCGATCACATCCAGGTGATCTTTGCGGGCTTCGCCGAGCAGTCGAAGACCTCGGTGCTGCACATGTCGTCGCTGTTCCATGCATTTACGCTGTGCCAATTGTGGACAGTTTACTTGGAACAGATGGCGCATAACACCACCAGCAACGCCGAGGGCGGCACGCTCGGCGTGCTCTTTGAGTTTTGGACCAAGGTGACGCCAAGCATACTGCAATTGGTGTCGCACGCTAAGCCTACCCACAAGGAGCTTCACGCCCAGGCTAGCGTTGACTTCCAAGCCCAAAGCACCAACTCAAAGCTATCGGAAATGGTCAATCTACACTTCCTTAGCTTACTGGAAGCCCTGAAGGAAACCAACTCCACGGTGCTGGGCAAGCTGCTGCCCATGTGGAGCACTGTTCTCTCTTCGCAAACCCAGCTGTCGGACACGCTGCATGTGCGGCTGCAGAATGTACGGGACTATGCGCCCGACTTTGAGGAGCAGCAGACCCATAAATCAGAAGCGCTTCTCAAATGGCTGCAGCATTTGCAATTTAAAATGGGCCAAATAGAGCTCCAGGCCTCGACGGCAACACAGTTTTACTCCATTTGAACTTAAAGCTAGTAAAAATACCTATTTATTCAACATTGATATTTAGCCTATTACCCAATGTAACGGAGCTGGCACATATGGATCCTATATCCTATGTTGTGCTAGAAGAACAGTAGATTCTTTCACATTATATATTAAATACACATTATAAACTGTTTGAATCACACAACTGTTTCGATTTAACAAATTTTAAAAATCCATTCTATAATTTAAGTATTTCTTACAATATCTCTTAATTAGCTTAATTAGCTTATAATCTTCACTTATGAACTGAGTAGCTAATGCCACCTGTGGCCTTCTCAGTTATGGTTGGATCAAGCACTTCGTCTTCTTCTCTCGCCTGTTGTCTGCCTTCTATTAGAAAATCGACCTGCGGATCACGGTAGCTATTAAATGAAGCTTTGGTCTTCAGAACTGAATCGTCGGGCAAACGTATGCCCTTCAGTGGCACAGCTTGCCTGGCCAGACGTTGTTCCGCCTGTTTTATGCGCAGCTCCTTCAAGTAACAAGCATGGTTATATGAGCACGTGCATAAATTCTATGTATATTCAGGCATTTACCTTGATTTTCTGCATATAATTGATTTGCAGGCTGGCGGATTCAGCCAACGGCACCAATTGAATTTCCTTGTGTTTTATGAGTGGCGGCGTCGCAGCGGTAATCTCCCAATGTTTGCCTTTCTTACGTCTGCGCTCCTTATCGGGATCATGCACATTTGATACTGTAGTGCGAAAAGGTAGAAACTTCTCGCGCTCAGTTACTGCAGCGTGCACTTCAGTCTTATCTATGAGATACAGTGCGTGCTGTTCCAACGTGGATTCAGTAGATCGATTACCGATCAATTTGCCAACATCAATTTCTATTATTTCAGCTGGTATCGTTTTGCTGTCATCTTGCCCGCTACAACTACTTGACGCGCTCTGACTTGTCTGGGTCGAATCCAATGAATCGGGCGTTTGCATTTGCCTGAATGATGCAATGTCGGCAACATCTTCAGGGGTGATCAGTGTGGCGGGCGGCGGTAGGACTTTTACTTGACGCTGATGCATTGTACCTTGGGCAATGATTCGCAACGGATCCAACTCTTGCTCGTCGTCACTGTCGAGCAGATCGGCCACACTTGAGCTGTCAGTAGCAATTTTTCCAAGCCATTCCAGGTTATTGAGCTTCGTTTTTCCTTTCGATGCAATGTTCAGGTCGCCGAGTAGCTTAGCAGTTGCCTCCACATCATTTCGACGCTGAATTTCAGCAAGTAGCTTTTCGTGACAGTCCCGTATACGTTTTCCTTTATCCGGCAATGTCTCTAATCGCTTTCTTACCATTAAATAAATAAATATTTCGCCCACAAATGAAACGAGTTTTGTGACTTACTTGGATGCCAATATATTTGTTTGTCTATCCCTCATTTCTAGCAGCTCATGGTATCTGAGGGTTTTGAGATCTTTGACATGTTGCTCCTTTGACTGGGCCGTACCAGGAATTCGATTTAATGGTGGCGCATTCATTGTTTTACGATTCTTTTAATACAAATTCGACTCGCTGTTCCCTCCAATTTACCTGACAACGAAATATGCAATAGAGTTGTGTGGCTGCTCGATTAACATCGATTTCTGAAAACTACCGAAACCTGTCCTCAAAATATCGAATACTATGAATCGATATAGTCAACTCAATTGTAATCGGAATTGGTGTGCGGCAATAAGCAGAAATCAATTTAAATAAATTGGTTGTACTTAATTTTTGTACTTAGCAGTACAGTCTTAAATCAAAGCATACAATACAATTAATGCCTAAACATATATATATTGTTTACAGTCCACCAGCTCACAGAATAGAATAGAAGGAAACGCACATGGGTTCGTCAGCCAAAGTTAACTATACGTAGGCTGCTTAGGATAATCGGATTGTATGCAGCACTCTATGTGTGTATTGGAATTCTTTTAGTTTTAAATATACTAATAGTCCGCTATCTTCGTGTGTATAAAGACCGACCTTTCGAGCTGAAAACGTCGAGCTTAGCGTCCAGCCCAGGAAGCTATGTGGGGGGCACAAAAGTAATTCGATTCAACTCGGATTTTTGCAAAGGACTCTCACCATATATAAGCGATATGTACAATGCTGTAAGCGAATTCGGCCGCGAGGGCCTTGAGTACTTCCAATCCTGTAATTTAGATGGTAACTGGGGCTACAATAAGGAACCGCCGTGTGTCTTTTTGAAACTGAATTATGCAGTCAATTTTAGGCCCGACACATATAGCATTTCAAAGGATTTGCCCAAGGAAGCGAGCACTGACTTACACGATTATATTATGCAATTGCCGCTGGGGAATCGCTTCAATCGTATCTGGGTCGACTGCAAGTTTCTGGACAATAGGACCGCTGTGAAAGTGAACTATGTTCCAGATAGATTTTATAATACCCAGTTCCTGTTTAAGAAAAATACAATTTTTCTGCATGCTCGCTCCGAGAACTTAACGTACGAGAGAATTCATGAGAATCCAGGATATCGTCGTCTCCTTGGCGTACGATTTGCAGATATTCCACTTAATCAGGATGTTACTGTAAAGTGCACAGTATTTGCGAGGAACATACCAAATCATCTAGCATCGACAATATTCATATTTCATATAGATGGCTTTAGGGAAGAGCCAACTGTAGAACGAGACGACGATGATATTCATACAATAGCATAGTCTACTAACCTGAACTTTCTGATCAAAGATAGCCTGTTACATTTGTTGGGGGAGTTCAGTTACGTCACTTTAAACTTAGTAATTTAGGAAAAGTTATTTCTTCCGTATTTGTCCAAAAACACATAGATGCCAGTTGGTTTTGAAACTATCTCCGGGGACTACGGTGTGCGGAAACGATTCAGACATTTGGAAAACCAACGAAAAAGGAAGGACATGCCGTGGTCTAAAAGCGTGCTGGATTTAGATAACCATCGACTTTTTGGGCGCAATGCCTTGGGATGGGGAAGAATCATTTTCTTCTATATGTTGTTGTACGCATTGATCTGCTTATTCTTGGGTATTCTGCTTTTATTATTCTACTTATTTATATATAAGGATAGACAAGCTCCTCTATTTGGCAAGACTGAGCCCGGTTTCTCAAGAGTGCCCAAAGAAAATATTAAATTTCATGTAAACATAGTAAAGGAGATGTATAGCTATGCAGACGAGCTAGATGATTTTATAGAAAAACTCGGCAAAGGCGCGAACAAAAAATTCGCTGAGTGCAATAAGGACAAATTGTGGGGATTTCGCGACCAGAATCCTTGCATATTCATGAAACTCAATAAGGTCATTGGGTTTAATGCAGACAGTTATGACACTGTACACAGTCTAACGGGAAAAGAGCCCAGTAAATTAAGAGATTTGATTACAGAGTTCCCTGGTGGAGACAAAATCTGGGTGACATGCACTAATGACCAGAATGTGCAAATTGATTTTATACCACATCCATATTTTGATGCATCGAACGGCTTGCAGGATCTCGATCGCGTTATTGCGGTACAGCTGAAAAAAGTACCAATGAATAATCAGGTGCACGTTGTGTGCAAGGCTTGGGCAAAAAATATTGAAATTGATAATAAGCAATCGGGCGCTGGCCATGTTAAGTTTGACTTCGTAATGTATTCCTCGCCATAATGTATTATGACTGGACGGCCGTTTGCCGCTGAACAGTTAGACGTAAAATTTCAAAATTAGATGTCCACCAAATTACAAATATTTAACCGCCGTGAATTCGATTTAATGTGTTCAATATTTACGATATAGTCACTGCCAGTATTTGAAAACTATCGATACTTTGCCATGAATAAATTAGTATAGCCTGTTGCTCATCTCTAGTTGATTTGACATTTGTCACCTCTTTTCATCATATGTGTCGAAGCTTTGCGAAAATATGGCTGGAGAGGATTTGATTATCAAATTTCAGGAGCTTGGCATGAGCGAGCAGAAGGCTAAGGAGACGCTTAAGAATGCCAATGTGACACGAAATTTGCAACTAGCCCTAGCCGAAACAACCAAGCCACTGAGTGATGGAGTTGGCATGCTACTCTACCACATGGCAACCAAACTGAAGCCGCAAATAGCGGCACATTTGCCACTTTTGGTGCGCTACATTTCGGAGCGCAAGCTGGACAACACTCAACGTGTTGACGCCGCACTGGAATACTTGCTAAAATGCGTACAGAAAACGAACGCAGCTGTCGATGTGGCCGAGCTAGATCGGGAGTGCGGCGTTGGCGTCACAGTCACGCCAGAGGAGATCGAACGGGTTGTGCAGCAGAAAATTAAGGGCACCTACAAGCAAATATTACTAGAGCAGCGCTATCACTTCAATGCATTTAAGATTATGCAAGAAGTCCGCAATGAGCTGAAGTGGGCAGATGCGAAGTCATTGAAAGCGGCCATCGACGTGGAGATATTCGATTTGCTTGGACCCAAAACTGAAGCAGATCTAATTCCTCTGCCCAAGCAGAATGAAAAGCAGCTGAAAGTTAAGGCCAATACCAACGCCAATTCCGATGTGAAAGCATCAGCAACTTCAGTAACTACACCAGATGACGACGGAGCCAATACCATTGCAGAGCTAATGAAAACTAAGGTGCACTTCCATGCGCCAGGCGAGAACTACAAGACCGATGGCTATGTTGTCACCGAGCACACGGAGCAGCTACTGCGCGATCATTTGCAGCGCACAGGAGGTCGGGTCCAGACACGCTTCCCACCTGAACCAAATGGCATTCTGCACATCGGCCATGCCAAGGCTATCAATATCAACTTTGGCTATGCAGCCGCAAAGAAAGGCGTTTGCTATCTGCGATATGACGACACCAATCCCGAGAAAGAGGAGGAGAAGTTTTTCGTTGGTATTCGCGACATGGTAGAGTGGCTCGGCTACACACCGTACAAGATAACATACTCGTCGGACAACTTCCAGCAGCTATATGAATGGGCCGTGACGCTGATAAAGAAAAACCTGGCCTATGTGTGCCACCAGAAGGCGGAAGAGCTCAAAGGTTTCAATCCACCTCCGAGTCCTTGGCGCGAGCGACCTGTCGAAGAGTCTCTGCAGCTGTTTGAGGATATGAAGCATGGCAAGATTGATGAAGGTGGTGCCACACTGCGTCTCAAGCTGACGCTGGAGGAAGGCAAACAGGATCCTGTTGCGTATCGGATTAAGTTTATACCGCATCATCGCACTGGCTCAGACTGGTGCATATATCCGACCTACGACTACACGCACTGCCTATGTGATTCGATTGAGGATATAACCCATTCACTCTGCACCAAGGAATTTCAGTCGCGTCGCTCCTCCTACTACTGGCTCTGCAATGCCCTCAACATCTACTGTCCCGTCCAGTGGGAGTATGGGCGTCTGAACATGAACTATGCCCTCGTATCTAAGAGAAAAATTGCCAAACTTATTTCCGAAAATATTGTCCACGATTGGGATGATCCACGCCTCTTTACATTAACGGCTTTGCGGCGCCGCGGTTACCCTGCGGAGGCTATCAATAATTTCTGCGCCCAAATGGGAGTGACGGGTGCAAAAATATCCGTGGATCCCTCCATGCTCGAGGCAGCCGTCAGAGATGTACTCAATGTGACTGCACCACGCCGATTGATCGTATTGCAGCCACTTAAAGTAACCATCAGCAACTATCCGCACACGGGGCCAGTGGAATTGCAAGTTCCTAACTTTCCACAGAACCCAGCACTTGGCTCGCACAAGATTACTCTTGATCGTGTTATCTATATTGAGCGCAGTGACTTCAAATTGGAGCCCGAAAAGGGTTATCGACGCTTGTCCACCCAGCAATCTGTTGGCTTGCGCCATGCTGGTCTGGTTATCAACGTGCAAGAAGTCATCCGCGATCCTGCCACGGGCGAAGTGATGGAGCTGATTTGCAGCAGCGAGTCTGCGGAACAGGCGGAGAAACCGAAGGCATTTGTACAGTGGGTCTCACAGCCAATCGAGCTGGAGGTGCGCCTTTATGAGCAGCTATTCAAGCACAAGAATCCCGAGGATCCCAATGAAGTGCCTGGCGGATTCCTCAGCGACATAAACGATAACTCTATGTCCGTTATGCATGCGTACTCCGACAAGTCGCTAAGCGGCGTAAAGGTCTATGATAAGTTCCAATTCGAGCGGATTGGCTTTTTCTCAGTGGATCCGGAAACATCTGGCACACGAATTGTGTTCAATCGCACCGTAGGACTCAAAGAGGATTCGGGCAAGAAGTAATCGTCACTTGATTTTTGGTTTTTTATAAAAAAGGAAAAATATGCTCACAATAAATACGATTTATAAAATCATTATCATTCACTTCTTTCCCTCGACCATGATTATGTGATAGCCAAATTTCGTCTTTATCGGTGGATCTGTGTAAACGGGGCTGTTGACCGTGGATATGGGCAGAGCGAAAGCAGCATCCTGGAATGGCCCAACCATTGCACCGCGTATTTGCCATCCCAGATCGCCGCCTTGGCGGGCTTTGTCTTCACTGTAGGCAGCTGCCACTTCGGGAAATTTCTGACCTGCTTTTAATTTCTCCATTGCTTCCATAATCTTGCCCTGCTTCTCGCAGAGAATGTGTCGCACCTTGACCGCGTTGCCACCTTTCTTCTCCTTGCCGGCACCTACATATGATTAAAGTAAATATATATGGACTTTCCCTCTCGCATTGAAACTATACCTTTATCCTCTGCAGCAGGCTTCTTTGCACCTTTGGCATTATCCTTTCCGCCCTTCGTGTCTTTTTTAGGTGGCATTTTAGATTATCACCTACTACAATAGATTTTAGATTTACCACCCAGTTGACTAGTGCATGTGCTGCCACTTGCTACTTGGATGAATACATTTTCAATGATACGGTCACACCGATCATCAAATATATCGCAAAAACTATCGATATATCAACATCTCTAACTTGTCTCACTCCTTTTCACTTTAGCGAGGCAAAATTTGTCACATTTCTCTGGCAAAATTGTAAGTTTTGTCATTTAATCTGAAGTAAAAATTGAATATAATATGATCTAAAACTTTTTATTTGTAGTGCAGTTTGTGATAAATCAGTTAAAAATCGTCAAGCACGTCGAGAGCGTAGCACAACACCCCAGACAAGAGGCACTAGTTAAACCAGCAACGCAGCAAAATGCCTAAGAATAAAGGAAAAGGTGGCAAAAATCGTCGTCGTGGAAAGAACGAAAACGAGTTCGAAAAGCGTGAGCTCATCTTCAAAGAGGATCAGCAGGAGTACGCACAGGTGACCAAAATGCTGGGCAATGGTCGCCTGGAGGCAATGTGCTTTGATGGCGTCAAACGTCTGTGTCATATTCGGGGGAAACTTCGTAAGAAGGTAAGTGTGTGTGTGTGTGTGTGGGTGTTTCAATGTGTGCGTGAAAGACTGCTGCTCTTGATGTATGAACGTGTGGTGCGTGCACTGTTTTCAAATGTGTGCATGTGTGTGTATGCATATGTATGTGTGCGACGCGTGCCAACATAATTGCAATGTGAATTTCGGTTTATAACGCTTGTAAACAGTTTCTCTAAAAGCAGAAAGCTTATGCATTATTAAGTGACAACCCTTAACTACTCTAATTTGTGGTATATATTTAAATATTTTCGTCTGGTTCGGTCTGTTTTGTCGATCTGACTGACGGCCTTCAGAAAATGCGAACAAAGCAAAACTCATTGAACCTATGTACGTATACGTATTTACGTATGTATGTATGCCTCTGTATGTATTATACATAACATACTTAAATCAATCGTCATGTTATTATTTGTTACCTTCTATAAAATATCTATCCATGATATACATTTTATTGTATATTGTTTTTATTTCTTATTAGCTGTGCAGACTTCTATAGATTATTCTGTGTTTGAACCTCCCGTAGGATTCTGCTTATTTATGGACTCAAGATTTTCTCTATATATATATATGATACAAAAGATCTATTGGTAATAATGAACTTGATGCATATTATTTGTCGATAAATCAGCGTTTTAAGATTTCATTCATTTAAGATTGATTTCCACAAGAGTTTTGGGTACTTACCCGAACAAGTAGTAAGGAGGACCCATAAATAACTAATTGCTGCTACGGAGCTATATAGATAACTAGGTACGTCATAAATAGAAAATGATTCTTATCTGGGGAAAACTTCATTTGATTAATTTACACAAGAAACTATTGGTCAAATCATATCATGTCGAAGATAATTAAAAGATAAGAATATATAGATTCCTGCAGAAGTATGCAGATACGCAATGAACTTTGTTCAACACATATTAAAGTAAAACGCATTTAAAATATAAAGACTAAAATTGATAAACTTTTAATATAATATAATATTAAATAAATATTACCAAGAGTGGATACGGAAATCTGACAAAATGATGTTCATTAAAATCAAATGGAATCCATTGATAAGCTATCAGGAAATAAATGTAGAAAATATATCAAGTATGCGTCGCAATATGGTTATAAAGCATATGTTATTCGCTTGGCTTATGTAAAGGAATTATAAATAGGTTATTCCTTATCAGCAGGTCACTTGTGTCGTCTCATAATGACTTACCGGTTAAGCACTTTAATTATGGCGCCAGGCGTTATTCGTCTGTTGCTTGGCAGACTTACATAATAATGGTCCTTAGATTACGTCCTACGAAAGTCGTAACTAATGGGTTTCTAAGCTATGTGTGGCAACGACATCTTTCAAGTTGCTTGCTGGGGTTGCTGCCATATCCATAAGAATTTCGATAGTGAATGCCACTGAGTAAAGGCTCAAAATAAGTTTAAGAACTAGCAGTGGTTCGTTTTACTGGCGCCTTTAGGCTTACTTAACCTTACGTTTCTTTGATTTATTTTAGCTTTGATTCAGAGCTTTTCAAAAATGCATAATATCCAAAATAAAATTATATTTAGCTAAAAACTAAACTTGGTGCTCACATTAAAAATATAAACTCACATGATGAAATAACATATCTATCGTACAATAAATCATGATAATTTGAATTGAAATGTGCTACTCAAGAAGCGATTAAAATATCAGTTGACGGAGGCAAGCCAAGCACAAAAACAAATTGAATTCTGAATGCTTCACTAATGCTACGTTGCGAGGTATCTTACACCCCACAAAGAGATTTCGTATTCCTTATGACAGATAAGTTTCATAGGAAATCATTCATTTATAAAGAGACTATGCAGTCATATATGTATTTAATGGTTGGTCTCTAAAATCTTAGCAAAATGGGTTTACGGCTCCAGGGTATTTATAAAGATAGTTTGCAGCAAGTAGATAACATGATAACTATTTTGGGTCATAATATCTAAAAATACATATGATCCAAGAATGTAATCTGACAAACGATGCTTTATAACAGACTTCTAAGCATCAGCTGTCACTGAAATCAAGCTACCCACCCTCACATATGTACAGGGTATCAGCACTTTAGTACGCCATCGGGCTGTCACACGCAGAGTCAGCAACTGATCACTTCGAGTGCTGCTAATCTTTAGATTTATCTTCGTAAAACATGCCAACGAAGTGTAAGTTCGTCGCTCTATATGGGCACAAGCTGATTAGCCAGCTTTTTGCCACTGCTAATCTACCGCATTTCGCGTGACTAATACATAACTGTGAGGCGCCAGGCCCCGCCCTCTAGTCAAAGTTCTCCATGTGGCTGGCTGTATAAACTTATCTACTAGACACCTAGAAACATAAAGTTCAAGTCAATTTCACAATTGACAATTTTCTTATTTCTCTTGCAAATGAAAACTCTGCTTAGTTATATTGTATAAAACATAATTTTTTTTACTTTTTATTAGGAACATTTTTTGCGACTTAATTCTATTTGGCTTAGATTACGGGCAGTATATAATATTTGGTTTTTTGCTAACTTATTTGACTACTGAGATTACCTACTAAGTTTTTTTTTTTTTTTTCAAAGTATTTTGAGGTATTTTTGATATCTCTTAGGAATTTTTTTACATTCGAGCTGTGATCAGGTGCGTTTGTTGATTGACTTATCTACATGAATTGGGTGGCTGTGGTGATAATCTGATTGATCCAATCTGTGAACGCTGAGACGCGCACAAAGACGGAGGGCGCATTCTTCTGGCCGCAGGGCAATCGACCCCAGGAGACGATGCCAATGATAACGTTGCTCTGCTCCATTTGTGGCTCGCAGCATTCCTGGATGAGTGGGCCGCCAGAGTCAGCGGTGCAAATGCTCACACCACCGCTCAGTGGGCCCGTGCACAGGTTAGTCTCGTGCAGCTCGAGCCCGGAACGTGCAAGTATGTCTTCGCACAGCTTCATATCCAATATGGGCATGTTAGCCACCTGCAGCTTGTGGGGATAGTTGGGCACGGCGGTCATCGAGACGTTGCCCCAGCCGTACAGCGTGCCGTAGCCTTCCGGCCTGGCGTCCTGCTCTGGCAGCGTAGCTGCCTGGACGTACTCATCGAAGACTAGCGGCTTCTTGGTGTAGATGAGCGCAATGTCATAGGGATTCACGCCGCCCAGGTAGAGCTCGTGCCGCACATAGTAGTCGATGTTGCGCAGCTGCACATTGCCCGCCTCGCCACGTCGATTGTGTATGTCGTGACTGCCGGCCATAATCACCGAGCTGGCCACTGCCTGGGGCGAGCTGAGGCAATGGGCGGCTGTCAGTATCCAATGTTCGTTGATGATGGTGCCGGCACAATAGTGCACCAGGCCCTGGTCTGGAGTCATCATCTGTATGCTGACCACGTACGGCGCCGAGTGCGGATTCGCCTCGCGCTTAGCCAGAAACTTCTTGGTCCAGTGCGTCTGCAGCGGTGCGTCCAGTGTGCTAATACGATTCTCTAGCAGGCCATAGGTCGCCAGATTCAATGCCATGCTGTGTCCGGGTCCGCTGCATTTCCGTACTGGCAGCTGCATGTGCGGGGCTGAACTGAGCACAACCATAATGCTGGCTATTGTGGTCATTAGAAATGTGTAGATGTATCTGTAGGATAACAGCATGATGATGTCCTCGCTCTGGTTGCACGCCCCGCACGGACTCAAACTTGTACTGAACGAAATTTTGACGCGTTTATAAACGCGGGAGGTGAATTGTTCTAACGCGTGTGGTGAATAGTTTTTGTCGTTGGTCGGCTTTAGTATTCGGGTTGTTGCAGTTAATTAAATGAGTTTATTCTCTCTTAGCTCTTTGCCTTTGTTTTGGCGTGTCGATAACACTTCACTTGTATTTCCTTTAAGCTTTGCATGGAATTCACTTTTTTCGGCTCTGCTCTGCCGCTTGCTTCTGCTTGTTCACTGCTTGGCGGTTATTTTCAGTTTACAGTTGCTTCGCACAAGTACTTCGTACTTATAGCAAGGCGCTATCTAACAGTAGAAGAGAGCGAGAGAGTGAGAGTAGAAGGCAGGTAATGCCATTGGCTGCTCCGTTAAAGAGAGAGTGACTGATTAGGGACTGTCTATGTCTAGGTTGTCGTTATCAGGGCGATAAGAAATTTGCGTGAGATTCACGAAATGCCCTACGACTGATTACTAAATGTAATTAACATGCCCAGGTATATGTTAGGTAAAGCAATAGACTAGATAATACCTTAGACTAAACACTTTCTGGCTTCAACTTATAATATAATTAAATTTTGACAGTACAGAGAAGAGATAACCGCAATGCGATTCAATTTGATAAACGGTTCTGCGTATGTCGCAATATGATTCATTCTGATAAACGTGACTTTTAATGTTATTCTTCATTATCTTCATCTTCGTATGTAAAATTATAATTTAATTATAATATCAATTATATTTGCATTAGCTTTACAGCATCAAAGTGCTTGGCCAGACCTAGGACAAATGCTTACAGCGTGCTCAGCGTTTTTTCCCATCGATGACTCTACTACGATACCTCAAGTTCAATCATCTTACAAAAAATGAAGTACGGTCATATAGATACGACGATACGTAGAACACACAGATAGTATTTATAGTACATTGTTCATAGGGAAAGAATGGCACCCGCTGCCTCGAATGCCGATATGGTGACGATGCGAGCCCATCTGATGGGGGTATATCTGCCCCTTGCCTGCGCGTGACCAATACGACGGGCAACGTAATCAGTAATTAGCTAACGAACCGTTACTAGTAGTCTTCGTCGGCGTCGTCGGGTGGTTCCCAGACATGTCGATCGGTCGCTTATCTTTGGCTCACTTAACAAGCTCGCGCCCTTGGGTAATAGGCCGAATTTAAATTGCTTTAGTCACGATTCTTTTATCTAACTACCTGATGAATTCGCACTGCCCACGATGTATGGCGACTCGCAGTTGTGAGGAAACATTCATATTCATAGATTTTGGGTTTAAGCCAATGCCACACGCCTTCGCTCACACGTCCAGATATTCCCCTTGCCTATGATTAAGGCTCCAAAGTTCAATCGGCCCTATGTTTATTTTGAACGATAACGTAACTGCCTGGGCATTCGATTTTCTTAATGAGCATTTAAGCCGAATTCACTATCAAATCATTATTCATTTCATCAATATCCCTTATCGACGGCTCTCTTCATGTATGTGTCATATTTATGCATTACTTTGGAATTTATTGCATTTGTTGCCTTTTTGGGAATAGTAAAAAATACTACGCCAGGAAGTAGCTGAGGAAGTGAATTTATGAATGGCTATCTGGCACCAGGCGCAAATTCCTACAGGTCAGTTACCGACCGACTGACTAATTGCCCCCAACGAAATGGGTAACTGCTTAACATAGTCAGTCTACTTATCATTGAAATGCTCAAATATTTCTGGAGATTAAACTCTTCCGTTGACGTCAATGACTTCCTAGAAAACCCGTTCGCAAAAAAGTGGCGCTGTCTGCATTTTGATTATAATATGCTTTACATTGAATGAAGTTAGTAAAGCTGAGATAAAACCAAAGCAAATTTTAATGGAGTCAAAAGCATCAAATAAACTGAACAAGAATAAATGAAAATACTTTGAAGTATAGATAAACATATTCCCAAATAGAAATATCTTTGCTTTTTACCACCAGTTTGTTGAAATATTGCGCTGCATTGTGAAATAGCCAGAACTCCAGTACGAGTTTATTTACAGATCTGTTATCTGTCTATTACAAGTTGCTGAATTGATTTTCTTCGCCTCGTTTTACTTTTGCGCTGAATCAGAGAAACGTTTCTTGGCGCAATAAATGAAATATTTATTTGAATTACTAACGCCTAGTTATTGTGAATATTACAGGTGTGGATCAATCAGGGCGATATAATATTGGTCGGCTTGCGTGACTATCAGGACTCAAAGGCCGATGTCATTTTGAAGTACACACCTGATGAAGCTCGAAATCTGAAGACGTACGGCGAGTTTCCGGAATCGGTTCGCATCAACGAGACAGTCACATTCGTCGAGGATGGCTTCGATGAGGATATTGAGTTCGGTGATGAGATTAGTTCGGAGGACGACGCTGACTCCGTTGACAACATCTGATCCAAAAAGAATGAAGCAGCAGACGCAGAAACCGCTTCTGCAGAATCTGTTCAAGAATAGGGAAATAAACAAATTTGTAAAAAGTCGACAGTCTCCCCTGACACCAGCCTCTACCCACAACCCGACAGCACCACCCACATACGCATACACACTCACACACACCAGCTCACAGCAAGCAGCGCAGTTACCACGGGCAAATTCTATATGGAGGCGGCAAACCCATCCAATCAAACAGCAATAAATCTTTATGAATGGAAACGTAGCACTCTAGAAATTTCAAACTTCTTTTTTAAATTTGGATGCCAAACTCAAATTAATCGTTTTCATACGCAATGTTCAATAATGAAATGATGTTAAACAAATAGTAGAACTTTTATAAAACAATGAAGAAAAATCACAAATGATGCAGCAATGCGAAACACAAACAACTTATTATTTCAATTAAAAAAAAAACAATACAAAAACGAAAACAATCGATATTAGTTATTTATGAAATAAACAAAGAAGCAGCGACATTTATATATGCATAAATATATATATATATATTTATATATAGATGTTTAACTAAAGATAATATGCAACAAAACAAAGAAACAAATGTAGGAAAACGTTAAAAATTCAAAGCTAGTGAGTAAGGTAATCTAAAAACGAACGTTTTCCCCTTTTCCATCCGAACCCTATTCATTTCAGTTCCTTTGTCCATTATCCTATTGTTCACTTTTATTGTTTTATATGAGAGTTATCACAGGGTCTATCGGCTATACCCAAAACATCCTTGGTTCTCTTTTTGCTGTCTATGCATTCTGGTTTTGTCTTTCGGCTTGTGGCCCCTGGACATCCAATTATCTATTATCTAAATGAAGAACATATGATTATTGATGTAATTAAGAAGGAAACAAATTCAATAAATAGTTAATTTAATCGAATGCGAAACAGCAAACAAACTGTCTTAATTGAATACCGCAGCAATGTATTATTTATTTAAATGCAGACAATTTCGTACTACTATATATAAAAATTGCATATGCAGCCTTGCTTACAACTCCTCGTGATGAGAAGGAAACTTCTTGAGTATGGCGTGATATAGATTGTAGAATGCATAGACTGAAACCGTGACAATCACGAGGAGAGCGCCGCCAAAGGCGATGCTCAGGAAGTTGCCGTCGATGATGCCAGCGGAGCGATGGCGTTTGGTTGAGAAGATTTCTTCGGTTGATGCTGGATTATTCTGCTGCTGAGCCGTACGCTCAGCCATCAAGCGTTTCATGGTGCTCAGGCGCTCCCTTAAAACTTCCACAGACTCCGTGTCCAAGTCCGAAGTACCTAGAATCAAATACAGCGTTGACTTAACAGTTCTTTGTATAGACGTGGGCATGGGCACTATTACCAGCTCCTTGTGTGGCCATAGCTAGAGCTTTAATGAATAGATTATGCTTGAAATGTTATTATTAAGGTATTAAAAATGAAATGGCCCAAGCAGGGTGTATTAGAAATACGGGAACAGGCGCATGTGCATAACGGCTATGTATCGATTCAGTTTTTCAGTGCTGTAAAATTCTGCCCACACGATATCTATCGATTGCTGTTAGTATTTTTTTTTTGGCATAATTTAGGAACACTTTACAATAACATTGCGAACACGTGCAGAAGTACGCGCGTCGTGGACCTGTTGGTTTTTCCTACATTTTAAATGGTAAAATGGGTCTAACTAAACAATATTTGGCGTATCGCGCCATAGACAGCTTTAATATAATCGCCTCTGGTCGCGCCAATGTGAATTTCGCCGTACTCGAGAAAAGCGAGGGACGCTTTGTTGCAGCGCCGGCAGCTGAGAATGTAATCATTTGGGATTTGCGGTGAGCATGTGCTATTCGTGCAGAGATTTCCTTAATTTCAATTAAATACTCGTAATATTATTTAGGATGGGCGATCGTAAGCTGACGCTGCGCCGAGACAAACAAGAGGTAACCGCCTTGCGTGTCTCACCTGATCACATACACATTGCCGTGGGCTATGCAGATGGCGTGGTTCAGATCTTTGATCTAAGCTCACGCACGTACTACGATGCGATTTGCTCACTGGCGCTACACAAAAACGCTGTCAGCGTGTTGCGCTACGATGCTCATGGCATGCGGCTAGTGAGCGGCGGCCTGGACACGGAGCTCGTCGTTGTGGATGTAGTGGAACAAGCGGGCCGTCAACGTCTGAGCGGCCACAATGCAGCCGTCACAGACGCACACTTCTTGCAACGCGTGGTCGAGCAAGACATTGTGGTCAGCTGCTCGAAGGACACACAAATCAAGTTTTGGAACCTGGAGACACAGTTCTGCTTCAAAACGATTGTCGACAACCGCACCGAAATTTGGGCTTTGGCTCTCATAAATGATTTGATGGTGGCCGGCGCTAGTGAAAGCGGCATGAATGTCTATCGGCTGCGCAAGCGAGAAGATAACGCGGTGCAATCTCTGGAGACGGCCGTCGAGGGCCTGGCTATAGATGACGAGGACACAATAAGTCCGCTGAGTGTCAGCAACTGCGGCTTAATACAACGTGCGGGCAAAGGGCGAACCGTAAATTTGGTGGCCGATCCCAACGAGCGTGTGCTGAGCTGCCATGGCACCAACGATCTTATTGAAAACTTTTACATATGCAACGCAGAGGAGGCCAAGCAGCGACTGGCCAAGCGACTGAAAAAGGCGCGCAAAAAGGCACAGGAGGGTGCGGCGCCAGAAGAGGACGAGGAGCTTCTGTCCAAGGAGATGTCGCTCAGCGATGAAATAAAGCGCCTGGAGAGCATCAAAACGAAACAGAAAATCAAGTCGATTGATGTGCTTCTTGGCCAGAACAACGAACTACGCGTATTGGTCAGCTTAAGCAATAACAGCATGAGTCTGTACTCCCTGGAGGCTTCGCTCAAGTCCCGAAAGCCGTCTGCTAAGTCAGCCGTGTCCACGGAAGGCAGTGTCAAGCTGTTGCGCTCACTAACGCGGCTCGGCCACCAGTCGGAGGTGCGTTCCGTGTGCTTCAGCAACGATTCACTGGCGATTGGCTCGGGCTCCTGCGATTCCTTTAAAATCTGGGATCGTGATGCTATGCAATGCCTACGGACAATGGCCACAGATTACATACTCTGTTCGCGCTTTGTGCCCGGCGATCGTTACGTGCTGCTGGGCATGAAGAGCGGAAAGCTGGTGATTGTCGATGTGGGTGCAGCGGACATTGTCGAACAGATACCCGCACACGAGAGCGAGATCTGGAGCATTGCTCTGCTACCGGATCAGAAGGGCTGCGTCACGGGCAGCAGTGATACGACACTGAAGATCTGGACCTTTGAGCTAATCGATTCCGCAGGCGAGGGCGAGGTGAACACCAAGGTGCTATCCCTGCTGCACAAAAACACGCTCAAGCTGGAGGAGACGGTGCTGTGCGTGGCCATTAGCCCGGACATGAAGTACCTGGCCGTTGGCTTGCTAGACGCCACCGTGAAGATCTTCTTTTTGGACACATTTAAGTTCTATTTGTCGCTGTACGGACACAAGTTGCCGGTGCTCTGCATGGACATCTCCTATGACTCCCAGTTAATAGTGACGGGCTCCGCCGACCGCAACATTAAGATCTGGGGCCTCAATTTCGGTGATTGCCATCGGTCGATTTTCGCACATGATGATTCGGTGATGTCACTGGAATTCATACCCAAGACGCACATGTTCTTCAGCTGCGGTAAGGATGGCAAAGTCAAGCAGTGGGATGCCGACTCCTTTGAGAAGATACTGACTCTGCCTGGCCACATCGGCGAGGCGCACTGCCTGTCTGTGTCGCCTAATGGCCGCTATTTGGTGACCTGCGGCTCAGATCGGACACTGCGTATGTATGAGCGCACGGAGGAGACAATTGTGCTCCAGGACGTGCAGGAGGAGGAACGTGAGCAGCTGGAGAACGAGCGACTGGCCACTGGCGAGGAGAATAGCGTACCATTACTACCAGGCTTGAAATTACCCTCTCGGAAAACGGTTGGCTCCGAGCAGGCAGCTGAATCCATCATGGAATGCCTGGAAATATCGAAGCAGTTCGAGACTAAGGCCGATGAGCAGCCCGACCCACATCCCCTAATGCTCGCCCTGCAAGCGAAAAATCCTATCGATTTCCTCGTCACGACCTTGGTGCGCATACGCACATCGGATATGGAGGAAGCGCTCCTCTTGCTGCCCTTCTCCATCGTGTGCGAGCTGCTGGAGCGTTTGCCTACCCTGATCACCCAAAGACCCGACGAAGTGGAGCTGCTCTGTCGCGTAACCGTGTTTCTCTTCAAGGTTCACATGAAGCCCATTTCGGCAGCCAAATCGATGAAGCCACTGCTTCTCAAACTGCTCGAGCTGCTCAAGCACGATGTCCAGCAACTGCGCGACACCATGGGCTACAACCTGCACGCCCTGTCGCTGCTGCAAACGGAGGTAGAGCAACGCGATGGAGTGCAGCTGTTCCGAGATGCGACGCTGGCGCGGCGCAAGCAGGAAAAGAAACGTCGAGCCGCCTCCAAGCGGCGTCTGCAGATTCAAATGGTGTGAACACGTTTCAATGTAGGACTTTAATTTCATTATCAAGACCGAATCAATAAAATACATTTTATTGAGTCACTGAGGAGCACTTGAAATTTTAGCCCGACGATTTGTGTGCAGCAACAGGAAATGCGGTGGGTGAGTGTGGTGTGGTTGGGTGTTGCGTGGTGTGGTGTGCGTATTGCCTAAGGCTGTGTGAAGCGCATTCACATATACGTGCTAAAATTGCTAACTAAAGTGTCCTCGTTTGGTCGATGCGAGCTAACAAACGTTGGACTTGAAGATTTTGAAACAACATGTAACATAAAACAATTGGGACGGGGGACGGCCCATGTCGCCACGAGCAAGCAAACATAGTTCCGACTCAACAAATGCCAGCCTTCGGATAGCAGCCGGCGTCGGCGCAGCTAGTACCACATGGACCTGGAAAAGCGGAAAGATATTCAGCTATTAATCTATTTCTCCAGCAATCTGTGCAATTTCTCATACCGCCACAACGCTGGAAGGCACCGGGTGGACCATAGCTGAGCTTTTGTATTGTGCACTTCTCGATGGGGCCACTGGGCCGGCAGTAGGATGTATATCGGGCCCAGGGCATCGGCTCCTTGGGCTGAACGCAGTTGGGCAAGTAGCTCAGCTTGTATGTGGTGCAGTTCTCCACGGGGCCATCGTTGCGGCAGAAGCCCTGGCGCGGCCTAACGGGCTGTGGCCGAGGGAAGCAGGTCACATCCACCGGCATATACGACAGCTTGTTGACAGTGCAACGTTCCATGGCGCCGCTGGGGCGGCAAAAGGCCGTCAGTGGCACTATGGGAGCACGGCGCACATGCGGCTTGGGCACAAAGTCGTGCTTCTGCGTGGTCATCGCATAAAGGGGTCCGTCAAAGCGCAGGCCATTCTCCATGGGTCGAATGGCTGGGGTGCGCTCAGTGCAGTTGGGCTGATACGAGAGCTGTGAAAGAGTGCATGGTGAATGGTAGTCGAATCCATATAGTTGGTTTACCCAGACCCACCTTTTGTACAGTGCATCGCTCCAGCGGCCCGGTGGCCCGACGGAACGTGTCCCTCGGCAAAATGGGATTCGGCCTGCTGCGAGACGCATCCACAGGCCTATAGCTTAGCTTGTAGACGGTGCTGGCGGCGCCGGCATCGTTGCCAAGGAACCGCAGAGTATTCATGGGCATCATCGGTGCAGTGCGTGCGGCATTGCAATTGGGCATGTAGCTCAGGTTGTAAGTGGTGCAGATGTTCTGGTAATTGGGCGGCACACAGCGCACCTTGTCCGCCCAGGGAGTTGGCTCCTTTGCCGGCAGGCAGACCGGCATATACGATAGCTTCTGTATGGTGCAGCGCTCCATTGGCCCCACGGGCTTGGTGTAGTGCGAGCTCTGCGGCATTGCCTTGGGCGGCGGATTCTGGCACACATCCACCGGCATGTAGCTCAGCTTCTGTATGGTGCAGCGCTCCATCGGAGCCGTCGAGGAGCAGATGGCGACACGTGGCAGGCACGGCTCGCGCTTCACAGTTCCCTTGGGCACATAGTCGTGCTTCTGCGAGGTCATCGCATAGATGGGCCCTTCAAAGCGCAATCCGCTAGCCATTGGCATAATGGGCATGGTGCGCGATGCCGGGCACGGCGGCATATAGGACAACTTCTGGACGGTGCACTTCTCCATGGGCGCCGTGTTGGCGCTTATGTGGTTGCATGGACGCACTGGAACGGCGCGCACATTCTCGCTGTTGCCATAGTATGAACGGCGATAGATGGTGTCCGTGTCCAGCGGAGCACTCGAGCGCATGAAATGCGACTGCGGGCGTATGGGAAGGGTGCGTGCTGGCTGCTGGTAGCAGCAGCCGGAATAGTCCCCACAGTCACACGGCGGGCAAGTAGCCCCGGGCGGACATGACGGAAAATCAGCGGTTGGCATGCAGTCGCCCATGGCTCAACTGCGGTTCCGGCCCTCCCTAAGCTACTCTAGAATCGCGATCGAGGAAGGGCTTATCTCAATATTCGGAGCTTACCTGCGAGTGCGTGCTTACACTTACCTGTTGGTAATAATCCTAAGAATCGGCTATGCGTCCGATTCACGCTACTTACAGATATACACAATATATAATATATATATAAATATATATATATACAGTATATATATATATATATTTATATATATAATATATAGCTATGAGAATTGACAATTGTTCAAGCAAATAATTTTGTTTGCTACAGAATAATCACTGTATTATTAACACATCCGAAAAACGAAATAAAAATTTTGTTTTGACATTCAACGACGAAGGTTTTACAGTTTGTAATGCTGGCTCAAGTATAACAACATTCTACACTGCTAGGGATCGACAACACAGCCTACCTAAAAAACCCTGCTCCATAAGCTGGGCACACTCGAACTCAAATTCAATTCTGGGTAAACTGATTTGCTCACTGCGTAAGGAAGCGACTCAGGCTCGTAGGAGCATGAACTCGTTGCGAATTGTAAGCGAACGGAACCGAATCATCCATCTGCATCTGTGGAGATAGCGCCAAGTCAACCGAATATAACGAGTTTCACATGATATGTTAGTCATGAGCTCCATGAATATGAAATGGGCAGGGCAAAGAGTTGTATCCCATAGTGAAATGCAAGAAAAATCAATGATTAAGTGTGTTAATGGAAATGAAGGATTTATTTGGCCGTTTCCTTTCGTGGTCGAAAGTGGACACGTCCGAAGCCAAAGTTCAATTGGTAGTGCTTTGTTCTCAGCACCTCGGCCGAGTGGGCATCGATGGATAGGGCCAGTGTCATGGTGGGTCCCCTTTGTGCCCGGTACAGCACGCGCCAATCGTGCACGGCAAGGTCCTCGTTCTGGGCATCGATGAGGCTCAGCGCGTACTTGACCGACGTGCTATGCAATGCCGGAAAGAGGCCAACGAATACACGATTGACTGGCACCTCAGACTCTGGCACCACTTTCAAGGATGCACCCTCCCAGGGTCGTAGCCTGGTGTCCATGGCCATCAGCCAGTTTACACTGGCGACATCGTTGCCATGCACAGAAAGCCAGCCGTGCCGGAATGTGCAGCCCGAGAAACTGGGCTTTGCGTAGCCCTCGCCCTGGCGCTGCATGAGATCAGAAATACTTTGCTTCACCGCCGCCAACTGTGGAGTTGTCCACATTTCGCTTGGATAATCCCCAGGCAGTATGGCCACATTGAGATTTGGCTTGTCGCTTGCTTTGCCCACGTCAGCCTCTGCCTTCGTCTCTAAAAGTCCGCTTCTGCCATGGGTAGGCGGCCTGACCCATCGTAGACGATTTACGGGTGCGCCGAGCCTAGCTTGTACCGGTGGTCGACTCGATTGTGTTGCAGCTGACACGGATTGCATGGCTGATCCAGTCCAGCCACTGCCAAATTGAGCGTTGCCTGCAAAGCTGTTATCGGGTTGATGGTGGACACGTTCTGCAGTTCCGCTGAGACGTTGATGTTGAAAATTAGACTGAAGATTTCGTGCAGGCTCTGTCCAGCCAGTGCCAAATTGTCCGTTGCTGTTGGTGAATTGAATCTTCGGCTTGATTCCGCTGACGTTTTGCACTTGTACTCCTGGCTGCTGGGTCTGCAGCCTGGCCTGGCTAATTGGCTTCAATGCTTGCTGCTTGGCCTCCTCCGGTTCCATTCCCTTCTTCCGCAGATAATGGAATCGCTTGCGGGCCGCGCCGCATAGGCAAACTCCAACGATGTTGCTGGTTTGCTTTGTTGGTTGGTTGATTTGTTGTTGTTGTTTTGAATTCATGATTTTGATTCCCACGAGTGTGGGGGTTGGGCAGGTCGGCCGTGACATAGCCCCCAGTATCACGACAAGGCGTTTAATTACAACCGGAGGTCGCCAGATATCCGGAGGTCACCGTTCGAAGACAGCATTCACGCAGCTGCCATTCAGCCCATTGGCACGGTCGCGACTAACACCAGGGCTTGCGGGTTTTATCGAGTTGTCCTCTCTAGATCCGCCATATTTAGTCGAAAGCAGTAGCACCTCGGGCAGGATGTGGTATCGGAGCCACGTATGGTCGGTCTTAGGCAGTGTCTCTCCACTGCCTCTGCCTGCGACTGTGCAACACAGTCCGCAGCACTTCGCTACCATATACACTTGCTCGAATGCATTTTCATAATTTTCATTTATTTCAGTTCTTCGTATTTTGACATATATATGTTTAGTTGCTTGATTTCTAGCTAGTCCCTATAGCTTATATCATAATTCTTTCAAATAGCACACATACGTAGTTTATTATCTTGTAAATATATATAAAATTTATGATTTGCATCAATGGAAATGATAAATGTGCCTAACTAAATAACTAACTAAATTAGACGACGAAAACAATTTGTTTGTGTATATATATATGTATAGTTGACATTTAATTTGTTATTTTTTTACAATAATAATAGGGATCAATAGATCATCACGCGATATCATTTGCAATGCACCAAACATTCTCGAATACTTTAAATTAGTTATCAACACGTTAATTACATAAATAATCAAAAAGGAAAAACAATTTTTGGACCTTGAGTAGGTGCCAACCACAACGGATTGGGTTCAATTTTGATTCACGCCGTAAAACTACTATTTTGTAAAATAATTACTATGGTCGAGACTTAACGCACATATATCATATATATCATTAATTGTATCGCTTTGTGAAGATGTGTCTCTCAATGTTTGTGTGCCTGGGCGCATATTTTTGCGGTTTACCAAAAGAAAATACAATATGTTTCAGTTCCAACGATATTTGCTGCTTTCTCCTTATCGATATATATTCTGTGTATAATTTAAATATAGTTGCTATTTCCTGCTTCTTATTGATATTTTTCAAATATGTTTTCACAGCGTGGGTAGATTATCGGGGACATATTCTAGGAAATTAGCCGGGAATTGGCCCTGCCGTCCATTCACCTCCCCATACAGCCAATCCTCGTTAATACGATAAAGAACGTTTACGATTTCATTTTCCTGCAAGTTGAAAAAACGTGAATAATAGTTCGATTTTAAGTTGAAATCGTATTTTAAACTAGGTTAAGACTTGATTTCATTTTAAAATACAGATTACGTCGCCTCAACTTACCCTCAAGGGGAGATCTCCCTCAACCTCTCCGGGAAAATTGTACAAACAACGCGCAGTGGACTGCTGATGTTGTTGCTGCTGCTGTGCTTGTGAGTGGGACTGAGTGTGAGCTGTACGTGCTGACGCACTACCGCCCAATGGCACCTTTATTTCCACATAGTTCACAGGAAATAGGCCCTCACAGCCAGTACGTGAACGTCCGCGAAACCATTCCTCACTGGGCTGGTCCACCAGATAGATCTTCTCATTTTCCTGCAAGCAAGCACAGTTATGAAGACTCAAATGCGAGCTAAGCACACGCAAATAGTTACTCTGAAACTAAGATCGCCCTCCTCAACTCCATCGAAATCATAGAGCGCAATCGCATATGGCACCTCGTGCTCATCCATGTAGCCAGAGCTCCCATTGCTCAGAGCCAGAGCATCCACCTTGCCCGATATGACATCCAGCAGCGAGATATTGCCAGATGCAGAAGAGGTAGCGGCCGCCGGGAGAGTCGGTGGGGCGCACTTTGGCATGGGCGGCGACGGCGGTGTGCTATAGCCGCCATAGGCAAATGCTGGCGGCTGGCCAATGAATGGCGGCGGCTTGGGTGCCTTGGGCTTCTGTGATATCTTCGGCTTGATGATGGTGGGCATGGTCAGGGACTGTGCGGGCGGAACAAGACTCTTGCCGTTGCACAGTGGATTGTCCGAGGTTCGTGCTGAAAGCTGTGGGTGCATTTGACGCACGGGTGCTGCACCGAAACTATCGACACCGCCGCTGTAGATGCTGCTGTCAACCGCCTCCCAGGGATCCACCAGCGGACTTTGTGTGGCGGGCCGTGACCGCGAGTGATAGTCATCCTCGAAGCCGCTCTCCGGCTGCGACACGCTGCCATTGTTGGGTGAACTGAAATTGCTGTCCGAGCTGAAGCTGTCGACGCTGACGCAGTCGCTGTTCGACTTTTGTGTAAAAGTGGGCGACGAAGGCGGCGAATCAAAGCTGATCAGCTGCGCCTCCGTCGTCTCACGATGGCTGCTGCTCGAGCTCTTCATCGTGGTGGTTGCTGTGCTCGTCGTATTCCAGGCTGCATTCCAATCGTATGTGCTTGAGTTATTAGTGTAGTTGCTGGACGCCGTAGAGGCAGCCGATGCCGTTGTCGTAGTCGTTACTGAGGACACGGAATGACCGCTGCTCAGGCCGTAGACGCGGTTTTGCGCTGCGGCCTTGGTAGCAGCAGCCGTTGCCGTGGACGTCGACTTTTTGCGATGGAAAATGTTGCTTATGATGCTATGGCTATGGCTACTGCCACCACCACCACTGCCAACGTTCCCTGAGCTCAGGCTAGCTAGTTTTCGACCATTTATCTGAACTTTGGGCGGTGGTGGTCGTGGAGGAGGCATTTTCTTGCAACTGTTTCCATTGACGGCCGACGCCGAAACGCCATCGAAGGGTGCATCGTTCCAGTTGGTGGTCGGCGTATATCGTGCTTGAGGGAACTTGCGCGTTATGCTCGACCCGCTGCTCTCCACATCAAAGTAGTTGTTGTTACTGCCCGCCGGCTTCTTGTGGAAGCTACTCGGCTGCACTTGACCCTTCGGTGGCGGCGGCAGTTTAATGCTCAGCTTCTGCAGTCCCCCATTGGAGGCCTGTTGTTGCTGCAGATGCTGCTGCTGCAGCTGAAGACGCAGCTGCTCCAGACTAGCATTCGCCCCGGCTGCTGCATTCTGACCACGTGACATCGGCGGTGCGGGCGCTGGTCGCGACGGTATGGTCATGCTGCCTACAGAGGAGAGAGAGAGAGAGAGAGAGAGAGAATGAGTGAAATGATCTGGCACTGATTCAAGCGTGTAAAGCTAAGTAAATATCGCTTATCGTGGCCGATAAGCGAGCCGAGGCGAGGTGGCTGGACACACTTTGAGCTATCTCAGCTGTGCACTGAAAAACTGAAACTGCGAAACGTTCGCTCTCGCCTTCGCTGTGACACGTACAACTTTGGCTCCAGCTATTGCTACGTCTCGACTCACGGTTGTGTGCGTTCACAAAGTTAGTAAGCCACATTTTTATTTTGCATAGAACCATGGAGAAACGCTTTTGTGGAAATGCCTGATAAATTTTTCAAATGTAAATTTTAGATTTATTTAATGTATCAAAATGTTATATTAAGCAAATGGCAAAAGTCAGGCGGATCGAATCTGTAACTCGTTAACTCGTTACTAAGACTTTTTAGAGCTCTACTTTTACTCAATCAATTGAATAGCTATAATTTCTTATTGCATTATTCATTATTCTTGAAAAGTACAATGAAAATGCCGTGATTGCAGTGCCTTTGCATCGTATATATTTCATATTTAAATATTGACATTAATCACTATATTTAGTTTAACTGATTGATTCGAACTTTTCACAACACACAATTAATTGCAAATAAAAACCTTCAATTGCCATACGATCCATCAAATTTAAGAGCACGAAAACCAATTCAAACAAAGGAAAAGCAATAAATGAGAAATTTTAAACAAAAACAAATCCATCAATCGACAGTCGAGAGCCTTAAAAAAAGGCTAAAACAAAAAACAAAAAGATGATATATGGAAAAATACAATGTTTGCATGAAATTTACGTCATAGAATTGGGAAGTAAAACGTAGAAGATGCCGATTCTCTAGCAGACGCCCATTAAAGAATTTCCGCTGAATCGTAAAAAACAATGAGAAAACGCAATATAGATATAGATTATATATGAAATATAAAAAAAAAAAACAACAAAAGTGGGTGGCATCCACTTGGAATGTAATTTCTCGTATTGCTCCATCGCTTGGCAATGCTCAGAGCGTATTTTGGTGACCGGCACATCCCGGAACGGCTTGTCATGTTAAGCACAAAATGTTTAAATGCATGTACTAAAAACAACAATAACAATAAAAAAACATAATAATTCATATTTAAGCGCGCCACGATAAGAGGCGACACACACACAGAAACTCTTATCAAAATATATATATTTATATATATAATTTGTTGTATATGTTCAACTAAACCTTTTACGCAGCCAAATAACATTTTTTGCATTTAATTCATTAGAAATACATGTACATATGTATGCTTGCAAAGGTATGTAGTTGGCATCCATTCCATTCCATTGATTATTGACCCCAGCTGGGAGCAACTGCGTCATCAGCAGCAGCGAATTCCCCAACGAATTATTGACAAACAATCATCGTGTCCGCCCTGTCTCGACTATGGCAATACGTAACTCCCTATAGATTAGATATATACACATATATATATCCATATAAGTATGCATTGCGGCATTCATTCCCCCCATAACTGCTTGCTATTTGTCGCAGAATGTGCTCTGTGTGCCACATACTCTTGTTCGTGCCACTTTGCATTTTGAACCTGCCTCCAGGAGCACACTTGACATATGCCGCAGCATATTGTTGAATGCAAACAATGCCATGCATAGGGAATGTGGCAGGCGGGCCAGTGGAACCCAAATTCCTTGCCAAGTGGCAATATGGCAACATCAATTCAAGCATTCCCTTTGCATACACTTATAGAAGTACTTTGAATGAAACACCTCTAGTCATAAAATGAAATTTTTACAAACCAAAATCAACATCAATATACTTTATAGTGCTGTTGTTCCAGCTATAGCTGAAATCTTTGAGCAACACCAAGATAAGTTTGTGTTTTTGTTGCTTGTTTATCATGTTCAAAGAACAAAAGATTCCAGTTGAGCAAAAATGTGTCATATGCGCTTTTATATGCATCGAATATATAACGGAATCGTAAATAAAATATGTAAATATAAATTCAAATTTCAATAGTTTTATTGTAGTAAAAATAAAAACTTTCATATTTTGCAAAGACCTGCAAAATGTAATGTAAATTAACAATAGAACGAGAAAATAAATACCTTAAAGTAATAAATAAAGCAAACTTAATAATCACACTGACTGTAAGATACCGCGCAGTTTTTGTTTAGCATTTATACTAAGATATTGCCCGTAGACCACATGCTACCCATTTACTGTGGCTACTGGGTATATAAACAGAAATAGTCAATATTCTGTTTAGTTGAAACGTGGCAGAATTTGCACAGCCAACGGGGCACGGTTCGAACTGACGGAACCCATCTAATTAAAATCACCTTTTGAAGGGTAGTAAAAATAGGTGTATATGGGGTGGCGGATGCTTTGGCGAGCCACGTAGACTGCATTCATTGCAGGTGCATGCGGATTTCGGGCCCGTTTCGCTAATTCAATCAATGTTTTCGCTACGTTCCCACCTTATTGACGTCTTTGTTTTCGATTCAGTTGCATGGAATCGCCGACGTCAATTGCAAAATTTGTTGCCTTCCATAAAGTACAGGCCAAATAGTACCAATTGAGAGAGAGCTCTAAAGTAAGCGCATTATTCAGCTATAATTAACACTCAGTAGATAAAAGTAGTAAAATGGAAGGAAAAACCTATTTATAGTCAATACCTTTACTGCAATTCCAATTTAGCAGTTTATAAATAACATTTAGCTCATTATAAATCTCTAATTTTGTGACATAAACTAATTTAGGCTCAGACTCTAGCCAAGTTTCGTGCTTTGCAATGATGTCATTCCGTTAAAAAAGGCTAAGCCTTACGCTTTATCACCAGCAACTTTTATTTCTTTGCCAAACTCTGATGAGAAATTTACATATGTGCCTGAATGCTTTCGTCATTTACTGTTATAAGCTTAAAAAATTAGCTAGCTCAAATAACTTTCCTTTCTGGAAGAGGTCAAAAAGCTCTTTAGCTAAATTCTTTATGGGCACTTAGTTACACGAAGGACAACTAATTTAGTTTGTCCCAGTTCTGGGCAGTACATAAATGAAAATTTTAGATATATGTATGTGTATATGCATATATATATATGTATATATAGTTTTAACTGAGTACCTATGTCAAGTGCTATACAGCTTAATGCATTTCTAAGGCCACGACTGGGCGTGTTATGTACAATGCTGCTATCATACATATATGCATACATGCACACATGCATACATATGTCTACATATACGCATTGTACTAGGGTCGAGTCTCTGGTTGTTTTTTGCACGATTGTTGCACATTAAATTGCTGCCGGCTACAACCGGTTCAGACAGAGCGTCTCTGTCTGATATGCTTTTTGTGAATAGTTCTGCATGATAGCTTTTACTTTTGGGAAGCAAAAACAAAAAGCAAACAAGTGAAATTGCATAGAAACGACGGCCACACGTCAAAAGCCATAACAATTAAACGTGTCTATCCACATACGTATAGGTTGGCAAGTCATCTGAGGTAACCCTGTAGACGAAAACAACTTTTAATGTTTTATTGTTAATAGCGAGTCTATTATGACTGCGATTATTTTTTTATTCAAATGGAAAAGAGCCACGGCGATATCTATAAAAGATTTACTTAGTTTGTCCTTAAACTTAGGTATATCAAAAAGTAATTTACAATTTAAGTAATACATCTATAAACTATTTATAAGTTCAGCTGGATGTCAATGGCTCTACAGACAAAAAAAACCTTTAAGAGTCACATTTGAACTAGCTTTTGCGATAGGAGCCGAAGCATTCGCGCTGAGAGCCGATGATTCACTTGAGTATGCGTGGGAGAAGGGGAGAATGATGTGCGTACATATACAGTTATACACATATATCTTTATATATGTATTCATGTCTGATATATATTCAGTTGTGTGTTGTACATCAAGTGTCAGATAAAACTTTTACTCAAGCTACACATGAGAGCTTGACAACGCGCTTTCAATAAGCAAAGCAAAATTCATTTGAACAAAAGAAAGTATTTTTCTAGCTAGATACGAGATTTTTACCCACACACACACACACACATAGACTGAGAGAGTCGTAAACAGCAATAGCAAAGCAAAGTGCGATTTAACATGCTTACGATAGAGTTCAGGAAGATTATCACAAATGGACGCTTGAGAAAATAATAAATGATTGCAAATGTGATTAGCTTTCAGCAGCCAGTGAAAGAAAGATCCAATTTGTCTGCTCCATTTGAATAGTTGTTCTTGTTTTTGTTTAGCTTCTTTTCATTTATTAGCATTTGGCACTTGGCTGCAATTGTTGTTTATATACACAGACAGAGCTCTTCGGCATTTGGTCAATTGGCAAAGGCTAAAAAACACGAACACAAAAAATAGAAAACCAATAAAAGAATACGAAATGATTACGACCTTGAGCTCTTATTTTCATTCGTTGGGCAACAACAAAAGCAAGAAATTAAAGGCATTCAAAGTTAGTATTGAAATAGGCAATTGAATGAAAGTCTATACAGATGTGTGTAGAGCATGTAAATGCCAGCATAAATCAGGAAGTCTAAAAAAGAACTAGTTTTTAAAACTGATTTCACCCATTTATCCCCTACAGCTTTGTTGATCACTTCGACTTATAAAGTCTAAAACAGGTTCTTAACTACAATCTATGCTGGCCCACTCTAATACAGACAAAATTTCCAAATACACGTTAATTAAACACAATTCAAAAAGCCATCGAACGCGCCAAAGCACGCAAATTGGGCATATTGCCATAAATAAACAATTTAATATAAATGAATAATAAAAAAAGAGAATTTGACAAATTATTTAAGTTCGTAAGGAACGTGCTTCGCGACAGAGCAAGAAACGCACGTCTTTTGCTCCGTCCACTTAAGTAAATTACAAAGAGAGAACTTTGACTCGAGACGGCGCAGAGCTTTTACAGCACTTAGGTCGGACAGTGTAGATGCTTTGTCTGTGTTTAAGGTTAAGGTCTCTTAATTATGATAATGAGACGCTTTTCAAGCTGAGCTGGAGATGACATGATGTTTCTTAAAGCATGGATGGTTTTCTAGAGAAAAAAAGTCTTCTTAACTGCATAAGCGAACTTTCAGCACTCAGGTCGGACAGTGTACATGCTTTGTTTTCGTTTGAGGTTAAGCTCTGTTAATTGTTATAATAGGAAGCTGTTTCCAGAGCTAAAAAACAAATCTTGTTCAGCGTATAATTGTTGCTGATTCCCACAGCTATATCAATATTTGGGGTACAAACGTATACTCATATATCAAAATTAACACCACTTGAAATGCGCCTGAAAACAAATTTACGCAAATTTCGTAGTTTGCGCAAATGTTTCGATATTTGTACAGCGCACACAGACGAAAACGGTTGAAATCGAAAAACGTGCTCAAATGTCAGGCTATCGACTGCTTTTCGAATCTCTATCTCTGCTCTGCTGTCCATGTTGTTGTTGAAGGAAGTTTAGCACGAACCCAAAACCCATACCAATGCAATGCCATATATGAGATCAAGATGCGAAGGCGTGCGAAGCAAATAAAATAATCGATGTGACTTGTTCGTCAGTAAAAGCTAAAGACGGAACACACAAAACATAAAACATCGAAGGAACAGGTTTTTCTACGTTCGAATACCCTTTCTTTCATGTAGATCATAAAAAGTTGTCAATGAACTTGTAGCGCTTAGTAGAAAGCATTTCTCGTTTGTATTAAAATGAGGAATATAATCAATATAGATGCAAGTTCAAAGTGTAAGAGTTTGCAACCCTAAATGTAAGCTTTGTATGAAATCTAAATAATATTGTCTTTAAATTGTATAAATTATTTAATTCAAACGAAAATACTAATGTACAGTTTTACATGAATAAAATACATTATTAAAAGAAATAGTTTTCTACATTAAATTAACAATTTAAACTAAAAACCTTTTCTTCGAACTTGCGTGAGTGTATTTAAGCTTCGTGTTGTTATACATAGGGTATTGCTTCCACGTATTTTTATTGTTTTCTCTCTAGCGATTCGTTTGTGAAAATGAAAACTACCTTTATGTAGTTTAGAATGAAAGAGATAAATGGCAAACAATGTACATGTGCTTAAATTGCACGTTCAGTTGTCATAAATATGTGTGCGTATGCACGTATATGCACAGAGAGAGAGAGAGAGTGAGAAACAGAGGAGATGGGAAAGAGAGAGAGAGATGAGTATTCATCATAGAGTTGAATAGTGCGCTCGCAATCATGCGTTGCACGGCGCATATTGTCGCAAATTAGGTCAAAGTTGAGCACAAAGCGAAAAACACGCAATGTAATTATTTACATACATATAGACATGCATACATATACATATATATAGACAAACATACATACACATGCATAAGCATAACTCTGTGCGTGGAAGTGAGGCTATCACATTGCAGGCTGTGAACTGCAAGTATGCAAAGATGTTCCCTTTACCTGGAAAATATCCCTTAAATTATTTTGCAGTGGAAAGTCTGTAGTGTTATCGAAGCATTGGAATTCTCCACTGTGGGAATTTATCGCTTAGATCTGCATAGTACATTAGACTCTACACCCTTGATATCGATATAAAAAAAAGGGGTGGGAGAAGCAAACTTTACTCTCCACTTTCTAGAAAATATTGCTGATATGTACATACGTTTGCCACTTCCTGCCTTATACATAGACAAGCTATCGCTACATAAAGGCAACATAAGATGCATTGCTAAATAATTACGCACAAACATTCCCCCTTTATAGCACTTATCAATAGTGCCAGCACCAAGCCAGCGAGCCTCGAGCCGACTCCGAGTCAGAATGGCCTCAAGGCGAGCAGCAACTGGCGCTGCTTAAGCAGCAAACGCAGTGAATTGGAAAGTGAGCACAGAAGCCGAACGAGCAGATGGACGGGCACATGCAACACCTGCTGCTTCCGAAAGTGACAGAACGAAAATGAAATTTACACTGGACGCAAACTGGGCAGGGAGAGTTGGAGTCGAAAATTGAATTGAACAACAAATTGCGCCACACGCGCCTATCTCAAAAGGTTTATCAATGATCTTAAAAAAGCTACATACAAATAGACGATATATACAGAAAATTATGCAATGTACTATTGTTATAAGTAATATACATATACATATACATATGAATGTACATACTCGCATTACAAACACATCAGATTACAATGAAATAAATAAATATTGAAATAAACTCATTCATTCAACCGCAGCGACCTTGATGTCAAGCAAGAGGGTGCTAAATGAATTCAAAATATATTGAGGCAATAATCAGAATGATCACAATTACTAATTATGCAGTCGCGCTTAAGAGCTTTTTTTATTATTAGCTTTAGAAGCTAATTAAATATGATAACGCGGGTAACTAACCTTTTGCTGATTTTGGCGTGACGACTTTTTGGTTTATAGTTGTGTGAGTTTTATATTTCTGTTGACTGCTACTGATGCGCTCCAAATGTTGCGGGTTGACCAACAACTGCCAAGACCAGGCCCAAGACCAACGACCAGGCCAGGCCAAAATGACTAATACTCACTCACACATACACACACATGCAATATCGAAATCTTTTTTGCCGCGCTCGTTCACCAAACTAGCCACAAGATGTTCGTGTATGTGTGTGTGAGAGAGTGAATGGGGTGTGTGTGTGTGTGTGAATGTCACAACACAACAATACAATAACACGAAAAAGAGACAGCTGCTAAATGCAGTGCTATTGCTTGCAGCTGCAATTCCCAACTGCTTTATTATTTAATACACTAAGAGCACACTAAACAGCCCGAACAGTTAGAAATTTATATTTTATGCACACAAATTTTTAAATATGTTAATTACAAGTTTACTCTAGAACTTCGTTTTACTTTTCAGCAAAATTGCGCCGCGATTTGCTGCTGCTGGTCGTTTTCGCTCGTTTGACAATCCGTTGCCAGAGTTGTTTCAGTTCTCACTAGAGATGATGCTTCTGAATATCGCATGCATGATATCGATATCTAAACGGTTTCTCTCCGATATAAATTATTTTGTTTTTAAACTTTTGTTTGGTTTTATTACAATACATTTGTAATAAATTATTTTATCTTAATTTTTGGAATCTAAACGTGCGCCGGTATATCATTCTCAGTAAATATTAAAAAATAAAAATAAACAATGCGATAGGCTGGTAACACTGGCCTCCAGCTGCTCTTGTCTGCTACAAACAAAAATAACAACACCAACGAATTGGAAGACCCCTTGAGGGAAAAGCAAACAAAACGGTGAGAAAATCCTTTATTGGGGAAATCATTGGACTGGGCCTATTACTGCGCTCATATAGCATGGCCTGGCGTTCCATGGGAGCGAACAATGCCGATCTCATACGTCAGCTACGAGGTAAGCAACCAACAAGTGCATCCATCCAATTTGTTCCTAACGAATGCACATTTGTATGTATTGTACATACATGCATATGTATGTACGTACTTATAAATATATCTGAAATAGACTACGGCGTAATTGCAACCGAATCTGTGGCAAGTGCCATGTTAGCCACGGACCGCAAATACTACTCTCCCCGCAATCCGTACATGGACTCACCGCAGCCCATTGGCGGCGGCGTAACCATCAGCGCTCCTCACATGGTAATTTTGTGTGGCATTCCCCTTTAGATCACAGGCATTTGATGGGAACTCTCAACTCTTGTGATTCTTTGACTTAGCACGCCTTTGCTTTGGAGTACCTGCGGGATCAACTCAAGCCCGGCGCTCATGTGCTCGACGTGGGCTCCGGGTCCGGCTATCTAACGGCTTGCTTCTATCGCTATGTAAAGGCAAAGGGCGAGCATGCGGACACTCGAATCGTTGGAATCGAGCATCAGTCCAGTTTGGTTGAAAAGAGCAAGACTAATCTGAACGCAGATGATCGCAATATGCTCGAATCGGGCCATATGATTATTGTTGAGGGAGACGGACGCAAAGGACATCCTGCACTTGCGCCATACGACGCCATACATGTGGGCGCGGCAGCACCAGACACACCTACCGAGCTAATAAACCAGCTGGCCAACGGAGGTCGCTTAATAGTTCCTGTTGGGCCTGAGGGCGGAACGCAATACATGCAGCAGGTACGTGCCTATGAAAGACAATACCTCGATAGGGTTTCCGTCAATAATCCAAATTACTTGAATATGCAGTATGACAAGGACGCCAATGGCAAGATACAAATGACACGTCTGATGGGCGTCATGTATGTGCCGTTAACGGATTTGCGGTCTTGACTGCATCATCTATGGAAGGCGCTGGTCGTTGTGGTGCTGCTTGGTTACGTGCTCTATCGACTATGGATATATTATCATTAGCTTTATCTTTAACTAATAGTAACGGCAAACCCTCAAGTTCGAGTGATTCTCTCCATGTTGAATTAAATTACATTTGACTTACCCATATATACATATATATATAATACAATTTGAAGAATACAAAATTTGATTAAGTATATTATTCGCTTTACGATTGCGATCAAATGAGCATAGAGTTAAGTTTCATTTTTTCAACTCCTTTCAAATCCAATTCATTGACAGCTGTCAGAGCTGCTTTGACGTAAAGCCCTGTCGACTGAATTCACTTCACTCTGTTCTCGCTCGTTCAACATGCAGCATCATAGAAATTTTCGGGATTTAGCCTTCGAAGAATGGAAACAAATGTACAGGGGCACGCTCTCCAGGACGTCTTTGCAGTCTATAGCCAAGCATTCCATAGGCGAAACATTGACAGACGAGCTGATTCACGATCTAGCACAAAATGTACGCAATGACGTACAAAAAATAGTCGCGGAGG
This sequence comes from Drosophila pegasa, assembly GCA_035046225.1. NCBI lineage: Eukaryota > Metazoa > Arthropoda > Insecta > Diptera > Drosophilidae > Drosophila > Drosophila pegasa. Next base: position 13,751,662 of record JAWNOD010000398.1, on the reverse strand, counting down.
CCGGGAAGTATGCCCGACGGACACGGTCTTCCCGAATCAGAATGAACCACTTGCTGTTTGCTTTGGAGGAGCACAATATCAATTTGGACCTTCTGCACATAAATTATACCTTGCCAGATATCAAGAAGAGAGAGGTGCCCGTCATTAAGTCTCCTTTTTCAAAACAATCATTTGATCTCCCGCACGAAGTAGTTTCGGACCAAAAATTGGTGCATTCAATGCCGCCCGCGGTGAAAGTCCCGCCCGCCTCAGCTGGTAGTCGGAAGCAGTGGCAGAAGCGCGAGCAAGTGCTACTAATGGCAAATAAAAGGTTTCCGTTGTCCAAGGAACAACAAGACTTCTACGTGCTGATCACAGAGACGTGCTTGAGCAGTTCCGAGTCAACGCGCCGAGAGGCGCTCCAGCGGTTGAGCAACGATTCATCTTTACAGCCAATGCTCTCCAAACTGAGCCTGTTCATCGACGACGCAATCAAGGTGAATGTGGTGCAGCAGAACTTTTCTCTGCTGGTATATTTGATACGCATAATACACAGTCTGCTGCTCAATCCCCATTTGAATTTCCAAGGCTACGTGAGTTAACCATCCCCCACCTGGAAACATCATTCCTAACTAAATATTCCCATTGCAGCTCCACGTTTTCATACCATCCTTACTCACATGCATCGTGGCTCGCCAGGTGTGTGCCCTTCCGGGAGTTCAGAATCATTGGGCATTGCGCGAATATGCCGCCAGCGTAATTACCGAGTTCATCAGATCCTACGACAGTGCCGCAAACGACCTTCTACCGAGGGTGATGAAGTACGTGGCTGTAAATGCTATAGGAATGCTACCTACTAATAATCTAAATTCTATTTATAGCGTCTACAGGAAGGGACTAAGAAACCCGAATTTATCAACGATTTATGGCTGTCTCGTCGGACTAAGCAAAATTGGCAAGTATGCGATACGCGACTGTGTCATACCGGAAATTCGATCCATATCGGAGGCAATTAAACCGCATCTAGTCATGAAAGAATTGGATAATGATCTCAACAAAACATCGATGTTTATACGGTACAGACTTTTGAAAATGACTGCTCCAATCCTTAAGAATATTCATCAGCCATCCTATACCATCGAAGAGTATTCGAAAAACTACGGCTATTTAGGTTGCGCATTGTATTCTGCTGTTGTAGTAGGTCGCATTATGGATAACGTCGTTGAAGAGGTCCGTGAGGTAAAGATATCAGATGCGATTGCAGTAATGGACTCATAGTTACCTATATACGTATCAAATATGCTTATATATGTTAACAATTTTCTTTAAATTATTACGGCCATTTACATTTACATTTATTGTTTTCAAACGAATAAACGAGTTGGATATATGCGCGTAAAACATAAAATCGATGTTTTATTCGATTGCACTATCGATGACACAATGTTGAAGGAAGTTTAGCAGGAGCCCAAAATGCATTCACAATAACTAAAAACATAAAATCAATTGCACTATCGATAACACAATAGTTGAGCGGCTCTTGATGCTTGATAACAATGATTGCGTTATCGCATTTAGTATAAAACAACAGGTCGTAGGATATAAACATGTCAACAAATGTTGGACGGATTCGCCTCAGAAACTTGTCTGAATTACAGATTCAGGTTAAGAATAATGCAACTGATGACGTAGCGGTAACTGCCATATCCAGTACAGATGAAAACAAGACACCAGAAAAGCAAAAAAAGGCGGGTAAAAAACGTGCATCATCTACGACAAAGAAGAAGAGAAATGATGAAACTAAAAAAGTGATTGCTACTAGCACTGCGATTAAGCGAACTGTGAAAAAGGAACCTTTGCCAGGTCAAATGCGCATCGATTCCTTTTTCAAGAGCTGCACGAAAAGCTACAAAGTTGAGCTGCTATCGAATACTTCTCCAGTAAATCTGAAACCACGTAAGGGATGCAAGCGGCTATTCGATGAGGAGCCCACAACAAAGCAAACTACGTCTAATGTGCCAGTGGATATCGAAATTAAACGGAAGCCGACAAGAAAGCGGACACTGCCAGAGCGCAAAGCCAAGGCCAAATGCTCAGTCTCACCGAGTGCTACAATTGATCTCTGTTCCGACAATGAGTCCGAATCTAAGAAAAACATTAGCAGCGCCAAGCCAATGCCCCTTGACGTATTGAAGGATAGCCAGCAGAATCCATTGCCTATGGTGAATATACCCTGTTTAGATCTCCAAGAATGTCATGAAGCTGGTGCACGCTCAAAGGAAAATGTGCCCAAGGAACGTAGGCGCAAGCGCTGCCCGTCCTATAAGATTGTGGAGGATACGACATTCGTGGTCGATGGCTTCCAATTCGGCGATATACCGAACGCGACTCACTACTTTCTTAGTCACTATCATGCCGATCACTACGTGGGCCTTACCCGAAAGTTTGCCCATCCCCTGTACATGAGTCCCACAACAGCGAGACTCGTACGCACGTTTATACCCATTCAGAGTCAGTATATGCACGAAATCGACGTAGACGAGACCATAACGCTCAATGATATTGAAATCACCGCAATCGAAGCCAACCAGTAAGTAATGCTCATCGAATCTGGTCCAATACATTAATTGCCTGTCTGATCTTACACAACTATAGCTGTCCTGGTGCCATAATGCTGCTCTTCAAGTTCACCACGGGCAAGTGTATTCTCCATACTGGGGACTTCCGTGCAAGCTTTGAAATGGAGTCGCTGCCCATCTTCTGGAACGAGCCACGGATTGACGTTCTTTACCTGGACACCACATACTTATCGAAGAACTACGACTTCTGCCACCAATCTGACAGTATATATAGCGTCTGTTCGGCAGTGAGACGGTTTCACGAGAAGAACGCCGACAAGCGTATATTGCACGTGTGTGGCTCGTACTTAATTGGAAAAGAGAAGGTGTGGCTAAGCTTGGTCGAGGAGTTTAGTTTGCGTGTCTGGACCGAGCCGAATCGGCGCAAAGCAATTGAATGCATCGATTGGCCTGAGCTGCAGCGCAGCCTTTGTGATGATCCCCTTGATGCTAATTTACATGTCATCAATATGGGAAAGATAAGTTATCCGGTAAGTATTTCGTTTCCGGGCATCCTCGAGCATATCTAATAGGCCCTTCTATCTACAGAGCCTGGATCAGTACTTTAAGAAATTTGAAGATCACTATGATATGTTACTTGGCATACGACCCAGTGGCTGGGAAAAGAACTCAAAGCCTTCGTATGGGAAGCGTATCAGTGTGATTGGAGTGGAATATTCTGAGCACTCGAGCTACAAAGAGCTGGAGCGATTTGTACGTTTCCTTAAACCAAAAAAGGTTATCAGCACTGTACCTGTTGGTAGAGATCTCTGTGTTACTGGAACGGTTCCGGCCAACTGGTACAAGTACAAGGGATATAGCAGCATGATCAGTACAAGCTATCAGCCCTCCATCACCACGTTCTTAGAGACAACCAAACGTAGGCTGCACACGTTGGCAAACACAAGCACAAAAATGAACGTGAGCCCATTGAGTAATGAGAGCTTTAGGAATTCTGTTAACAACGTAGATCTCGTTGAAACGCAAGAGCTTAAGGAGGAATCAGCATCTCCTGACGCTGATAATCAGCGCGCAAGGCGAATTACCTCTGATGCTTCCAATGACATGCTCTCGTTAATTTAGTTATTTGTGACAGTGATAGTTATTTGTTTTGTTGTTTTTTATATTTTTATTGAAAGTGAAACTTAATTCATTTTCTTGCATTCCAAATAAAAACAAGTATAAATGCGATTTAGTTGAGACTGCTCGACTAAGAGATATCCTGAACCCTGCGAAGCAGTCACTGCAAACTAAACATGCATAAGCAGTAAGGCTGCAGTATGGGCTATATTGTGGCTATTAAATTGGCGAATAATTTTTCTTTTAGACTTTCTCATGGAAATTCCCTGACCATAATTATGGCATCAAGTTACTTGTATTTGCACAAGTCTCTAGTATCTTAAATAGGTCTTTTGCAAATTTGAGAAGGGGAAATACAAAATATTCCGCCGTTTCCCTACTGCAAATCTGAGGTCTCCCGATTTTGTGGCAATTAAGCTGCGCTTAAAAAACTGTCAAATTATGGATTTTGATAGACGATAAGAAACAAGGATGAGATATCGAAACTAGTGCTTTACGGTGTTACTGTGACGGACAGATCTAGATCGACTCAGATTGTCGTCCTGATCAAGAATATATATATTATGGAGTGTGGCACGCCTCCCTCCTGTTTCATCCATTTTTACAAAACCATTGTACCCAGAAATTCAGTTTTAAGCGAGTTCAGGCTATAATTATATTTGCAGGAAATCTGAATAAAATATTTGTGAATCAGAATAAACCGGAATATATATGAGCATTACTTAATCTATTGTTGACTTCTGCTTACATAAGAACACGAGTTCACGATAATCCATTGTGTAAATTTAATTTGTCTACATACACAACAATATGATATATAGTATATACATATAGCAATGTACTTTACACAAATGATTGCTTTGGCTCTAAGAAAATAGCTTTAAGATAACATTTGTATATTTCTTAGCGTTATCAATTGTTCCCAGCCAACCCAAGTGAACTCAATTTAAATATAAACGAAAGGTTATTTTTTTACAATACAAGGCATTATATTTGATTATACTTTTTGTTTAAATATATGCACATTTATTTTATTTATGTATATATATTTATATTCCAATTCTTTTACATATATATATATATATAGTTTCCGCTAGTTGACATAGTAACACTTGATTATGTAGCTTATCGTAAATGTAAGTAGCTCGGGAATTACCGAGCTTTAGGAGTGTTAACTGATATTTTGTATTTAAGTTGATGATATTCACAATGTAAGGGACTGAAATAAATAACTTCAATGCGCCCTTGGCGTTAGCATTGATTTGAAGCCGCCGTAAACAATTTACACTGATATGTTTTGGTATAAACTAATAATAAAGGTGTAACTATGACGAAAGCGCAAGATTAACAAAGCGTGGAATGGACACGGTACTGTGCGTGGCTTTTTTATGTTTTATACACTAACAATTGACCATACGAACAGTGAGAAAAACAACAGGCATAGGTTAATAATGTGTTAAGCTAACCTGCTGATTGTATACATAGTCAGTGGCGTATTTGTATATAAACACAATTTTATCAACAAGTTGCCGGAACTAACAAATTTAACAAAATCCAAATTGATTGTATACAACTAAAAACTTTTGTTTATATAGTACATAACAAGAAAGCGCATAAATAGACAATGACTTTGCGACCAGACCAGCAAATTTGGTGGGTAATACAGGTTTTCGACATGTCTGAGTCCAATTAACTGAAATAAAATAGTAAACAAATTATAAATTGAGTGATTTCATACGTAAAGCTATCAACATACCACCAAGAGAAGAAGGGACTTTTGTTTTGGAAGCGTTGTGTGAATGAAAAAAAACGACTACCGCTGGAGCTGTGTAAAGATAGCGAAAGAGAGAGGGTCCGGTTAATATCTAATACTAGGGATTTTGTTAGCTGCAGTGTATTACCGTTCAACAACAACAGCTGGCATTTGAACTAATTGCACGGGCGATTTTCCATCCCGCAACGCTTGGGTGAGATTTAGAATCTGGCCACGCATAACAGACATTTGCCGCTCAAAGAGTCGTTTATCAAATCCTCGATCCTGCTGGAATAAATATAGAAGATCCGTGCATATTTCTTCCACAAAATTCATGTCGGACAGCTGCGGCAGCACTTGATCCTTGATGTCAGTGCTAAAGGGAATCTTGGCCTGCGGTAACCAGGCCCAATGATACGGGTATGCTCGCCAAGAATCTGGATGTTTAAATGGAAAAGCCAAGCCATTGTCAATGGCGGCAATTCTAATTTCCGGTGCCTCAACCATATTCCATTCGGGATCTGTCGGATTGCTAACGTTCTTGATTTCATCCTCGCTGCTGGTATTGCTACTAGGACCACCAATTGCAGATTCTGCAACGCCCATTGAAGTGGGTGCAGGCTGACCGCCGGCTGTAATGCGCTCTATGTTGTTAGTTGGCACCGCAGACTGCTCATTAAGGTTTATTATTGGTTGACCAGACGGGATTTTTTTGCTATGTGACATCCTCTTGCCACCAGTGCCACCTACTTCGCCAACCAGTTTGGGCGCAACGTATTTAATAAGCCAGTTGTCATTGCCTCGATCCGTGTTACGTATAATATAATCGAGCACAACTAAACGCTCAAACTGTAATTGAAAAGACTTGGTGAGCGCAGGCGACAATTTCTCGTGCTCAAATCGACGCAGCCAGTAATCGGCATCCTTGTAGCCCGCCACGAATAGCTGAAATGATCCAGTCTGTGGAAAGGATGGCATTACATGAGACATTTTCAAAAGTTTAATTGGCTGACTATTCACCTTTAATGGCAGGCTCATGCGGTTAAAGTGCGCCGAGGGATAATGCTCTTTGATTCGCTTCTTCAACTTGGCCTTCTGGCGATCTATGCGCGCATAGTTAAAACTCTCCGCCACCAGTCGAACCACTCGTGTCTTCGGCACCACATTCAGATTAAGTTTACGATCCACCAAGCTTGCGCCAGCCTCGGACAGGTAGCTAACAGAATCAAGCATTATTCAATACAGTCAATATGTCTATAGCCGAGTAGTTACAACTTACCCCTGATTCGGTATTAAGCAGGCTCGTCCGAAGCAACAGGGGCAACACAGCTTGTGCATCCATTTGGTCCATTTTGGATTCAGTCTCCCATACGGCTCCTCATCTTTGGGCTTGAACACGCCTAGACATTTTTGCTGTTATTTAAAAATTACATACAAGTGATTAATTTAATTTATATAATTTAATAATATAATTTAAGTGTTTATTTCAAAGCCAAACCAAAAGTCATGTGAAACACTTTTATTACAAGACTTCCCCGTTTGTTTGATGATTTACTATATGCGCTTATTTATATAATCACAAGTTTTAGCTTAGAATCTTGGACTATGCGATGCGCATTTGATATGAATAACTAGATCTTATTATCCTTACAGAATTTGTTATAGAAAGTGTTTCTTTAAGGAGTAAAATATATACTTTAAGGTATTTATCTGTAAGGGTATTTGTCTCTCACTTTAGTTAGTTCAACTTACATTTGAAGCATTCTTGACGAAGTAGGAACCACTGCTGCCCTGATAGATGCGTTCAGGTAGAACGCCCTGCTCGATCGCATATTCAGCTTGTGCCACGATTTCCGAGAAGAGCGGATCGTCTGAAAATGTTAAATAAATGTTAGAAAAAATTAACAAACAAAAAAGAAGGAAGTTTGCATTAAATTTACTAATGAAATTTGTGCGTAACACAAAAATACGCATGCCCCGAATAATGCCGAAACGTAAACTGTAAAAAGAGCTTCGCTAAGAATCGTAGTTGATAAATAAATAATCAACTTTCAAATTGAATTTAATGAGTCTTCGACGTAGCGTGACTGCGGTGTGTAATCAACTCTGATATATATACATATATATATTTATCGACAGCTGAAACGTGTCGGGATTGACAGCATATGGTTAACCACAAGGCAGATGCAGCTGGCAAGTTGGTTAGCCACAAAATTGCACTGCCACATAGATGAACTCAAGAAATATCAAGCTATTTTGGTGACTGTTGTACGACCTATGAAGTCAAAGTTGTCATTGAAGTCACAGTGATCCTGGTAAACGGTAAATACGTGTTGAATAAAACTCTCGCGACTGGAGCCTAGCGAGCGCGGCATTACAATAAAGTGTGTGTCGGTGCCCAAGCAAAGTCGCCTCAGGTTGCCATCGCATCAAATGGGGGCCCATTAAAATACTAACATTTCGAAATTTGCATACCTAAAGCGTTTAGATAGGGTCTGACCCACATTTATGCATATGTGTAGGGCCGACAGCGACTTACACATGTTCTTCAACGGACAATTGGCGCACTGGCATTTTGGTTGAACTATTTTAAACGTCACCGAATCTTGAGAATTGCGCATTCCAGAGGGCGCGGTGTACAGGATTGGCGGTGTCTCCTCTCCCGACGACAAATAGTCCTTCTCTTCTGCAGAACATTTGAGGTTCTTGCATGCGCACCCGTAAGGCTCATATTCTGAATCGCTTGAGTCTGAGGTAGTATAGACAGCAGTGTCAACAGTTTCCTGTTTTACCGCATCCTTTATAGATGCATCATCTTTTTTTGTTTGGCTAGCTTCTTCTTTTGTCTGGTTTGTTGTCATTGCTAATCATTGTTCGTAGTCTAATCTTGATATGGTTTATGTCCATTGGGCGACAAATGCATTGACCCCAACGCCCATTGTAACACCCACAAAATTAGTTCTGATCGAAATTTGGCACGACTCGCGAAATGTAAATAAAAAAATCCCAAAAAAAAAAAAAATACAAGAAAAACAAATAATTCAAACGCATCAAAGCAAAAAGCTAATCTTAGTATGAAGTTAAATCCAAGGGCATTTCAATCAGCAATTCGAATATAAGTTAACATTCATTCTATAACTATACGATCATAAACTGACGCATCGACCAGCCAATTACATACATATATATCATTTCACAAGCTGCACAACAAAGTCCGATTATACTATATTTCATAATGATTGAATAATGGGCGAAAATTGCAGGGCAGCAGCCAATTTGCTTTAAGTGTTTATGTAAGTGAAAACTATATTTTTTAAACTGAGTGGAATTGGCGTGCTCTAAATACATATAACCATCTTTCGTTCTACTACAGGGTATGCCCAAGCTAAACATACACTATTAATGCACACTGAGTCATCTTATTGTCATTTGATGTAGAGTATTGTGAGCATAGGCCTTGCTGCAGTTTGGGCTAATGCTGATATGGCAGTTGGGTGCAGGGAATTAGATTAAATGTCAAATGTAAATGGGCCGCTGAACAATAGAAATGAAGTCGACGACAGTCATTCACATTAATTACTCACTCAGACACACACATACATTGACAAAGTAGGAAGCCCCACATGACTTTGTAAGACTTCGCTTGTGATTGTTGCTTTTTCGTATGGGTAGATTAGGCAAAGAGCACTCACCTCCAAATGTGTTCGACATGGGATGAACATGATCGTGTCCACGTCCCAGACCGCCGAGCAGATCGCTTATGCGACTGGCATGGCTGCCTCCGCCGCCACCACCAAGCAGCGGCTGTGACTCGCGGTTATCGCTGCCTGCGTCCGTGGACATGCCCTCGAAGTCGATTTCTGGCACCAGGCAAATGTCATCGGCCTCCTCATGCGGCAGGCGTGTCGTTGATTTTAGCGGCGATGGTGCTGATGCCGATGCTGTTCCGCGTCTCGTAGGTGTTGCAATGTGACTAGTCACAAGCGTCGGCTGCGGCGTCGTTACGGTTGATCTACCGCTAACGCTCTCGCTGCTCTCCTTTACCTGCTTGCATTTGCCGTTGCGTAGGGCGGGTTGGTTTTTGTGCAGTAAAACGTCTTCTTCGTCTTCGCAGTCGGCATCGCCATCGGCGTCGTCGTCGTCGATGTCGTGTAGCATTAACAGATGGCTTCTTTGCGGTTGCTTTTTGCCGATGGCAAATACATCAACAATTTCCCCATCGTCGCCGCCAGCGCCATCAATGTAAGCCACATCATCACCAACGCCAACATCATTATCAGCATCATTCTCATCATCATCATCATCATCATCGTCCACTGATAATAGAATTTGATCACGATCTCTTTTTGGCTTTCGCTTAGGCCTTCGTTTGCCGCTCGCCGCTCTGTCGTTCACGCCCAGCGTATTTATCTGTGCACAGGGAAGATAAATTCAGTTTGCCTTTTTTCTGATTTGGGACTAGTCGAAATGCTCACCTCGACTTGAGTGGTCAACTGATTGACTCCAATCCCATCGCGACCGTTCAGTAGCGGCGCCAGCTGGTTGTTGTGCATTGTTGTTGTTGTTGCTGGCTGCTTAACGAAGTCGCCAATGAGATCCACCTCATCCTCCAGCTGTAGCAAGGGCGCCTCTGCCGCTTGCGTAGCTCCATTCGACTGAGCGTTATCCATGGCTGGACTTCTCAGGCACTGAGGTGTTGGCGTGTGCGTGTGTGAAATTTTGGGTGGGGTAGCCACGCGCGACAAATCTCAAAACGGGAATGTCGCCCGCAGCTCACAAGCGCAGACACAGCAACAAAGGCGCGCGCTGTTCTCGTTGTTGCGTGCGAATTTTCAAGAGAACGTGAAAACTGTTATCTGCTGGGCGCTACGCCTCTATTTTTCGTAATTTGCATGTTCTATAATTTAATCTGCAATTGATTCGAATTCGTTCTTAATGCCAATTCTGCGCATCTGCTTTTTAGCAATTATTGATTGCCTGTTCTAAAGTTTACACATATGTAAATATACATGAATATAGATATATATATATATGTATATATATCGATTCATTGGCCTGATACGAAAATGATGAGCAATGAGACTGTCCACTTACTAAGAATGCAACTGTAAAAATAAAAAATAAAACAGCTGATGAGACTAACCACTTGCGCAATATTGCAATCGTTCTAAATTATTTATTATCGATAGCACATCAACTTCGATAAATTTGAGTTGCAAAAAAAGAAGATGTTCCAAGTACATGCAATTAATTTATTTTTGTGTTTACAATTTGCAACTTTTATCTTAAGATACATTTAATATTATTGCAGCGCAGCCGATTGCCGTAACCTGTTGATGCCATTCAATACTTTATTAAGCTCCCGTTGCAAATTTGCACTTTCCGCTATTAATTCAATCGCCTTTTTGAATTTATCTACAGCATTCCGTAGACTCATAGGGGGCAATACGCTAAACCAAAATAAAGGTTCCACGTAACCATTCTCCTTGTCCACGGGATGCCGCTCAACGCTGATGCCTTTGTCTGCAGTATTTACCCTGCATAGCGCATTGAACTCTGCACTATTTTCCGCTGGAATCTGTGCGGTCGATATTGATTGGCCTCCCTGTTGGAACTTTGTTCTCGCTAGAAGGATTGCGCCATCGGAGCTCATTCGTTCGATGTCTACGCGGCATTGGGTATGCGCCTCAATCAGGTGAAACATATCTAAGTAGAGGAAGTCCAGCAATTGTCCAGCAGCGCACTTTTCACTTTTAATATTTGCTTCTGACATTTTAAACTTAAGTTTTATTATGTACCTAATTGTTAATTATAATAATTTATATAAATTAAGCAACTTGTCTATAAGTTATGAAAAAAAACAAACACAATCAATTCCAATCATATGATCGAAAACACGCCTGTTCTTGTACAACTTTGAGATGGTTGGCAACATTTTGCTTCGTTTATGTTAATGGACAGTGGTATGTTAAGTATAATGTTTTTAGTAAATAAAAGGGCTCAGTGGTTCAAAAGTGAACTAGTTTGAACAATGTTTGGAAATATAAATATATGAATTAGATACTAATTATGAATGCAAAAAGATTAAAAGCTCTGCTATATATTATAAATTGATATAGTATAAGAGATTTTGATCCTATCAGCTGATGCCACAGATGATGCGTAACTCAAAGATGAACTGTAATGCACATCACTACTGTTAACTTCTCTTCACATACAAATGCTAGTTTACTCTACGAACAGTTTGTTTGCATTTCCAATACCTCAGCTCTTCTCAAACAAGAATTAGTGACAAAAATCCAATAAGAAATTCATAAATTTATAAATAGGTTTATTTACTTGATTTATTCCGATAAAAGGAATATGTATATAAAAAGAAATTAAGCAAACAGTGCAGTTAGAGTATACCGTCTTCGGTGCGTGATGTTCGGAATGTAGGTACATCGATGTCGCATATGCGGATTAGAGAAAGTTTATAAAAACCCTGTGCAATTAGCAGGTAGTAGCTAGTTTAGGCCGTAGTCTTAGAAGTACCAGTTGACAATTCCGCAAATTAAAAGTATAAAGAAACTGTTGACATCACTCAGCCCAAGTTCCAAAGTTTAAGATTTCCACACATATTTGCGGAGCTGTCGATAATGCATCATAGCCAGAGTGCGGACGCGGATTTACGTAGTCGAAAATGCGGCATGCAGGCGAACAACAACAACAACAAACAAGGCAACGATAACGACACTGCGTCGTGCTCGGATGAAGCAGCCCAGGTGCCACAAATTCACTGATATTCAGTCTCCGTCCGTTTGTGTTTACGTTTACACGCACAGAAAGCATATAAGTACCACTTGAATGCAAATGAGTGGCCACAGTAGTGGGACTAGATGATTTATTGGTACAGTGTGATATAAGTTGGATTCCCACTCAATCCAATTGGAACTGTAATGATGAGCATGCATTACATGAAACACATGTGTGCATGTGTGCACGTGTGTGTGTGTGTACATGTGTTATTTTATGCTTGTGCTTGTTTATCTTATCTGATCATTATGTGCATATATATGTATATAAGTCGTTTGCCTTTCGTCTAACAGTCTAATGACTTTGCTAATCGGTATCTCTTATCAATTATTCAGACAACAAGGCAGCCAACGCGACCAATCCACAATACCCAATTGGCCGAAATGTCAACGGGAACGACTGTGAAATCGGTGCCGGATCGAAGCAGTGCCAGCGCAAGGACCGTAAATGAGTTGCTAAACGCCCTCGACGGCGACGACGACGACGACAACGACGACGACATGTGGCGCAATGAGCTGGAGGAACAAGATCTTCTGCTGCCAGAGGCGGAGCCTCAGCCGCAGATGTCGGCGAAGAAGTACAGCGACGTGGCCGATATAGTCATACGTATACTGATTGTATTGGCGTTTTTGTGAGTAGCTTGGAGTGGCTTATCTCTCTACCGGGCGTAGTCTGAATCATCCGGCAAATTTGACTTTCAGCAAGTTGGAGACGATGGCCGCATTCAAGCGGGAAATTCACGTCGAGGAGCTGTGGCTGTATAAGAATCCCATCCGTCCGGACATTGTTAGGAGCGGCGATCTGCTGTTTCTGGTCATATCCGTGCCCTTCGTCCTCACGTCAGTATTCTACGCCTTTACAAAGGACCGCAGAGACTTTCGGGCCGCGAGCTGGGCGTGGACATTGGCGGTGTGCATGAATAGTATCCCGACGAGTCTATTAAAGATTACCGTTGGACGGCCACGTCCGGACTTCTTCTATCGGTGCTTCCCCGACGGAGTTATGGTGTTGGCTAACGAAACTGCCAGCGCTCTTGGCAGCGCCTTACTCGATTTCAATTGCACGGGCAAGCCGAGCATCATCAACGAGGGACGCAAGAGCTTCCCCAGCGGGCACTCATCCTGTAAGTAGGCTAACGAAAATGTAAACTCAAATGTTCACTAATCTGCTCCTGCACATACTTTGTAGTTGCCTTCGCCAGCTTCGGATTTGTCACCTACTACGTGGGCGCCAAGCTGCACGCCTTCGATGCACGAGGAAGAGGGCAGACTTGGCGGATATGCATTTCTGTGCTGCCTCTCATTGTGGCCGCCTTGGTGGCAGTAAGTCGCACCTGCGACTACCATCATCACTGGCAGGATGTGACGGTGGGCGCACTTATCGGTCTCTTCTGTGGATACTTCAGCTACAGACAATACTATCCTTCAATATTCTCGAACAACGCGGGCAAGCCGTACGTCCGTTGGCCCAGCCCTAAGCGATCAGACGCGGATTCAATAGGAGATTCAGGCCCGGCCAGCGAGGCGTGCGGATCACTGCTTGGCAAGCAGACGAGCAAGTGGTGCTAGGGCTGCTAAAGCTCTAATGATGCATCGAACAACTATTTTTAAGGCCGTCAGAAGTACATGTGGTTTGTTAATAGATATTTAACGACTTGCGAAGTTGGAGCTGAGCTATTCCTAAAGGTAATTCATACCAATTAACATGGGCTTTAATGCACAGATGTGCGGGAATTCTTTTCAGGTTAGACGTATGTGTGTAGTCGTAGCATAGTGTAGTCGGGTTTTGTAAGTGTAAGTGCAAGGCGTGGCACATGCCTAGAAGCTTATCAACATAATCAATATTACTAACTTAAGTTGTGTACATTGTTAACTGTCTAGTTCAATATTATACCAGATCTTTGCTAAATAATTACATCACGCTTTTCGTTTGCTAAAGAGGTATTTGAACATTCGTTTTAATTGATGCTTATTCTGCAGCAGTCACATCCAGACATTCTAAAAACAAATTTGTTTACATCGAAATGCGACCTAAACTAGCCTAAAGACGTTTCTCCTCGGGTTGGTGGGGGCAGCGCACTTAACTCATGGAGTTGAAGGCCTGCAGGAGCACCTGCTTTTCGCGCTCCTTTTTCTTGACCACATCCAGACTGCGCTGCCGCCAGGTGCTCTTGCGCAGCTTGATTGGCCGACTGCCCACGTAACGTCCATCCATCTCCTTCATCGCACGTATGAAGTCAGCCGGCTCGCGGAAGCTGACAAAGCCAAATCCCTTGCTTTTGCCAGTTCGTTTATCCCGCACAACACGAGCCCGTTGAAAGGAGGGGAACTTATTAAAGGTGCGCGTGAGCACCTCGTCGTTGACATCGTTACCCAGATCGCCGCAAAATATACGGAAATCATCGTCCGGCCAGTCGGCCAAAGAGGAATCCTCCCACACAGTGCCACCGGCAATGCGCACCGTTTTTCGGTCTTTTTTCTTGCGCTCCGTGGTCTGAAACGATTGGAGTGCCGATGAGGCGCGCGCTGCTTTGATAGCTTCCTCAGCAATCGGGTTGGGTCCCGATTTCTCCGCCTTGAGTTTCTTAAGCTTCTGTGTTACATCAAACTGTATAGAATTAATGTTGATATCGATTGCCGGCGCCGTAGCTACCGTCGGAACATGAACCGACTGTCGACATTGATAGAGCTTCGGAGCACTGCTTAGTACGACCGGGGTAGCTGATGCGGGCTTCATTGCTGATGTGGATGAGCCGTTGCCCGTCGGAACGAATGTGGACATAAATGTGGGCGGTGGTGGTATTGGAGGCGGCGGCACCGTCATGCGAGGCTGATGCTGCTGCAATTTCTGCTGCACGTTGGTGTACGTATTTGCCGCGATTATCGGACGCACTTGATTGGGTACAAAAAGGTTTCGAGCTGGCGGCTTTGAGATCTCCGCCTCAAACCGTGAGAGCTCATCTTCGATGTTACGACGTTTTGTGCCCATTTCAAGGGCGCAATTTCTAGCCAAACGATTTAAAATAATACAATCAATCAATTCAAGCTGCAGCACAAATTTTCAGTAAAAATGCTTCGGTAAACAGATGTTTCTAGCGACTCTAGAGATGTGAGCATAGATTTCGATAGCACAGTATTTCTGGTATTTTTGGTATTACAATGTCTATGTTAAAAATATCTTTTCGATATATTAAAATGTTGAAGCTGTTAATTTTTATTTCCTTCAATAGGGCAAGCTTTTTACATTAGACCGCTAGTAAAGTCATATTGTGTTTAAACATTCAACGTTAGGGCTTGGGATGAAATTGCTGGACAGCTGTTAATAACAGCGAAGCAAATGTTAAATTGTTTGGGTGGCCACAGCCAAAGAAAACGCGTAGTTAGTGTAAAGTCAGAATGTTTTCTGTGAAATAATACATAATTGAATTAAACAATACACAATTGAAACTACGCTGCAGCAAGTTTACAACTGTGATAGCAACAAGTATCTAGAGCAAGCTGAGAGTCTAAAAGATCACAATCGAATTAAAGGCGCACACAAACGCACAGACCCACACAGACACACACACACTCACTGATACACCCTCTTAGGGGCAAAAACAATTATACACAGTAGAAATAATTAAATTGGCCTACAAAATGCCACCAAAGGAACGCAATGTTGCCATGATGGGATACCGCTCAGTGGGTAAGCAAATATGACTTTTACTCCAGCAACATAGGCAGCAACAGCACAAGTCTGACTAATCGTTCTGCTGTTGCTACTGCTGTTATTAGTTGTTGTTGTTGTTGCTGTTGTTGCTTATGTGTAATTGCGTAGTATTTTGACAACAGACAACAACATTGCTAATAATTGGGAAAAAAAAATTCGTATATACTCATAATTGCGTTTCACCTGCATTCACAGGCAAATCGTCGCTCAGCATACAGTTTGTTGAAGGCCAATTCGTGGACTCCTACGATCCGACAATCGAAAATAGTAAGTCATGTGTGTGTATATGTGTGTGTGTGTACGCGTGTGCGTGTGCACAAAGCGCAGCTGTTTCGCTCGAGTCAATCGAGACTAGTCAGTCGTTGAGAATAGCGTGGATCACCGAGGATGCTGATGGCATTCAGGGGTTACGCTCATGTGGCTAATGCGTGCACAAAGAAAGTAATTTGATGAGAAAGTAATTTGACTTTCCTGATATTGCAGCATTCACCAAAGTTACACGCGTCAATTCGCAGGACTACAATGTTAAGCTGGTCGATACGGCTGGACAGGATGAATATAGCATATTTCCGGTGCAATACAGCATGGACTTCCATGGATACGTTCTGGTGTATTCCATAACCAGTCAAAAGTCCTTCGAAGTCATCAAAATCATTTACGAGAAGCTGCTGGATGTGATGGGCAAGAAATAGTAAGACATTTTCTAGTCCAATTCAATTGGAGTTACAATTTAAAATGTGTGTACAAATGTCAATGATATTTTGCAGTGTACCTGTAGTTTTGGTAGGAAATAAGACGGATTTGCACCAGGAGCGCACGGTTTCAACAGAGGAGGGCAAAAAGCTCGCAGATTGCTGGCGGGCAGCGTTTCTCGAAACATCTGCAAAGCAAAATGAGGTGAGTCCATTGTCAAGGGGGAGAGGCTAGTTATGGAATTTATATTGACCTTTGTCTCTCTTCAGTCTGTTGGCGACATTTTCCATCAATTACTGATGCTAATTGAGAACGAGAATGGCAACCCGCCCGAGAAAAGTAGCTGTGTTGTATCATAAGAGCCTGGCCGTGTCTGGCGTGTACAATTGATTTTTCTTATAAAAAACAGCTTTGGTCCTAGGACGAATGGCGAAATCTTCATACTAGTACCTATAAGTTATAAGGGCAAACACAAGAAACAAATAAACGTCTTAACAAATGTGTAAGGATCCAAAATGTTGCCTAGCATCATTTGTGGCGACTATTTAGCAACAAAGCAGGTTTAAGTTAGTACACAATTTTTCAACCCGATAACACTTCAGTTACAATGCAAGTTATACTGTCTTTAGTTTCAATTTAAATATAATTTTTACAACTAACAAATCGTATTTTTTTTAATGGGTATGTATTTGGCTTGTCAAGCTGTAATTTTAAGAGTATGATTTAATCATTTAAGCAAAACAAAATATATCTTCTCAACACAAATTAAAAAGTATGAATTGAATTTAGAGCTAAGAACAAAAGACTCAAATGCAAAATTGCTTTGACAGTTGAATAAATGGTGAACGAGATAAAGTTACTAATGCTTAATATATAGTTCAGATACAACAATATTTGATTTGCTGACTGTGGACTTATTTAATGGGAAGCATTCTAATTTCACAATGAATCTGATGATTCATGGTGATGCGCACATAAATTATTTGTGTGCAAATTTAGATATCGAGACAGTAGGTCAAGGGTTAAGGGTAAAATACATATATGCTTTAATTTGTGCCCCCAGCATTGACACATATTCCAAATATAACTACATAAAGAGGAGTGAATCGAAATTCATTGCCTATTAAATAATTGAGGAGCGTACTTAAATAGCAGTTGCTGTAACAACCGCTTAAACAAACAATAAATATTGATTTATTTCGCTTGGCCGTGCTGCTGGCATTTCAATTGACGCGCCAACAAATTCAGTGTTGTAAAGCGTGCACAAATTATTTCACACGTTTCGCAGCACTCCGCGTTGTTTACGTTTCGGCATTGTCCGCGTTTTTATTTGCCGCTGAAAGATTTCCAAAATGGATCTGAATACCCTGCTGCAGCGCGCCGAAAACCTGACGAAGGAGAAGAATGACTGCGAGCTGCCCGGCGTGGAGCGAACGCTCCAGCAAGTGCTGCAGGCCACAGAGGAGCTGCACAGGCGCGTCACCAAGACCGGCATCAAGGAAATCCAAGCGTAAGCATCCACATTCAAGCCTAAGATCTCACATGTGAATCGAAAATGTTTGCTTCTCCGTAGTCAAATATTGCTCGGCTCCAAGGGCATCGATCTGCCGAAACTGAACCAAAAGCTCGAGACGCTCAGCGCGGGCAAGACTTTTGAGCCCCTCGATGCAATCGGCGCGGAGGCAGATGTGTGCACATTCCTTAAAAACGAACGGGAAAATGCCATAGCGTCCGTCATAGAGGACACCAATAAAAATGTAAGCGCACCTCTGGTCACCTATCTATGGATGACATTAATTCGCTTACGCTTTCTACAGATCAGCGACTCGGTCAGTAAACAGAAGTGGGGAAGCCTCATAAGCTCTTGGAACGAGGAGAAAACACGCTTGCTGGATGCCCTGGTTGGACCATCACAGAATTTCATTGACTTGCAGCGGGTGCCCGACCACACAATTCTGAATCCGCAATGTCTGCCTCTCTCCAGTCTCGATAAGATGGGCATGATATATGCCCAGGAGCTGTGTCAGTACAATGCCCTCGTGCTCAAGGGCGGAGCTCGCCCAAATCTAGTGCAGAAATACGCTCAGCTGACCAGCAGCTTTAACGATGCGCGTCTCACCGACATATGGATGCTGCTGTCCAACGTGACTCAGGTCAGCGAATCCTATCGTCAAGGAGATCCCATCAAGAACCGCCATCGGCCAGAGTTTTTACTGAACGCCAAGATGCACCTGGAGCAACGCTACAGAATATACATGAGCACATTGTTGAGCATGGCCAACGATATTGATAGCTACCAATTGGTGAGAGCCTATGTAAGTCGTTGCTTTTGCGGGCAACAAGTCGTCGGCCTGGTGGACACATCTAGCGGAAAGCCCCTCTGGCCCCTCATATACTATAGCTTACGCTGTGGAGCCGCTGAGACGGCTGTGGATTTCCTGCGCGAAGCTGGCTCCAGCTACGACGAATTCGCCCAACTGATTGCAGATCGGAGTGGAGGCGTGGTCAACTCCAAGATAGAAAGCCAGCTGAAGCTGCAGTACGCCAACAAAATCCGCAACTCACCTGATGCATATAAGAAGTTGGTCTACTGCATCCTGCTTGGCTGCGACACCAACGAGGTTCACGGCGAGGTGGCTAAGACAATTGACGACTTTCTCTGGGTCAGACTGTCCATGCTGCACCCCGGCGACTCAGCTGGCTATGGCCAGCTCCAGAGCTTGATCATAGACAATTATGGCGAGAAGTACTTCTGTGCTGGTGAGCAACCACATGTCTATTTCCAAGCGCTCGCCCTCACTGGCCAGTTCGAGGCGGCCATTGAGTTCCTGGCGCGCTCAGATGCCAATCGCGTGCATGCCGTGCACATGGCTATAGCTCTGCACGAGCTGGGCCTGCTGGGTGCCGTACGCAGCGTGTCGCAACCTCTGCTCATCACCGACATATCAGATCCCACGCCGCTTCGCCGTCTTAACCTGGCGCGGCTCATTCGTCTCTATGTGCATCGCTTTGAGGCAATGGACACGGCCGAGGCGCTTCACTACTATTTCACGCTGCGCAACCTATACGATCCCAAGGGCCGCAACATGTTCCTAAGATGTGTTTGTGACCTGGTCGTGGACAGCGGTGTGCTGGACACCAGCATCTTTGATTTAATATTTGGACAGCGACATCGGGAAAGCGTAGAAGATGTGGACTTGGGGTATGTAAAGTAAATATATATATTTATTTATTTATTTCGATGTATGGTATTCCGTCCACAGAGGCCTGTTCGGGCAGTTCAACTGCGCAGAGTTCGATACGCATATAGTGGCTGGCCTGGTGGCCGATGAAATGGTGGAGCGCGGCAACTTCGAGATGGCGATACGCCTCTATGACATCGCTGGCAATCTGAATCTGGCGTTAAAGTATACTTCGATACTCCTGGCGCAGGTGGTGCAGCAGCCCCCGGCGCAGGGTACACTGCGAGCGCGCCTGAGCCTGGAGGCCAAGCGATTTGCCAGGCAGCTAACTGCTGCCCGCTCCTCGGATATTGAGCCTAAGGTACTTGTGAGCTTTACACTGTTGTGCGATCTGCTGAAGTTCTTCGACGACTATCACGATGGCAAATCCTGCGCAGCGCTGCAGCAGCTGGAAGGCATCCAAAATATTATACCCAATAGCACTGAGGATGTGGACGTGTGCTTGACAAACGTGAACCAACTTAGTGGCGATGTCAATAAGGTCATACCCGACGTCATGGTGGCTGCGATGGACTTGGTACTCACACAATACAAACTGTTGAAGCCGATGGTCTCGGGGCCTTCAGTACAACAGCAGCGACTGAACGAGCTGCGTGGCCGTGCCAAGGGGATCGCCAACATGGCCGCTGCCATGACGTATTGTCCTACAAACCAGCGCCTCTTGCAGCTGGAGATCCAGATGCAGTAAGATGAATAAAGTGGTAATGCCAGTCGTGATTCGTGCTTGTGATTATTTGAGCAGCATCCATATGTACTCCTCCTCATTGTTGTCGGTGCTCAGGTCCAGCATTTTCTCCAGTTGAATTATCCTTTTACTCATTGCATCTAGCTCCTCTTGCATTTGAAGGCATCTGTTCACGTTATCCTTGCAGCTCGAGCAGTTTACCTCATATGCCTGCTGCACTGCATCGTCGCGCTTCACTTCAAACTTTTGGTCGGCTTGTGTGCCGATTGCGTGGGCATCTTCGGCATAAGCTTCCGTTTCCGCTATACCCAAAACATTTGATACATGCAGTGGATCAACGTCTTCAAGGTTTAGCGTGGGATATGCATCCGGCAGTAGTTCCTTTCCATGTACGAAATCTGCTGGAAAGTGTCTTTGGCATATGTAGTACTTTTTCCGCATATCGTGCAATCCGCAGAGCTCCAACCACTTACGTAACTTGTCTGTTTCCGCAGGAAAGGAATATAATTTTTCTGGATGTCTGTCATTGCAGCTTCTAACACAACATTTTCTCTTCACGGCTAGAGATTTCACGGGTTCATGTGGATTCGTTGTTACACCTATCAAGCAAAAAAAAAGTTAATTGCGAGTCAGCTGATAGATCTACCTACCAGTACCCAGATGGAGTGTCGGCACTGCCCAGGAATACAACCTTCTTTTTCCTCGACAATCTGGAGTGAAGTGGCGCTGGCATATTAAGGATCGGGATGACGACAGTAAGTTGGCGCTTGTAAGACCTAGATTTTCTAGCCACTTTTGCTTGAGATCTGGGTTTCTTGGAAATCTGTACAGATTGTTGAAGTCTTGCAAGCCGCTAGCATGACAATTTATTGCCATACATATTCTTTTTCCGTTGCTGCGCGCCATTTGAAAAACGTATTTTATGTACTGGAATCATCGCGCAATTAAGCGAACAGTGTTGAACAACTTCAACTTTTCTTATTAGCTACAGCTGTTCGTCAGCTGGACCTCTTTGACTAGTAAGTCCTATGAAAATGGTATTTTATACAAATAATAGTACAGCCACACTGGCATGCATATCGATAGTTCTGCCTATACATCTCGAAATGGTAATAAAGTTGTGAGAAAACGCGTAGTATAGTTTGTGCTAAATTAAAATGTTTTCTGTGAAATAAACCAAGTGTAAGTGTCAATCAGAGTTACAGTACATGCCATATATTGAAAATCTAGTTATTGCTAGTAACAAAACGTGCTTAAAAGCTAGAGCAGAACCATTTAATGTGTGTGTGAATTTTGCACCGTCTGTCGCCGCTTACCAATGACTCGCAAACTGTTGACAACGATTAATCATCGATATATGTAACCCAAATAGTAGTAGTAGTAGTATGAATTTACGCTCTGTATTTAGTACATGTTTACTTACATACATACGCACATGCGAGTCTAACAGCAACTTGATATAGAAAACAAGGTAAAAGCCAGCCGTAACTCAAAACCAACGACAATATGAAATGAGTTGTGTGCCGCAATAAGAAGAACAATAAGAAACACAAGTGATTGTGCGAGTGTGTGTGTGGGGGAGGGGGTGGTGCACAGTCTCTGTTGTGTTGGGCGTGGAACGCACAATTGGCAGTCGTATAAGCATATGTAGATATGTTTATGTATGTGTTTTTTTTTTTTTGTGTGACCAGCAAAGAGACAGCGCCGTCCGAACGCGTCTCGCCAGAGTTAACGAAGCGCGAAATTGCGTTAAAGTGAGTTTGCTGCTTGCATTCACCTGTGTCTAGTAGTGACAGTGTTAGTCAGTGATTAAGGTGTTAGTTTTAACATATGTAGTTCTCTAATTCGCCCACGCTACCAGCTGTCTGTGCTCACTTGCTTCAGTTTAATTGTTTACATTGAGTCCGTCGACTGCCTGGAATTTCTTAAATTGTTGTGAGTGATCTCGCACGCACACAGACTCACACACACACACACGGTCACACAAGTCATGTGTGTGTGTGCATTTTCAATTGGATCATTAATATTAATATGGCGCGCATTTCAACGATTCCAATTGGCATTTGTGTGTTTTGCGCATGGATTAACAGATTCCATAAATATTTTCAGCTTTTGATTTGAATATTGGAACAGACTCTGCTCGCAATGATGGACTAAGCGGCTACTTGGGGGGAGCAACCTATCAGCATCATGTCATTGCAGCCGCAACCGCAGCCGCCGCCACCGCCGACGTCGTCGTCGTCGCTAGTTGCAAGCGGCAGCGCGTCGGGCAATCATCAATTGCTGCGCCCCCAAACGCTGGCCGCGCCGGAGCGCGAGCCCGTCGAGTTCAACATCAATTTGGTGGGCGCTCCGCCCGAAGTGGAGCAGCTGGTTCAGCAAATTAAATGCGTGGCCGAGCAGTTTCTCTACCACTGGAAGAGTTTTCCCATTGGTAAGCGATGCGCCAAATGTGCTTGGGCAGCGGGTGTTGACTGAGTCTCCATTTGATTTCGGCTTCCTTTGCACAGTTCTGCCCCAGCCGTTGGCGACCAGCACGCTTAATGTGACGGCCAGTAATGCGACGAACAGTGTCAGCGGTCGCAGAAGGCGTCCCATTAATCAGAGTGACCTATTTATAGCGCCGCCCTTTGATGAACTGGATGCCGTTGCCTCCGATGGCAGCGGCGAGCCGCGGCGCCTCACAAATGCACAATTGAAAAGTTTGCGCGAAACTGGGTGAGTTTGGGGTCGCATGCATGCATGCGCACAAAAAAAAAATCAAGAGCTGCTGTCTGGCAAGGAAGTTAATGCTAATGATGATGATGCAGCCAAGCAGAAAATATGATGTTTTTTTCAATAAAGCGCTCGAGTGTAGCTATCGATGACGATAGGCAGCAAGCCCTGAAATCGATAACATTCAAAAAGACTAACGTTGCACGGCCGGTGCTTACATATGTACATTGTAGATGTATTTATGTAGCTAACATTAACATGCCGCTGCTAAGCTTAGCAGCACCTCTTGCACCGCTATGCGGAGCCATTCAATGCAAACGCTTAGCCAACAACAACTTGCAAATCATTTGTCACCTTGCGCACGCACTTGCAGCTGTCAAAAGTAAAGAGAGAAGCAAAAGCAACAATCCAATCAGAAGCATGTTACAAAATCGTTGGGGCGAGAGAGCAAATTGTTTTACTTTTTGGTTCAGTTTTGTTTGACGTTAATTGCATGCACCACTTACTTTAATCCTTGAAACAACGTTAGCATTAACATTACGTCAAAGTGTCTGTACGTAACTGCATACGGTTACAATTAACGTAAACAAAATGTTTGTATGTGAAATATTCCTGTAAAGCTTGCAAAAGGATAAATATGGAAAGCCGAAGAAATTAACTTTGGAACAATTGGAAACAATACGTAAAAATGGGTAAATAAACAACAAGCAACGAACTAAAAAAACAACGACAAATTTAAACCGAAAAATAAATGTTTTGCGTGTTTGCCATATTGCATATGAAATTGTTTAGTCAGTGTATCATATTTTATACCTATTGTAAACATCTACATGCATACAAAGTTATAATTTTTTCTAACCGCAACATACATAAATTATGCGTGGTACTTCCCTCTATGTTTATAAGTATCCATTCATAAATAACGCTGCGCCAAATTTATGCATGCCTTTGAAACGAATCGAAAATTCGCAAAGAAATCTGAAGACGAATAGAACATAGAATGTAAACCACTTGGCAGTCTCTATAAATAATGTTGAATCTGTTTTCAAAAGTTAAGACTGCCTACTCTAAGTTGATTAACATACGGTTTCTTGAGTTCAATAATGTGGACGGAGCTGCCACAGTCGAAATAAAATATATCATTTACTATTGCAATAGAATATTATTTATTACTTTTGATATTATGTATATATTTTTTTATTCATCGAATATATTATTATGTATTATTAATGGGATTAACTCCTTGTTCTGAATTAGTTTTTCAAATAGGAAATACACACAAATGTTCCACAAATGATTTCACTCTCACACAAACTCATTTTAAGTTATGTAACTAATTTAATTAATTTTGATTATAATCACATGAATTCGTTCAAACAAAATTAAGAATCTGGCCCACGCTTGAGCATGCTTATAATTTGTCATTTCGTTGTGTCTCGTATCAATAGATGTGTTGTGTCCATATGTGTTTCGTCTGATGCCCTCATGTGCAGCTTATCAACTGTTTGTAACACACGAATTTCCTTTCACAGTGAATTCGACGTTCCCAGCCTGCATTTTACTGGCCAGGTGCACAAGTGGCGACTCTCGCAGCTCCTGCAAAAGGGCACCCTTCGCGCCCACGATTCCTTTCTAAGCGACTTGGCGTTGGCAGCGCGCTTTGTGGTTGTTACAGCTCGGGCGCGCATCTTCTCCCACTTTTTTTCAGTGGTGCATGCAATGCATGCTCTGCTGGACGCACTCGTCAGGCTGCTGGACATGTTTATCGGCGTGCCCGCTTTGTTGGCCCACAATCTGGACTACAAGATTAAGGAAGAGCGTTGTCGCTTTCTCATAGCTGAGCTGGTGTGCCGGGTAAGTGAATTACTGGAATAAATGAAATCAAATACTTCCTCATCAAAGACTGAAAGCGGATCGTATTTCATGTATTATATTACCTTTGCAGCCGGAGTTTGAAGACTGTCTAGATGGCTTGTGCTCCTATGTGCGTAAGATGCTACGTCGCGCAACCATGGAAAAGTTCGACTTCAACAGCTGCGAGGTGACCCAGCCGGTGCCATACCTGTTTCTCACGCCCAAGGGCCAAGAGATCGATCTGCGGCTGTTTTGCCGGGACATAATGCGTAAGGCCCTGCCCATCCTTGTGGGCATACTGGAGCGCGAGACACGGGGCTGGTTTTTGCATTTCCGTGAACGGCTGATTGCCGAGCTACGCGCTAAGAAACTGAACGACAAGGAAATCGAGGAGGAGGTTAACGATGCAGTCATGAAGGAATATTTGCAGCGCGTGTATAGCTCAATCATGTCCAATGCCAAGCTGGCCGAGCTGGGCAACGGCGTGCCGCAGCTGCTGGTGGATCAGGCCCAGTCCGTGGTCATTATGTACAAGGCCGTTGACAAAGTGCAACAGGATATCAAGCGAACTCGCGAAGACCACCAAAAGTGCTTGGCCAACGACCACTCTGTGCTGTCGCGCGTGGCGCCCTGGCTTCGGTCCAAACTGCGGCACGCAGAGCAGCACAAGCTGTACAAGTGCGCCTGGTCAGCGCACGAGGAAGCATTGAAGATGTGCAGCCAGCACAACCTCCATCAGACTGCATACTTTCTGTCACGCGACCTTGCGTTCATGAAGGAGCGTGAGCCAGTGCTGTTGAAAGAGCTGAAGAATGCCAAGACGCCCACACGTAGTTTCCAATGGGCATGTCGTATCTGGTCGCCACAGGCGTGGATCATCAGACGCAACTTTCAGGGGCAGTCGGATGTGATCCCAACGGTCATCAGCCAGCAGGCTACGTCGATAGTCACACCTCGTTCAGATCCCAGCCAACCGGTATTTCTGGTGGAGAAGGAAATGATACGCACCACCAGCACGCGTTGGCCGTTTTGGCGTTTGTTGAATCTGTTGCAGCGCACCTGGTGCTGGACTTGGAACATGATGTTTCTGCTCGGCATTTTGGTGCCCTGGTGTAGTCCGCTTGGATTGCGCGCCCTCTTCTGTATTAAGCCCTTCATGCCCGACCTGGAACTGTCTCAAATCAATGGCACCCTGTTTCCGCGCAAGACTAGCATCACACAGACTTTAGCTTCGCGACTAATCGAACTCTGGCGACACATATCAAAATCACGCACTCATTTCGAAACGGAACCTGATACAGGTATGAAACTATGAATACATATATATGTATTTCAATTATAATAATGTAAGTGGCAATATAATATTATGTAGATATGGAAAAAACACACTAGCCTCTAAAACAATTGAATAATTGATTGAAAGATCTGACGTCTTAGGTACACGTCATTACATTTTTATTAGCTATTAATCCTTTTTTAATTGCCCACCTTCATTTACTTTATTTATAAGCTGAACTCATGCAACGTTCTTGCTAAATTCTTTCAGGTTTCATTGGCAAGGGCTTGACACGCAATTTGAACCGAACTTGGAATTACTTTGTGAAAGGATTTCTAGGCACCGTTGTAATTCTGTTCGCATTCCCGATAATTTGCCTGGCGACGTGTTTGCTTAGCATTGGTCTGGCATTGAGCGCACCTCTGTGGATTCCAGTGTTTGTTCTGCTGTTGCACATCTACATGATATTAGTCTATGACCTGGATGCACCGGACAACACGAGAAATCGCTACTGTATTCTGCTGGAGGTGCTCATATGGAACTTTCTTATTCAGGGCCTACTGCAGCCACTGGTGGCGATTTTGGTGGCTACGTTGCTCTGCCCGCTAGCGGCGGGCATAGTCTTAATAGGTAAGTAATAGAGATCGCTATATAGTCCTTACAGTAACTAACTCTTGTAACCTATCAGTTGGTGTTGTGCGTTATACACTGCGCCTGCTCTGGGATTCCGTGACGTTCCATTTGTTCATCAAGAAATGCGGGCGGGTGCCCGCTTCGGATAGCATTGCTGTAAAGCGAATCGCAGGACCCGGCTTGGCCTTGGACTATTACTTTATCATACGACCGGAACAGGCGCTGGCAGCATTAGAGGCTAAAATGGAACTGGACGAGCTGCAGGCATATCAGCATGCTACCGAACGTGTGGTATTGCAGCCACAGCAGGATTTTCTGCAATTTGTCGAAGCCTGTTTCGGTCCCTTTTCGGCTCAGCTGTCGAAAACGGGTCCATATTTGGCGCTCGATCGCGAAGCACAAGACTTGATGAGCTCTCTGCACGAAAAACTGGAGAAACGCCGCAGGGAGCTGCAGACCAGTCTAACCACTCAGGTTAAGTCCCGGATTAAGCTCAACACCAAAGAATTGAAGGTACTATCGAAATACTTCGCTGTTCGCTATGTACATACTATTATATAATAATTGTTGATTGTTTATATTTAGATTGTTATACAACTGGCCGCCCATTTACTCGAAAAATACTATCCGTCTCATGTGGTTGGTAGACTGTCGATTAGCGAAGAAGAATTTTGGGATAACAAGGTGTGCAGTGTACAAGAAAGAATCGACTTTTGCTTAATAAGTATAATATCATTTCTGTGTGCTTGCTTTGCAGGGGCTCTCGGTTAACGATTGGCCGGGTCTCGCTGGTCTCATATATACCGAAATATTTAGCTTAGATTTTCTAACGCCATTGACTGAAAACGATACGCATTTTAAACTAGAACCACATGCCTCGCTTGATTTAATGCGCTATACGGAGATGGTGAAGAACGCCAACGATGTGATCGGTTCCAAAGGGCTGGATTTGTTGGGAAATGTGTATGCGCCTCGCGGCAATGTCCAGGTGCATTTACCATTCCTCGAAGTGACCGCATTTAATCCGCGATCACGCATCACGCTGACTTTCCGCAAGCCCGAGAAGCGGTAAGGACTCTTCCGTCAAAAAGATGTAAATTATTAATTATTATTAATAAATATTGTAGCGACATGTCCGTGGGTCTAACAACGCCGCGCGTGCGCGCCCATCGTGCTCAGCACGTACCGAAATCAACACCAGATGCCCAAAGGCCGTGGCGTCCATGGAAACAAAAGTGTGGGGAGCGAAGCGTTACAGAGAAACTGCTGATACCGCTGCCAGTGCCCCATCCCGTACACATTGCCATTGCCATTTATAATCGCGATACAGAGCAACCCATACCACTGGACTCCGAGCTCGTCTGGGAGATACTCAAGTCTATTGAAGACTGCCAAGGCGGCGATGCAATGGTATGTGTTTTTAATCGAATATATGACCGTTTAGTAATTGGATACCTTTCTTGACAGGCTGTACATTCGGTAGCGCGCTATCATGGAGCCGTCCTGGAGTCTAGCAACGATTCTCTTGCCAGCAGCAGTACCATTGGCAGCACGCGTGAATCTGGTTCCGGCTCTGTGTCTGGCTCTGCGTTGGGTAACGGCACTGAAACGTTGCCCTGTGGAAATCGTGAGGTGCGTTGCTCTATTATAATCGATGCTTTTGAATCTAATTTTTCCATATTGGGTAAAGGTTTGCACACAGGTCAAAGTTGATGCTGCGCCGACACCCAATGCATCTGGCTTTCACTGGACCCTCAGCAATTGGGGTGCAGCGCAGACTGCGCGCCGACGCACCAATTCCAACGTGCGCGTCGACTTAGCCAGTCCCGAGGATATATCGCTGGACACAGATAGCTCCCGTGCTGTGTTTAACAATGCCTATGGCACAACAGTCTAACAGGTTCACGTTAATATGGGCACATAATATATATATATGTATATAATATATATAAACTATATATATATATATATATATATATATATATTTATATATAAAGGTTAGAAATACAAATACAATTATGTAAAGATGCAGCTGCAGCTCTCACAAAAAAAATGGAGAGGAACATTCAAATTATTTGCATTATC
The DNA here is from genome assembly GCA_035046225.1 of Drosophila pegasa. Classification (NCBI taxonomy): domain Eukaryota; kingdom Metazoa; phylum Arthropoda; class Insecta; order Diptera; family Drosophilidae; genus Drosophila; species Drosophila pegasa. Next base: position 13,722,543 of record JAWNOD010000398.1, on the reverse strand, counting down.
CAGTTAGGCATTTGTATGTGACACGCATAGCAAGTGGCATTTCGCGAATTTGTAGCTTTATTATTTAAATTTGATTCATCAAAAAGGCTATGAGAGGCGGCGCGGCACTGGGGGACGTCTGATTGCTGAGGCTCGGTTCAGCTATAGCATTTATGCTAGTTAAAGTGTAATATGAACAAATCTATCCATATACATACTATATATCTATATTATATGATATACACACATAAATGAGTTGTTAGTATATAAACTTATACATCCTTATATATATATACATATACATATATATACATTGCAAACACACAAAGCAAGCAACCTAAATCTAGTCGCCAGCAACTTTTATGCAGCAATTTAACTCAAACTCTTCTTACGCAACTAATTAAGAATACTAAATAGCGAACGCTTCAATATGTATGGCTTCGATGACGATTTTACACCAATTATAGTTTCTAGTTTATATAATAGTTTATACTTTCATTCGAATATTCACAGTTCAACTAACAACGCACTGTGGTCCATTAGTAACTTCCATCGGCATTTCATGATTACCATCAATAATTATCCTTTTCGTTGAATGCTTAAACGCTTTATTTGACTTTAATATTCTTCACTCATTTGCAAAAAAACACGAAACTTATCAGAATCAGTTCATCTGGTTAGCTACGCTTGATTTCGATGCAAAACATGTATTCGAATTGCTTGAAAAGAAGAACTCCAAATGTTAAATGATATAAGTTGATGGTTTCAAAGATAGATTTTTGTCAAACATAATGCTCGACCGACCATACAATATTAAGAAATTTATACATTCTCGAAAAGCCTTTTCAAAGGCAGCTGAAATAATAAATGTTAGTCAACTCATTATAGAGTAGGTAGGTGTAGGTGTTTTTTTTTAGCAATCAGGAATCATTTGAGATGACCAACTGGATTATTGGATGGAAATATTTCCATTTACGTCAGAAGTCAACGAAACAAACAAATATCATTGGAAAATAGTTAGTAACAGATTCAGGTTGATAATAGTGGACTATAGAAACAAACTTAAGATAACGAAAGTGTTCAATTTATGCCTTGTACGATTGAATGTCCATTCTGTAAAATTCATCAATTAAACACACATCAATGGATACCAAAATCATGTTCATGCAACTCTTATGCCTACCTACTCTTGAGTAAATTAACACAAAAAATAATTATACACAAAACCATAAATAACTCAGTATAATATCAGAGTATCATAACTTAGAAGTTTTATAGCAAGAAGTAATTCAATTATCAAACAATTTTTGTGGACGAATGATAGCTGTTTTTAATGAGTGTGTATTCAAAAGATATAGTATTTTAACCGATGGAAAACGTTTTGAGCACACTGTGCAATGGCCATGAGATTTTCTTTGTACCTAACAAATACATAAATTTAATTTTAGCAATCAAACAACAATATTATAAATGCCACGAATTGTACTAAACAAAAGTTGAACAAATATTGTTAATTAATATTAAATATGGTATGACAACTAATTTATATAAATAATATACATATACAACTATTACTAAACTTAAAACTGTATGTATATGCAACTATGTTTTTGCAACTACTACTTTTTCTTCTTTTCCTCTTCCAAACACTAATACGAACTATAAATGATAGTAAGAACAATTAACAAATTAACGTACAATAACAGCATTAAACAAAAGGCAGTAAATTGTAATCTAACAACTTTTCACATTTATATATATATTTATAAATAGTATGAGATTACAAATCATAATTGTTAACAGTAAACGAAAGAAGTATCTGCCGCTTTCCAAGTCAGTTGTATTACCTGTAATACCAATCCTTCCCCCAACGTATAGTACATGTGCCCTCCAAGTATTTACCAGTTTTTTCTCTTTTTTTATATAGTTATGTTAACTTCAAAGTATTAATTTTCGGTACCTACACTTTACACTGCTTTCTAATTTTATTCATAACTTCGGCAGCTTCCAATACTATTTTAAGATTGGCTATTACATTTATTATTTAAATTTTTCTATATCTACGAAGATAACGACAAATTATACATTTGCTCATGCTACAGCTTGAATTGATCGGAACTATTTATATCAATATATATACAATTAAACCTACAATTTTTAATGAAAGCATCTCTCATAAGACGTTCCGAAACGTTTGAATTGAACATTGAGCAAACGAAATCTTATTATGATTTTAAGCTAGCGTAAATCGAATGAGATCTTTACATACATGCATACAAATATACAGACATACATAAATATGTAGTTATACAATTTAAAACATACAAATTAAATGGAAAAAATGAAGCGATAATCTCAACAGAACAATTTTATGAAAATGAACCGTAGTTTAATAATTATGTAATAAAAATGTTGGATAAAAAATAAATACTTATGGTTTTTATTTGTGAAATGATATTCGGTGTTAATTCGAAGAATGCCATGGTACACATTAATCCTGGGCAAAAAAGGAAAGCTGTAGAAATAGCTTTGTTTTAAAATAGTCAAAAATGTTATATTATTTTTTATTTTATTTCAATTTATTTTGATTTACTTTTTACATTTAAAGTAACTTAATTTTAGAATAGATTCACTAAGGATAATTAAACGTTAGCTTATAATAAAAATTAACCAACAAAACTCGCATCGAGTACAAGGTAAACAATTCGAAAGGATTAAAACAAGGGAAAGAATAATCACAATAATTAGTTAGTTTTGAATGCAAACGTGATACGATCAAAAAATTCCATTTAAATACATGAATATATTACTCTATATAAGTAAAAATAAGCTGTTAAGTAGCATAAAACAGCGCAAATGAACGGTTAAGTAATGTTTTCAATTCGCTTTGCGATACATTTTAATTGAAATCGTTAGCAGGTATAAAATTGTATATAGAGATAGATAGATAGATGTATATAGATGGGGAAACAACGTGTCTAAATTTGTGAAAATGCGGATCAAGAAATCCACTAAACAACAGTTCAACAGCCCTAAGTTCTCTGAGTGACTTTACTATATATAGTTAAGAATGTCCTTATTTTGTTAAGTTTAGATTTGTTGTTGGGTTTGTTTGGAAATGGTAGAGTCTTAACTTCTTTAGTGAGCATACCTTTTGTAGAAAATCGAATCTAATACAATGTTAAGGCATTTTAAAATCAGTTAACTAATCACATCCGGGATGATAAATAGAATAGTGGAGCGGAGCAGTAAACGTTCTCCTTTCGAGTACAAAATATAATTAGATAACCAACGGAATTGTAAATCTGTTCAAGGATGCTGATTCTACTGAGATTTCAACAAGTTACTGTGGAATTTGTTCCAATACTTTTACGTTAACAATATATGTAGTGCTTCTACACAAGGGAATGTCTAAAGACTCAATAGATTTAGTTGACTAGCCGTTCGGCGTAGCCTTGACTCCTTTTTCCAAATCTCTGCCTCACTGAAACGGCAATAGGCAATTAGCTGTCGTGTTGAGCAGTCCAAGGCGCTGCTTCTGCTTGCGCTGCTCCGTCATGTGATCCTTAAGCTCGTGTAGCTGCGTCGAAAGATTCTTGATTAGCAGCTGGGTTTCTAAGAGCTGCGCCTGCATGCTGCGCAGCTCGATCTGCTCGCCATCGGCGTCCACTGCGGCCAGCGACATGGCGCGTAGCCTTGGGAACCACTCCAGAATGCCAGCCTTAACCATGGCATACACATAGCTCTCGGGGCCCGTGAACTCTGTGGGGTCCTTGACCTTGACCAGCACTATGAAGTACAAGTAGTGCCACATGTTGTGCTCGCTCTTAATGTGCTCCTCGAAGCTGACTGTTTTGTTGTCGAAAGCCGAACGGTTGAGCGAACAGATGAAACAGGTCGTCTTGAGTATAGCCTCCTTTTGCTGCTTTTCCGATCTCAGATCGGCAAACGTGTCGATGATGACACCAAAAATCAAGTTCAACACGATAATGATGACAATGAAGAAGAACAGCAGATCGTAGATGACGCGCGCCACAAAAAGACCCTCCTGCAAGGCAAATAATTAGTGAGTGTCTTCCGTTCAGTTTTCATTTTGTGTCGTAATAGTTTACCTTGCTTGAGGGGGCTCTCAGAATATCGCCAATGCCTCCACCATTTCGCAGGCCTTGATTTAGTGTCGTTACAATGCACATGACCAGTGAGTCACAGGAGCGCTCCTTGGCCTCCCCGCTGGCAACGACAGTCGCAGCTATGTTCTGCCTTATGCCGGCATCACAGCCGCCGTGTTCATCTGGCGTGGCGCAGTACTGCTCGGCTGACGCTGGCACCGATAATGTTAACGGACCGACAGTTGAGGCTTCCTGCTCTTCAAAGTCCACCGGCACGAGGAAGTCATCCTTGAAGAACATGTACCCAATTATGGAGAACAGATAAACCAAAATCAATGCCAGAACGGCGGTCAGGACAATCGAGCGGCCGTTACGTGTAACCGAGCGAATGACATTGACCAGCGTCTCCTCTCGATAGACCACGTCAAACAGCTATAAGCAACACTCTGTATTAAATTGATGAATGCATTATCATTTCAAAATACTTGCCAGCAGTGAGTAGAAGAATGGATGGAAAATAAGTCCACAAAAGCAAAATGCTATATAAATGCAATGATAGAGCAGCTGAAAGTCGGTGATGATCTTCAGAAAATGCTTCTCTAACGTGCCCTTGTTGCCCATTATGCTCACAATATGCACGCTCTTGAGCGTCACCTGCGGAGAAAGGATTAAAAAATTAGAATAGAAGAGTTATAACGCGGACAACCACTTACCGTCACGACACCTAGCAAACAGAGCGTGGATTCCGGCCCAAGTAAAAATATGAATCGCAAAATTACGGAGCCAATGAATGTACGTATGCCCGACTCGCGAGGCAGCGTAATGACTATAACCAATGAGAATATCAAAATGGCCCAGAATAGCAGCGAAATATGCGAACTGAGCTCTAAAAATATAAGAGAAATTCTATATTATTAATACATATAAACTGCAATCATATTCTAGTTATACAAAAGAAGAATCTAATTCGATAGAGGTATACTTAATAGAGATATAAGAATATAAGATATATGCAATTCTTAACATTGTTACAACATGCACTGTTAACTGGCTGTTAACGCACTCTGTTACTAATCTATACTGCATACCTGGTACCGTATTGTCAAAAGGATAGAAGAACGCCACGATCATATTGATAACCACAACACAATTAAATAGTATATTGCTCCATAGCGACATGTAGCTGCTAATCCAGAAGAGCAACGGCTGACCTGTAAGGGAAGTGAATCTTGGTAAGAATGCCACGCCACATAAGGAAGGACTTACTTCGCAGTTTCTTCTGCCACTTCATTTCGTTAAACATCTCCTCGGCCTTGTCAAAGAAATCCGCTACCTTAGAGCCCTGATCATCACGCTCCGCTGTATTAAGTATTTTGATTTTCGTGTCCGTTGTCAGATATTCACAAATTTCAGGTATGGGAAACACAATTTGCTCCAGTGTGCGATCGTTGCGAACAATCTAGGAGTGCGAGTATAGAGAGATATATTAATAAAATAATAGATAAATATGACATTTCGGACTGTACCTCAATCTGTGCCGTATGGGTTGCGTAGTACATGAGAGCTTGACTTGTCTTGGCGTCGAAGCTGGCCGACTGGGGATCTTCAGAGGCCTTGAGTAGGGCCGCTAGCTCCTTGTTGTGCTGGGCCAGCTGATGGCAAAGTATGTAAATATTGTGTCCGACCTCGCGGGGACTGACCGTTGCATCATCGTCATCTGTTGCGGCACTCGGCTCATCCGCATCGTCCTGCTCGTCGATGAGTTCTTCCTGGTGATACGCCTTGCAGGCCACCTCGACCAGTTGCTTGGGATTCATGTTATAGAGTATACGCTCCGCATTCTCGCTGTCGCCGCGACTCTCCATGATGGCCAGCAGCAGCTTGGAGGCATTGTTCTTCAGCTCCAGCACTAGATCCATGCGATTCTCCCCCAATGGATTTATGTTATTCAATATCAAAGCGGTTATGATATCCAACCCGTTCGACTCATGTGTGGCAATGCAATTCTGGTTCTCGTGGCACGGTCCCTGGCAGTACTCGGTGAGCGTCTCTAGCGTTTGATTAATCAGCGCCACGTTGTGCTCATTGATATATAGGCCGAGGAGACCCAGGCCGCCGGTGGTAGAGCCGCAGATACAATCGAGGAACATGAGTGTTTCCGAGACGAGATTGTTGTTGGTTTTGTTGTTCTGATTACGCAGCAGATTCTGCAGATCAGGATTATGATTCTCACACAGCAATTGCAGGAAGCGAAGGATGGGCTGCATGACTAGCACCTTGTTGGACAGCTGATTGCGCTGCTCCTTGCTGTCTCTATGCTTCTCCAACTTCTCGGCCAGTATGTCCTCCAGCGGACTGTTCACACTGATTGCTGAGCTCTCCTCGCCCGAGTGTATGTTCCGCGCGTTGCCGTAGGCGCGTGCTGTGGCCAAGCCCGCATTGTGCAGCTCCCGCTTGAGCTCATCCGTGATGACAACCCCATTGCTCTTGAGGCCATGCTTGCGTGAGATTTTGTCTAGCTCCAGGTTGGTATCTTGCTTGTGCTCATGCGCCTTGGCCGCTATATCCGTGGTGTTCACAGAGACTGTCGACTTGATTTCCTGCTGTGCATCCTTCATCTTCTCAAAGAAGACCTTGAAGAACGCTTGGTTTAGATCGTCGCTGAGGAACTTCTGGAACATGCCTTTCTGTATGATTGGGTTGCCGCCCTCGAGTAGTGCTATCCCTAGCTCCACGGCCTCCACAAAGATGTTGGGAGAATGTACCGATTTAATGACCAGCTCCACTACCAAATCGGAGGCTCCTTCGCGGTCCAGATGATTCTGCATTTCGTGCAGCGTTTTGTCCGCCCGCGCCAGATACTTGGCGCCAGGTCCGTGGGTAACTAAATGCAACTGTTTGGCCGGGTCTGAGGCGGCCGCCGCGGCCAGAGCTGCAGCAGCTGCAACGGCGGCCGGCAGTTGTGGGTGCCCCTCCTCAAGCTTCGGCGCACTTTTGCACTGGAAGTACCGCAGCAAGAGCGTCTGCCGCAAGGCGTCTCCCTTCTCGCCATAGTTGACGTCGATAGCCATCATTTCGCGTAGAGTGCGCAGCACCTTGACACACATGCGTTCCTCCTTCTCCTCCAGCAGCTTCTCCGTGTGCTTGATTAGCTTGCGAATGAAGCCTCCGCTCTCACAGCGCTTACGCGCCTCGGTGCCAGCAGGGAAGAGCAGCTCGGAACGATACAGTATGTCGACTAGCAATGACAGCTCCGCCTCGACGACCGGCTTCAGTTGATCCTCCAACAGCGAGACAATATCTTGCAGTCCCTCAATGATTGACCGATCCCAACGCATAAGATGGGCCGACTGTTGGGTGTCGTACTTGGGCTGCTTGGAGGCCAGCAGCCACTTGGTGGTTTGCCGCGTCAGCATCGCAGTCTTGCTGGACATATTGGTCACCTGCTGCTCCAGCTCCAAGGGCAGCACAATGCTGCGCATCTTAGCTGACTCGGTCAAGGTGCGTATGCAGTTCTCCACGTTGAAGCGATCCGCTAATGATAGCCACTTACATTGGGTGAGCCGGTAAGTGGCCTGCAGCAGCTGCACGAAGATCACCTGCCGCGATTGCACTATGGTGCTCTGGTCCGAGAAGGGGCTGGAGAAGAAGCTGATCAGCAAATTGGTTAAGCCATTCAGCACATAGGCCAACAGCGTCTTGTTGGCGGTGGCAGAGGTGTTCGATATCAACTGGTTGAGGTCCACCAGGAAGCTTTTCTCGAACAGACTCCACATGTGGCTAGAGGCGTAGATCTCTTTCATTTCCACCTCGGTGTCGATGTAACAATGATTAAGGAAGTCCACATACGCTTCCTTAACCTCGGGCATGCACAGCGGGTGGCATATGATGGTCACAATGTCGTCCAGCGACAGCAGGTTATTGCACTTGATCTCCGTGTAGACGTTCTTGCCCATGGTACAGCAGGCGAGCAGCTTCACCAGCTCCACATGATACTTCAGCGGACTGTCATCGCTGAGCTGCTGGCGACGTTGCTGCTGCTGCTGCTGCATCATTTGCACAAAGTGGTGGAACGATGTCTTGTCGTTGTAGAACACCAGCACGTCTTCGCCGGCATTTATGAGCTCTTGCATTACCATGTCCTGGCACTTGCGTATGAACTGGTTCTCTGCTTTGACGATTGTCTGCAGGAACTGCAAATATGCCACATGTCGGCCATGGATCTCGATGCAGTGCACAAAGTGCTGTACAACTTTATCCGTCACCTCGTTGCACAGTGCCAAATTGTCCTTGAAGATGGCACAGACAGTTTTCGCCTCGAGTATCTGCATTGAAAAGAGAAGGGATTAGCCTAAAGCTCTATCTGAGTAGCAACGGATGGGATAATTACGCCTGGATTGAGAAACAAATCGAGATGATTGTGCAAGAGCACTTGATTCTGCTGGTTGCCTAGGCAAAAGTTCTGTAGGAACTCATGCGCCAGGCACATAAGCTCCTTCATCAGCACATCATCCTTCTCGTCATAGGGATTCTGTAGCAAGTCGAGGACCACAGTATGTACGCCGACGTTGCGCAGCAGCCGCTGTTCGTGCTTGCGTGGCTTGACAATGGGACCTGAATCGAAGTAGGCGAGCATAAGTCGTATTAGAGTTAAGCATTTGAGGGATTACCCACCAGCCGTCACGCAGAACTTGTTCATGCGAATGAGAATCTCCTTGACTTTTTGATATTCGCTGCGCTGCTCTGGTGAGAGGGTGGCATCGTATTCCAGATTATCAACACCGCCTGCAGCATCTGCGCCCAGCTCATCTGTTGCCTTGGCTTTGTACACCCACAGCTCGGACTTCTCCACACTCTGCCGCAATATGTCCAAGTCAGACTTGATCTGCTTGTACGACTCCACATCACTGTCCGACACGAGCAGTTGCACCTACAAAGCAAAATGTCCGATGTCAGCCATTAGTCTATCTCACAGGGGCACCAAAGAGTATTTATACATACAAAATCAAAAGATCTTTCATTACGATATGCGGAATACGTCCACTTTAGTGTTAGTTTAGAGTAAGTTAGCAGTGCGTGATCAGTGTTAGTTGTCACATACATATGATAAATGCAGTTGATTAAACAGATTAGTGACACGAGTCTCGACGTCGACATCGAGACAACGAATTCGAATTCAAGAGCGTTGCATGCAAACCCAAGAGAGATGAAGATTAGAATTGAGAAATTAGAAAGCAACCACAAAGCAATACCAATATCGGTGTACCGATTCCACTTAATTCCCCGATACAAACATAAGATCTACAATGCAATAAAATATACTTAAATTAATATTTACCTACTAATCTTTACTTTACTACAAGACAATGCATTATTAATTTAATATATATTTTTATCAAATCTAATATTAGATATTTATATTCTTTGGCCACCAAGCATATATGTTACTTATAGAACCCCTAAATGAACGAATGCACATGCAGACAACTTTAATATATTATCTCTAGCTACTTCATAATGAGTTAGGCAAGGCTACTTTTAAGATCTAGGGAATGTGACATTAGCTTACCTGTCGAAAGGCTTGCAACACCTCCTGGCGCTGGCTAAAGTGGCGGAAAAGCAGATGCAGCGCACCGGACACAAGTGGTGCATAGTCGTGCATGATTAGGTGCAGCAGGACGCGTAGAAATGTGCGTCCACCCTGGCCATCCAGATCCAGGTTGGCTGCATCGCTGCGCTCGCAGTCAAAGATGCCCTCGGCCTGTATGCCAATCGATTCCAGATCAATATTCTTCTGACGTGCTGCAGCCGCAGAGGCAGCTGCCGCAGCAGCCATGGCAGCCTCAGCCGCGGCTATTTGCTCCGCGTCGGTGGTGCCGCTGCTGCCAGGCGTCGTCTGCTGGTTCTGCTCGTCATTAGCACCGGGTGTGGTGCTATTCGGTTGGGGCTGGGTAACCACTTCGGATTCGTCGAACTCACGCTTGAAAATGGAGAGCAGGCAGCTGATCCTATAGTCTAGGCGCACATCCAGGATGAACTGCAGTATTTCAATGATCTTCAGTTTGGTGTCCATGACCAGGGGATATTCCTTCATCAGCTGCGACACAGACTTGCGCTGCTGCAGTGCTATGGATGGCGTCGCAATCGCTTGGCCCACGGAACCCAATGCCAGCGAAGTCATCACCGTGCTCATGTCACCAATGGAGCGCAGCACGCCGCCCTCAGCTGTAAAATAGACGTAAATTATGGGATTAATTTAACTGTGGCATTAAAGCAGCGATTATTTCCAGGCTTACCATCGTTTGTCGTCTCCTCTTCGACAGCTTGTCATGGAGAGATCAGAGAGAACTTACTCAACTAACTTAATTTACGAGAATCATTTTCGGTACTCACAATCGATATCCGTGTTGACAAAGGAGCCTCCAGTTTCGGACACGCAGTCCAGAATGGAGAGCAGCGTCTTCGTTAAGCGCAGCAGATCGCTGAAGCTATAGAAACCAAAATAAATCAAGTCCCTGGCCAGTTTTACCACCTGAAAGAGATGTAAGCAGATTGAACGAGGAGTCCTATTGGTCATTAACTCAGATACACACCTCAAAGGTCAGCTTGTTTTGTTCCTGGTCAGTGAATAGCCACACCTTGGTGGCCACATTGCACAAATAGTTCTCCACAAAGGCGATTGTCGTATTGAATTTGGCTCGGCAGGCCTGTTTGTTCTGATCCGGCTGAAGGTTCTTGCCATCATAGCTGGGCAAAATGAGATTGTATTAGCTGATAAGGATTATTCCTGCTTATCACGTATACTCACTCCATAATGGACATCTTGGAGGGGATTTCGCTCCATAGTCGAGCATATTTCACAGGCGTGACTGGCTCCTGCGGGTCGCGATCCACGTGCAAGTGCAGCATCAAACGGCAAAACGATGCACGCAGCTCGTAGGGCATGGTTTCATCAGACATGCATCTGCAGAATAAGAAAAACTTGAGCAAAGGAATTTGAGCATTCAGTAGAGGAAACTACTTCAGTATCAAGTCAATATCCAATTGGGGCGAGAGTCGATTCAAGGCCAGATATTGACGATTCAGGCACATGTTCGAGAACAGATTCAGCTGATGGCGATAGTAGTTCAATATAGCCGTCTCCATTTCGCAGCCATCGGCCACGCAGTTGGCCAGATCTGCCATAGAGCGGGAGGTCTAAGAGCACAAAAGAAATTATACCTTAAATAAGGGAAGAAAGGAAGTAAGGCGTTCATCACTCACCGGCTGGCCTTTCCATTGCAAATGTATTTCGTACTTTTCGCCCGGCAGATCAAGTTCCTCATCGTTGAAGCTCGCACTGTCCCATGTCGTCGAGGTGGAGGTAGACTGCACATCGGAGCGATCCTCGTCATCGCCGGCAACCTCGGTCAGCGTGGACAGGCACACATCCTCGGAGGCGCCTTTGTAGCAGCGCACTGAAGTGCCGCCCCGTAGCGCCTTGACCTGTGTATCAATCAGAATGTCGACGTTCTTATCACTGAGCACGCTCTTGCAGATCAGCTCCTGGGTGACAGCAATGGCCTTGCGATTCGAGACGCACAGATCGGATAGGTAGTCGAGGAAGCGCGAGTCCCAATTGTTCATATTTTTGCGCACCAGACCAACAAAGGTTTCGATCTCCGCAGCCGTGATGTGCTTCTCCAGCAGCTTGCGATTGTTATGCAGCAGCGCCGTGATGGTGTCCTCAGCAAGGATATCGTAGCCGATCTGTTTCTGCATCAGACCAAAGTGCTTGGCAATGTACTCCTGGTTTTTGCGATAGTCCTGCTGCGAGAGCCGCAGAATGCGATAGCACAGTCTGAAAATATTCTTGTAAGGCGCGTTCTTAGGATCGCTCAGTTCGTCCAGTCGCAGGAATGGGCCATCACCGGCAGTGTGCTCCTGGAAGGGGCCTTGCAATATCTTGAATAGCTGCTTGAGGATGTACTGCTCGCGCAGTAGTTTCTGTCGATCGCGTATGGGATTCTTAATGGTAAACTCGAGGGCCTTGGTCTTGTTCTGCTCATTCTCCATGCCGGCTATGAAGTAAACAATGTCCTGGAGCAACGAAATGAGAGCTCGCCGCTCATTGATCGATATGCTGCCGTTGTCCAGCTTGCTGGTCACCATGGCCAGCACCTTGCAGGCATCGTTGGCAAAGTCTAGATCACGCACCTCCACCGGCGACACGGGTATCAGTGCAAATGCCTCCTTGTCCTCCTTGATGGGCGAGCAGCACACCTTCGACATGACCGGCTTGTCGTCATCCGCATCGATGGGTATCGACGTTGCGTGCACCCACGTGTTGGAGCAAATGTGCTGCAGCCTCACATAGCTGGACTGCGGCACCAAGCTATCCGGCCGAGCCATTGTCGTGGCGTCCAGTACAAAAACAGAGGCAATGTCAGCCGAATAGGGCACGGAGACCAAGCGGTAGAGTTTGCCTTTCGGCTTGTCTGTGGAGGAGGGATTCAGATTAGTTATAAAGATTTATGCGACTCTTTTTCGACTTACCATTTAGAGTGGAATTCATAGTGCAGCTCAGCCCCGAGTCCTTGCTACAGTCGCCCAACAGGGACTCATGGGCGTTTGCAGCGGTCGCCCCAGCGACTACGTCGGACTCAGATTCGGCAGCCAGATAGTGGCCCGTGGCTAGATGCTTGAATCGATACAACGAATTCCAATCGCCGGCACCTCCACGACATGAGTCGTGCTGCACCACCTCGATCTCCCAGAGCGCTTTGCTGCTGGTCGCCGCAGTGGCGCTGGTGCGTCCCGTGGTGCGGAGGAAGACATGGTATTGCTTTTTGTACTCATCCATGGTTAGAAACTTTTCCTGCTCGGCATGAAAGAGACGCACCACGTCGCCGCCCTTGAGTATGTGCTCCTGGTTCTCTTTGTGCTCCATGAACAGCGAGATTTTCCACGATGTCGATGAATTGAGTACGTTGACCTCCTTGCAGCCGGGATTATCGGGCAGCTCATAGTTAGCGGCCACGTGCAAGTTCTGCTGATCGGCATTCACCGGACTGAGGATCACCTTGTCGCCCACCACAACGTAGTCGCCGATGGAGCGCAGCTTGTAGAACGGCTTTATGTAAAACCAAGAGCCCTCATTTCCATTCGCATCCAGATACACGCGCATCGCATTTTTCTCCAGCAGCGACGGCAACCTCTTGTTGACGGTCAGATACTTGTTGGACTTCAAGTGGAGCAGCTGCACCACAGCGCGGCCGTACTGTATGAACGTGCCCAGCAGCTTCTTGTTCTCCGTTTCATTCTGCTTCTTCTCGATTTCAGCGGCGTGCTAATGTACAATGGAGAGAAGCTATAGATTTGCATCAAGATTAAGCCACAACTCAATTGAGCTTACGTGCAAGCGCTTCAGCAGATTGGGATCTGTGTTGGAGCCGGCCGACTGCTTGGCTGCCTTCCAGAACTGCTTCTGTGCAGAGTAACGGTTCATGGGACATATTTTGATGAGGCAATCTGCAAATCGAGCACATATCAGTTAATTGAGTAAGTCGCGGAGTCATTTAGCATCTGCCGCTTACCTCTAAACTTTTTGGGCGGACAACTCAGGTCTCCGGCCTCAGGGCAAACAACGGTTCGGTCGTCCACCAGACTATAACGAAACAGAGTCAATTAGCAACATAAAGATCTCCACGCACCAATGCACAAATTGAATAAAACTTTCTCGTAATTATATACATAAATCATATTATATCAATTAGTGCGACATATTGGCATGTCAGAGAAGGGAAAGCTCTTGAGTGCAGTGCAACAGTCGACTAGGCACTTCAAAGATCTTAAAGGCCTTTGAAGTGCGAGCGCAGTTAGTTATGTGTGAATGTGAGGGCAAGTGCACTGAGTATCCTACAAGCATGTGACAAATGGTACTCACCCGAGAGTGCTCAAGAAGCCGCAAACGCTGCCCTCCGCATAGAGGGACACAATGTCGCCCAAGTGAAGGAAGCTCGCCGAGCCAATTATATTGTCGCCCATGTTGCTCGCTGTGGGCCGTGGCTGTAGCGTATGCTAGTGCTGCGTGTGGGCGAGTGAATGTGTGTGTGCGGGGGGTGGTATCCGCCTGGTCTCTAGGACTTTGCCTTTGTTCTGTCTATGGCCGGTTATGCGAGTTAATTGCAAAGATTTGTCGCGGCCCTTGTTGTCGCAGCGTGTCCTGTGGACAAATAGAGAACAAAATAATGTGTACATTAGCAACTATTATAGCTGTAAGAAATCACATGGGCGCAGTTTAGTCTAATTACATTACACAATCCATCTATTATTAGTTATCGAGTTATCGCTATCAGTAGCGTTGCTGCCATTGACCTACAGAGCGCCCCACGGCAAACCACACCACTTTCGGCCGTTCCGCGTGTCGCTCGAGGCATGTCAATAGATAATTTATTCATGAATATGAATTTATAAGCACACCAACCACTTTCTCATTTCCCCAATATGGACGCACATGGAGCACTTCACAAGGCCCAAATACATGTAGATAAACTGTGCTGGCCCTTGGACGGTGCTAAAACTATTATATGAATTCTGTCTTAATTATGATTAATATAAATCTGTTTTTATGGGTTTATAAAAGAGGCTAGATTCATTTTTTATATGAAATTTTATATAATTAATTTATATATTTTATTTAAGTTTACATTTATTTTGTTTTGTTTTGCATAACATTTTGTATATTGATTTTTTTCAATAATTTTTTCTTGACTTTCAATTGATCTAACTTTCACATTTAAGAAAAATTTTGTTTGCTTAATTTTTTAAGAATATTTTCAAAACGTTTTTTCCCTATTTTATTTCTACTCAATTAAAATCCTTTTTCAGCAATTTGGACTGTGGTGCGTATGCTTAATATTTCGTGTGCCGTGTCTTTTAAATGGTTTCAATATTAAAAAAATATATTATTAGAAATATTCATTAGAGTAAATGGTCAAATACATAATATTCAATAATGTATTGCATCGCTTTTCTTCATTCAGTCGCTTGGCCCACATGGCGTATGTGTAATATTGTCTTTTGCTCTATAGAATCGCTTTTTATTGTGAAAATATTTTAGACGACAATTTCATGTTGGCTGTCATTTATTCTAACTATTGTTTTTATTTTTGCTTTTTATGATTCGTCTCCATTGTCCATAGATAATGGCTCTGATACGATCTAAATGCAGAGGGTGGACAAAGTTTCATAAAACATTTTGTTTACATAAAGAGAAAGAGAGGGAGACAGAAGAAGGCAAAGTACTGTAAAAGTTTTTATGTTTTTACAAATTTAATGGGCAGCTTGCCACATTGATTTCTTCCACAAAAAAGAAACAAATGTTCGTCCTTTGTTAAATGTAGTGGAATCTTAAAAGACATTGTGTTTGGCGGCGTATGAATGGGGTTGTACTATAATCTATTTCAGGCGAGCCAACACAAAAATATATTATCGACATTTCAGTATTCCGTATTCCGCTAATTACAAGATACAGCCGAAAGATAAACAAATAATCAATAAAATACATGAAATTTCCTGATTCCGATTTGCTGAGTTATTAACTATTAAGCAAGTGATTGGCTTGCTTAGGTTCGGTCAACAACATTCTGCGATTTCTATTATAGCCACGGACCATAAATTTGAGTAATGCTTAGAATATTCGATGTATGCCATGTGTGTGTTCCCCCATCGAATGTTGGGCAGCACTATGTGTGTGCGAGTGTGTGTGTAGGTGTGTTTATCAACAAGCTACCGCACAAGAATAATAATTAGTTCGCAAGAATCTGTGGCGCATAATCAACAATATCTATTAGCTTGTCATTCACAATGACAGGCAGTTAAGGCTGGCCTAAGGACCAAATTCCTCTGGGCCTTAGCAATTCCGATTGGGATTTATGCATGCCAATTAGCATAAATCTGTAGCCGGCAGGTTGCCCACACACGCAAGCGTTTATTTTTTGGCTGCTGCCTCTTCAAAGAGGAAATTAAAAATTCATAATTCAGTGCAGGCGAGCAGGCGGCAGGCAGGCAGTAAGGTTGCCCCTGGGTGTCAAGGAATGCCAGCGAATTCCGACAGGGGAGCAAGCGCTACGGAACTGTTGAAAAGTTTTCATGTCAAACACACAAACTCACACACACACACGCACACACACACACACACGCACACACACACACGCACACACACACACACGCACACTTGGGGAGTGAAGCCACAGAGTTGGCTGTGATGCTGCAGGTTCGCCTGTTTGCCAACAGGAAAGTGTGGCAAGGAACATGCAAGCATTTGTGCTTGGCAGAGGCGATATTTGTTTCATGTCAATGTGACAGCTGGGCCAGCTGGAGCACCCGAGGCGCATCATTTAATTCATTCCCAGCCGCCCACCCACTCGTCAAGTTTTCAATGGCTTTTCCGACTGCGATTAAATCATATGTTATCATAAATTATACATACTAATGAGCGAATGCTTCGCATATTCGCCCTCTGCAGCTGTCGGACAATTAAAAATAAATGTATTTAGAATTCCATAAAATTAATTAACAAGCATTTCAATCAAATAACACGCCCGCAGCACAATAATCAAACAATTTTCCACGCATTTCGGTTTGCCAGATTTATGTTAAATACACATACAACTGCCTACACACACACACACACATACACACAGACACACACGTGTGTGTTTTTTTTTTTTTGTGTTAGCAGGAAGAATGTATACACACGCCTGTGAGGCAGCGGCCAGGTCACTTATTTGCCTATTTTTTGTTGCTAACTGATGCTGGCAGAGCCATCGCACCATCGCACCACCGCACCACCACAGGCACACAGCTCACTTTTCTGGCTCTGCCAGGTGTACATTTTCATGCTCGAGGAAAAGCCACTTACAAATATCTTCACAAATTATTTCTGCGACGAACGTAAACAAAGCACAGCAGCAGCAATTGATAATTGCATTTTTTCCAATTTGATTTTTACCTGACGTCGTATAAATAACTGGCATCAATAAATAATTTATGATTTGGCTGAATATTTAAATTTTCTTCTCAGATGCTAGACTACGTGACGCGGACGGCGAGAGGCAGCAGCGACGCTTCAACGGGCAACATCAAAACGTCCGAACCGACGACGGCGACCCACAAAAGGCCAGCGCTCAAATGAAAATGCTGGAAAAGCTTGCGTGTCGAGTCGCTGCCAAAAAGCTCAGGCGAACGCCAAAAGCTTCCCAGCATGTAAGGCAGTGTGTCGTGGGTGTAGCTTTTCGAGCGTTTTCTTTTGCTCCCTCTCTCTCTCTCTCTTTCTCTATTTAAGGTTGTAACTGCTTGCCGCCGTTGTTGTTGGCTCAAACTTTTGCTTTCATTCATGTATGCCCTCGCCCCGCCCACCCCTGGCTTTGCACGTTTTACGCATCAGCGCGGCGAATTAGCTTTCTTAGTTGTGCATTAGTTTGGCCTCTCACTTTGTGCATCCGCTCCAGTGCTGGCAAGGGGCGTGCGCAAATTTGATTTGATTTCGACATGGTGGATGACAGTGAAGATTACTTAGCTGGCCTAACGCAAATGCAATTGCATTTTCCGGGTCAAGGTCGCGATTCACTCAAGACTCGCGCTGCACGCCTTTGTTTGTGTTTTGCTGAGCCTGTTGCTTTTCACTTTCAAGTACCACTGAGTCTTAGAGCAAAGATTGACAAACCACTCGAAACTAGAGTGCGCTAAAGTATTCTAGTTCAAGGTTTGGCAACTATCAACTCAAGTTGATAGTCTTTAAAGATGGCCGTTTACATATACATAAATTAATATTTATTTTACTAAGGCAAAGTTATGATTTTATAATTATCATTAAAATACATTTTTGTCTGCTATATTGGCAATGTTTGCATGAGGCTTAATGGCTTGCATATTAAAGTCATGTTAAACGTGATAGTGATGTCTGTGCATTGAGTGACCGCGCTTTAGAGTGTCGCATGATTTTCTGTCAAGCTTCGCAACGGCATTCTTATCGGCCTGTCAACGCACTGAGCTAATTAGACAAATTATCGCGAATGTAAATTAAAAACCAATCAATTTGAAACTAGATTAAAAAGCGCCACCTGTAAACACGAACTAACTGAAGTCTCTCAGTTGCAGGCGAGCAGCAGACGAATAACATATGCGTGCGGCAAAGCACAAAGCAAACGCTACAAGTGGTCGGCGCGACGTTGACGCTGGCAGCGATTGCGACGGCGACGGCGTCGGCGACAGCGATGCCAACGAACGCACGTGCGAAAAGCGAAAACAGCTGGGCGACGAATGAAAACAGCAAAGCGTAAGGCGTAAAAAACAATAAACGAATTCTTGTTTACATGCGTCAGGCGCAGGCGTAGCGCAGCTTTCTTTGAACTTAAAAAGCTTCATGGCAGTGAAAAAAGCTGCTTGGCAACGCGAAAGCTTCGCGGGCAGAAGGAAAACTTTTGCCACTCAAAAAGGGATATTCAGTAGTAAAGCGTCGCGCAAGGCGCAAAGTTGTGACCAGCAGCAGTCCAACAGCGGCAGCGACTCAGCCATCGAGCGTCCACTGCTTTTGCCACACGGTGCGTATGGGCGATGGCACGCGAGTGAGGTCTGTCAGCCTCCGACTGGCTGGTCATTGGTTATGCATGTGTGTAATGAAATGTTAGATATGTGAAATGAGAATCGAGTGTAGCCTGTGCTTTTACAAACTTGTAATGAAACACGACAGCAACACGAAACTAAACTCAAGAAATTAAAATCTTTTTTGTTCAACCCAAAAATTCACAGTGAAAGCCCCAAAAAAGAAAACTCTGTGCATGTGCGTCTGACTGTCGCTGTCTGTGTGTGTGTGTGACTGCTGGTGTATTTGTCTGTTGGTGTGCGCGCGTGTGTGTGTGTATGTGTGCAAAAGGAATAGAGAAAGCAAAGCATCCCGTAGGAGTGGCACACATACAAAAGTGTTTGCATAACTTAAGGCGCCCGCCACCCTTGCGCTCATATACACACATTGTATGTACATATGTCGTCAGTCAGTATATAAAGCCAATATAATTTGATTTAAGGCAAGTCCGAGCCACGATACAAAGGGGAGTCGCCCTCAAAAATAGGACAATTTCTAACTGGCTGGCGTTTCATGGGAAAAACTTATACAAAGCATCTCAAGCCCCATCTCAAAATTCGTGGTAATATGCTTTAAAGGCGTGGCTGTTGCCTGGCATTCCTCTCACTTGCCTCCTCCCACAATGGATCCCCCCGGTGTGGCTCAGTGCATAGTCCTCAGCACTGTCGTGGTTACCCTTATACTTATATTTGCATTCATTAGCTTTTTGATATATGTTTACGTCTACGGCTATGCCCTAGACGAATTTCGCAGCAGATTCCCCTCACTCTGTATGCATTCCTTCAATTCCACTCTCATAGTTTGTAAGATCTAAGTATATTTTCTTTATAGTGGCCAATACCAATTTCGAAGATACTAACAAACCCGGTTCAGAAGAGGCAATGGTTGAAGACGCTGTTGATTTCTTTAATTGCAAAGAGAAGACAACTTGAAACTTAGCTGTCATTCAACAATCAAAGTAACGAGGGATATCGATTTTTGCAATGCACAATTAGTTTAAATTTGAAATGTATGTGAGAATCAAAATTTGTATAAGATAAAGTCAGCTAGTCGCGTGGAATATACATATATATCGCCAAATTAAAATTCAAGATTTCGCATATTTATTACGAACAAAAGAAATCTTTAAGGCTAAGACCTTAAAAAGATTCTCAAGCATCAAAGCTTGAATTTCTTAATGTTTATTAATTGTTAAACATTAATATTTGTTATAATAAATAGCTCCTCGTTTGCTTTCAAGTTCATGTGGATTTTATATCAATAATTAAATAAACTAAAAAACTGAATCGCTCGCTATATACATAAAACAAGAATCAACTACAACTTGATAAGCTGATAAGCCTCAACAATAATAAAACAATAAAATAAAAGCAAAGGATTTGTCAAGCCAAGTAACTAGAATCCAATTGGATTCTGATTGTGTGTCATCTGTCTCGTCCGGCATCCGGATGCCAATAAACAACTTAAAGGTTCGATCCACTCAATGGAGCGCAACGGGAACTAAAGCATATGTTAAGCAATTCGTGTGTGCAAAGACGGCATGAAAAGTTGACTTCGAAAGCACAGCAGGAAATACTCTTGTTAAACAACAGGGCAGGAATTTATGCTACACATTCAAGCTAGACATAATCAAGGATATATATCTTCTCTGGAAGGAACTTAAATTCATTTGAGGCAAGTCCATTCCAGAGACTGGTTTAAACTTTGAACCAAACCACCAAATGGAGTCTTATGCAATAATAATAAAAAGCTCTTTAAACTCGAGATGTGCTAAAAGCTAACACACACACACACACCTCCCACAGGAACATTACCAAAAATTGGTTCAGGCGCAACGGTTTAGCAAATGGTCCTCGGGTCGCTGCTTGTCGTTATCCTTTCCTGCTTTATTGGCTTAGGCAGCTTTTGCACTGAACTGTCGCACAATGAAAGGGATAAAGGTTAAAGCAAGAGGAGCAAAGAGGCGGCTTTCAAAGTTTTAGGCATTGATTGAAGCTTTTGTCTGTGCGACACTTTTGGGAATTGTCCCACCTCAGTGCCCCACGCTGTCGCTCTTTGTACGCTTGCCTGTTTACCCCCAAGCCCCAAGCCAAGACCCGGTTGCCATAAAACAATTGTCGTTCGTCTGGGAAAATTCAATTATATCAAAGAGAACCCAAATTTGAACAGCATATCCTGTTTGTGTGCAACACGAGTACCAGGATATCCTGCCAATCTGATTGCATCCGCATCATGGCCAGAGCCAAGACAAAGACACTACCCACATGCAATTGGGTTAAATTATTTGAACTGCTCACCATTCGCTCCCTCGCACCTGCCTCTATCTCTCTCTCTCGACCCGTAGCTCTCAATTTCAATTGATGCTCTCTCAAATGTCAGCAAAAATTAAATGGATAAATTGCGATTCAAAGCTTTAACATAGCTGACTTTAAATGCGCATTAAATTTAGTCTTTGTATAGGGAACATCGTCGTGACATAAAGGTAATTTAAAGCACGAAAAAGCTCTTAAAGTGACTTGCACTTGTGAGAATTGCAGAGGAGAGCAAAGCTTAAAATGTATACAAATTTTTAATTTAGGTACATTTAAAATTTTTTTTTTTTATTTTCATTTATTTATTTATTTGCAATCTGTTTTTATAACAATAAGCAAATTGTTTAAATTACTATACTAACTAACTAATATGCCCGCTGCAGCACAGTTTGAATGAAAATATACATAAAGGTGCATCTCTATGTCAGTTCGAATTACACAAAAGCCACCGCCGACGTCGCGACATTTGCTGCCAGCTGCAATCAGGTTCAAAATGCAACCCACAAAAGGCACAAACAACAACAGCAAAAAATACCAATTAAACAAAATGTGAGCAACGGCACGTCTGCTGCATGAAACTGTCCTCCATAATAAACGTAGCGCGCAAACAAAAACAGCGAAAGAGCGAAAGAGAATTTAATGCCGGAGAGAGCCTGAAAACTGCCTGGAGAACTCGGAAAATTCTGGGGATACACTTGGTAGTGAGTCACGCCGTAATGGTGCGAATCGAGCAGCCAAGCCAACTATTTATAGCCGATTATGATTTGAGTGAATTATAGAATCGCAGTGCACACACGGTTTGTATAATAGAAATGTGTCAAGGCAACAGAATATATGATAGAATAGGTCAATTTGATTAAATGAATGTTTGCTGCGATTATAGAGACTTTTGTGGTGATTTTCCTAATCTTCCACATAAGGTATACGTAATATTCAGTAATATTCAAAAATATTCAACTGAATTTCTATGTGTATCTAATAATAATTCGGATTATAAATAATGTAGAAACCTTTTTCTAACTTTCCTGTCTATCAGATTATCATTTTTAAGTAACTATCCATTTAGTAATTTATGCTTGCCATAAAGCACTTTCATCTAGCACTGCTCCTAACTTAAAAGTTGAATCAGTTGATTGTTAATTAGTTTTAATTTTCCAAAACTATTCAGATAAATGACAACATAATATCTTCTCTTATATCTTATGCATCTATATAGACTTTTCAAAATACTAACTTTGACGGCAGAAACACACAAATATTATAAATCTCTATATTTGAGTTATTTTAAGTGCTTCTGTTGCTATGAATCTGGTGACTGCCCTGTGAATTGATTTGCCTATGTCACTTGCTGATAACAACTTTGATAACACTAGTCAACAAAACTGACATAATTTCTTTAGTTCAAGACTTTAATCTTACTTTTGCCATCCACAGCTTCGTAAAAGTCTTACAATATTTATGGCTGAGCCTGTGAGCTGTTGCATAGTGTAGTTTGCACACACAATTCCAGCTGAATAAACTACGCACACACACACACATGCACACACACACGGATAAGCCCTTGAAATTAAATTCGTATTAGTTGTACGGAAGGGTTCTTTATTGCAGCTCTGGGTAAATAAATGCGCTCAGCGTATCTTTTATTTATAAGATAAATCGTCGCTTAACTATTTATGTTAATGTGGCATTTCGAGACGATGCTAAAGCTCGTCAAAGGCAGTTTTGCTGCCGCTCGATTGGTCCACAAATTATGCACATAAACACACACACACACAGATACACGTGTGTGTGTGTACCTTAAGAGCGCATATATGGATACGCGCATACATAAGCGCATACGTGTATGTGTGTTAGCTTCATGCATAACTTTAAGTGCTCTCAATGGCTCAGTCATCATTGATTTTCGCTGAAAGTTTAATTGAGTCGTCATCGGCATTTTACAGCAGTTCAAGCACTGTGTCTGTGTGTGTGTTGAGTGTGAGATGCACATGCATTAATAAATATATCTGTGAATGTGGAAGCAGTTCAAAAATCTGCACAACGTGTGAAATTTTTTATGGCTCGCGAAAAAAAAATTGAGTGCGACGCGTGCTGCGGTGGCTGCATGTGGCGCCATCTGCCCAGCCCACTTAACAGCTGCACTACAGCCACAAATACATACATACACGCACACATGCATGCATACATACGTACATGCATTCAGCCGCGGCTACCACTTGAATACGAAAGCTCTTTCTCTTTTTTTGCTTTCTCACTCTCGCTCTCTGTCCCTCTCTCTGTTTCTCGCTCGCTCTCTCTCTATCTGTTCAACAATGTGGCGCTTAATTAAGCACGCGTGTGTCTGGCCGCCCTCTTTTCATAGCAAAGTGAGAGTGCGAGAGGGCGTCACTCTTGTTGCTGTTGCTGCAGTTGTTGTTGTTGTTGTTGTTGTTATAGCGCTTGCTTGTAATTGATTCTGAATAGGCAGCGAACGGGCGGTTGCATATTTTGTGATTTGTCTTCAATTATTCAAGCAGCAAGCAAACCTGCATTTCTTTTAACAATTAACTGCACTGCCATTGTGCCGTTATCAAAGACCCGCCACTTGACCCAGATGCCAGTGCAGCAAGGCCCTTTTGTCAGTAATGAAAGCCTGCGACTGGTTGCGCCCAGCTGTGCCGCACAACAGGTGGAACGGGTTTTCTTCTTCTTCTTTTTTATAGGGACCCACACACATACACTCATACACACTTATTTAAATAGACAAGTTGCGTAAATTGTCGTTTTGTACTTACAATATCAGCGATAATCGAAACGGTTTGGCGCTGGCAGAAATATATTTACACTTTGTTTTCTGGGATTGTAACAATTGAATCATCGGCTCGATCTTAGCCCGGCGGCATACATATGGATATGTATGTACGAATGTCTATGAATATGGGGGAGCAAAAGCACTCACTCACTGGCCGTAAATCGAATAATTTGATTGGAAATTAAATTTTATGGCCACACACTCGAAATGGCACTTGAAAGAACTCAATATATTTTTCACCTTGAGTGCGCGCACTTAGCCACAAAAAGCGCAAAAGGGGAAGCTGAATAGCAACAGCCGAAGCTGAGGCAGAAGCAGAAACAGAAACAAAAACGGCGACCGACCGACCGCACACAATAATAACAATAACAATGTTTGAGCAGCGACGCGCTCGCCGCAGTTACTGTCAATACGTAAAGGCAGACGCAGAAGAGCAGAGAAAAAAAACACGCGAGAACGATTCCGCGTACGGCAGCAGAAGAAGGCGATACACAAAAAAAAAATACGCTCAAAGCGACGTCAACAATTACGCCCCCGCGCCCACAAGCCGCTGTTGCAGCAGCGGTAGCAGCAGCAGCGCGACAACGCCAAAAGACAACTTTTGAGACACCGCTCTGGCCGCGGCAGAGAACGCCGACGTCAACGTCTGCGTCAGCGTGAACGCAAGCAAACAATGGTCTATTTTCAAATACGATTTTCACACATTTCCATGCGCTTTTCTGATCACGCCTCTATGCGCCGGTCAACCTCCTACAAGGCCGCACACTATTCCAATTAATTTAGACACGAATCGGCAGCTTAAAGATGATTAAAATCCGATTTTAAATTGCGATTATATTATTTTCGTTTGATTTCGCTTGCGTAGCGCTGCGCGATAAGCAAACCCGCGGCAAAGCGACACGCGACAACGATGAAGACTGACCGCAATGAGCAGACAACAAGTGTCAAAAGCATATGATCGTTGGACTTTTCAAAAGTCTGGCAATAATACTAACGTTAACATTACCAAATGAGCACTTGGCTCAACGGGTTGGGCAACGCTACTCATAAGCGATCAACAGTGGCAGCCTTCAGAGGCGGGCAATTTAAAAATAACATTAAAGCTTTAATCTCCTAAAATTTGAATTTCAGAAAATGCGCCGAGCATAGTTAATTTGGGGGGTGTCACAGGATTCATCACGCCACGCACACACTCACAGCTACATTTCCCGAAAGTTGCAAACAAAAACCGCTCGCAGCAATATGGCTGCTGCATTCGCTTATCGCTGGCTTTTGTGTGCGGCTGGCATTGTTAATGTGCTGCCGATTGGAGGACAAAGGCACACAGCTTCGGATAATCCCTCAACGTACAACATAGGCGGCGTATTGAGCAATTCCGATAGCGAGGAGCACTTTCGCACAACAATAGCGGTAAGCGTGTTTGTCTTTCCCATTCGACTAACGGGATTGCCAACACGATTTCTAATGTACATTTCCCCAACCGCAGCACCTCAACTTCGATCAGCAATACGTGCCACGCAAAGTCACCTACTACGACAAGACAATACGCATGGACAAGAACCCCATTAAGACGGTGTTCAATGTCTGCGACAAGCTAATTGAGAAGCGAGTAAGTATGAAGGCAAAGGCAGCTGGAACAAAATCTGCATTCCGGCTGGCAACAGGCAAATACAATTACCGCCCGCCCCAGCCAGTGTTGCCACCCCGCGTCGGGCCCCCTCTCACCTTCATTTTAATAATTCAAAAGGAAATGAATCGGAAATGAGTCGATGACAAACGGTAATTCGCCTGTGCATATCACATACACTCATTTTGCTCGTTGGCTCGTTGACTCGTTGGCTTGTTCGCCCGATTGCCTCTGCCTGAGATATTTGGGCCCTAAACGGAAGCCAATAAGATATTTCATATATAAAATATGTTTCAGTTCCCTCAGAACGAACTACTCTGTGCGATTTATGGACTCTGTCACATAAAAATCGTAGATAAAGGTACCTTTCAGTCGAAGGGCCCCTAAATTAACTCTGTTTAGAGCATTCTAAAGATATACTTAGGGTCCATTAATCATAAATAACTCAGCTGCGCCCCATTCGAATCAATTTGGAGAGCTCAGCGTGCAATTGTCATTTATCATGAAATTTGAACGGTGTGAACCTTTCATTAGGCACCCAGGAGAGGAGAACAAATCACAGTCAGCTCTCGGGCGGGTGTCGGGCGGCTGCTGCTGCCAGCAAATGATGCACATCTATTTTGGCAGTCAATTGCAGATCCTGGTGACGCCCAATTCGATTTACACTTCCGCTTGTCTAGCGATTGCCTCTGGCTGCCCCCGCTTCCTTTCCCCGTTTGCCTTCTGCATTGCTCATTTCCATTGATTTTGTGTCGCCCGGGCAGGTGTACGCCGTCGTCGTTTCGCATGAGCAAACCTCAGGCGATTTGTCGCCGGCAGCTGTGAGCTACACAACCGGCTTCTACTCGATACCCGTCATTGGCATATCCTCGCGGGATGCGGCCTTTTCCGACAAGAATATCCATGTCTCATTCCTGCGCACCGTGCCCCCCTACTACCATCAGGCGGACGTTTGGCTCGAGATGCTGAATCACTTTTTGTACACCAAGGTGAGCGAATGATTGGCCCACGTTATGGCGCGTTGACTCACGGAATTGTCATTGCCACCGACAGGTAATCATCATTCACAGCTCCGACACGGACGGACGCGCAATTTTGGGCCGCTTCCAGACCACCGCGCAGACCTACTACGACGACGTCGACGTGCGCGCCACAGTCGAACTGATTGTTGAGTTCGAGCCAAAACTGGAGAGCTTTACGGAGCACCTAATAGACATGAAGACCGCGCAGTCCAGGGTCTACCTCGTCTACGCCAGGTAAACCAATACACCTCCCAGCGGAAGCGATTCATGACAGCGCCTGAATTATTGCCCGAAAGTATGCCACGCTTTAGGTCGAGCACATAAGACCTGCCATGAATGAAAAATATAAAATATTGGCAGCTTACCAAAGATATATTATTCGTACTCCCAAGTCAGACGCATCAAGATGAAGAAGTAATTCGAATTCAGTTTTAAATTTAAGGCTGGAATAACACTCATATACCATAAATGACTGAATATCCCATTTACTATATACAGCTATGTTCAGTAGAATGATAGCGCACTGAA
Source organism: Drosophila pegasa (assembly GCA_035046225.1). NCBI lineage: Eukaryota > Metazoa > Arthropoda > Insecta > Diptera > Drosophilidae > Drosophila > Drosophila pegasa. The sequence goes on along the minus strand of JAWNOD010000398.1, from coordinate 13,695,549 downwards.
AGCACTGAATGTTGGACATCACAATTTAGTGATAAACACAATATTTTCGACAAAATTTGATGCAATTATTAAGTTTAACATCTATTCTTATTAATTAGATGCTTTTTTGTTACAAACTTAGGATATGTGCACTTCAGGGCCTGAGAAGGAGAAAACTCCTAAAATTGAGCTGTTCACAAGAACGATAGCAGTTACCGAAAATAGAAAAAAAATTAGAAAAAACCTATTTAACATTACTCTAACTTCATATATTATGTTTTACACATATGCTTTAGTCTAATACTTAAATATAAATCCGTTATGTTTCACTACGACTTTGCATTTGCATTGCATGGATTCGATGAGGTCCTGGCACCGTTTCAGAGCAATTTGGTGCCACGCCCCCTAAATTACTTGCCGCAATCGATGGATTTGTAGCTTCCACAACTCTTATAACATCCCCACACAGGTTTTCGATAGGATTCAGATCCGGGGTCAGAGCAAGCCATGCCATAGGGTCGTTTTTTTTTTATACAAACCACTATTATGCGAAAGGACTCGTATATTTCGGGTCGTTATCCTGCTAGAAAGTCCATTTAAAAGGCATTCTACAATTGGCAGATGCTAGCACTATATTTGCAAATAAACGGATGTAGACATTTATGCCCATTATTCGAGTAACACACATGGGTTGTACTACATCCAACATACGGAAGATGTGCCCATATCATAATGCTCAGACCTTCGTACTTAATCATTCAGTGCGCTATCATTCTACTGAACATAGCTGTATATTCCACCATCAACTATCAACTACCCCTGTATACTTTGATCCATCTGATATCCGCTAAACTCAGCTCCGCTTATTATAAGCATAGCCATTATGTCCATATCCCCAGGCTCATTAAGAGAAACTCTTGTATTCTATATGCACGCAGCACCGAGGACGCTCAAGTGATATTCCGCGATGCTGGCGAATACAATATGACTGGCGAGGGACATGTGTGGATTGTGACGGAGCAGGCGCTGCATGCGAAGAACACGCCGGACGGAGTGCTTGGCCTGCAGCTGGAGCATGCCCACAGCGACAAGGGACACATTAGGGTAAGTGGAGTGTGGGCAAAGGGAACTCTGCCGAATGAGTTGAATTATTCATTGCTGTTGTTGCCGGCCTGCCGGCTTGCAGGACAGCGTGTATGTGCTGGCCTCGGCCATTAAGGAGATGATTTCGAACGAGACCATTGCCGAGGCGCCTAAGGACTGCGGCGATTCGGCAGTCAACTGGGAATCAGGTGAGCATTTAGCACATGGCAAGCAGCACAGGGAAGCTCATTAATGCAATATTAAACGCGCATCGCAGGCAAACGACTCTTTCAGTACCTGAAGAGCCGAAATATCACTGGAGAAACGGGCCAAGTGGCGTTCGACGACAACGGGGATCGCATTTATGCCGGCTACGATGTGATCAACATACGGGAGCACCAGAAGCAGCACATCGTGGGCAAGTTCAGCTACGACAGCGTGAGTGAATCTATTGATCTGACCAGAACTCTGATCGCCTAAGACCCTAAGACTTCTCAATTCGCAATTTAGTTGAAGGCCAAAATGCGCATGCGCATCAACGACAGCGAGATCATTTGGGGCGGCAAGCAGAGGCGCAAGCCGGAGGGCATCATGATACCCACGCACCTCAAGGTGCTGACCATAGAGGAGAAGCCGTTTGTCTACGTGCGCCGCATGGGCGACGATGAGTTCCGCTGCGAGCCCGACGAACGGCCCTGCCCGCTGTTCAACGCCAGCGATGCGACAAGTAAATGCCCTAATCCTCTCGAGGAACCAGGCTGATCTCACTGAACTGTTTGTTCTGCTTGCAGCCAATGAGTTTTGTTGCCGTGGCTACTGCATCGATCTGCTGATTGAGCTCTCCAAGCGCATCAATTTCACCTACGACCTGGCCCTCTCTCCGGATGGCCAATTCGGGCACTACATCTTGAGGAACAACACGGGCACCATGACGCTGCGCAAGGAGTGGACGGGGCTCATAGGAGAGCTGGTCAATGAACGTGCCGAGTAAGATCTAGTGCCTACACTCAGAGAGCGAATGATCCTTTCTGGAGTAAGAAATTAGATCCTATACAAAGATCCTTAGTTGTTTCTCTGAGTGTAGCTGTTGTCCTTTAGCTTTCAGAATTTACTTTGAGGTTTCTATATTTTCAGCATGATCGTCGCACCACTAACCATAAATCCGGAGCGTGCTGAGTATATCGAGTTCTCGAAACCATTCAAATACCAAGGCATTACAATACTCGAGAAGAAACCGTCCCGATCGAGTACTCTTGTGTCTTTCTTGCAGCCATTTAGTAACACGCTATGGATCTTGGTAATGGTGTCGGTTCATGTTGTGGCGCTCGTGCTCTATCTGCTGGACAGGTGCGTAATAGTTGAATGATGTAGCAAGACAACAAATAGAGTCTAAGTCCCAGACACACACCCTAATACCGATTGAGTGATGGCTTGGACATGGGGCTCGTTGCATTTGACGGTTAAAGGTCAGCGAGCACAGCGAACATCCTCTCGTATCGTCACATCCCCCAGACATCACTTAGCCATGGTTTAGCCAGCTGGACAATCAAGCATACGTTCGTTCTAACTAACTGATTCTCTAACACTCAGATTCTCACCGTTTGGACGCTTCAAGCTCTCGCACTCGGACAGCAACGAGGAGAAGGCGCTGAATCTCAGCTCCGCCATTTGGTTCGCCTGGGGCGTGCTGCTCAACAGCGGCATCGGCGAGGGTACGCCGCGCAGCTTCTCGGCCCGGGTGCTGGGCATGGTCTGGGCCGGCTTTGCCATGATCATAGTCGCCTCCTACACTGCCAACTTGGCCGCCTTCCTCGTGCTGGAGCGGCCCAAGACGAAGCTGAGCGGCATCAACGATGCCCGTCTGCGCAACACCATGGAGAATCTGACGTGCGCCACGGTCAAGGGCTCCTCGGTGGATATGTATTTCCGGCGCCAGGTGGAGCTGTCGAACATGTATCGGACCATGGAGTCCAACAACTATGTCACGGCCGAGCAGGCCATTCAGGACGTGAAGAAGGGGTAACTGAAGATCGCTTCGCGTCTTTGTTCACCATATAGCTGAAATAGTCGCATGATTTTGCCACTGCAACTAGCAACAACTCCAACTAACTACAACAACAATAACAACGATACTCACTCTTCACTCTGTCCACTCAACTCAATATCTACCACTCTCTTTTTCTCTCTTCCCCTTTTAAATACTTATATATCGCTCTCTCTTACTCTCTCTCTCTCTCTCTCTTTCTCTTCAGTAGCCGTAGTTATCGTACTCATAGTCGTATCGTACCCGTATTTAAAAGAAATCTTTAAATCTTTCTCTAAAAAAAATAAAGAATTTTATCTATTTTATCCTATTTGTTGTACGACTGAAACTACCTTAATATTACCTCGATTCTAACATATGCAAACCTTCGTTTGCAGCAAGCTAATGGCTTTCATCTGGGACTCCTCCCGCCTGGAGTACGAGGCTTCCAAGGACTGCGAGCTGGTCACTGCCGGCGAGCTCTTTGGACGCAGCGGCTATGGCATCGGCCTGCAGAAGGGTTCGCCCTGGACGGACGCCGTGACACTAGCCATACTCGAGTTTCATGAGAGTGAGTTGATCCATCAAATCCCTGAGACAACTCATCAATTATTTCCTGCACAGGCGGCTTCATGGAGAAACTGGACAAGCAGTGGATCTTCCATGGCCACGTGCAGCAGAACTGCGAGCTGTTCGAGAAGACGCCGAACACGCTGGGCCTCAAGAACATGGCGGGCGTCTTCATCCTGGTGGGCGTGGGCATAGCCGGAGGCGTGGGTCTCATCATCATCGAGGTTATCTATAAGAAGCATCAGGTGAAGAAGCAGAAGCGCCTGGACATAGCGCGTCACGCAGCCGACAAATGGCGCGGCACCATTGAGGTGAGTCCCGTGGCAACAGCTGACATGGAGAGCTAATCCGTCCTGATCTCCGATTTGCAGAAACGCAAAACAATACGCGCCTCGCTGGCCATGCAGCGGCAGTACAACGTGGGACTGATGGCCAGCCATGGGCCGGGCACCATCAGCCTGGCAGTGGACAAGCGTCGCTATCCCCGTCTGGGCCAGCGTCTGGGACCGGAGCGCGCCTGGCCGGGCGATGCGGCCGACGTGCTGCGCATACGACGGCCCTACGATCTGACCAAGTCGGGTCAGCTAGGTCTGGGCAAGACACGGCCCCAGCAGAATCCATTGCCACCGCGCTACTCGCCTGGCTACACCAGCGACGTCTCGCACCTGGTCGTATAAGTTAACATTTTGGAAACCAAACGAATGCAAAGAGATTATTATTAATGTTATCCATGATTTTATATATATATATATATCTTATTGCTCATTACCTGACGATTTACAAGCCAAGCCAAGCCAATCGAGGGCGCTGGTCATGCATAAGTTAGATTAAAAATTTATAAATATATATATATATTATATTTTGCCAAATTAGAACTTATTTATTTATACACGCTTGCTGCATTCAATGAGATCAAGAGATTATCTGCCATAATCAAATGCGTCTGGCGTATTTATATATATATATATGAATGTATTGTTATATTGTCGGCATTCATTTGATGGAAGTTAAGTTTGTGTAGTTTGTGTAGATGAGAATAAGAATTTGTTGAACTCGATGTCGAATTGACCTTAAATGCTTATTGCTATCTAACTCTATGTATGCCCGCTTTAGCTTTAGCATATCTCCCAAATCTTAAATATCAATATCTATCTAACTAACTACTAACTGTCTGTTGCTATCTGTGTAGATCGAATTGTGCTCCATATGAATACCCACCCATTGATACAAGGTGTACTAACGATACTTGAATTTGAAAAAGATTTTTCACAACAAAAAGCTCCGATTTTCAAGATATACGAATACGATTTATACACTTCACAAGAAATCTTTATACATTGTAAACAGCAGAACAAACTTGCGAACAGCTGTCGATTGTTGGTTCTTTTTTCGTTAATTGGCTGGGTTTATTAATCAGATCCATTCGGCAAGCCAACAACTGGAATGCGGCACCTAAACAAGCAAGCGCCATAAAGAATAATTCGAATAATTAAATGTGAAATTAAGACACAAAAAACAAAAAGAAAAAAAACCTTCAAAGTCATTCAAATAACATACATCAAATGTCTAACTAATCTTAAGTGTGAAAGTTAACAGCATAAATGTGAATTCAAATAAAAAAATACAAAAAAAAAAAAAAAAAAAAAAAAACATTCGAGCTACTCAAATAGGTGGACACAGAATTTTAAGTGTTTTGAATGTGTAAACTATTTATGCCAAAGCCACACCAAAGCGAATCAAATAAATGAATATTTAATACAATTGCAAGACTCTCGACTTTTTTGCTTCCTACACACTCAATCACCGTTGATTGACGCGCATTTCCTTTTCCAATCGAGGCACCTTTAACAATAAACAATTTTACGCTATTCCCCGTCTGGAATGTATTAAAGAAATTGAATATTTGCGATAGTGAACATTTATTTTCTTTTTATATTTGGGCCGCTCTTCAATGCATTTATTTAAATCCAAACATTCCAATCAATGATTGACAAGCTAAATGAATATTTTCCGCCTTGGCAACAATGATGATTGATGGCTTTATTCATTTGTGCTTTGATTTATTGAAAATTATTTATATATATACACATACATATATATCATATATGACTCTTAAGAACTACACATATTTGTTATATACATAATATATAACATATATATGTTGCTCCTCAGATTCATAGGAACACAAATCATTTTAATTTGCAAATATTCTATATATTAATTTATAGTGAATATTTAATAAAACTGTCTCGAGAATGCCTGTAAAGCAGGACAAGCCAGCTGGGCCGTTCTAGCTCGGTCTCTCTGTATGTTGCCCCGTCTCACAAGCTGCGTCGCCCTACTTATCCCTACTCATCCCTCTATAAAGCAGGACAGTTAACCTGCGTTGATCTAGTCCTCTCTGCTTGCATGTGGATCGACGCAGCTTGTCGTATATAGACCTGTCTGTCTGTATGTCCTATTTAGCCGTGTATCATGCCTACTTTTGGCTCTGACATAAAACACAAAGCAAAAAGTTAATTTGCAGTAAGACACTTAACTAGTCATCGAATGATAACAGCTTAATCAATGTTAACAGTAAAGCTGTAGGCGGCTATCTGCCGAATAGCAACGGCCTTGGCAGTGACCCAGTCTGCACCAGATTTAGTTAGTTCACCTTATCGACTTATGCAAGCCAGAGACAATGCAGTTGAAGAGTCCTTCTGACTCGAGACCGTAAGACCAATATTAATTAATCAAACACTCGGTTAGCAAGATAAACACGTAACTGCCATAAGTTCGTATTCATATAACCTTTGTTTGTATAAACCTGAAACTACCGTTAAGCTCTTGAAGTTGACCCTTTTGAACAAGTTTTAAATAAAACAAACACAAGAAGTACAATAAAAATAAACTCGAACATGAACAAAGTAAATGAATGCAAGAACGACTTCTCGAGAAAGTCCCCAAGAAAAAAAAAGAGAGACATTGAAGAACGCAGGTACGTAAATCACCGGAATGCAGAGGAAATAGGTCACTGCAATAAGTAAAAATATTACTCCCGGAATTAGCTGACTTTGCTATACCCTACTCTAGCGAATAGGCAAAACATGAAAGCAGGATATTTGCACTATATTAATACTCTTTATTCACGCATTTATATATTAGATAGCGGATGAATCGGGTCTTCTGCATTTGTAGGTATAGTAGATTCTACCCGAGTTCAAACGTTCACTGAACATTTTTACACTAATGAACAGAAAGTAATTACAATATATATATACAATGGTTATGTGCACGTGTAAAACTGATTCGGGGGATAAACCTGTCTGAAAATGTTGAATTAGTATAATTAAGGTAGCTTAGCAGTGGATTATTCATATTATTGTTTTATTTATGCGTATATTATATGCATTACTATTTAGTTTATTAATTGTCACACTTGCCGCACCACAGCCAGACGACGGCAACAAAAACAATAGCTGCCAGGCAACCAGCCAAGCAGCCAGCCAACTGAATAACTGAGCAGCAGGCCGTCCAGACGAGCCGGCGCTGAGCGAGTTGTAACTGCAACGAAGCGGTTTGAATCGGACCCATTAATGACTGGGTGATGCTTCGTTAGCCGACTTGCAAAAGCAAAAACAAAAAACATGAAATAACGCTTTAATCGAAGTAGAACTCGACTAGGAGTTACCCTGTCCAGAAAGAACAGCTTTAAATTGCTTCTATTTATATGAATATACCACTTTATATAGTCGAGCTCCCGAAAGAGACCTAACTTGTAAAAGAACATACTTATTGAATATACTTCAACTTTCATATTATATATAGATATAGATAATATCTAAATAAGTAATTATATTGAAATATCAATATTTAACAATATTTTAAGAATTTTATAATATATAAAGTATATAATGTTAATTTATTGCATTTGATGTAGGAGAATTATATATGCGACGTACATACGGACAAGAGTTGCAGTCATAAATATTTTTTTCACAATCTATATGTGACTTGCATCCTTTTGTCTGCACAAAATGTATATACCCTAACTTGTGCACTTGCAATGGCTACAGGGTATTTAAAAAATAACTTTAACTCAAATGAATTAACTGAGTTGAGGCAGAGACCACAACAAAAATCCCCATCACAGGCGCCCAGTCGAAGTCCAGATTGAAATGCAGCCTATGGATCAGCCATTTGCTAAATTCTAAGCTAATAATAGTTAGTTTACACACACGAATTAAAACTTGAATTCATAATTGAGCGGAATGAGTCAGATTTTTGATATTTAATTTATTTTTAATTCTCATGAAATTTGAATATTTTTCGTTTGTGATTTCCCAATGTCATAAAAAGTATTTGTATACAGTTAAATATTATATATTTTCATATTCAATTCACCATTGTTACAAATGTATGAATGGATTTGTAAGTGATACAGCTAGAAGTCTAATTAGAGTTTTATATATATGTATATAGATAAAATAATTTTTTTTTTGATTGCTTAGAATATTTTATGATTTATTTTCTGCAAAAAAAAAAAAACATTTTAGTAAATAAAAAATGCTTGAAGTATTTATAATAATAATAAATATTTATTAAATATCTAATATTTATATTTTATATTTATGTTGATATAATCTCTCTCGCTCTCTAATTGCATACCATGTAATTTTCTCCCCTAGTAACTATTATGACCTATCGCAGTAGACTTCAAAAAGTATGCTACAATCAAAGTAAGTAATAAAACATAAGAAACAATTAGTTAAAGGAGAATAGTATAGTTTAATAATTCAGGAAAGATACTTAAATGCCTTCTCATGAAAGAATTACGACCTGTCATGGAGCTCGGGGTAAGAAAATGAAACGCTCTGTTGAGAATTGCTTTGGTCTGACATTTCACTTTCAGTTGTTGATCTAGACGCAACAATGTTGTTGTTTGCCTAAATGGTTAACAGGGGGGGCAGAGATATCTTCATGGGACTACTAAGTGACTGTATAAACAGCGATCCATGCTCATGCTGGCAAGGAATTCAATTGACATCAGGCGATTCCATTTAAACTTCCAGCCGCCGCATGGACAGACATTAATAATTGAAATGACAAAGGCTCTGCTCTCTGTGGAAGCGATTGTATCTAGATACTTGTCGATCTGTGCGGAAATGTGGCTTCGCTTGGCGCTGGATGCGCCAAATTGAAACCTTTTCAAAGTGGTATAAAGCAGTTAATTCAATTAATGATCGAGTGTGAAATAATTTTTGATAATTGTAATTGTTATTGTATTTCGTATGCGTAAACGTGGTCCGAAAAGCCGCAGCTAATTGATAGATGCCGACATTGTCCAATGTGTGAGCACGCGACCCTCACTCCGATATCGAGACTGCAACCAAACCAAAATTGCCATGAATGAAACGCTCAACATCTATTGGCCACATCAAGATGTAGATATAGAGATTCTTACAACCTCACCAATTAGCCAATGTGCCAAGTGTTACACAATACGATCGACTTGTCAGCTAAGCATTTCATTTGCGCTGTAAAATAATCAATTTGTCTGTTTCACGAACTGTTGACGCTATTAATTAGACGAATTTAACCCTTGGCTCGCTAGATACTGCTCCCCACGTGGCTTCGCACCCGGGCCTGTCACCAGGTGCTAATCAATGAGTGTCAATTGAACCGCTTGCAACAGGTTGGGTTTGGTTAGGATTACCTTGATTTCCACAGAAGGTTAACTTGGATGTGTTTCACTAAAAAGCAGCAGCCCTTGTCCCCCCCTTTCCCCCCTCAAAAAGATGACCTATCCCAAGAAATATGTGTTTACTTGCGCCATATTTAGACGTTGCCAAACATATTTACATGCGGTACATCAAGTTTATCAACTAAATTCTTTGATCGTATATCAAAACTAAAGCTTTATCTGACTTATGACTGCAATAATTATAAAAATAAAAATTGTGTACATAATGATAAAATAATAACAACAAACGGGTGTATTGCTGACCATAGAAAACAACTTAGAAATACCCTGTAGAAAAAAAATAAAATATATATTGCCTCAAATGACATTCAAGTTAAAACAAGTGCCAAACTCTAACTGAAATTTTAAGATATATTTCAAGCTAATATTAATTCAGGAAAATACCCATTGAGATAGCTTCGCCTATGCCACATTTTCTACAGGGTATTTCGCTGCGATAAAATCAAAGCATTCATCCAATGCCAATTACAATAATTGAAGCAATTCGAATTTTATTAGTCCCCGTTCGTAAACAAATTAAGTTTATAACTCTAAACAAAATATAAAACAAAATTTGCCGCTTGGCATCTTTGAAGCCGAAAATGAACGAAGAATAACCTTTGGAGGCGCAAATCAAGAACCGCAAATAGATGCAAAGTATCGAAATAGGAATTGATGGGGGAATTGGGCAACAATTGAATTATGCCAACAAAAATAAACAATAAAGCACTCGTCTGTAGTATAGTAGATGTCTAGATATTTCTACTACATATATCGATTCTTAATCATATATGGCTAGCTGTTGGGGGCATTCTAAGCATATGGGCTTTGCCGTAGAAACAAGCTACATAGTAATTCCTGAGTTGAATGCCTAAAAAGAAATTGAAATCGTATCGAAATGTGAAAATTATAAACAATGTGTAAACTATTAATAATTGGCATGAGAAATTGGCCAAATACCCGCGCCGAATAAGTGTGAAAAATACATCGTAAATGTGAGCACGCATTTGGATATTTATATATTTATTACTAAAACACGTGAACCATACGTTTTTATTCATTTATTAATAAACTTTTACGGTTCTCCAAATAGCTGCTAACCATTTTATGTATTATTATATATATATAGTTGTTAGATAAGTGTAATTATTTGCAATTACACTGCAATAAAAAACTAATAAGGGAAATATTAATAGCAACAATATGTTATTATATTACAGCTTCTAACAGTTCAACCCTGCGTATGAGCAATATATGAATACCCTCGACTGTAGTCCAATTGGGGTATTTCTGCTTGAGCCCCTTTGCCACGTGCAGTGCAGGGATTAAAAAGAAAAAGATAAGATACTATCCATACATCTAGTCTACCTTTACCTGTACTACAATGAGATCAGCTCAGCTTTTCATATTTTCTCGCGCTGTCTAGTAGACACGTTGATCTGCCTAAACATTGTCTGGAACTCAAGAACATTTCGGTTCGTTAACCCAACGCGATCAAATGACTAGGAATCAAACGCGTAATTAAAACTAGTTATTAGACTCACCAAAGGGCTACAGCAAACTTGTTTACAAAAATTTAGAATATATTGGAAAATTTCCTCGAATGGCGCACAAAGAGCACATTCAAAAATATTTCTAAAGAGAGCGCCACAATAAAAAAAAAGGAAAATAAAGAGAATTGGAGTGGGCACACACGAAGGGGCCAGCAGTATTAGCCAGCAGCTGCTGTGTCAGTAAGGTAATATGGCTAACACGAGAACCTCTTTATTCTCTGTGCGACAAGACGCTCCGTCGGTTGGTCTTTTTCGGCTTCGATCGGTGAACGGGAACAATAAGGCGAAGAGTAACTTTCATATATTTAAGCAGCCGCAGCAGCAGCAGCAGTAGAAACTCTTTGCTCTTGTGCTTCGTTTCGTTTTTATTTGAAGTGTAACTGCCTTTCGGCTCGGCTGGCAACAAGTTGCCAGCCAATCAAACCAGATAAAACCGATTTTAATTCGATTAAAGAGGTTTTCGCTACGCTCTTTGGCCAGATTGTAGTTGTTGCTGCTGCTGTTGTTGCTGTTGTTGCTTTCTGGGTAGTAAAGATGTTATGAACTGGTGAGTGCGATAGTGCTGGTGCGACTTGAGTGTCGGCATCGCATTGTTACGAATTAAGTAAACAAAGGAAAAACAAGCTAATAGCAGCCATAAGCAACTCAAAGGGGAAATTGTTAATAAATCCGACTAAAAATTGTCAAAAAACGCGCAGGTCAAAAATTAACAAATGTTGCTGCAATTAGTATTATTAGCAGCGCGCCTAAAATACCACAAATATACCAGCAGACCGCTGCCAACAGGTCCTGCCACACGAGCGTGCATCGATATAATTAACCACTAAATGCTGGGCACACTACCAGCAATTGCTGTTAATGCAAATGTGTAACAGTAATGTTGACTTTACTTTTATTCTCGGTGAGATTAATACGTCGCTGCTGCTGCTGCTGCTGCTTCTACATTCTCAACAGAGAGCGGCGCCACCGCTGTTAGCACTACACGCGTGTTGAAATTCAGCTGGGAGCAAACAAACAAAAAACACTTGTTGGAAACTCACCACACTCACTCTCACACACAGGCGCGCTGCGCTTATTCTTACGCTATACGTATTTGATTGGTAATCAAGCGAAAGCCGTAGCAGCGCACAGTCCGAATGGTGTCCATAATCAAAAAACCATAATAATCCAACGGCAAACACTTGACAGCGCTCAAACGACGTGCGACAGTCAGCGCGTGAAGTTGTAAGCTGTAACCGGCGCGTACAGCATTTCGTTAGCCGTCATACGCAAAGTGCTAAATAACGTCAAGCCCAGCGATACGATACGATACGATACGTATTTCCCCGCTATGCTTATAGAGTTTAGTTCGAGTGCCACGCGTTAAATATATGACAACATTTTCGATTTGTTATTAAACGCTGCTGAAACTTCGTCGTGTGCACGTCGGTCAAACGGCCGCTCGAAGCTCCTTTCAAAGGTCCTGCTCGGTCCTCGAGTGCAATGCAAATGTGCGCGCTGAATAACAATCATCTGGCTTAGTGCATTAACAGTTAACAGCAACCAGTTAAAAACAATAAAATTCCCAAAAAAAAAAAAACCAACAAAATATAAGTTGAATCATCAGCAGCAACAGCAATTCATAACAATGGCAGATCGTTTTCAGATCTCGAAGGTTAATGGCAGTGCCAATGTCAATGCCGCTTTCGACGCGGAACCTGGCTGCGCAGCCCATGCGGAGACGCCCTCAAATGGTGCCGCCACAATGGGCGCCGATGCCGCCGGCCACGCCCACGACAACCATCTGCAGCCCAAAGCGGCAGAAGGCGGCGAACCTCGTCGGACATCGCGTCTATCCTTCCGCGGCTTTGGCCAATTCCTGCGCAAGTCCGACACCGAGCGCAAGTTCAGCCTGGCGCAGCTAACAAAGTGAGTGATCCAATATGTATATACATATATATATAATATGTTATTCTATATCTAGAGTGCATTCGGTATTTGTAAAATGTTTAATGCGCCGTGTCAAAAAAATGTCTGGGATTTTTTCTCGTGAAGAAATACATTTAGAAATGATAGCTTTTCATTAAAAAAAAAAAAATAATTTCATGAATGCCAAATAAAGATTCAGTCATTTAAGTTACAATTTTTGTTTAGTTAATTTTGCATACTGTTTATAATTATAGCTAGTAAAATACGCCGAGCTAATTGAGTTTTTACTATTTGCCATATAGCTAATGGAACGCAATACATTCATGAGTGCATTTTTCTACTAAAAAAACAACATTAATAGCTAAATATATTGCTATCTTTCGAATAGTATTCGGTTATACGGAAAACGAGTGTAATAACATTTTTACAATTTTAGTGAACCTCAATTTGTTAATCTTTTGTTATTGTTAACAATTTGTTGTGCCATAAATTCGTTTCTTGATTTCAATGATATCACTAATAAGTACATATAAATGTGTGGATGTTATATATTTGTCACCTGATAAATATTAAATGATTACATTTTCAGTCTTTTCTAAGAATTGTTACCATTAATCAATTATCAGTAAGCGCGATTTAGTAAAGTTAAGCAAGTCATATAACAGTAGGTAGATCTATTAAAAAATTAATTATCCAAACAGTGCACTAACATGCATATTAATTGCACTACAATCAATTTATATGCTCGCTCACGAGCTGAATGGAGTATATTGCCTTATATTTATATTTGTATAAAAGATATAATCAGCGCTAAGGGCATGCGTTTTACAACGGAAATCCACAAATTTTGCAAATAGATTGCTATTGACCTTTGTCGCATTCGCTGTTGACTTCCTCTATAGATTAACCGTATCTAATTGAAATACATGGAACTTTAATAAACTTCTTTTTGTTTTTAAACTGTGACCGAATATTATGTATTTGCTTAAGCCCGACTGAAATGACTTTACATGCTTGTGCCCGTTAATAGACTTTTTAGCCTTTTTATTTTTTTATATATACAATGCTTACACAATACGATGTGTGACAGATGCATTGCCAAATAATTTGCTTGCAAATTGCTCTAGTCGAGGGTATCCGACAAGTAAATACCCAGCACATTTTGAGAATGATACATAATAAAACAAAAATGTTGTATATATCTTTTAAAAAATATAAACTTTTTATAAATGAAAGTGAAAAATGTGTATAGGGTATATAAAGAGAGCACAAAAGCTCACTCAAACAAAGCGAAGCAACGCATACGAAATGTGAATAAATATTTAAATGAAGTAAATTGTTAAAACACAAACATAAAATGACACAAACAAAATGAAAGAAAAAATAAAAAAAAAACAGTGGAAAGGAAATTAATGTTTTTATTTGTAAAACTTGAATAAAGATTGCTTTACTTTTTTTTATTTATTATTATAAAAAAACTTCAATTGTTTTTCATTTAGGCCAAATTAAGTGTACCATAAAGCGCAAAGTTAACGAAATAAAATATAAATCGCTTCTAAACTCATGTTCACGTGATGCTTAGTCTCCTACAATGTGAACAGATTACATTTGAATATAAAAAAATCACAAAAATTAAAATACATTATAAAGATAATTTTTTAATAGGCTTGGTAATTATAGAGAGTTTGACTAGCTAAAATTAGAGATGAAAGATTAAAGCATGTGAGAATAAACTGCGATTATTCAGGTTTACCTAAGGCTTGTGGAGGTGAGCCACTAAAAAGCTGAACATTTGCTTGGATTTCCATGAGGAACAGGTTAAATCATAAGTGCGTAGATACTCTGTAATAATTTGCCAATATTCTTGTTATTATTTTCTGGTTTTATTATGACGTAAGAACCCGAGATTTACTTTTGGGCTTAATAAGCAAAACAATACAAATTAATCGAGCTATGGCGCCCTTTATAAATTATTTTGGTATGATCTAAGATCTGAAGTGTGTAGAGTAGAGGAGAGACAAGAAGATAAAAGAATATAATTTAATATAAGAGAAGAAATGTGGTTAGAGAAGAGATATGATTAGATAATTTAATATAAGAGAAGAGATGTGGTTAGAGAAGAGATATGATTAGAAACTAAGAGAGGAAAAAGAGAATAGAGGAAAAAGAGAAGAGATAAAAGGAAGGAGATGGAGAGGAAGGCAAATAAGAAAAAAGCGAACAATACAATAATACAAAATAAAAGAAAGGAATAAATTAAAAAAAAAATAAATAAAAACAAGATAGGAATGAAAGGATAAATGCAGACAAAGAAGGGAAGAAAGAGAAGAAAATATTTAATTTTCAATTTTGAAAATGATCGTAGTTAAATATTGACTTCATTTTGCAATAGTTGTATATCTCTGCTAGACAAAAGGACATACTTATATAAATTCTTTTAACTCCCTTTCCCATTTCCCTCAATTTTATTAATTTTACACATTTATTCAGTAATTTTCAAATCGAAAAAAAAAGTATTAGTCATAGTCAAGATGAAGAAGAAATCGTAAGCACATGACAGGTCAGCATTTCAACCCTCGGGCCAAGATCAGTTTAATCAAATAAACAAATTAGCACAAATATTCCATTTGGATAGCGATTGCTGCTTGCGATGTTTTTACGCTTTCCCAAGAACGAAATCGTGAAGATACTGCGAATTAAATTCAATTAAAAACATGCCAAGAAGCCGTCCAAGAAACTAAATGTAAGCATTCAATTTTGTGAATGAAATGCGAACATAAATTCAATTTTGAAAACTTTGCTCTGGGCAAACAAGTTACATCAGCAACGTCCGAGACGAGTCGAGGCAAACCAATAATAAAAATAAAAAAAAAAACTAATATTGGAGCGAAGCTGGAAAACTGAATTGGCAACTAGTTCTCAAAGTCACTCAACTCGGTTAGCATCGCCACCTTGCATTGATATACATATGCGCATATGTATATTTAATTGGGGAAAAAGCCAAGCAATTTGTACCCCACATAACTCTCAACAGGATGGGTCTGTGTCGATGCGGTTTGGGAGTTGATGGGTTCATGTGCTGATGACTTGTGTGTGCCAACAACAAATTAGTCATTGGCAGTTTCCAAGACTTCTATGTGTGATATCATGGCACCGTGAGCAGCAGTAAACGAAGTCAATTGATCGAGCCAAACGGACAGCGGGACGGACGAACAGACTGAAGAGCTCTCTCTGTGGCTGAGTTGCTCTTCCATATTTCTTCATCAATTGTACAACTAAATCATACTAGCTAAATCTCAACGAAACCGCCGCACAGCCAATAGATCAATATACACACACTCTCACATACTTACATATACACACACACACACACATCTGTTATACAGTTACGAACTGCAACGAGAATTGTTTATTTTGTATCTTTTGGATGCGCTGCTGCTGCTACTGTTGCTGCTGCTGCTGTCACTGTTGGTGTCTGCCTGTTGAATTAGAAATTAAAAAATCAAAATGAATAATCTGAAATACTTTCTGTACTTTACAAAATATTGGCATAGATCTTATATGTATGATTATTATAGCAATACTCGAGCAGTCAAACAGCTCCAATTCCATTCATAAGATATAAGTGAATAGTTTGTAGTGTAATATGGTATTCATATCCTTATAAGTACCTAAAAATAGGCATAATCCATTATATTAAAATTTACATTGGGTTGCAATTTATTTAGAAAAAAAATGCATTACAAAATATCTGCAATAAGTATGCAACAGAAAAGCTTATATTAAAAGTCAGGCAAATAAAACGAATTAAAATATATAAATATAGTAAATAAAGATCAGTTTCGTAAACAGATATATTTATATATATACATCTCTTTTAATATATCCGTATTCAGTCTAGATCGCCGATCTGCCTTTTGTTTCGATCGTTCGATTTCATTACAGTTCATTCTATACTATAGTATAGCGAAACGTTGGGCATCTTAAGCATTTAAATTATCTTTGGCATTGGAATTGATGTTTCTGTTTTCTTTTTGCCATCAGTAAATATACATAATCAATGAATGGAAAGAGTCTGGTCACGACGGTGGGCGGAGTGATTTTCCCTGCCGAGCCAGACAAAAACAGATCAATAAGAACCAGAAGCAGCGCAGAAAGAGATAAAATAAAAAAAAAATTTATAGAACGTAGGGCGATTTTTCATCAACTTATGAGCATTTCTCCAAGCGTGGCCCGCCCCTTGGCCACCTTGACCAATTCGCTTTTCCCATTTCAGCGTGTTTTATTATAATCTTCTTCTGCCTTTTCGGTTGTTTTATATTTCGACTTTTTTGTTCTTTTATCGAGTACGTATTTTTGCGGCTCTCTAGTTGGTATTTGCGCCTCGCAAGCTGCGGGCTACATTCATGCTGCCCGAGTCGATATTAATTCTGATGCCGTTTCATCAGTATGAACACCTTTTCATATTCCAATTACACAAGCAATCGATACTAATTCACTTTTCTCTTTCCATTGTTACAGGGAAACGCTTCCGCGCTTGGATAACTATCGCATCTCTATGCGAAACCTGAAGCGACCCTCAATAGGCGAACTTCAAGGCGAGGCAGATCAGGTAAGTTTGATTGAGACAATTCATTGTGTTTGATAAAAAGTGAGCGGAAATAACCAAAACTTCTGGAAGAATATAGAGAGTGCTATAAATTTAAGTAATTCAAGTTGCTGGAATTTTTACAAATTACATAACTGAAGTTAGTCAATTATCAAAACATTTCCTTTTGAACTGCCTCAAGCAGAAGTTTCGGCATTAGAAGAACTTGGATAGACTCTTCCATTGTAGTCTCCAAAGTATCTGCTCGAATATATCAGCTACAAGACCACAACAAGTGAATAATAAATAAATAATTTTAAATATCATACGCCGCAAGCAACAACATTCCTTAAGTATTTCGCATTTCTTGCATATTTGTAATATTCCAAATCGATTCGACGTCACGTTTGATTTTGATTGGAAGTCCATGTGGCTTTAGCTGAGACTCTGTAGCCCTTTAGTGCCATGATCTGCCCATCTGCATCTGTTTATGTGTATTTGAAAACATTTCAAGTGCTCGACCAATAAACAAACCAAGTCGTAGGACGCCCAAATCTCAAAATCATAAAGCACACGCGAGCATGTATGGTCGAATGGAGATTCGGCTAGAAATCAAAATTCTATAGCTTTCAAATAATCATATATACTGGCAGCTCTGCAGACATGTGTACAACGAGAGATGTATTGAGCGTGCTGGACTAGGGAAATACCCTTTAGGTATTTCAAATGTTGAACATATTTTTCCATTAATAAAAATCAATCTCTTTAATTTATAGTAGAAGAATAATTTTTTTCTATCATTCAGACACGATTGCTTATCTTGAATGTAGCATTGACAATAGCTTAAAATGTATAGGGTGTTTAAAAGTACACGCTGTGCTTTTGATAAGTGTTATACACATTATTTATTAACACGATTGCTTTATTTATTTACTTGAACAATTTTCATTTAGCATTTCCTATACGCCTGCCATGACGTATACGCAATGTTGTTTCTTCAACTTATCTGGCAGCCAACTGATTTGTGCGTCTAAACAATGGGAAACGATGACGTCGCCAATAGTTGGCCGTTATCTACGTGTGGGAGGGGGGGAGGTTATAAGGTTGTACCTTTGCCGAGAGTAGCCATGGGACGCCTTATCAATCAATTAAGTGTAGCTGTGGCCAGAAAACCCTCGAGATACTTAGTCAGAGCTCAAGTTTTTATGCTTATCGCCGCCAAGGCAGTAAATTTTATGCGTCTATTGTGACCTGTGCTGGGAGGTGAGATCTGCCACAAGCACAAACTGGGCGCTCCACCCACCGACCCAAACACATTTCTCGCATATTGTTTAATTAATTCGCTGCGCCGGCTGCTGCCTACCGTGCTGCGTTGTGGGGCAGCGTCAACGTGGCGTATGATAGATATCGTAAAAATTGCATTACAGCGCCGGCCGCTCATTAAGGGAATACCAATGAAATCGTCGCATAAACTATAATTGGCTAGTCGGCTTACAGTGTGTGTGTGTGTGTGTGTGTGTGTGCTGACAAGCTTAACAGAGTGTTATTACAGCAGATAACGAACTTAACTAAAACTATATAGGAAAACTCAACAGACTCCAGCACATGTTCAAATAACAGATGTTTGTTAAGTAATGAACAGTAAATGATATAAACCCGAATAGAAAATGAGTTCAGAAACAAATTAAAGCATTTTCATACAATATATTTTACTGGCTTTTAGAAGAGCTAGTGAAAAAACCATATAATTGTTATTGAGCTAAATAAAGCTGTGTGTGAATATAATTGTTGACCTTATTAACTCTGGCTAATTGGTCTTATTTATGGCACTGAAAGCTTCTGAAATGAAGTATATAAGACAAATACTATGCTATGGTTAACTGTCTTATAAACTTAAAAATTATTGGATACACTTATTATAAGTTATATATATATTCTATGAATATATCTATATATTTTAAAGTACGATAATTAGCTAAAACAGCCTATTTGCTTTATATTATTGTAGCTTAAAAGCTCATAGAGACGACTATAAAAATCAACTTTCTGCTGCTCAGTTTAAAACTGATTAGTTTAAGTTTAAATGACAGCTTTGTCAGTTATCTATCAAATACAAATTATTATTATCATCCACTTGAGCTGCGGACAGACAGGGAAATTATAATGAACACTCGAAAGCTTAGTGGCAGCTGGAAAGACTTGCTTTAATTTGAATACTAAATAAGTGTGAGAGCTCTAAGTAGACATTCATGTGCATATGCGAGCGAGCCAGCTGCCACATGTGTCTTGAAAGATGATACGATTGACAGCCTTGAAGCCAAATTAATTGTCAACACGATGGCTGCGGGCGTGCTCACACACAGAGCCACTGCTATATTGTCTTAGCTGGGCACGCCTCCTAGCGACAAGAGCGAGAACTGCAGTGACAGCCGTTAGTACGCATCGCTCCTCGCTGGGTCA
The DNA here is from genome assembly GCA_035046225.1 of Drosophila pegasa. Lineage (NCBI taxonomy): Eukaryota > Metazoa > Arthropoda > Insecta > Diptera > Drosophilidae > Drosophila > Drosophila pegasa. The sequence continues at coordinate 13,675,660 of JAWNOD010000398.1, read as the reverse complement.
GTCAACACGATTGCACGTGTGAAAAATGCACAGGGCGCATCATTAAAATTGACAGCTGCAGCCGACAGATGGCGCTGTCGTTCGATCTATTGCCAGCGAACAGACGAGCTAGAAGGAGAGCCTTAAAGCTGATGTTGCTGGTTGTCAGCCCCCGACACAGGCAACAACCGCATGTATGTCTACACACACACACAGCAACACCTCTGTGGTGTGTGTGCGTGTGTGAGTGGGGAGCGCATCAAAAATGCTGACAGTTTGTCAGCTCGATAAGCATTCACTTGAAAAATTGTTTACTTTCAGCTCTCACTAAATTAAAAAAAAACTCTCAAACCATATACAAGAAGTGTCAAAAAATAATCATACCAGTTCTCAGCAGTTTATTCTTTTTTGACACGTTTTTAATAGCACTCGAAGGGAATTTAATTTGTCATTATCCTGTGACGTTATCAAACGATTTAACTTAACTTTAACTTACGAGTTTTCAATCATTATTGAACTCTTGAAATATGAATGCCTCTTTCATCGCAAGGATCAAACGAAAGGCATAGCAAAACTTAAGATAAAATCAAATATATAAGAGAAGAAAAGTTGAAATGAAATTGGTATCAATTTAAGGCAATTGAATAAAAAAGGGGAAAAAATCGAACGATTTGTATAAGTAATAACTTATAAATCAATGCATATCAACGCATCCTTTATGAATGCGTCATCAATAAAAATTATAAAGAGCTGCAAAGACAAAGGAAAATAATTAGTTTATCAAAGGAACACAGAGTTCTGCAAAAGGTTAAGTGAGTGTATGGAGGGTGTGGGGACAATCGACACCCAACAGGTTGCAGTACTTAGTCTTCACAATTATAATAGAGCAGCTACAAAGAGCACAATACGCATACATATATAGCTGGAATATACATTTTAAGTGCTTCGGTATATATGTGTGGATGTTTAAAAATAGTTTCATGTCGTACCACGCTGCGTATGAGCGTTGCGCATTTCGTATTTGTGTTTACATCATCAGCAGCACAAGCAACAGCAGCAGCAGCAGCAGGAGCCGCTGCCATGCGACCGGCGTTTGCCATTTTCAGTTTTCCATTCGCACTGCGCTTTTCTGCTGCACTTGCCGGGCATTCTAATAATTACATTTGCAATTTGCAATTCATATCAAAAGAGTCTTTGCTATTTATACAACATTTATCGATTCTTTAATGTGATTCCAGCGCTGTTGCTGCTGTTTACTTAGCGCGTTTCTTGATTCATTTAGCCATGCACAAACAGCAATATTCCCATTGTTCTCGCCTCTCATATAGACTTTTCCGGGCGCAACTTCTATAGCTAAAGGCCTAAGGCCAGTTTCCTTAAGATTAAAGGTAGCACAAGTGAATGCCTTTCGTCTTGTGCATGTTGTACTTTCAGCCATCAAATTAAAAATAAGCTTAAATGTTGCAACTGTGCAATAATCGTTCCGTTGACCACTTAGACAAAAAAATATTTAAGAGCTGTCCATAGCTGACTATAAGTCATTGTAACTCTCTAAAATGTAGTGCCAATAACAATTATTATATCAATTCAACGATCCTTTGTCTTGACCTCAGCTGTTCAAGTCAACATTTCACAGCAATATTAAACTAAAATCCTTAAACCATTGCACACTAGTCTAGGCAACTCTTTCGCTCGCACATAGCTTCATTTGGGGCTCTCAATTGAATCAGCTATTGACTGGCTGCCACCTTCACACGCTCTCCACATACATCTCCAGCATATCCCATAAGGCGCTATTCAAATTCCAATTGCAATTCCAATTTCCAATTCCGATTCCGATTCCGTGTGTGCGCGTGGCTTCTGTGCAAAAAAAAAAAAGAAAAAAAAATATTCCACGCTTGGGTAAATGGCAAAAGAAATGCGCCTTTAACTAAACTAAATTAAATTACACGAGCGAGCGCCATACAAACAAGCCAGTCGCCAGCTCCCTGGCCCGTCTGTCCGCCCGCCTGTCCCTCCGTCTGTCTGTGTATGTCCATATGATATGGATGTATAACCAGCTGCGAGTGGGTGTGTTTGAGTGGTTATGTGTGTGTGTGTGTATCTGTCTATGCGTCTGGCTACCCGCCGCCCAGCGCCGCCAAAAATGTGTAAACAATCAACACTGGCCACCCACTGGGAACTGGAGCCAGCAGCTAGTGCCAGGAGCTGCCCCAAGCTGAGCTGAGTAACTAGCCAACTGGTTGGGGCTGCTCTGAAGGGGTGTGTAGCCAGCTACACATCCATCGATGTCACACAATGCCAATGCCAATGCGAGTCCTGCCCATTTCGCTCCGTTCCGTTACCGACCGTTCCGCTGCGTTCCATGCCCACCCGACCCCTGCGCTCAGCTCACATTTTAAAAAAACATTCAATTATGTTAGCCAACAATAAAGTGGATGATCAACCGTGCGTCTGCCCGCTCCTTACCCACAACCCTATCCAATAAGAGCTCAAATAAACCGCACATAACTTTGCCAAAAAAATTAAAGTAAATCAATCGAAATTTATTAGTTTCTCACCATTGTAAATGGACTCGGACAGGAAAATCATCTTTTCCCGTAGTCGAAATAATTTTCCTTCTCTACTTGTCGAATTCCTCTATAAGAAGTATCAGATTATATTTCATTACTTAAAATAATCATAGTAAATATTTTACACTCTATGGTTCAATAAAACCCACCTGAAAAAATTCGATTGGGATTGGTTACTTTTTAGCATGGCTAAGTGAAGACTCAATTAGCACAGATCCATAATAATTTCATATGATAATTAGAAAAAAGTATTTGTTAACATTTGTTTAGCTCCCACTTTGCAGCCGTGGATTTTTAGCATAACTATAAAATCCAAATCAATTGGATTATGCCTGTCGTTTTTGTTATTGGTCTTTGCTCTAATGACTTGACAAGATGTTAATTGAAAGCGAGTATAATTTGCATAGAGCATATGGGGGTGTTTATAAAAGACATTTGGAGTGGAAACAGATACATAAAATGATAATAGATTAAGTAATGAATTGATTTACATTGAAACTTGAACATATGTATTACGATATATTAACTTAACGATGTTAATTGAACGAGTATAATAAGTATATATAGAACTCAGGTGTATAATAAGATATACGTTAAAGGAACTTCACAGGCATATTAATGAAAAGTCAGTATATATACCTATATTTATATAGTTTTCTTTTATATACAACTAGTTATATCTTAATGATAAAACTTTACCTATAAGACCTTCATATACTCGTGTACAATACGCGTAGATAAAAATCGTATATGATAATAAAGTTCCACTTGTGGAAAATTTTGATTTTTCTCAGTATTATCGCTAGGAGTAACTGTTATATAGTTCCTCAACTAATCGTTTTCTTGATCTTTCCACATTATTATTTTGTTATAAAACTTGAACTTAATTATATACCTATTTCGAGTGATAAATATTTATCGATATATTATATAAGGACTACAATTACATTTATCGAATAGAAAATCATTTACCATATTGCTCCAATATGTGTTTTCTCATTATCTGTTTTATCGTCTACAGAGCATTACCATACCAGATGCCGCAGAACCGGAACCAACTGGTGGCCAGATCAAGCTGGGATGGATTGTCGGCGTACTCATACCGTGTCTACTCAACATTTGGGGCGTTATGCTCTTCTTGCGTCTCAGCTGGGTCGTCGCCGAGTCCGGCATTATGTGGTCGTTAATTATAATCGCCATCTCGACGGTGGTCTGCGTTATAACCACGCTCTCCCTGTCGGCCATTAGTACCAACGGCGAGGTGAAGGGCGGTGGCGTCTACTTCATCATATCGCGCTCGCTCGGCCCCGAATTTGGCGCCTCCGTCGGAATTGTTTTTGCGTTTGCCAACGCGGTTTCGGCTTCGATGAACACGATTGGTTTCTGCGAATCGCTAAATGTGCTGCTGAGTGAGTATCCCTCCGCAAGGACACTAAGCAATCCAGCTAAACAACCCCCGACTCTTGCAGAGAACAACGGCCTAATCATCGTCGACAATGGCATCAATGACATTCGAATTGTGGGCTCCATAACGGTTCTGGTATTGATCCTGATCTGTTGCGTGGGCATGGAATGGGAGACCAAGGCGCAGAACTTCCTCATCGTCACCATTGTCCTGGCTATATTCAATTTTCTGATTGGCGCTGCCATCGGACCGGGTGGCGATGAGAAGCAAATATCTAGAGGATTCGTGGGCTTTTCGTGTAAGTTGAACTTGGCTAAACTGCTTGAGGATTGATTACTAACGCAGTGTCTCTATAGGGTCAACATTCAAAGAGAACTTCGGCTCCGACTATCGCTACGCGGAGGGCGTGGACCACGACTTCTTCAGCGTCTTTGCCATCTTCTTTCCGAGCGTGACTGGCATTCAGGCGGGTGCCAACATCTGCGGCGATCTGAAGGATGCCGGCGCTGCCATCCCGAAGGGCACCTTCTGGTCCCTGCTCATTTCGATGACGTCCTACGCATTGTTTGTCCTGTTCGCGGGCGGTGCTGCAGTTCGCGACGCCTCCGGCTTTCCCGAGGATCTGGTGAACGGCACCATTGTGCCATCGGAGCTGCCCTGCATGCAGTCCGGCAACTGCAGCTGGGGTCTCTTCAACTCGTATGAGATGATGCAGGAGATGTCGCTCTGGGGACCGCTCATCTACGCTGGCTGCTTTGCGGCCACGCTGAGCACAGCCCTGACGAATCTGTTGTCGGTGCCACGTCTGGTCCAGGCCTTGGGCATCGATCAGATCTACCCGGGATTGATTTACTTCTCAAAGCCCTATGGCAAGCATGGCGAGCCCTATCGCGGCTATGTCCTGACCTTCTTCATCTCCACCGGCTTCCTGCTGATTGGCGAGCTCAATCTGATTGCCCCGCTCATCTCCACCTTCTATCTGGCCTCCTACGCGCTCATCAACTTCTGCACCTTCCACGCTGCCTTCGTCAAGCCCCTGGGCTGGCGTCCCACTTTTAAGTACTACAATGCATGGATTAGTTTGTTCGGGTTCGCGATGTGCGTGGTGATCATGTTCCTCATCAACTACGTGGCCGCCATTATCACCTTTGGCATCATCTTCGCCCTGTACTTGGTGGTTATGTATCGCAAGCCGGATGCCAACTGGGGCTCCACCACGCAGGCACAGCAGTACAAGGCTGCCTTAATGGCCGTGCATCGTCTGCAAAACGTCTCCGACCACGTCAAGAACTACCATCCCCAAGTGCTCGTCCTTTCCGGAGATCCTAAGACACGCCCGCCACTCGTCGACTTTGGCTTTCTGCTGACCAAGAACAACTCGCTTATGTTTGTGGGCAACATAATACCGGTAAATGCCAGTTCTAAAATACATATATAGATGGTATTTAATTTATATTATATACAATACAGATACGGGTTGGATACAAGAATCGCCAGAATCTACTCAAGGACGGGCAAAAGTATTTGGACGCGCGCAAAATCAAAGCGTTTTACAACGTGATCGACGGCTTCAGCATTGAGGATGGTATCACTGCCATGATCAAGTCCACAGGCTTTGGAAAAATGGCTCCGAACATTGTGCTGGTGGGCTACAAGCCTGACTGGAATCGTTGCCGCAAGGAGGAGGTGGAGAGCTACTTTGCCATATTGCAGTAAGTAACGTAGAAGATCTTTCACCTTTCAATTGCTCAAGCGAATCCCTTTCTCTCGTGCAGCAACGCCTTTTCTCAGCGCATGGGCGTGGCAGTGCTTCGCCTGCCCAATGGCTTGGACTTCTCGGAGCTTACTCCGAAGGTAATAGTGCCAGACAACGGTCTGGGCCACTTGAATACAGCCAATGCCCAAGGATTCACGAACGAAATGTTGACCGCCGCAAACGCCGCTTCGGAGCTGCTCCATATTGACTCGAACTTGAATCTGGCCAACATGGATAGCGCCAGTCCGAACGCCTCGTACACTATGCCCCAGGAACCACCCAATATGGAGCGCGGCTCCCGCAGCTACAAGATCAACAACACAGATGCCGCCGCCGCGTCCATTACCTACCACACCAAAGGTGGCTCCGAGGTGTCTAAGACCGTACTGGACGCCATGAACATATTTACACGCAAGCAGGCCAAGGGTACCATTGATGTCTTCTGGCTATACGATGACGGCGGTAAGTCCGCATGGCACACAATGCCATAATTCCTTACGTGAGTTAGATTTTGATGGATGTGTTTGCTCATTGCCAGGTCTGACGATTTTGCTGCCCTACATCATCTCGATGCGCTCGCACTGGCAGAACTGTAAGTTGCGCGTGTTTACCATGTGTCATGGCAAGGACGAGGAGCAGGAGGAGAAGAGGTAAGACACGCAAGTCCCCATCCAACTTGAAATTTAACGCTTGTTATTATTCATTTCCAGCATGGCCAGTTTGCTGACCAAGTTCCGTATCAAATACTCAGAGCTCATTATGCTCAAGGGCGTGCAGGACCAGCCGCGCCATGACACGATGCTCAAGCACAAACGCCTCATCGAACCCTTCCGCCGCAGCCCCCGCAACGAGTTCGGCATCACTGACGACGAGCTGCACAGCATGGCCGAGAAGACGCAGCGCCAGCTACGCATCCACGAGCTAGTCGTAAAACACTCATCGAACGCCCTACTCGTGGTCATGTCCCTGCCCATGCCGCGCAAGGTGAGTAGACTACTAATCTGCTCCAGTCAATCCCATGCTCACCATAAATATCATGTCAATTGCAGGAGGCGATCTCAGCACCCCTCTACATGTCATGGCTGGAAATGCTAACGTCAGATATAAAGTGCCCCGTGGTTCTGGCGCGCGGCAACCAGACGCCGGTGCTAACTCTCTACTCTTAAGGTTAAGTCAACGTTTCCAGTTCGAGTACAATTTAGTATTATTAGCGTTTAGGCGTTCTAGTTCCGCGTAGCCGACTACAGAATATATACAATACATACTTTATATATAAACCGATGCAACCGCTACAGCAAACCCCCGAGAACCTTAAACACGATAGTCCCTAGAGCATATGTCATAGCAGCCATAACTTATAAGTTGATTACGAACCATACTGTATATGAATATTGTATAAATATAATGCGTAATAATAAACACAACTACAGCTTGTGGTATCTAATCCAGAAGAAGAACTCCGGCAAATATTCATTGTGGTCAGCAGTAACATACTACTTATATAAATATTAACTTTATAATCGCTCTATGTTGTATGTGATAGAATATAAATGGGCTCAGAACGTGAATCTTAATCAATATAAAGCATCAATTATTGCTTATATGCGTAGTGGCTAGTAGTAGGCACGGCGTGGATTATTCTGAAAGAGAAAAGCTCATTAGAAAGGACATCATACAAATTATAAACGTACCAAAGGATTGGGTCGGAACCGATATGCCAACATCATACGCTTGCGGTATGCATCATACTCATTGTCGCAATCTTCCGGCTGTGCGACATTGCCAACGCCTAGGCCCTGGTTGCCGTCGCGCTGTGGCGCTCTACAAATATCAAATATAATTTTTAGCCAATAGCAACATACACGATTTCAATATATCGTACTTACTTGTTAACTGGATCTACAATGCCGGCACCATCTTGGCCCAGGCCTTGGCCCTCCTTCCAGCCGAGCTTTTGCAGCATTTGGAAGCCAATGTTATCTTCTTTTAATTTGTACTCCTTGTAATCACTTAGATCCGGTTGTCTATTGTTTTTCTTCGCCTCGTACTGCTCCATGAACTTCTTCAGCTCCTCGGGTGGCAGAAAATCACCAATATGATGTTTGCCCTCGCTCTGCTTGGTAAGCGCATTGGCCCACAAGTGGGTGGCCTCCATTTCAGCTGTGCGCAACTTGTGCTCCCAGGTGCCGCCCTCGATATCCTCATCGGAGTCGTATTCGTATTTGAACTTACCGCCTCGAGCCAGACGATCGATCTCCTGGCGTTTACGCATCATGTCCTGGTACAACAAGTTGACTTTGTAGTGCTCTTCGCATTGCTTCCACTGGTCCTCCGACAACTGAGTGGAGCCGTAGTTGAGACGAGCGTACTGCAACAATGCCGGATCATTACGAGTGACAGTGCTCAGCATGGGCTTATTCTGGTTACCAAAACTAGTGGGTGTACCTAAAAAAGATAAGTTTTAGAGTAAAAATGCTTGCAAATTGAGTATTTACTTACCTGAGCCGGTGGGCATCAATTCCTTTTCGCCCCAGCGACTTTTGCGCTCTCGCTTGCGGCGCTGCCGCTGTGTCTCTCTGTCGTCCTGATCCAAATCAATCACGTCACCCCCTGTTCCCATCGCGGCTTCTTCTTCTCGCTCTCTTCGCTCCTCGTCACTCAGCTCGTTGCGGCACTCGATGCGACGCTTGATATTGTCGCGATTGCGATCCATCATGCCGCGCATATACTCATCATCGGAATCAAAGTCAGCACTGATGGCCGATTCTGGGTCATATTTATCTGCTGCCGAGTTGCTGTTGCGGTCCTCCTGCTGCCGTTGATCTTGCTTCTGTTGTTGCATCTGCTGCTGGTGAGCCCTGCTTAGCTGCTGCTCGGCCCGCTCGCGGTCTCGTTCGCCGCGCTGTCGTTCGTAGTCGAGCAGTTGGGCGCGATAGCTTCGATATTGTTCGCAGCTCTTATCATAAAGAAACCTATTTTAGAATTTTAAAGAAGAAGTAAAACGTACAATGAATAATGCCCAATTGCGTTCAATATACAAAGACATTATATGAGTAACTGGTTTTTTGACGCCCGTTTAGTAGTGTGATTTTATAGAATCCTTCAGCTTACTCCTCCAGTGGAATGGCGACGGGCAACATACGGCCAGTGTGTGATAAGTGGGTGATGCGTGCGTCCTAATCTCAAATCAAGTCTAATCCCTGGCTCCAAAAACGGCAGTCGGACTATACTATATAGCTTCCAAATAATCAAATTGAATTCGCAATGAATTTCTTGTAAGAAACTAAACTAACTGCAACCAAAAGCTATATAAAACTTTTAACTAAACTAAAATTTGAACTAGTTTCAGAAAATAAGCTGAATTGTTCTGGAAGCTATTATATGGATTGATGAGTCTAGTCGTGTGTCCAGTTTTGTATCTTTAGAATTATATATATCTAACAGTAAATTCTATAACCTTGCAGATGGTTTTAGTGCTAACTAATATATTTGATGCATAGAATACTAAAGAACATATTTGTAGCCACAGCTAAAACAAAGCTCGAGTTGTATCTATCGGACGGATAACTATAAAGTTCAGGTGCCTTAGCAACCTCAGAAGAGTACAATAAAATGAAAAAAATCGACATATCTGCAAGGATATTACATTTTCGGCAAACCGAAGATAAATTAAAGCTCTTGTCTTAAGTTGTGTCGCCCACAGTTCAGGTGTCTGGCCCACTTTTCTCAGTTGTTAGTTAAAGTGCCCTGCGCATGATAATGTGCAGCTGATTTACCACAATGCCGGATGCAATTCGCTTCTATGCAAACGTATTTTATCTTCGTAATCTTCACCATTTTCGGCGACCAGTGCGATAAGGTTTTCTATGCACGTTGGCAATTGTATGCATGTTTCTGAAAAAACTACATAAATTGCTTTAAAATCGTGCACAACGATTCAAAAATATATAAAATGAAAATAATTCAGATGTTGGGGGAATGGGGATATGTCAATTTGGATGGGAGTTGATAGATAGAGGGAATTGATTACTGGATGGGTTAGTGCCGGGATTTTTGCAAAAACAGAAGAGACAAAGGCAATGGTCAAACTCAAGATACACACCTTGGGGCGGTGGCGACAATGGCTTCTGCGTCTGCTGTTGTTGTTGCAGTTGTTGCTGGTGCAGTGGTTGCTCCTGCTGTTCCGGTTGCGGCTGCTGCAATCCTTGTTCATTTGGCTGCATAGGCGGCGGCGGCGGTGGTGGTGGATTAGCCGTAACGTGCTCTGGCAGTAAAGCAAGCTGATCCACCTGTGTGACATTAGGCATCTGTATCGCCTCGAGATTAATCTGCGGTTTTGGTATAGCATTTAAATCAAAGTCTTTGGGAGCCGGTATGGCATTCAATTGGTGCATCGCTGCTTCGGACGGCATCTGCGTTGGTCCCAATTGCATGTAGATTGGCGCCAAATTGGCCAACGCAAGAGGAAGTTGTGGCGGTGGTGGCGGCGGCGGTGGGGCCACAGCAGCTGGGTGCAACTGCATAGGCATGTGATGATGTCCATGGAAGAAAGCTGGCATCGTCATCTGAGGCGGTCCCTGCGTAAGCATCGTCGGATTGAATGCAAACGGCGGTGGTGGCGGTGGTTGCACAGCCTGCGGCATCGTCGTAGCCGTCCCTGGCATGCTAAATGCTAAATGATTGTGCCCTGTGCCAGCCACTGTCATGCTATTAGCCATAGAAGTAGCCATCACTGCCGCTGCTGCACTCGTCGCTATCGTGCTAACCGCCAGGTCCACCGACTGTTGCGGACTATTATTCTCGGCGCTGCGAGTGTCACCCGTATTGTTATCCTCACTGTTAAAAGGAGGCTTACTGTCAAAGAATCGCAGCAATAGAAATGTACAACTACTTACCTCGGCATCGTTATAGGAGCCACAATAATTGGCGGCTTGGGTTGATCATGCTTCTCAAGTATTTTCTTAAAGTTCTCCAAAAAGGAACCATCGTTACAAAAGGTATTTTTCACCTTGGGTGGAGGTTGCTCAACGCTAGGCTGCGGCAACTGCTGCCGTTTTAGACTGAACGTAATTTTCCCCGTTTTGCCTGTAAAGCTGTTTAGCGTTTTGGCCATACCATCATCGCACTTCGCCCTAGCGGCCGATCCCGTCTGATCTCCGTTATCTATTTCTAACGCGTGTCCATCATCGGATAGCGCTGTAGTTGCGGGTAACGACTGCGGAGTCGCATCTTGCTCCTCCTCCTGCTCCAGATCTTCGGATTCCTCTATCGGCGTCGGCGTCGCTGTCTCAATTGTTTTCAATTGTGCAGCCAATGTTTGAGCAGCAGCCACGGCCTTCGCCAGCTGCGCCGTACGCTGTTTTTCAAGTATTTCCTGGCGTTTCTTTGCAATTATTTCCTCCTGCTTGCTCATTTGCGCAAAACGATCTACACGATGATTACGTTGCGCCATAATTAAATGCTTTAATTTCCTCTTATCCGGAGCGCTTATATAAAACTTTGGGTTCTTTTATTCACAGCAAGTAGAAACTATGCATATATAAAATAAGACTAGGTCTCACCCTGTTATTAGCAATGTGACCAGCTATAGAAAAATACCAAATTTCACGAAATGCAGAATAACACCAAATACCAAATTCTTAGCAACACATTTTATTTCCATAAACTATATAGACTGCTTGGATTTGTATAATTTTATTAAATTCAATATTTCGTTAACACATATAATGTTATAAGGAAGTAGTAATTTTTCTCATTTATAACGGGCAAAGGTAATGAACAATTTCAAGATTTAAGACACATATACTTTGGAATAATGGCAAATTACTTGTTTGATGATATTTTTGAATTATGATATTTCGAATTATTTATGAAAACACTTAGCATTGGCAGTGTATTAAGTTAAGCTATGTAATTATATGTTTTGACTAATTGTTCACTTTAAGTGAAGAGAAGTGTAAATATATAAATAGTTATAATTAATAATAAGTCTCTAAATGCGCCTAAAATTTCAAACAGTTATTAGTCTGTATATATATATATATATATAAATATATACTTCACACAAAAATGGTTAGGAATAAATAACTTGTATTATGATGTATTCCCTTGATAAGTTTTTTAATTGTATTTAGGTACTATCAATCCTTTCAACATATCAAAACTGTTACCATCGGGCTGGACAGTCTCAATCGTATTATTCGCCAATTTAACTTTCAAGAATCCAACGTCATCGATGCCAATAATCTTAGCCTCATTTTGTTGATCATTTTGCAGGCAAATAGTTACGTTTTGGTCACTGAAAAGAGAAGAAAATATAATTACATTGTTCGCTTACATTGTTTAACAAGTCCATTTACCTATGCAGCCAGAGATCGTAATACAAATTGTAGAAATTTTCAAAACTTCCGTTTTGTATGTCAGCCAATATTCTTTCCATTTCATTAAAAATCATTGCAATAAATTGCTCGTATTTCAAAATTGGTAGTTTGGCGTTAGGGACTCGCGCATTGTACTCCTTGATTAGATCGTTAATGCACAACGTGGGCTTAGAATTGTTTAAATTGATTCCGCAGCCAATATTCACAATAGCCTGCGAGCCCAATAGAGTGGTATTTACGACTAGTCCACCAATTTTGTTGTTTCCATTGGCAATTATATCATTTGGCCATTTTAAAGCTATATCAAGTACCTATAAAATAAATACAAATATTGTTACGTTTTTTATACAAAAATTGTCAAATGCTTTACTTTCAGTGATCATTAATGTAAATCAATAACAATAAATATTAATAAATTGTAACAAATAATCAGATCAATCAATCATCAAAAAGTTTATAACTACTAAAATTAAATCCCACTTTGTGGTGGCGGTTAAGCGATATACTCTGATAAAAATATATCGATACATGTGTAAGTCCATAACAATAACGGCGATACCATCGACGATAGTTACGCAGCTCTACTACTTGGGTGTAGAGAAATTTCGTGCGTGCAGGCGACAACACGGCACCCGTTCTGTCTACCTTCTAAAAACTACTAAACTTATCGCGTTTTCTGCATTTCAGAGTCTTTCTTGAGGTTTACATTTCGCGGGACTGCTTGTGTGTGATTTCTGTGAGCGAAACGAGCCGATTAAAGTGAGGGGATGTGCATCCAAGTGGTGCAAACAACAAATGGTTTGTGAGTGCGTCTGAAAAAATCAATCAGTTTGTGCTGCTGCAAGGGGCGGGCGGTTCACAACAAAATGAGCAGCAGCGCCGCCGCCCAGCTGACTGCGCCGCCAGTCAGCAGCAACAAAAGCGGCAGCAGCAGCAGCAACAACAATACAACGACGAATGCGAGCGAAAGCAATCTAATCATCATACAGGATATGATTGATCTCTCGGCTAACCATCTGGAGGGCTTGCGGACACAATGCGCAACGAGCGCAACGCTGACGCAACAGGAGATACGCTGCCTGGAATCAAAGCTGGTGCGATATTTCTCGGAGCTGCTCCTGACCAAGACAAGGTTAAACGAACGTATACCCGCCAACGGGCTGCTGCCGCATCATCAGGCCACCGGGAACGAGCTGCGGCAGTGGTTGCGAGTTGTTGGTCTAAGTCCGGAGTCTTTGAATGCATGTCTAACGCGGTATACTACACTGGAGCAAACGTTGCAGCTGAGCGACGAAGAACTGAAACAAATGCTTGCCCACAATCCTAGTAGCCAGCAGGACGAGGAACTGCGGCGTCTGACCAAAGCGATGCATAATCTCCGCAAATGTATGGAAACGCTGGAGAGCAGCGGTGCAGTTGCTTCCAATGCTGATCCGGAGCAATGGCACTGGGACTCATGGGATCGACCCCACCCTCATCACATGCATCGCGGCAGCATTGGCAATATCGGCCTCGGACTGAGCACCGCCTCGCCACGCGCACACCATCGACAACATCAGCACGGGAATAGTAAGCCGAAAGTTGGTAGCAATTCCGCGTCGAATTCTCGCAGCGAGCAGCAACCACTGACTGGATCACAAATGACTTTAACACTAACTCCCTCGCCTCCCAACTCGCCCTTCACACCCGCCTCAGGCACGGTATCCGCCAGCGGAACTCCGCTGCGAGGCCGTAGTACTACTACAGCTGCTGGGACGCCGCCACCCGCCAAGAAGCATCAAACGCTACTTATGCATAACAGCAGCGCTTCGGATATTGGAGGAACAGAGCAACCACCACGACCGCCGCGTAGCCGCCTGCCCACAGATCCTAGCCCCGACAGCCACAGCTCGGCCAGCAGCTCTGACATTTATGCAGACGCCAGCAGCACCACCAGCTCCAATGTGCTGCTAGTGCCGCCATCGCCAGGAGTGGCGCACGTGGGAATGGGTCACACCATTAAGCATCGCTTCAACAAATGGTTCGGCTTCGTGGCCACCTGCAAACTGTGCCAAAAGCAAATGTTGAGCCACTGGCTCAAGTGCTCCGACTGCAAATATATTTGCCACAAGTCCTGCGCCCCACATGTGCCACCCTCCTGTGGTCTTCCGCCCGAATATATTCACGAATTTCGGCAAACTCAAGTGGGTGGCAGATGGGACCCATCCCAGCACAGCAGCAGCAAGGCGTCACCCGTGCCAAGGAAGAACACGCTGGGCAAGCCGCAATTGCAGCAGCCGCAACTGCAGCATGGAGACAGCAGCTCACCAAGCTCAAGCTGCACCAGCTCAACGCCCAGCAGTCCAGCATTGTTCCAACAGCAACAACAGCAGCAGCAGCAACATCACCCGCAACTAGGCACGCCCAGTGCCTGCCAGCCGAAACCTGGAGCTGCGATGGGAGCAGCGGGAGCACAACAGGGTCAGCAGAGTCAATTCAATTTTCCTAACGTGACCATCACCAGCATCAATGCCTGCAATAGCAATGCGAGTGCGGCCCAAACGCTGATATCCAATGAGTCGCAGTCCCACATGGCCACAGGTGAACCCCTGACCAACGGGAACAACAACAGCAGCTCCAACAACAGCTGCAGCACCAACAACAACAGCAGCAGCAGCAGCTGCTCCAATGGTCTGATCAACTCCCTGACCGGCAGCCAAATGTCAACGAATTCGTCTGCTTCGCAGGTGTCGAACTTGAGCAGCGGGAGCACAGCCACCTACACGGCCAGCCTAGTGAACAGCGTCAGCTTCTTTCCCCGCAAACTAAGTAATGCCGGTGTGGACAAGCGCACACCCTTCACTAGCGAGTACACGGACACACACAAGTCGAATGATAGCGATAAGACGGTGTCGCTGTCGGGCAGTGCAAGCACGGACTCGGATCGGACGCCTGTGCGTTTGGACTCAACGGAGGATGGCGATTCGGGACAGTGGCGACAGAACTCCATATCGTTGAAGGAGTGGGACATACCCTATGGTGATTTGCACTTGATGGAGCGAATCGGGCAAGGACGCTTTGGCACTGTGCATCGAGCCCTGTGGCATGGCGATGTGGCCGTGAAGCTACTCAACGAAGACTATCTGCAGGATGAACACATGCTGGAATCGTTTCGCAACGAGGTGGCGAACTTCAAGAAGACTCGTCACGAGAACCTAGTGTTGTTCATGGGCGCCTGCATGAATCCGCCGTATTTGGCCATTGTCACATCGCTGTGCAAGGGCAACACTCTGTACACCTACATACATCAGCGAAGGGAAAAGTTCGCCATGAATCGCACGCTGCTGATCGCCCAACAGATTGCGCAGGGAATGGGCTATTTGCATGCGAGGGACATAATACACAAGGATCTGCGCACCAAGAATATCTTCATCGAGAATGGTAAGGTTATCATCACGGACTTTGGCCTCTTCAGCTCGACAAAGCTGCTGTACTGTGATATGGGGCTGGGAGTTCCGCAAAATTGGCTTTGCTACCTGGCCCCGGAACTGATACGAGCCCTGCTGCCGAGAAAGCCGCCTGGTGAGTGTTTAGAATTCACGTCCTACTCAGATGTGTACTCTTTTGGCACCGTTTGGTACGAGCTCATTTGCGGCGAGTTCACGTTCAAGGATCAACCGGCGGAGTCAATCATTTGGCAAGTGGGGCGAGGGATGAAGCAATCGCTGGCCAATCTGCAGTCCGGTCGCGATGTCAAGGACCTGTTGATGCTGTGCTGGACGTACGAAAAGGAGCACAGGCCGGACTTTGCACGCCTGCTCTCCCTGCTGGAACACTTGCCAAAGAAGCGTTTGGCGCGCAGTCCCTCGCATCCCGTCAACTTGTCCCGCTCAGCGGAGTCTGTGTTCTAACCAGCCTACTATATACATTTATATATTTCTATACACGCGCATATATGTTATGTATGTAAGCAGGCACACGCACACGCGCACACACTGTTTCTAATTAGCACAATTTCACGTTATATATAAATGTTTTTAAACACACACACACACCCATGCCCATGCCCATGCCCACACCCCCCACACAGACATACACACGGATGTATGTAACTCTAACTGTAATTGTTGTGCGTGCGAAATGTCAAATGTGAAACCTGCTCTCCATAAAAGGGGAAGAGAGAATGCGGAGAGCAAAGCTCACTTCCTCGGCCTCTCAAAGACTCGCAAAGAAAAGTTCAAAGTGCATGTGTTATAAGAAACGTTAATTGTAAATATACATTTAAAGCAAAGCAAAGCGAAGCAAAGCAAAACGAAACGAAACAGAAACAAACCTTGTGCACATATTTATATGTATTTGTACGCATATATGTATGTGCACGTTCAAATTATAGCAATTTACATATACATTGTAAAATATTTTTAAATCTAATTACAATTACGAATTGCAAAGAAATGTTTAATTAAAAGACAATTTTTAAACGTTAAAGAGCAACAAGCAAATCCGAATGCGTTAAATAGGCATATAGAAATTACAAATTACAAATTACCTACATTAATGAAAAGCAAGCACTGTGGCAAATCGAAATGTAAACACAAATCAGGTGAGCAATTTTTAAATTGTTAATTATGTATAAGCAAAGTTCTATATATATGAGTATATATGCATATATATAACTATATATTAACAAATATATTAAAATGTGTATTGTAAAATGTATATAGCAAACAAATTGAATGCAAAATATACGAAAAAACATTTGTCAAAATAAACTATAAATACAAAAATTAAATTTATTCAAACAAATCAATTAGCTAAAATTAATGCAATATCAAAAATTACATGCATAAATTTCAATTTGATGTTAAACTTTGTAAATTTCATAAAGTTTAGCCAAATACATTTCAGTTTTGATTGAGATTAGAAAGAAAAACAAAAAATATGGTGAAGAACTTTAATTGTTTTTGGACCAATTTCGATTAAAACCGAATGAAACAAAAAACCTATAAAATGTACAAAATAATTAAGAGTGCTCTAGTCGGAGGTTGCCGACTAAGCCAACCCGTTACCCTGAGAGCCCAGAGTCGAAAAATTGTAATTTCAATTATTTTATTGCCAAATTCACACGAATTGTACGAAAATCCTCATACGGAACAACACTACACAACAATCTAAATAAGGCTGCAAAACAGTTATAAGTCCAAATTGTTCAATCAATCATTTACAGGACAAAGATCCAGATACTGGAATCGCAACTATTAAATGAATGAACAAATTTACACGGCTGGCTGTCATTTAAGTGGAATATTATAAGACAGTTCATAGGAAGCATCTGAACTTCACAATGTAGAGAGACCTAGGTTCACATATCGACTGTTAAACGAAGAAGTTTCTTCGAACTGTATATTGAACCACCGACGATTAGATTTGTATTATTTTGTTTTTGAGCTATGACTTTATAATCTGATATTTAATATCTGAGCCTTATGGAATCAGAGCTCAATTCTACTATCGCTTGCACACAGCTGCACAGAGATACACGACTTTTCGCTCACTTTAGGGGTTTCAGGGTATAGAAAGAGTATTAAAAAGCATTCTAATTTTGTATGTATAACTAATAGATTACGAACCTCAAACATTGCATTACAAATCTTAATGAAGCAATAACTAATGAAATGCTTTAAAGAATGTTCAAAATAATTATATCCAATTCTGAAAAATTCGCCTTTTGCGATAGCTTTGAAATAATATACCTCAAAATGCGAAAATTATTGTTGTCAAACCCTCATAGTTCAAGATTAATATACATGCATATATAGTCAGTGGATTCAGTGTACTGAAGTGGACCACTGATCGTATATGCACCACAAGCATTGCGCATTGCATTAAAGACCTCATTGAAGCAATAAATATTGAAATTGATATAAGAATATTCAATAAAGTAAAATTCATTGCTAACTCCAACGTCTTTTGTGATATCTATCATCCATCAATATCAATATCATCCTCATCGGACGCTCTCTAGTTCATAATATCATATAATCACTTACCCTGTATAATGTATGGCCTCGCAGAGTGTTCACAACTGCAGCCCCCACCACATGCTGTAGCAATGGCAGGCGTGTGCCCAACGGC
Organism: Drosophila pegasa; assembly: GCA_035046225.1. Taxonomy (NCBI): domain Eukaryota; kingdom Metazoa; phylum Arthropoda; class Insecta; order Diptera; family Drosophilidae; genus Drosophila; species Drosophila pegasa. The sequence continues at coordinate 13,657,453 of JAWNOD010000398.1, read as the reverse complement.
GAGTCCATGTCGATGTGCAGCTGTGTAGAGAACATTGCGCAGCCCAAAGGACTCAGCCACTAGTTAAAGGAGAAAGAATGCATTTAAAACAATTCTAATGAGCGTAATTATCTTAGCTAAATTACCTGATTACCGCTGCGACCGACGCCCGCTGTCTGTTGGACTGGCAGCACAGCAATGCCATGCATTAGCTCCAGGTCGTTGATCACGTGCATTGAGCTCGTCAAGACTGGCGCATAGATAACCAAGCGTCCAATATGCTCCGTTTTCAGATTCTGCAATGGTGCGAATTGTACAGTAAATAAACGTATCTAATTTAACTTATATTGTGAGCAAGCCAACACCCACATCAAAGTAATCCACAGTGGAGAAATCATCTGGACAGGAATGTATCAGAATGGGCAAGATGTTTTGGTTTGCGGCCGGCGCCTTATCGTCCTTCCCACAGAACTTGATAGTTAGCTTGGGCATTACGATGACATTGTCATGGCCGGTGCAACGTGGACGTAACTTATCGAGCAGCTCAAACTTGGACTGCAAGCAACGAAGTGGTTAGCAGTACAGAGCGTATATCCAAATATATAGACATCGACTCACCTCATGTCGGCCCAAGAAGTAGGCCTGCTTAAAAACCACTGGGGCAGGCACAGGATCTGGCCCCTCGCTGCTTCGCACCTGCACTTCCAGGTACTTGCGCAACAGATCCGTAAAGATCTCGATGCGCGTGCGTTCGCTTTGCTTTAAGATGGCAAACTTCACTTCATCGAACTCAAACTCGTTGGGATTCGTCTCCAGGTGAACCTGCCAAGGAAACGAGGTGTTAGAATTAACAGTAATCGAAAGGTAGGTACTTCGCTACATACCTGAGAAAAGACGGCTTTGCCGCCGCTTTGCAAGCTGTTGGCCAGCAGCAGACTGGGCGTATTCCAGGTCTCCTCGGTGCCCAACACTTTAACATCCAGCTGGTGCGTCTGACCGGTTAAATCCTTCAAATCCATGGACCTTGGACATACTAGAGCTCTAAGCGGCGTTCGTTTTGTATTTTGATTTGGTTTTTTGTTTTTCGTTTATATTTTGTTATATGTTGTTGTTGCGAGTATTATCGTTTCATTTTTTTTTTTTTTATTAATGGTAGTTAGGATAATAGCAATGAACACACATATAGCACATACACACACACACACAGGAACACAGAGTAGAAAAGAGAGAGAGAGTAAAAGATCACACGCAAGGAAGAGAATGATAGCACACAAGATAATCAAAATCGTATGGGAAATAAATATAATTTGGACACATTTGGAAAATTAAAATTAAAGCAAGAAGTTAACAATCATGGTAGATATATGCACGAATTAAAATTGTAGAGAAAGTAGTAAAAAGACATATATGCAAACACATATGAATATGGGATTTCAAATCAACGATTCGGTTAGTGGAAAATATACAAAAATAGCACCAATTTCAGCATGAAAGGTTTGAGAAACACAAAAGAGATTGGAATTAGTTAGAAATTGTTGTTAAATATGTTAATTCAGCTATTCGAAAGCACAACAATTAGTTCCAAAAATAGATGTTCTATGTCAATAAATAGATTCACCTTCAATTCATATTCATATTAGGGGCGCCTGCAAGTATGCAGCAATTTGATTGGACTGGGAATATATATACAATCAATCGTATATAGCATGCATTCTAATATCAAAAAGCAAAAAACAAGCAGTCTATATATTATATTTTGTGTCTGTGATTAACTCGAATGTGTATGAATCGAACCTTTAGGTCTAAGGTGTGCCGTAATTTGTGCTTGGAAATAGTTGCACTTCGATCGAAAGGTCAATTTGGATCATGAATGATTATTTGATGTGTGAAGTTGTTTTCAGTGTATGCGATTCACAACATACGAGTCAACTTACGATTTACGCGAATGGGATTGGACCGACGACTCCTCGCTGTCGGTGGAGAAGTTCTTCTTAACCGGAGAAGGTTGGTAGCAAAAGATGTGATGCATCATCTTCACCCGCTGCCATTTGTCGTAGGAAAACTGAACCAACTCGTGCTCCCGCACCTGGAACGGATAAATCTGCTTAAGATCTTGAATTTCTAATTTGTCAAAGGGAGGGACTCACCTCCGCAGTACGATAGTTGGGCAATATGAAGTGCAGGATGTCTGAGCAGAGGCTCAAGACCTTGCCGCCATGCAGAAAGTAGTCGACCAATATCTGGCCAATGGACGGTGCCACAGAGCCACAGACCACCAGCAGCGCCGTCTGCTCCAGCCAATGTTTCTGTCCCGCCTGCTGCGGTGTCAGCGCATAGATAGTATACACATCTGGCTCCAGAATCTGACGCAGTGTCACCATAGCCGAGTCACGGGCACTGGCGCTGTCCGAGTAGACAAGCACATTCAGCGGTTTACTTTCGCCCAAGCTATTCTTATTACGGCGCAAAATGGGACGTGGTCGGGCAGAGGTTGATGCGCCGGACGGTGGTGAGTTTGGCTTGACGGACACAAAGCTCTTGCTCGGCGTGGCTGCTTTGGCGATTGGCGTGCCTGTAGCTTCCTGGACTTCCGGTGACTTTTCCATTTCCTTTTGCTTGGATGATGGACTTTCAGTCTTAGTCGTGGCAGTCCCTTTTTCAAATTCACTCGGCTTGCTTAGCAGACTATCAACTGGAGTCGGTTGTTTCAGCGGGGTGGGCTTGGCAGGAGATGGCGTCTTGGTGGTGGGCTCCACAACAGCCACAGCCTTAGTGCTGCCCTGTACAGCCACGGGCGACTGCTCCGCCTGGCGCTGGATCAACAGGTCCTGCTTCGGAGTGCTCGCCTTCAATTCATTGCGGCTTTTTTGCTGCTCGAACTCGGTGGCCTGGTGGGCCAATACGCCGAGCGCGCGCAGATCCTCCAAGTGCTTTTGCCAGCCCTCCTCGCTTAGCTCAGCTGCCTTGCGTGACTGGCGCTTCAGGTGATTAGCCAGCAGTTCAAAGGGCTGCGGCTCCCCCTCTCGCTGCACAGCTGCAAAGGGAGAGAACAATTAATATTAGAATGTTTCTATATATGATTAAACTTCAATCAGCTGGTGCGCTTACACTCAATCCTCATCAGTGGCAGCTGATCATTAATGTATAAATTATTTTGTAAAAATGTCATTATCAATAGTTTTGTGAAGTGCTCAATGTCCGTCTCGATGAGCACCGCCAGGTGGGAGTCTATTTTCCAAGCAATTAGCTTACCGTAATTTTCCAGCTGGCGATTATTTGGGAGATTGATTGAATCACGGTGGGCATGAAAAGAGAATTAGTAAGCCACAGCTGCATTACACAAACATCTATTTTTTTTTAGCGAAAATTGTTCAAACATGACGCAATGATTTTTATTGAACAAACACACGCAAAGCGCCCACAAAAGGAGCTACGGATTTCGCAGCGTGCTGATTAATAGAGGAGGTGCTTAGACTCACCTGCACTGGTACACAGTTATGGGAGCCGGCAGCCCGCTGCTGCAGGTCAATATTCGCCTCGATCAACAATTGCAGATGTTGCGCCTTGTCCGAGGACAGCCTTATTCGGGGTTGCGGTTCGACGTCTGTGGGAGTTGCTGTGGGCGTAACAGTGTCAGCGGCATAGACGAACGGCAGCCAACTGGGCGCTGGAGGAAAGCTAATCCAGGGAGTAATCTGCACCGTCTGCAAGGGGCGCAGGCAGCAACCGTGCTGGTTGCCATGCAGCCACAGTATGTCCGTTACCTTAGCCACGTTCCTATTGGCGCACAGATCCGAGCTGGCTATTGTAGCCTCTATCGCAGCAGGAGATAACATTAAATTGATGCAAAATCAAAATTATATTCCTCTTACCGAAGCCGTCCTCGTTGCCAGATTGGAGTGCATAGAATGCCACGCTCGATGACTGCGCCAAGTGCTCGGAAATTTTGTTGCAGGCTCTGCGAATGCGCCAGGATTGCACCAGAGTGGCGCTCACGTAATAGAGTGTCAACATTTTGGACAAAATGGGGGCAACGGTCGCAGAGATTCAGTTTTTCAGTATCGCCAGTCACTGCTTGACACAGATAGACGTAATTTACTAAACAGGCCCTTTTTAATAAAATCAATTTGCGGTTTCGTAATGTAAGCAAATTAGATTTGCTTCTATCACTTCTGGAGCGCACTGTCTTTTACGCGCTTCCTTGGCAACGGTTTGACACAGTTTTTGCATTCTGCTATGCCATGACATTTATTGTTGATTACTGCACACGCAGATTCCAGAGGACGCTTTTATGCTTATCAGAATGGTAGATAAGCGAATTCGGCATTCACAGGGACACGTTAGAGTCAGCTGTTTTCTTTTAGCAGAGCTTCAGCAAATTAATTCAAATTATTCCAATAAATAGTTTGCTATCTAGACTATATTACTGCTATTAACGCTAAAAACAGCTTAATGTTTTATTATATTTAAAATTAAACGCAAAATTATGGTAGGTAAACTGCTTTTTATGCTTTAAAATAATATGCTAACAATTCTGCTCAAGTCCAATAAATGTTCAAGTCGATACAGATAAGACAACACATATATTATCGATACTTATCGAATGCTTGTATCGTTAGATGAATAACACTGCTCACTGCTAATAACATTTTAGTACACTGTTAAATTAACAAGCGAACGAAGAGCAAAAGGTAATGCACAAAAAACACGCGTCAAAAGGAATCATCAATAAGAAAATTTTCATATATGAAACTAAACAAAAAAATAAAGCCGAAAGCAAACAACAAAAGTATTACTATTATTATGGAAATATAAGAAAAGCTTTATTAATATCACTGTGCTAATAATGAAATGAAATAAGTTTACGCCGCAACTACTATAAACAATTTAAAAAATGCAATTTCGCCCAAACTAAACACTTGATAAATAATAATTTCGGAGCAACGGCATGTTATTAGGCCTGAACGAGCTAACCACAACACGGCGCCTTCTATTTATTGTGGCTGTACTGCTGATTGTGCTATATGCAAAGAACAATATCCTCCCCACACTGGGAGTCGTACTGGACAGAGATTAGTCTGGATCTGAGATTAGGATGACGGACAGAAGGGTTTCCTACTTCTACAATGCTGACGTGGGCAACTTCCACTATGGAGCGGGGCATCCAATGAAGCCGCAGCGCCTGGCCGTCACCCACAGCCTGGTCATGAACTACGGCCTGCACAAGAAGATGAAAATCTACCGACCTTACAAGTGAGTAAATGTTACTCTATTATTTATAATTATTAAATGTTTTATTTCTTGCACATTGCAGAGCTAGTGCCCAGGACATGCTGCGCTTTCACAGCGACGAGTACATCGCGTACCTGCAGCAAGTGACTCCACAGAATATCCAATGCAACTGTAAGTGAATGGCTCAAGAGGTGAAATCCCAAATCATTCTTGTTGTTCTACTTACAGCTGTGGCCTACACGAAGTATCTGGCTCACTTTAGCGTGGGTGAGGACTGTCCCGTCTTCGATGGCCTCTTCGACTTTTGCGCCATGTACACGGGCGCCTCGCTCGAGGGCGCGCAGAAGCTGAACCACAACCACAGCGACATATGCATCAATTGGTCAGGTGGACTGCATCATGCCAAGAAGTTTGAGGCGTCTGGCTTCTGCTACGTGAACGATATCGTGATTGGCATACTGGAGCTGCTGAAATATAATCCGCGTGTGCTCTACATCGACATCGATGTGCACCATGGCGATGGAGTACAGGAAGCGTTCTATTTGACGGATCGCGTGATGACAGCGTCCTTTCACAAATATGGCAACTACTTCTTTCCGGGCACTGGCGATATGTATGAGATCGGCGCCGAGTCGGGTCGCTACTATAGCGTCAATGTGCCCCTCAAGGAGGGCATCGATGACCACAGTTATTTCCAAGTTTTCAAGCCCATCATCTCAGCAATAATGGACTTCTATCGACCCACAGCAATTGTGCTGCAATGCGGCGCCGATTCATTGGCTGGAGATCGTCTCGGCTGCTTCTCGCTTAGTACTCGCGGCCATGGAGAGTGTGTGAAGTTTGTGAGGACACTAAATGTGCCCACGTTGGTCGTGGGCGGCGGTGGCTACACTTTGCGCAACGTCGCTCGCTGTTGGACACACGAAACCTCGCTTTTGTTGGATCAGGAAATCTCTAACGACTTGCCTCCAACGGAGTACTATGATTTCTTTGCACCCGACTTCACACTACATCCGGACGTCAATTCGCGACAGGACAATGCCAACTCCAAACAGTATATGGAACTGATCGTAAAGCATGTGTACGAAAATCTTAAGATGTGCCAGCACTCGCCGAGCGTACAAATGGTGCAAACGCCACGGGACGTGGATCTCGAGGAGCTGCGCATGAGGGAGGAAACAGATCCAGATGTGCGCATGTCGCAGGCGGACGAGGACAAAATGGTCGATGCAAAGAACGAGTTCTACGATGGCGAACATGATCAGGACAAACCCGATTCAGTGGAAAGTTAATACTACTACTCAATAGTCTAGCATAGTCTAAGCGAAACAAAATGAATGAACAGATGGCCATTATTGGCTTTAAAATAGACATACATGTATTATTTATTATATATATTGCCGATCAGTTCTACGATGCAACAATTTACACGAATCCCTAATAGTGATTACACATTAATTAGCAGATAATTAGCTGAATACATTAAATGCCGACGACATCAATTGTATCAGTTTCCAGCGCGGATTACATTTGGGTTATTTATAATCACTATTATTAGAGCTGGAAAATGAATGATTCAATAATAATTGGTTTCGCCACGTACACGTGTTCATGCACTTGAGTATCGGTATCAAGTTATGAAAAGTTGGTGGGTGACAGAACTAGCTCTGGGCGCCGTGTTAAATGATACAGAAGAGGGTTGCAGGAACGATCCGCTTCGATTACCAGCCGGTTGTTGTATTGGCCAGACGGCGCATGCGTCGCGTATTTCGATCCTGGTCACGTATCTTCTTTTCCATTTCGGCATCAGTTAGCGTCTCTAGGAATGGTGCCCAGGCATCCGCATCGCTGGGATTCCGGAAGGGTACATCGATGGTGGATAAGGGAGCTTCGCTAAACGCGTATGTGCGACAATGCCAGGACAACTGACCCCGTATACTATATGCAATCGCCGTTACGAATTCGCCGCCCAGGCCTAGTTCTGCGCACAGCTTGATGGCAAACTCCTCGGGATTGTTGTTCTTCTCCGACATATCCCATTCGACCTGGTCAACAAGTGATGTGTTTCCCACGTGAATATTTAGTTTGACTATGACGCGTTGGTCGCAACTTTCCTCCAGTATGGGCGGATCATTGGGAAACGCTTCGATTTGCTGCCGTATGGCCTGTGCAATGGCTGGAACAAATGGCAGGGGATTCAAGTCGAGATCATCGCAGAGAACTTCAGCGAACTGCTCTGGTGTTATCATGCTCTCATTTTTGTTCCAAGTGAAAGTGTCACGTAGCTTTTGTCCCTCCAATTCCATATCGAGGCGTATGGGCACCAAACACTCTTTCTGTGCTGCATTCTCCAGACTCGCTGTTGGATCTGTGTCGTCAAAGCACATGGGAAATGTGCGTACTTTTTTAGTGTGCACCCGATTACGATTTATTGGCGTTGCCTGAGGCACTGCGTCCAGGTGGCTTGAGTTTGGCATGGTTGGAACATATTGTGGCTGCTTCTTAGATTTGCTCTCCCGTGGCACTGGGGTATCCGAGGTATTGACAGAAACTGCACGATATCTACAATTACAAGATTATTTAGTTAATATGAAAGTAAAATATGTATTAGAGAAGATTAACGCACTTCTCATCATTGCCGGCCATAATGTCGTCCACTTCTACAGCTCGGAGTAGAGACACAGAACTGGCCAATATGTGTGAGCTGAGACCAGAATCGGCGAGACGCTTTCTTTCCTCATTCGAGAGAACTATGCGGGTCATTCCTGGGTACTTTTTATAAAGGATACCACGGAAGTGCCGCATATAGTTTCCCACCTCCGAGCCCACATAGTAGTACTCGCCGCCCTCTTCCAGTTGGAATGCCACAGGCTTATCACCATACGTCTGCAGCGCCATCTTTTAAGCTTATAATATAATTGTGCTCTACACTCAGTTTTATGCGAATTACAGATATTTTTTATCAAATAATTTATTTCCACAACTCGCGAATATAAAAAATTTTCATGCAAACAGAGACATGGCGTCGTTAAGGTGACCAGCGTTCGGTAATACACAGGGTTGGAAGCACATTTAAAAATTTGTTTGTTATCGCCTATCGATAAGAAATTATATATTATTTAATGAATGATTCGAATTGTTTTCACAAATATTTTTACTGTTTATTTTAAATCTATATATTTAAAATAAAATGTTGTATCTATCTTAATTAAGCGATTAAAATATTATCGATAAGTTTTCACGCAAAATAACATGGGGTGGCAATACTGGCGCCCATATGTACCAAGATTCTGAGCGAATATTTTTAATTTTTTAAGAAAAAAAATGTCCTTCTTACGCAGTGTTGCCAGTGTAATGGCGCTTGCAAAGCCCATTAACACCGCTGGTACAGGTATGTCATGAATGATTAATTCAGTTCATACAATAACTGCAATTTTTATCAGTTCAAACACGGCGACACTTCAAACGTTGGGTCGCACCGACGTTACGTGAGCTTGCGCACCGCGTTAAGAAACAAGGACCACAGAAACCGGAGCCGCGCTCTGGATTCGTGGAGTGGAACTATCGCTCAGAGCTATTTGCATTTGGCAAGCGATTAAACGAAGAATTTCAGTTGCCGCTCCTCCAGACAGCATTCACACAGCGCACATATGCGCATCAGGAACAGGAGCGCCAGCGAAAGCTGGGAATCGAAGAGGCTGATCTTCAAACAGGCGACAACGACCACCTGATAGCTAAAGGCGAACATATAGCTACGGCCTATGTAGAGGCTTACTTGCAGCATTCACTACCCAAAGTGCCGGCAGTTGGCCGGAAAGCGATTGCCTCGTACCTGTTAAGCACCGAAACGTTAGCGCATGTATCCACGCATCTGGGCACCAAAGAACTCATCTTCTCCACAGAGTATCCGCCTAGCAGCGAGACGCTTGCCCAAACACTGAAAGCTATTATTGGCGCCTTGGCGGATTCAAGTGGCGTGGAGCGCGCTTTTCTGTTTGTGCGCGACTTTATCTGCACACAATTAAATCAAAAGGATTTGTTGGATATATGGACCCCTGAGCAACCATTGGAGCTACTCAGCGAAGTGTGCAACCAGCGGAAATTGGGTGAACCGGAGCCACGTTTGCTGGGGGACTGCGGGAAAAACACTATTTTGGCAGCCTTTCAAGTCGGTATTTACGCTAATCGCCAGTTGCTGGGCAAGGGATTTGGAGAGAGCGCGCAGACGGCTACAGAAACGGCTGCTATTGATGCCCTGCAAACGCTCTTCGAAATGCATGAAAATCGACGTCCATTCGACTTTCAAGTGCAGCTGGAAACCAAGAATGTGAGGCTAGGTTAGATAGGGAGTTGCTTATAATTTTTTTACTTGGCCTAAACACATGTACTTCCTGAATGGTCAACTAATATTGAGTTGTAATAATAACCACTATCTAGTAAAATTCATTAATCGACTTCGTCACTTGCGGGTGCACCAGCCGGAGGCGTGCTGACATCATCTGGCTTGGACTCGAGAGAAAAGGGCGGTATCTTACAGTCGAACGCGTAGCCATCCTCGCGTTCTAGACGAAACGTTCCCCACATATGACCGCTAGGCGCCTGCAAGCTTACATGACTACTGTATTGGAACGCCGGTAGTCGCGGACTGAGTATGGGCTCCTGGCCAACAACACCGCGCCCACGCACCGTTTCCAAAGTGCCAGATAGTGAGAAGATGCGCCAATGCCGTTCGCGCAGCTGCACACTAAGTTCACCCAGATTTTCCAACCGTATGCAATAGCGCCACTGAAATATAACAGTTTGAATTGTGAGCGGATAAAAGTCAATGAGATTATGCTCACCCAGTAAACAGAAGATGCAGGCGTTTCGCGACAGCCCATGTAAAAAGGAATAACTGTAATCCGAACATTTTCGGTTGTTTCCTTATGGACATCGCTCATGTCCAACCACGGGTGATTCTTTTCCTGCCACGCCTTGAGCGTATCCTGACCCACGAATGGCGGCTCAGCATCCGCAGAATATGATAAGAACTTATCAAAGAGCTCGTGTTGCAAAGGATGCTTGTCGGTAGAGCAATATGGCATGATGTCATCGTGTGCAACATAATCTAGTCCAGGAATAGCGTACAAGCTGCGATTCGAGTCCTGATTGCCCAAAAAGGTGACAGCCTCGGTTTGGGCGCGCTGAAATAACGATTCCGTATTAATAATTAAATCGCCAAGGAAAACACAAATTGGCAAAACTCACAATGTAGGGACAGTCCCTAGTATCGATGAGCACCTGATAAAACGTTTGCGTTTTACCTTTAACCTCCTTGGCATCAACAGAGCTAGTCGCGTTGGCGCTAGCAGATGATTTTGCAGTACCCATAGTTGGGGTAGTCTGCGTGTCGGTGGCGACATTGCTGCCATGCCATGCAGTGGGCGCATCATCACCATGTGGGACTGCTGCTGTCCCACTGTTGTCGCCACTACCTGAGTTAAAGCTAAATGGTGAAGCCTCTGTGGTGCATGACGCTGGCGTTGCTGTTGCCGCTGTCGTTGGCTGCTTTCTAGGATTGTGCAAGTCGCGATCGTACACGCGAGCCGTCCATGGGAAGAGTATCACTCCGCGATACCCAAAGATGCGATGCAGGAACAGTTGGCCAGTATCGTACTTGCCTTCCTTTGGCTCCAACAAGCGCCCAACCTCGGCGAGTCTAGAATTGTATGTAAAATAATCAAATTATGCAACGTTTGTTTCTGTTAGATGGCGTTGTACAGTCTGCCCACCACCCGAACCCCCAGCCCCCCCACAATAAATGTATAATTAAACAATAAAAACCTCTTACTTGGTGGGACTAACTGCCTGCTTTTTTATATTTCGCTTGAAAATAATATCACATTTATGCAGCAGCTGCCAGTGCTTGTTCAATTTGGAGAAGTGAAGCAGTAGACCCATTTGTTGTCAATTGCAATATTTGGTAAAAAGTGCAACAGCAGCCCGTTATTGCCCTGAACGTATCTTAGACCAGCTTTTATGCAACTCAATAGCGGAACCACGGCCAGTTATGATGTTACAACGTATTGCAGTACATAAAAGCAAAGTTTTATAGGTACATGTGCTAGTTAATTTTGTAATTTGCTTAATTTTGTCGAACGAGAAACATTGTTATTATAGTAATTAGTTTTGTTTTTATTTTTTTATTTTGACTTCTTTTCCAAGTCAGTCGATAGATATTTATTTTATTTCGTTTCTGAGCAACCCTGCGTACTATCGATATATTATTAAAAACATGTGAAATGCAGCTCTGTTTGACAGACCTGTCATCGTCTCCCTCTTTCGCCATTTGGTAGATTTCCGGTACGTACGCGGATTTTATGCTATGCGTTATAAAATATCAAAATATACAAGAATATTACGATAAAATCGAAAAATTATTGTGACCATGCATAGAACAATATGTGTATTGTGCCACCAAAATGTTTCTTTGCACTAACAAAGTGCAACAGTGCTGATGTTTGTGGCTAGAAGCCAAGTGCCACACAAGTCTAACAATCAAAACAAATGTCAATTGTGAATTGCATCTGATTGCATGAAATGTTCTAATTTGAATTTCTATTTCGTGAACTTTTCAGTGAACTATGGCTGACACACAAGCTAAGCCCGCTGCGTCTAAGGCCGCAAAGGCACCCAAAGCCGCTAAAGCGCCAAAGGCCGCTAAGGCCCCAAAGGCAGAGAAGCCTGTCGCTACCGAGACAAAGGTGTCTGCCAAGAAATACAAACGTCATGGTCGTCTATTTGCTAAGGCTGTCTTCACCGGCTACAAGCGCGGTTTGAGGAACCAGCACGAGAACCATGCCATCCTTAAGGTACGTTTATCAACCTGGTTATAATACATTAAATTTGTAACTAATAAATTTAAATATTGTGACTTACAGATTGAGGGCGCTCGTCGCAAGGAGCACGGCCAGTTCTATGTTGGCAAACGTTGCGTGTATGTTTACAAGGCACCGACCAAGAAGTGTGTTCCTCAGCATCCTGAGCGCAAGACCCGTGTCCGTGCAGTCTGGGGTAAGGTTACCCGCATCCACGGCAACACTGGATCCGTGCGTGCACGCTTCAACAGGAATTTGCCCGGTCACGCCATGGGACACCGCATTCGCATTGTAAGTAATACAAAATTGTAAAATGGTTTTAATGGTAAATTTACCCTTAATTTTTTAGATGCTGTACCCATCAAGGATCTAAGTTAATTAATAACTTTAAATGACCTGCAAAAACCGTTTTCTATAATAAATGAAACCATTTAAATTTAATTACAAGTAAACAGAATTTTTATTTGTTGATAAGCCAGAATAGTGCTTCTTTCATGCGGATATGTGGGAAACATAGAAAGGTCAGCTGAAGAAATCATGATTAGCTTAGTAATTTAAGGTTCATTCTTGTTTTAAAAAAATCGGACTTAATTATACATTTTCCACTATTCAGATTGGAGTAATCGAAGCTATCGATAATCTATCAGCTGATTAAAAAATTCGTATTACAGTAGAGTGACCATCTTAGAGTAAAATTACTAGGCATTTCTATTATTCCTATTTTTAATTCTATCTTTTAATAATGCACCAATAGAGACGATTGAATGCTTATTTTGTTAAGTTTTATATATAGATAATATTTATTGTCTAATGGGTGATTATGAAAATGATAAACTTTTGCAATTATATTTTTTAAAACTAAGCCTATTACATATATAAATATATAAGTAATTTTAAATTGTTTTTTCTTCTTTGATCAATTTTATAAAGTTAACTTTTAAATCGGTTAACAGAAAACGGCTAGCGGTTATAAATGCAGCTATGTGTAGATTGGTATTAAATTTATTTGTCATATTTGCGTTTGCCCGTACGGCCACACTGGCTTAGTCCATTTTAAATAAACCGTTCATTTGCGAAGGTGGCGTCGTTTTTCGCAGTGTGAATTTCTAGTTAACATATATTTGCAAAGTAAGAAAGCAAATTTTGCTCAATAAATACAAAAGGTAAGTCACACAAATCATCATCAACTTGTTGAATGCAATACAAAACTAAATCGATAATTTTCCGAAAGAAGACTTAATCATCGTCATGTTTTCGCTTGTGTTTGTCATGGAATTTTGAGCCTAAGCGAATTAACTACAGACATACATACATATATGCATATGCATATGCATATGTGCATATGTATGCATTTGCTTGGTGATGATGATGTTATTGATAATGATGAAAGGCTTTTGCATAGGCAACTGTGTAAATGCGTGTGTGTGTGTGTGTGTGTGTGTGTGTATGTTGTATGTATGTACACGTATATATGGAGTGCAGCTGCTTTTAAGTTTTATTTAGCACAGCTGCCAGAACGCCATATGTATACTGAGCATAAAAATAACGCAGCGCATCCCGCTCTCCCGATATTCTTGATGGGGCGTTCCATTTGCCAGGCACGGAGCATGGGCAGTTGGCTGCTTCAGTGGCCATGTTTGCATTTAGCTTTTTTTAGGCGAGCGACTGCATGCTTCGAACGTAATAATCGCTAAAAACTAGCTTCAGGCAGTTTTAACCGAACTTTTAGCACTGGCTAAACAAGGCATACATACAAACATGTACATGTGCACATGTGTATGTGTGCGTATGTTACTCAAGTTGTGTGCGTGTGAGTTGATAATTTATTATTATGTTTTTTTTTTTTGCATTTTGTGGAAGTGACGACGCCGCCTCGGGCCACTTTTTGTTTGCTAATGCTCATTAGACAAAGTGGTAAATAAATATAGGTTGGTCATCACTGGTTAAACTAGATTCGCTTTTTGTTATATACATGTCCATGTCTGTCCTAATGTATTTTACCCATATTTATTTCAACGTCCGCTTGCCATTAGGCAATAAACAAAAGTCTCGAAACAATAACAAAATCGTAACGAGAGCCCGAGCCAGAACCCAAGAGACTCGAATCGAGCCGGCGAAGCTTCAATTTCAAGTTTTATCCAGATTGCTCATTACTCATAATTTCTACGTAAATACTTGCGCACGCACACTGATGCAGCCGCTATAAATAATAATAACAGTGAAGGCATTTGTATGGGTTACCTGTAGCTGAGTAGGGCTGGTCGCAGCGTGACCAATACAATTAATATGAGGAAAAAAGTGACGCATCAATGTACATACATACGTATAAAAATCGGTCTATCAATGATTTATTATAGCTTTAATAGTAATGGGAAAATATTGAAGTCTGTTACTCTGAGATCTTTGACTTTTGCATTAATCGGTCATTCACTTCGCTTTGTTCTTTCTACACAGAAGCTCGCATAGCTACACATTTTGTCTGTTTGCACATACATACATACATTCCTCAACATATTTGTGGTTGTGTGCGTGCTTATGTATTGTGCACCCCGGGGGCGAATTCGTCTGTGCTTATTGCCTCCCACAAAGCATGACGCATCGCTGCCTGCGTTTTACAACACTCGCGTATTGCGCCTCCCCCCACTTTGACCTCTTTTGCCCATCCCAAGACGGAATCTGCTGAGCAAGGCACTTGCCAAAAACTTGAAAACATTGAATGAAAAGTGGAGAGCATCTAGAGAGTCTTCAGCTTGCTGTTTAGGCAACTATATTCCGTTTGTGGAAAGCCCTTTTCAGTAAGCAAAAACTATTGTTCACTTATTTTCGTGCATAATATGCAACGGCTTGGCATCAAAATAAATGCCAAAAAAAAGAGAAAAAAATACTCAAAATGGCAACAATGAGAAAGTGCGCGGTTGGCAGGTCCGCAATTATAGTTAACGGGAAAAAGAAGCCGGCGCTCAAAAATAGAGATAAAATTATGTATGTATGTACAGTGTGTGTATATACATATATACGTATTTATATATAAATGTGAACAGCCGACTCGTCCGTGAGTGTGTGTGTGTGTGTGAGTGAGCGGAAGGAAAGATGAGAGGGGAAATGCTAGTGCGAATGTTCCATTCTGCTGTTGTCTGAATCTGTTTTTGTTAAACGTTTCTCTCTATTCTGGCATTTTCCCCCATGGCTCAGTTGGCTGACGCCAGTCACCGTTACTACACTGTTGCCCAGCTCTGTAAGAGGCGTGACGAAAGTGTTATGTACATTTGTACATACTAGATAAATGAGTTCACATTTAGAGTCAATCTAGAAAGAATAATGGAACTTTTTGGAATAGGATCTAGTTAATTGATTACTATAATTAAATAAACCGATGTCTATTTGTGTGATATTAATTTATATTGAATTTTATGTGCACTTGCAGCTCCATTTAATAAGCAGTTAATATGACATCCACCGAACTGAAAATTGGCTTGAGCACCAGTGCTCGTCCCTCCAGCCGAGTACTAAAGCCCCCAGGTGGCGGACACACCAACATCTTTTCCGAACCTGAAGTATCTGTGAATGCACCACGTCCCAAATTCAATCAACAGAACTCTTCCAATTTGAATGCTTGTATTGGATCGACCGATGCAAACAAGGTTGTGGAGAAGCTACGCGATGAGGCAGCCATCCAAAAGGAGGAGCCAAAGCCAGCACCCGCCAGCCCGCCCAAAGAGAGCACCAATGGCAACAAGGAGGCTGCAAATGATCAGGCGCGCGGGCGTGTGCCACCCGGAGGTTACTCATCGGGCGGCTTCTGGTAGACGAACCCAGGAAGATGGCTTAGATGTGTAGCCACGCATTTACTGACACTCTCGCATATGCATACTCTCACACACAAAAACACCAAGACATCCTCAGTCCCATCATACATTTATAAATATAAATCGCTTAATATATACATATATAGCTTATGCATTCATTTTTAAAATCCCTTATTGGCTACTATGCGAAATGTTTAAGAATGAAAATACTGCGATTCGATTGCAGATCTTAATCCCGCTCTCTGTTTTTTCATTTTATGTATTGTTTTGTTCTGCTAAGCAAACTATTTAACCCGTCATACATAATTGTTTAAACTTTAAGTGACTTGCGATTCCGCCCTGATCAACTAAACACCCCTAACATACAAACAAAGCATTAGGGAAACGAACCAAACTTTGCATTTGTACTTAAGTGTCCAATTGAAATTTAAAATAGTCTGCAAAATTTGTTCCAAATTCTTTTATAATTACATATATGTATTATTGCAAAAACAAATTAAATAAATAAAATTAACATTTAAAATTGAATAAAATGGGTTTGAATCTTTACCATGTACATCTCGCCCGGAAAGTACAAGGAAATGTGGGTGCCATACTTATCCTGTCGCTTCAGCCACAGGTCAAAAATAGTTTCACTTTGGTCTACTAAAGAAGAGTTCTTGTCCGTGTAATTCGATTTCAGCTAATCACAAATATACGCCAGAGCACTGTTCCCTACAATTCATAGGTAGCATGCCCATAATAGACCTCCTCTTGAATATGTGTTTGTCAGGGTCTGAAAGGCTTTATTCTAGTGGCACGTACATTCGACGACATACATTCAAAATATACAATTATTTATCTCTTGAGTTTTACTTTTACATCTAATATTTATTATACCTGATTATACAGTTATTATGACGTTTGTGTCAATGTTGTTTTATGAAGTAAGATTAGTTTATGAATAAATACATCATTATGTATTTATGAATTACCAACTAGCAGGGCGCCGCATTGATACATTTAACAACAAATCATTTACTGCGCCAGCTCAAACAGCATTGTGTATAATTTAAATGAAAAATTATGTCATTCCTTATGACTAAAAGCTGTTCTCAAACAAGTTCTGTTCGTTGAATTGTTCTTGTTGTTGAACCATAATATTAAGTCCGTTTGTGTGTGTTTATGCTAAGAGTTCAGACTAAAGTTAATTAGATTTTCATGTCATTAATATACGAGTCTAATTCAGCATCCAATTCTTCGGCAGTTGGAGCAGCTTTTCTCTCGCGACGTTGCCCGCCTGCAGCTGGTTTTGCACCAGCTGGACGTCGGAAACTACCACGACGTGGTCCTCCTCCAACCTGGCCACCTAAAATTAAATAGGAAGAGCTTGTGATATGGCTCAAATAATCACTTCTTATTCATACATACCACCGCGTTTGAATTGCGACCCTGCGGCGCTGCCAACACGACGTTTTACATCATCGGCAGGCATCGGACGTGTGAGCGCGGCAACATCTGATACGGCAAGTTGAATTGTCATGGGACGACCGTCTAAGGGTACTCCATGGTACTGTTTAATTGCTTTCAGGGCGTCAGAACGACGCTCGAATATTACATCAGCGGTGCCTATAAAAAATAATCCAAATGTTAGTTGTAAAGGAGTGTACAGATAATATGTAGACATTGTCTTACCCAACGAGCGACCTGAGCGATCATAATGCACGGCAGCTTTCTTCATTGGGCCAAAGTCATTGAATAGCTCCTTGATGTCCGTATTTGAAACTCCATAGTCCAAATTGCCGACTATCAAACGTGTTGGCCCCGTACTGTTGCCAGCACTACTATTACGTTTGGGACCATCGTACATATCATGCTTCCAAGCGCTGTTTACATCACCCTAAAGGGGGGATTAGGTAGAAGATTTGTTGGTTGATTCGAACGGAACGCGTGGGGACAAGTTTCTGATCAAATATGTGGGAGATGTAGTAGCAGCAGCAGTTGTTGTATCCTAGCCACATCAAGAGGACGCCATCGAAGCAATGCAGAAACACTAAATATGTATGAATGTACATTGATTGACTGCCACTTTTTGCTTGGCTTGGCAAGCGCAAAAGAAATATTAAACGTGTTATAAACGGGGATTACAAAGAAAAAAAATCGCAACAAGCGCGAAATCCTCAAACGAAATATGATGCTGTAAAACTTGTAAATACATAAATGAATTCGGTTTCGACGCAATTCTGTGTAGTTCTAGTTCTGATGTTGCCGCGTCATCCATAACACAACCAAACAGTGCGGTGGTGCATTGTTTTTGTTTGTTAATCGTTTTTAAATATTTTTTGCTCACTAGCAGCCATTTTGCAGCCGTCTGTCCACATGGTACATGGTACACATAACGGTGCAGATACCGTTTGTTCTGCATACGGTGGCCATTTTGAATCCGTGTGTGTGCAGCTGTTATTTATCAGTGTTTGTTTGTAATCATTTTATGTGAAATTTGCTAAGAATCGTGAGTTTCCAACTTGGGCTGTCCTTTTTATGCATGTGCATGGATATTGTGCTGCTTTTTGGCTCTCTACATGACAAAACGTAACGTTCAATTACCCGTGCGAGCCGAGGCTTCTGTATGGCGCCACCGCCGCCGCCGCCACCGCGGCGACCTTTGAGCACACCGCCGGCACCACTAGCCGGTGCTGCTTTACGTGGGGAGCCGCTACCAGGACCACCTCCACGTCGAGCTCCTCCAGTACCAAATCGCTGTTGACCGGCAGGCCGGCGAGCTCCACCTGGTCCGCCGCGACCACCCTGCGGTTTCTTCTGTGTGCGCGTCGATTTAATGATATCATCCAAGCTCATTTCAATTTTATCCACCATTTTTCTGATTTAATGCTTAACTTCCAGATGCTAAAGAGATCGTTTAAAGTTTCCTGAAACTGGTATTTAGAGGACGCAGCAAACAATTTTCTATTTGACACGGACGCGTGAAAATTTCGCCAACCGCTGAAAACGACGCACGAGAACGAAAATTTACTAGAGTTAAAGATGGCTGACTTTGCAATGAAAAAACGTGCTGTAAAACATTCAAAATATGCCTACTCAGTGTTGTAAAACGCCTGACGTAACTAACTTCACAAATCGATAAGCCCACAACCCTAAACCGATTACAGTGCAAAATTTATACAACTGTCAACAATAACTGAAAAGGCTGTAAAACATTCCAAAAAGTTTTTCGTTTCCAACATGTTCATTGTGGCTGTAACTGGTGGCATTGCCACGGGAAAAAGCACCGTCACCAAAGTCTTCGAGCGCCGCGGCATTCCAATCGTTGATGCGGATAGAATAGCCAGGGAGAGTAAGTAGTGCATCTCTTACGGGATGTTGTAATTGAGCGCTCAATTAGCGTACATCAGCTCAAATTAACAATACGTGACGCCCCCACAGTTGTCGAACCAGGTCGGCCATGCTGGCAAAAGATTCGCGCCGCTTTTGGTGACGAAGTACTGCTGCCCAGCAAAGAAATAGATCGGGCTGCACTGGGACGAATGATCTTTGAGAACAAGGAGTTGCGTGGAAAACTAAACCAGATCACGCACCCCGTAATACATCGCACTATTTTCTGGCGTGTCGTCAAGCTATTCATGTCGGGTCACCCCTGGATTGTGCTGGATTTGCCATTGCTTTTTGAGACAGGCATTCTCATGGATTTTATACACAAAATTGTGACCGTGTCCTGGTAAGCCTAACAATTAAATATGCACGTCTATTTCTGCTGACGTCTAATATGTATTTATCAAAATGCAGTGACTCGGATAAGCAGCTGCAACGATTGTTGGCACGCAACGAACTCTCTGAAACGGAAGCCGTTAATCGGATCGAGTCGCAAATGCCGCTGGAGAAGAAGTGCGAGAAGTCACATTTCGTGATAGACAATAATGGGAGCGTGGAAGATACGGAGGAAGCAGCAATGCGCATTTACGCCATGATGCAAGAGAGCAAACAGCATTGGTACAATCGCTTCTCATTTCTTGCTGCCGTTTTGGTTATAGGTTTTACAATTATTTTCCTAAGTATGACATTTAATCTGTGGCCCAACTCCTGGCGCCTCTAAATGTTTGTATTATGTATGTATGTGTGTTCGCTATTTATATTTATGAGTTTGTTTGTATCATGTTCACACACGAAATCACATAGCCCGATAGTAAAATGCTGCAATACCAAAGGTTTTAAATAAAAACGATTTGGCTTGATTCTATCACGACAATTATCATTTAATAATTTGAAGAATTTTTTGAATGAGTTTTATATGCTACCGTAAAGCAACGATGCCGTTTGTTCACAATAATCAATGAATTTCTGCAGTGCATATTTCGTGACAGCCTTTGTCACATTGTGATTCAGTTGTATGGGATCCTGAACGACCATTGGCTTCCGGAGTTGTAATGCACACTCTGGATTTTCATTTGCATAATCCGCGTACCTATGTGTAGAGGTGCTTAATGAATATTCATTTATTAGTCTTCTATTTGCTCACCTTTTCGGCAACTCTTTTTCGATGCGGGAAATAAGTATATGTTTCTTGCCAAAATATGGACAAACCATGTTCCGTTCATAGTTAAAAGTCGCATAGAACTTTAGCAGATCCTTTAAATACTCTTTGATCACGGGCATGGTAACCTCTATATACTGCATTCCCAACTCACTGAGTGACTTTTGTTGAAAGTTTGTAATCCAAGCTGCAAGCAAACGTAAAGGAAACGTAAAAAAGGGGAAGTACACCAATTTGCTGGCATTATCAGCCGCATCAATACTCACGTCCCACAAACTGCTTGGCAGACATGGAATCCCACTGCTGTAGTAATGCTATCGACGGCAGCAATTGCCTGATTTGCAAGTAATAGATAACCATCAGGGCCATGCTATATGTGGTTATTTGTTCTGTTAGCCTGCACCGCTCCAGCCAGGTTTTCAAGAAAATGCACATGTACTGGGCTACAAAAGTAGATTTGATCGCACATTAATAATAATATAAAAAAAAGAAACTTGTCTAATTAACTTACCCAGTGGCTGCGTCTCGAATATATATTTGAGTAAAGTTGTGTTGCAGAAGCCCAAGCTATTTAGGCATATATCACACTCAATGCCCGATGACAGGTGACACGTCTTAATTATAGGCACGCGCGCCTGTTCAATGACCTAATTAGCAAAGGGACCAAGGATTAGTAACATTGATAAAATGATAGTTAAATGTTCTACATTGATGATACGCCAGTCATCGCTATCAACGAACAATCCACGCAATACCCGAAGCTTGGCAATGGTATTCTTGCCAGCTCGGTGCTCGAAGAGTTGAAAGCTGTTGCCTGTTTTAAAAGTTTGATTTATGATTAAGCAATTGCTTCTGTAATTTATAAGGGAACACTAACCGATGTCTATGAATACATCCAAATCTGATGAGCGGGTTCCTATGCCCGTTATCCTTGATCCAAACTTATATATTCGAACTGGTGTGTTGGCAAACGCCGGCGCTATTAGCTTGCATAAATCCTCCTCAATGTCATCATACTGGTGCATCACTTTCAGTTTGTCCGCAACCTGATATTTATCTCGAAGTATATCACTCATATCTTCCAGTGCCAATGCCTTAACCTCTGCAAAAATAGAGACAGTTAGGAGCTTAACAATTTTAAACTTTTTGTTACTTACTTTTCGGCAAATTTGTATTCAATTTAGTGCGTGCTTCCACCTCGGCTCGTTTTTTCTCTTGCTTCGTCGTCGGTCGCTGATCATTGACGTTTCCATTTTGTGCAGCATGAGGATACGGATTTGGATTCGGATTCGGATTGGGATGTTGCTCAGCCAAATGAGCCACGGCTTTGGCAATTGTTGTGCCCACTATACGATGCGTGCAGGCTGTGCAGTTGAATGTTCTCTTGATTTTCAGCAGCTCACTGGGCGGAACAAATGATAGTCCGCCGACATCTGCTGAATGCGGATGCTGCTGGGAGACCTGTTTCGCTGCCTTGGGTACTATGTACGTGGGCTTCTTGTCCAAAAATGTTTCAATACCAACAACAATGCGCTCCAGCAAATGCGTCAGATGTGGATCCAATTGAAGTTGATTTTGACGGTTAACTTCCTCCAGTGTTTCCAGGAAAAAGTTCGCTTCCAATGTTAGTGGATTTAACTAAAATTCAAATGAATATCTGTCAAGTAACAAACTCTCATATCTTTTAAGCAATACTCACGTATAATAAGTTCTTTTGCTGCTGCTGTTGGTTTTCAGCCATCGCCTTACGTTTTTTACTCTTTTTTGTCGCAGGGATAATATGGACGGTGTTGGTCGATTTCTGTACAATTTTATAAAAAAAATAACAGAAATAAATGTTTAAACAAAGAACGCAGCAGCAGCTGATTGGTCCAGTGTTGCCACCTACAAGAAAGTTTGCCGGTTGAAGCTAAACACAGCTATTAACTCGCCAGTGGGCACATGTACGCACATATACCTACTACATATTTACATGCATATATATATATATATGTATATATACATATATATGTGTGTATATATGTGACTACTTGTTATTCACAAAATATAATTACACAATAAGCTCAGGAGCGAAACGGTATTTATGTTATTTTTTGTACTTTCACAGAAACGCTCTTAATCAACATAATGCTGCTGGTCCTGATCAAAAAAGCTTCTGTTTAAATAAACTCACACAAATGTCTCGGTCTAGTTTGCCTGCATCAATTGCCTCATAGTATAATCGTTCAGCATTATCGTAGATCGCTTTATTAAACCAGATGTTCATTTTATGATAATTACGATCAATCCAAGTTGCAGCAAAAATCAAACGCGAATCAAGAACGTTTTAAAACGCGCATGAATTGGTACCAGTAAAATATACATACATACATACATGCAAACACATGCATGTATACATATGTCTATATATTTCTCTCAGCAGGGTTGTCAAGTATAAATTATTAATTCATTTGCTGTGTTATGTAGATGAGTTATATTTAATTATGTATATATATTATTTACGACGCTAGCCACGAGACAATTTAAAAACAATTTTCCATTTCGGTAATGGCTTAGTTTTTCATTATTATTTTTTTACTTATAGCATTTTTATTTGAATCTGAAGTATAATTCACAGACAATGTTAACGTACGTTTTTCTTATTTGTCCGCCGATACTGGGTTTTCCATCTTTGTTTTCACCTATGTATATGTGCAATACAATACCCAGTATATCATCTTTTGTTAGTTAAGTGTGTTAGAATTCTCTTACTAAATAGACAACAAGATTGATTATCCAAATTACTTGGCCTGTAACCAAGCTTCATTTTCTATAGAATCTCTTATTTATTTTTTTTATTGGTGTTTTATTATATTGGTTCATATAAACAGTACATCTATTTTAATTAGGTTAGATAGAAATTTTAGAAATAGTTTATGATCACTTTTCTTGAGACATAGACTTACCACTTAAAAT
The DNA here is from genome assembly GCA_035046225.1 of Drosophila pegasa. Lineage (NCBI taxonomy): Eukaryota > Metazoa > Arthropoda > Insecta > Diptera > Drosophilidae > Drosophila > Drosophila pegasa. The sequence goes on along the minus strand of JAWNOD010000398.1, from coordinate 13,634,096 downwards.
AGGCGCGTATCAACTGTTAGTCAAAAATAAAAAGTAGTGGCAACGCCAAACCAAGTAATGATGTCTTTAAAAAATATCGATACATCGACTTAGTAGGCATCATATCAGCTAGTACTCACTCACACACTCAAGCCGTTTAGTTTCCGAGAGTATAAATAGCAGTCGATGAGAAAACTTTCGTTATACGTTTGTGAAGCCTCATAACCGGCAAGTCGAACGTAGATTCTCTCCGAGACAGACCTCAATAAGTTGCTCTACAGTTTTCTGTAAATTTTCTTTGTCGTGTGAAAAATATTATAAAAACTCAATATGGTAAGCTAAAATATATTCATATCATTAAATCCCATATATTTTTTTATTTAATATAATCTGGTACCGCTGCCCAACATGGCATGAAGCCATGATTCAAGATGGCGTCGCCGCAAAATTGGTGACGTCATAATAAAAAAAAAGTGCGAATAGATATTTGTAACTAAGATTAGTGACTATCCGAGTTAATTTAACTATAAAATGTAGTGGATTATTTAAATTCTATTTCTGTGAATAATTTTCGCTGAACGTGAAAGCGCTGCGTCGCTTACTCACACACACACACACAAGCTGTGACAGCATCGCGATGGGTGCGGCTTTATCGATTTTTTTTTTACTTCAGGAAATGGGCAATTAATCAGACTTTCCTATTTTCTGCTATTTTCGTCTACAGCGTGAATGTATCTCTATCCATGTTGGCCAGGCTGGTGTCCAGATTGGTAATGCCTGCTGGGAGTTGTACTGCCTTGAGCACGGCATCCAGCCTGATGGCCAGATGCCCTCTGACAAGACCGTCGGTGGTGGCGATGATTCGTTCAACACCTTCTTCAGCGAGACCGGCGCTGGCAAGCATGTGCCGCGTGCCGTGTTCGTTGATCTGGAGCCCACTGTGGTCGATGAGGTGCGCACCGGCACGTACCGTCAGCTGTTCCATCCCGAGCAGTTGATCACTGGCAAGGAAGATGCCGCCAACAACTACGCACGTGGTCACTACACCATTGGCAAGGAAATTGTCGATCTGGTGCTGGATCGCATCCGCAAGTTGGCCGATCAGTGCACTGGTCTCCAGGGCTTCCTGATCTTCCACTCTTTCGGTGGAGGCACTGGCTCCGGTTTCACCTCGCTGCTGATGGAGCGTCTGTCTGTGGACTACGGCAAGAAGTCCAAGCTGGAGTTCGCCATCTACCCCGCACCTCAGGTGTCCACTGCTGTCGTCGAGCCCTACAACTCCATCCTGACCACGCACACGACCCTCGAGCACTCCGACTGCGCCTTCATGGTAGACAATGAGGCTATCTACGATATCTGCCGTCGCAACTTGGACATCGAGCGCCCCACATACACCAATCTGAATCGTCTGATTGGCCAGATTGTGTCCTCGATCACGGCTTCGCTGCGTTTCGATGGTGCCCTGAATGTCGATCTGACTGAATTCCAGACCAACTTGGTGCCCTACCCACGTATCCATTTCCCTCTGGTCACCTACGCCCCTGTCATCTCCGCCGAGAAGGCCTACCACGAGCAGCTCTCGGTGGCCGAGATCACCAACGCTTGCTTCGAGCCAGCCAACCAGATGGTCAAGTGCGATCCCCGTCACGGCAAGTACATGGCCTGCTGCATGTTGTACCGTGGTGATGTTGTGCCTAAGGATGTCAACGCCGCCATTGCCACCATCAAGACCAAGCGTACCATTCAGTTCGTGGACTGGTGCCCAACTGGCTTCAAGGTAGGCATCAACTACCAGCCACCCACTGTGGTGCCCGGCGGTGACTTGGCCAAGGTGCAGCGTGCCGTGTGCATGTTGTCCAACACCACGGCTATTGCCGAGGCCTGGGCCCGTCTGGACCACAAGTTCGACTTGATGTACGCCAAGCGTGCCTTCGTCCACTGGTACGTCGGTGAGGGTATGGAGGAAGGCGAGTTCTCAGAGGCCCGTGAGGATTTGGCTGCCCTGGAGAAGGATTACGAGGAGGTCGGCATGGACTCCGGTGACGGTGAGGGTGAGGGCGCCGAGGAGTACTAAACACACTCAAGCAACAGCGCACACGTAGCAGGCGTCACTGGTGGGCGCTTCGGCGTCGAAACCAGTGCACACGTCTTGCCTTCAACAAGATAAAACAAAAAAGAAAAGTAAAGAAAAACACTCGAGTAACCGTTGGGGAAACCTACAAGTATTTAATGACAGACATACACTACACATAGCAAAAAAAAAAGAAATTCCACAACTGTGTACGAAAATAAAGTCAGCGAATAGTCAGTGTTGCCAGCAAAAGAAAAACTTCAGCGCATTTTCTCTGTTCCCCTTTCTTCCAAGTATTTCTTTCAGCTAGGTCACTGAACGGGAGCCGCTTATAATTGAAGATAAATGTCGATGTGGCTGGGGAAAGCAGTGCGAACGCTGCACGCTCTATTAATAGTGCAGTAAAGCTTTCTACTTCGCTGCAGTCTCCAGTGCACCCGACTGTACCAGGGCGTGGCATGCACCTAAAATTAGCCCATCCCCCCCAAGTTCCCAAGAAATCGATGTAGTGATGAGTCATGCTGCAGCATAACAAACTCAGTCAGGCGATGACTTCATTTCTGTGTACATACATACATATGTATGTGTGTGTGTGTGAGTGCGGTAATTGCCGGTGGCCTGTACCTCGCCATTTATGTATGCGTCTATGTATGTGTATGTGTATGTTTTTCGGGGTTGCTTTTGGTCGCACACAATTGAAGCCTAGGTGAACCGGCTTGTTGTTGCCTGTCGCAACAGTAACAGCCATCTTCAACCTCTCTCTTTCTCTCTCTCTCTGGCAACTACCGACGTTTCGAGAAGCAGGCCAACAGCTGCAACTATCGAATTTTCGAAGAAATACAAGAACATGCAGGAAATGCACAAAAAGCCGCACAGATGTCCGGCTGTCTCATGTATACATATATGTATATGTGTGCATGGGTGATTTCAGGTTATGTGTAGGCTTAGGCTTACAAACGAATATCTGTATACACATACATACATCTGTGTGTGGGCTTATACAAACATACATATATACATACATCAATGTATGCAATGATATATAAACATATTTCTTTACATCTATCTTGCAATTTTTTGAGTATTCTACCATTTCTGGCAAATATCAAAACCGTTGGCTTCTAAATAAAGCGTGTTTTAATTACTTTTAATAACAGTTGCTATGACTAGAAATTGACTGTTTCAAATCAAATCCAATCGAGCCAAACAAAGCCCACATTCATGTATTTATGTATGTGTGTAGGAATACATGTATGCGGAATATACTCTCGTCTGACCATATTCCGACAATTGTATGATAGTATATACATCCATACATATGCATATATCTATACACGTACATATGAAAATCTGTGCATGATTCAAGTTCACCTCAAGCGATGATGACGAGAGCTCCAACCCATGAAGCCGGCTCTCTATCGTATTTCTGTAGGCGGCTGTGTGGGCAACAAATTGAAATTGATTGAAACCATACAAATCGGAACAGCAATGCAAATTTACTTATTTACACATGTAAAAAATAAATATGTATATTTACGCCATAGTTATATACTTATATAGCGACATACATAAGAATAGCTCTGGCATAAGAAAAATCATAACCCAAAAGTAAAAGAAGGTATGTAGGTAAGGCACGCATTCATACATATATATGTACATACATAAATACCATACCATGTATACGTATATGAATTTACCAACACATGCAAATATTACTGAGTGAGTACTTTTTACGCTTGAGATTGCATAGAAAATATCGATAGTTTTCTATGAATCTAGGAGTCACAAAATCTGCCGTCTGGCCACGCGCTTGTAATAAGTGGCAGCTCTATTGCTTTGGCGGCTCTTGAAAAGAATTTAAATATTATTGTGGAGTGTGCAAATATTTGTTTAACTTATTCGAGGCTTAGATCTGTTCTCACATATGCTATTCAATTTAAATATATGTATATGATTTTAAGAAGAATACAATTTCTTTACAATTTATATAATTTGTTTATTAAAATTAAAATCTATGATTCAAAGGATACTTAGGAAATTGACTTTTGTAATAAAAAAAAATAACATCTTACAGTAATTATAGCTTAACTGTCATACTCGAAATTATTATTGAGAAATACTATTTCGTTTATATTGTCTTCGGAGCAGTGAATTGTGCTCGACTGATCACTGAAGAGATTGCGGGCTTGCAGAATAGCCCGTTGGGAGAGTGCAATAGAGGCAGGTGTGGCAAGGACTTTGCAGCTGACTTTGTAGAGCAGGGGGAATATAACTTTGTTTGCTTGCCACCAGTCGAGGACCCTGAACACTTTGGAAAGTGCAATATTTCTGATGAGGTATTCGTTAATCTCACTATTTACTGCATCGGACTTCGTGTCACTGGACGTTGGCTCAAGAAAGTCTGAAAAAATGCCAGCATCACAAAGGTCATTATCCAACTTCGCCCTCTTTCGAGTATTGGCGGGTTCGACGTAGAACTTTTGCATCATGGTCTTACATTCCGCGATGATCTCCTTCTTCTCAGACTCGCCATAGAGCAACAACTTCTTTGTGGGTGGAAACAGAAAGAGGGCAATTTTATGGTATTTCGTTACGTGATTCTTGTCTATTGATTCCAAATACCTCCTCAATGAACTCTTCAATAAATTGACCTTCGCACTGTCTTCAACACCAATCGCACACACCTTAGTGAGCTTATGGAGATGGGGGATTACCGTATGCAATGTGGGTACATTGTGCTCATTCAGGGCCTCGAACGTTTGTGCAAAGCTATCCAAGATATTGCTTATGGCCTTGATCTCAGATCTGACCATTTCAACTTCTGTCTTATCATCTATAATTTCAGCTACAACATCCCAATTGTCGTCGACATACTTAAAGTAGTACAAAATTGTAGGCTTATGGGTAGAGCTAGAGCTACTCGCTGACTCCAATTGGATAAATTTACTTGGCATTGCGCACTGCCTAGCTAGACTGGTGCACTTTTGGAGCAATTGCTGCAGCTCGAGGATCTCGCTAAAGGTCCTTTCGAGGGCGTTCTCCAAAATACTTTTTATGCAACGCATGTGACATTGATTTTGGAAGGAGTTTGCCGGGGCATCCTCCTCTGCGACCCCATCGCCATTCGTCACAACGATGGGGTCATCCACATCCAAGTCGCAGTCAAATGTGCGCAATGATTTTTCAACAAAAGCTCGCATTGGACAGCCTGCGAAAGGTGATAAAAAAAATATATAAAAATGCATTATATTTTAAATTTTTTATAAAAATATTAAATATTTTTAAAGTAGATAATATAGTATTATATTTCAATGAGGTATCTAACATACCTGAGATCGAGTCCCTTGCCAATGGATATACAGCGAGCAGACGATTGACCATTGCAGATCGCTGAACGTAGTGCACGGTGAGCGATGCCAGCGGCTGCTTCAGGTAACTGTCCGTCCATAAGGATGTCGTGATGCTGTAGCCGTTGCTCTTTGCCTTCTGCAGCTCAGCTGCAATGGCTTGGCGCTGAGCCTCGTAGAGCTCCGTTATGCTGGCAGCTATAGTCTTGGGCCTTGGCATCAAGTCGTCTATTTGGACATTTTCGCCGATGTTGGCTCCGATCGAGATCAGGATGCGAGCAATGGCCTTCAGGCCCGAGTCCTGCAGTAGGTTGTAGGAGCGACAGTTGGTCACCAGCCATTGGGCAGTTGCCTCATTCAACTTGTCTTTGGTCTCGCTGTCCACTGGAATTTCCTGTGGAATGCGGCTGCTATTCTCCTTCGCCTCGAACTTAATGAAGCATTTGTGCTTGACCAGGTTCGATGTGGTATTGGTGAATTTGTAGACATTAAAGCAGCTGCGACAGGCGACAACATTTTCAATTTCGTCGCCATTGTCATCTATCAGCAGAGCGAAGATCTTCCAAACTTTGCTCCGACCGCGTTTCTCCTTCAACTTTATTTGACCCTTTATAATCTGGCTCTTGAAGTCGGTAATGCTATCATAAGCAATGACATTCACGGTTCCATCGAAAGGGGAGGCGCACTCAGATTCCGAATTCTATATAGAAAATCAATCAAGTTTTGAATGAATTCGAATAATTCGAATATATAAAATGGTCTTTTCATACCTGCTCCTGCATGCTAATTTCGCTTTTTATATCCAACAGGTCCATTTTACTGGTATACATCTAAAGTCAGACGTCTCTTGCAAGGAGTAAATTATAATTGATGGCAAAAGTGAGTTGAGGGACTGCACCACCAATTGAGACATTCGAGTACTCATACGACTCACTGTGAATTCATTTGTGTTTCAAGTACTTGGCACCTGTCCATTACTGTAATAACCACACTGAAATGACCACAGACAAATCGCCTATCGCTTGACACAGTTATATGGAACAATACATAACCCAATGCCGCTTTTGCGTTCAATGAACAAATTATAAATAACACAATGAGTTTGGTTTATTCGATGCGGCGGATGGCCGATAACAAATTAATTGGTCGACTGTTTTTGAATCATTCAAAAGTATCGATACCATCTAGAATGCTTTGAAATACCAATTACAAAATTTACTCTACTATTGTTTTATTGCAATCAATGTTTACAAATAGAAGGATTCAAATTCAAATTGTATCATGCAGAGCAAAAAGCAGCCTGGCATAGATGCCGAGTCTAAGCTTACATATAAATCATTGCTGAGCAGCGACGATACCAGAGCTCTAAGGGATTTCCTAAAAAAGAGTTTGATCGATTGCGGCTGGCAGAGGAAAATTCAGGAAATGATAAGAATCAAATTGAAAAAACATGGTATATCTCACTTTTCACGTCAAGAGCTCCAGAATATAATTATACCCCATGTGAGTTTCGCTCTACCCCAGAGGAAATATCTGTATATTTAATATATTATTAAAGCTAGGCTCAGGCTCTGGTGCCCGACGCAGTCCGTGAGGAATTGGCAGTGCGCGTACGCAAAATTCTGGTTCCTGTACAGGCTCTCCCTGGTAAGAATTGTAAATCTAAAAGGAAAAATAAAATGATTTGAAATTTTAGAACAATTGTTCAAATGTAAATGTAAATGCTCATTATAAATATAATGAAATGTATGTAATAGTTGAGGACATTTCTAGTTAATTATACTGAAGAACACATTACATTTTACTTGCTCGCTTATGAAATGGAACGAGTGATATTCGCTCGGGGCTTTTATTTCCAATTCGTCACTCAATCCAATTTGAATTCTTTGGTATTTTTTCTTAGCGCCTGTCAGCTGATGCCGGCTGGCATCGTTGTGGTGGCTGACCGATAGCCAATTCATATGGCAACTTCAAATGGTCCAGCATCGATAACAGCAAGCAGGCTTTGAAATAGTTATTGGAGTGTATGGAAATGTACTTTGTTATTATTGTATGAGGCGTCAACAAATACAGCGATTCATGTTAGTAAAAATTGAGTTATGGCAAACAGCAAGGACACCGGCATGGGTACCGACTCCAGGTTTACATACAAGTCGTCTCTCAACACTGATGACACCAAGGAACTGAAGAATTTTCTCGAGAAGCGTCTGCTTGACTGTGGCTGGCGCAAGAATATCGAGGAAATGATTCGCAACAAATTGAAGGAAGACGGCACGGCCAATATTTCTCGTGACGAGCTAGCCAAGATGATTATACCCGATGTGAGTGTTCGTTCAGTCGAGTTTACGCATTTCTCTTATTTTATTTAAGCCAGGCTCGCGCCATGGTGCCCAACGAAGTGCGCGAGGAGATGATGCTGCGCGTACGCGAAGTCCTTGAGGCTCCGGCGGCCACGTCAGGTAACAAGTGACGGCGCGCCGACCCGTTCAAGTAGTTCAAATTTAAAATGTCCAAGACAACAAAAAAATAGTTTAGATTCTAGCACATTTGCTGTGGTTTATTAACGTGTAATTAAGTAATCGTATATGTACATCTGCTTACGCCTGCTAATGCTAATTACGGGTGCGCCATTAGTTGTACAAATGTGTGTAATAAATAAACAACTTAATTATATATATATATATATTTGTATTCGATTTCTATGTGCTACACTCTGTACGATTGGCTAAACAAGAAAATAATATACACATGTAGTGGGGGCTGTAGGAACGCGGTCTTAGCGGGTGGCTCTGCGAAGAATTTGGCTACGAATAATGGGGCTAAGTGTTATTTGTGGTGCGTCTTACTTATTCAATAGCGAGTCAATTGAAAAGTCTTTGAATTTGGCGTTGGAATCGTCGATAAAGAACTGCTGTTCTAGTTGTTGTTGCTGCTGATGCAGTTGATGCTGCTGCTGTTGCTGATGCTGATGCAGTTGCTGCTGCTGCTGCAACATTGTCAGAGGCAGCATTTTCATTAATTTGTTGCGCGGTTTGCGTAGAAATTTTGTATTGATTTGAAATTTTTGTGGTTTGGTGTTGCTCAAAAGAGACTGCGGTGTTGACATTGCTGACATTGCTGATGTGTTGGTGACGGCCAGTGTTGCTGCTGCTGTTGTTGTCGTTGTTGGTTGAATGGCGGCCAGTGTTGCTGCTGCCGTAGCTGATGTTGCTGTTGCTGTTGCAGTAGCTGCAACTGCTGGCGCTGTGCGATGAGTCTGCCGCCAGCTGCGCAGCTCAGAGCTGGATGTTGTGCTCGCCTTTGCTGGGACTGCAGTGCTCGCTGCAGCAGTGGATGTTGTTGGACGCACTACGGCAGCGTTGGCGCCAAAGCATTTCAGAAAGTTCTGCACATGTATTAGGCTGTCGGTCTCATCTTTGTGGCGCCTCTGCCGCTGCTTGTCCTCGTTCTCGTCCTCCGCCTCGTAGTCCACCGACGACTGCTGCTGCGAGGACGACGAAAAGGTGGAAGAGCTGCTGCTGCTGCTGAGCTGAAATCGAAATATGCAAGTTAATCAAGTTAAAATCCTTCAATGCAACTGCTCGCAGTGCTTACATCGTCTTCTTCATTGTGGTGCAGCTGCTGGAAGCTAACGGCCGTTTGCTTCAGCTTTGTGTACGTGTGGGTCTTGGGTGGCTGTGCTTGGTGGCTGGTGCTGTTGGTCGGGCGGATGCGTCTGGCCAGTGTCGGCTTCTTCTTCAAGGGATGCGGCTGCTCGTGCTCACGATATGACTTTCAGCTAGATTTGGCGAGGTTATCGTCGCGCCTTTGTTGGGACTGCAAGAGAGCGAGCACAACAGTCTGTTAGTTAACATGGGAGGGCAGCTGTAATCTCAACAGATAGATTTAACAGTAACAGTTTATGTTATCTTTCAGCGCTGGCACACAAAAACAACAAACAATTTTAACCATTTACAATTATTATGACTTGTTTTTTTGTTTTTTTTTGGCAGAGTATAATTTGGATGTGAGAGGCGCTTGCAGTTGGGGGGCAAAAGAAATCACATGAATTTGGAGCTGGTTGAGTGAATGTGTACATACATAATGATGGGGCGGCACAAAATCAAAATGATACAAACATTAAACAACACATATTGGATGGATGCATGTATTGTACATATATGGATATACATATAAATGCTATAACTTCCTTGCACACACACACATACACACATGCACCCACACGCACACACGCACACACTACCTGGTGATGCGTGCTGTAGAGCGCATGTTGCGCTGCGTAGGAGGAGGTGGAGGAGCTACTCAAGTCATCAACGTGAACGCCGCCGGCACCCAACTGAACTTGAATGCTAGGAAAGTGGTGTGGGTGGTGCGAATGCGGATGCGCATAGTGTGCGCCACCGTGTTGCAAGCTGCCTGTTGTTGTTGTTGTTGTTGTCAACGGAGCTGTTGCTGCTGTGGCTGTTATTGTTGTTATTGTGGTTGCAGCAATCGCTGTAGCTGACCCACCTCGTCCAATTGCCGCAGCCGGGCCCATGCCCACGCCCACGCCCAACATATGAGCGGCAACAGCGGCACTGCCATGATGCATATGCGATGGCTGTTGCTGCTGTTGTTGCTGCTGCTGTTGTTGTTGTTGTTGAGAGTGCAAATACGATGCATGTTGCTGCTGCTGCTGTTGTTGTTGTTGTTGCTGCTGCTGTTGATGCGGTGTGTGCATGCTGTTGCTGTTGCTGATACTGTTGGCGTTAATATTGCTGTTGTTGCTGCTGCCGGTGCTGTTATATGCGCTGTGTCTACTGAGGGGATTTAACTGTGATTTTGTTGCATTTGAATCGTTTCAATACTCACCTCAAGCCCAGACTCGTTGCATTGCCCAGGGGCAGGCTGCTAACAGCGGACATTGGCGTTGTTGTTGCCGACGTCGTTGCATTGGAGCCAGAGGCTGCGGGATTGTTGTTCATATTGTTGCTATTGCCGCTGTTGCTGCTGCTGTTGTTGTTGCTGATGCTGCTGCTGTTGGTGTTGCGAAAGTCCAGAGCGCTGCTGGCGCTGCTAGCCCGACTGTTAGCCATCGTTGGTATTGTCGTGTTTATAGCGGTTGTCGCCAGCGAAACGGCTGCTGCAATCGTTGTGGCGGCAGCATGGAGAGCGTTGCTGCTGCTGCTATTATTGTTGCTGCTGCTGCTGCTGTTGGTAGAGGCTAGCGTGAAAACGGCAAAAGTTGTACAAGTTGTTCTCGTTACACACTTGTTAATTTGTGGAGTATTGTTGTGTGTGATTGAGTGTGTCTGTGTGTAGCTCAGTTGCATGCAACGAATTGCCCCAAAAACTTCACCATTTAACATTAATGATTACAGCAACGAATTCTGTTAGCAAAGAGTTGGGATTAGATTCGAATGAGGCGTGCTGTAACAGCCGCTGTTAGTGCGCCCACGCCATTGTTAACGTTTACAGTGGGTGAGAAAATGAAGAGTTCGATCGAATTTTGGATAAAACAAACACAAATTAAATAAATACATAATTTGATTGTGGTTTTTTGTTTTGTTTTGGTTTATAAAACACATTTTATTCATTTTTAAAATAAATAAAATAAGGAAAAAACTTGCGTTTGTTTGTGCATAAAAATAACTTAATTTTAATCATAGTTTGAGTAAAGTAAAATTAGCTCGTTTGTTACATGAATAGGAAATGTAATTTAAACCTATATAAGCTTATAATTGGCTTTAAGTACGTGAGCATAAAAATGATTGAAAGAGTATTCATATAATTTGTACAGGTATTCATTCTTTTAGAGGCGATGCGAATAGTTTTCCTTCATTAATTAACTGTTTTCCATTATATTTATAAATTATGTTATGTACAGTGATCTCTTGTACCCGGTTAAGCTTAAATTAATATAATTAATGCGATTTATATATACGAAATGTGAGCTGTAGCATTAGTGTGAGGTCTGGCAACGCCAAGCATAACATAGACCGATAATGTTATTCTCCTTTTTTCCATTCTTTATGATTTATGTACAATTTCAAGAACTTAAATTGAGTTATTCAGTTCGTAGGCGCCTCCGTTAACCTTGTGTGTGTGTCTGTGTGTGTGAGTGGGTGGATGTGTGTATGTGTGTGTGGGTGCCGACACCAAGAACTAAGAGTGGAGGCCACTACTTACCGTGCGTCTCGGCTTTGGCATTGTTGATGGCGTTGTTCAGCGGTATCTGGAGGCGGGCGTTGACGGCCAGCAGGTGATCGCGGCGCGCTATGAGGCTGGTCACGTGCTCCTCGAGCCGCAGATTCTCGCTCTGCAGCTGGTGCAGGCAGTTCAAGAGCGAGGCAACTGGAAAGCAAGAGGTTTAGTGGATTCGCTGGCGGAATTCGCTCGTCGTTGGGGATCAGCCATACTCACTGTCGAAATGCTGCGCCTGCTCCATGAGAAACTGCGAGCCCTGCTCCCACTGCCGCTCCAGCAGCTGTTCCAGGCTCTGCGGTATGGGCATGTTGCCATTGATGCCGCCGCCGCCGAACATGGATTGCAGCGGATTCGGCGCGGTCGTTGCACTGCTCCCAGCAGTAACCGCGGCGCTGGCATTGCGCTGCAGGGATGAAGGAACAGAGATTAGTAGGACGACTCGATATAACTAGCTGATTGTGCTATTTACCTGCTTGCCGGGGAAGGGCACACCTGCAAACTGCGAGGTCATGGACTCGGTCGTGTAAATGGCATGATCCTGCACCTCCATGTGCAGCTGCTCGGAGAGCTTCTGGGCCACGCTGCTGTTGGGGTTCACATGGTTGCCCAGCATATGGGTGGCTGTGTGCGCTATGATGGAGCTGCTCGAGCCCGAGCTCGAAGCCGTGCTGCTGCCACTGCCGCTGCCGCTCGTGGCAGGCGTGGCGGGCGGCGTGGGCGCAGTGGCACCCGGCACGATGGCGGCTCCGATGCCGTTTTGCAAGATGCGCACATCCTTGAGATCCTGTTGAGTGGCAGCCCCTGCTCCCGTGGCGGCTGCAGCTGCCGCCGCCGCCGCCAGTGTCGCCTCCTTGGCCTTGCGGCCGCGCTTACGCACGTTGCTGCTGGCAGCAATCGGCGCAGCTATTGCCGTGTGCAGAGCGGCACCAATTTCCGAGCCTGGCGAGCTCGGCGGCGAGTCCTTGATGGCGCTAACCGGCAGCATGGGCACATCCAGCTGAGCGCTGATCGTTTGTGCCTCGTAGCTGAACTTGAGGCCGCCACTGCTACTGCTGCTGTTGTTGTTGTTGTTGCTGATGTTGTTCATGTTGCTGTTGAGGTTCAACAGGCTGTTGCTGCCGCTGCTGCTGCCGGTGGTATTGATGTTGCTGCTGGTAGTTGCTGTCGCTGTCGCAGTTGAGATGCTGTTCGAGCTGCTCGCCGCGCTGAGATCGGGTGTCCTGTAGCATTTCGAGGTTGATTTATTGTTGTTGTTTGTGGTTGTTGTCGTTGTTGGTGTGGTTGTTGTTGTCGCCGTCATGGAAGAAGCATTTGTATTTGTATTAGTAAATTGCAATATTTCTAAATCTTGGTGTTGCTTAAGCTGTTGTTGTTGCTGTTGCTGTTGTTGCTGTGGTTGTTGCTGTTGTTGTTGCTGCTGTTGCAACTGGGAAAACTGACTATTGACTGAGCTAAGATTAGTGGGTGAGGAGGCGTTAGCGGGTGGTGCATTGCTTAAATTAACTTGTTGCTGTTGCTGCTGCTGTTGTTGTTGTTGGTGTTGCTGCTGCTGCTGCTGTTGATACAGCTGTGTTTGTTGCGCTCGCAACATTTTCTTATTCAACGGCTTGGCAGCACTGTTGCCAACAACATTGTTGCTATTGTTGTTGCTGTTGTTATTATTGTTGTTGCTGTTGTTGTTGTTGTTGCTGTTGCTACCTCTACTATTATAACTAGCAACATGCTGCTGGGGCTGTGTGGTCATGTTGACGGGCGAGTCTAAGAGACTGATAATAGCATTGCCACTGGCTGAGGACATTGAGGATGTGGAGGAGCACGAGGAGGGTGTGGAGCTACCGCCCTGATCTGCGGCAGCAACATGCTGCTGGCTGTTGTTGTTGTTGCTGTTATTTTGGTTGCGCGTGTTGCGAGTTGTTGCCGGCGGCGAGTCAATCGAGGAGGAGGACAAAGCTTGCAGCATGACCACTGGCGATGAGTTCGCCTGTGGTGGTGGCGTGGGCGTGGCACGATAGTGGGGCGAACTGTGGCGACTGCCGCCGCTGTTGCGGCTCAGCTTATCGACTGCGGATGCTGCAGCAGTTGATGTTGTTGCCATTGTTGTTGTTGTTGATGTTGCTGTGGCTGCAGCTGTTGCTTCGCTTTTGTTGAGCGCAGCAGCGCGCTTCTTGCCCGATCGCGACTGTGGTTTGGTGGGCGTGGTCTGTGATGTATTGGGCGTGGAGGAGGATGCGGTGGCAAGCAACGATTGTTGCTGTTGGGGTTGCTGCTGCTGCTGCTGTTGATGCTGCGACTGTTGCGATTGCTGTGCTTGCGATGTTTGGTGGTGGTTGTGGTGGGTTTGGTGAGTCGGGTGATGGTGGTGATGATGATTACCACCATTCTCACCAGAGCGCGATCTACGTGTGGTTGTGGTTAGTAGTAAATTCGTGGTGGGTTTGGTATATTGCAATGTGGTGGATAAAGCAAAATGACAGGCGAGAGCAAGAGAGGGAGAGAGAAAGAGAGTAACTTTTTTAGAGAGCGCAGTATGTGAGTTAATATTGGCGAGAAGAGTGAGTGAGTGAGTGTGTGTGGGTGTGTGTGTCTATGTGTGTGTATTTATAGATATATATATAACCGGGAATGCAGCACGTGATTGGCTTTCGCTAGAGAATAAACTGAAAACGTAATAAAAGCAACGCAACAAAACAACAGAACACAACTGAAATGAATGGAAGCAACTTGTGTGTCAACACAGTTGGCTGCAGCAGATGGTGAATTTGCCGTGGTGAGTTGCGACCTGGCCAATATTTACCTGCTGCGTCGCGCCGGTGCCGACTCCTGCTCCTGCAGCTGCTGCACACGCGTCGTCTGCTTCTCGAAGCTGATCTTCAGGTTGCCGCTCTCCGTCGTGGTGGCTGTCAGGTTGCCGGAGCTGGCGCTGCTGCTCACCAGGCCGCCGCCCAGCGCTGGCGAGGACTTGCCGCTCTGATGCTGTATAACTGACCCAGAGCTGCTCGCACTGCCAGCTGCCGTCGCGCCTGTCGCTGCCGATCCTGAGGCACTTGCATAACTGCTGCCAACAGTCAGCGGCGACTGTGCCGTCTGTGCCGGGTGCGTTTCTGTGCGGGATTGAGGCAGTTAGATCGGGTCATATTTACTTTACCGAGTTGTCAAACTCACCAATGCTGCTGCTGCTGCTGTTGAGCAGGTTGATGCCAGGTACATTCGCCGTGGACAACGGCACCGAGACATACAAGCTGGGCGCACCACCGCTGCCGCTGCTGCTGCTGGTGCCAGCTGCTCCACTGGAGACAGTGTTGCTGCCGTCCTTGTTGCTGCTGCTGCTGCTGCCATGCTTGTTGCTGCTGCTGCTGCTACTGCTGATTGTTTTGCTTGCCTCTGTTTTCGCATAGCCCCCACCAACGGGTGCACCGCCTGCCAAGCCGCTGGCACTGCTCGTCGAGATGCTGGCGGCGATTGAGGTGCTCGCTGCGGTTGCTGCTATCGTCGTGCCACTTGGTGCTATCGTGGCACTCGTTACACTGCTGGCTAACGTGGCATTCACCTCGGCGGTGGCGGATGTCTGATGCGTGGGAGGACTCAATTCAGTGCGTTGCTGCAATTGAACAAAAGTGGAAACGAGATTAGCACAATTTAAATATATTTTATATTATTATTTAGTATTTGTTTTATAGAAACTAAAGGTCACAGGGGTTAAGGAACCTGCCAAGTTCTTGCTCGAGTTTATTTCCAGAATTCGCGCTCATCAGATATAATCTGACGTGGGCAACTCTTGATATAAGTCTTGTTGTTGTGCTTATGCTTTTTTCTTTTCCTTATATGTTGTTGCTTTCTGTGGCCATTAAGAATCGTGTCGACACTTCCGGCCGCAAATTGCGGCATGTAAACACACATGTTTACAGACATAAAGCATAAGGAAAACAAACGGAATCAAAACACAAGATTAACATTAAAAGCGGACAGTAACATTAACAGAGGCCGGCTGTTAACAGGCACCAACAATCAAGGCAAAGCAAGTATGTTGCTGCTGTTAACTGAGCAGGGGGTACGGTGGCGCCGCATGTGTTCCATATAGATTATAAAAGCTGCCAGTCAACAAACACACACACACACACACACATACATGTGTACATAATGCAACTCAGAGCTTATCGGCTGCGCTGCGACGTCGCTGTCAATGGGAAAGGCAGCAGCAACATGTAATAAAGTGACTCAGAGTCTGAAAAATGCAGCAGCCGCTGTCAAAACTCGGCGAGGGCAAGAAGTGCTGCAACAATGGATGAGTTTTTTTTTTTTGTTATTTTGTGGTTTCCCATATGCTGCCAGATGCAGCGATATATATGTCTGTGTGAGTGTGTTTAGAACGAGCAGCGAATGTTGCCTGTGCAGCAGCTAATGCACGAAACAATAAAGAGCAACACAACAGACGTTGAGAACAGCCGTTCCCATGCTCTCATCGTGTCGCGCTCTTTTCCAAAACAAACTGTTCCCTTTTGTTTGTTCCCACTCTCGCGCTCACACGCTCTCTCTCTCTCTCTCTCTCTCTCGCTTTGAATGCGTGAGCGCGTTGTTGTTTATTTGGGTGGTGGGGGTTCAGTAGCTGTAATTGTTGTTGTTGTTGCTGTAACATTGTAGTCACGTAGACAGAAACTATGCACAGCGTTGCCACCTGGCCGCAATGCGAACAACTCCAATCAGAAGTCACAAATCACTTAACGCACTGCCACCTACCTGACTAGCTGCCTGCCTGCCTGTCAGCTCGTCCAGCCTGTTGCTGAATGCAGTAAAAAGTGTCGAATTTCTGTTAAAAACATTCACGCCTCATTAGATTTGGGTCAAGACAACGCAAAAAACAACGAGCTGCAGAGGCTGTCAAGAAATCGTTTCTATGAACTCCGCTCCATTCCCAAGCAGCTGTTGGCCAAAAATGTCCGCCATTATGGAAAGCGATTATCCTGTTGCTGCTGCAGCAACCCCTTTGACGATTGCGTGCTTTGCATTTGCATTTGCAAATGGGTCTCACTGTACTTCCGCACATAATTCAATTGTTGTGCAACTTCTTTCCCGTAGACCCGGGCCACTGCGAATTCAATAAACGCGACAGCCGGAAACCAAATACCAACTATAAATATTATATTGGCGTCTGTCTGCGTAGCTTTCGCAGAGGGTTCGTTCTCTCGCACACCTTCTCACACTCTCCGATCGGACCGTCGAAAAGGGTTGTCCTGTCCACAATTCGCAGCCCGAGCGAAATTTCTCGAATTATCCAAATTGAAATAAATGACAAAAACAAACAAACGCGAAAGGAACAATGCACGACCCAAGGAACTGCTCCTGTTTCTTAGACAGCACATGGAACGGGCTGAGTTCTCAGGTAGAAGCAATTGAAGAGCTCAACGCGTAAGCCATGAAAAGGTATTTCAATGCTCTATGAGTAGTAATTGAGACTTGGCTACAATATATTATTTGATTATGATGATGTTCATAGTGTTCCAGCGATTTGATAGAAACTCTACAGATAAATATTGAATAATATATATTCCATTTAACATTTTATGTAAATACCAATCTTTTCTAGTTTATATAAAAGATGATAGGCCAATCTATTTTTTTTATATATTATAAAGAACAGATTTGTTGCAACCCTACCCATCTTAGGTCCAAACATATGCTTCAAAAATAAGTGAGAATCAAAACAAAATAGGTCTTAATGTTGTTATAGGATTAACTTAACCTGGTTTACACTTTTTATCGTAAAATATTTAACTATAGATCCCTTCGAATCTCTCTTTCTCTCTATATATATAAGTGTTTCGAATCTTTCTCTCTCTATATATATGCTTAGAATCTTTCTCTCTCTCTCTCTCTCTCTCTCTCTCTCTCTCTCTCTCTTTCTTAACACCTCTTTCTCTCTCTCTAAATGCGTCTTTAGAATCATTCTCTCCCTATCTTTCTCTCTAAATATAAATATCCCAATCATGAATTCGGTTTGGTAAGGTCCTCTGTGCCAATTGAAATATCACTTCAGAGCATGGTAAAAAGAAACAGGACTGCGGACAACTGGCCCGCATACCTGAAACTCCAGAAGCAAACAAGGGCAAAGAAGTAGAAGAAGGAGCAGCAGCAGACGACGACGACGAAGAAGAAGACGGGATGGGATACACAACTGGCAGCTGTAATAAGATCGAAGCCAGGATCAATCAGCTGCCAGGAAGCAACAGCCGCAGCAAAAACACAATAAAGTCGGGGTAGAAAACACACACACACACACACACACACACACACACACACACACACACACACACACACACACACACACACACACACACACAGAGAGAGAGAGAGACCAGCAGGCAGCTGTCGTAAACTAAGCTGAGAGCCTGCACTGGAGGCACAGGCATTATCCTTGAGCGCGCCAAGCGCAAAGGGATAAGGCGAACAGCTGGCTGCGCCTTGAGCTTGAGCCGCTGGCCCGTAGCCTGTTGGCAGCACTTAAGGCCACATGCCACATGCCGCACTAAACTAATCAATAATCGCCGTGCACTAGATGTCATTCCGGCTCATCGGGGGCTTTGCTCAATGTAATTGCAGGTGTGCGCCGCCTGCACCGCCCTCTGCCTCGGGCCACTTGGCCAGGCGGCAGGTGCGCGGGCTCTCAGCTTGCAGCTGCACGACTCGAAATAAATGCGACTTCAATTATTGATGAAGTGCCAAAGAGCTGGCTCAATTGGCCAAGACGTAAAGTGGCTCAAATGACCCGCATAACTTATGCAAATTGTCGCTGCCCAAGGACTCCCAATTGTTGTCCTTACCCCCTGGCTAGAGGGATGTGTGCCTAGTCAGGTGTATCGGCTTTCAGCAGGTCTAAATGCATTTCAAATGCACGCTTCGAGCCAAATTGCTGCATTAAATATTGACGAAGCTTCAAGGAATTTTTGCTGATATATTTCCTTTTGATTTGAAGGGGGGGGAAATACACGTTCTCAATTTTCCCTTAGTTCTAACTCTATTTTTATACCCTGAGCCCATTGAAAATGGAAAATCAGGGTATAATGTTTTTGTTGGATGTATGTAACAGGCAGAAGGAGGCGTGGCAGACCCCATAAAGTATATATATTCTTGATCAGGACGACAAGAGAAATTGATTTGGCCCTGTCCGTCTGAGCTAGAGACTTGAAATTTTTTTTGTAGGTCCGTGTATAGCACGCGCAGATCGAGTTTGTTTTTAAAAATCGATAACTAGCCTCAATTAATTGTTATCGATTAAAAACAAAATCGAAATTCAGTTAAAAAATTATATCTCGACCATCTTTTAAGCTAGAGACACCAAATTTTGTATTTAGCTTTATATGTATTTTATGGAATTTTGAATTTTGTTATTTTTTGGATATCGGCCCCAATTTCCCCCCAATTCTATGAAAAACACAGATTCGACGGGGCTCAGGGTATCCCCTAGTCGGTCACGCCCGACTAGAGTTTTCTTATTTGTTTTAGTACTATGAAATATGTATGGGAATATATCAATATATACTATCATCAATATAATCTGGGAATATATCAATATATCTATCATCAATATAATCTAAAATACCTAAGGCTTTTCCTAGCTCTAAGTTCTGTTATAAATATAGGATCTCTGAAGGAGGCTAAAGTATTAGAGGAAGAAATTATCTATTTGGCTTTGTCTAGCTTTGTCTTGGAGTTCTTCAAGTTCTCCAACAGCTGCCAGATGACACATCTCGGATAAGACTCTCAAAATAGATGCGGCACTTGAAAGCGAAGCGTCGCAGTTGCAAGGGCGCCAATTTGTGGCGTCAACTAGACATGGATTGGTTGGCAGTTGGCTGTGTGTGCGCTTTGGCTGCTTACCCCGGAGAGCAGGAAACGTATTTTTAAATTGTGCGGGTATGTGGTGGCAGCAGCGCCTCCGCCGACAGCTCCTGCACTGTTGCCGCTGCCGCCAACACCAGCGCCTCCACCGCCGC
This sequence comes from Drosophila pegasa, assembly GCA_035046225.1. Classification (NCBI taxonomy): domain Eukaryota; kingdom Metazoa; phylum Arthropoda; class Insecta; order Diptera; family Drosophilidae; genus Drosophila; species Drosophila pegasa. The sequence continues at coordinate 13,614,525 of JAWNOD010000398.1, read as the reverse complement.
CGCCGCCGCTGGCCCCCAAATAGGAGGGCGACGCCGAGGCAGAGCCGCCAACGTACTCGATGGTGGCCGATGGCGTCGTCGAGGCGGACGAGGGCGATGAGGAGGCGGATGTCGAGTGCTGGCTATTGTTGTGGTGGTGCGCGCTGTGCTGCTGCTGATGCTGGTGAGCTGATTCGCGATCTCTGTCCCGCTCCCGATGGCGGCGGTGCTCCCGGTGCTCGCGATGCTTGTGACGATGCTCCTTGTCCTTTTCGCGCTTCTCGCGCTTCTTCTTCTTGTTCTTGCGGTGCTCCTTGTAGTCGGCCATCTCGATGTGATTGTTGTTGTTGCTCTCCGCCGTAGCGGCCATGCTCACCATGGTGGCCGTGAAGTCCAGCGTGCTGCTAACTGTTGTTGCCGCCACGGCCACAGCGGGCGCCACATCCATGGGCTGGGCGTCCAGTGTGTCCATCATCATCATTTTGTTATCTGTGTGAGTGTGTGTGTGTGTTTCTCTTTGGAGAGATCACAGTTTGGGCTTCCTTTTGTTATACTGTTCTTTTGCTTTTTGCTTCTGTTTGGCTGCAAGCCAAGTTCACGTTCTCCGTGCTTCGACTGTTCTTTTAGCGTCAATTTTGTTTTGTGCCCACTGTGATTAGCCGCATGGCAGGCATAGTCTTAGTGTCAATCTCAGTCTTGCTTTCGGCTCTCGCTCTCACGCTCTCTCTCTCTCTTTTCCACTCTCTGAATGCTCTCTCTCTTATTGTTGTTGATTCGTTTTCAATATTATTATTTTGTATGCTTTTTGGGCTCTTATTTTTATTCTTCTTTATTTTCAAATCACATTCACACGCACACACGTAAATCACGGCGCGCATACGTGAGAACCAACTGGCAAAGTGTGCGTAGCCGTTGCTGTTGTTCTTGCTCTTGCTGTTGCTATTGTTGTTGTTGTTGGGGTGAATAACTTGCGTGGCGGCGACTGGGCTGGCTGGCTCTCCCTCTTTCCTACTCTCTGTTAGCGTAAAAGACGCGCTGCGCTCTCTCTCTCCCTCTCGCTCGCTCTTGCACAGCACACACATACACAACACGTTCGACTCTTTGAATCGTTTTATTTTCTTCTTTTAGCTCCGCACAAAACATATAAATTGAATTTCTTTTAGTTGGAAATTAGCTTTTTTCTGGCAGCGCCTAAAACATGTGCTTGGCTGGCCACGTGAACGGATAATATTTGATCAGTTTTCATACAAGAAATACAACTTTTGACTGCTGACACTGAAGGCCATAAAATGGTGCACACTTTACGCGCGTTTTATTGGTACTATTTGCAGTGCTTGCACTAAAGACATTAACAAATTTCGACAAAAACGAACAATTACTATTGCCTGGTTTGCAACAATGCACAAAAACGAATACACATGCACTTCTTATGCATACACAAAAAACGACAACTTAAAAGACGAAAACCAGAGCGAGCGGCGGCCGCGACAGCGTTGTGGGTAGCTGGCCGTGCGGAGTTATACTAAACTCTGCTCTCCGTCGACGGTTTTTGTTGCTGCAGTAGCACACGCAAACAAGACCCAGTGGGAACAGTACCGCTGAAAATGTGTACCTTTTTCTGTACAGCATGGTGGTCGTTTTGTGTGCATTTGCTGTGAATATGTTTTTGTCATTACTATCACGTTTTTATTTTTTAGAATTATTTTATATTATTTTAAGGGTGTTATGAATTTATATATATATATACTATTTATTTTTAAAAAATTTTCCTTTCATCAAATATATTTAATTTTTTATTTTTATTTATTAAGCGAGAGCCTCAAATAAGAGTACAGTTGGTTTGTATGTATAATATTGCTCGCTTTAAATACTAGAATATATATTATATATCTAGTATATTTTTAGATTTTTTTCCATATTTCCATGTATTTGATCAATGATATGAGAACTGCAGAAGGGCTGTGCATTTCATAGGTTAGTTTCCTACTGGGTATGCGAGCATTATGTGAGAGAGGAAAGCGCCGTTCCCAGTTGTTGTTGTTGTTATCTGCAGCCGGTTTTCAGTGAGGGATTATTGACGTACGTATGTATATATATATTGCATGCTATGTCTGCACGTAGACCAGACACACACCAACACTAATACAAGCGACAACGACGTGTACAAAAACAAAATGAAGCGCATAAGAACTCGACTCGAACTCGGCGACAGCATAAAAATAAACACACATACATTCATACACACAAGTCAGAGAGCAGGCAAAAGTTAACTGGAAAACGTCACCCAGAGAGCAAAGTGAAAAGCACAGCGATAAGACTTAGTTAGTGATGCAATGGCTTAATTGTTAATTATATGCGTTTTCCCAACAGAAGCAATTCTGAAGTAATTTGTAGTCATCTATCATGAATCAAGCGATACAATGTTTTAACTTATTATATTTCCTAGTCACGTCAGCTTTTGTTTACGAGCACTTAAATAATAATAGTATAGATTACACTTTATATTACATTCATTAAAGTAATTGACACAGACAGTTCTACAGGTCCTTCACATACGTAATAGAATACGTAATAAACAAGACTTTTACGAACTGCAACGATGTCGTTGGACAAAATGTTGATTGGGCAGTGCCACACGAAGCAGAACGCGTAAAAGTGAATCTTTCACAGGCGCTCAAGCACACAAATACATACATACACATGCACACATCAACATATGTAAGTGCAAGCTCTAACACACAGCGAATGTCGTAATGTTGTTGATGTTGTAATAAAGACGGCAACAACAGCGGTGACGACAATGTTATCAATGCAGACAGCCAACGTCAAATAACCAGGAAGCGAAAACGACGAAAAGCTTAGCAAAACAAAATGAGAAAAGAGATGATAACAAGTAATAGAAAAAGCTCGGAAATTATTTGCTCGTTTAATTGTGCTTAATATTTATTAATGTTTTATCGGATCAACTGTTCCCAGCCATTCACGTCTTCTGGGAACGGTTTTAGCTGCGCGTGAGCGCAAATAGACGAGAGAGCGAGAGAGCCCATTGCAACATACTAACAGCCGACAGCAGCAGCAACAACAACAGCAATGATTGTATCGACTGCACGCTCTCTTTGGTTCGCTCTCGCTCTCGCTCTCCCATCTGCGTATGTGTTTTCGTGTGCTTTATGCAATGCTGTCAACGGGGGCGGGTGCTGCATGCAGGTTAATTCTGTTGTTGTTGTTGCTGCTGCTGCTGCCTGAGCCAGACAGCGATTGAAGAAGACAAAACAGGAAAATGAAAAATAATTGAATTGTAAGACGATGTTTACAGGAGAGCGAGGTGGTGCAGGCCGCCGAGACGAGACCCACAAACCTGCGACCACCAGACGCTTGCAATTGGCAATAAATAAAAGAGAGGAAGATTATTTGCAACTGGAGCCGAAAGAAGGAGCGAGAGGCAGTGTAATTTGCGATGCAAATAAATGGAAACACAAAGCCCGAAAAATCATGGGGTAGAAAAAAGAAGTAACGAAGAAAAAAATTGTTAAGTGGCATTTACCTGGCGACGAGCAGAAGCGCGGGGAGCGGCAGGTCGACTGAGCGTGCCTGTTTTACAAAACAAACAACGCAAAGCGACTGGAAAATGGGAACGGCACACAAACATTGCCGTTGCACAGCCAACGGTGGGTCGGCCGTGCCCCCCGCCCGCTCGCCCAGCTCTGTTGCTTGCCATCAAATCAAAGAAGGTGGCAAATAGCACAATAATGGCGCCGTAGTTGGAAAATTAATATTAATATTCAACTGTTGTCGTTGCTGGCAACAAAGAAGCAACTTGGCTGCGAGGCGAGCGACAGCAATATGACATGCTTAATTAACAGACCCGACAATTTAAACCACATAATATGCATTAATGCATATGCATCGGACTAAGTCGGGCCAGACAGGTGCCAGATGCTGGTCGTTTTGGGGTTTTATGTCTCTGCTCCGCTTGGGTCATTCAACTTGAACAACAAACAAAAAAGGGCAACAAGGAGACCAAAACAGGGCTTGATGCGTGCAAATATTTGATCAGGCCACGTTTTAACTCTGCACGCGGCACTGAATCAACTCATTTCGTACGACTTATACATCGATAAACAAAAGTGCATAAAGTGGCCAAGGCAAATATATTTCAAAGATCAAATTTTATTAAAAATGTCAACAGTCAAATAAATATTTGCAGTGCCCACACCCACACACAGAGCGCACTCTGTTGATGGGAACAGTTACTGCCACAGCTCTGTTAATTAACAGAGAGCAGACTTGATTAGCTGAACAGAGCATTAACAGCTATAAATAATGTTATTGCTTATCGCTTCCTGTGCTTAAAGCACTGTTAAAGTGCGGATGGCAAGCGTGCAACGTTTGACGTTATAAAACTAATATGTACGACAATAAAACGCACACAGCACACGTGTCGTGCCTATGAATTTTGACAAATGCAGGAAGGACGTCGGCATTGCACACCCACCGACAAAAAGGTGTTGATTTTGCTGCCGGGTAAACCCGACCGAAGGTCTACCGTAACTCAGCTGGGTGGTGTAAAAAAGCAACAACAACAACAACATTTAATTGCTTTCGGAAAAATTTGTGTCACTGTTTTATATTTATGACTTCTCAGAGAGCAAAGGGCACGCTGATAGTTTTATAAGACTTCTCGGCACGTCATAAACGCAGCAAGAGACGGCATCAAATCATGCTGTTATTGCTCTTATAACTCTAGTATAAGAGTGTGCTTGTGTGTGTGTGTGAGAGAGAGAGAGAAAGCAAGAGAGCAATAGTCGAATATCAATTTTGACAAGCAGTTATAATTGAATACAGTTACGGGTGACAAATTTATAACTTATCACCCACCACCCGTTGGGCACAGACGACTACGACGACGACGACGACTACACCACCGACACCACCACAGAACAGCAAATAGCACAGCATGAGGTCCTTCCGTTTATGATTATTCTATCTTCTAATACACTAACAGCAGCGGGTACTAAAATTTTGATTTTGATCAGTGAATAGATTCACACTATAAAAAATATGATCAATTCAAAATACGTATCTTTCTAGAGCAACTTCTTTGATGCAATATGTTTTTACTATATAAAAACCCTTTCGAATATATCTGCAAGGGTATTCAGTGTTCGCTATTACGTTTGTTATTTGCCAGCTGACAAATCGTCTCTTGATTGTGGATTCACAATGAATCGCACTTTCGATTTTATAACTAGTAATTCGGCAGTGTGACCAGCCTGAAAAACAGCCCCAAGTCTGTGTCTGCCTCACTCTAAGGCAATTTTTGGTAATGTGAAATCGATATTCGGGGCCATTAAGTGCAGTGCAGTCACGTAGACGCAATCGGCAATAAATGTGTCTAGGATGAAGCAGATCCATCAAGTTACAAATCAGTTTATCAGAGTCAATCAGTAATTCATTCGCTCGAATATGTTTATATATTTTTTATAATCAAAGTCTATCCAAAGTATAAATACGTATTTCAACAACGCATAAATCCGTTCGCGCTACAGATCACAAGATATTAAAGATTAATTAAAGCCAAAAGTAAAATTTATATATCTTTTCTATATATATGCACTATATTTAGAGCTCATCGGCACAGTCATCCGCGTTGTTTATCAATCAGAACATGCTAAGAGCTGTTTCGCATGTGTCATATGTGCAAAAATTTGAAAATTGAATCACTCGAAAATAGATGCTGACTAGGTGGATGGATCTAAAAATACAGCATAGCTACGTATCGAACGGCGAACAGCGCAAACAACGCGCGCAGCGAGCATATCGAGCCACACACCTGGCTGCAAACGACCTCAGACAATTTATTTCATTTATTTTTGCTATTGAAAACATTTTTTCCTTCCAAAATATAGTATATATCCCCTATAAATATGGCATCGGATGACTGTGTGCTGCCTGCTGCTGGCATGGCAACGTCAACTATATTTTTTTTTCGTGGTCAACGTCATGTCAAATATAGTGGATTAGTGTGCTCGACTAGCAGATACTCTGCAGTAATCGTATAGACTGTTTAACCACAAATGAGGAAGGTGTTTGTTATAATATAAAGGCCTTGAAAAACGTATACATTGTTTATCGATCTAATGGATTGAGGCTAAGAATATATATTATATATATGTGAAATTCGTGGAAAATTCGAAGAATGTTGCATAAATTTCCACATGAGCATTATACCTTTTTATATGACTTCAGGGTATATTAATTACCAAAAATAGATATATGTAAGGACACATTTAGCTAGATCTGAGTTACCTTGTGCTCAAGGCAACATACTCCATATTCACATCAATTTTATTAAGATAAGTTTAAGATAAAATAGTATAAATAGGGATTTAACGAATTTCCTTTCAAATGGTGAATATAAAATAAACTTTAAATATACTATCATTAAATTTGTTTATGATACATAATCCAACAACGATTTAACGTCGACTGTGTTAATTTTTATAGGGTATACACAATATTGAAGACTTCGTTTCATTTGTATGTGGTATAAACAATATTTAATATAGTATGAATTTGCATTAAAATGTTGTTAAGTATTTATATATATTTTTTTTTCAACAATATTTGATTGATAGAAAAAATGCTTTTTAATTAAGTCTAAAAATATTTGCAATATTCAGCAAATGAGCTGCCATAGCCGACATGCGGCACTTGGTCCATAGGGTATACGAGACGTTCAACTTAGTATAGAATCAGCTCTGAAAGATTTGTAAATAGTTTTTGCAACATTTTCAGCTGATGACGCTCAAACGTCGCTATTTGATTAGTTCAAAGTGTTTTTCTTTTCTTTTCACTTTTCAAAAATGTGAAAACACAAGAAATCCCAATATTTCAAAACTTTGACTAAGGAACATTTCTAAATAGCTCAAGAGCTTGGCTAAGAGTGAAGAGCACGTGGCATAAATACTGTCAGAGCAACCAATCAGATCTCTTGAGTGAAAAGCTGAAAATTCAAGATGAAGCTTTTACTCTCAGCAGTCAAAAAATCTTCTCTCTCTCTCTCTGAATCTCATTCTCTCTCACTTTTCTCTTGAAATGCAGCATATTAGCATCATATTTATATTTAGAAAATCGTTTCGAATACGGTTATGGAACATGCTTGAGCAACCGAAATGAGAACTCTGAGTATACAAATAATATATATGTAGATAAATATATATATATATATGTAGATAAATATATATATATATATATATATATATATATATATATATATATATATTTAAAATATATATATACATTTATATATATGTATAGATAGATATATATATCTGCCGACGTCGACACTTAAGTATAGCCAGAGAATGTTGAGCAATTATTTTGTTCACGAAGTCGGTCGATCGGTCGGCAGCTAAATTTAGACCATATTGTATGGCTCAATCTCTCTCAAGACTAGCAACGAACACCCACTAAAACTTAATTACACAGGTATTCCGACATAGCCAATTAATTCGAAAAATAATAATAATAAGTACAATAATATTTTGGGCAAAGTTCGAAAACAAGAAATTCCAAATGAAATAAAAACATTCGTTTTGTTTCCATGGAACCCACTGGGGCATATATTATTGGATGTTATAATGTGTTTGTGTGTGTGTATGTATGCATGTGTTGTATATAGAGCGAGTCCAAACATTGCTCATGGATTAGAATTAGAATTAGAAAAAAAGAAACCGAATATTTGGAAGAAAATATCATCAAGATTTCGCAAGTACTTATAACATATAAACTAAGTAAGCTAAATATACATAAATATATCATCATCATCATCATCATTTATCATTTATCTTTCATCTTTTACCATTTATCATAATCATAAACATAGGAGCAATAGCTCTATAGTATATCTCTGCTTTTACATTGGAGCACATTCGAAATAGATAATAATAATAATAATAATAATAAAAAAAGAAGCGACTGCAGCTCTCCTCCTACACTTCGATCTCTGTTAGTCTCGGTGCGGTACAGTTGTCACTCGCAAATGTTAGCTGCAACTGTGACGCGCACTGTTAGCCTGCATCTCATTGCTGTCTCTATTATAATAACAATAATAAATGTTTTCAAATTTATGATCTTTTATATTTCAGCTTTGCCTGTGCCGTTTCGTCGCTGCTTGATTCGTTAGTTAGCGTTCGATAGTTAAATTCGTATTATTTCATTTAAGTTTTCTTTCGTAAGTTTTCAACTTCAATTTTTTTTTGGTTTTTTCAATTTTCTTTTATTCTTTTTTTTGCGTGAAATTTTTCATTTGTATTTGTTTTTTTTTTTTGTTGTTTGTTGTTTTTGTTCCATAAAGCTTACTTCTCACATAACCTAAGACAAAAACGTTAGCAGTTTCTGCGTTTCGTTCAATCAAAAAATCGTTGGAAAACCGAAGACTAAGTTAGCTAGCATTGCGGATGGAGTTGAGTTAAGAGTTTTCTTCTTTCATCTTTCTGGATAGATTAGAACAAATATGTTAAATCGGAACGATTGTTGCTGGATAATATTGGATCATTGGTGGAGTTGAGGGAGTTTAGAAAGGCATTTAGAACGTTGTCAAAGCGCCCGCGCCGAGGCCGTAGCCCACGCCCTTGGGTCCAAAGTTGCGGCTGTAGCAGGAGCGGCAGTAGATGTCGCCGTCGGGTCCGTCGTTAAGGTTCGTCGAGTCCAGGGACTTGCGGCAATCGGAGCAGTAGAAGCATCGCTTGTGCCAAATGCGACTCTTGCTGATCATCTGTTCGGCGGCAAAGACGGCGAAGCCGCAGCGGGGACAGCCGCCAGAGGTCTTCTGGCCATTCAGTGGGCCGCCATCGGGGAACTGGATGGTGGACTCGCCGCTGGTGGAGACCAGAGTGGGTGCATGGCCGTAGCCAAAGCCCTTGGGGCCGTAGCGCTTGCCGTAGCAGGCCTTGCAGTAAATGTCGCCGTCGGGGCCATCGCAGGCCAGGACCGAGTCGAGTGGACGATGGCAGTCGGTGCAGCTGTAGCACCTCTTGTGCCACATCTTGCCCTTGGACAGCTGCTGCTCGGCGGCGAAGACGGCGCCACCGCAACGTGGGCAGCCCTCGCCCTCGGGCGCCTTGATCGACGTGGTGTCCGGATTGATGAACGGCCGGCTGGAGCTGATCTGATCCTCGGTCAAGCCATCAGTTTGCAGGAAGCCAGAGCCGCAGGCAAAGCCATAGCCATGTGGACCCCACTTCTTGCCGTAGCAGGTCCTGCAGTAGACATCGCCATCAGGGCCATCGCTGGCGTTGATCGAGTCCAGAGTCTTGTGGCAGTCTTTGCAGTTGTAGCACTTCTTGTGCCACTCGCGGCCCTTGGACAGCTTCTGCTCGGCGGCGAAGACGGCGCCACCGCAACGCGGGCAACCCTCGCCGGGGCGTGCCTTGATCTTGTCCACCTCGATGGCGGCGCGCATGGATGGTGCACCGTCGTCGTTGGCATAGCAATCGGACTGGAGGGCGCCGCCGCCCTGGCCGTAGCCGTAGCCCTTGGGACCGAACTGCTTGGCGTAGCAGCCCTTGCAGTAGATGTTCTTGTCGGGCGCCTCGCAGCACAGGATCGAGTCGAGGCCCTTCTTGCAGGTGCCGCACTTGAAGCACTCCTTGTGCCAGCCGCGTCCGCGCGCCAGCATCTGTTCGGCGGCGTAGACATAGCCGCCGCAGCGGGGACAGCCCTCGCCCTCCGGTGCCCGGGCAATGGCGCGTGGCTCAAGGCGAGCGCCATTCCTCACGGCATCGCCGTTCTGGAACTGTGCGCCATTGTCCATGGAGAGTGTGCCGGCGCCAGTGCCGAAGCCGTAGCCCTTCGGTCCATACTTGCGTCCGTGGCACACCTTGCAGTAGAGCTCCCGGTCGTGCTCTGAGCAATTGGTCGAGTCCAACGATTTGTTGCACATGGAGCACTTGAAGCAATTCTTGTGGAATACATAGCCGCCCGCCAGGCGCTCCTCCGCGGCGTACACGCTCTTGCCGCAACGCGGGCATTTGGGGGACTCGATCGGTTGAAGGGGCATTCTGCGACTCTATTTGTCTCTTTAATCTTCTGTGTTTGGACTTGAGGTACGGATATTCCCTTTTGGATGGCAATCGAATTGAGCTCTAACCACGACTTGGGGTACAATTATCTGTATCTATGTATATTATATGCTTATTATCTGAAAGTGCAAACAGAGAGCAAAGGATACAACATACAGTGCCTGCATCGTCTCGAGCCGTGCAGCGCTGGCAAGCGAATGGAGGCAAAGCTCTGGCAATGCTGGTTGGTGGTGGTGGTTGTTGGTGGTTTTAGTGGTGTGCAGAGCGATGATGATGCTGATGATTTCAATGCTGCATGAGATGAAGAGTAACATGTGCGTAAACTCTAGTCAAAGCTGTTGACACACACTTTTAGTACATGTACGAAATCAATTTGGATTGTTTTTAGCTTTTAATTTGAGCTTTGTTTGCTATTTTAGTACATGTATTAAGCAATTAAGTCAAAGTGTTTTCGTCATCCCTATAGTTTGTTTCTCTTTTAGTCAATTTAAGATGTTCTATTGAATATATTTTGGTACATGTTCCTAAAACTAATATTATTTGTATAAGCAACATTATTTGATACTAATTTATTAAATAAAAATATACTTTAAATGTTGTATTTCAGTACATGTTGTATTTTAGTACGTGTACCAAAATATTTTGTATACGCTTTAAAATTTAACATATATTGCATTTAGTACATTATTGTGTTTTAGTCCATGTACCAAAATATCTTCTTTATGTATTTACTGTAAGTCAATAATTTGATTTTTATAGCAAGTCTCATATAAATATCTATCTAAAAGTCATGTATCTTCTATATTACCAACTCTTAGATATATTTTAGTACATGTGCCAAATGATACTCCATAATACATATAAACTGTGTAAAAGTTATAAACATTCTCTCAAACTAACAATTATATTTTTTAAAATATATTTTGGTACATGTACTAAAATTATAAATGCAGTTTTCAGCTAATGCTGCAGGTGCTTATACATCCCAATTCACTTACTTTTAGTACATGTTCTAAAATAACCAAATGTTATCATACTTTAGTTTCAGCTCTTGTTGTTCGTCATGCATGTACTAAAATGATTGCAGGTTTAACTCAGCATGCGTCAGCTCCTAATTTTTCCACTCTTTAGCAGATTATCTTGCCAATTGTCATCTGTCATAAATCACCATTGGACACGTCCATTGTGTATGCTAATGAGTATATTTTGAAGAAGAAAATTACCCAACAAGCAGCGGGCCCACCTACGTAATAAAAACACGCGCACATCTAGTATATATCAAATTTATGAACAGCAAATGGAAAACATTTCAGATTTCGTTAAAATGAATTCATGTATTTGCTGCTAGCAAACAAAACTTGGGCCTCTAGAATGTGTATCTGTAGCTGAGAGAAACTTTTTTGTTAAAAATAACACAGGTGAATATGAACACGGCCCGCCCGATGACAAACCCACTTGCCGACCCACTCTGACTCACTCTCCCAGCCCCAGTCCCAGTCCCAGTCCGAGTTCTGTATGCATGCAGTTGGATTAGATATGGTTTGGATGAAACTCTTTGTTAACTGTCTAACGAATATCGGTTAAAAGCCAGCACGCTACAAGATATATGTATATATATTTGTGTGTATTGGGAAGGAACAGCACCTACATCGATCGACACAAACACCACACACGAAAGCACTGAGAACTGAACTGGAAGATTGCTCAACGCAAACTAATCTATAGAATTGTGAGTGCACACGGCACACGGCGCTGAGAATTCCCATGCTTCAGTTTTATTTGAACATCTTTTTTCGCTTTTCATTTTTGTTTCATTTGAGAAACTTTAGATGCGGAACAATTTTCATCTAATATCTCGCCAGAGAGTGGGATGGAAATATGAATGTGTGCGTAGCTCGGCCATCTCTGTGTGTGTATGTGTGTGCGTGTTTGTGAGTGTGTGTATCTCAAAAGCAGCCAAGGCAGCGGCGTCTGTGGTTTTTCAACTTGTTCAACACACACATACACTCGCACACACACACACCACTTGCCACATACGAGTTTGAAAAGTTTTTCATTTCACATCATTCGTTCGATTCTCTTTTCCTTTTTCTTTTTGTTTTTCGAATGCGGTAACAGGGCGAAAATGCTGTGCGAAAATTCTTGGTACGCTCGTGCGAATTTGGATTGGGGAAACTGCATTATCATGATTAGCTAATGCACTGCACAGACGAACTGTTCAATAGAAATTGTTTACACTCTCTGTTCAGGGTCTAATCCATAAAGGTCAAGTGGCAGTTGTGTTGTCTGATCTCTAAACTGTTCACATGGTTAAATAGTTGCAAGATTCTGCCAATATATCTTATTTATGTATATTTACAATGAATTTTCACCATGGGCCAGGCCAAGCTAACTGGCCAGTTGCAACATCTGTGCAGTCTAGGCCAAAAGCTATTTCACTAAAAAACAGATCTATAAATACGAGTTCGTGGGAAATGCTTCCCCAATGGAGCCAGCTACATTTTTCTTTTACGCTATTTTCCTTCGCTTTTCCTCGTTTTTCTTTCGAATTTTATTTTCCTCATGTGTGTGGTGTCAAAATGTGTGCCAAATTTTCTATAATTAAACTTCATCATATGCAGTTCTTGATTTTATTTCGCTGTGGCAGCTTTTTACCGACATTCGTTCACGACTTTTATCTCTATGAAAATGGATTGCAGCAACTCTCGCATGGATGCATTTAGATATCTATTTACTTCTAGTATTTACTTTTCGTTCGTTATAATAAAAATTCGCAAAAAACGTATTTTTTTCTTAATGTGTAGTTAGAGCCTTTTGGCTTCGATTAGCAACGATTTTCGACTGAGCGGGCTAGAAAATTGTCAACTTTTTGTTGGGGGCCGCTACCCTGGCGCTATGTGGACTCTGAGAATATATCTGTCTGCACACGGCACAACGGCTAGCGACAGCGCGATGCTTGTCGTCTTAGCCAAATGATAGGGATGACTATATAGTCGACGACAAACAACAACGACACCAACACCAACAACGAGACGAATAACAAATCAAATCTTGTATAGTATAAGACGCAGACTAAGATTCAATGCGATCATTGTCGTAAATTTGATCAGAAACGAAAATTAAAATGAATGAATAAGACATTTCGCCGACTTTTCCAGGAGATATTTACTTGCGTGAAGGCTAGAAATGTGTTTTTGTATACCCTGTAATACTATTAGCACTTGAGTTATGTATACCAAGTACTATAACTCAGCGCACTTTGGTCATCTATTAGTCAGCAGCTTTTTACATTGTTCTTTGTTCATATTAAACATAATTCAACCTGCACATTTGCATTTAATGAAAATTAAAAGTGCACCATTTCGGCATACACAATTTTGATATTAAAGGAAAATTAATGGGGCACGGTCCACGTCAATGCACATCAATCACAGCGAAAAATAGAAAATAGCAAAATGAATATTGATGGAATAGAAGGCGCATCCAATACACAAATAAAGCCCCTAACTGAAGCAAGTTTACTCAATTATAAATAAGCAAATACCCTGGCTAGTCCAGATGAAATGGAAATCAATTTAAGATATTTAAAACTTTCACGAACACTTGAAAATTATTTAAAACAGTTCTAAAATTTAACTTTCTTTAACTTTAGCCGAAGAGATTGCAGTAGAGAATGAAACCAAAGGTTCGCTTAACATCACGAAGAGAATAAACTTGAACATTACATGTTAATACACTGTTAATTCTAGTAGTAAAGTAATTACTTGAGTTAGCACTTGCAGAAGCTGTGCCACTAACAGAACTGTTAGTTAACTTTAAACATTGCATTACAGATCTTTGCTTAACCTACTCAGTTTTTTAACAGTGGTGGAGGAGCAACTTAACATAGTATAACAGAGTAACAAATATTTAATGATTTCCTCAAGTGTAAGTAAATATTATAAATATAAAATTTTCAAGAATTATAAAGTATATAAAATATTGTATATAATCGATTAGACAAGATTTGTAGATATTTAATGTAGATCAAATTAATTTTTTGCATGATTGTAGGATTGAAGAAATTTTATGTTACAATATGTAAACAATCTTAATTAGGTTTTTGTATTCTATCATAATATTAATGTTTTTTAATATAATCCGCATTAATTATAAAACATATTCCGTTTCCAGATCTTTTATATATACATAGCACAATCTGATTAATGGAAATTGCTCAGATTTCACACATTTTACAGCCAAATAATAATACTCCCAGCCAGTATGGACAGTCGTATCAAGGGTATTATTGAAAAACACAAATTTCTTGAACATTTCTTTCAGGTATGTGAACACATATTTTCCACATACATCGAGCTGCGCACCTTGTGCCTGACGTTTTACATATATGTATGTATTTATATAGATATTTCTTGTTCTTTCAGAAAGGTGTATGCATTAATAATTGCATTTCTACTTATAAATATGATACGAAAGTTGGCCAAGCGCCTGCGCCGGCCACTCGCGCCGAGTGGGAGCGAGTGAAATGGTTATAGCAGTGCTAGAAGACTAGTCGGTTCATCCTTTCCACTCAGCTGTCGGGTGTGCGAGTAGCAGACACTTGACAACTTGTCGACAAGTGTACGAGATTAGAAGACTATTATTCAAAACAACAACTTTGTAGCCAGACGAGAGAGAAGAGAAGAGTCTTAAGAGTGCCAGACGAAAATCACTCAAGAGATGCGTTCTTTCCTCAACTATTTATAGGGCAGAGACTCGGAGATAAACAAAACTAGAAAATTGACTCACCCGCTTGGAGCTTTTCTCGATTTCCTTCTCAAAGTCCGTTAGTGGCGTCAGTGTCACGTGCACATCCTTAATAATATCCCGAAATGAGCTGAAACAGAAGGTAATAGATAACATTAATATATAGTTTAATTAATAATGATTCACTTTATAGTTATTTTATACCTATTGTGATCATCCAGGTTGATGCTGGTGATCGATTTGGCAATGTCCACTTTTCGCTTCTTGGACACTGTGGAGCTGCTAGCCGATGGTGCCTGATTGTGGCTAGACGTTGTTGTGGATGTTGCAGTTGCAACCGATGAAGGTACCTTACTGTTGTTGCTGCTGCTGCTACTGCTTAGGTTGGTGCTGCTAGAGCCGAGACCAAGAGGATTTAGAGTGCTGCTTGCGGACGTACCAGCGCCCGAGAGACTGTCCAAATTGCTTGTATTGCTACTGCCGGCGAAGGACGACGACGTATCCTTCAGGGCATTTCCACTATTGCTACTGCTTGTGGCATGCAACTCGGCGCCGAAACCGCTGCTCAAATTGCTCGGCAATTGCAGTTTACCCGAGCCGCTGCTCGTTGAGCTGGTCAGAGCCGACGTGCTCAGGTTCTGGGCATGATTACTATGTTCACTGAGCGAGGCAGCGGCCAGACTGCTGCTGCCTCCAGTGCCACTACTAGACACATGGGCTGTTGAGCTGGAGCTACTGTTGGCCGCATTGCTGGTCGCACTGGGCATATTGCTGCTGCTTGTGGCTATATTGCTGCTGCTGCTGGCAGCGACGATGGCGGCGTCTTTGGAGCTTTCTTTGTTTTTCGATGACTTTGACGATTTCTCGCGAGACGACGAGGAGGACGAGGACGACGAAGAGGCTGATGAGTGGGAGAAACTGTTGTTCGATGAATTACTACCGCCATCCTTATCCTTGTCCTTGCCGGAACCAGAGCCGGATTGCTTGCCTATATTTTTACTATGCTTATCCTTATAGCTACTGCTGGAGCTGGTGGCCGATGACTTAGTGCTCACATTGCTTTGCCCTATTGCATTGTTGGTGACGCTGCCGCTGCTGCCGGCGCCAGTCACATTGCTGCTGCTGCTCATGGCACCACCACTGCCAGGCATTGAGGTATGTGTAGCTGCAGCGCTGCCACTAGCCGAACCCGCCAAGGTGTTGCTCATGGTGTTGTTGTTACTTGTAGAGATTGCGCTGCTGCTGTTGTTGCCAGCTAGAAAGCTGCTCGCAGTTGAAGTGTTTGTAACCATGGATGAGCTTGACGAGCTTGTGGGATTCGGCAGTCCCGTTGCTGTTCCGGAACTGCTGCCTGAAGATATTGAAGATTTACCGGAGGCATTCGATTTGCGTTGCTTGGATGAGGATGAAACGTTGTTTCCACCGCCCGATAAACTTGTCGAGCTCGCGGCTAATGTGCTGCTCGTTATCTTGATGCTCGTCGCTGATGTGGATGCCGAGTTCATGGTCGAGTCGATTTCCTTCTCGGGCGACGAGCACGAATCGGAGGAGGTGTCATGTTGTACGGGTTTGTAGGGTGGTATGGTTTTGACGTTTCCGCCCTTTTTCTGCGAAATGTGTACAGAAAGGCTTGAGCGTATAATAAGTGAGACTCCGGCTTAGACTCACCAATTTACTGTAGTGATGCTGGCAGTAGCCGCAGTACTTGACATTATCCAAGTAGTTGCCGGCCTCCTCGCAGAGCAAACCCAGGCTCTGGGCACAGGTCACATGGAACTGCTGCTTGCAGTTGGCCTTGTTGCACTGCATGCAGGCCCCCACATTGGCACGATTCGGCTTCCCGATCTCCAGGCATATGTAGCAGGCTATAGGATATATAGAAATCAGTTAGTAAGTGGATGCAACAGCTGCAGCACAGATGACTCACTCTTCGAGTAGCGTTCCTGCGGTATAAGGGTCAATATAATGGGCTCCATTGTGGTCACGTTGCCAAACCGAATCTCGGGTATGTAGAGGGCGCACACAACGTGCGCCCAGCCGCTGGTGTCAGTCTTCTTGAGGGCGCCGTCTCGCGAGGGGCAAATCTCGCAGCGCACGCGCGATGTGCGCTCCTGTGATTCGCATTTACGACAATACCAGGGTCCGGTGGGTACGGTAACGATGCCGTAGCATGCCTGATGCACGGCAACGGTGCAGTTTTGGCCGTCACAGTAGACGAGCGGGTTCTCCGGCCACCCCCGCTCGTCGGAACAAACGCAGCATCCGCCCACCATTTCTTTCATATCGTCCAGCTTAAACTTCTTAATTTTGATTAATTTCCTATTCAAGTTGGTGGAGTGAATGGTGTCGTCGTTGCTACTGGAGTCTAGCAACTCCAGCTTTGCATTTAGTGATGAAGGAATTGCGACTGTTTACAAACGCCCACTGCGAAAGGCAGAGAAGAAATAATTAAAGAGTGTTTAAATAGAGATAATATAAAACAATTGAATCTAATTGCTAATAGGGAATAGTTGGTTAAGTTCTTAGTAAAAAAACTATTGTTAGATCCTTGAAAATCATAATTAAAAATCTCAAGCCCAAATGAAACAGAAAAAGGTTATTCAAAAGGTCATTCTAGTTCTTTAATGTATAATTAAATTAAAACCCGCTAGATCTTTGAGCTGAAGTTAATTTGGGGGCCATTCTAATTCTTAAAAATATATATAATTATTTCAGTGGCTCACCGGAGAATGATTAATTGTGGTCAATTGACAAGTCAACCAACCTAAAGCCGCGTATTAGCTAAAACGAGAAGTAAATGAATAAATTAATACATGTGATGAAAAGGCATAATTGTTAGATCATCAAGGTCAATTGCTTTTAGGCAAGCTCCACTGTGCTGGCGATACACAAGCAAAGTCCTTGAGCCGATATATCGCTGGCAAGTGTTATCGATATTTGCATTCGGCCAATTGCATTGCAGGTGCTGTTCCCAAGGTCAATGGCGCATTCGTAAACAATAACAATAACAACAACAAGAGGCAGGCCGAGCCGGGCCGGTTTATTTATTAAATAATACTTAACATGAATATTCTGTGCGCTAGAGCGAGACAGTATGTGTGCACAATTTACACGCACACACACACATGCAAAAGTAGGTTCTGTTTGCAAAACACAATAATACGCACGCCACACAGATACACACACACACACACACACACACACACATACATAAACTCTCAATGTCAAGGTATTTTTTTTCTGCTGCCGCCAACACACTTCGAGCAGCGCTTGTTGTTGTATCTGATTTTGATTTGGGGCACACAAATTATGGTGATAAACATATCTACATCACCTCCTAATGGGCACAATAATCGAAGCCCATAAAAATACCAACACATTTTGGTTACGTGCAGCGATCACAAAAATACACTCACACACACACACGCATACGCACGGGCATTCGAACGGATGGGCATTCCACTGCTTGGCTGGTTCATTGAACTTGTCGGTGGCCACAAAATTAAATGTTGATTTTTTCTCGATGTAAACAAAGCCAACGTCCAAAATATATATATATGTAAATATATATTATATAAGTATTCAGTTCAATTAAAAGTTGCATTTGATTATTATTGATTTTTCACTAGAGTACAGCTTCTGTTTAATTAGCACAGAGAAAAGTATGCACATGCATGTTATGTGGGTCGCATCTGCAGAGATTTTATGGTTGCTGCAGCAACGGAGACAACATAATCATAATACTGACAGCCGTCGAATGCCATGCTGGCTTTCATTCACGTTTCCTATGTGTGTGTGTGTGTGTGTGTATGCGGGTGTCTTGTTGTACCGTTATTAGGTCAACGTGTTGCCAACTGCCGAAAACGCAGTGGCTGCGATGCGCGTGTTGCCAACTGCTCGCGAAAGCAGCATTAATAGTGTAAGTGTAAATAAAAGAACTAAATACATACACACACAAACACACACTCGTATACACACTCACACAAATGAAACGAGGCCGCCCCGCACGCAGCTTTTGTAATGTTTACAATACGACGTTGGGGCAGGGGTGGCAGGGGCAGAGCAATGCACTTTCGACGAGAACGCCTACAAGCAAACAGATACACACAAAGATTAGATGTATATACGCATATACATATATGTGTGTATGTATGTATGTAAGTGTCTTTATATATAAAGCCAAATGCCGCATACGAGGGCGCATTGGGGGAGGAATGTAACGGCACTTTATATGTATGTATGCTGTATATACTTTATATATGTATATAAATATTTTCATCACTCGAAGATGCTTTGAAAGGGGCTGTGGGATGGCTTTGGCATGGGCCGCGCTGGAGTTGGAGTTGGAGCTGGAGCAGGCGGCGTCGGCGAGTGCGATGAGCGAGGGTGGTTTGTGTTCCGCTTTCACACTTAAAGCATGCCACACACACTTCAATTTCAACCAGTTTTCCACAAAAATGTGTATACCCGAAGCTTGAAATTATTGATTTTCTGCGATTACATTTAAATTAACTCGACGTGGGCACCTTAAGACGTCATCACATTCACTGGCAGGGTGAAAATTTAACCCAGCTCAAAAACAACAACAACAACAACAACAGAAACACCAACAAAAAAACAACCAAAACTAGTTTCAGACCAAAAACAACATGAAAATGCGCGCGGTCAAAGTGGTCAAGCAACGCGAAGCGGCACACGCACACACACACACACACATATGTACACTTATCCGAGAAGAAATATCTGTTTAGGGAGCGGCAGCAGGCCCACCGCCACCGATTGGGAGTCTTTGAGTTGAAATTCTTTGGATGCGCGTTTGTTATTTTCACAGACTCACTGTAATTTCTTATTGGAAGTGCGCGGCACAATGTGAATATTGATTTTCTTTACCAGGCAGTTTTAGTCACTTTGCGTTCCACTTGCAAGCTCGCTGGCATTTCTTTTTCTTTACTTTTTTTTTTCTTAGTTTAATTTGAAAGTTGGCGACGATTTATTCGGTTTTTATCCGCAGCGATGGCTTAGCCGCCCACGAGTTACAACGCACGCAAGTCAAATAATCAACACACAAAAAAGGCGCTGAACATCCACCAACAGCAGTAACAACAACAACAACAACAACAGTATGCACGAGTATTTACCTTGTAACTTGTTTGTTGTTGTTTCGCTCGCACCACAACCCAACTCGAAGATACGCCCGAACGAGACAACACCTGCACACAGATTGCTGTATACAAATGCAATTCTTCGACGACGTTTTCAGCCTGTGCGAGACTTTTACGAATCAAAACTGCATTAATAACACTTTGCGGCTTCCCAAAGCGACAGCGAAAAATTAAAACTATTACGATTTTACTAAATTTTCCACTTTTACAACTTTTTAGACCACTTCGACCGTGATCAGCAATGGTAATATTGTAAGAACAAGAAAAAATCGATGAATTCAAATAATCGATTGGTGTCAAATGTTAATTACATTGAAATAGGTTGGCAGCCCTGGCTTCACCCGCAGCCAACTTCATTCACTCAGCTCTTGTTAACAGAATTCTGCTGTGCCAATTGGCGACAACAGACTGTAATTGCAACAGCTGTTGCGAAAAATCAATTTTGCAAATCCGTCGGTGTCTGTGCACATAATTTATTTAAAACATAAAAAATGTCCTCTAATGCTGACTGTTTCATTGTGCTACCAGCCAACAGCGAGTCGGGCTCCCTAATTTTCGGTCGCAATGCCGAGGACGCTGCAGCGGTAGGCGTGGCCTCGGAAATCTGCTACTATGATGTCAGCGACGTTCTCGAGGGGAAGGTAAGCCAAAAATCAGCCAGGCAAGCTTAAATGACTCATCTTGAATACTTTGCCACTTGCCACATATGCCAGACTGATGGTGGTGCTGCTTTAGAGCCGGTGACCGACGCTCTGCGTGTAATATTGCAAAAGCCGAAGCCCTCCCTTTGGGGCGGCGACTTTGGGGCCAATGAAAGAGGCGTGGCTATAAGCCTGAGCTGGACTGATGGGGAGCAGGAGGCAGCAGACAGCGACAGCCTGCTCGGCACGGACATAGTGCGGTAGGTCACCACACATATATACGTATATATATCTTTATATATATAATTATATATATATATATTTTTTTTTAATGCTCATACCATCTGCAGGATAGCACTAGCCGAGTCGAAGGACGTGGAATCGGCCGTTGACCGCATTGGAACGTTGGTTGCCAAGCACAGCAACGACAATGCCAAACTGAACTTCATAGTGTGTGATCCCACGGCTGCCTGGATATTGAGCAGCGCCGGCAAAGTGTGGGCCGCCGAGAAGCTGCAGGCCAGCTGGCTCCGTGTGCCAAGTGGTGGGCTAAGCGTAACCACAACTATTGATAAGTCGAGTGATGGCCTCGATACGAGCGCTAGCTTTGCGGCTGCTCACGATGCGGAGGCGCAGGCACCGGAAGCAGATTGGTGTGGCCCGAAGCCCGCGGGCGATGGCAGCTACAAGCAACAGGACATGTTCGAGACGTTGCGCTTGGCAAGCGGTGCTGGTTCACGTGCGGCCAACGTCTCGGTGCTAACTAGCAAGGGCAGCTCGATCTCGTGCCACTGGTTCACCGGCACGCCAAATGCCGCCGAGTCTGTGTTCAAGCCGTTTGTGTTTGCGCCCAAGCCTCGCATTTCGCCGCTGACCCAGGTGCAGGGGGACACGGAGCAGACGCTGCTGCATAGTTTGCATGCCAATCGTAAGCCAGCTGCGCTGGAGCATTTACGTAGCCTGGAGCGTTCCTGTGTCGACGAATTGAATAATTACTTTTCGATCCAGGACTATGCCAGCGAAGAGCTGGACGAGCTGCTCAAGGATTGCGTCGAGGCTGAGGTCAAGTTTTATCGTTAGAACAAACCCTTCGGCCCCAACGCTCATGATAATTACAATATAATGATATTCAACTAGCTTGCAACCAGGACGAATGCCCTTTCGGACGCACCAATTGGATTCGACTTCTTCTCTTCATATACATATAAACTAGGTACATGCTCGAATTGATAGGATACTCAAAAGGATTTCATCAGTGCGAACGGTTTAGGAATCTTTCTCGTGTATATTTTATAATTTCTGTGTTAGTTGTTTTTGTTTAATTTAATGTTTTTGCTTTTGCGTGATATTTAAATGTGTATTTTTATAGAACTCTGTGTTCCCTATTGTGCAATCTCGATCCTCATTTCTAAGTATTATGCATGACATTCCATTTAATTAAAATTAGTTGCGGCTAACGATTTACATACTTGCATCAAAATATATATACATACGTATTAAAAGTACATACATATATGAATAATATAGCTCTCAAATAAACGCATAAAAAGCTGCATTTATACATAAATATTCTCTATGAAATTTCCTTAAGTACAACAATGTGAGCAGTTAGACGGACTCGACGACCAGGTTGGTTTTAAAAATTGTATTCTCATTGTGGAGCGCTTCGAGCTTTGTTATCTCGAAGGCCTGATATACCTCTCGGAAGTCCATGATGTTGCGCGGAGAGCTGTCCATCCAAAACCGATCGAACTCGAAGAACAGATAGCAATAGAGCTTGTGGAAGTCCTCGAGCGAGCTGAAGTTTTGCTTGTGCAGCGCCACCTGATTGTAAAAGTGAGTCTTGGCGGCACCAGAGCGCAGAAGGTTGACGGCCAGGGCGGTCAGATTGATGCCGACTATGGCATAGGTGTAGCCCATGGTGGGGTGCATGGAGTGGAGCAGCACGTGCTTGGCGGCATCATTGTAGGCGCGCGCAAAGTACAACAGATTCTCCAGACCCAACATGCCCATGCCGCGGAAGTCCGTCTTGGGATCATCGCCCTGAAAGCCAATTTCTTGCCACTGCTTGGAGATGCGACCCACGAGCGGCGTATCGGGCATCAGCAGTTTCCAGAGCTCCAGCAGCTTCTGTTCGTGCTCCAGATTCTCCGAGTCGTACGTCTCGGCACGCAGCTCTTCCACGTGATGCATTAAGCGCTTATATCCCCAAATTGTGGTCACACAGTTGCCAAATATCCTTCCGAAATCCGGGTGAACATTGCTTTTTATACGTTTCACTCTGCCGACAATGCTAACAGCACGTGGGGCTGTTAAGGAAAAGGCAATGTTAACATTAATATTTAATGCAACTCATTGATGGCTCACCGAAATACAGCAACTCTCTGTCCGTGGCATAGGGGGCTGCTTCGTCCAGCTCGCGTAACATTGTCTTTATTTCCGGCTGATTCGATTGCTGGAGCGAGCGTTCGATTTGGTGGCATCTCGGCGCGCCAGCCTTTGCGCCGTAGCAAATTCGCTGGAGCTCGGAGAGGCGAGTGAATACGTGCAGGAACCACTTTATAAAGGGTCGTATGTAACTGAAGATGAACGGCACAATTTTGTCCAAGAGAAACATTTTGCGATATATAATGTGCCCAATAATTGACGACTGAAGGCTTTGTTTAGAGCTGCGTTGCCATGGCGTCGCGTCGCGCTTGATGCTTATTTGACACACACGAAAAAGAGCAGTAAAACAGCGTGGCCAGAGTTTACGATTGTAAATGCGCCAATTTTTGTTGTGATATTTGCGTAGAACAGCTGATTGCAACAATAAAACAAAATGAATTACAGTGCAAGTCTTTGTTATGCTTTTTATGAATCGGAGTGCAGTGTTGGTAAATGTACTAATTGCTGCAGCTGTTCTAACAGAAATATTCGCGAGTAATACTAACACATCAGCTGATCGAGATTAAATAAATTGATATTAGGATAAAGTTGAGCTTGAATTAAATAAAATATTTAATATGAATAAGTCGTTTATAATAGATTCTACAAATAATTAAATAACTTAATTTTATAGGAAGTGAAAAGATGTTTTTTTCCTCTACTCCTTTCTAAAAAGGATATTATCCTTATTCTTATAATATCCTTTTTAGAAAGAAGTAGAGGAAGAAAATATTTGAATATTAATATTTTATTTTATTAAATTTTATTATTCAAAATTTTATTTATTAGAAAATTCTCTGCATATAAATATTACATATTGAATCATATATATGTATATATTTATAAATAAATAATTGAAAAAAAATTTATATATAAATATTTATTACTGTCAATCACCGTCTTATCTACTGAACTCACTTAGGTTAATTTCGCGCAAATGCCAAATGCCAGATAATAATTGCAACTGAGCTTAGCTTCCTCGAAACGTAGGGCTAAAATGATAAGCCTATTTCGCTGTTATAGAGTCGTATAACAGGTTTCGGGTTTCCGATAGAGCTATCAAAATTTCTTTATAGCTCAGTTACAATCGAGCATTTGATGTCAACAGTTGTTTCTAAAGATAAGCGGTGAAAATGCGTGCACAGAACGGAAGACTTTGGTCAACCTTGCACAATGGTGAGTGAAATTAAATAAATTACTTTATAGATTTTATAACACCTTTTAAAATATTTTAATTTAATAGGAAAGTATGAGCTACGCAGTCTGGCCAAAGCTGATTTGGAGGAAGCTCTTAATGTAAGTATGCACACGTATATATGAGTTCATGCTAATTTCATTTGCTTTAATTTCTTAATAATTAATAAATAATTAGCTATGTAAGCTAGCAAAAAAAAAATTCGCACATTTATCAGTTAGAAATTTGCACTGTGAAGGCTTGTGAAAATCAATTTAGAACAAACGAGAGAATGTGGCGTCGGTGGTGTAATGGTTAGCATAGTTGCCTTCCAAGCAGTTGACCCGGGTTCGATTCCCGGCCGACGCAGCTTATATTTTTTGCATTGTTTCTTAAATTTATTTTTAATTTAATTAATAAATCATATATATCGTATTTTAAATATTAGGTGCTGAACGGTTCATTCTTCATCAATGAATCAGTTAGCAAAGGCTGTGAAATCAATTTGCCAGAAAATGGTCAAGCGCGCCAGGAGCTGCGGGAGCTTTGTCGAATAACCGCGCAGGATGGCGTTTCCTTAATTATAAAACACCTGAAGAGTGGTCGGATTGTTGCCGTTTCCTTTAATAAGCTGCAGGCAAGTGAACTTAGTCAAAATATTATATATTCATAAATAAAATTTAATATATATTCCAGTTTGCTCCTCCTCCTGGCGAGGATAATTTCTTTGTGAAGTTCTACAATGAACAGGCGAAGAGCCCTCAGGCGAAGGCGCTGATGGACTACATGATTACGATGGACTCCAAGATCGACGTCTGCACCGAATACAACATGGATTGTGTGTGTGAGCTGATGTTTTTGGCGACTTTGCCGGAATTTGGCAGGCAAGGACTCGGTCGGGCTCTTACAGAAACCACGATACAGTTGACGCGTGAATTGGCGCAGGGGCAAGGATTGGAGGATGTGTCACCCGATTTACAGGATAAGCGACCTAAAGCGGTCACTGCCCTCTGGACCTCATTGTTTACCCAAAAAATTGGCAAAGCTGTTGGCTTTAAGGTGCTCAATGCGGTGCCCTTCAGTGAATACGAGTATAACGGCAAACGCTTCGATGAGCGTATTGATCCAATCCATAAATTTGGTGAGCAAGTAATGTACAAATTGTAAATAAAACAGTGTTAAACAAATAAATAAAATTAATTGTTGCAAAAAGTTTGATTGTGCGTCGGCCGGGAATCGAACCCGGGTCAACTGCTTGGAAGGCAACTATGCTAACCATTACACCACCGACGCCGCTGTGTGCTTGCCTCAATTTTGTAAACTTAAGACAAAAACAGAGCTGGCTAACATTAGAATAGCATGGCTATGCTAATATTTTATGTTAAATAACAGGCTCATGTAACATTATCTGTATCTTTACAGTCAGCCAATTATTTGATTTTTTGCGTTTTGCATTTATGTTGCAAGCTAAATGAGCTGATGTAAAAAATTACTTAAAAGAAATATTTAAAAGTAAAGAAACAATTAATTTTAAATTATTAAAATATATATATTTAATAAGATTTAAATGAACAACTACCCTTAGCTATAATTGTTGCGCCTTAAAAAGGGCCCTACTATTAAATGCAATAGATCTGCCTACCCGAGGGTCAACCCTTCATAAAGCCCTTTGTTGATTTCAATTTTTGCACTTTACATCAGCACTTAAAAAAAAGAGGAAAAAACTTTTCAAATGAGATTAAAATTTACACACAATCCACACACACACACAGTGCGTTTCCGAGTGCTCGGCCAGGCATGCACTCAAGAGGATTTTGCCATCCTTAATGCTCAGTGTCAACACCACAGTTGGACGTAGCACAGGGATCAGGCCAGGCGCAGGGCTTCAGCATCAGCATCAGTGTGATAAGCACTTCGCAGCGCCCCGACCCCGATTGCTTGTCATACCTTAACAATACATTTAGGTTTTTAATTAGAACTCGAATAATAATAAAAAAAAACGAATTGAAAATCGTTGTGCCAAATGACAATCCATCCAGTTTGAGACAACCCCCTTCGCCGGCAATTGCCTGCTGTAATGATATAGGGTCCCGCTGCATTGGCATTAGGTAGGGTAGCTCGCCAGCAGAGGCGGTTACGCTTGATTGTGCTATATGACGTGTACATAATTCGCAGCTTGATACGAAGTTAACTGAGTGCGGCAGCCCCTAATTTGTGGGAGCTTTAATCATATAGTACACTTACGTATGGGAAGTTGTGACAGGTGTAGAGCAATATGGAATTTGATAGTTTATGTTACAAATATTGCTGTATTATATACTTCTTATTATTATTTTGTAGTGGGAAAAGTCGACTAAACAATAATTTCCAGTGATAACCGTCGAGTTTATATGTTTCGTAGATTCCTATAAATATTAAGCTTATTCTTATATACTGAGGCTTGCATTAGTATTAGGACATACAAATATTTTTGTATATTGAAAATGAAATGAACAAATTGTGTGAGCTTTAGATACATTTATATATTCAATATATTTTTGAAAAATATCAGAGTTTTGTTTGAGTATTATTTTGTTTGAATCAGCCTGATTAAAACTATATTATAAAAATTGATTACAAAATACTATATATATAAATACAGATCTATATAAAATTTCCCTGAATTGCTATATATTCTGAAATATACATATGTAATATATATAAATTCTCGTTCCACAGCGAATGTTTTTAATTTGACATAAATATAGAGTTTTTTAGTGCAATTTTTAAAAATATTTTTTATTTAAAAACTTCTCTTTAATATTACTTGATCTTGATTTTGGTCAAATTCAGCGCAATCTTCGCAATTGGTTAACTGATTTGCCACTAGGCAACAACTTGATAAAATTGAAAACTAATTTGTTTATACAGCTGCACAAAGCGAGCAGCGTTGGCAATGAAAACAAAAGCAACAGCAACAGCAGCAACAACAGCAACAACAACAAACGGCGGAGAGGCAAAAAACAATTTGTTTATCATGGGTAGCCTTAGTGAGGTCGTCCTCGTCGTCATCGTCGATGATGATGAGGCAGTCGAGCAGGAGTAGGGGGCAGGAGCAGTGGCAGGGGTAGGGGCAACAGACACGGAAAAAAGGACAACAAACAAACGCAGCAAAGGCGCAACACAGGCAACTGCTTTGAGGGATGAGTCGGACTATAGAGGAGGGCAAACCTATATCTATATACATCTATTCCAAAATGCTTCGTGGTATTTTGACACCCCTGTCCGGGCGCCGTAAAATATGCAGCAGATACTGCAGCAGCAGACAGCAAAGGCTGTCTTAATGGAGCTGTTTCGCAGCCGAATCCTAGACAATGCAAATATTTGCATTAGTCTTTGCGACACGCTGTGCTAATGCTTAAAAATTATGCTGGTTGACAAATTTGTGTGTTGTATTGTTTTTTTTTTAATGTTATATCTGTATTTCCTGACTGTCATTTGGCTGTTAGTTTGTGCTCTGTTTGTTTGGCTGCCGCAGTCCATTAATTAGGCTTAGATGCTGCTTGAGTTAAAAAATGATCGAATCATTGCTCATGTTTGCTCATACTGCAGCTGTCTGGTCTCTAACCCACGCCCACACTCGCCCAGCCTGGTCTACTGCATAAGGACACTTGCCACGCCACGCCATGTCATGCCATGCCACTTGTATGCCACTCGGGCAATAATTCCGCTTAAACAGATAAACGCGTTCGTAATCAAAGAGCAATTTAATGTGTCTACCATATGAAAATCAGCAGCAAATAGCCCATCCCTTGACCGAAGGCAACGAAAAAAAAAAACAAACCCAACTCACAAACTTAATAAGCTTATACTACCCCCGAATGCAACCCTGCAGAGGCGAAAGTTTTTGGCTGCCTCGATCTGATTGGCTGGCTGGCGGCGCAAACTCCGCCCATCTGGCAGCACTGTGCGGTGTGGCACCGCCGCCATTGATATGAGATATGAGATAGACAACGTTGGGCTGGCAGGAGCTGCAACCCCTCGCCGCTGCTCGCTTATCAGACGCACGTGTCCTGCGCCTGGCACCGGCACAACAATTTCATTCGTTTTGTAGCAGGCGGCGCGTTCGCTACCAAATCGCGCACTGAAATGTTTCAAATAACAGTATAAAATATTCCAGTTCTGCGAACTGATTCGAGTGCATGCAAATCGGTTATAGATAATATATATATGTGCAATTAAAAAGAATAATAAATTGTTGGTGTATTGACTGCGGATATTGGATAACAACACTCGAATAAGGTAAAACCGGACTTAGGCTTTGCCTGTCTCTTACCGTCGGCATTATTTCTATTTACTTAGAGTTGATATTGTATTGTGGAACATTATATTTGTATTAGTTTAGTGCACTTTCCATTGGCAAAAGAGCAAAGGAATTATAATCTTAAGTGAATCTAAGAAACCTAAAGCTTATTCTTATCTAGTTGGACAAACTCTGAGTTCTGTAATTTATATTCTTGCTCTTTTACAATGTGGAAAATTGGATATTAAATAACTTCAGATCTTCAGATATCTACGATCTTTAATAATTTATTAGTGCATTAGACACATTGTATATGTATATAATCGAAAGAATTCATAGCTTTTGCATGCAAAGATGCTAAGTCGTATTTCTCTATCCTCAGTGATCCTTAAGTTATGCTTAAAAACTAGCTTACAAAATCGATATATATCGATAATTGTGAAGTATTATGAGATATTGAAAAAGGCAAGCTTTGTGTAAAGGATTTTGATGTTAATATTCATTAAAATAGAAGACAGATATAAACATAGCCGGAAAGATAGATGAACGGATGGAGAGGGCGGAATAGATTGAGCTCTTTGATCTGCTCAATGCATATACTTATAAAGCTTACCTTTTTGTATTTCTTTTTATTCGTTTGCCCATATTCTAAATATTTTGGAACTCTCAGGAAATATATACGTATTATCATAAGTTTGATTACTTGCAGTATTCGAACAGTGTTCAATTACAACATTCAATGATCCCATTTACACATTGCAAAGGGTATTCGATATCTAATTAAGCTCATACCAGTCGTATGCCCTATCTGTTGCTTATCTAATCGAAGGTGTTTGTTTGTTAAACACGTTTATTATCAATTTAACAAGTTGGCCGCAGCAATAATCACTGATAAGATTACTTTGTAAACAAATGATGTTTTATGTCCTTTTTAGAGTGTCCGGAAATCAGGAGTCAAGGGCCAACGACACGCGCCGCACTCCTTCGCTCGACGCGTGCTGCGCACGTGTTCGCAATTAGATTTCTAAACGGCGGCATTCGGTTTACCGTTATGCACTTGTCGAGCAATTAGCCATTATTAAATTGAAGAGAGAGAAAAAAATATAAGTGTAGTTGGTAAGATGTTTTCCATGGACAATTTCGATTTGGAGGCGACGATGGCTCGTCACTTCTTCGAGGGATCGCAGGCCACGAATGCCTCGAACTCCAGCTCCGAATACTTCTTCGGAGACGAGCACAGCTCGGAGAGCGACGATGATGACGACGCGTACAGCAGTGGCTTCAACAGCGACCAGGAGAACAACGAAAAGACGTGAGTGTTTCTCCCAATCGGGTAGCCATCACGGCCCAGCTGCTCCGATAATAACCAATTGCAGCTACTCAATGTTTAGCCGGCGCAGCCACAAACCGCGCCGCTTGAAGTGCGCCTCCCAGATGGCCCAGCAGCGCCAGGCGGCGAACCTCAGGGAGCGACGTCGCATGCAGAGCATCAATGAGGCCTTCGAGGGTCTGCGCACCCATATACCAACGTTGCCCTACGAGAAGCGACTGAGTAAGGTGAGATCTATTAGCAATCATGTCTTATTTATAAAAGTAAACTCGATTCTCATTTCATTTTGTTATTATATATATATTCTAGTTTGTCCCAGTCAAATATATACCTTTATAGTTATCTTAAAATAAATCTCCACCCATTAAAGAGAAACTTGGGTCGAATCTTAAGCAAGACTTAACTTTGTAAGCCTGTTGAGTTTAGTTGACTTTGATTCGAAGTGCCTTTTGCTCAAGAAATGTCTGGAATATCTGAAATGAGTGCAAATTGTGCTTAACTAATTTTGGAAAAACTCAAATTTATTAAAAACAAAATCCTTAAAATTTTGCTTCAACATTGATCTATACTGGATTTCAAAATACAATACTTTTCGTCTTTCTTTACAAAGTTTTAGCATTCTTTTCTTTTACTTTCTAATTAGATATCTTGAAATCATATTTAGCTATCATTATATTTCTCTATCTGTATCTATCAATACTTTATCTTTACTTAACTGAATACTTCATACTTCATATTCATGAACTCATATATCAATTAATAGTTTTATTTTTGCAATTTCTTCCTTGTCATCCCTCACTAAAATGTTAATTACCTATCTCAGAAATCCTTAGTTCATTATGATTTTATAGTTATATGCTTTCATCATGAGATCAACAAAATATTTAGAAATAGTAAAAGAAAATACTATATATATGTACTAGGTTCTATGTCAGCTTCAAAAGAAAGTCTTTAATTAACATTTATCTATATAAAGATGCCGTTGCTTAATCCCCCTTTAAATACGATTCCAGGTGGATACGCTCAAGCTGGCCATCAGTTATATAACATTCTTGAGTGAGATGGTGAAGAAGGACAAGAATGGCAACGAGGCTGGACTGAGCTTGCAGCGCAACTACCAGAAGGAGCCGCCCAAGAAGATCATACTCAAGGATCGCAGTAAGTTGTCAATCAGTCCGTCATCGATCAATCACGTGTGGGCGGCGAGGCGTGGTCAGGCGCTTGACAGTTCTACATGTAATGACATAATTCAGCTGTTGTTAGTTGCATATTTAAAGTGCATTGATGTGGTCTGGGCATCTCGTGCGATTGTCGGAATGAGGGTTGATCGCTCGGCCCGTCCGTGGCGTTCCATCTATGGGGTAGCGGCTGCGTCTGCCTAAGTGTAACTAATTTGAATTTTCACACTTCTCGCTTCGGCATCGTTTTGCGTGCTTTGCGTGACTGCCAGTCAAGCAAATTGCTGTTGCTGCGGCTGCTGCTGTGGCTGCTGCTGTTGCTCGTTGCACAGTTCGCATCGATCACGGAATGCTGTGAACTTGGTGCCAGGGTTCCGCTTGGTACGCACACGAAAAGGTTTTCATTAGCCTGCCCGAGGGGGGAGGAGGAGGCAGGGGGTACGGCACAATGGATTAGGGTCTTCCGTGTGCCAGCTCATAAAAGTTGCTTTAGTTACGGTTTTTTGGTTAATAATTTTTCTATTCAATATGTATGACACTGCAGACCCGCAACTCCAGCGTCCTCAATTGTCTCGATCGAGCTGCAGCATCTGCATAGCTAATGCCCAAGCACTTGGTTAGCTAAAGGGTGAGCTCAAAATTACTATATGGCGAGGGGTCTTTCATCGTCTGATTTGAGTGATTGGCAGTGGTTTTAAGAGTTTTTTCAAGTTTTTTTTTTTTAGTTTTTCAACTTATGAGTGTCACAACAGAAATTTATACTTTGCTAGGAACTAGTTTGCCCTCAAATTTATAACTATGATAATGAGCAGAAGAGCTATACCTTTATTCGTATTTAGTCCCAAATTTACAACCTATGGGATTATTTGTAAATTAAGTAATTAGAAATGTTATTTATGTGATTTTTGTTAGGGAGATTGTATTTTAAGTAGAGTGGGTTAATTATTTTAGTTAGGGTTAGGGTTAGAAATGGATTTGATGCCCATATTAACTTTATTTTCAATGCTCAAAATAGGTATGAATAGTAAAACTATATTGGAATGTTTCAGTAGAACGAAATTAACTTTAAGAATCCATTAGCCACTAAAATGTATTCATAGTTGAAAAAACTTAAGGGTCAAAGAATAGATTTTACAGGTCTATATAGGAGAGGTGCTGAAGTCCAGGAAGCCTAAACTTTAAGACAGCCAAAGAACTTTTAATTCCTAATTATATAGTGGGAGTGACTTTGTAAAGCAGCAGTTTCCATGTAGAAAATTACAAATATTTCTAATTTCAATTCAATTTTTGAAAATGAACTAAACAAAACGATAGACGGGTTTTCATATCATAAAGTACCGTTTATAGAGGTTTCCAGAATATAATTTTAGAATGTTATTCATTTGGCGACACAGAACGAAACAATTGATTGGAGCAATTCTCTTAACCAAATCCGAAACTAACCTAAATCCCAGATAAAATATTGTTGAAAGCGCATGCGACATATAATTTGTTTTGATAAGATCCAACATGACACACACCTTGCCCAATTTCCCAACTCAACTCCAGCTCCAGGTGCACACACATACACACACACACACTCGGCAGCAGGAACAACAAAGTTGTTACAACAACAAAGCGCAATCGACATAATCATATCGTGAGAATTTCGTTATAGTCGAGCAGATGTGTGTGCAGAACGATTCGTGGGTCCTGTTAAAGGGCAAATGAGGCCAAAAGCACCCAAATGGAGGCAGTGGAGAAAGAGCCCTGTGATATGGAATGGCAAAAGCATTTTCATGCTTAACGGGCATTAAAAATGTTGAGCCAAAGCAGACAAAACCGAATGAAAAAAAATAAAGGAAAGAATAAAACAAAAAACAGATATAGATAAAAATCGCAAACCCCCAACACAACGCCCACTTAAATGACAGCAAGTGGATTGGTTTTCACAACAACAGTTCGTACGGCCATGGGCTGCGGGGCTGGAACCTGGGGCCGGACACACGCCTGGCATATGTTCACACCAACTTGCAAGATGACGGAGCGGGTGTGAAGCTGCCTGTGGTAAGCGAGCGATGGGGTGGCATGTCGCATATTTGAGCAACACCCGCATCAGGCACTCGAAACACTGTGCGCTCTACAAATTACCAAGCTTCAGTTCTGATTGGAATGGGAATGGAAAAGAGCAGGGGAGGGGGACAGGGAAGGGGAGTGCGCATGGGATGTTATCCCGC
This sequence comes from Drosophila pegasa, assembly GCA_035046225.1. NCBI lineage: Eukaryota > Metazoa > Arthropoda > Insecta > Diptera > Drosophilidae > Drosophila > Drosophila pegasa. Next base: position 13,581,305 of record JAWNOD010000398.1, on the reverse strand, counting down.
GTGCAAGCTGATTGGACGCAGGCGGAGGGCAGGATTTGTGCTTAGGTTTTGTTTGCTTAAGGCAAATGGTGGACAGCTGCAACAACAGCTACGGCCAGGCCCAGGCCGGCGAGCGGGCAGACGACACCCTGTTGGTGGCGTGATGAACCCTTTGCTTGTTTGCTCTGCGGCTGCTGATGGGTTTGTAATGTGCTCGCTAATGGCATTTGCTCAGTTTTTGGCAACAACTTTTAATTGATGGGGCGGCGCTTGACTTTCGGTGGAATGTGTTGTGACCACACTATAATATTGAACAAATTGTCTCTCTTACAGCCGGCGGAATGTCGCATTCGCTCTCCTGGTATCGCAAGGGCGACCGCTACCCGGGCAGCAAGCTGTATGCGCGCACATGGACACCAGACGATCCCAACGGAGCGACCCAGCAGCCTCCCATTCAGCCGCTCTACACCAACAACGCCGCCAAGAGCAGCGGTTGCAGCAGCAACAACTCGAATTCTAGTCAAAATCCCAATAGCAATCAGAGCAGCGAGGACTTCAATGCCAGTGGAAATATGAGTGATGCGGCTGGCGGCGCTGCAGCGAGCATCTTTGGCAGCGGCGGAGGTCTTTAAGTGAATATATTCTTCAACTAATGCAATGCAACGCTCAAGCTAGTCACGCATGCTAGTCAACGATATGGTAGTGGCACCTTTAACAGACGCACACACATGCATATGTATGAATATATATATATATATATATATATATTCAAATTTTAAAATATTATAAAAAAACAACTTGTTCTGTGGTATTTAATTGCTATAAGTTTGCTTACATCTAAATGTTATACTTAGTCGTTTAGTTTAAAATTAAATAAATACGAGTATTTAAACCAAAACACTAAATTATATTTTTACTTTAAAAATTCAGTTTTCGAATGAAATAATTAAATAAATACAAATATCTAATCTTTATTTTTACTTTAAAAATGCAGTATTCGAATGAGAACTACTGTGAACTTATTGAACCTTCAATTTTTGATCATTTGCAGTTCAAGCGACGAGGCCAAAAGGCGCAATTTACAGCTAAATAACACAGTTATCATCGCAATATATTGAACACCTGGCCTGGCCTGCAGCCCCTGTCGCTGCTATCATTAAAAGTACACAAGTGCAGTGTTTTCTGGGGGTGGATGTTTAGCTTGGGCAGCTAGAAAATTATTTCCGGTCTTCCGACATGCACACGCAGGCCAGAACTACATCAAATTTTATAAAAAAATATATAAAGAGAATATTATTTTTGAGCGTTATAGTTTTGCTGCAAGCGTGGCATTTAAAAAATCATTATGATTGTCATGTTCGGTGCAGGGACAATCGTTAGATGGACAGCTGTCGCTCGTTGCGCTGTCCGTGTGTGTGGCTGTGTGGCGCGTGTGTACGTTTGGTAGCACAATTTAGATGTTTATCAGCAATTAGGCTTAGCCTGCGCACAGGGTGGCGATGTGATTGAACGTTTTGATAAATCAATCTGATCATATGTAAATTAACGCGTCACTATTGTGTTTATGATTTCTGGCAGTTAAACCGCAGATTTAATTAACTGCACAGCTGTACGGTGCAGTATGGTCACTCTATAATTTAAATTTGCGGAAAGCGCGCAGTGGTGTTGCCATATCACCCGTTGAAACGCCCGAAACGCATTTAAGCTTTTCTTCGGTGCTTTGCAACACTGCCTGCCCGCACGCGCACGCAATTCGCTGGACTTTATTTTAAAAGTGTAAATTAAAGTAAATATGCGCTTCGCACAAATTGTGGTGGGACCTGCTGGCAGTGGCAAGGTGAGCACACATCCTTTACCTATTTGTCAAACCTCTTTACCAATATATAATTGCCCAGCACAGTCCACATATTGCAGCTACATGCAACAGCATGCCATGGACAGCAAGCGAAACATTCAAGTGGTCAACTTGGACCCGGCAGCGGAGCACTTCAATTACACGCCATTAACAGACATACGGGAGCTAATACATCTGGACGATGCCATGGAGGACGAGGAGCTGCACTACGGCCCAAATGGAGGGCTGATATTTTGCCTCGAGTTTCTCATTGAGAATCAGGACTGGCTCAAGGCGCAGCTGTGCGGCGGCGAGGATGAGCTGATGCTAGGCGAGCCCGATGATGATTACATACTGTTCGATATGCCTGGCCAAATCGAGCTATTCACACACCTGAAAATGGGCAAGCAGTTGGTACAGCTACTCGAATCGTGGAATTTTCGCACATGTGTTGTGTTCTGCCTGGATTCGCAGTTCATGGTCGATGGCGCTAAATTTATATCGGGAACGATGGCGGCACTCAGTGTCATGGCCAACATGGAGCAGCCGCACGTGAATGTACTAACCAAAGTGGATCTTTTGAGCGCCGAGGCGCGCAAACAGCTCGAGCTATATCTGGAGCCCGACACGCACAATCTAATGGGCGAACTGACCATTGGCACGGCCTTTGGTGAGAAATATCGCAAGCTGACTGAGGCAATTGGCTCGCTCATCGAGGACTTTAGGTAAGTGGAAGTATACTCCCTATATATAAACTCTCTTTACCAAGAAGCTTGCTCTCGTCTCTTACTTTACTATTTCTGTTATTCCCACACTTAATTATCTCGATTTTTTTTTTAATGTTAGGTACCATATTTTGTAGAACTGTATTTATTTAAAAAAATATTTATATTTGAATATCTCAACTATGTCGGCTCGCTTACATGCAGCAAGTTCCCTTAACTTCTAAGATTTAACAATTGACTTAGGCCTTTGGCTTGCGTGTTGGATGAAAGGGATGTTCCATTTGTGAAAGGTCCGGAGGATTGTGCTCAAAGGCAATGATCTCCTGCATGCCACTGTTGGCAATCTGCCAGAGCTCGGGGTACTCTTCCTTAAAAGTGCTGTACCATTTCCGTACCAGCGGATAGGGCGAGAAATCAAAGTCAATGGCTTCCAGGCACAGTGTCGACGATACCAAAGCAAAGTCGGCAATGGTAACATTTTCAGAGGCCGCATATTTGGTGCCCAACCGCTGCAGATACGTTTCAAAAACCTCTAGTGCGTTCTCGACCTTCTTCAGCGACATGGGCGTGCGCTCATAGTCGAAGAATATGGGCGCCATGCTATGCGCCGAGATGGGCGCATAGTAAAAGTTCATGTTGAAGCACAGCCGCTGATTGATCAGCGCTCGCTCAGTCGGATCCTCCGGATACAGCGTTGATAGCGGCGAATATTTGTCGCACAAATATTGCATAATCGCGATGCTCTCGGACAGATGGAAGCCATCGTCGTCCAGTACTGGTATCTCCTTTTGTGGATTCATCTATGGGCAGTAAGAGAGTTAATGCAATTCTACATCTGGCGTTAGCTTAAAAGTATCCCACCTTGGCATACTCCGGGGTGCGGTGCTCCAGGGCACAGAAGTCCACATTAATTAGCTGGTACTGAATGTCCAGCGCCTTGAGCGCCATGCGCACGGCCAGCGAGGGCGGTCCATCCGATACGGCATAAAGCTTCATCATATAAATGGGTCTGTTTAAAATATGCAGAAAAAATAGCGATTGCAAATGAGTTTAGGTGTCTAGTAAAACCGGTTTCTATTGTGGCCGGGCCAAGCAGGTTCCAATTAGACAAAACTAAATGTGAATGTTGTTTCTGTGTGTTTGCTGCTTTCGTCTACGCGATATAATTTATTAATATCTCGGCATTTACCCAATTGGAATTTACTCCGTAAAAGTGAAGTGCGCACGCGCAGCTCTTGAAACCGACTGAAGCCGAATGCCAAAAAGTTTTTACTTTTCAACAGCTGCGCAACGTTTCAAGTTGTAAAAGTGAAACTTAGGCGACTATTAAGTGCCCTTTCAATGCGTTATCTGCCTATAATGTATATCTAATCTGTAACCTGGTCAATTTTGTATTCTGATAGCATTTCGATGTGTGTGCAATCTTCATTTAATTGTCGACTTAGATTGCGCCTTTGGCTTGTACTTACTCAATGTTGCCATAGCTTTCCATGTCGGGCACCTCCTCGACAACCTCGATGATTGCATCCGTGTTGTCTTCTTCGACAGTCATGAACTGTCCTTCCTCGGGAATGGCTGCTTCTTCCACATCGTCTTCCTCCTCCACAACAACGTCCTCCTCGAAGTCGTGTTGCGGCTGTTGCTGCCTCTGCAGCTTCTCCTTGAGCACAATTGCATTTAGCGCCTCTTCTGACTTTGTTCTTGTTGTGGATATGTTGGAGCTGCTATTGTGGCTGCTGCCTGCACTGTTGCGTGGCTTCTTGTGCACCACAATACCATCTGTGAGATTGGATACATTTAGCTGTTCGACGGACAGATCCCCGTACTCCTGTTTGATTTGTTCCAGAGACTTGCCGATGAAATGCAGTGGCCGGAACTTGAGCTTCTTGTTGTTCTTCTTGTTGATTTCATTGAAGAGCCGCCGTTTGATGTCGTCCTCGCTGAACGGATGGCTGTGGCTGTTGTAGACACGCAAAACTCGTATAGATCCATCCTTCTGTGTGGCCGTTGATATACGACTCTTGCAATTGATCTCCGGATCACGGCTCTTGATGCACACCCAATAATTGCGTGAGATGAGGCCCCGATTCTTGGCATGATAGATGTAGCCATCCACGCAGAGCATCTCGCTGCCCTTGGCCGACCGCAACGTACAGATCTTTGTCAGATCCATGTCCGCGGGAGTCGCTGTTAGCTGAGCATTATTGCTCGGGGGAGCTGTGTTGCCTCGACGCTTCCTCAGATTCGTCAGTTGCGGTTTGGGTGTCGATGTGGTGGGCTCCTCAATGGGCTCTAAATCATTGGGAAGTATCTCAATTTTGGCGCTGATATTGTCGGCGCCATCGTCCATATACTGCACAATCATTGAGGCTGCCTTCGTCTGCTCGGGCTCCAGTTTGATGCCATCAATTCCAATTACCTTCTTCATAACCACATTGCCATGGGGCCCACTGACGTTGGAGGATATCGAGTGATTTTTCAGCTTCTCATAGTTGCCGTCCTGCTCAGCAGCTCTCTCTGCCTCTTCCTCTGTATCCAGGTCATCCTGACTGTCAAAGTCAGTCTCCTCGTTGCCAATTGACTGACTGCCCCCATCTCCTTGTTCCGGTTTGTTATTGCCTCCTTGCCTCGCCATCTCTTGCAGCTTTTCGTGTTTCCTTTGTTGATTAATCCGTCGCATTATCTCCTGCAGATCGGGCTTGTGTGTATGCTCGCCGTTGATGCGCAACACCTCTGGCCCGTTCTCGGCGGGATCAATTGTGACGCGAACATGGCAGCTTTGCTGCTTGTCGCGCCGCATAATGCACGTGAAAAACATGTGCCCATTGGCACGGCTCTGCGAGTCGAAGTGAAACAGATGGCGATCCAAGCACAGCACCTTGCGTCCTTTCGCCGATGGAAGGAATGTAAACTTGGTCAAATCTGTTTCGCTCAGCGGATCATAATCCGCCGGACTCACATAATTATCAATAATATCTGCAGCATTCGGCCATTTCGTTTCGTCATCCAGATTGGGATGTTCCTGCTGATGTGCTTCGGGCAGTGTAGACTCGTTGTTGTCTACATTCATGTACACCTCATAGTTCTCCTCGCAATCCTCAATGATTATTGAGCCCACGTCATCTCCCTTCATCTGCGATTCTATGCTCAGCTCGGGATCAAAGTACTCCAAGTTGGGGCACTCCTGTAGCACTTCTACTGTTTGATCATCGTCCACCAAGAGGATCTGATGTCTGGTAAACATTTGCATTAGCTTGTCAGCGGAGTAGTGTGGGTGTATATGCGCATCCGACTCCATTAAATGCAGCCGATGTGCCCCAGCCAAGGTTGCTTCCGTGCAGATCTTCGCAGTGCATTCAATGTCACGCTTCCGCACACATGTCCATCGGTACAAGTCGCCCTTGTACGACTTGCCTGCCAGATAGTAGAGGTGACCATCAATGCAAACCATGACGCGACCATCGCGACGGCGCAGCATATAGACTCGGTCCTTGTCCTACAAAATTGATGGGAATCGATTATTAGTTTAGTATATATCTTTAACTGTTATGTAGGAATGCTTAATAATAATACTCAAATTGTATAAGACTATAATCGTATAATTTTATAAGTAAATACTAAGTGCGAAGGCCTTGCCGTCTTCATTCGCTAAGTGAATTTATAACTTCCAAAATTATTTTTAGACTGGTAGGCATTAAGAGTTCTTAGAAATATAAGGGCATATATATATTCCCTTATTTCTAACAGACCAATGAATAATATAAAAAGAATTTTTCAAAATTTGCAAAGCATAAATTCATTCACACAAGGAAAGTTGACCTTGCTGCACACACCTCAAAGTCTAGGTGAAATGAATATTGATGTGATTCGCTTTCCCTGCTTGTGGATATCCATTCGGGTGGATTAAGGCCGGCTGCGGCACGCTCGTAAAGCCGGGCGCGCTTCGGCTGTGTGGTGCTGTAGGCATCGTTCATTTTCATGTTGGACAGACGCTTGCGTTGTGAGACTTTAGTAATTTCGTGATCGCTGCAGCGTGGATGTACGTGCTCCTGAATAACATCGACCACAACATGTTTGCTCTTGTCCATGGGATCGGGCACAATGGTGGAGATGCGCGAGCGACACGGCGTCACTTTATCCTTTCGCCGATTGCATAGCCAACGGTATGTGTTGTTTTTACCAATGCGATCGAAATGATAAAGGTAATCATCCACACAGAGCATGTCTACGCCCTTGGCGGAGCGCACAACATACACTTTGGACAAGTCCATGTCCATATGCTCATCCATTGTTTTGAATTACGGTGCGGTCGCAAATTCAGGGTTTTTTAGCTTCTTTGCCGTTTTTGGTGTGTGCCCAAAAAATGTTGTGTTGAAAATGAGTCTATTTTGCTCTTGTTGTTGCTGTTGCTTGGGATTTTTTGGGGTATTTTCGACACACTTTGTTTGACGCGCCAAAATTGGTTGGCGACGGACTTAAATGATGCAATTGTGATTTATTTTGTTCTATTATGTAAAATTACGGGTTATTTGTAATTTTAAGGTTCAGTTTATGCGCACATTTTACGACGCGACGAAAAATTATTTGCTCTAAACCAGGGCTGACAAATATGCCGCGTTGGCGTTGCCACTGTGCAGTCTGTACATTAATTAAACAATATTAAATTAAATAAACATGTTTTTTCAGCTTGGTGCGCTTTTTCCCATTGAACGTCGATGATGAGGAGAGTATTGGGGATCTTTTACTACAAATCGATAGTATTTTGCAATATGGAGAGGATGCCGATGTACAAGTTCGGGATTTTGATGAGCCGGAAGAAAATGAAGACAATGATGGAGATGTGTAGGCCTTAAGTTTCACGTAAATAATTATATGAATAAAATGTATTAATGTAAATAAATGTATATAGAAACAGCTTTATTTACGACCAATTTCTTCAGTTACCTAATGAAGTATTTGTTAATTTTAAATATCATGCTGCCCTGGTTACATGGCTTTTCGACAATTTTCAACACTAGACTTTTGGGCTTCTTGTTTGAATGCGTAGCGTCAGGTTTCACATATATAAACAATAACACATAAAAATCTTGAATGTTACTTAAAACTAAAATATGGACGGGTCTGATGAGATTGTTGCCGCGGCTTTGACAGCACAACTGGATATATCGTCACGCTTGGCTGCCTTGAACCGCTGGCAGGAGGAACAAAAGCGCCTATTAGAAGAGCGTCAAAACAATCAGCGTCGGATGCTGGGGCTGGAGCACCGCGACATGTATCAAATGCTTGGACTCCTGCACGATAAGCTTAGAACTATGGACGAGAGCACTGGACATGTAAGTCTAGTTGAAAACGATGAAAAGCAGCAAACAGAGCAGGAGCAGCACGACCAGTCATCAATCATACAAATGCCGCGCCATTCGAACCAGCAGGAACACGTGGAAAAGTCTGAGCAGAGCTTACAACTTAAAGAAATTGACACAAGTCCACGGCCCACAAAACCTAAACGGCCATTCTTGCGGCGCGGAGATGGTTTGAAGCAGCGCTTCAAAGTTGATCCTGATCAATTGCGTCTTAATAATTTACCGCGCTACAAATTTGCCAATGCTCATCCACAGTTCCGCAAGCCGCCTTTGATGAAAAAGCAAAAGCGTAGCATTTTGAAGACGCAGAAGGAGCCAAGTGTTGTACAGAAACCCTTGCCATTGTCTCCGCCTCCACTTCAACCTCCGGAAGCACCTGCATTATCGATGCAGCGTTTTCAGCAGCCTCTGATAAACTCCAAGAACGTGTGCAGCTCCACGCCAGATCTAAAGTCTTCCTATGCTTCAAGCAGCAACACCAACTCGAGTGTATCGCCCAAGGTGCGCTTTGTCGAGCTTAACGATGCAAAAGGACAAACGGCCGATGATGAACATTCCTCCGAGGCAAGCTCCAATCCACTGGCAAACGTGTGTTGGGCCAAGGTGCTAGACTCGCAGCAGATTAAGCCGCCTGTACTGCATCGACGCACGGCCCAGATACGTGTGGAAGACGACGACAACATCAGCATATTCGAGCTGTTGGAGCAGAAGGCACGTGAGGGCAACGTGGACATGAACTCCAGCTGCATACGCACATTCATGGCGCGCAAGGAGATGCATCGTCAGGTGGATGCAGACGATAGTGACCACATAGTGATTTCCCAACAGCTGCGTGAAATGCGCCTACAACCAGAGGTGTCTGAGGTTATCAGTGAAAATGATGAAGATGAAAATCAGGAGGAGCAGAGCACCACCTTGACCATGACGCCAGTAAAAATTAGCGCGGGCAAGACTCAAGTCCATGTGCGTTTCTCCGATTCCACTGATACGCATGAATATTCAGATGAGACCACGCTGCAGGATGGCACAAATGTGCAGCTCTTCGAAGAGTTTAAATCAGCGCTGTTTCAGGCTCTGGAACAGAGGAAGACACAACCAACACAGAACGTCGCTGGCGATGAGCCATTAGCCCAAGAGCTGCAATTGAAAGCGGAGTTAGTGCGAACGCGCCTCGAGGAACTGGAAGCAGAAATTGCCACGTTTAAGGAACAAAATGCTCAGCTGTTGCGGCTTAAGCAGCAACACGAGCTGGACCAGGCCAAGTGCGCGCAGGATCATTTGGAGGCAATGGAGCGTGTGCATGATGAGAAAATCCAAGCGGAAATCTATTTGCATGACGAGCGCATGAAGATTGAAGAGGAGCGTCGCAAATTCGAGCAACAGATGCGTCTTCAAAAGAGCAATGTCAACAGTAAGGAGAAAAAGGAACTGGCGGCGCTTAAGCAAGAGGTGGAGGCCCTGCAGCTGCAGCTGAAACAAAAGGAACAGACTCACGTGTCAGCGCAGGCGCGACTGCGTGCTCAGCTGCGTGCCGTGGAAAAAGAGCAACGGAACTACAGGGACGAGATTGAGCTGCTCGGTCGGGAAAACAAGCGTCTGGAGCAGGAGCTAGTGAAGATAACCCGCGAGAACAATAGCAAAATGCTGCAGGAAATCAATCGGAATATAGCCCGCTTGGCCCCAAAGCTGGTAAGTAACTAACAAATATTTTAAAATGTAACCAACTCAAGGTTCATATTTAACAGGAGACAGCGGCGTCTTTGGCCAAGAATACGGATGAGAATGGCAAGCGGCAAAACAAGTCCATTACGGAGGTATTGCAGGATAATGCGACGGGAAAACCACGGCGACAAAGTCGAAGTCGAAAAAAATCCGAGCCGCTTAATGTAAGCTATGCATCGAGCAGCTCCTTTGAAATGGATGAGGTCGTACCCATGCCAAAGCCGATGAAGTCAGCCTCAGCAACTGCCGAACCAACTCTTGACGACCGCAGCAAGAACAAGAGCAACAACAATAACAACAAAAGCCACAGCAACAACACCACAGAAAAAAGTGAATTCAAGCGTGAGATAGTTAATGCGGATGGCAGCAAGGACATTTGGTATCCAAATGGCAACCTGAAGAAGATCAGTGCCGATGGCATGAGCGTGCGCATGCTGTACTTCAACAAGGACATTAAGGAAACGGACATACGAGCAGGCACAGTCAAGTATTATTACGCAGAGACAAACACTTGGCACACTAGCTATCTGGACGGGCTGGAAATACTCGAGTTTCCGAATGGCCAGACCGAGCATCGTCACAAGAATGGCATAATCGAGATTCACTTCCCAAACAACACCATTAAAATTGTAGATCCCAGTGATATGGAAAAGCTAGAGGAATGGCGCTACGCGGACGGCACGCATCTGGTGCAACTGCGAAACGGTGATAAGATATTGAATCTGCCCAATGGACAAAAGGAAATACATACCAAACTGAACAAGCGTCGCGAGTATCCCGATGGCACAGTTAAACTCGTCTATCCGGATGGTAGCCAGGAAACACGCTATTCCAACGGACGTGTCCGACTCAAAGATAAGGATGGCAAGCTAATAATGGACACGGACTATGCCAAGTATTAGATATGTTTAGCGTCTGAATTTATTTATATATTTTTTATGCAATTTAATGTAATTAGTTATGCAACAAATAAATACTAGTTAATATTAATATAACGAGTAAATCTACATTAATGATATGGAATTTTTTTAACAAGAGTAAACAATGCCATCTATTGACTGTCAATAAAACTGGTGCCGTCAGCGAAGCTTGCGTTCGGGCCATCTTCTGCTTGAGCCAAATCCTGCAACATTTCAGGGTTATCCATGGCTTCGGCCATCATGAGCTGCTTCTGAAAGAAGCTGACATCCTGGTTGAATAGTTTGGATGCAAATTGAATGACTTGCTGGTAGGTAAACTCGCATTTGGCACGCTGGCCCCAGCCGTAGGTAATCTTGGGATCGTCGTAAGGACTCAGCTGTGATCGCTCTCGCTTCAGGTACTCTTGCTTCACAAACGTCTCCTCGATCAGTTTGGATATTTCGCTGCCAAAGTATTCATGCTCCTCGTGCACATTAACTCCCAAGCTGTCCAGCATGGCAAACAACTTGGACTCCTCAATCTGACATCCGCGTAAGAAGACGTATGTAAGTATTATATAGAGCAATGTGAATTGCGGACGCTGTGCAGCGGTTAGTTCGAAGCTGGACGTCGGCGGTGCTTCGGCAATGCAAATATATCTTTTGGGATTTCCCTCGAGCTGGACCACCTTAATGCCATAACGCTCCTCCAGCAGTTGGATGACAAACGGAAGTCTCTTATTGACCTCCACTTTCCCATCTGTCAGAGGAATCAAATCATTGTGTTTGATCGGAATCTTGTTGGCCGAATGACAGAGAATGTAATTCAGAATGGCGCGAACTTGTTGATATATCTCGATATCTTGCGTTTCCGCCTGGGTCGCGTTAATTGACTGATGAGTATGTGAGCCATTGCGTCTTCGTGAGGCATTTCGTGATGTACTAGCCATTAGTTGGGTTGATTTGAGTTTGTTTTCAATTTATTTATGGCTGAGCGCGAAACAGCGAACAGCTATCAAACAAACTTGTTAGAGTTGCCAACTCTGTTAAAGAGCTGTTAACATTGCCGAATTGAGTAAGCTGTAAAGTGCTATCGATAATTTTTTGGGATAACATCTTTAATTATTAACAGTTTTTTTTTAATATTTATTTATTTAATTGATGCACTAGTTTTGATTTTAGGTAATTGAAATTTTAGATAATTAAAATTCTTAATTTATATACTAATTTTGAAATTAAGTCATATGTAAAAAAGTCATGTAAAATGATATTGATAATTTTTTGGGATAACATTTATAAATATTAACAGCTTTATTTTATTATATTAAATCATTAGTTTATTTAATTGTGCAACTCATCAGGTAATTGAACTTATTGTACATTTACTACTAATTTAGAAATGTTTGCGATGAAATAAAGGCAAATAAAAAGCAACGGCTTTATGTTAAGCTTTTTGGCCTTTAATATGTTATGCTTTCTAAAAATAGCTAAAACATAAAACTAAATTTTCTGTGCTGCATATATTTTCCCCTATACCCGTTAAATAAATAATAGCCGTTAAATTAATTCATTCGTAAGCTAAATTAAACTCTTGTAAACAACTTAACTTACGTCCGTTAATCTGCACCCAGTAGATTTAACAAATCTCGTTAACCTTGACTAAATTTGAAATTTCACTTTCCACACTCTTGGCATCAATTAGCTCGTTGCATGTGCATGAATCAAAGTGTGCCAAAACGCTTGAGCAAAGGGCTCTTAGGTACGTTCACTACAAAGGACTTATGACTTTTATTGATTATTGCTCGGCCCTTTGTCAGCTAAGCAGAATCCGTCTAATTGAGTGACAGTTCACTGAGACGCATTGTCGCTGCCGGTCTGATGAGACCTCACTGCAACTGACGCAGATGAGCATTCAAATTGCATTTACCATTAAGATTGTGTTTGCTGTGTAAAGTGTTTATTTGTTGTAATAATTAAAATGGCAAAGCCATGCGAATGGCAGCAGGAAGCAAACAACTTTCAAAACTAAATGCGAGTGACATGCACGGTCAACATTCACCAGACGAGCAGCTCGTCAGACAAAACGAAATTGCAGCAAGCGAGCCGACGTAATGAAATTGAAATGCATTTTGTGCGCAGACACGCGCCTTGGACCCGTCTGCCGGCTTTGCTTAAACATAGTTTATTGCCTTGAAATGTGTGTTTTAGTGAAAACTAGTTATGTCTGGGTACCTGCGTCGGGATCTGTTGCAACTGCGCAACTCTTGCCACACACATACACTCTTACTCATACACACAGAGGCTTCCTCACTCACACACATACAAATGCTTACATTATTGCTATGCGCAGGCGGAAGGCGCTTAAGACTGTTTGGCAAGTTGGCAAATCTTTAATTAATTTACCATTGTAGCTGGGCTAAAAACAAAGGAAAATTCAACTCATCAAATTTAGCATATCTTTTGTGAGTGTTTCTTTATATCTGCCCAAAATAGAAGTTGGTAAATTCCGTTTATTTGTTTGCCATTCGATGCCTAGCTAAGAACTTTGGCCTGCTTACGACATTTGCATATGAACAGCTTGAGAATTCATATGCATATTAGTGTGGATCATTATCATTGTTATTACCATCAGCGCACAGCAAAAGTGAAATGTCACGAGCTGCACAACGAGCTGTAGTAGAAACTCTGTTGGCCACATGCATGAGTAAACAATAACAAAACTCTTTAACTCTACCTTTAACTTTAACTTCCACTTTAACTTTGGCTGTGGCCGTGGCTTTCTACACACAGATCAACATTTTTGCTTTCAAAACGAGCAATGTAATGTCAACGTTTTGTTTATTTTTTTTTATGGCGTCTCTGGCTAATTGTAGTCTGCGAAGGAAATTTTGAAAAGAAAGTCAAGGTCTTCGGCAGACTGTGACAACAAAGTGGGGCTACAGCTTTTTTGCATTTTTAGTGAAATGTACATTAAAATTTAGCAAATGGCCAGCGCGCAAGTCATTTAGAATTTCCATGGCAAACTCGCAACTCACGGGCAACGGGTTTCATTTCAAACGCCACACAAAAACTATTAATATATTAATAACAAAAATTCAAACAACAAAGAGCAAAAATGCGAAAGTCGTGCTGAGAGGCGATGGCCAGAAAATATCTTTCATATTTCTCTTACAGCTGTGTGGCTGTAAAATAATAATGATGATAATGATTATGATAAAGATGATGACGAAGCTGGTATTATAATCATACCGATATAATGAAATGGTTCTCATTAACCACATAGCAATGACAATTCTAATAAATATATGAATATGAATGATATTGAAGATACTGATGATAAAATAGAAATGATGGTAAACAAAATTAATGAAATAAAATTTATGAATATAAAATTAAATATCAAATCTAATGATAATGATAATTGTTATACAAATGATAATAGTAATGAAAATGCTAATAAGAAATATAAAAACAAATAATAATGATAAAGATATTGACGAAATGATATGGCTAAGGATAATAAAAACTCGAATAATAACAAATACAATAATTAAAGCTAACTTTTACCCTATTACTTGTCCAATTCACTCCACATATGTTATGTCTTATGAGCACTTGAATCAGTTCACAGTCTCCGCCGCAATGTTAGGCATGTTCGGCCATTTTTAGCCGGCTAGTTCTTGGCTCAATCTGGTTGCGTGCTGTGCTTGAAAGTGGTCTGCCTTCAGCTGGCTGTTTGGCATTCTTGTCGAACTGGTGTCAAGCTGCTTGTGAAGTGCACACGCGCCTCAAGCCGCGGCAACGGCGGCCACAGCTTTTGCTCCGGCTTAAGCCCCTGAACCGGCATTTTGATTAGACGGCAAACGCAAATCGAAATATGACTGTGCCGAGAGACCAGTTATGGAATTTGTGCTAAATATCAATAGGGTTAGCAATTAACAACATTTTGTCCGATATAGACATTTACATTATTCATGTTGCGATTCGTCTATAAATTTTGGGCAGCCCACCTCGTTTGCATAGTCAAGCGATGACAAGTTCTGTCTCGAATCGGGCCAATTAAGATGTGGCCTAGTTTTGACCCAAATAGTCCAGTCGCAACATGGCCTCCACATTTAATCAGTTGTGCTTGCCTGACCCCCTCGAGCGCTGATAATCAAATTAGGCGCTTATCAGCCATTTGTGCAACGCGTCATAAAGTGCAGCATGCAGCAATCAGCAATAATTAACGAGTTATACATTTACTTAAGTCTTTAGTTATGGCTATACTCGCTTTCTGGCTCACTCGTGCATGCCGAATCGCGCATACGCACCGTTTGCGGGGTGCTTAAATGGAGACCTGCATTTGCGGGGGGTCTGCCATTGTCTTCGACATAATATGCTCGCATTCGAGCTAACAATTATGCGCTAGGCGGATCAAAAGTATTTATTTAATTACTTAACTGCTGCCCAGGCATTAAATTGAACTTGAAGTTGCCAAATGAAAAATGGTTGCAGAGTCTCTAAGTAGCTTAGGATGTGATTTATAAGTGACTCGAACTTAAAGGGGTTGCAAAATAATAACATTTATAATTAATTTGATTTGAGTGCTAGAATGAGGCGTGGTTAATGACAAGCAGCTACAGAGATGTTGAAAAGGGAAAACCTCAAATGCTTGAATTGAATAATTGGTCTAGCGATGTTGTAGGATGATTTTTAGATTTATAGCAATAAACTATTGACTCAACTCTGATATAAATTGCTTAATTTATTTATGCTCTTTGACCAAAATACTTTGCTCGACTACTATTTCGTGAAGGTCATCGAGAAGTTGTTTCTAGTTTTATTAATTTCCTTGGGCGCTTTGTGTTCGTGGTCTGCGGCTTGTTGTGTCTTGTTTCGGTTTTGGTTTCGGTTTTTAAATATCTTGAATTGCTCTTGAGATTGAGATTCACGATCACGATGGCTATTCTAACTGCTGTTTTAAGTTTTATATCTTATCTATCAACGGCATGTGAACTTTATGGCTTTAAAGTGGGCCAGAAAAACAAAACAAATTAAAAAAACCCCAATGTTTCTATTATGTTTAATTCATGGGGGCTATTAATTATGAATTGGATACATGCATAGTTATATTTAGCAAAAAACTATTGCTATTTTCAGTTCACATTGAGAGTCTAATTGAACGTTAGCTCCGGCTGTTCAGGGACCGAAATAACCCTACAATGAGTCAGCGTGCTCCACTCAGAAATACCTCGCATAATTCTCCACGCCTGCTAAATACTAAACAGTTGCTCGTAAAATTGAATTTAATTTCGGTTTTTTTCTAGACTTACGCGAGCATTTTCGTGACGTTTCTGAGCCAACTTTCGCAGCTCGTGAAGGTCGATTGACTACTTTTTATATATATCTATATATACGTTTTGTTAACCAGACTCGTATCGAATATGACAAATCTGAATCACATTGCTTTGTTTCGTATTTAGTATGCAGTCGTCAACTCTGTCGCCGACAGCCTTGGGCAAACATTTGCATTTCAGATGGGAGAGCGGTAAAAAGACGTATTACATCAATCTTGGCCAGCTTCCTGTGTGAAAACTTTCCCAGCTCTTCGGCCCACAGGCAACAAAAGATTGGCGTTATTGTATTTCATTTATAATTATTATAATTTTGTATCGCAACGCATTAAATTAACAAACTATTTTTTGGGGCAAGTTGCGTCGCTCGCAGATCACTCTGAAGTCATGGTCATGGCTAACAGATTGACTGGCCAATGTGTCAACGACTCTTGCGCCTGGCAGCGAAATGTCAAACGACTATTTAAATGACACTCTAAAGTGTTTTGTTTTTGTGGGTCATTTACACTCGCAAAACAACTCGAGCTGAAGCTTAGGCAATGGCATTTATCTGTGTATTCGTGTGCCTTAATAGCGTTTCATAGAGTGCTTAACATTGAACTAACTTGTACACCTGCACACCAGTTTTGTCTAATTGTCTTTAATCTGAATTAAGAACTACTAAATATGGCATGCAGAATATAAAATACTCTTCCAAGCATATGGGCAAGTCTTTAACCTTTAATTGTAGTACACATAATTTACACATGATTTGTCAGCCTGTCTGTTTATATAGAAAAAGATTATTTCGAAGCTGTTGAAGCTGCTGACTAAATTCGGAAGACATCCTCACCTCCTACTATAATCATAATAAAATTGGAGTCTTCGTCTGTGAGATAGGCAATATGATGATTACAGTATTTATGGCGCTTTTATAGTTTTATATACTCTATGGTAATGCCAGACGAAATGATCATTGATGAACTTATAAATCGGGAGATATTACAACGTTTACAGTTTTACGATGCTTAAGTGAGCTGCTGAAATAAATAAAATATTATATATAAATATATATTTATTTATAGCTAGCTATTATTAGCTATAAAAATATATATAGAAAACTCTCTGAAAATCTCTTCAATAACTAAATTCAATCCAAGAAGGAAATACATTTTGCCAGCAGCTATGAAATCGATGTTAAATAATATTTATATATTTTATCCATAGTATATGCTTTTTTTGCATCCATTCATTTCTGGCTTAAGTTTGGCCCAGTAATTCGATATGCGTGTGATTTGTCATCAGTTAATCACGAAATGTGATGCCAGCGAAAGTTAAATAATTTTCTTGCCATGAATTTCAGACTGAAATCTACATAGAAATGAGACGAATGCCAAGTCAAAATTATATTTTCACGTTACATAAAGGCGCAAGTGAATTTTTATGAGAGGGTAATAAGGTGACTATATACTGACATATATATATATATATATGTACATTTTCATTGCTGATGTCTTCATTTCGGTTACACATGAAAATTTGCGCGTCAAATCACATCAGAGGTTTTTATGATTTGTAACTCTAGAGGCAACACCGAAACACGTGAAATGAAAAGAAATCTATTTTGCAATTTTAAAGAGCTGCAGATAGCAACAAATGTGTGTGCTTCAATTCGTTTTGGTTTTCCGTATTTGGCCATTAAAACCGTTTAGCTAATTGGTTTTGTAATGGAGCTAAATGTTTTGGCTCTTATTACGTCAATACTTTTTGGTTTGTGACTTACTTTGCTTGTAGCGGGGCAGTTAAGTAAGTTTAAATAATTGTGCTATCAAATGCAATCGAGATGCATGTATAGACACATATATCTTATATATATTACCAAAATAAAAATTGATAAAAATTAATTGAGCAAACGCGGGCAAGTTGGAGCATATGGCCAAGCCAACGTGCCCAAATGTATAGCAGCTGCCGTTATGCCCTCTGTGTGTCTGTGTGTGTGTGTGGTGTTGTCAAGGCGGTTAAGCGACATGCCACCAAAAATGATTGACAATCACTTTATAAACAATTTCGTTTTGTGGCCCGTGTCGCGGAGACTGCCCGACCACAAGCGAGCCACCCAAAGCACATTCGCATTTGCTGTTGCTTCCCCATTCAAGTCGTTGGCAGCAACCAGTTGCATATGAAAGTAAAAGTAAAGCAACGCAGTCGAAAACAAATGCCTGGCTCCAACTTGTATGTTATACGCCTATATATAAACACACACACAAGCAGAGACAGCGTGCATTTCAATGCAAGCCAGCAGGCAGACATATAAATATGTATATATAAACATGCTACTCCATATATAAATAAATATATATAAAACAAACAAAAGCGAGGCTCAGGCAGACAGCGACACCGGTTGTTGCTGCAGACAATATATATACATATACCTATACATACACACACACACACATACATTCATTTAGTCATATATAAAATGCGTTCAAAAAGGCCGCTGCGCTTGTTGGCCAGAAAGCGCAGACGCTGATAAAAACTGAAAGCCCAACCGAATTATATATATAAAGATTCGAGATCGAAATGCTTATGAGCTAAATTATATTCAAAGACATGACATCATAGGAACACACAAAAGCGCCTGAGAAACGGCATTTCTTTGAATACGCGTAAGAGAATTCCAAATGACTCAAAACATGTCATGTGAATATTCTGCACACACTAAAGATATAATACTGTCCTTGCCCTAAGAGTTGAGGTGTGAGATTTGGACATTCTTTTGTGCTTTGTTTTAAGTTTGGTACAGCAGCTAAAAATTTATTGTGCAACTTATTTGTGTGCATATAGGAAACAGTTTGTTTCCTAAGTCATTCGTTTAAGCAAAGATTTTATTTAAGCTTTGTGCAAAAATGTGCATATTCAATGCTGTTTAACTCTTTTTTTATAGCCTTGCTCTGTGTCCTTTTGGACGTCGCATTTATGCACGGAAATGGAAGGTAGAGACTTGATATTTGGAATATAATTTGTGTGTGCGCTGGCCTTATTGAGCGTTAAGGTTTTGTTTTGATACACTCATTGGAGCGTGACAAAAGGAAATTACTACAACTTGTATTGTATAAATGCAATTATTTTCGGCACTATTGAAATTTGAGAGTTAATATTTGAAATGTATCCAAATTAAATATGACAAGAAAAAATATAATGATATACATATATTACAGGAAAAGCGAGAATCCTTTTATAGACTTTTATAGCTCAACCCTACAATTTTTAATTTGCAATGGGTTAATATTATGTTATGTTATAATATGTTATATTATGTGCTAAATATATTATATAAGTCTATTCATTTTATAACAATTATTTGAAATATATGTCTTGTACCTGAAAGCAGTCGACGTTGCTTACAGTTTCTATGACATTAATTTGTTGAGTTGAGTTCAATAATAAAATGACTTTTAGGTCCTCTGCTTAATAGTAAAACAGCACACTAAAGACATTGTGGAGGTATTTGAGATCAAGATTAGCTGTTATCTGAAATCTTACAGATTGGCATTTGCTTGCTTTTATCAAGTGACCTTTTGATGTGAAGCAACAAAACGCAATTGCCTGCGTCCAGATTAAAAGAATGAAAAGGGCAGGGCTGACGTGGATTAGCTGCATAGAAACAATAACAAATTTTCGACTAAGCGGATCAACAAAAGATATAGATGGTCATTAAGAGGTTTTTGTTATAGTTTTAATAATTATGAAATTTTATTTGAACTTTTTCAAAATATGACTTAGTTCTTTAATTGTAAATTGGAAAGTGCGCTTATTTTCTCAGTCATACAAGAAACTCTTTTCTATGGACTTTTGTCAACAAAATACCGCCCAATAACTATAATTTTGTCAACTGTGAGTCATGAGGCTGCTGCAACTGTTCGTTGCAGCTTCTAGGCAAGCTAACAATTGTTGCTTGTTGTTGTTTCTTATTATTTGTTGTTCACATTAGTTATCTTTCAAAGCCATGTTCAGCTGGCTGTCTGGTTGCTCCATTCAAAAACAAAACCAAAAAAAATGAGTGCATAACTAAAGTTGCAACGTTGTTCTTTGCAGCAGCAGCTCAATGTCTGGTAGATAAGCAGCAGCAGGCAAAAAGCAACGGCAACAACAAATATGCACAGCCCACAGTGTGACTAACAATGGAAACTGTAGCACAGTGCCATTGTGGGGCACACTTGGCCAAAGTTTGTGCAACAGCATTAGCGCATTTTGGAATTTTTGCATTTACAATTACCACCGCAACAACTCAAACTCAAACAACTCAAACGACTCGAACAACAACAGCAATTGTAACACCAACAGACAGAGCTGCACATTTTCATAAAGCTTGGGCTTATGGCTTTTGACGTCTTTGGGCTTTTATGCTGTATTGAGTCTTATTTCTTTGACTGATGAAGCTGGCTGCAGAATTGGCCCAGCCATCGATGTGTGCTGACGGACGGTTTCTGGGCGCGTCTTCGCTGGCATGGATGGCATTTCAGAAATTGCATATTCAGGTATTTTGTCTTTCGGGGCGCAGCTTGGCATTGGCATAATGAAATCGACGGATCTTCGCCTAAACTGTCTGCGCGTGTTTATTCGCCGTATTTATCCAGACTCTTATGCAGTTACCCGGAATTTTATAAGCCGCCTTTTGAGCTCAGTCGGGTCTCGCGCAGTGGGCGTAATCGCAGCAATAAGTGTCAGCTGTTGTGCTCATTGAGACATTGAGCCTCGCACGGAGACGGAGAGTTGATTTGGCCGGTTCAAAGAAGTTCGCTGAGTTTACCTTGTCAAATTGCTGTGGTCGCAGCCTTCCTTTGATACATTTTAAAAATCCAACGACTTTTTGGCAGCAACTATACACCCACACCCACCACGCACACACACACACACGCGCACCCTCACACTGACAGACACCGCCTAGACACACCTGAGGCATGCGAGAGCGCAACTTCGGTTTCGATTATGTCAAGCAGCGCTCTCTCACCTGTTGCTCAGCTGTTGCCGTTGCCAGACAAACTCAACACACTCGCAGCCGAAATCGAAAGAGCAACTCAAACCAGTTGGCCATTGCCGCTTGCCTCGTGATTGGAGTGTGGGCCATGACGCCGACGTGGCCGGCGCCGTGGTGAGTTGAACTCACGAAATATCGTGAAGCTGCTCTGAGCCTAGTTCGGAGACGGCAGCGCGCTCAGTTGGTGGATGTGCTTCAGCCGGAGCGGTTGCTAGACAAACCAAACGCAGACGTGTTTTAGCTATTCTATAGAAACGTGGCCCGTGCGCTTGGCCACCTTTAAAGAAATACCTTTGCGCATCGGGTTAGTGCAAGCGTTTAAGTGTGTGTTGATGTGTGCGTGTGTGTGTGTGTATTGGCTATATGTAAAGCACGGCTTTCATCTCAGACAAGCAACGAAATCAAGTGAAACATTCAGCTAAAAAGTCTGGAAACAGAAAAAAAAATTCCATTCAAAATACCAAAAACCGAAAGAGAAAAAAAAATACAACAAAACAAACAAGTTTCTCTACCATCTCGCTCCCTCGTATAACTCTTTTTGTTATTTTCGTGTGTATTTTGTTTGCATCTTGCTGTAAAAGGAGTGAGAGTGAAATGTGAAATGTCAAACTAAATGGCCGGGCAGCACAGCTTTTACAATGACATCATTTGGAAATTAGCTGAAATATGATTCAATTTAAATAAAAACTTAATCGGCTCGGCTGTGCGAACTATAACAAGCGAAGCATTGTTACAGCTGCCGCTGGCTAATTAAAACTAATCTTATATGCAGTCAAAACTTGGTCAAATGCACAATAGCAACGGCAGCAGCAGCAGAAACAGCGACAGCAGCAGCATTGATAGCATTTGTGGTTTTCTAGTTAGTCGCAGTCGGCCAAAGTTGCCGCAAATAATGCCACAAAGCCGCTTCCAGTTGCTGTTGCAGTTGCATTTGCAGTTGCTGTCTGTATTGGTGTTTGGTGTGGAGTTGCTCGCGGAACCGGTTCAAATATACAATTTTTGGATCTAAAGTATTGCTTGTTGTTGCTGTTGCTATTGCATTATTGCGAATTGCATGCGCATTGGGTTTTCTTGCATATTTTTCTTAGTTAGCTGCTTTCGTGTAGGACAGAGCTTAGAAAGGCAAGAACTAGAGAGCGGGGCTTAACTGGTCTTCACATATATATATATATATATATATATATATATATATATATATATATATATATATATATACCTATAATACTAGTAATATACTGCAGACATAATTGCCTAGTTAAAGAGACTTGTTAAAATTGTTACCCGAACCAAAGACTCAGGCAACGAACTTGACTTCAACCAACTGACGAAATCAATCTGCTCTTTTTAGCTCATATATAATGATAATAATATATAGAAGCTTCAGACATATATATACTAAGCTTGACTGACTAAGGAGTTGAAACTGTTAGTACAACAAGTGACTTAGGCAACGAACTTGACTACTCACTTGACTGTAACTAACTTACAATCACTGTTGAGCCACTTCACATAGTAATAATAGAAATATTATAAACAAACTTCAGACACATCCAACAAGCTTATAAGACTTGATAAAGATCTAAAATAATTTAGCTATAACAAAAGACTTAGGCAACGAACGTAACTACTCATTAAATCAATCACATCGAAAGACGTTTATAAATTTGAAAGTTATTTATAAATATCATTTTCATAAGTTGGCCAAAATATAAATGTTGCAACAGCAAAATGCAAAAAATTAATAAGTATTTCCAAACTATTTAACCTAACTTTCAAAGGAAATGGCAACATCTGGGTTAACCAAATAGATTAAAAAAGCCGTTACAAAGGTAAAAAATCACACACTCCAAAATAAAAGAGCAAATGTCAAACACGAAACGTGCAGAAAATTAACGACATTAAACAAAGCCGCGCATTAACAAAATATTAACAATGAAATGCCAAAATGAAATCAAATAACGTAAGAGTATTGTTAGATAATCTCTAATAAATTTCATCTCTTACTAGTTCCATTATTTCAAAATTAACAACAAGTGCGAAGGTGTGAAAAAAGAAAGAAAAAACTGATCAAAGGAAAAATTAAAGCGAATATATTATATATATATAAATATATATACAAAAACATAAATCTAAAATGCAAGCGTGTAGAAAAAAAAGAGCTCTAGGCGGCGGCACAGCGTCAATTTTGTGGAGCAGACTCTTGGTGTCCAGCCTCTGCGGATTATTGCTGCTTGGCATTCAAATTGAGCGTGCGGCGTCTGCGCCTGCAGGCGAGGATGATGCTGCAGCCATGCCCACTACCCTGATGCCACCACTGGATATAACCATTGAAGTCGACTCTACAACAGCAGCGGCGGCAGCAGCAACAACAACAACAACAACAGTAGCGGCAGCAACAACAATTGGCGTAGAACAAAGTAGTGAGTCGACTGCGACTGCGACTGCGACCATGTTGGATAGTTCAACGACTTTGGGAGCCAACAAATTGAACGCGAGCGAAGCTGGTGAGTTACAAAGACCCAGAGCGAACGAAAATTATAGATAGCATGGGGACGTCGGCCAGGCGCGTCTCGAAAGCTTTGCCAGACACTTTAGCTTCACCGTTCTTGAGTCCGATGACTCCAGACCCATAATCAAATTTCATTCTTTGAGCTACCAATTAACGCCGCACCACTCGCCGTCGTCGGCGACTCCACCCATTTACGGTTCGATCCGTCAAATATTTTTCCATAATTGCTCCCCTTTTCGCTTAACTGGAGCTTGGTAAAAGAAATTTGGCTTTGCGTCATTTTCTTTAGATTAATCATAGACAGAATTTGGGGTTTTCTGTTTTCAGTTTCCTGTTGAATTATTTCGTTAATTATGCGGCGCCTCAAAGTGGAGGAAAATAGCCAAATGAATGGAAACTTTTCTTTCAACTGTTGCGGAAATAATTTTCCAAGTTTTCGAATCTAGTGAAGCATTAAATAAATAATAACTGGCATAATAAATGAAATATTCAGAAACAAAAATTTAACTTAGTTAGCGAGTTGAACTAAAGACGAAAGTGGGCCAAAAAGTTGACTTTCGTCTGATTTAAAGTTAAGTCGAGCAAATAGAAATTTGTATACAGATTTGGTCTAATTCCATTATTTGGATGAACTTTGTTTCTATTGTGGAGTAAGTGAAAGGTTTCTACTCCGTTCACTAATCGAAACTTCAACTCTTTAAATTGGGTTAGCAGTTTAATTGTTGAGCTCTGTGATCTTTCGGCTCTAAAACAACATTTTCTTTTTCTTAGATTTTAATGTCAGCTGCGCATCAAACGTGTCACGTTGTGAGCGATTTACATCAAAGTTTACAGCTTCTTTGAGCTGCCTGCAGCTCTCATCCGATCATATGATAAAATAGTGGACCACACAGACTATTTTAGAGCCAATAAAAGGCTTAAGCAACAAACTTAGTTTGATCTTAAGCCTACGAACTGTCTATGAATGCCAATTACGCTTCGTAATTATGTTGACTGATATAAAGTATTAGCAAAGTAATTATATCCGAATATGTATGCATGAGTCATGTCCTTCACCTACGTGCCAACTAACAACAGTTACACCTTTTGACTGTGTGTCATAAACGTTTGTCAAAGTAATTTGTTTTTGCGTTGGCTTTGGGCAATGCCAATTAAAACAACACGTAGGAAATTAACTTAAAGTCTGGCGGCAAAAATAAAAAAACATAAATCATAAATCATTCAGATGCCAAAACACCCCCATAACAACTTGACGCAACTCTTGCGAAGACGTTGTGCATCCCAGCCCACATGTTTGCTATTCATTCATGAATCAAATAAACAAAAGACAATATCTTACCAAAGATCTGATGAGTTGGCCATCTTTGACTGATAAACTAAATGATTGGCTGGCAATGCCATCAATAAACTATATTTTTATAAATATTTATATACGTGAAGTTTACCTGTATAGGAGATATTTCTGGTACAGCTTTGAATTAATTTAAAATGTATAGTTATTAGGGACACAGAATGAGAGAGAGATAGATAGAGAGCGAGAGAGAGAGAGAGAGAGAGAGAGAGAGAGAGAGAGAGAGAGAGAGAGAGAGAGAGAGAGAGAGAGAGAGAGAGAGAGCGGGAAAGAAAGAAAGCGGAGTAAATAGAATAGAGAGAATAGAAATTAAGCAAATATTATTTATTTAAAGTAATATATAAAACATGTAGCTTGGGTATCTGATTATAGTCAGGCAATCCGTAAATCATATAATTATTGGCTAACATGTTGACAGTTGTTAAACTAGTTTAATAAAATTGTCGATACTTACTTTAATATAAATGTGCAAAGGTTTTGCCTTATTGACCTCTTATACGTTTTGCATTTGAATCATTTGTAAAATTTGTTGAATTTTTTTTAGTTATTGGTTAAGTTGAATTTTAATTTGCTATATACTTATTACAATTTTAGTACTATTGTGAGCATGTTATACTCCATATCTGCACTTAATTGCTTTGTTTGTTGTCTTCGGAAGATAATTGGTCTTTGACAAATAAGCTGCATAGACTTGACCGCTACGGCCGGTTCGTGTTGCCATTGCGTAAAGGCCCAGTCAACAAACAACAAGCAGCTGTAAATTATTTTCGAGCAAAGCCAAGTGCACGTAAATTGCGGCCTGCTAATGAGTTGGAAAATTGCAGAGCACGGCTAAACGGCGACTGCATAAATCACTTATGCATATTTTTTGTGGTTTGGCTCGACTGCAGACAAAATTAGGCGCTAATTGATGGCCTTGCATTGCTGCAAACAAAGAAAAAATCCTATTAGCCTCAAATAGCTCGAATGCAATTCAGGGCCTGCATTCGTCATGGCTTGCCAAAACTGCTCAAGAAATATATATATATATATGTATAAATATATTTATTTATAGTTATGAAGGTCTCAGTGCGCTATAAAATACATCACGAATTATTTAATACAATAAACATTAAACGCAAGTAAAGGCTGTCTTTAGCCTTATGCCAAGCCGCGACCTCGACGAGGCTCATCATCATTTTTTTTTGGCAACTTTCTTCAAGGAAAAACTAGTGAAATAAATATATATTTAAATTTGCGAGTGAGTTGTTATTACCGTGATTGTTGATTACTTTTGATTTGTGCTATTATTACAAATCAACGCACTTGGCAATTTGCATACCTGTAGCACGATGTCGTGCTGCCTGAACGGAAATTGAATTTTGAACTTTGTAAGTTAGGTAAAAAATTGATATTGGGATGTATTTTAGTTGCTTAATCAGCAAAAATAATACAAAACTCAGTAGATTCATCTTCCAGCTGTCTTCGATTTTCGCACAATCTATCAAGTTTGTTGCCTAAGTCTTTTGTTTGGAGCTCCATGTGAGCAGCTTTCGCGTTGTGGTCTTTCATATTTACTTGTTATTTTTTCTGCGGTTCGTCGAGAGATTCTGCGGAAAGCCACACACAAACAAGTTTGCGCCCTAAGGTATTTGTTTTTGTTCGTTTCCAAGGATAAATATATATAAAATTTGCGGTGTGAGAAATATGCCAAAAATTAAAAGTATTTTTCACAAAGGTGGGGCCTGTGGGTCTTCATGTATATGTTATTGTTGTTGTTGTTTTCGCTGGGCTTACCTTTCGCTTGGAGTTCATGCTCGATTAGCTGGCAAAATTTAACGTCCGTTATAATGAACCGATAAGTAAAAGTAGCTTAAGACGATTTTAGCAGAAATAGTTAAAAATTGGTTAAGAGTCGAGTGCGAGACGACTACGACAACAACAACAAATGGTTGTTAATTGCAGCTTGTTTGTTGTTGCTGTTGTTGTTGTTTTAACTCCTCTGTACATTGACACTTGGCCAGGCGCGAGCAGCCAGCGGCTGAATTTTGAGTGCGTGAAAGTGTTGGCACTGCCTTGAGTGCAGTTAAAAATTAACATTTCGCCCATAAATATGACTGCATGGATTTTCGAACTCAAGTGTCAAACAGAAAGAAAATAACATATCACATTTAAGCCTGTGGGCTTTGAACTTTACATGAGGTTTTTCCTGACTTTCTCCGCG
The DNA here is from genome assembly GCA_035046225.1 of Drosophila pegasa. NCBI lineage: Eukaryota > Metazoa > Arthropoda > Insecta > Diptera > Drosophilidae > Drosophila > Drosophila pegasa. Next base: position 13,554,370 of record JAWNOD010000398.1, on the reverse strand, counting down.
CACGAATTTATTGCCAGCATCGGATGATAGAACAACAGGTTATCTCTTCGCTGCGATGCAGCCTAAATGCCATGTGAAAATCTGGATAGCTCAGTTGCAGCTTCTGGTATTTGTGTCAGGGACACAGAGTAAACAAGTTAGTTATTTTCTACTTTAGTTGATTGCATTTGCTCGATTCAAGTATTTATATATATGCATGTATCTATGCATGCCTGCATGCAACACACTCTTAGCTAGACATGCGTTTTTCTCTGATTTTCCATTAGGTAATTTTTGTTTAATGTGCGCTGAGAAAAATGTAGCGCAAAAAGTCGACTCTAATTAATGCATTTTAATTGCGGGCTATATAATGTGTATGTGTGCGTGTGTGTGTGGAGTATTTCTGGGGTGTTTATGCAATTAACTATGTCATTGAACGGTGCAGAGAATGTTTTTCAGGAAGTGAATACTTAGCCGGGCAGCGAAAGAGGGAACCGAGCAAGAATGAAAGAATGAATAAATTGCCATTGGTGCTAGAAATAAAGAATATGGCATGAAAGAGGAACAAATACAATCGAAACTGAACTGTAAATTTAATTGAATATTTATGAAGAAAGAATATTCTCTATGGCTTAAGCTGTTATAATATATATATACGTATTTATAATTCAATTTCAGTTTATTTTCATTTCATTATGCAACTAAGCTGAGGCCTTAGTCTATTAAATGTGGCTTACCCTTTAGCTGGCTGTGTGCCATTCCACTGACCTTCAAATGCAAACGCACTTGGCACAACGTCTATCATGATAGCCTCACACACACACACACACACGCACGCGAGCCGGAGTGTGTTTGGAAGCACTTTTGCAGCTCCAATTCCACATCCAATTGCAAGCTGATTTCATGGCCGGCCAAGTAACTCGTGGAGCATTCACTTGAATGCTGGGGCAACTGAAAAGCGTGGTGTCATTGCATTGAGATACAAATATAGATATATATATACATGTGTATCTCAATAAATGTAGTTCATATACAGATACATTTCCAACAACTATAGCTATCAATTGTACAAAGTTAAGTGGCTTTTGTGTATAGTCATATATGTAATTTTTGCTGGGGTCTTTGTCTTGGCCTCTCCATGGACGATGACACGCGTTGAAACGTGTTTCTTCTCTTACTTGCCTAAGAGCATTAGATGCGCTCGCTCCTCTGCAGCCCCCGCCGCCCCCTGTCCGAATTCCAAGCCAAGCTGCATTTTTCATTAGCTGGCCCGAGCACATGAACTTTCGAGCCGAGCAGTTGAAAAGGTCAAATGCCGCTTTACACGGTGCCTTTTATAGTGGAAAATAATTTTGTTTTATGGCCGGCCAGCTAGTCTAACGGCTTGACTATTTTCCCTAAGCTGTTGTTATTGTTGTTGCTGCGGGCTTTTCTAATGTCTTCGGCTTCGTATTTTACCCTATCGAAAACGTCTGCTTGCCACCAAGCATTATTCTTTGTCTTCTCAGTACATTTCTCAGTCATTAGGTAGATTGAGGAGAGATAAGGCGAAAACAGAAAAATCTGATATCTGTTAGAACGTGAAACTTAAATTAGGATTGCCTAACCTAAATGTTGTTTAACCCACATTGCGCTGCATTAAAAATATAGCGTTAGAATTAAGACTCGAGCTGCATTGTAGTCAATTCAGGCTACAAGTTGAACTTAATTTCAGAGAGTTGGTTTGAGCTATCAGTATGCATAAGAGACTCACAGGATTTCGATATAATATCTCTTTACATAATCTATTTGATTTCGTAACCAAGCGTAAGGCTATACTCTTCGAATCGAAAACTAGAATGATATGCATAATAGAGAGTGGTGAGAGGCAGAGAGTGGCTCACAAAAGTTTGTGTGTGTTTTTTTTTTTAAATTTATTTTCAGCACGTTCAGGGCTTCCATGAGCAGCTTAAACTCATTCCTACTTACTGAATTCTATTTAATTTATTAACCTGTTTAACTAAGCTAAAATTTTCCCTAGCATTTCACTGACCTAAAGCCATATACAAAACTTTATTAATAACCTGTTGCAGTATAGAATTCTTATTCATGATTGTGCTAGCTGTTTAAAATTATAATCTCTTCGAAAGATTTAATTTATTGCTATTAAAAAACCTTAACTATGTATGCTAGATTTTTTATCGTTAAAGCTTAGTTTTAATATTCAAGAAATCGGGTTGAAAGTATTTTTTAAATGCAGCCGCATCATTTGATCATTTTGATGTGCCAATCGCTCGGCCAGCGAATAACCTTCACTCCAGTTTTATATGCTATTTTTTAACACATTGCTTGGTAAATTAACATACGAGTATTACAGGTAGAAACCAACAACCTGCATTGTCATCAGCAGTCTCATCCTCGGCCGCACAGAGACAAAGACTTTTAAATTAAAAAAAAAACAATCAAATTTTCAAAGCCAACAAACACAACGAAAAACCTGGCTTTAATTATTAATCTCCATTAACACCCTGCCAAAATATGGGCATTCATACATATAGATGTATACATGCGAGATTTATGTGTATTTCTCCACAGCTTTATTCAGCTTTCCAAATGCAAGCGACGCGTCGCAAATTACGCAACATCCATTCGCTATTTGTTGATAGTTTCAGAAACAAACAAAAAAAAACCATAGTTTTGTCCAAATAAAACTTAAACCGGATCAGTTGGCAGCTAAACCACATTTGCAGCCAAAAGCCGCTCACAAGTAGGCAAATCAAATAATTTTGTTTTGATTCAGTTCAGCTTTGTGGATACGTGACAAATAGACAGGCACACAGACGCTCACCTCACACACACACATATGCAAGCAGACGCATGACCGTTACATTGCCCAAAATCTAAGCAAATATATATTATATATATACATCAATATATATATATATATATATGTATGTACTGTCTCCCCCAGTTGTTGTTGACACTTTTTGGTCGCTTAAAAAGCCTGACCAACGGACAGACCCACTTCGAAGCCCCGCGAAGCATGGCCCGTTGTTAATGGTCATTATGCAGCGCTCATTATGAATACCGAGTGGGCCGTATGTGACGTGCTTCCGGTTGGCTGCCTTTAACATTATTTACCGCCAAAGCAGATACTCGAATATCGCCCAGTGAGTGAGGAGTCACTTGAGTTATATAGTCACAAATATTGCTTTATTGCTTGTTATATATTGATTTAGAGTATTACGACTTTTGCTGAATTAAAATATTTATATAATGAATTTCATAGCTATGTCATGGGCCAACTAGAGTGGAGTTCAGTTGAAATCTTAACAAAAGCTGTAAATGATATAGATATGTAAGATTTGACAAGCTCTTCATGCGCGTGACTAAAGTGCTTAAAGATCAATAATGAGAGAAGCTCATCAATCTTCATTTATATCTAGCTCTGCAACTGTCGAGGGAAAAGATTTTCTCGATTTTCCAAGTATTGCTAGACATACATATATGTTATTTATATGCTTATATATATACATGTTTTATTATAATTGGTAACAAATCTTCTTTTTAGCTGCTTTTTACAAATCTTAAAGTTCGCTTCAAAATCGTGCCAAGTTCTAACAAAAAATGCTCAGTCATAGATTGGAGCTCACGATTATTGTTTGAGATCTTAAGAAATCGCTTTTATGAGCAGTTCCGTTTAATGGCTGGCTACCGTAAATCTATTTAGTTTTCTGAGCTGCTGGCAAGAACGGCATCCGGTTGGCATGCATGCAGCTCATAGTGACAGCTCGTCAATTCTAAGCACATCATTTGCGGGCCTCTTATAAGACCTCTGACCAACTCCTTGCATTGCTGTCTGTTTGTTCAGAGCCGCAAGACGTGCGGCGACTTGAAAAAACCGCAAATGAGTTTCGACTACCGACAGCGTTTAGCATTTCTGCATAAGTGCTTGGCACTATTGAAGTTGTTTGTTGTTGCTGCAATTGTTGTGGGCGTTTAAACGAGAGAGAGAGAGAGAGAGAAAAAAACCAGGCATGCGGATAGAAGCCATTGTCATATATCATAATCAAGCCGGCTGCTTGGCTTAACTGTGCACATCATAAACAAGACTGAGACCAAGAGTCCATTTGACATGGTTAACAAACAAGCCAAGTTCGTTGCCTGAGTCTTTCGTATGCAGCCCAATTGAAATGAAGCCAGCTTGCATCACAGAGACCCAGAGACCACCAAAAGCGCAGCAATGAACCTTCTCCATCTGCGCCAATATACATACATGCTATACATATAGTAAAGTATATATATACATATATATTTATATGTATATATATATATATATGTATGCAAGTGTATGCATATATAGACAAAAATAGTTTGAAGCCAGTTGGAAGCGGTTAACGAGTGCCAGTGAAAAATGAAAATCAATGACAGTAAAAGACAAATTGTGCACCAAGTAGAAATGGACAAAACAAAGGAGCCCAAAGAACGGCAACAACTGCAACATCGGGTATTATAAACGGCTAACCGTGACAACAACAACAGCAACAAGAAGGAGAACAACTACAATAGCAGCAGTAAAAGCTGCTAGCAGCATAACGAACAGAAATTCAAGGTTCAAGTCAGTAACCCTATCGCAAGTTCTGCCCCTCAGCTCACAGTAAGAGCAACAATAAAAGCAGAGTCTGCAGCCAAAACATAAAACACACATACATACACTGATGCAGATAGATACACAGACACAGTTAAGAGAGACGAGGGCATTTATGAGCTTGCTACAGCATGAACTAGTGCTGGGGCTAGGGTTCGGGTTCGGGCTGGGGCCGGGGCTGGCACCTGGGACCTGGGCCTCTGTCTGGGCTAACGAACTGAGCGCAGCTCTTCTATTTTTTTAGCGCTAAATTGGCGTCCGTTGCATGTGGCTTGGCCTGAGCCAAAGGCACCATTTCTTATTGGAGCGACGACAACTGCGCCCGACTGTAAGCACAGCCGTCTGTTGCCTGTTGCCTGCTGCCTGCTGCCTTTATGCTTATTACCACGCATGCATGACAGCCACTGAGCCTATGGGCACACTCGAACGCATAGTTCTCCGTCTGCGCCTATGCCTGCGTCACTGGCTCTTGAATCGCCCCCATGGGGCCACATTTGCAGCGCTCGTCAAGTTGACTTGCGGGTACTTTTACTTCTTCTTCTTCGCCTTGCCATGAGTCAGCGGAGGTAACAAGGATCCATAAAGTAATGGCCATTTATCGTTGCTCCGTAACCTGAGTAGTTGAAGTTAAAGGTTCCAAGTACACGCAAGAGTGTGTAAATTAAAAGAGAATTACATTCCAAGTTGTTCAACTGACGAGAGAACCATGTCCGAGTCTTAAGATTAACGAGCTATGTACAATAATTTCAAATCTAACAGCTGCATAGCTGAGATTAACTGCGGCTCAATCATTAAATTTGTTCTAAGTACTTCGACATGCCGCAGATGAAATAACCTAGAAGTGACTGGATGATATCTTCGATGATTTTAAGATGTTTTAATATTAGTTAAACTATTTAAAAAATAATTAAGCTTCAAATTTGGTTTGGCTAGACCTAATTTAATAAATTAATTTTTAGAAAAATAAATCTTTTGTCATGGGAATTTTTTAATTATTTGATTGAGGTCAAAAACATTTAGCTTGATGCCATATCAAGAGCCTAATTTAGCTTTTAAGCAAAGTAACAATTACGAAATTAACATTTAATTCAATTTGCCCCAACTTCATTCGCTTTGACATTGCTTCGACCCACTGTGCCAAGACAGAGTCAAGTGTGTGGCTTTTGTTGTTGTTGTTGTTGTTGTTGTTGTTGCGGTTGCTTAATACAAGCCGAAGTGGTCCCACTAAAGTCATCATTTATTTATGACATGAGCTTTGCGCCCCGAAACTATGCCCGAAAATAAATGCAATTATATAACAGCGAAGGAACAGAGAACAGACCAAAGCTGAGAAACATAATAGCAACAACAGCAGCAGCAACAAAAGAGACTCTGAAGAATAACAACTTGCCCAACTCGCAGTCTCAGGTTAAGCGCGTTAAAGCACAGCTCGAAAAAAAATCTCCAAAGAACCAAAGACAACATAAAAGGCAGAAAAAAATGGGAAAAAATATCAGAAAAGATGCGGCTCGCTGATATTTTGGCATCGCAGGGTTTGTCTTCCGAGAATGGCGGGCCAGGGCCTGATGATTCAGCTGGCACAGACGCAATCGCAGCTTAATGAATACCTTGCCGATTCTGTAGAACTGATGCTGTATGCTGCTCGCTTGGTGTACAGCCAAGCAGATATTACGAGTTGATTTCAATGATGGCGTTGCCAATTGATGCTGCCAATGACGGGGCGCGTGAGATATTACCAATACTAGTAGGTTATGCTGTTCGCGTTTGCCTTTTTAGCTCGGTTTCCGCTAGCCTTGCACTGAAATTCTTGTCGGTGTGCCGATACCGTAAATGTGGGCCAGCTTAGCAAGTAAATAGGCAGCTTAAAGTTTATTTACCCCTCGCATGACTCAATGTCGGCCCTAACTGTCAATGGAACTTAGAAATTGGCAATAGCTCTTAGCGGTGCTAATTGAACTGAAATTCATTAATATTAATGTGTGAAATAATAAATATGGCAGGGGCAAGATTTGCACAATTTAAATCAAAATTATATTATTTATCTATAATATATTTATTCAATGGAAATTATACCCGATAGGTTGTTATACTCGTATGAATATAAACGATTTTCTCACCTATAAGATCTGCGAGTGTTCTCTTTTTGTTTGCTTTTATTAATATAATGCGATATGTATTATCTCTGAAAAGCTTTGACCTTCGGGTTAGAGAATAAACATAGTCAATGTACAAGATCTTGTGATTTTAATCCAGACACCAATATTGTTTAATTGTATAAGTATTAGGTCTCCTTTTCTTTTCTATAACATATTATACTCTGGCGTGTGTTATATTATACTTCCCTCTGTCTTCCCTCTTCATTCATAATTTATTAATTCAAAAATTTAAAAAATTGATAGTTATTCCTTACCTATAGATACCATATCGTTTATAATATATACATCGTTTTACAAATTTTGATAATCTCTTATTTAAATTAAAAATGCAATTAAAATTCTTATAGCTGAAAAGAATATTAGCATTGTATAAATAAATAAAATAAATGATTATAAATTATGTATTTATGCAATACAAAATTATGGAAAATTAAAAATAAATTCAATCTATGATTGGGCATTTCCAGCTTTGATTATTATTTGATTGCCTAAAGTTAAATATATTTTAATTATATAAATATATTTACATATATGTTGATAGTATTATATTAATCATATATTCTTCTTCCTCGATTGCAGAGATGACGACAATATTGCCTGCAGTTGACATTAGCAGCACCACCAGTAGTAACAGCAGCACTGCCCAAGTGGAAACCACTGTGCGCTCGACGAGCATTGAGCCCATTACCTCGACGGAGCCAACAACTACTCCACGTGTGGAGATCGTGCATCAGTCGGAGCTGGAACAGACGCACATTCAGCATATTCCCTTAAAAGATGAGCATGCTGAGAGCGTGGGAGGCGATGCCACCACGGAGCAACAGCTGCAGCAGGAGCAGGAACAGCAGAATGAGCTCAATCAAATCTCCAATGAGAACGATGATGATGCCAAGGACTTGAATAATTTCCGACATCCGGCAACGCTCATAACTGCCAGCAACAGCGAGGAGAACGTGTCCAGTGTCAGTGAGAATGAAAGTGACAGCGAGAAGGCAGCACTCACAACAACAACCACGACAACAACAACAACATCAACTGTCGCCCCAACGACGACGACAACAACAACAAGTGAGTCCGAAGATCCCTATCATGTGCATATACTGTCCGAGAATCATGATCGCCTGGCCGAGCACGAAGATTATCAAATGCTGTCGAGCAGCACCGAGGAGGGCGAGCTAGCGACAACAACTGCAGCAGCAGCGGCAGCAGCGACAACGCCAACAACAACAACAACGACAACCGAATCGAGCGTTGGCATTATTGTCAGTATGGAGAACAAGGCAACGGCGCAGCCATCAACTGAGACGACATCCACATCCCGAGCACGCGCCATGAATATGAATGAGCCCGAGAGTCAGCGACCGACTGAGATACCAGTCGAGGCGGAGACAGCGGCAGAGGCCGAGGCAGAGGGCACCACACTCATGCCGCGGTTCGAAGTGGACGCGGCTCCAGTGATTAACATTGTTGAAGGACAGCATGTGCTTGGTGTGCAGCACCCAGCCGAGGACGAAACGAGCAGCACCAGCTCTACAACACCAACAACAACAACGACGACCACAACTGATATTCCATTCGTTGCTTTCGCCGGCGAGGGTCGCTCGGCAGGTGGCGGCGAGGATGTTGAGCTACTGTTCCATCACAATGCCACCATGCATCAGGCTTTTATGGATCTCAGCGACGTCAGCATGGACGACGATCACACTGAGCTAATTACAACTACATCGACAACAACAACAACTTCGACAACTGCGCACCCCGAGACGGAAGTGCCGAAAATTGTGGAGATCACAGCCAGCGGAGATACCATGCAACGCGAATGTATGGCCAGCAACGTGAGCTACAAGGTAAGCTCAAAATATATAATATAATGAAATACATGAATATATTGAAGATTGGAATACATTTTGTTGGGAGAAAGTACATATATATTGAAATATTTATCATAACTTGACCTGACGAAGACATATATATTGTAGTTGAAAATGTTTCCCTTTGCTTATTATATTCATTTGAAGTGATATGTTGCTCGTGCTCTAAGTGATAGATATTTAACTTCACTTACAATTACACAAAATGTGATCTACAAAGTTAACTTAAATCTCATCAGCCAACACGAATGTCTGTTAAGCAAATTGAGAAATCTTTGTGGTAAGCAATTATCTTGGCAGCTGCAAAGTGTTTTACACCTACCTGGGCTCCCCGTACCCGGTGGTGCGCTCCTTATTTTTCTAGACAGCCAGCAAATGCGTATACATTTATGTATAGCCGCCTCCATTTTGGCCCGGCAATCTTTTCGACTTCCTGGCACGCAACTCCAATTTGCCTTGTCGTCACTTGATTGCATAATGCTCAACAAGTTTGGGCCGCTCATAAAAACCGGTCAACAGGCAGTCTCAGCCAACAAAGAGTTTGTCGCAGCTGCTGCCTCTGTCGTTGCTGTTGCTGTGTGCACTCCAAATATATTTTTGGTGCACATTTCCCTTGCTGGCTGCTTTCGCGGTTTTCTTGCTTGGGCAAGCAGCAATTATGCAAATATTTGCGCGCCTTTAAATCGAAAAATGCCAGCAAATTGCTGGCCTGTGATTGATGTCGTCGTCGTCGTCGACGTCGTCGTTGTTGTTGTTGTTCCAGGCTCATTATCAGACCCAGCCTTAGCCTGTCCAATCGACATCATAATGTGGCATTGTTAGAATCAGTTGCTGTTGTCTGTTCATCTATAATCTGATTAACGCCAGCATCTAATGCCATACATAAATTGCTACATGGCTGCTCTAACTGGCCAAGTGTGACGTGTTCATCAAACATTGCACCCAAGCCGCAGGCACAAAGCGCCAATGGATTGCCGACAGAGCAGCAGCAGCAGCAACAGCTGCCACGCCTCCATCTTGCACTACTGACCAACCCATTCAGTTGTTGTTGCTGCTGCTGTCGAAAGCTCTTGGTCTGTGTGGCTGGCCTGTTGTTGATTTTGTTTTAATTAAACGCTTGCCCGGCTTTTCTTTCAATACTCTATCAACAGTTGAGTTCGAGTCTTTCGCATTTGTTGGACTCTTTGTAAGCACATAATTACTAGAAAACAACGAACTAATTAATGCAGATACGCTGGACGACTCTGGCTCTGGGTGCAGGGCAGCGTGTTGATTATACAACAATTAAGTTGAAATTTTCTGCAAGTTTTTGCTTCTCTCTGTCGCTGCAGAGTATTTCTGCTGTTAATTCAATTTAGTTATTATTTTTTTAAATATTTATAATTGTTTTTTATGGCGCTGAAATTTTCATAATCGGGTTTACGGCACGTTTCGATATGAAATAATTTTGCTTTCACTTTTAATAAATCGTCCGTTATTGGTCTGTTATTTTTTACATATATATAAATTGCGATCGATCGGCAGCGGCCACGTGCAACATGCCAACGCGACTGCGCGCAGCATGCCCCAAATACTTCTTGAAGTGAGCAGCCGAGTGGCTCGTGAATCGAGCACACTTTGTGGGCTAGTCGGGCATATAGTTTAGTATGCCAACGTGAGCTTGGCCTTTGCCTGCAAATAATGGCTAGGGCTTTATAGGTTCCGGAGATAAAGACTTCCCAAGAAAACATAAAGCGTTAAAGCGTTAAGATGAGACTGAGGGGCGAAAAATCACACATCAGAGCCACATATAAAAAAACGTATTCATTTAAGAGGCATATAAAAAGTTCTGAGAGAGCACAGCCCACGTAAGTTTTTAATTAAGCGAGCACAAAGGCTGCACAACACTCGGTGCTAAACAAAAGACTCAGACAACAAACTCGATTTGGATCTTTGTCTAGTTCGCGCGTGTGGGTCGCGCCATAAGCTAGTCTGAGCCGCGCTTTGACATATCTGCTTATTGGTGCACTCAGATTCCAAACTCAGGCAGGAAATGTTTACCAATTTTCTTTCTGTGCCCAACCAGTTGAGCTGTCGACAAATGAAGAAATGAACAAATGATTGATGAACATCCCGCACAGTTAGCTGCGCGAATTGACGCAGTTTGTGCGCAAATAGCGTCAGCCGCCTTTCACGATAAAATTCGCTAAACCGGAGCGCTGAATCTATTGTCATTAGCTGCCAATTGGGTCACAGTTCTAAGGCAGTCACTAAAAATAACTAGCTACTTATTGCTGGTGAGATTTTTTAAGAAGCGAAAGCTGCAACAATATAACTCGAATAACTCGAATTCCGCTGAGCAAATGGAACTCGTTTGTCCGCATCGTTTGTAAACACAGTTTGAGAATAACAAATATTCACATTAAAAATTGGGGTTAATAATTTAGATAAAAACACATTTTTTATTGAATTTTTTTTTTTAATTTTGTCCCGCTTAAAAATATTTTTTATTAATTATAATTTTTGTATATTTTTTGAGGAGTTTAGGGGTTTGATTTATAATCATTTTGTTTAAGAAATGAATGAAAGAGAAATATAAATATATCTTGCTTAACTCCTCATCTTTCGATTTATCAATTTGGCTTATATTATTTTACACAGACATAGTCACAGATTGATTAAACTAAGAAGAAGAGTTCATTATTTCGTTTTTCCTCCTAATTATCGTTAAACTAATGAAATGAACTTCTTCAAATTTATAATTTCCAATATCTTCGTCTTCCTTAGCATGGCGAAAGCATGGAACGGGACTGCGATGAGCGCTGCACCTGCAACCGCGGCGAGTGGATTTGTGAGCCGCGCTGCAAGGGCAGCAGCTACCCGCGCGGCAGCCAACGCACCATGGCGAATCCGCATTGTCACGAGCGTATCCTGGAGGATGAATGCTGCAGGGCTATGGAATGTATCGAGCCACTGCTAGAGCCCATCGTCTCCACAGCCGACCTGGCTGGCATGCCAGCTGCCGTTGCCGGTGAGCAGACCGAAGGTGAGTCCAGTTCCGATTTGAGCCAGCAGCAGATGCAGAGAAAGCTTTTGCTATGGCTTAACAGTTGTTGCTTGACAGCCTGTGGTCCATGCTTTAACGCCGTGTTTTTTGTGCTTTCCATAAACGTCATATCACACACACACACACACACACACATTGTACCTCCTCCATACACACACACACATACACATATAACTAGAAGGCACGCCCAAGCCACGCAACGACTGCCATTACGAGGGCGGCATCTACAAGTTCCGCGAGCGCCTGGAGATTGGCTGTGAGCAGATCTGCCATTGCGATGAAGGCGGCGTCATGAACTGTCGTCCACGCTGTCCGGAACGCAATCATACGCGCGCCGACAAGTGTGTCTATGTCAAGGACCCCAAGGACGTCTGCTGCCAGCTGGAGCTCTGCGATGTTACGCTGGATGATCACGAGCAGCAGCAGCCGTTGCCACCCACGCTGCATGGAGGCCAGAACAGCATTGGAGATGAGCACGAGCAGGAGCGCAGCTTTGGCTTGGACGAGCAGGCGCGCGATGCTGGCGGTGCCACGCCCACTTGCAGCTTTAAGGGCGTGCAGTATGATCTGGGACAGCAGTTCCGCGATGGCTGCGAGCAGCTGTGCATCTGCAACGAGCAGGGCGTGCACTGCGCCAAGGTGGAGTGTCCCTCGACCTTCGGCCTGGACGTGCTCAACCCCCTGTGCATACGCTGGGAGCCGGTGCCGGCGGACTTCAAGCCCGTGGCACCCCACTGCTGTCCAGAGAGCATGCGCTGCATGGACAACGGCACCTGCACATTCCAAGGCATGGAGTTCGAGAACTGGGCACCCATACCGACTAATCTGACGGGTAAGTAGTATCGACACATACTCACTCGACAACATACTCAGTCACACACTCTGCCCTGCCCACACGCTTCGCCCCGAAGGTTGCGAGAAGCACTGCTACTGCGAGAACGGCAAGGTGGAGTGCCGTCCCGCCTGTCCGCCAGTGTTGGCACTGCCGCCCGCTGACTTGCCTTGCCATCCGGCGCAGGCGCGTCTGCTGCCCATACCCGATGATGAGTGCTGCAAGCACTGGGCCTGCGCACCGCTGTCGCCCAAGACTGGCGCTGCTGGGCAGCAGGATCAGGATCAGGAAGAGGAGACACAGCAAGATCAACAGAAGCAGCCGGCTACCGACTCCTCAATGCCCACTGGTAAATATGGTCAGGGAGTGAACGAAGCAATTTCATTTCGTTTATTGCATGCAAAGTCTAATTGAAATTTGTCAGACGGTCAAAGGGCCTCGTTTACGCAACATCATGAAATCTTTGAATGCCACAGTTGATGCTGAGGTGTAAACTAATTGAAAGCAATTGAGAACAATTGAAGAACTCGTTATCGAACATCCTAAAGCATATTCATCTATATCGCTCATCTCTCTCGCATGATCTCAAAGCATATCTTACCATTATGATTTTTTACCGCTTTTGCTATTTAACTTGCCTTCTTTTCTCTCTCTTCTGCTGTTCTTTTTTTGCGTTTTTTTGATGGCGTGCTTTTTACTATATATTTATATTTATTTTCTATGCTCAAACGAAACAAATAACGCTATGCATTTGTAAATAATCAAATACCATTCAACATGCAACCAATATCAGAAACAACAACAACATCGACAGCGACAACAACGACAACAACTACAGCAACAGCAGCAGCAACAACAAAGCCGGCAGATGCTGATTACGAGAAGAAATCACAGCTGGCCGCCTTCTATCCCACACTGGACGGCAAGCCACCAAAAGCGACTGCTGGCGTCTTTGATAAACATGACAAGCACCACAAGAAGGTCCAACAGCAACAGCAGCAGCAGCAGCAACACCAGCAACAGCAACAGCAACAAAATGACATCAAGTACGATGTGCACGAGGATCAGCAGGAGGACGTTGTGAACAACGGAGCACCATTGCCACCGGGAGGCAGCTTCGTGCCACTGCAGCTGGGCGGCCACTACAACGACTATCAGCAGCAGCAGCAGCATCAGCAACAGCTGGGACCCTATGGCTTCTACAATCCAGCGAAGCCCGCCTACGATGCGTATAATCCCTATGAGCCATACGGCATTAATCCGAATGGCATACCTCAGGGCAAGCCCCCGCCGGTGCCCACTAGTCAATCGGATCTGTTCAATATTCTGGGTGCCGAACAGCCTGGACATCCGGCGCAGTCGTTGCCTCAGAAGGACAATCATAATCTGCCCTCACACGTGAGAATCGAGCAAATACTGCAGCACCTACAGCAAAGCGTGCCAGGCGGACCAGGAACCACACCCCAACAGCAGCAAATACAGCAGCAGCAGCAACAGCAGCAACAACAACGACCGCTGCCTCCCCATTATGTGCCCATAGTGCACAGTGGAGTGCCGCCGCCACCGCCTCCACACGGCATTGCCATTGTCGATGGCCAGCCCGTGGCCTATGAGAGCTATCCATTGATACCCGGCCTGGGCGTGCCCCCAGCATTGCAGCATCCCCACCAACAACAGCAGCAGCAACTAGAGCAACAGCAACAGCAACACAATCAACAACAACATCAACATCATCAAAAGCAGCTAAAGCAACAGCATGAATCATTGCAGCAATTGCCTAGCATTGCGCCCAGCTCTAGCACCAGCTCTGGTCTATCCACGCAGGCCAGCGAGCACAGCCTGCACCACAGTCCGAGCCAGAGCCAGAGTCAGAGCCAGAGCCAGGGCGCGGATAAGCTGCCCACCCAGCAAGCAGGTTGACATTCCACTCTATTCTAGTCACATCCTACTTAGCTTATTCTAGTCTCTCTTCATGCCGTATGGACACTGCTATACCGAAATACACAATGACAGGGTTCTACTGTACTAACTGCGACTACTTCAGCTTTCGCACACATACATTCACACACACATACACACATATATACTCATTACCAGTCATCCACATCATTGTTGAGCTTCTTAGATAACGTTTTAACCTAAACTAATCCCAGTCTCTACTTAGAAGTGAGCGAGAGTCGATATAAAGCATTTCTAAGTACCAATTCCAATTAGCAATAAAATTTATACATAAATAAAATAAAGCCCTTTCGATATACTTTGGAATTGGAGCTAGGAACATGTAGTAGTGCTCAGAGCTATTCACAGAGCTTAAATCAAGTTATTCAATGCTCTTATACCTTTTCTAGGTTTCAACAACCTGCAGCCTGACATCGAGGTGCACACTCTGGAGGCCATTGATCCACGGACCATTCGCATTGTGTTCACTGTGCCCCAGGTTTATGTGAATCTGCATGGACGCGTGGAGCTGCGCTACACCAATGGACCGAGCAACGATACGTCTAGCTGGGAGCAGCAGATATTCGCCCCGCCCGAAGATCTGATTGCCACCTCGCAAATGGAGTTCGATCTGCCTGGCCTGGAGCCCAACTCATTGTACAAGGTGAAGATAACGCTGATTCTGCGCGACCTTAACTCGCAGCCGACGAGCAGAGTCTTCACAGTGAAGATGCCAGCTGAGAGGACGATAACGCCGCCGCCACAGATCTCCGACTACAGACCAGACTTCCAGGACATATTCAAGACCGTGGAGGATCCCGAGCTGAATGTCAGCGAGACGAACGCCACATGGCTACAGCTGACCTGGAAGAAGCTGGGCGACGACCAGATGGAGTATGTCGATGGAGTGCAGCTGCGCTACAAGGAGCTCACGGGCATGATCTATTCCTCCTCGCCGTTGATACACCGCACGCTCACCGGCTACACCATCCAGAATCTGCAGCCTGATACGGGCTATGAGATCGGACTCTACTACATTCCATTCGCCGGCCATGGAGCCGAGCTACTAGCCGGGCACATGATCAAGGTGCGTACGGCACCCAAGACGGATGTCTACGGATTCGACGTGATGGTTAATGTGACCAAGGTGAAGTCGCAGAGCGTGGAAATCTCCTGGAATGGTGTGCCTTACCCAGAGGACAAATTCGTGCACATCTATCGCGCCATCTATCAGAGCGATGCTGGCAAAGAGGACTCGAGCGTCTTCAAGGTAGCCAAGCGGGACAGCACAACGGGCACTCTGATTATGGACCTCAAGCCGGGCACCAAATATCGTCTCTGGCTGGAAATGTACCTCACCAACGGCAACACCAAGAAGAGCAACGTGGTCAACTTCATTACCAAGCCGGGTGGTCCAGCGATTCCAGGCAAAACAGGTAAGTCGAGTCGTTCAGATTATGTGAATTCACTTAAGATGAGCTTCTTCACTTTCAAGTCTTGCCTATTCTTGAAAGGATCTATTTGAGTTTTAAGAATCTTGGTAATGAATTATTTGGAATAAACACTTTGAATATATAGATCGATAGATAGTTAGATAGATCCTCTAAGAGTGCTCTCATTATAATATGTATTAATCGATTTCCATCTCCTTCTCTTCGACATAGGCAAACTGCTTACTGCAGGCGTCTCTGATCAGCCAGTTGGCGACTATTACGGCCCACTTGTCGTTGTCTCTGTGATTGCCGCTCTGGCGATAATGTCGACGCTCGCACTGCTGCTGATCATAACCAGGAGACGAGTGCATCAGACGGCATCGATAACACCGCCGCGCAAGAGCGATGCCGCCTACGACAATCCCTCGTACAAAGTAGAGATACAGCAGGAGACAATGAGTAAGTGACATTGGTCCCCATTCTGTGTTTCTATCTTATCAACTCTTTCCCACTTGCAGATCTGTAACGGGTCGTTCAGAAGAGAGAGGCAATACTCAACGCACCCAAAACTAGCTTAGAACAATGTTCTTGTAAATACTTCAAAAACTCAAAACTCAGTGTCAGTAACAGAAAGAAAAGATAATGATGATGATGAATACGATTTTCCATTAGCCGGCGCAGGATTTAAAGGATGTCCACACACTAGAATGGCCGCCATGTTGTATGTAGTGTTTAAGAGCTTTTTTAAATGAACTAAACATTTTTTGTTGTTAAACAATTGTAACTTGTGTATATAGAGAAATAGAAGAGAAAAACTGAAAAAGAAATCTGAAAACTGACAAAGTCCAAGCAACCAATTGGCCTCGCCTGGGGCGTGTGAAATGTTTATGCTTACGCAAATTCTTCTAGCGATTTCTAAATGCCTAGTTAGTTTAACTTGTAAATTTTAGCTTTACATACGTACATATACCGTAATTTAAGAACGAACACCAGCAGTTCTTCAAGTAACAGTCCATAAATATTTAAATATTAGCTTGTAAACGTACAGAGATATGCAAACTTATGAATAAATAAAATATTACAAATTATCCTTTAAGCTCTTTTTTCTTATACCGAAGGGGTATTCTACTCTTGTCACCAATATGTATCGTTGGTTAAAAGAAACATCTGCAATACCTCTCTATTTCTATTTCAAAAGGTGAAGATTTCCTAATCAAACCAAGAGCTTCAATTGGTGAAAGCAAAAAAAAAAAAAAAAAAGCCAAAAGTGCTTTAGTCAAAACCATTAGCAACACTCCAAGAATAATATCATAAATTTACCTTTTCAATTCTAAAATTAATTTACTTTCATAGTTATATTTATATATATATTCGTTAAGAAATTACTTTCTTCATAATTTGTTTGATTTAAATTTTTAAAATTCTTTATTGTTTGCAGTTAGAGAAATTAAAACTTGCAAAATATTTGCAGAATTTCCATATCCATTAGGTTTTAAAAATCACATTTTCATTAAATTATTATTCTTTATGCCAAACTAAATTTCAGATGGTTTGACATTGAAAATGCTAGATAAAATAGTAAGAAAAATATATATATTGTTATTAATATTATTACATTTGTTTGGCCATGACTCTTGTGACATTTATACAACATTAACTGGGAACTCTTAGATGACTTTGCCTCTTAAATTTTTGTTTCGATATTTTATTTCAATATGCTTGCAGCACCAACAACATATAGACTTAATTGTATGTATATGTATATATATATATAAGTATATATATATATATATATATATATGTATGTATGTATGTATATACAAAATGCACAACTAGATTTTGGTTTGAAGAATTCAAAATTCAAAATTCAAATTTCGTAAGCTTATGTCACGCTAAATGCTAAATTTCTTGATTTATGTTTAAGAAAAAACTATGGTAGAGCAAAAAGAGAAAGAAATGTATATATATATGTATGTATGTATATGCAAATATTCGTCTGCATTGGACATGAACCATTCTTTGAGTTTTGCTTTAAAATTCACGTACACATTAATATTTAAATAGATTTTTCGTTTGTGTTAAAATTTACATTTTGCCTTTTTTGTTTTAGTTTTTGCTTTTGTTTTTGATTTCTGTTTTCGTTTTTTAAATTTTACTTTCACATTTCGGTTTGCATAAAAGTAATCACTGTTTAGCCTCCGTTCTTTGACATTAAGTTGGTTTATTAGTTGGTTGGTAGATTTTATTTAGGCATGGCAGGACTGACAACTTGGAACGTTGGCAATGTCTACTTGGTGCTGGTGCTGGCACTGGCACTGGCACTGATGCTCGCAGCAGCCTCGCTGTTGCTGGTGCACTGTTCGATGACGCTGTTGCCCTCAGCATCGCTGGTAGTGGTTGTCGATGAGTTGCTTTCGTGGTCATCCTCGTCAACTTCCGACTGATCCTCGTCGCCATCATCGACATCTCCTTCGTTCTCCTCGTCGACGGCATAGACATCGTTCTCAATCAAACGCAGGTCCATGCTATCGAACGAATCGGTTATTACACTATCATCGTCGGTCGTTGTCTCATCCTCTTGCCCGGATGTGTCATCCATGTCTATTTCATCATCACCATGTTGGCTCTGCTGCTGTGACGGTGAATCGCTGCCGCTGCCAGCATCGATGCGCATTTCCTGCATTAGCTCCTGGATCAGTTCAGTCTCAATTTCAATGACACCCAGATCCAATTGCCGTTTAGTCACATCCATTAGCACATTCTTGACATTGCGTGCCAACAGACGCAAATGCTCATCGCTGCACATTGTCGCGTTGCTCATATACCGTATGTAGTCTTCCAGATAATAGTTGTTGAAACTATCGCGACACGGCTCGCCGCTGGCGAATTGCTGGTGGGTCAACAGCAGCTGATTGATCAGCCAGTTGCGACCACCCTTCAGTACTTCAATGGCATCCCTTACGCATTGACGACCCAGCTCGAAGTTGCGATACAACGGATAGGTGATCACACGACGCAGAAACGCTATCAGAACGTCTCGATAGTTGTCGAATTGCTCAAAGTAGCAAAACAACGGACACAGTATGCTACGCGTCCAGCCTGACTCACAAGTTGGTTCGTTGTTCGTGGTGCGCACATCATAGCATATAGCCAAAACAATGCTGATTAGTCCGCAGTCGATTTCATTCTGCACACGGCGTTCGGGTTGGCTTATGGACAGGGAAGAGGCCGTTGATGCGGAGTCTTCAGTCGAGACCGTTGATGTCGAGTCTTTAGGCGAGACTGTGCGGGTACATAGATTATGCAGCAAGTGCGCCTGCTCCTGTGTCATGGACGTTTCATAGATTTTGGGCTTGAAGCGCAGTGGATTTTGATGTCCTGCAGGAACCTGCAGCTCCACAAAGTTCATTTTGTACTGGTCGCGCGAAAAACGTTTCATCTCATCGTTAATGCGTTCCAGACGTCGTTGCAAGGGACTCAATCGATCTGGCTCCGGAACACGGCATGTCGATTTGTCCAGCTGAAATGCCATGATTGATGATCGCGTTACATAACAACTTTATGAAGCTCCCAAAGCACTTACCTCACTAGTCTGGAGTGAACCGCTGTACTTACTGGCATACCCATAACAAAAATTGCTAGTCAGCTTATAGGTACGCTCGTGCGCATCGAGCTGTAGTTGGCACTGTTCGGTGATGCGCTTCAGCTTCCACTCATGCACCAGCGGCTCCTTGTCCTGCAAGGTGTCTGCCAGCGAGGGTAGATTTAGAAATGCGGCTATGTACTCCTTGCGTGCTGTCTTTGGTTTTGGCGTCACGGCGTTGCCAGCTGCATTGCCGCTACCCGGAATGGCAACGGCCGGAAGGCAGCGCAAATACAGCTGGTAGCAATTCTCGTTCGTATCATATTTGATGAACAACGTTTTCAGGCTCCTTAAGTCGAAAGTACGACGGCTGTGGAATCTGCGTAGAAGATTGTGATAATTGTGCCTGAGTCAATTACATGACGCATGACTCACTTGTATAACTTGACATCGGCATAAAAGTACAAATCGTTGTCGCCAATGAAGATATCGACGTTCCTTATGCGATCCAAATTCACATGTAGCGTAGCACCCGTTGCGTCTGCTGACGCCGTCGCCCCCGTCTCTACCAATGCCTCAGCCCCTCTCTCACAACAGGCCTCCGCTTCCTCGGCTGATGGCGTGGACTTTGGTTTTTCTTTGACATGTGGATGTGGTATCACCACGCTGCATGTGTTGCCCACATAGCTGTGTGTAATTTGTCCATTCAACATATTTTAATTTTATAAAGCAACTAATGCTTTTCAAGTATAAACAAAAAAGAATTTCGGAGCAGCAAGACTATCGGCGACAAGTTGTGGCGGCTCGTCGATACATTTTTTCAAGGTTCCACTGTGCTTAACATAACATTGCTCTGTTAACCAGCACTGTTGTTCGTACGACAGATGACTAATAGGTGGCGCTTTACGTTTGTGGCGCCTTTTACATTATGAATTTGATTTTTATTTTATTTCGGATTAGTTTTACATACTTTTAAAGCACATTAATTATTTTGGTTATAATATTGAATTTATTAGAAGTTGGTGACTGCAGGTCGAAGCAGTGACTAATATATTTTTTTGCTATCTAAGAAAACGTCACATAAATTCCTAAAGACCAAACCCAAAAAAAAAAAAAATTAATTTACAACGCAAGTTGCTCAGCATCTATTGCCATCTCGCTCTCTCGCGCCAAGCAGCTTTAATGCTTTCTTTCGCAGCAGCACCACCAGCAGCAGCAGCAGCAGCAACAACAAGCAGACCCAGTCTTCAGCCAGCTCGTCAGCGTGATTTGCTTTTTAGTTGTTGTTGCTTTTGTTGCTGCTGTATTTTGTTGTTTTTTTTTTCTTCAGCTTTTTTCTACATTTCTGGCTCGTTTCATGTTGACCCACTTTTCGTGGCAATACGTGCGATGTCGACGTCGCAGCAGCAGTGCACAGTGGGCCGCAGTCACGGTGAAAGCTTTGCTGTGCCATAAACTGCCGCTAGCCGGTTCAGTTTGTTTGTTTGGTCACAGTGTGCGGCGCAAAAAGTCATAAACTGAATTGCCAACAGGTTATATAGCGACGATGGTCGACGAGGTTGCCGCTGCAACGCAGTCGCAGTCTCAGCC
Organism: Drosophila pegasa; assembly: GCA_035046225.1. Taxonomy (NCBI): domain Eukaryota; kingdom Metazoa; phylum Arthropoda; class Insecta; order Diptera; family Drosophilidae; genus Drosophila; species Drosophila pegasa. The sequence continues at coordinate 13,533,315 of JAWNOD010000398.1, read as the reverse complement.
GCGGCCGCAGCCGCAGCTACAGCCACAGCCGAAGTCGCTGTGAGTAGTAAAAAGGGCCATGACAGTGACACTTTGAAGTTTGAGGTTAAATTGTCAATGTTGTTTGTTGTTGTGGTTGCTGTTCGTTTGCCCTCTGCCTTAATATTTTCGACATATTTCGTGGCTGCATTTCAATACCAAAGACTTAGGCAACGAACTTGCATTGACGCTGCATTTTGGCTGAGCCAATGCATGGCACCATTTATTTTTTTTGAATGGTGCACGCACAAAAATGCTCGACTCGTTTTTATTTAGTTTATTAATTATATTTATTTCTTCTACACAAACACACACAAGCACACTCACACGCACACACATTCACATTCACATTTGAAAAGTGAAATTTCAAAGTAGAACAAGCAACAACAACCACAGGCACGTATTGCTGGCTGTGGCCACGCAACTTGCCGCGAGGTTCCAATAAAAATGAGGTCACTTGTCGCTGACCAACAGCGCCAGCAGGCAGGCGTCTCTCCTAACCCCACACACACTCCCCTCCCACCTCATCGCACCACTCGTTGACTAGATCCCGCGCCACACTTTGGCAGACAGTTGTCGGCTGTTTTTGCTGTTGTTGTAGCTTTTGCTGTTGTTGGCAGTTGTCTGCCTGTAGAATACTGCATTATAAGTAAATTAATTGCAGTCGCGTCGCACTTTTCGGCTTTAACCGTTCTCAGTTGGCTTTCAGGCCAACGTGTGTGTGCCATTAAAATGCAACACGAACACGAAAAAAATATATAGAAATGAATTATTTACTTACGTTTTAAGCGAACCTGTACCAAAAAACACGTGAAAAGCAAAACAAAATATTGAATATGAATAGAAATTCAAAAAATATAAGGATTTTTCAGATACTTTTAAATTGTATAAAAAGAGTAATTAAATCAGAAGCGATTGTAGATCACATAAAGTTTATTCTTAACTTTAAAAACTCTTTTAAATACTTTTACTTTTTGTGATATTTCTAGCTGATAGCATTATTACTAATTACATATTTATTGGTTCTTTTTTTTAGAATAGAACAATATTGTATATTTTCTATATTTTAAACAATATTTATTATTTACTGATTTATATTTTTATGCATTTGTGTCAAAAATGTCGATAAATTCATATTAAGCGTGAAAGTTAAATTTGACTTGTCAGCTTTTATTTAAGCTTAATAAACAAATAAAGAGGTATTTTATAATATATCACACATAATAAAATATTATTATAAAATGGTATATTGCTTCGACTATTAGAATTATTGGAGTAGAGGTTATTGCTATATATTTAAATATTTTGAGTTTCAGTCTTAAATTTTGCACGTGAGATAAGATTTGATTAGCACACATTTTTAGTTGGACTCAACGTAAATGTTTTAGTTTATAATTTTTCAATTTTTGTATTAAATATAGCTATATTTTAGACACAAAAATATATATTATTAACATCTGTTAACATCTATCAATAGGCAATAAAAATCATTGTCTTCCAAGTAGTAGAGCAACTTAATTAAACAATTTTTTATAAGCTCACATTTATTTTTGGTAATATAATTTAGACTTTATTTAAGTCAAATATAATAGATATAATATGCTTTAGCACAAAAATGAAGTGTAATTGGGTATTTCGTAAGATTTTCGTTGTGCACTGTTTGCTTTTGCAGTTAATTAAAGTTTCGAGTCGCAGTCGGCGTTGGAGCTGGAGCAAAAACAAGAAGCCAAAAAGTGGCACAGTGCTTAAATATTAATATAATATAACGTAATTATAGCCATGATTTATTCTGCCTAGAATCTTGGTCAGCTGGCCGCCGAGGCGTGAAGACGCCGCTGCGCGTTGCAAAATCGACGCCAAACTTGAAGTTTATAATTCTCTTGGATTTCTTATGCTTCGACAAGTCAATGCAAAAGCCGAGCGCATAAATTATAAATATTTCGTTTAAGTGGCGTGCTGTGTTGGCCAAAAACTTAGATCGCTGTAAGCAATTGCTTAATTTTATTTTGGCCTTTTCTCACCTACTACTACGCCCACTTCGCCTTCGCCTCTGGCTTCTGCCTCGTTTCTATTTCCTGCACGCGAGCCACTTCCGTTCTGTTTCTGTTTCTGTTTCTGTTTCAGCGCCAGCTCGTTGTCGAACTTTTCATGTGCATCCATCACAGGCACCTCAATCAAGAGCAAAAGTAATCAAAACAACACCAACAGCAACGACTACAGCAGCAACAATGGTGATAAATAAAAATACAGCGAAGCAAACAAACAAATCATGTTGAGTGTAAAAAGACAAAGCTAAAGGGGAGCAGCAAAAGCATTCAACGCAAATATACGCGCAGATAGAGACACAAACAACGGTGACAAGAATAAATATAGTACATACAATAAATATAAACACTCACACTCACACACACACACACCATTAGACGTGTGTATAAAAATGGCATGCCAGCAAATAGTAAATAGCAACAACAGCAACAGCAACAATTTCAGCGGCAGCAACAGCAACAGCAAAGCACAAAATAGAAATGGAGAGCAACTTTCACCCAAGGTCATTGTGTCTTTAACTGCGCCACAGCAGCGGCAGCAGCAGCAGTAGTAACAACAGCAACAGCAACATCAGCAGCAACAGCAACAACAGCAACAGTTACAACTGCTGGACAATATGCGACAAAGTTAACTGCGACGGCGACTGCGACAGCGACAGAGGCGTCGCCGTTGCCATTTTGCTAACTTTATTGTAATGTCTATCTGTCCATTCGTCCGACTGTCGCGCTGTCTCTATTTTTTTTGTCAACTGAAGGCAGCAACAACAACAACAACAACAGCAGCGGGCGAAAGGCGTTGGCTGTCTTAGGCTTTGTCTCTGATACCCTGTAACTCTGAATATGCATAAAATAAGGTAGACTAGCATCAAGTATAAAAATCTAAGAAATATATAATATTCCTCTAATCTCTATTTCTAATATACATAAATAGATAATTAGACTGTACTGATATATTATATTTCTATATCTCTCCATCTGTCCATGCATTATACATTTTTTGACCTTGATTAAATTGTAAGAAATATGCAGATATCTATTTATAAATTATATACAACAGAATACTTTATCTATGTAGTCAATGCTCTCTAAGCAAACTGATTTAACTAAGGATTCGATTGCAAAAACAGAAACTGAGTCTAAATGTATTTCAAATTATATGACATATGATTACAGGGTATGCCTGAGTCGCTAACTCTAAAACTTATTTTCTGCTCCTCAAAATTTACTGCACTAATCATAGTGTCTAAAATATAAACTCTAACAAGTAATTTACTAATTTTTATTTGTTGCCAACTTGTTTCAGTTGTTGTGTCTTGTAAAGAAATATAATTAAGCATTGATTATTGCCCAAATTAGCTATTGTGGACATATTTATGGGTAATCTGTGTAAGACATAAATATCAATTTATATTATTTACAGCATATATACGGACAGTCCAGCATAGCGGAACTCATGAAACATTAAGTTATTATAAAATTTAAATATTTCATATGAGCTTATGAAATATTATATTATAGATACTTTTTGGGGTATCTGAATAGTAGCTTTTTTTCCATTTAATATAAATAATATTATAAATTCTTAACTACAAATGGGTTTCATAGTTTTATGATATTTCTGTTCCTTATCCAACCTGTTTACTCAAATACTGAAAACTTCTGCTCTGCCTTAGGCATTTTTATGTGAGTCATAGTTCGTCCAACTATTCGTATTATTCTTTGGCTAGCCGACGCGTAGCTCGGTAATAGCACCCACGTTCATTACCGGGGCCATAACTGTCGCAAATGACTTGGCTGGGCTGTGGGATTGGCAGTCGAAATCTTGGCCAGAAAGTGGGTCGTGCTCAGCCAGCGACTAAGATGGGCACTAAGCCACGGCGAATGGGTAGAAAATTACGTTTAATTGGAATACAAAAAACTCAATTAAAAATGCCAAAAATAAAGAGAAATGAACGAGGCGAAGGGGCAGCCAGAGATGCTGATGCTCAGCTCGACGAATCGCGGTAGATGCGATTGTTAATTTGCTATTTGAAATTGGCTTTGAATTTGGATTTGAATTCGGATTCGGACTTGATGCTAGCCAGTTGTTAATATTTAAGTTTGCCCTTTGACACGGGAGCAGAGACGAGCACGTAGCACATTTTGATTAGAACAAAACGTGGACAATATACAAGAGACGGGGCTCTGGCAGTCAGCGGCATTGCCATGATGTTGCATAAATTTAAGTGCCACAGATACGAGGCGCAAGATACAGAAACGAGTTACAGATACATGCAGCAGCAAACCCCAAACGAAGCCAAGCCAAAGACAGCATAGAAATGCGGATGCGATGCGATGCGATGCAAACAAACTCCAGACTCGTATAGCTGGAGCTGTAGCTGGAGCTGAAGCTGACGCTGAGGCTTGAGCTGTTTCTGTGTCTGGGTCTGCGTCTCTGCGGTGAAAGAGCATGCGACCGGGCAAAGTATCTTTGTATCTTATTGCCGCGCTCCCAGTTAACATTTCAAATCCGCTGTGGCTGCCACAGTCGCTGCTTCGTGCGGTTCTCTCGATGGAAAAAAACGAGTCTGGAAATTGGGTCAGTGGCACAGTATGCATGGCATTTTGTAGCTGTATTGGTGCCGCACTCTGTCGCTCAGTCTCTATCTCCCTCTGTCTGTGTGTGTGTGTATCTGTGTGGGCTTTGCCTTTGGCTCTTTACTCTTTGCATTGCTTTCGTGGCGGCGGCATTTGTGGTCAATATAATGATTCTGACTCGACTGGGATTGACTTGGTTTGGTTTGCTTTGGCTTGCTTTGCTTGACTCTTTTTGTCGCTGTCTTCGGCTGCATATTTTACCATAGCTGCTCGCACCTACTCGGCTGCTTACTTACTTCGCTGGCACACTCTGCTGGCTGCCATGTCAGGTTCCTGCATGATGCGTGCGGCATAAGCAATGCGGACACCAGGCAAAGCCTCGAGCCACTCGAACGAGACTATCTTGAGCTGCATTTGTGTGCGCTTCCCCATGTGCAGCGCCACGCGGCGTATACTTAATGTGGAATAAACGAGTCGTTTCAGTTTTTAAATATTATATTATTTTTGTACATTTAAAATGACAAAATTTTGTATTTCTAGTATGATAAACATTAAACATTAGACAAAATAAATATTTACAATCGAATTGTGTTTAGAAGTACAAACGGAATTTCAACTTGAATAAATAAATTGCACAAAGCTAAAATAACATTAAATATTGATTAAATTACAAATAATTACTTTTATTAAGTTATATTTTTTTTCCTTTTTGTGTTTTTTTCTTATTTTGCTTAAATAAATAGCTTCAACAATATTTCATTTATAATATGTGCTAAGGTTTCGCAGGCATAAATATTTTCAAGATTTGCGCACAGAGAATAAATATATTTAGAATATGATTTATTGGACACGTGTTTCGATTTCCCATTTAATTGTAACGTTTAACAACAAAAATATTTAAAAAACAAATTAACAACATTTAAATGTAGGTGTAATAAGACTTACTACTTGAGTACTTTACTATTTCATAATTATTCTTAATATGCATTTCGTTTGCTTTGTTTTATTTCCTTTCGTGTAATTATGAATTTATGTTAACATATATTGTTATTTTGCCAAGCCCGCTACAACTTATGATATCTATATAAATATGTAGTTATATGTAATTGTTTTTGTTTTATTTGTACATTTACTTAATGCTAGAATTATTGTAATTTATAATTTTATTGCTTCTATTGTGTTTTGCTTTCTCTTTCAGCTCGTTGAGGTACATTCAAATCATCTTAATTATGCATTACTTAACATACATTCGGCTAGAGCTTAACTAAATTCTAGCTACGTTAGTAACTCTAATCATTATTATTATATAATTGTATACCTGTGCCAGGGCCTTAGGTGCTCGAAGCGCGCAGGTTTGCATCAAAACAGAACAACAGTTGCAAAAAGACAATTGGACGCTTCGTTGTTCTTACATTGCTTGTGGTCTCTTTGCCGGGGGCAAACAATTTCATTTTTTTATTAACTATATATGTAAGGAAATGTGAAGATATTGATTTCCAAATAATGCCTGATATGTCATAAATACTTTTCAAACTATTTGCTGTGATAAAACTACAAATTTGTCAAGTGGAAATTGTTAAAGTTTTGGATTCGTTATAAGAACTATTTTTAGTGTTCTTTCAGATACCAAAACTTTTTTTCCTTGCAAGACAAACTATCTTAAGGACGTAGTGCCTATTCAGAAAGCGGTAATCATATCTTTAACTAGATACGATCACCTCGGAAACCTGATAGATTTGGATTCTGATTCAGCATGCTTCAAACTTTTATCAAAATAATGTCTAATTCTTGGATAGAAAATCCTGTTGGCCTCTATTACATCTTTGCATGGCATACCAGGCTTAAAATTGCATTATGATTTTCAGAGAATGCTAATAACATTGTGGAGGTAGTAGGTTGATATTCCATGAACAAACAGTGTAAAAATCAAAATGTAAATGAATTTATAATAATTTAATTGCTATAAAAACTTTGTGGACTTTGAAAGTGCTAAACAACTTCTATTCGTATTGCTATATTTTACCTAGAGCGTAGACTACCTATAACCGGATTAATTGGACTAACTACCAAAAGAGGCGAAGAGATCAAAAGCAACCAACAACAACGAATATCAAGTGCTATGTGTATGGCATTGCTTCACCCTGCTGCCAGCTGCGAGTGGGGCAGCAGGAGGATGGATGGAGGATGGCGAACGGTCTGTGAACACCGTGAGGCGATCCACACTGGCTTTGGTCAAGCAATGCGATACACGAGAAGCTGCCGCACCCAAAGACCCATCCATGCACACATCCAGTTGCCAGCTCGGCGCGTGGTGCGTGGTGTGTGGTGTGTGGTGTGTGGTGGGCGGGTGGCTTTGGCGGGCACTTTCTCTTAAGCAGAGCACACGGAAGCGACTGAGTGCTCAATTGTGCGGACAGAAGCAGTTGCTGCTTGTAGTGGCTGTTGCTAGTGGCGAGCGGGTTGTGATTGCGGCCGTCGCGGTCAGTCACGCCCAATTCTCTTATGTATCTGTTGATGTTTGAGCAAGTGCGCCTTCTGGCGAAAGGCCTTGGCGCACACGTCGCAGCGGAAGGGCTTCTCGCCCGTGTGCGTGCGCAGATGCACCTTGATGTTTGACTTGTTCAGGAAGCCGCGATTGCAGATGCTGCACCGATGCACCGGCTTCTCCTTGCCCAGCAGCCCGCTCAGATCGCTGGCACTGAAGCTGGCCACGCCCGATGGCGACATGGCGTTCAGCTGCGACGCCCCATTGTCCCCCTGCATCTGCTGCTGTTGCTGCTGCTGCTGGCTGGACTTCTTCTGTGCCCTCGACCGCTTGGCCTTGGGCGTGCCCGTGGGCGCATTTGTGGTGCTCGTCGTGTGCGGATAATTGCTCAGCATGTCCGGACTGCACAGGCCGCCGTCCTTCATCCCGTTGCCGGAGAGGCCGTTGGGCGTCAGCTGGTACGCAGCCTGCTGCTGCTGTTGCTGCTGCTGCTGCTGTTGCTGGTTGGGATTGGGGTTGTTGGTCAGGTAGCGCGGATTGATCATCAGATTGTTGTCCGTGGTGCTGACCACCGAGCCCGGCGGACTGCAGCTGCTGCTGGCTGCCGACAGCTCGTTGCAATATGAGGTAGAACTGGGCGTCTCGCTCTTCAGCGTGTTTGCTGCCGCCGAGGAGCCGCTGCCGGGCGCATTGCCCGCCCCAGGTGGTCCGTGCTGCAGGCGATTCTGCAGCAGCGGCATATAGCCATGGCTGAGAAGACTCTGCAGCGTCGAGCTGCTCGCGTGCACCGGCAGCGGCGAGTGGGGCAGCATGAAGTCGCTGAGCGTGTCCTGCTGAGAGACGAGCACTTTGCCCTCGGGCTGAATGCAGTTGCCGTCGATCCAGGCATCCAGGTCCATCCAGCTGTCGCGCGTGTCGTTGCCCTCCTCCTTGTCCAGCTGATTGGGCACCGTGGTGTCCGCTATCGCCGACCCGATGATCGCGGCGATGTCGTCGATGCTATTCATGTCCACGTACTCGGTCAGATCCTTGTAGATGCGCACTCCGCTGCCGTGCAGCGAGTCGGCCACCTGGTCGATCGGCGTCAGCGTCGACCCACTGCTGGCCAGCGAGGAGTGACCGCCACCGCCATTGCCACCCTGATTGGAGGCGTTTATAACACAGCTGTCCGCTACGGAGTAGAGCTTAGAATCTAACTGACTATCGGCAAAGAGCTTGACGTCGTTGAGGCAGGCGTCCGCATCCGCGCTGAGCACGCTCTCGGGCAGGCAGGTGGACGAGGATACGATGTTGTGCTCCTGCGAGGAGCCACCACTGCCGCCCCCACCGCCGCCGCCCACCCCGCCTGTCCCGCTGCACGTCGTCGTCGCGGCCGTTGTTGACGTGGGATTCGCATTCTGATTGTTGTTGTTGTTGTTCGACTGTTGGTGCTGTTGCTGGTGCTGGTGCTGATGCTGATGGTGTTGCTGGTAGGCGCTCTGTATGTAGTTGTTGTTGCTCTCATCGGGCAGCCGCTGGGCAATCGCGTGGTAATGGTGCCCCGAGATGCCGTTGATCGACAGATGCCCGGTGTAGCCAGTGAACGGGGGCAACGGCTTCAGGTCGGACAAGGCATTCAACGAGGAGCTGTTCAACAGCAGATTATCCAGCACGTCCAACGAGTTCTTCTGATCCGCATCGCTCGGCAGCGAGTCGAGCTCATGCTCCAGCAGCAGCTTGTGTCCGTCCAGCAGATACTGATCCTGGCTGCTTGTCTGCGTTGGTCCCCAGCAGGGGCTCATCAGTAGGCTTTCGACTTCTGATTCACTTGGCCCGTTCATGCTGCACAACTTCATTGTCAGTTGACCCAGGCGATGGACAGAAATTTTTGGTTTTTCCTCTGGCGCAAAGTATTGAATATTTCCTCAGTTGATGCTGCAAGTATATGCAAAAAGAGGACAAAGATCCACATTAGTAGGTGCGACTAAAGCCTATCTTTAGACATAAATACTAAATAATCAGTGGCAGCAGAGCCTGTTGCTTACTGTGAAGATGTTACTCTATTGTTGATTAGGATTAAGATATATTTAGATTCGTTACTCAGTTCTACAAATGTCTTAAAAGTTTATTATCAACAGCAAAGCAAAATATTAGCGTGAGTTCTATGAGCCAAGCATGATTAGTTAAACAAGACGATTCAGTTACTTTCAGTTCATCTCATAAATAAGAAAAATGTGTTGAGTAACTGTTTTCCCAAACATTTTTCCGTCAACTCTTGCATATTCATCGATGTGGAGGCCGAAAGCAGGTTAACTGGGTTTCAACTAAGCTCAGCTTACAAGCGACTTCCGTTATGTTATAATCCATCTTGGAGAATCTTTGGGATCTGCAGGTGCCGCGAGAAGCGGCCGCTGCGGCACTTGCTGACAGCTTGCAGCGCCGAGCCGAGCCGAGCAAACAGGCCCTAATCTGAGCTTAATACAAATCTCGATAGGTATTCGAGGCATAACGAATATTAATCGAAGTCCATTTGGCTCTGCCCGAGCTGCATATCCAAATATTTCCACGGGGCTTTTCATATTTAACGCGACGATTACTCACGGGAAGACGCCGCCGAATGCAGTCAGAGTTGAGACATTCGGGGACAAGATAACGAAGCGGACGGACGGGCCAAAAATAGAGAAGAGCGGGGGAAACAACAACAACAACAGCAGCAGCAGCAACAACAACAACAACAAATCGATACCCAGAATGGCCAATAATAATTTCCAAATGGAATTTGGGTCACAACATTAATAATCAGTTAAATTAGCATATAAATTGGTAGAAATAAACGCAGCAGAATATTGAGCTCTGCAAGCGGACGGAGGGGAGCGAGGGGGCCGGGCATATCGTATTTGGATAGACTCTACAGTCAGACAAAGATATGAGAGACCGACAATGAAAGTACAACAACAACAACAACAGCAGCAACTATCATGCGACACAGGTGCCGAGTACACGTCAGCCCTCAGCTCCTCTCCCCTCCTCCCCTCATATCCAATAAAGAAGCCACTACAAAGTATTCAAGACCAATACAAAGAGCCAATCGAATAAAAAAAGATATCCGAAATACTGCGAGAGTCTAACAACAACAACAACAATTGCGAGGTGCGAGCGAAGAAGTTCAGTTTTGGGAGAACCGAACGAACGGTAAAGCAAATGAGCCAACAAAAATAAAAGACTTTTTCTCATTTTGTGCATAAACAGTTAAGTTGAGTTTTTGAGGCTTGGCCACATTCGTGTGTGTGTGTGTGTTTGTGTGTGTGTGAAAGAAGAAAGCATACAGAGCCAAATTGGCCAATATACTTACTCGCTCGCAGCTAGACTTGTTTGGTATTGGTCAGCGCGAGCACGAGAGATAGAGAGAGGCATAGCGGGAGAGAGAGAGAGAGAGAGAGCGCGCGCGCTGTCAGACAATTTCGCTTTCAACAGGTTGTCGTAGCAACATGTTGCTAGCTCAGCCTGAAATGCGCCAACAAAGAGCAGCAGAAGAGGCCAGCAGCGGCGGCAGCGACGTTAGCGTCGGCTAAGCATGCGCAGCTAAGCGTGCCAGCGACAGCGGCAGCGGCAGCAGCAGCAGCCAAACTACCGTTACACGAGAGACCTGCTGACATACTTCCGTGTTCGGCAGAGCCGAGACGAAGCTGCCACGAAGCTTCGACCAAAGCTCAAGCTCAAGCGCAACTTTGCGTGCACTTACACAAAGTAAAAGAGCGAGAGAGAGAGAGAGAGAGAAAAGACGAAGAAAATGGCTGCCAATATCTAGGTTTGAATTGAAATTGGATTAATTCCACCTGCCAGACAGAAATAACCAATTGATTGTTATGTAAATCATGTAGGCGAAATACAAATAATGCTAGAAGTTGATCAGCTTTTAATGATGCTTAGCCCATAATAACTCAAAGCGAGATTAAGTTCATTATAAATCAATTATTTAAGATTACATTAAGAAAGACAAAGGCAGGCAAAGGAAGACAAAAAAATATTAAATAAATGTATAGCTAATTATTTTATTATACAAAATATTTTAAAGTATTCTTAAAAGTTGAGAATCTTTAATTTTGTTTAAGTTATTAAAGTTTATTTTAATTTAGATATTTACTTATTCTTCTGAAGTGAATCAAATTTAATTTCTTTCTATCTCTTTTTTTTGAGGCTTTAATTGCACTTTTTATTTACCCATATTCGTATGCATACCTAACAATGTATCTATTTAGTTATATATATGATATTTCTGGGTATTCATCTATCTATTCAATTTTTTCAATTTTCTTCAATTAGTATCTCTATAAACTCCATCAATAAAGACATTAATTTATTTGGGTGTTTATATATATATATTATATATAGATATATAATATATATCTATATATTATCTGTCTTCTTATCTATAAAAATCTCCTTCTAAACATAGTAGTAATCTTTGATATATTGAGATTTATACCTACCTATATCTCAATCTGTCTATCCATGTGCCCATCTATCCATGTCATTTATCAATCTAGCTATTTATATTATCTATTCTTCACTCATATTTTTTCAGATTTTTTATATATAGTATTTACCTATGCCCATGGCTTGTTCTCTTTTCTTCGATGTCTAACATTTTGGACTCAAATGAATTTTTCATAATGTGTCAGGTTTTTGGTTTGGTTTGAGTGACGTTTGCGATGCGCCTAGGCGAGATTGGCGTGAAATATTTTATAGATATTCTGATTCTTTATTGTTTGGCTGCGCGTCACTTTTTACACATTTTTTGTTTTATTGCTAATGTTTTATTGTTGTTGCTGTGGCTACTCAACATTTTCGTTTATTTCATTTGTGCTTTAATGAGGCACATTGTAACGGTTGTTCGCTGCTCTTTTTGCATTTGAATGGCCCCAGCACCAACACCTACACACATACGCATACGCACACACACAGACATGAATTGCGTGGGTGCGCCACACTACAACAGTAACAGTAACAGCAACAGCAACACCAACAACAAAGGCAGACAATGCGCCTCTATTGTAATTTGAGCTTGTAAATGGGATTTTCAGATTATGGCCAGAGAGCTAAACATTTGGGGCTCGGACGATGGCTGTGGGCATTATAATTACTCTTACGGTTAGTGTGTGTGTGTGTGCGCGCATGAGTTGGGCGATATTAACGGTTATTTTGAATGAATTAGTGCAAATTTTTGACAAGCGAATGATTTTATGACCCTGAGCTGAAAGCTTTTCATTTCGAATAATTCGGTCAGTTGGTGGGCGCACTTGAAAAGCCGTTAAGCAATTATAAATGAACTGCGATTGAATTGACATTATATATAAATACATAAATATTTTATTATTATATATATGTATATCTCGACAATATTTATATATATTTTGCCACGAAAGTTCAAGAAGAAAGCGCATTGTTCAGATGTAAAACTCTTTGACTTTCTTTCTCTTACTGCGCGCTTAGAGAACTTCTCGTGAACTTTGTGAATTGAACTTTTCAACTCGAACAACTACTTAAAGCAGGAACAACAGCAATAACCGCAACGAGCCGTCAACGAGAACCCCTCGAACAGCTGCTGCAAACTGCTAAGAAATTGAGTTCTTAACTCTGCTTTGAAATAAGGTACAAAGACGTGGACGTGAGGCTGCGTCTCGGACTGCGGCTGGAGCTCTTGCTGGGGCTGGGGCTTTAACGGAAATTGAGTTTAACCTTTGGCGGCAATCAACTTCCGTTTAAATGTTCGAACACGAACAAAGCGGCAAAGGTCAAAACGTTTTTCCAGCCAGCTAAAACACCAAATGGCCAACAGAGGAGACCCGAAACAGGCAAACACTTTTTTTATGCATCTCTGCTGCTGCTGCCGCTGCCGCTGCGGCCAAAATGAAAAGAAAAATCAGGTCGCGCGCTGGCGTCGGAAAAAGCGAATGAAAAATTATTTGATTGCAAAATTTACAACCGCAACGATTTCCACTTGGAAAACCGCACGTACAATGCCAGCAACAGTAACAACAACTGCAGCAGCAACAGCAACAACAACAACAGCAGCAGCTCTGCAAGGCTGCCAAGCGGTTTTCCAAGCAAACCAACTTTGACCAAGACCGAGAAGCCGAAAAAAAAGCAGCCACAGCCACAGCCTCAGAAAACGTGGGGCTGGCATTGAGGTCGCCATCACTCATTGAAGGTTGCCTCAGCCTCAGCCTCAGCTCCGGCTCCAGCTCCAGCTTCCACTGCATCGCCGACTTTATCTTAAGCTGTAAATGTGGATGCAGCAAATTGTTGCGCGCAAGCAGCAGCCACAGCAACAGCAACAAAATACCAAGAACTGGCAACTGGCAACAATGGGAGACGAAGACGTGCTCGCTGCTTGGTTGCTGCGCACTTGACAGCACATGTGGCACGTGTGGAGTTGCTGCTGCTGTTGTTGTTGTTGTTGCCAGCAACTCCAACAGCATTGGTAACTGCTGCTGCCCCAGACTTGGCTAGAAGGTGTGGGCTCTGACTTAAACTGGACCACGTCGTTCGTTGTCGTTCAGTGGTGGGCGTCGCCAATGGAATTATGTTCATAAAATATATACAGAGGGCGTGTGGAGGGGGGAGGGAGGAGACGCAGCATATGAATAATGCTCCAGGTGTAAATTAACTTTGATATTAAGTGGATCAGTTGCTGGCCAAAGGAACTGGGCATTGGTCGTTAATCCAGGAAAGTTTTCAACGCGCCAAAGATAAACATAGCCAAACAGAGCGCAAGAAGAAGAAATGCAAATGCTCGAAAAAAGAACCAAAATTCGTTTTGTATATGCTAAATAAAATTAAAAACCTGTTTTATATTTGTCCAGCTGGAAGTGGAGCAAAAACCAGAAATCGCAAATAAAATTTGGCTAAAAAGTTAACATAAGCCCTAAAATAAAATATGCTTTCCCTTAAAAGTGGTTTGGCTTGAAATAGAAAACTTTGAGGGAATATCAAATTACAAAGCATATATATTCTCTATGTATCTATAAATATGCTCTATATTTATAGAGAAAGATAGAGAGTTATCTTTCAATATTGATTTAATCATGCTTAACAGCTCATCCCTGTCTATATATCAATATCTATTCATATCCATCTTTCGATATATATCCAAATATCAATCTTTCAATATCTGTCATTCGATATATATCTATAAACATCTAGCTATTAATATGTATCTATCTCTCCATTTTGATCTATCCATATCATTCTCTATACTTCTATGCGTTGTTATATATCAATCCATTCATATTCATCTTGTATTATCTATATTATATATATCCACTTCAATCTGAAATGCAATCCACTGTACAAGTTTGAGAGCATGTTTGAATTAATCGTAGTTGGGTTACTTTATGAATGGAGTATTAAGTGCTCGGTCAGTACAGTGCACACTCCGTTAGGTGTCCCTTTGCAATGAGATGAAGACCCGACGATAAACCCAAATGGCAGCGCGGTCAGCATGCCGAAGAGGCTTGGCGCTATTTTTATGATGATGGCCGAGGCGCGTTGGAAGAGGCGCGCTTAGCCCAAGACTTGGCATCACCACACCCTGTGTCTCTGCTAACCAGCCAAACAACCCAACAGTCAAGCAGCCAAACAGCCAAGCAGCTGAACAACCGAACAACAACCCAGCCAACCGACAACTAACAACAACTATGCAAATTTTTATGATGTTTAACTATTTTTAGTTGGTTTTTACTTTGTTGTTATTTGAATGACGCCCTCGTGCCTCATGCGCTGGTTGCGTGCCGAAACTTTGAATACCCTGTAGTTGAAGTAATTATGGTTTGGGGTATGTTTGTATTTTAATTATTAAAAAATGAATAAATTAAATTTTATATGAAATATATTTTATATATGTTATATATATAAATATATATTTATTTGAATTATATTTATAAGCTTAGCAACCCAATGGAATATTATCTAGAGTATATTCAGCTAAACACAAATTGTTTTCTACTTTTTTTATTTACTGCCCTTAGTTGATTACAGGGTATTTGGCAGCTCATCTGCATGCCTCGAGTCAAGATTTCAAAGCTTAATGTGGTCATCTGAGCCGGCAACAACAATAAAGACAACAATCCGGCGTGTCTGGCCAGCTGAATCCCCGAAAACCCAAAACATTGCTCGGGTCAGCGAACTTTTTAAAAGCGCGCGTCTAAAAATTGTTGTTTATTGATATTGTTGTTGTTGTTATTATTGTTGTTGTTGTATATATACACACATTTGCGTAGTGTTTTGATTTTGGACGAGCAAAATGTGCAAATTGAACATAAAGGCCGATTCTATGTTCTCAACGGGATTATTAGTATGAATATTCCAGAATTAATTAACAACTAAATCACATTGCATAATAAATTGAAATGAACATTCCGCAATGGCAACAGTCATGCGACAGTTATGCGATTGTTGACCTGAATACGAGCACAGAAATCGATATGAATAGATAGAAAAATCTAAAGATCGAAATTGAAACATTATAAATTGGAAAGAAGAAGAATTAAAATTAAGCTGCAACCGTAGATAAATCGAGGAAAACAATTATTGCATTTCGAGTTAGTTTCTGCGGCTTCGGTAATTGATATGTTCCAGCTGCAGAGCCGTCGCAGTCTAAGTCGAAGCGCACTTAATTGATTTGTTCAAAAATACACAAAAAGTTCAATTAAAGAGATGAAAACCCGAAAGAAAAGCTGAAAAATCTTAAGTCCCTCCTTCTCCACGAAATGCAACTTAATGCGCAGTCGGATTCGCTACGCTCATTGACGCTGCAGTGCTCATAAAGTTGTAGGCTCTACCCTACTAGGGGCCTGCTCAGTTTTGACACTACGTTTGTAACGTAAGGCAATACAAGTCTTTGATGTATATACTTTCCATTACTAATAGGTTTTTTGATTATTATTAATTGGGCCACAATCTTTATGTGGAAGCAGATCAGTTATATTATCTATTGATGCAATATATATAGGTATTTCGCATAGATATTATATCTCCTCAGCACACTCCTTAATGAGTCACTGCATCATCAGACTATTATGGAAAATCCCTATTTTTAGTAAGTTTACACCTGGAATTACTATTCTGACTCGATCTCCCTACGTTTCGCTCACATATCATATACAACCTGCATCGAAAGGGTATTTAAGTTTCGGCATGTTGCTCGCTCTTGTTGCTGTTGTTGTTGTTATGGCAGCTGTGCCTATTTGGTGATGCGCTCCCAGCTTGACTTTGACGGCTGCGACTCCGGCTTTTGGGCTCTCCTCTCTGCTTCTGGAGCCGCCGCCTCGCTGAATGAGTAAGCGTAATTTTGCGTCATATAACGGTACAAACAGCCGCTACTGTTGTTGTTGAGGTGTGCGTGTGTGCACGTGTGTGTGTGAGTGTGTGTGTTGGCTTTTTTTTGGCTGCCATTGCCGCAGTTGTTCTGGCTGTTGTTGTTGTTGCTGTTGTATTTTAGACCATTTTGGTAGACAAACAAACGGTTTTTTATGATTTATTTTTAGCTCGGCAAAAGCGCTTGGCAACAATCTTAGCTGTAAAAATTAAAATAACCTTTACTTCCGAGTGCAGTTAAGAGCTTTGTTATTTGGGTTTTGGGTTTTGGGTCGGGGTCAAGCGGCGCGATTATCTGTGCTTAGGCAAAGTGCGTTATCAGATCAAATAAACTGAAATTTGAAATATTCTATATAGATGCAGTGTTGTTGATCAACACAAACTGTCAGAACGGTAAATTAACAGTAGCTTTATTTGAATATGTTGTGGACATGCGCCTACTTGTGAATTTCGCAATTGTCTCATAAGTGAAGCTCAGCTGCCAATTCTTTACTCTCCGTTCTCAGCTCGCAGTCTCAGCTCTCAGTCCCAGCCATATATATTGACATTATCTCATGCCCCTAACAAGACAGTCCTATGTATTGCGTTGTATTTCATAACAGGTGAGTAATATCGGAAACGAATTCGGTCAATGACTCTTCGCTGATTTGTTTATAAACCAGGCTTGGGAATGCTCGTATTGGAAGGCCGTTGACTTAGGTCTGGCGGCTCCTAGAACATTTGCTCATATATTCATGTTACTTACATTTATGAAATTGCCCAATTTAGCTGTTGCACATCTTGAACTAAAGTTCAGAAATTGTTTTGTGTTCTTGTTGTTGTTGTTTGCTTGTTTTTCCTTTAGTTTTATTTATTGTAAAAATATTTGTGTAATCCTTGTTCTTTAGTTAATCCTTTAACGCGCGATAATGAAATCCTTTAAGACAGTTTCATACGAGGTTAAAATTCATGTACATATGTATCTTCGTATCCGATTTGATGTGAATGAGTGTTGATAAGTTAGATATAGAGGTGTCATGAGTACGAACGTGATATACTCTAGGACAGTTAGCTCAAGGGCCATTGACCAAATTAAAAGTAAATCAACTTATTAAGTATTAGTATTTGAAGGCATGCTCGTTAGGTGTTAGGTCTGGAGAAAACAATGTTATGGACGACAAAAATAAAATCGAAATGAAAAGCATAAACATTTTTGTATACTCACAAAAACAATGGGAGGAAGACATAAATATATATATGCATAAGATAATGAACGGGGAGTAGTACGAGTAGGTATATAGTATTTATATATTTTGTTTTTGCTTGATATTCCTTAGATAGCACACAGAACCCTTGATGTAGGATTTCAATATAAATATATATATTTATTAATTGCTCTTCATATATATGTATGTACAGTGGGCGACTTTTGACTGATTGTATTTTGGGAAAGATTCTGAGATGACGATATAGGTTATAGTATATATATATTTATATTATTGTATTGTATTTTGGAAATATATACAACAGCGTTCTTGGGAGAGTTCGTTTTGATTGTTTAATTGAAGATTGATTTGATTGATCATGAATATATAATATATATCTTTGTTATATTTGTTGGTTTGAATTTTAACTTTTTTGCGTATTTCCTTTGCTTGTTTTCAATAATCGTATTGCACCGCGGGCCGATTGCACTTGCACTTCTTCATATATGCCGTATGGTTGTATCTTCTATATATGTATAGAATAAATTCGATATTTAAACACTATCTGGAGCAACTTTTGGCTTTGCTCTCAACATTTTCTCAACCATTTTCACAATTTTTGTAACGCATTTTTAACATGTTTATCACTGTTGTTGTTGTTATTGTTGTTGTTGTTGTTGTAGTTGTTGTAGTAGTACACTCTTTTTTATTGAACTGGTCACTTTTTTATTGGTTGTTCCAATTTCTATTGCTTGCTCTTTTTATTATGCTGCGCGCGTGTATGCGTATGTATGTGTGTGTGTGTGTGAGAGTCTATCTGAGAGAGTCCACGTCCACAACCGAATCGGAAGCCACACGCGAGACCAACGCTAAAAACTTCTGCGCGCCAAGAATCGCACAAATCCGAAGACGTCAACGGTAGAAAGCCAACTGTGCGCAGGCGCAACACGAAAAGAAATTTTCGAGCCGCAGCGGCCCAAGAGTCGCTGCCAGCGCTAGCCGCGCAGTCGGCAGCCGCAGCAGCAGCGATCAAAGAAGTTACTCACCTGGCCGCTGAGCGCACGCCAATCGGCGCGAGAGAGGGAGAGCAGCGCGAGCTAGAGCAGAGGCGAGCAGCGAGCGAAGCGGCTGCAACATGTTGTGCTGCCAACATGTTTGGTCGCAGGTGTTGCTCTTGCCGAGGTCGCAGTTGCCTTCTGCCCTGGCGGTCAAAGTCAGGGCTAAGTTTGTTTATGTTGCGCGCCGCAGCCGAGGGAGGTCAGATCTGAGCAGTGAACTACTAAATAAATGCAAATCGTATTGAATTTCGCCAATAATAATATCAATTGCTCATTCGATTTGCATTTGTTTAAGCAATTGCTCTGGAGAAAAGTTTGGCAAGTTCTAACTTTGCTGCCATACGTGTTTGATGCTCGCTCTATTACTCTCTATTCGCTCTCTGTATCATGCGCTAGCGCCATCTCTTTCGCACTCGGCTGTGCTGTCTCTCTCTGTCGCAGCACAACTTGACCTACTTAACAAAAATTTAACATTTTTTCCTGTTATTTCGCCTTGTAAACATGCGAGCAACAATTACAGTTGCCGGCGTCGATATTGCTGCCGCTGCCGCTGCGGACGTCGCTGCTGCTGCTGTCGACGTCGTGACGTCGCTGCATTTGCCATTTTGTTGTTGCATTTCCTCTTTGCCTGCTCAATTCGCACTTGTTGTTGCTTTAGCCGCTGCTCGCTCGTTGCTGTTGGCTGCTTGCTGTGTTCGTTCGTTCGTTCGGTGTTTTTTTTGTTGTTTCTTGTTTTTGCTTTTCTACCTCTTTAGATCTTTCTGTTTATTTCCAGCGCTTTGCAGTTAACGGTATCGCTTCGAAAATGAAAGCTCACACAGAGACAGGGACAGATACAGATACAGATACAGATACAGATAGAGATACAGATACTGATACGAAGACCGCAGACCACAACACCAAACTTACAGGTTGTGTACATTTTTGTTGCTTTACTCACGACTCCCATTGTTGCTGTTGTTATTGTTGGCATTAGCATAAGACCCAGCAGCAACCGCCTCATCATCGCATTGGCCTTTTGACCAAGTGCAACTGCGTCACTAGCCTTTTTCTGGCCTCTCCTAGCGTTGCGCAGCTTCACAGCCTCCGCATAGTTGGTCATGTTCATGGCTCATGATTTGCTCTTCAGCTTTGCAAACACACACCCATACACACATACACACATTTTATTTGTTTGTGTCTTCAGTTTTTTTTTCTGTGAAATCAACTTGCAATTTTTTATTTGCATAAATATTTTATGCGATGATTTATAATTTTCTCAAGATATTTTACTCTTGTTTTTATTACTGTTTATTTGTATACTTTTTTGGTGACTCAGCTGTAACATGTTTCGCAAATAGTAAGATGAAACATTTCTTCAAGATTTGTCACACAAAAACTATTAAAATGTTAGCCTTCCACGGCAAGTTTGTTGCCTAAGTCTTTTGTTATTTATTTAAAATTGTATTTTGTATGACTTTAAGCTTAGTTAAATGCTAAAGTATGATCGGTCGATATATATATTATATTATATACATTATTTTTATATATTTCTTTTCTATTTATATTCAACAATATATTTTAAATATAGATTATTTAATACTAAATTCATAAAAAATACTAAAAATATAGGAAATAGTGTAACACATTTTAAACGTAAAAAATTGATCTATTCTATGTATCTATATTGAACTTTTTTTCAAGATAAATGTATAAAAAGTATCCCTTACAGATTGGACTGGTCCTTCCACTTTTTACATATCTATAAAGCGAAAAATATAATTTTTTACAGCCCGCGTGGCTCAGCTTTAAGAAAGCCTCGTGAAATTTAACGGAAAAATGGAGAGACAAGCTCTTGGGCACGGCGTGTAATGAACGTCACACAGCACACACGAAAGGCGAAATACAGTTAGACAAATTCTATGCACGTCAAATGTCAATCTCGCAAGCACTACAACCAGCGCAGCAACAACAGCAATTACAACACCAGCAACAACAAAATGAAAATCAATCTTGGCATTAAACATGGCAGGGCACAGAACGTACTTCGGCGCAGCTTTTGAAGAGCGGCATACAAAACTAATTGAACTTGGACAGCGTGACACTTCATCAAAAACAAGAAGAAAAAAAAAGAGGGAATAGAAGCTGAGAAGGCACCCAAAAAGCGAACAATGTAGGAGAGGGCTTGGACCAGGTCGAGCCCGGAGTCAGGGCCATCACTCAAGCTATTTGCTCCACACAAATAAAACAAGCTATCAAATTAAGGCAAACGCCACGGGAGTAGCACCTGGAACAGGGCCCAACGGTAAAGTTCGAGTGCATTGCCATTAGGCATAACCAATATTGACACGGGGGTCAAAGTCAAAAGCGAACAAGAATTGTGCATTTGATAGGCCCAACTTCCGTACGAAAATGGGTTAAAGACACACGCGCCCATATCTATGTGTGCATAGTCGATATGGGCTAGGCAAAGCTTCACACTGAAGCCCAATGCAGATCGACAATAGCAATTCGAGAAAATCTTTTGACACCGCAGGCGGCAAGCGGCAAGCGGCAGGCAGCAAGCGGCAACTGTTGACCGCAAAAGATTGTAAATTAAGGTGCAAACAGTGCGCAGAAGTCAACACTTTGTCAGGCTCTTCGCCCAATTGATGCTGCCTTTCTATTTGCCGCCACCAACTGCAAATGCGACAACTGCTGAGGCTGTGAGACTGTGCCGTGGCTTGTTTTGCAAATTCGCCTTGGGTGGGTCACGTCCCTATGCTACCTGTCCTGCCCGAATTCTGTCATCAATTGAATTGTCCGCCTCGTATTTGCTTGTTTGCTCATCTTTGCTGCCGAATTGGCAAAACATTTCTCAGCCAAATTGCGACTGGCCCTAAAGGAAGAAAAGAACGAAGCGACGGTGGCAATACTCACAGCAGGTTGGCGGCACCAACTGCCGAGCAGCCAGCATTCCCTGCTACAACAGACTCACTTTTCTATTTTCATCACTCTATCTCATTCGAAACGGCCGAGAATGACTAAATTGGTAATTCGTCCCGGACTCAGATATATTACAATTTCGTTTGGCCAAGCAAAGAAATTCAAATTCAGAAATAGAAAATTCCCTATGGAGAATGTTTGATTTGAAGATATAACTATTCATATTTATTATTTATTTATAATAAAATATTAATAATAATATTTTAATGACTCTCATAATATTTGTTGATATTGATCAAGAATAATATACATATTTTTGCAGAACGGCAAGAATTCGATACGCATGACCAACTTAAGCAACCCCGAACGGAGAGACATAGCAAAAATATTCATTGATTTATCGAAATGTTCGTTTGGCATAGACCGTAAATAATTTGCAAAAGGCATTTAGAGATATATAAACAATCATATTTAGAGCAATACACAAATGGCTTTGCGCTGAAGCCGCCAAATATATGTCAAATATTGCATAAATTTCGCATAATCTAGCAAGAAGAAGAAGCGGAGGAAGAGGAATAAAGCAACAACAACAATATGGTGAATTTTGCATGCATAATTTGTTGTATGCTGTGCCAAGGTGCGGGCGTGAAGGCCCCAAGACAAAGAAGTGTAAGTCGAGGCTAGTGTGGGCAGGTGGGGAGGGGGGACTTATCAAAGCTAATAACACGCGAACAACAACAGCAACAACAACGACAGACGATAAAAATGGATGGCAGGCATAAAAAAGCAGAACAACAAAACGCAGCACAATAAAAATGCTAAATAAATTGCCATGTAGGAGCCGAGCTAGAGAGAGAGAGAGCGGCATAGGGATAGGAATAGGGTTAGATAGAGATGCGATAGAAAGAGAAATAATAAACAAAAAGCAAAGAAGAGAACGATCTACAGGCAAGAGCTGAAGAAATGGCAACCGACCGACAGACAACAACGACAACGAAATATGAATGTAGTGCAAAGCGTGGGCGTCTTATCTGACTGAGTCGGTGGCCGTGCGGAGGTGCAGATCATGATGGAGCCCGGTTGCGGCTGCGACTGCGGCTGTGGCTGCGGCTGTGACTATGACAGTGGCTGCTGTGGGTGGGCAACGAGCAGTTAGCAGAGTGTGTATGCCAAGGCGAGGGCGAGACAAAGGTCAAGCAGAACGCAACTGGCAGCCCGCAACTGCCTACCGGAAGTGGGTCAACGAAAACCGGATCCGCATCGCAAACACCAAACGCAGACGCAGCTGTGTGTGGAGAGAGATAATCAACAGCAACACAAACACCAACAATGACAACAACAACAGCAACAACAACAACGACAACTGCAAAACAAACAATGCAAAAAGCAATTGAGATGCAAATGCAAATTGCATTGGCCACATGTTGCCGAGCCGCGCGAGTGTGAGTGTGTATGTGTGTGTGTTTAGATGTGTGTTGCTAGCAACATAAATAAACATCAAAATAATGCACACCATTAACATTGCCAATGGCCCCCAAAATGCGATGCGGCGTATGCGGAGTGGGTGCAACGGGAGCAGCTGCAGCAGAGCAGCCGCCGCTGAGGTGTCATGGACATGGGCCAGGGGTGCCAACACCATCGAGCCGGCTGTGGAGGCAGCACGGCCAACTAGACAGCAGACAATGCATTGCACACAGTCAGCCCGAACGCCCCACTAACTCTTTCCACGGCAATGGGCGACAACTTTTTTCTTTTATTTCGTTTTTTTGTGCCTTTCTGTTACCTGCCTCTAATGAAGTTGCATTGCAGTCGAGACGAAGAAGATGAAGTCGCAGTCGAGCAAATGGAAGCGGCTGCATGCATACGTCAGTCAATCTATCTTTCTTAGCCGAGGTGTAAGAAAACTAAACATTTATTTGAAATTTCGAATAAGCAAAGACTAATCCAGTACAAATCATCAATATTTTGAGAGCTGAGGGAAGTGAGTTATATGAAAGCTAAGATATAGCTAAACAGACTATACGCTTAAAAATATCATATGTTCTAAGTCGAATATATAGATTCTACATACTCATATATCGCAGTCAGCCTCAGATAACTCTCTTTTGTTGCCTGTCATTCTGCTTTCCGTTAACTCTCGTTTCTATCTCTTTTATTTAGCTTCCGCGTGAGGTAGAGATATTTATGCGATTTTTATTGATAACTGACGAGTTTATTGCATTCAAAAAACGAAAGACTGAGGCAACGAACTTGCCGCCGTTAAAGTAACAAGCCCAGCAACAATTGCGCATTGTGAACCTTATGATACAAGCATCTGGGCTGGGGACGGGGAGAGGAGAACACTCTTTGTGCAGCCGAGCGCAGCAACAATCACAATCACAGCGAGCACAGCCAGCATAACGGCCGAAAATCAGTCTGAAAACAGAATCCCAAAAATAAAAGAGACGACGACGACGTCGACGCCGACGACGCTTGGAAATTATAACGCAACGCAGCGTTTTGTATAACGGTTACCGGCGAGCTGAGCTTAAAGCGAGCCAACAGACAACGGCACTTTTTTCACTTTTGCTGCATCTATGAGATACGGATACTCGCACAAAGACAACTCGCTGCCACCTGCAGCTCTGCCGCGCTGCAGCTCGTCTGGCACTGTGGAAGATGCAGCTTCATGACTGAGCGCTTTGTGTGTTCCCTTCCTCCCTCGCCCCGCACTCCTCCCCGATGTCGATTTGTTGTTTTTATATCTGTTGACTGTTTTTTAATTAAATTTTTGGTTGGGGTAGATCTTTGGAAACGTGGAATAGTCGGCAGCTTTGGATGCTGATAATCAGTAAAACGTAATGGGCCGTTGAAGTCTGGGTAGGCTTTGGGGCTGGGGTAGAGTAGAGCGTCGCCAACACCGTTGGCTCTGGCTCTGACTCGGCTGGGTTACCGTTTAAGCGCCTTAATTGTTTAATTGCCATAGGCATTGTTGCACTGCACGGTTGGGGGGCTTTTGGGTTACCGTTGTGACAATCTACTGAAGCAAATTAATCGATTTGCAGTCGGAGTCACAGTCGCAGTCACAGTCGAGGCTTCGCTCGAGCTCGATTACCAACCGCAAAGCCTTAGCAACGACCGATGCACAGCATCCAAGGTACAGCTGCTGCACTACGCCTTGGCTTCAGCTACCGATCTGCATAAACACCCGCCCAGTTATAGCCAACTTGGCTTCCTATTTCTATGTCACTTTGCAATCGGTTTGTCGTTAAATTTCGAACAAAGTCTCTGTCGTATCTGTCAGATGCGAGTGGAGTGCGCCACTATCTGGCAGCCAGCTGTTTTTTCTATTAGGCTAACAAATGGCCGTCTCAGCTCAGTTAACTTGATAGCTCTAAGTTCGACTCCTGCATACAATGTGTCAAGTTCGTTGCTTAGGTCTTTTGATTTTGTACGTATTCGGGGCGTGCTAATTAAAATACTAAGTGGTATATTAGGTTACGAATTGGTTTTAACAAAATGTAAATCTTATTTGTATGCTAAGCTTTGTTTCGTTTTTAAGTATCATATTACGAACATCTCAGATATAACTGTTACGCTCACAGCCCTCTACTAAAATATGAAAACAGTTTGTCGTAACTTTTGAAAATGATTTTTAGTCGACATATTCTTTCACTTCTTTAATAATATTTAATATTCTTTCTTTTACTCATTTTACTAAAATGTTTTCTTCAATTTAGTTTTATAATTTGTTATCTGTAAGACTCGCATAGGTCACGCTTGTCCAAAACTGTTTGCCAGAGCTGATCGACGGGTTTTTGGCCCTTCCTTTGACTGCTATTTAATGCACCTTTCGAAAAGTTCTCAGCAGATGAGCAAAGTTTTGCAAGTCGTCCGTCTGCGCCCCTTCGGACGTCGCTCTGGATCCGGAATCGCAACTGTAACAGGGGATTGGAGCGTCAGCTTTGCGCTTGCCTCACAAATTTAACCCAATTATGAAAGGCGCAACATAATTAAAGTGGACATGTGGCCACAGCAAAGGAGATGCACAAGAGTTGCCAGGCTAACCACTTGTGGCTGCACGGAACCACCAACTGCACCAGCACTAGCTGCAGCAGCAGCAGCAGCAGCAGCATCATCAACACCGCCACAGCCACCCCACCACGCTGAACAGACAAGAGACAAACCCGAACCAAATTGGGTCACGTGCTCGGCTCGCATCGCAGCGGCGACTTCAACTGACAATTTTACGATATGGCCAAGCGGAGTTGGCTGCAGATTGAGAGACTGAGGCGCTGAGCCGCTGAGGCTCTGCCAATGTGCGTAGTCAAAAGGCAAGTCTTGCCGCGCAGTTTGCACAAAAGATTCGCACCACTCGACAAGTGCAATGCATCTTTATTGTTGTTGTTGTTGTTCTGTTGTTATTGCTGGCGTCGCGCCCATAAATTAAATGCACAAACGAGTTTCGCATCGCATTGTAAGATTAAGTAAAAAGGGGGCCGCGGGTGGCTGCAAGATGAAACTGAGACTCAGACTGAGACTGAGACTGAAACAGACACAGAGACAAAGATAGAGACAGAGATAGAGACAGAGAATTCGCTGCTTTCGCATATAATTTAGCTTTGGGCTACATAATTAATTCCGCCAGGCCGCCCAACGTTTTATGCTGAGATCGCTCTCGCCGCGACCGCTGCCCGGGCCCCAGTTTCAGCTCCAGTCCAAAGGGACGGAGTACGCGTAGTACGTGATATGGGCCAACAGGTTTTCCGGCGCACTTGTTGCCATCGCCAAGACGCCTAAAAAATAAAAAAAATAAAAAATTCATATGGTTTGTCGATCCGTGGGCTTCAAGTGGGCTTCGGGTTGGGGTTTGGCTTTAGGTTCGGCCAGCGCTTCCACTTGATTTGATTTTGGTATTCCATGCACCGTTATTCAAAATATTCGAAAAACGTTTTATCTGGTCTCCGTCTCTGACTCTGTCCCTGTATGCCTATGGGTGTGTGTGTGCGTGTATGGGTGAGAGTGCGTGCTGCTTTTAAGTTTTGGAACCGCCGACGCCGCCGTTGTCCCACTGTGTTCACAACTAATTACAATTCTATTTATTAAAGCTAAAGTGTGGATAGATCTAGGCTGAGATTTGTTTAGATTATAATACTAGTGGGGACTGTCGACATGTATTGATAATGAATGTATTTAAAATTGAATTTTAAAAAAATCTAAAACACGTTTGCAATGCATGTTTACATTTATCAAATGTTTCAAAATTATCTTCACTCGTAAACTTTTCCTTTTCAACCTTTGACAGCCATATTTCACCGAATAGGAATGGAATGCATTCTGTACACACATCACTGACTGGAATGGTAAACATAGGGAGTGCCCGCCCAAGCTTGCTTCCCAGTTTGTCTCGCCGTAGCCGATCGGCAAATCAAGCAGTTTACTATGCAGCTGACACTAAGGGATTGTAAGAACTTTCAGATTGTTTATCTTTTAAACATTCACAAGAGCTGAGCAATAATCTCCATTAGCTACATTTTTCGGCGCACTTAAAACTCAGCTCGGTGCTCGGTGCTGGGGCGTATTACGAGCAGACGCCTAAAATGCTTAAGTCGACGGTTTGTTTTCCAGCTTCTTAGTTTGTTTAATTACAGGCAGCTGGCGACCGCATTCGCAAAGAAAATGGAAATGGAAAATTGTGCGGGCAAGTTGAAAGCCTGCAACTCAGAAACGGAGACTTAAAAGCCCCGCGAGGGGCGGCCAGACAGAGACTAGACCAGGCCAAGTGTGGAAACTAGTTAAAGTCAGTTGGTATTATAATTGTTATTGTTGCTGGTAGTTGGCATGGTAATGAGCAGCAGGCATCAGCCATCAACCAGCCAACAGCCAACAGCCAACAGACAGCAGACAGCAGAAAACAGCCATCAGGCAGCATGATTATCATGAGTAAGCATGATTATGCTTATATGCTTATGTTTATGGAGCTAGGCGAGTGTGCAGAGAGTAAAAGTGTTCGCTTTGTAAGTGGAGTGGATGGGTGTGCGTGTGTGTCTGTGTGTGTGATTAGAATAGTGAGTGCTGGTGAATGTAGGCCAAGTCTATTATGCTGCTATGCCTAAGCCAGGTCTGAGCCAGTGTCTACAGCTGCAGGCCTGAAGTGAGCTTTGAGCGGCATCCAACCACTGCCATGCATACTTACACGCTCGAGTTTGCATGCACGGATAGACATTAAACTGAAAAGGAATACACACCATGAGATGTATGATTCAAGTGTCTAGATAGATATTGTGGAAAGATATGTAACTGAAAAGGAATACACTCTGTAAGATAAATGATTCAAGTGTCTAAATGGATATTGTCGATTGATAAACTGTAAAGGAATACACTCTGTAAGATATATGATTCAAATGTCTAGATAGATGGATATGAGAAGGATTACATTTCATATAATACACAATATCTATAATATTTTCGGTCTAGTTAGTCGTGGATCAAATCAATGAACGCCTAAGTGATTTAGAAAATGTTCAACACTATAATGTTGCGCTATCAGTGTATGTGAATCAAGTCTGTATATAGTTGCCTTTAATCAGTGCTCATCTGGCTATATCTGAAAATATATATGAATCATAGATATATATATCATATATAGTCTAAGATATTTATAAAATAAAGACAACAATGTGTGCACAAACAAACTCCATCTGTACCCATATTTCAAAGAAATCCTTTACCGAATGTAGGATTCATTAGCTGACCCTCATTTGGCTTAGTCATATTCCCACAGTTAAAAAAGAGGGAGCGACGCCCGCACGCCATTTTCAATGGAACATGATGAGCTTAGCTTGAGTTCCGCCTTGGCCAACGGATCTGAGTGGTTGAGTGACGGCTGGCGCTTAACCTGTTGTCCCGCGAGCGCAGCCAGACGCCGACACAGAGACCCACAAATGTCATCATTGCACAATGCACAATGTCTAATGGACACTTGCATCGGCATTGGCATCGGCATCGGCATCGGGATCGGGATTGGGAACGCGGTTCAGGGAGGGGCAGCCAGCACGCCGTCGACAGTCGACAGTCGAAACAAATTGCCATGCGGGCCAAGCGGGGGAAAACTTTGTGGGGCTGGCCACTTCCTTGTGTAATTTGGTCAAGTTTAGTGACGCATACAACAGCCGAGTCGCAAGTCCGGCTTGGCCAAGTATGCCAAACAACAACAAGCAACAACAACAGCAACTAGTTAGTCAGGCCCAGGCCTATGGTATCTGGCTTCCATTCATGCCAAGCGCTATCGCCACAAAGCTCCCCTCTTTCGCTCTCTCTCGCTCTCTCTCTCTCTTTCTCTCTCTGTCACTCTCTTTATATTTGTGTTAGTTTTGCCAATTATGGTGTCCTCCTTATTTTGCGTTGTTGTCTATCTAACTGGCTAGTTGGCTGTTGGCTGTTGGCTGTTGGCTGTTGTCTTTGTATATGTTGCCGTGGCAGTGGCTCTATCTTTAGCTTGTCATATTTGTCTGCTGCGTCGTCGCGTTCGTTGCCTGAGTCTTTCGTTTAGCTGCTGTTGCTCATGCCGTTGCCGTTGCCGTTGCCGTTGTCGTTGGCTGTTGCTGTTGCCGTCGTCTTCGCTGCTGCTACCTCCAAGTGGGTCACTTGCGATTTCATGACCGACTTTTAGCTTTTTCATACTCGCTCGTCTGCCGCCTCTTCAGTCCCTCCTCTGACGCCTCTTCCGCCGCTCATTGTGCGCAGTTATTTATGATTGTTTAGCTGCTGGCACAGGCGCAGTCCATTCAATGCCAGCGAAATGCTTTCTATACACACACAGGCATTCCATATATAGCTTTATGCTAGGTATATTAAAACTTTAAATGCTATTAATTGGGCGTCGCTATTGACATGCAAATGGCAGCGCATTCGCAACTTCATCCATGCTCCATTTTGAAAGTGACAGTTACATTTGGATTTTGTGATCTCGCTAATGGCCTGGCCAAATAGCTGCGCGCCACATGTGACTGTGGCCGCGGCGAAGGTTCTTGGCGGCTCTTCTCCACCTGCTTTGTGGTCGCATTTGTGTTTTGCTTTCGTTAACGCTTCAGTGGCGCAGATCAAATACATATATCAAGATGCCAATTACGCGCTTGGCTCCCCTCGCCATGCTCGGCCCTCTGTCATTATATTCTTCTGGACAGCAGCCCCACGTGATTTACCGTACGTTCAATTGATATATAACTCACAAAGACCAGCAATTAAATAACAAAAGGCAAATTATCGGTATGCATTTCTTTGAGTACTTTTCATAACTGTTCTCCCCCCGTGCGCCCCCGTCACAGGCCCCGCTGCTGCCCTCGGGCTTCTGCCAGCGCAGCTTTATGGCCATTTCTCTGCAGCGGCCACAAATTCAATTTAATTGTCTTGCTGCGAGCTCGAGCTGGCTTTTTGTGTTGCTCTTTTACGACTCGCTGAAATTGTTGCTTAATTCTATAATTATTTATGCATTCTGCGGCTCTGTTAACAAGTCTCGTTAAATCTTTATTGAATATAAAAAGTGGGCATGACTCTCTGCAGAACGTTCAGAGCCGCAGCTTCTGCCTCTGGTTTTTTATCTCTCGCTTTTATGCGATAAGCGCAGTCCGTTGCTAATTGTTGCGACACGTACGGCGACACACACAAATATACCCATATGTATATATAGAAATGGCAGGGGGATATGCTGCAACAATATGCGTGTGCCATCAGATGAGATGCGCCGAAAACATGTTTGCTTTTGAGGACAGCTAAGAAGAACAAATTTTAATTACATCCAATTGCTACAGACTGAAATACGCATCGCGCTTGACATCAAATTATAAATTTCTTTATCAACAAGCTGCCCATATTGATGCTCGAAAACTTGTTAACTTTCCAAAAATTTGCCATGTGTATAATATGTATAGTGTTGCATGTGTTTTTTGTTGTTAATTGTAAACACAATTCAAATTAAAAAGAAGCTAAAGATAAGATGCATATGAACATCTAGTTGGCAGATATATATAAATATTTTCTCTTAAGCTTGCTATAAATAACGCTGCTGAAAACAGATCATAATACTCTTGTAGATATATCTCTGATATATCACATATGTGACACATTGCATTACGAACGATTAGAAATCATCGACTAGCGCTTCCCGACAGAGGAATATATCAAAGGCATTAAGTCTTTGGCTTGCTGAAGCAGTTCGGTCTTCTTTTGTTTGCTTTGAAATCTGCTGACGATATATTTGCATTGATCGCTGACCCAGCAGCGTGTCCTAAATCACTTTCACAACAGCTTTATCTGAAAGAAAAGATCGTAGCATTGTCGCCAGCTGCAAAGCGCTCCAAAGCAATGTGATTAAGTCCGTCTAATAATGCATATAATGGCAGCAGCGTGCTAAATGCGGCCCGGGCCTAACCATCAACTAGAATAATTGTTGAGCAACGGCGACTGGCAGCAGGCTGCCGCAGCAAGGCTCGGGCTAGAAGCAAACTTCGCTAAACGGCAATCATCGTTATGATCATCATATTTTCCTTCTTCTGTTTCTCTTTTTATTTAGCTGGTGGTGCGCACATCAACGCGGCAATCAAAAACAATTAACAAGATCGCGACTGCGGCTTCAGGTCCAGCGCCAGCTCCAGCTCCAGCTCCAGCTCCATCTCCAGCTGCTGTGCATCCACAGCGCCGGCTGCTAACTGCTGGCTTCTGATTGACCCACTTAGCTCACCTGACAGATGTGTGTCAACTGCAGCGAGAGAATTTTACAAGTTGTTAAGTGTTTTGATTAAGAAAAAAGAGAAAAAAAACGACTAGGAACTGCAAATGTTATTATGTACGTATTATAGTTGCTCGGCAGCATGTGCAACACGTTTAGCAACTCCAACATTTAAGGCGACTCCAGTTTGTCTTTACTTCAAATCCGGCTGCAGGAGCCCCAGCCCCAGTCCCAGTCCCAACCGCAGCCACAGTCATAGCCACAAATGTAGTGCAACATTTGGTGTCATGTTTCCATGCGTCATTTTTTTTTTTTTTTTGTCTGTGCCACAAATAAGCAAAGCGAGCCGAGCGTAACTACTCGTACTTAGCCAGCCAAAAACAGAGCCAAATTTTAATTATCAATCGTAAAGTCGGAGCACCCGCCCAAAATACTTTTTGGAACAGAACCAAAAGTTTAACAAGCATGACCCACGTAGCTCCAAGTAAAGTAGCTCGCGCTCCCAGCCATCCGAACGACCCAGTCACGCGCCACCGAAATAAGCCAAAAGTTCCAAGAGGCCTAAATAACTATAATTTGTAAACTGAAAATTTATTTCAGCTGCTATTTCTTGTATAAAATGTCTTGAATCTTTTGGAATATATGTTTACGTATAACATATTGACATTTATTCCTAGTCTAAGAAAGTTACCGTCCTATAAATTCATCGATTGATCGGGTACGACCTAAAACCAACTGTTTTGAGATTCGATTTATTGAGCTGATAAAATAGCTTTGATATTTAAGTATAGTTTTTTTTATTCCACAGACTTATAGATATTCATGCAACAAAATATTTATGTACTATATAAATATAGCTTTCTATATAATACACTCTAGCTTAGCTACATCATTCTTCAGTTCAGTTATTCTTATTTATGCTTAGAAAATTTCCAAAATGAAAGTAATTTGGATTCTTATAATTTATTATTATATTTTTTATACCTTTACGATTTTACTTCAATTTAATTACAATAACAAAGCTGTGGCTTTTATAAACTGATTAATATGGTTGATCCGGGTTTGCTTGCAATTTATATTCGTTTAGTTCTCAATTCACAAAAAGCTACTTTTCGATCAGCATAAGATATGAGCTTTGGGAGCAACTCCAACGGGCTGAAACAACTTTCATTTAAGTGCGCCCTCTTGCTGCTGTAACAACAACAGCAGCAGCAGCGGCAGCAGCAAATCCCATTACAATGCTCAACGGCAGCCAGTCAAACAAAATATATGTATATATATTATAACGACGTGATTCTTTTGCATTGTCTGGCATCTCAATTTTTTCGTATACTTTTTGCCTCGAACAGAATTGCAAAAAAAATATAAAGACTAGAAAAAAAGCCCTGGCTGAAAGTGTGCGCATAATTAGCCCTATTTGTTGTTGTTGCTGTTGCTGTTGTTTACTTTAGCCATTATGATTGTTGTCGTTGTGCCAGCAAATGAGCATCTATTACATTTCTTTTGTGATTCTGACGGCCGCCGTTGTTGCTGCCGCTGCTTTCGCACTAATCTTGACGTTGCCCCAATGTGAAAGTAACAGTTTTTGTCAATTTTTGCCCTAGAGCTAGCAATTTGGGCTTCACTCATTACGAGTACTGGGAAGCCCGATTGGATGCTGAGTAAATGCGAAAAATAGTCTGAGAAAAGTTTGAGTACGACTTTTGCAGAATTGTGAATTGTCAATTTTATGTTCATTAATTAATTTAATTCAGTTTGACTTATGTTGAAGTCAGGCAATTTGATAAAATTACATTTGTTTTTCGTTGAGCATATCAAAAGACTTAGGAAACAAACGTGAAGTCGTTGTGGCCAAAGCTGTTAGTTGTAGTGTGGAATGAAAAGTTGATTAATATTACAAATATTCTCAGACGGATGTTTAGTTGAGCTCCTGGATTGTTTCACAAGTTCAGATTTCCATTCCAGCATTCGTTTGCCCGGTTAGAATGAAATATATTTCAGCTACACATGACATGGTCATTGACAATAGCTCAGATTATTTCTCATAAAATACAATATGTTTACGTAACTCTGTTGTAATTGTTGTCAAGGCTGTTCTGTCACACATGTTGAGGGAGTATGTCCTGAAAGGATGTCATGAGCTGTGCGTGTCGCATCGATATTATGCAATGCATTACAAAATATTAGCAGTCAAAGGTGGACTCAAGGTCGTGAGTCATCCATCGTCTATCTCTATATGTTCGACAGACGTTTTAACGGGTTGAGAGAGGTTTGAGTTTTGCATAAGTTTGTGTACGGCGAGTTGGTCGCGCTGCGGGTTACTCTGACAACTGAAACTGAAACTAGGTCAATTTTGTGTCACATGCAAAACATTGCCGGTTGATTTACGACTGCCAAGAAATGGACAGCCACAGCAAATGCAACTGCAACTGCAAGAGTAACAACAACAACAACGACAGCGATTGCGGATGCAAAGACAGCAGAGTCCAAGACAAACAGAAAGAGAAAGACATTGAGGGAGCGCGGCAGAGGCGACGCTGTCATCTTTTGTCATGGC
The DNA here is from genome assembly GCA_035046225.1 of Drosophila pegasa. Taxonomy (NCBI): domain Eukaryota; kingdom Metazoa; phylum Arthropoda; class Insecta; order Diptera; family Drosophilidae; genus Drosophila; species Drosophila pegasa. The sequence goes on along the minus strand of JAWNOD010000398.1, from coordinate 13,499,424 downwards.
CATAAAATGTCATTTTAAGCGTGTCTTGCTCTAAGGCGTGCTGGCCGACTGTTTCCACTTAAGTTCGTTTGTCGCTGTCGTCGCATGGTCTTTGTTGTCGTAAAATCGCGCATTTCACTGTTTGCTGTCCTTTGACATGTCTGCCTATCTGCATACCTGCCCGGCCTGGCCACCTAGCAGCAAGCGGACCAACCTTTGTCTTGCCTTCTATGGCAAATTATGCAAAAGCGCATTTTACTTAATGACCTTTCCACATCTCCGACCCTGTGCCCAGCTCGAAAGGGTTTTCAGCTCTTTTCACAATTTTCGGTGGGCGTTTTGTTATACAAACTTTATGGCCCAAAACACTTTTGCATCATCATCAGTGAACCGAATGCGTTGGGCGTTAATATATACTCAATGCCTATCAGTTCTTGAGCATCCAGCAGGCACGCAGGCAGGCAGGCCGGCAGCAGCCGCTGAGATCATGCGTAAGTAAATAACAGAGCCGCTTAAAATTGGGTCAGGGCACACCTCTTTATAGCTCCCGGCTCATTGACAGATCGCGCTGACTGCCCAGCCAGCCGGCCCAGCAGCACACTCGCATCTACATCTACATCTACATCTCACATAACTCATAATAAGCAACGCCCACAAGCCGAGCAAACACTGAATCTGGCCCGCATTCACGCGCTTCACATCATTTTCACGAGTCCACACCAAAAGTAATAAAACAACAAAGTGCTATGCAAGCATAACAAACAAAACAAAAGTGTAGAATGAGGCAGAATTAACATTGTTGGGGCTAAGAATTTGCAAATATTTAAAAACAATAGAAATGCTGTTTCAGCTCTTGAAGCTGCTTAAGTGGTTAGCAGAAAGAAGAAGAAGAACGAGCAGAAAAAGAAATGTTGCTTTACATGCCTTTATATGTCAACGATTTCGATTATGAATATATACATACATTTTTTATATTATATATTATATAAAATATTAAAAATAAAAATATTGATTTATATATATTTATATATTTATAACTTAATATAATAAATATCGAATATTGTTTAATAAATACAACTTTTCCCATTACCATTGGCCAACTTTATAATACGTGTAGATATCTAAGAATATACTCATAACTGTATCTTCTCAGCTGTCGCATCTGGTGTTTTGGCCAAACACTATAACAGTAAAGCTATTTAGGCACAACACAAAAGAAGCATCTATAAATATGAGTTATGTGCATCTGCTCGATCATCTCTTCAGCTTCTTCGACTTCTAATGATACGAAAATACACATCTCTTTTAGGTCTTCATCATTTAAACTTATGTAGATTGGATGCTGTATAATTTGAGTTTATCTTTAGCTTTGTTTGCGGGCCAATTAAGAATTTAAAAATTTCAGTTAAGTGTTCAGCATTCAAACGCAGTCGCCGAATGCTTTTAGGCGAATGGCGCGCGTTTTGGCCAACTGAATTGACATATTCAGGTTAAAGAGATGCGACTTAAGCCCACTTTTGATCTCATTTGCGTTGCAAAGAGAAAAAGCAACAGCAACAGCAACAACAACAGCAAAAGCAGCATAAACTGTTAGCATTCTGATTCACTTTCATGCGCAGCGCGATCGTCGATTCCGATTGTGATTGTGAGCTAAGCCGAAAGACGCACAAACAAATAAAAGTTACTACAAACACCAACACGCACGCACACACACACACACACACACGCACACAAAAGCCACACGCACAGAACGAAATGCAACAACAAGTACAACAAAGCTGAGAATGAGATTTTATTTGCTTAACCAACGCTGTGAATATTTAATTTGCACACACACAAATACACACACACACACAGACATATACACACACCGCTATAACGACGCTGCTGACCCACTTTTGAAGCAGAGGCAGCTTAAAAGCTGACGCCAGAGAGCCATACAACGCTAATAAGAACAGCAATGCCGCCATTACGAATACAAATACCCTCATACACACACACACACACAAGCAGAACGCGTTATTGTTGTTGCTGTTGTTGTTGGTGCTATGTGCGTGCAGAGGAAAGATACTCACTAATTAACTCAACCAAAAGTCAGCCAAAAGAATGAACCAACTCATTTGCAAAGTGTGCCCGTGAGCGAGCGAGAGCCACTTATGCACCCAAGCCAGAGAGAGAGAGAGAGAGAGATAGAGAGAGAGAGAGAGAGAGAGCGCGAGAGAAAGAGAGAGAGAGTGAGGCTCTGGTGAAAGGGCATGCATGAGCATACGGCGTAGAGGTAACACCCATATAAATTATGCTTAGGAAACCCCAAAAAGAAGTTGGCCAAAAAATACAATGACATCATTTCATGAACTACGTTAGTAGGTTAGTTAGCTGGGAGCTGGGAGCGAAAGAACCTAAGAAGACCTGATTACACGCATAGCAACGAAATGTATGTGAACTAAGAAGAGATCTTGCATAAATCTGATCTGTTTTATAAATAAAGATAACAAATCAGAGACTTATATGGGGAAATTAAAACTGTATTTTATATTCTCTTTATTTCGAGAAGGATATTTTAACTTTTATTCATTTCTCGCATTGGCGAGCTGCACTCGATGAATCAATCGGTAAATCCCAACGCACCTGCAATAAAAGCATCTTGCGTGATTTCATCATTCGCTCCCGCTCTCACTCTTCAGGCATTACGATCAGTATTTACACAACACCCACACAACACCAATACTCACGCACCCAGCACGCAGACTTGTGCATATGTTATCTACCTCATTTATTGTTCAACACTGTTAAGTAACCATCATCATCCAAGTTTTGTTTATGTTCGCTGCTTTGGCCCAAATTCTTGAAAGCTGACAGCAACCAACACACACACACACACACAGAGTGAAAGAAGGAGTGAGAGAGAGAGGGAGGGAGAGAGAGGGCCCTCTGTGGGCCGAGTGGCAATTCCAGTTCCATTCCCATTCGTACTCTCCCGCTGTGCGCTTGCTATGTAAAATGCTGTAGTTCTTAGCTCGTTTCAGTTTCAGTCGTCGTCGTTGTTGTTAGGGTAATCATTGTCATGCTGGCGATTCTGTTTCATTATTTCGTACCCACGCTCTTGCCTTGGCTGCTGCTTCTTCCCCTATCTGGCATATCTTCATTTTGTGCTGATGACAATGATGATGATGATTCCACTTGATAGCAATTGTAATGAGCTTTAACATGAACGTTCGCGTTCTGCCCGCCTGATCATCATCATAATCGTGATTTTCTCAAAAGATGCAGATGCTGGCACCATCGTCATCATTTGTTGGTCACGCTGCGGTTTTTTTCCTTCCCCCTGCACAAATTTACTTTTTGTCTTCTTTCTTCTTCGCCTTCTTTCGTTTTCATTGTTTTTGCTTGTTTAACCAATATTTTGCCGCTCGATAATGAAAGGAAAGCAAAACAAGAGACGAAACGAGACGAGACGAGTCGAGCCGAGCCGAGTGCCCCCAAAACAACAATACTTTATAATCATCAAGAGTGAATCTGCTTGGGCCTCGACTCGCCTTCGAGCTGGTGAAATGCTTTCAGTTGTTGTTGCTGTTGTTGCTGTTCTCCAACTCCCCAACTCCTCCTCTACAGCATTTTGTCGGAAACCCCCCCAGGCACAAGCAGCAGCAGCAGCAGCTTGAAACATTGTTGGCTTTCATTCTGTTACGGGGGATTTCATAATATTTGCACTGGATGTGCGAATGCGCCTCTGACTCTTACAGGTGTGTAACCCACTTTTACACGCCGAAAAGGCCTGAGAAAATTCTTAAATGGTTAATGAAAGATGCGACGCACGTTTCCAGGAAACGACATCGTCTCATGTACCTCCTCACGTCAGCCTAATGAAATGCTCACTCGCTGCAAAGGGCGATCAATTACGAGCCACAACAGTCAACGTCTTGTTATTAATATAATAGAGACTGAAGCTTTCACAATTTATTCTTGACTGCCTAAAAGTAGGCAATGAATTGCTGAAATTTATGAATGGGACTTGGATTTATTAGAATTACATTAGAAGCAAATGACATTGTTCAAGGAAAGCGAATATTGGTGAATGTATTATGCAGTAAATTCATATTTAAAATAAACATAAATGTATTCAACTCGTATATGTAAAGGGAAAGAAAAGGAGCTTTCCAGTTGCTATACTCTTTACATAGGTTTATATTTAACAAGTAAGAAAACTCTAGTCGGGCGTAACCGACTAGGGTATACCCTGAGCCTCGTCGAACCTGTGATTTCCAATACACTTATATTTAGCGTAAAACTATACAAAAATTTCAAGTTTAAAGCATTTGTGGACAATGTAAACTAAAGCAGCAGCTAATAATTCAACAAAATTCAAACGTAATTTGCGATTCTTCGAAGCGACTAGAATGCGAGCGTTTGTATATATGTGTGCAAGTGCGTTCGCTTGGCGCTGCTGCCACGTGTTTTTGCAAAGTAGCCAAACGTTTTGTTTAATAACTTTTTTGCTATTTAACGGATTTCAATGAAATTTTCGGCATATGATCAACATATTCCATGGGCATATTTGTCAGTTTAGTAAAAGTGCCAACTCATTCGCATTTTGGCTATATTTGAGACTGAACTTCAATTGGGGGAAATTTGGGGCCGGTATCCAAAATGTAACAAAATTCGAAATTGCATAAAATACATAAAAAGCTAAATATAAAATTTGGTGTCTCTAGCTTAAAAGATGGGCGAGATAGAATTTTTTAATTGAATTTCGATTTTGTTTTTAATCGATAACAATTAGTTGGGGATAGTTATCGATTATCGAAAACAAACTCGATCTGCGCGTGCTATACACGGACCTACAAAAAAAATTTCAAGTCTCTAGCTCTTATACGGGCTGAAATCGACGCGTTCAAACATACGGACAGACGGACAGACGGACAGACGGACAGACGGACGGACGGACGGACGGACAGACGGACAGGGCCAAATCGATTTCTCTTGTCGTCCTGATCAAGAATATATATACTTTATGGGGTCTGCCACGCCTCCTTCTGCCTGTTACATACATCCAACAAAAACATTATACCCTGATTTCCCATTTTCAATGGGCTCAGGGTATAAAAAGTAAATCTTCACAGAAAGCAAATCATCAAATCATTATCATCATATTATCATAAATAAAGTAAATATTTTCATTAAAATTATATAATTACATAATAATAATCATATCTTTATCTTATGAAAATCACCCCATTTTAGCGATATAAAGTCATTTAGCTAAGATAGATATCCCTTTCTCAGACTTGCTTACTCATTGGAATCTATATACTATGTGTATAATATATAATAATAATATAATATATAAATATACGCTTTTGATTAACTCTCTGGCACCCTGTATATTAGTTTTGATTACCCAATGACCTTGCCCAATCATTTTTGATTAAGTCTATATATGTATAATATAAGGAACCAAATCAAGTCATCGCAATTCGCATTAATGAGAATTTAACGCACATCAGAAAGTGTGTCCAGCGCACAAGGAAGCCATAAACTAATAAAACAACAATCGTATCAGCCACGCTGATAAGTGTCTAGCGTCGTCTGTGTGGTGTATCTGGGCGTAGTCTGTCTGGAAATTGCTAGCTGCTCCTCCCGATTTAATTATGCAATTGATTCGCTCATTTCTGCCACGAGCTACAAAGTTACAAAGCAAATATTGCAGCATATTGACATAGGAGAGGGCCGCGAGGCGCCCCGACAGTGGCCTAGTTAAGGTGTGTTCTAGTTCGCGTTCCGCTTCTGCTTCTCCTTCTGCTTCGCCTCGCCTTGGTCGGTCTCGTTCAAGTTGCTGCAGACGCAATTTATCGCTGACGACGTCATCAGCCATATGCGAGCCCCTCAATTTGGTGCTAGAAAAACGTGCAAAGGTCGCTCTCTGAGCGAGTAGAACAAATATGCTAGAGTGGAAAATGCGCTCACGGACTCACAACGATAAAGAGAGTTTTTGGGTGAAGCACATTTAAATTAAATTAAATACTATATTCATATTATGAATATATTAATAAATTATTTTAATTAATAAATAAATTAATTTTAATTGAATTAAAATTTTTATTTAATTCAATTTCATTGAAATATTAAAAAATGTTATATCTCACATATGAATATTGCTTAAGCACACATTCAAGTCGTGAGCACAATTTCCACTCTCCATTCGCACGCTCTCTGAGAGTCCAAGTGGATTGTCAACAGTGCCAGCAGTTGGCGCTCTCTCCTCGCAGTCGTCGCGTGTTTTGGAAGCAACAATTCGATTTCAAATGCTCCGCCGCCAGTTTGGGTTGCTGCTACGACGCGATTCCAATTGGACGCGAACAGTTGAGCGCAACAGAAGTCGAATCAGTTCCAAGTGGATTCAATAAAAGTGCCAAAATTAGGACTGCTTATCTATTAGTTGCCGACATTAGCATAAGTCGCACATCATGGAGCGCATTTTGAGAGGAATTATGCGTTATCGCAACACGACCCGCGAGCAAATGGTCAAAGAATTCCAAAAAGTTCGCGACCATCCAGAGGTGAGCTAAGGCACAACGCGGTCAGTCATTGAATTTGTTGTTAAGTTGTCATTGAACGAGGTGATTTTACTCGGTGTGCTTAGCTAAGCCAAATACATATTTAGTGAAGCATAACTTAGACGCGCGAGGCATGCGATTTGTTGTTTTTGTTTTTGCTTTTGCGTGTGGGTAATTATCACAGTTTACGACTTTTCAAACTCTCAACGAGAGACTTCGAGAGAAGCCTTATCTTGCACGATATCTCTCCCTCGCTCCCTCGCTCTCATTGGATGTGTCATAGAAGGCATGTCTTTTGCGTATGCCTGAGGGTTTTCTAGAGCTGGGGCATCACCTGCTCATTCGCTCTCTGGCAGCCTCTTTCGCTCTCTGGCACGCCGTCTTGATTTTTGGTAAACAAACAACAAAGGCTAACCGGTTGAGTTTGCTCAAGTGCAAAATATTTATTTCGGTTTTATTTTTAAACATTAACGTGAACGCTTTTTCTTTTCCACAATATTTTATTAATTGTTTAATTAATGATAAACGCAAAAGAAAAAGCTTTCAGGCGCAATTTGGTTAGGCATATACGACCTGAGATGCCCTGCATGTTTACATTTTTTACCACATGAAAGGCAAAGAGATAGACTTTGACAAGTTCATCATATCACATCAAGCACTTTGGCTTTTGTCCAACAAATTGACGAACTGACAAATTGACAACTTGACCACAAGCCGTGTTACTAAATATACTTCTTTTATCTACTGTATTCTATATCTGTTCTAATGTTAAACGTCTGCCTTATCAGCCGAAGGCCGTGTTTTTCACCTGCATGGACAGCCGCATGATACCCACGAGATACACGGACACACACGTTGGCGACATGTTTGTGGGTGGGTACGAAGCAGCCATCGACTCGAAATAGCACAAATTGATTTCTAACACCTGCTCCCTCCCACACGCCTAGTGCGCAATGCGGGAAATCTGATACCGCACGCCCAGCACTTCCAGGACGAGTACTTCAGCTGTGAGCCGGCGGCGCTGGAGCTCGGCTGCGTGGTGAATGACATCAGGCACATTATTGTTTGTGGGCACAGCGACTGCAAGGCCATGAATCTCCTCTATCAGCTGCGTGATCCCGACTTTGCGTCCAAGGTGAGATTGAGTCCGAATTGATCCAAGAAAATTAAATATTTATCTGTATCTCTTTCATTGTCTCAGTTGAATCGCCGACTGTCGCCGCTGCGCTCCTGGATGTGCACGCATGCCAATACCAGCTTGGAGCGGTTTCAGGAGTGGCGCAGTGCCGGCATGAAGGATCCGCTGATATTCTCCTCCGAGACGCCGCTGCGCCGCTTTGTCGCCTACATCGACGAGGAGCAAAAGTTCGCCGTCGAGGACAAGCTCTCGCAGATTAACACGCTGCAACAGATGTCGAATATTGCGTCATACGGATTCCTCAAGACGCGCCTCGAGTCCCACAACCTGCACATCCACGCGCTGTGGTTCGACATTTACACGGGAGACATTTACTACTTCAGTCGCGGGGCCAAGCGCTTCGTTGCCGTGGACGAGTCCAGCGTAGACCAGCTCTCGGCGGAGGTGCGACGCTTCTACTCCTAGGTCGGCCGACTCGCGGCCAGCCTCAGTGCCTTGGATTTATGTGTCTGTGATATGTGCAACGCGTCGTTGGGTCTTATATACATAGTTGTTCCCTATTTGTTACTCGTTATATACATATATATGTGTGATCAGAGGTGGCATTTATATGTGTATATGAATATGTCTTATGGTTAGCAATTTGTATTTATAAATGTTTGTTTTTTTACATGGTGTGGTGTTTGTTCTTGTATATCAACTTAAGCCTAGGGGTCTAGTGTTTAAGGCCCTCTTATAAATGTAGGATATATCAACGCTCCGTGAACAAGGACGCGCTGGCTATATATGTTTCGGGAAGCATTAAGACTTTCGCTGTGCAACAACAAACCGTGTGCTCTTCGTAACGGAAAACAAACAGTGTAACAGAAGTGGATAAACATTAAACTTAACGACAATCGAACAGCCCTCATCAGTGGTACTTGTGGTTGTGGTGGTTCGTGGCACTGTTGTTCGGATTCTCCAGCTCCTCGAAGTACTTGCGGGCATTGCGTATGTTGACGAGCGTCGCCTCCGAGGGCAGCGTGGGGTCCGACATGACCACCATGACGTACGTGTTGCTAGTGAAGGTGTCGATGAAGGCGGCGAACGCGTTGTTGCGCACCTCCATCGATTGGAACTTGGCCCCCAGCTTCGAGCAGCTCAGCTTGAACTGTTTGATGATGTTCGACACCTTTTCGAACCGATGCGAGTCGCGATTCTTTTTGCTCTGACAGTGCGAGATGACCAAGAAGGTCGCCTTCTCGAACAGCAGCACTTCGTCCGCCTCGATCACATTGGCGAAGTGGGTCAGCGAGTTCTCCAGCGCCTGCACATTGGGGATCAGCATGGTCACAATCGAGGACCAAGCTCTGAGAGATTAGTTGAAGCAGATTAGCCATGAGGTCACGTTTCATATATCCATATACTCGCTTACTTGTACAGTGTCTCATCCCAAATGCTGGTGCGGAAGCACGTCACATTGCCGGGCTTGGACAAACCTATGAGATCTCCCTCGCGCACCTTAAACACGAGATCGCGCTGGTCCTCGGCGAGCAGATCCATTTTGTGCACTAGACAAAATATCTTGGCCTCGGGTGAGTTGTGGAGCAGCGCCTCGAGACAGCTCTGGTAGTAGTGGACGTCGCGCTCCAGCTCCTGGCTCTCCACGTCGAACACGTAGATGAGCACCTCCACATTGCGGAAGATGTTGTCGGGCTGCTGCGTGCAATATTGCTGCATGAAGCTCTCCTGGCCGCCGCAGTCCCACAGGTTGAGCACCAGGTTGCCCAAGAAGCGCACGTGCGAGTGCTCCACATCGACTGCAAATGATTAACTGGTAAGCGCCTACTATGCTTGACACGGTGTGAGAACCTATTTACTTGTTGCTCCCAGGCGAGTCGTATCACGGGCAACGTAGTTGGCGAATATGATGGACCGCATACTGGTCTTCCCGGAGCCGCTCTTGCCCATAAGCAGTACCTGGCGCACGTACGAAATAATTAAAATTCAGCTGTGACTGCTACTTAAGCAACGCGCCTTATATACTTACCTTTTTCTTCATGTTTTTGCTGTTTTTTAGTTTGTTTTTGTTAATAAAAAGGCTGGGTCCAATCAGAATAAAATGTTAATGTAAATGGTGACTATCGTTTATCGGACGTCAGACTGTGGCGGTCGGTCGATTTGCCTTTTTGCAAGGGTGTGGCAACAGCTTATCAGCTTTTACTGCGCGTTGCACAGCACTGATTACACTCAAGCAAAAGCTGCTTGCTATAGCGCCGTTCCGCCACTTTTGAAATTAAATGCATTTAATATGCATTTCAAATAAAATGCAAGATAAATACTTGATGAACACTTCCATTTGATGGTAGTTCTTGGATATTCGGAAAAGAGCTAACATGAGTAAGTTCTACATTCTTCTGACTCTGTTTCCATTTTTGCACTGTGATGGCAAGCGCTGTGACGGTTCCATTAAGGTGACTCTGATAAGAATTTTAGTTGGAAACTTTCTTAATGGACATTTTCAATCAGCCTCTGCAAATGATAGTCTTATATGAGTCCCTCTGTCCAGATAGCCAGGATTTTCTAAATCAGTTTTGGCCAGTGTTCCAGAAATACCATCAGTGCATCAATCTAACGCTGGTGCCCTATGGCAAAGCCAGAGTAAGTTCAAGCTGTGAAGAGCCTGATAAGTCTCGACCATTTTAATCATTCAACTGCCCAGCCCACAGGGGCGGGCCATAGATGCCAGCACGGCATTAACGAGTGCTGGGGCAACCGAATGCAAGACTGCGCCATTCACTCCAATCTGAATCAGCTGGATCAGATGAAGTTCCTATCCTGTCAAATGCAAGACCTTAGGCTGGCGCTCAAACGGGACTTCAGGTGTGCCAAGGCCCTAAATATCGTGCAAAACGTGAAGCATTGCATGCAACCGCACGGCAGAGGCAACGAGCTCCAGACCAAATCCTCGATTATAACCAATCAATATAGCTTCAGCGAAATACCTGCAATTGTCTACAATGGAGTAAGCATTTATTATCCCTTTTTTAAACATATATACATATATATATCCGTTTATATACAGGTATTTACAGAAAATCTCCAGAGGGCTTCCAGACATTATGTTCGACAAACCTTGTGCAAAATATTGATCAAAACAAATCATTTGACTCCCGAAGATTGCTGAGCTGGAAATTGCAATTCTACAACCAAATTCAAGTCATTTGAAGCAAGTTTTTCTAATAAACTAAAATCTAATTAAAAGCAATCTTATATAAGTAGTTTTACTCGCATTGGGCTATTTTTAGTGCAGCTTGACGACTTAGTTTCAGAATATAAAAACCTAATGTTTCTAGTGCAAACGAACTAGTTTATTTTAGCAATACTTACATTATATTTTAGTACTCGGAATACTATAATAGTTAAAATGAACTAGTTCGTTCTACTTTAAAAAAAAACTAGTTCATTTCAATATTCCTTATTTCATTTTTATGTATATTTCTTGGAATTAGAAAATTGCATGATATGCGATCTACTACTGCTTGGAACTGGTTCATATTGGAACTAGATCAGAATATAGTTCAATCTTTACATTTTACTATCTATTTTGTTTAAAATCTTCTTTTTGTGCATTTAAAGATCAGTTCTTTTCAATATAGTTAAAAAGAACTAGTTCATATTGGATTACAAGCTTAACGTCTTATACAAATTGTGAATTAAACTAAGAACCTGCTCCAATGCCCATTACACAATTGACACCCAAAGCTGTAACTGCGTGGAATGTTTTTAAATTGGGAGTTTGGACAACTGAAACAGAAATGTAAAAACCGGCTTGCAAGAAACAGAGAGAGACAGAGAGAGAGGGGGAGAGAGAGAGAGAGAGAGAGAGAGGGGGAGAGCGAGAATGAGCAAGCTCATTGAGTCCCGTTCAACTGCTCGCAGTCGCTGTCCAAATTAAGCCCAAAAAATCGACAAAGCGCTCAGTCGCCGTGCTGAAATCGAATCGAACAGACGTAAAACCTCGGGTCGAGGCGAGGCATACGAAGGCGAAGGCGGCGCAACGACTTTTCGATTCTGAAAGTGCATCGAAGGTCGCTCCCCATCGATTGAGCTGAACGCACTGCACAGACATATTTGCGTAACGAATTTTGGAAAATAAAGCGGAGTACATCAAGGGACTATGAGTAGCCTAATCACTGCCCTCTGCATTTGCGCTGTGCTCGGCTGCAGCCTGGCTGAGCAAGCTCCACGTAGGAAGCGCCAGGCCGAAAAGGTGAGCAGTTGTGGGTAATCCCATTTGGATTTGCACTCATATTTATGCTACTCTTGCATGTGCTCCTCAGCTGCACATTACGCTGCTCTATGAGTCGCTGTGCCCGGACAGCAGAAGCTTCATGCACCAGCTGGGCCCCGTGCACGACGAGCTGAAGGCCTTTATAGACATTGAGCTGGTGCCATTCGGCAAGTCTACGGTGAGTACAGCGAGATGGGAGGAGGAGATGGGCAGCTGATAATGACACCTTCTTCCCGGTCCCAGTCCGAGCAAAACGGCGCATTCTTCCACTGCCAGCACGGAGCCGCCGAGTGCGAGGGAAACCGTCTGCAGAGCTGCGTCATCAGCAGCACCAACGACCAAGCGGCGCAGGTGAAATTCGTGGTGTGCCAAATGTTTGCCCCGAATTATGCAAATGCCGACAAGGTGCGTACGCGCTGATAGTTTACTCAACCAGTTAGCGACCTTCGATATTCGCAACTTTCAGTGTGCCAGCCAGGCCAACCTGCTGACGGACGTGGAGTACTGCATGAAATCCCCGACGGGCACCAAGCTCCAGCTCGACGCGGAGCAGATCACGAAGAGCTATCGGCCCAGCTTTGTGCCCACCATTGTCTACAACCGGGTAAGTGAGCGCACTCGCTTCTTCTGTCTGAACTGGTTTTGACTTTGGATCACGCATGGCCCCCACAACAGGTATTCAATCAGCAGCTGCAGGACCAGTCGCTGCGCAACTTCCGGTCCACCGTCTGCTATTTGCTCCGTCAACAAATGCCGCTGCCCCCCACAGTCTGCCAATAAAACTAGAGCTGTTCGTGTACTTATCTTTCATTGCCAGAAAAGCCTTACCAATAAATGTTGCAATAACGAACAAACTACGCGAAGATATCAGAGATCGGTGATTAATAGATTATGTCTATTAAGCTGATAACCTGATTGGTGTTGAATGTTAAATGAATCAATCACGGGTAGTCAAATTGCCTAAACCCATACTATACTATTTTCAGTATGAATATTTATTATGTATGAATATATATTATATATGAAGTTAAATAGGTTTTATTTTCCTCATTTTAGTAGCCACTATGGCTTTTTTTTTTTTTGAACAGCTAAACTTGGCGAATTTTTCTTACTCAAGTCCTAAGTTTGTAACAAAAATACATTTAAGTTAATTAGAACATGTGTTAATCTTGATATCAACATTTTTACCCTCAACATTTTGTGTTTACCACTAAATTAAGTTGTCCAACATTCAGCGCTGAGTCGCACTATTCTTTTTCTGAACACAGCTTACTCTCGAGTCCTAAATAATCTAGTCAAATTTTGATAGCGATCAAAATATATATGAAAAAATATATACGAAAAAGGCGTATATATGAAAAAAAAAAACATAGTCTGCAGAAGGAACAACTCTAGGTCGTATAGCTTCACTGATCAACGGGGTTTTCCTCCAATAATAATAATAATTCTATATATACTTGATGGCATCGACTACGGCCCCCTTTTGTCTACTACAAATTAAGGTAAGAAACCATATAGCCTGTATTTACATCGCCGATTTCTATTTTTACCAACATGATCTTAGAGAAACACCAATTATAGTCACATTAAGATGTTATAATTGTTGTCTTGTGCACTCTTTTAAGTTCGCTAACGTCTTCAGTTGTTGGGCACGCTAAATTCATTATACATTCACTTCGAGTATCAAGCAGACGAATAAATAAACTTAACTCTTGCATGGTATACAAAAATCAAGATACTAGAGTTTGGGTTTTCATAAGTGTTTTGCTTTTGCTGTGTAGACCGGCAGACAGCCTGATAGAAGTGCTGACAATGCACATGTCCATATACTACTTACCCAGTAAAGTAGCTATACGTGCGACTTGAACGGGAGATAACGCTGTTAAGCGCTGGCGAAATATAGTTTGAAGCATTTAGAGTGCGTATTAAAAGTTATCGCTTTGACTTTGAAAGGTTTCATTAATACTATCTAATTAAATTAGGTGAAACGCAGAATTTCTCTAGTTTAATGACGAAACCAAGGGAAAGAACACATTAGCACATTAAAGGTAGAGCAAAACCTTCAGAGAATAATATTGAGAATAGTCCAGCAGTAAATTGGGGAAGGCCTTAGTCAAAAGTTTACAGTCAGAGAAAGATTTATTTATGCTTATATACCTTATTGGAAATGATGAGAATCACATAGAAAGGCAGTTTTTTGTTAGCGCAAACTGTAGTATGATTTATCACATTGTCAGTCAAAATATAAACAGTTTTGAAGCGCAACAGCTAATTGATATGAGAGACTCAAGTAAACCCCCCAACAACTCTTAACTCCTCAAACTTGATTTAAACGTTAATGTCTTACGATATGAGCAGCCAGTTTGGGATTGAACGTCAAAGCAGTCCAGTCAATTAAGTAACTTACTTTATTGAACAACAACAAAGTGTTACAGGTTTAACACTTGCAATTGGAACGCCAAGTTGAATTGCAGTTAGCCTGGTTTTCGCCAAGCGCTTGTAAGTCTTTCGGAATTGGGTAGAAATAAGAAGAATTTGAAATGAATTCGTTACTTTAGTCGCATATATTTCATAAGAATAATTTATATAGATAGGTAAGATACAATTCATGGATTACATATATAGTACATGCAGTGCTTAGGGCGCCTACTTATTTACAGAGCGAAGGGAACGTGCCAGGGAGCCCGATGAAAACAAACAAATAGATGTGGAGTTGGGGACGAAACAACAAAAATAATAATCAATAATCAATGTATTTATAATGATTTGTGCAAAAAAGTAACATTTACACAATAATATCGTTAGGTTATTTCTTTGTATGGTGGACCAACAACAATCGACTTATGCGGTAAACAGCTTAAGGGCTAACCTAGGGCTACGACTACGATAGGGAATTCAATTTCTTGCACTTCATTTCCTAGCTCATGTGCCGAAATAACAATGTGGGGGGCCCAATGCACTCAGAGCACTCAGACCGGTGTCCCCGTCCCGGCGGACTTGCCGATGCTGAGCGAGCGGCGAGGCGCCGGCTTGGGCGGCAGCTGTGGCTTGGCAGACGCCACCATGGCCACGGCGCCGGCGATGGCCTGAACGCGCTCCTTCTCCTGGAACTCAACGTAGCCGCTCTCATCGCTGCACTCGGAGTCGTCATCCGAAACGCTGCCGGCATCCTGTGGTTGCTTGGCATCAGACTCTTCCAGGCAGCTGACTGACTCTGCGGGCGACGCAGGGCCCAGCTTCAGGGTGATGCTGCTGGAGCTGCTGTAGTTGGTGGCGTCGCTATTGTGGCGCAGCTGCTGGCGGCGCTTCGACTCCTCCAGTCTTTGGTAGATCAGCATCTGCTCGAGCACCTGCTGCTGCACGTTGCTGCCCTGGGGCTTGTTGTACTCCTCCTGGTTGGCGTTGGTGACTGTGCTGGCCGTCTCGCAGCCACTGGAAATGGAGCCCTCGTCGCTGTCCGGACTGGCCAGGCACTGCTGACCTCCAGTTGCCCCGATCTGCGCTATGCCACTGGCTGTCGTCGAGCTGGAGGCATTGGACGAGATGGAGGACTGCGGCTGGTGACGATACTGCAGGCCGGCCTGGTCACTGTTCCGCTTGCGCATCGAGCTGCGGTGCAGCATCGTGAGCATGGCCGCCTGCCGAAAGTAATGATCGTCCGCATCGTCCAGGTAGTCCTCCTCGCCGTCGCTGCAGACGCCGCTGCGGCGCAGATGCACCACGTCGTCGCTGTCGAAGTCCGCCTGCGGATCGGCACTGGGATCGCTGTTGATGGTGGGCAGCAAGCTGTGCGGCTCCACCTCCTCCTCATCCAATTCTACAGGCTCCACCTGCAGCTCGCTGAGGCTGCCCAGGCTCTGGCTGCTGTTCTTGTGCAGCTGCATGTCGAAGTAGGGCAGCAGCTCGTTGCTCAGCGTCGTGTCGAACTTGAGCAGCTTCTCGAACTCGTCCGAGTCGGAGCCATCGTTGCCAGCGGCAGAAGCAGGAGCTGCTATGCTGGCGGTGCTGCTGACCGGCTCCGGGCTCTCCGGCGTTGGCGCCATCTGATGGGAGCAGCAGCTGGCCGCCGCTTGGATCTTGCCTGTGCGTCGTATGGAGTGACCACGACGGCAGCGCCGCCTGCCCAGCGTCATGGCCGGATACAGCGAGTCGCGCTGGCAGCAGGGCATCATCTCGGGCTCATTCGTGTCCTCGATCTCGTCGCCCTCCTCCTCACCGATGGCCTCCTCGATGGCCATCAGCTTGGGCGCCGACTTGGAGCGCTCCAGCGGCGGCCTGTAGTTGTTGCCGCCCACGCTGAGCATGATCTTGCGCTTGGGCAAGCTGGGGTTGTCGTACACGGCGTTCGCCAGGCTGAGACGCGCATTTTGTTTCAGAATTTTCTCGCGCTTAAATTCACGCAATGCGCTCTCCAGATTGTCCTGCAAGGGATTAAGATAATCCGTGTGAGTAAATGGAGTGGGAGTTGTACAAAGATTTCCACTCACCCGCAGTGTGTCGCATATGTCCTGGGCAATCTTCTCCTTGCTGCAGAGCACGGCATGGCAGCGCAGCTCGTGCTTCAGCTTCCTGCCCTCGTGCCGGTAGATCCAGCAGAAGACGCGCGGATAGTTCTTGGGCGCACAGCAGTAGGTGATGCGGTTCGACCAGTACTCGGTGAGGCCGTGCTGTCGCGTGGTGGCCTTCAGCCCGGAGGCGCACACCTTCACGCGCATGATCACGTCCGGCTTGGTGTGCTGGGTGTAGTTGCGCCACAGTGTGTTCAGCTGCTTCTCCACGCAGCCCTCGCCTGCTGAAGACAGGGAAGAATAAGTCAATGGGAACACAGATTAAAGTAGATCTCTAGTTACTCACCCTTGGCCCAGCCGGTGAGCACGTTGCCCAGATAGGACACCTTGTACTCGGGATCGGGTGTGCTGATGTCCACGCTGTGCGTGCGCTTCCACCAGAGCTTGCCGAGCCCGCGCGTCAATGTGCGCATCGCCTTCATGCTCAGCTGGTCGTCGACGCGTCCCACGTGCTCCTGCCGGCTGCCATACTGCAAGTCGCGCGAGTCCGTCGTCAGCGTAACCACATTAGTCACCTGCACCGACGCATCGTCGCCGGCAATGTCGCCGTCCTCCTTGGACATGCGCTTGAATCGCTCCAGGTACGGGCGCTCCGGGCCGCTCCGACGACGGCCGCTGAACGTGTGGAACTTGCCGCCGGCCTCGTTGGCCAGACGCTTCTGCTCCTCGCGCTCGAACTTGCGCGCGTTGTACGTGTTGCCCAGCAGGCGGGCGATGCTGCTGCTCTTCACGAACTTGTGCTGGCGCGGCGGCGTGCCAATGGGCACTGGCGGCGTGGGCGGCAGCAGCAGACTGCTGCTGGCCGCGGGCCGCGGAGGCGTGGCAGCCGACTCATGGCCGGCGACTGCAGTGGCGCTGGATGACTTGTTGGCCGAGCTCTGCTTTTTGCTGCTGCCGAAGTTGAAGAGGGTGCGGCGTTCCTTGGACTTTTTCAAGGTGTTGCTGTTGTTGTTATTGTTGTTGTGGTTGTTGTTGCTGTTGGTGACATTTGGTTCGTTGTTTGGTGTGACTGTTGCTGTTGTGTTTGTTGCTTTGGCGCTGATTGCTACGCCGCTGGCGCTGCGTAAATCCTCGTATTCGTTGTTGTTGTTGTGCGTGGCGGCTATGAAGTCGACTTCATCGCGACTCTCCAGCGACTCGACGTTGGATGGCATCGCTTTGCTGCTGCTGTGGTTGTTGCTGGTTGCCATGATGTGTGCTTCGAAGTTGTTGGTGCTGCGATTATTGCTGTTGTAGCTGCTGCTGCTGCTGCTCAATATCCGTTAGATTGTGACATGTTACAGAGCTGCAATGGAGCAGAGAGATACAAATTAGCATTGAGCAAACGGGATTCGGCTAAGAGCATCCACTTGACTTCTCAAGCGAATTAATCCATTACTAAGTGGATTATGAGCCTAGTATAGTTGACTTATTTATCTATCAGTTATGTGCTAAGCAAGGAGGGAAAAGTAGAAATAGAGAGAGATATCCATGGCTTTTCTAGTCTATTCTATTTAATATTGATTTGTATTACATTTTATGTCAACTTGAAGTTCAAGCTATCTACACTCTTATACCTCTCAAATTAACTCCTCTTAATTAAATTTGTTTTGCTTGTAGCTGCAGCCGCAAAAGTGTCAATTGCATTACATCGTCTTAATTGCCGCACAATTAACATCTTAACTATCTGTTAAATTGCCGTAGCTGTCTTCGATTTTCATTGTTTTCGTATGCCCTGTGCGAAGTAGAAGCTGTATATAATGAACGTATAATAGCTCTCGATTTTAGATAGATCTATAAATATTCCTAACAATAGTCGATAGATATTATTTATATCTACATGTCTAACCCCTTCAATCCCTTTGCTTACAAGTCCATAGATATTCCTTATATCTACTTGTCGAACCCCTTCCATCTCTTTCCTTGAAAACTTTGATCTCATAAGGTAAGGTAAGAGGTAAGGTAAGGTATACACTTGAAATATATATTTTCTTACAAAGATATAAAATTTCCAGAATTTCTCATACAATTTCCATAATATCGCTATCTATCAATTAGATATTAACTTATTATTAACACTATTAAAACTCGACTTAAACACTTTGCTCCTAAAAGTTGTCTATCTTTTTGAAAAGAACACGCTTAAAGGGCATCTTCTAGTCAGGCACACCTGATATTAATTTTCTATTGATATTAAACAAAACAAGTTGGAATGTAGCAGATTGTCATCAGAGTATAATATGCAAATATTTATGATATTGCTGAAGAGACTTGTTGTGTGCTTGTGTGTGTATGTGTGTCTGTGTGCCTTGAGTGTTTGCTTTGGTGTGTTTTGCGTTTTCTTTTGTTCAGCTTGGGTTTTGTTTTTCTCATTATTTGGCTGAAATTGCAGTTGAAAAGCATTTAAAGGCGAAACTATCAAAGCCATTAGCTGCGCGTATAAATGGCTAATTATAGAGCGAATACGGATGACGTATGCATAATAAGTCGTTGCCAGCAGATGCTTATTACAATTCGACTTTAATTGCTGGGCAATTATCTGCGGCGGCAGTGCAGGTAAAGGGCTCTAGGACTAGAGCTACCGACAGATGCCTAACCATTCCCATTACCATTCCGATTCCCATTTCCCATTCGCATTGTCTTAATTAAACTCTTTTAATATCGCAATCCGAGATAATCGCACGATTTCGCTTGTGGCATAATTGGCTCAATTGGCGATTTATGGCGCTCGTGGCGAGAGCCCACAAGTCTGCTGCATGGCTGTTCGCGACATTTCTAGATTAAATTTGGGCGCTATTAACTAGCTTAGATAACGCAGTCGAAAAAATAACAAGTTATTTTTATGCTGTGAGCTCATCATGTGACTGCAATCGGTCCTCCAGCCTGTTTACTGCTGCGGCTCGTGTGGTCATCTCCTATCTACAATTGCCGTTAAAATCTATTTGTTGTGGATGCTATCTAATCTAGAAATTGTAATTGTGCCGTTGCAGTGATTTTATTAGCTATAAACAGCTTTTGCCAATTGTCGATACTCGCTTCAAGATGTCGCGTGATTAAAGCCGATTTGGAACGTAATCGTAATTTATTGTGCAAAACACTTCATAAATTTACCTGGCAACATGAGCGACACGCCAGCTATTCGCAGTTTAATTTTAGCTCAAAAAATACCAGAGATTATCTGCACTAGATTGGATTTGAAGTTTAGCCACTCAACTCGTGGATGGAATCCAACTTAGTCTGCGTATGCTCAATCTATTCTTAGCACCAATAGCTGATTGAACTTTAAAAGAATTTTTGCTTAATAAATTACAAAAGTCATTTGATAGAACCCATCGAAAGCCAACTATAAACCGAGCCAAGCCAAGTCCGATTTAACAACAGGAAATGGCCAGCGGCAATGGTTGTCGTGCTGCCAAGTTGTCTATGGTAATGCAACGACCTTGAGTTGCGCAGGTGTCTCTGCTGGCCAACTCGATAAAAACTCTGTCTTTTATGACATTTGCCCAAAGGTCTGCTGCTGCTTTCACTTTTGCCATAAGCTCGGACGGAGCGCTGTCAAATATGCGGGCGACCCACTCATTCATGAACATCTGCACACACGCCCAGCGCGACAGACACATTCGAGAAAGCCCAGTAGTCGAGCTACTGAACCCAGACTTGAGTCCCCCTCGGGCCAATGACATCGTAGTTTTCACTCAACAGGAAAAAATTACAATATATACGTAATTGATGTGTGTGTAAATGCTGAAAAAAATCACGCTGGAAAAAAGCAAAGAAAGCGCGCTGAATTTGCAAGAAAAGCCCGACAAAAGTAAGTAATTGTTTGGCTGGGGACGCCCCTATGCATTATCGTTTATAGCTGCTGCTGCTGCTGCTGCTACCTTTATTCACTTCGTTTCCTACTAGACCCATAGCTGCAAACCTTTTATTCAATTGTTTATTTATTTCGTGCGTGAGCGCGCATGAGTCTAAGGACGCCAACTAAACAGCAAAAAGTAAAACTCGAATAAAATGTGAATAAGCGACAGTTTGCATAGTTTTTTTATTAAGTTTATAAGAAATGCAAAAAACGTAATCAGGAAGCATTTGCCACTCGGACAGCAGCTTGTGCGCGTAATTTCAATTCGATGACAAACAACAACAGGAGCGCTCTTTGTGGGCGAGGGTTTAGGCGCCCAAGAGCTAAGATTATGTAAGCCTAAGGTAGTTACAAAAATATCTTACATCACTGTGTCACTATTTTGCAACAATAGGAAATTTAAATGTGAAAAGAATAACTAAGCCTAAGAGAGGTGCACCTGAACTTTGATATAGTATAGAATATATTATACAGAAATCTTTCTAGAGATTATAGAAGAAGGTTTACATATATAATAATAATTTAAATTTTGTATAATAAAATTTAAATATATAAAATTATATATCCTCACAGGGCATTAAACGATTTGTCCATAAAAATAAGTGCAAGTCCAGCTTTCTAGCTCTTTCAGTTCAAGCCATCATCAAAGCAGTCAGGCAATCAGTTTTAATAGCAAATAAAAATATGTGAAATACTTAGTTTATATGCTAGTTGACCTTCGAAATGAAAAAAAAAAAAACCATTGCCCAGCCTAATTAGAATTCAACGTCATTCATTTGTATGGAATGCCAATAAATCTGCGTCTAACAATGGCCATTGAAAACAATATTTATGGAATGGCTGACGCTTATAAATTTTAAATACTTGGGCTATTTTTGCCACCTTCTTGTGCATAGCAGCGTCCGCCACTTGCTGAAAGGAAAAAATATAAAAATGATTGATCATCAGATCATATAATTTGTAAGCGTTTGGAATTTATTTATTTGACTCTCGGTCTAAACGTATCACAGCGCAGCAGACAATGGGACAGCTCCGGCGGTTCATCAACTAACTACCGCCCGCAAAACAAAAACAAAACTCCAAATTTATGTGCTGCTCTTCTCCTCTACTTCTTTTCTATAATGTGAAAAACGTCGAGTCATTTATCAAAATGTATTTTTGAACAAATTTAACAGCTAAATTTACGCTAGCCGCTGGCTGTCAAGTGTTTCCCAGGCAGCTTAAAATGCAAAACCGCAACACAGCAACAACAGCAGCAGCAGCAACTACACCTGGCTACTTCTGGCTACATATTTGTCTAAAGTCAAGTTCCATAGGCAAACACTTGAGCCACGGCGTTCTCAATAGGTAACAAGCCTTTGTGGATACAACAAAAATGCAATTTATTATTATACTGCTAAGATCTTGCTCAGGTGCAGCAATGCCTAAGCTCTAGCTCTGGCGCTCCAGCTGAGGCTGAGGCTGGCGCTGGGGCTGGTGCTGGGGCCCCGACTTGGAAACTGTGTCAGCAGCAAATTGAAAAGTTGATTTACAATAAAGAAAAAAAACTCAAATAATGTTTACTCGGTATAGGCCAAATTGAATTTAGCCACGGCTCCGCGTGTGGCTCCAAGCAGAGGTGTGCGTGAGCCTGCCTCTGTGTGTGTAGCTGTGTGTGTGTGTCAGCTGTCGGGCTAAATAAATCGTAAACACCGATTCGCTGACCGAGACACGTCGAGAGACCTCAGTCTCAAAGAATGTCTCAAAATAAATAACTACGATGAAAAGCAGAATGAAAAAAAAAATAAATAAAAGAGATTGAAAAGAAAAAATTGGACTCGCTGCTAAATTAAACCGTTTCGCAATTCAATTTTTTGGACATGTGTGTCACGAGGTGCGACGCGAGGAGCCTAAGAGACTGAGCCTCAAAATCCCAATACGAAAACAAATCCGAATACGAATATCAACTTAAGGCGACTTAAGGCAAGCGACTGGAAATAAAAGCAAAAAAAAGAATCGAATAACACTGCTGCCTTAGGATGCAACCGACTGCATGATACCCGCTCAATAATTCATTTTGATAAAATAATTGAATTGTTTATATTACAGAAGCACAAAGGATTTATTTTAATCTTTAGTCTATATACCTTTATTTATTTATCTAGAGTCCAAATATACCCTCTCTTCTATCCACTTGAGCGAGTATTAAAATTGAAAGGAAATACGTGCTAACGCATTGGAATGCATTTAATTAAGTTATTGAATACCAATTTGCGAGGTGTGGAATGAAATGCCAAAACTATATACAGATCAAGCTAGATCTTATCGCTGATGCTTTCGATAACGCTGGGACAATAGAATTTTTGAATAAGAAAATGACAAAGCAAGAGTCGCTGCTAGGCTAAGATATGCTCTCTGCACTTTATAAATTACTTAAAAATTAATTACAATAAAGTGTACCCTCAATTAAAAGTGAATTCCTACAGGGCATGCACAGCTTATAATTTAAAAAGATGTATTAAATAACAAAGTATTCTGCACCTAAGTAGTGTTGTTAGATAACTGGAGAGACAACGGCTCAACAAAGGCTTAAATACGTTGAATAATGATAAATAATTTCTCGGGGCTCTTTCCCAAAAACAATATTAAACATTTCATCATAGATTAACAATATATAATTACATAATGAGAAAAGATCAGACTTCAAATTAGTTTAATGCTCTCTCCACACATGATGTTAGCTCATTAAATACCTATTTTTCTTGAACAGGTAGCAAAGCAAGCCAGACATTCACATTATAATTGCATTTCCTCCCGGCTACTGTGGTACTCGTACCTGTGAGCTTCTCTCTTAATATCGCGCTGATAAAATCATTGGCCTCCACACTTATCTCACCTGCACAATTGGCACGAACGGCTAAAGCTCATGTGACTTAACTGGCAATTAATTCCACAAATTCCAGGCAACCATAAAAAGAGCAAAAAGCGAACAAACGAGCAGTTTTATTGACAGGATTGAAGATATAATAAAAATGAGTTTCTTAACTACGGCAAATTCACAGCAATTATGTGGCGTAATTTCGTACGGGTCGGCTCAAACAGAGTCTGACGCCCAGAACTAAACAGAGTCGGAGATCGAGACGAGCGCTACGAAATTGTATAAAAGGCGCAGATTTGCTTTAGTGTCGGCGCCGACATAAGTAAATGTTTAATGTTTACCATTCTGATGGGATTCGGGTGGGGTCAGAGGAGGCGTCGGCGGCAACGTCGCTTTAATGGGGCCCAGGTTGAACTGACATGAAGTTCACTTTGTCTTTATGTTTTTCAGTTAATTGAGGTAGCAGCAGGTTTTGGATTTTTTTTTTTTTTTTTTGCTTTTTAATTTTAACTTTTCTGTGCGTAATTTTGTTGCTTATAAAATTTCTTGCTGTCCGAGCTGAAATCTTTTTTTAAATATTTTTTAAAATCGTTTTTGAAAGTAAATGCCTTGACATCATTTAGCCAGGCTTAATTTACATTTATATGGCTAGCTTTTCGCATTGTATTATTATATGCATATTTCTAAATGGCTCGACCGCCTTATGTGTGCCACATCAATTGCCAGAAACTTCATTGAAATGCTTGGCGACAGCCGAGCAGAATTCTTTATTTATCACAAAGGCCCAACGATCTGATGGACTTTGGCATATCCTCTACTGTACAATGTACTGCATACATTATACAATGCGTATATATATATTATTTAATTATTTATAGCTATCTTAGATTGTTTTCTTTTTTCGAAATTCTTTCACATTTATCATGACGGAGCTTATCTGTCTCCTCTCTGTAGTTGAGCCATAAGTACACGCGACAGTCAGAAAAGGTATTCGCATAGCGTTCCAAAAAGGCAAACGAGTCAGCCGAAAATGGCTCAAAACCCCAAAATAAATGTAAATATTTATGCATAAAAATTATTTAATTAAAGTGCCTCCAGGCAAACAATCGAACAAAAAGCAAATAACAATTAAAAGAAGAAAAAACGTATATATTATTATGTATATATAATATATAAAATATGTGTAGGGAAAGTTAAGCTTGTTTCACGATTTTTATTTTGCTGGCTAATTATTTGACATTTTCAGTTATCTGTCAGTTATCTGGAGGCTTTTGCTTTTATCATAGCGCAAAGATTCGCATATAAATTTCGAGTGTCTTATTGTACAAATCATTTCTCAACTACAACAATGGAACACTTGCAGGCGTGTCAAATGACGAGTTTCACCAGCTCGAAAACGAACTCAACAAAAAATAGCTCAAACTGATCTAGCTGGGAGTGCTCGACTACCAAATACCCTGAAAGCTTAAATAACCTTATTGCAAATTTCAAATAGCCTCAGACTATATATGTTTGTTATACCCATTGTAAATCTATGACTATAGGATATACAAATAACATGGCAACTTGTTTGTCATCGGTCTGAAAGGGCTTGTTGCGAATTGTACGGGCAAAAATTTATTAGCGAAAAATGCTACTAAAGGGGTTAATTGAGCAATAACAAAATGCAAAGCATACGGCGGCTTTTAGTCTGTGTTTGTAATGCAGCAACAGCAGCAGCAACAACAACGGCAAAAACTGAAATGGGAAGCAAATGTTGTTGTTGTTGTTGTTGCACCTGGCAGCTGGCTGCAACAATTGTTGCAGCATGACCATTGACATTTTGCAATTGCATTTGCCTCATATTAATTGAGTTTACTGCTTGCTTTTTTAATTAAGCTCAGCAGCGCCTGGCGGCGGTAAAAGTTAATCCTCACAGCTCAAAATACAATTATCGGCTTATACTACGATCGCGGAGAGCGGCGAGAAAGTGTTTTCGATTTCAGGCAGCCTCTTGGCTAATCTTGCTTTCAATCTGCGTGCTCTGTTCGTTCAAGCTAAATTGAATTGTTTGCCAATGTTAATGCTAAAAACGGGTTTTAATCGAATCGGCTCGAGCCTAGAACTGAAGTTCAATATTTCGCTTGGATTAAGTTTGTCGTTTTGAATAAAACTCTATTATAGAGCTACACTATTCAATTGACATGTTCTCAATACTAGCGGGGGTTTGCCCCGTACTCAGTGCGATCTATAGCAAAAGTCGTGATTAGTTTAACAAAAGATTAGGCCGCAGCACACTTGGGCCTACGGTGCGTATGCGTGTTGAGTATTCAGCCAATTACGCATTGGCCAAGTCACTTGGCCTGCACATGGACACGTCCACTGCTGCTTTGGCATTCAAATCACGTGATTGTCTAATGATAAATGCCATAAATAAAAACAGACCAAGACCGAGAGAGTTGGAGTCGGGCTGACACAACACGCCAACGATAAGGCCACATCTATATGGCAAGTGTTTAATTATTTAGTGCACAGCCGCTAAAAGGCAAGCGAATTAGGCAAATGATTAAAATTGGCACATACAAAGAATTGGAGAGACTGAAACAGGAAAAGTTATAAATATCGCTCAGCTGTGTTTTATTAAGCGTGCAAATGTTAATCAAACACTCCAATCAGGTACAATAAACAGCCGAGGATGAGCCGGATTAGGGCGCCCTCGCTGAGGTGGCTAACTGGATAAATGTGGATTGCGGATTGTGTAATCCGATTGCCATATTAATATTCTTTATGGCTCCAATGGCCCATTGAATAACAACTCACGTCCGTCACACAAGTATCCACAAGATACACATTTATATGAGATTCTTTTAGAGGCGTTCGAATTTGCATAAAACTTATTCAATTAGCAGATGATTCGCTATAATTAATCACATATTTATTATTATTATTATTATGTGTCTTTTGGAAAGAGATATGGTAATTGACATGTTAATGCTTCTTAGGGTGCGGCCTTTGTTTTACAATATTTATCAGCTGATGATATCATTAGAGGGTATTTGCGAAGCCCCACTGCCATCATTATTATTTTTAGAAGCATTCACTAAAGATGTAAATTTTGGTGGAGAACAAATAAAAAGCGTCGTCAGAGCTTATAAAAATATTAATATATTTAATAAATAATAAAAACCCATTTTACTGAGCCGAGTAAAACACGCAGAGCTTTAAATTACTGTGAAAAATAATTTGAATAATAAAGTTAATTAACTGGAAAAAACGTCGCTTGTTATATGTGATTTTCTATTAATATTTAAATAGTTAATTGAATTCATTTAAATGTTATACTCTTAACAAAAGCTAAGCAATTTGTCTCTTCAAGCAAATTATGTCAATTAGATCAGCTTTAATAAATTATTATTCCATGAGTATATACGTTTTTTTAATAATTTATTTTTCAGCTAAAATAATTTTGTCATTTTCAGAATCATTTTACAAGGACTTTAAGCAACTGCTGTTCTCTCCAGAAATTTTGAGCTTACGTCAATTTCAATTGGCAAGTCAAAAGTGTGTGTACAAAATAGATAATTCGATCGATCAACTGTCGCAGTGATAGAAAGCTCTTTATGGTATCTGGGGCCGCATTTGGGGTCCCTCTCAAAATTTAGCGATATTTGTATTTTGTCAAGCAATTAACGCGCATTTGTTGAATTTCGTGTGAAAATTTTCCACTATCTATAGGGACAGTTGGACTGGGCGGGCGGGCGTGCAGGCTGCCTCTGCAAAGATCAAGAGTCAAATTCTTTGGGCAAGATAAACAGGCAGCCGACAGTCTGCGGCCCGCCTGCTTAGTCATAGCAGCCAGCAAATTGGCCAACACACATGAGCCGAATCGAATTGAATCGCCTAAGCCCAGGCAACTGGTAGCCAGCCAGCCAGCCAGGCAGCGAGCCATTAAGTTGCGAAGTGCGCTTGCAACATGCCAAGAGCCAAATCCGCTGCAGCTCCAGCTGGGTTGATATCGCCATGTCAGTCCACTGGCCATTAGCCAAGGTTGTTGAGTCGGTAGCCGGGGCTACTTGCAATCGCCTGATATTTAGAATCGTCGGCTCTGCAGCGATCAGCGAGCCAGCATTAATGCCCTCTTATGGATTGCGCAGACGCCAAAAAATTGGCAAACATGTTGCCAACAAAATCACATACCCACACACATGAGTGCCTGTGCAGATGTGTATGTGTGTGTGTGTGTGTATACTAACTATGAATGTGCTCTAAACATGCGCCCAGACACCAACAACAACAGACGCCGAGTAAATTGCTTGGGCCCAGCCCGTTTGTGTTTTTCCTTAGCTGCTTTTTGTTTCTGTTTTTTTTTCTCTCTGTGTACTTGTTACGTGAGAAAATTTTTGAAAAGTTTGGATTTTGTTTAGCTATCTGTTGCTGTTGCTGTTGTGCGGGCCAGCTGCCAAAAAATGTGAAACTACTAACCGTTTTTTCGTTTTGTTTTGCTTTGTTTTTGTTTTTTTTGCAATTTTATGGCTTTGTTGGCCACCATACGACGGTGACTGCGGTCGCATTATGGTCTCCGCTCTCGAGCAATGCAGTCGCCTGCCAAACAGAGCCAAACCACACTGTGACCATGTGGCCGGACCAGGTGAAAACCTTGGCGTGGCTCTAGCGAAGGGTGCTCTTGATTATTGAGAGCATTGACTGTGGACAGTTCCGTAGAGTGTCCAGCCTACAACTAAATACAGACATAATTATCCATAGCTAATGAAATGCTATCAAAACATTTAGTCATGCCCAGATTATTACTTACACGTAATTGATAATTCATAGCTGATAAAGAATTAACTTTAATTGCAACTGCCAAATGGACTTTAACATTTTAAATGGAAAATTTACCTTTCAAATGCCGCTAATTATTATTTTTTTTTTTTTCAAATTTAATTTTGCTCTCCAGCTATAAAATGTTTGCTGTCCGAACTATAAAATTGTTAAAATATATCATTTAAAGTGAATAAATTTTAATATTGTCCTTTTACTGTTTCACAATTTGCATTGGAAAATATAAAATAGTTGAAATTATAAAAATTTATATCTTAACATATACATTTTTATTATCATCAAAGTCTCCAACCTTTCTTGAAGTAAAAGTGCCAATTTGTGGCATGAATTGCTAAAACATTTTTATTTTCACTCGCTGTGCAAATTATTTTGCAAATTTGTATAATTTATAAGCAAAATGTATTTTTAACAAAACAAAAATCAATTGAATCTTTACGTATTTCATTTGCGCTCTCAAATGTGCATAAAATGTTGCTGTGTAATTGCTGCAAGAGGGGGAGGGGGCTGAGCGAATCGTATTCAATTCTCCTGGAAACCGGCGAATCCATTGAGTTAGGCGCAGTCCATTGAATTTCAATTAGCGTACAAATTGCTGACGAATTACAATTGCAATTCCAATTTCAATACTGGGCAAATGCATGTCAGAGAGGCAACGAGCTCGAGCTCATTTGAGGGAAACATTGCCAACATTGCGAACGCACAAATCACAATTCGCTCCAATAAATATTTTGCAATAATAAAATTTGTTCAAATGCCAAACGTGTGATTCGAGTATTCACATTTATCTTGCACTTTGTTTTGTTTCTTTTTTGCATGAAACGTGTGAGTCGCATTAAGTTAATTCATAAAATTTATTTATTAGCCCATTCTAACAAATTACGCAAATAAAGCCAAATGCCCAGCCACGCAGCCTGAGTAAAGGTGTTTGTGTGCCTTTTGAGCTGTTTGTTGTTCACTTTTTGACGCTTTGTGGGAACTCGTTTGGATTAACATGTATTCGAGTTGAGTTTTTTTGTTTTTTTATTTTTTTATTTTTTTATTTAATATATCTTCAAGTTACTCAAATTGTTTGCAATAAATTCATCGAAATTCTTTGTTTTGAATTCGTTTGTTGATTCATGCTCTATGAGCACACTCGCTGTTTTGACCCATGCCTAATTGAATAACAAGTGAATGGCTTGCTGTGTGGCACGACTGCGTGATACTCTGTATGAGCAACTACTTTGCCTTTGTATATGTTTTGAGTGAGTTTTATTGCTAGTGCTTGAGTTAAATGCGTTTTTCTTTTGCAAATTTGCTGAAAATTGTTAACTCAATGAAAGTCAAACTTCTGGAGTATTGTTATATAACATTTTTATACTTATATATAAATGTATTTAAATGTTTGAATACCTAAACTGGGTCTAAGCGTCCCAGGCATTACACCTAGGCATAAAATTCAAATTAGAGATTATATAAATTGTATTAATAACTATAATGTTATTTAACAAGTTGAAAGATGTTAAGAATCTCTCGTAATACAAATCTAATTAACTTGTTTATGCCCAGTCTTATGCAAGCAATTAGTATGACTAGATGATATAAGCATGTATGTTTCTAGATACATATATACACATATGTATATATCCCGACCCAAGCACGCACCCAGCTGCACTACACGCAAATTGGTGTCATGCATGTCAAACGTAATAAAGCGTGCCAATGATTAGCTTTGGATGAAATGCGCAATTCCGCATGGAGTCTATAGAGTGCCAAAGTACAGGCCTCTTACATGGGCGAATTAGCGGCACGCTTCGATCTGGCAACCAATAAAAATTACATCAACTCGCATTCAGGAGCTATAAATACAAATTAATTTTAGCCAATAAGTGGGGCTATTACAATCTAAACGGAAGATTAGGTTAAAGCCTAGTCATGCTATTATACAATAGTATCTAAAAATACAGAGAAAAAGCAATAACAATAGCTAAAATTGTCGTCAGATTTTGTTTTTAGATTTCTTAGTCCGTTCCGCACATTAAACAGCTTAAATGTCGTCACACGAGATGTCGCTTGTTGGCAATTTGTTGCCCACAAATTGTGAGTGCATTTCCAATGCACTTCCATTGGGGCACACACAGACCCAGTAGCCACGCAACTTAGCAGAGGATACTAAAAACTGTCACATAACTAAGCAGCAGCCACCTCGATGTGGGTGTGTGTGTGGAGAGAGAGAGAGGGGGGCCGTATTGGTTATATGACTCTCAGGCTTGCCAGCTGCTTATTAAGCCAAGCACCTGTGCATAACGATAAAACTAAAGACACAATAACTCTATTTCATTAAAATACCAAGCCTAGTAAGTTTCCTTAGCTTTTGAGTACTTTTCCAAGATTCGGCTAATACGAAAGAATGGCGCAAATTCCGCTCATTATAGTCGCTAATAATTCAGTGGCTTATGAGTGAACGAACGAAAATACAAAAATACGAATTCAAATTAATTATTACAAATTAACACAAAAACTTGGCGCACGCGTCCAGTGAATAAACATAAAATAAACAATCAGCACAACAACAACAACAACAACAACGAAATTCACAAACTTATCACCTGAAGCTGTTGTTCGGCTTTTGCTATTTGTTGGCCAATCAAACGAAACGTGCCAAGCACAGATACAGATATAGATACAGATACAGATACAAAGGCAGACACAGATACAGATACAAATAGAACTACAGATACGAATGGTGATAAAGATACAGGCAATGTCTACATTTTTTGCTGACGCACATTTGACGCAAATGTTGGGCCTTTCATTAGAATTTTTGAGTCGCCCCCTGCCTCGGCGACCTCCAGATAATTAACAAAGATTGCCGGCTACCGCAGCTGGCGAACAGCTTAGCGAATTCATAATTGCTGCTCCCCGGCGCTGTTTGGACTCTTTCTTAGGACCGCCAGCCAGCCAGCCAGCCAGCCAGCCAGACAGGTCCAAAGTTTGTGCCAAAACAATTTACAGATCTTTAGCGGTGCCCGCTCCGGTGTGGCCACTGGCCAGCCCGCTGCTCGTATTCACTTTTACTACAAGAATTTGGACAGTAACTCTCACTGTGCTCAAAATGACATGTCATGTGGATTCAACTACGCGCTACGGCTACGGCTACAGCTACAGCTACGTGCCACAGCCAGGTGAAACCGTAACCATGTCCAACACTATTTCAAATGATATACTGAGCTGTGCTGTGCTGCAGCTGCGAAGCCAAGAGAAATTTAGAACTCTCAACTCAACTTTTGCGTACACATAAACAATTATTTATCATTATACGAGCTTGAAGCTAATTGCGATTCGTTTTCATTGACCCAAAATGAGAGCACATCATTCATATGTATATATATACGTACAAAGTCCTCTTTATATCTCTATATATATTTTAGAGAGACCTCCAGCTTCACTTCATCTAACACTGAGATTGGCAAACACCAACATATTTGCATTTATGTTTAGCCATAAATCTTGGCTTTGACTGAAAAACTTTACGTCATAAACCAAAAATGGAGCCAGAGGCTGGTCAACCAGTTATTGTTTTTCATTTCATCTCCGACAGCTGACGACATTCTGTAATTTATGCAGCCAAAGACTTATGGAAAGCATTTGTCAACAAAATTTCGTTGACTTGTTGTGTCTGTTGGCAAAAAATGAAATTGTTTGTCAATTTGTGAATTCTATTGTGCCAGCCAAGTTCAAAGGTCAACCCAAAGATTATATAACAATCGATTGCGATAATTGATATCTAACGAACAGTTGAGTAGGTGCAAGGAAGCTAGATTATAATCTGGAATTTCAGTTGATTAGAAACATTGGGAGAGCATCATATCATTTTGGCCAACCGACATCTACAGCATCATTTTTTTAGAATAATCCCCAGCTTTCATCAACAAATCTAATTTGATTATCACTTTTATTAATGAAAGATTCGATTCTTTCTGAACATGTGATGAAGGCCAAATGAAAACACATCGTTGCTCATTAGGAGAGGAGAGTGTACAGCAATAATAACTCAAATCTAACTCAGCTTTATTCACGTATGGCGAAAAGCAATAGCAAATGGCAATTATTTGCAATGCATGTGCAAATTCGAGCTATTGTTCAATTTCCGCTTTTCGGTTGACATAAGTTGATCGCTCTCGATGATGTGCGATGCCTGTTTGAGTTGTGCAACAAATTGAGCCAAAGATTCATCGATGGGAATCATTTAATGCGCGACCTCAAATGCTAAATACAAAATATGCATTAATATTAAAGTCGAACTCACAAATTACCACAAATTATATATATATTTTGTGGCTGGCTCGACTAATGTTAACGATTTGCATAAGTTCGAACTGAAAAGCGACAAGCGCCACTTAAAAACCTGTGTATAGCTGGCTTTCGACCTCATTTGCCGTGGAATTGCGGCCCGCTGCTGGCGCGGGGATTTAGCCATATCATCATCGCAAAAAGATACAGAAACAGAAACAAAAACCAGTTAAAGGTTAGGGCCAGCGCAGAGTAGGCCAAACACTTTTAGCCAGCTTGTGTGTGCAGCAATTAGCTGCATGGAGCCAACGGAATCGCTCACTGCAATTAAAACGCACCAGCTCAAATGGCCAACGTCGTGCTGAAAGCTCACACTAAATGCCGCTTGGCAGTTAAAACTGTTGACCCGGCCGACGAACAACAGTTGTAGCAGGTGCCAACTCCTAATGACGCCCTGTGGGAATATTGCACATTGATCGCTGAGAAATATGCCCCCCAAACTGTAAGCCGTCTGTTGACCCACATTTAATATTCTAAACGTTGCATAGCTTTACGTGCCTCTAACGCTAATAGCCCAAGAGCTGCGAATGGAGTGAGTGTGTGGAACCGTTACGATGAATTTGCCCAAGCCTCTAAGAGATTAGACATTGTTTTTGCCCAGCACCTGAAGCACCTTATTCATGCATTACTCATAGCACATGCAAAGGGTACTTTCCCAATCACGTTTTTGGAAGGGCACAAAAAATAATCTATAAAGCAATCAAAATGATATATATCTATATATATATATATTTTATAAGTATTTTTAACTAAAGATGAAATGTTAAGGCGTGCCAGATTTTAGATAAACAATTGAGTTGTGCGTAAATGAACTTATTTTTCGATCTATCTTTGAGTCAGCTATATCATATAGATATAAATTATCTTGGCGTATTCCAGATATGTTTTGTTTGCACAATATTGACGTAATTTGACTCTCGTGACGACAGCAACAGCCGAAAAGTTTTATCTTAATGCAAAGATCAAGCATATATAATACAATACGTCTGATTTTATGCCTTAGTATAAATTAAATATTAATAAAAGTGTAATAAAATAAAGGTAATTACCGGGCAAATTGTTGTTGCGGCTGTTGTTGTTGCGTGTCTGCAAAGTAAACAAAAGAAAATAATAGTATTAAAATATTTGTGTTTGATTCGATTTTTTGCTATGTTCGCTGAGCTCTTTAACATCGATAAACATTTGAATTTGTTGTATTATTTTGATGTTATTTGATGTTTCACACGCGTCTTAGATACACCAAATGCTCGAACCGAGCTGCTGCGGGCCGCTTTCTCGAAATAGAAAATAAAAACATATTCAGCTGAGATATGTGTGTCTATAATATCTGCAATTATGTGAAGATTTATGGAAAATGAAAACAAACAGCAACAAATAAACACAGCACAGCTGGAGATTGGAAAATCAGAAATCAAACAAAACTAAGACTTGATCAAAAGCAATCAGCTGTGAGCAATTCAATTGCGCGGCTGGCAGATGCGTCACAGCATCCGAGCTTTCATGCTCGCCACACAGATTCAAGGCATATGTAGGTTGATTCTTCAGCCTCTTTGCGCGTTTTGTTGGCTTTGTTGTTTTTGCTGTTTTGTGCTGTTTTCGTGCTGCCTGACCATCGGGGCGTCGCATGAATCAAGCAATTGTTCGAGCTTTTATTGCGGCTCACAGAAGAGATACGAATTCGTAACACACTCGAGAGAGATTCTCGCAAGTATTTTTATGTTGTGGGCTTGGTAATTGGCTGGGCCAACAGCCGAAAAAACGGGTTAGTAGCCGACCCAGCGGAGTGTCAATGGCTGCGCTTAAGCCGCGGCCTCTCATGCAAAGCGCATATCTGTCAGATATATAAATGGGCCCCAGTAAACTTGACTAATTGTTTGCGCCACGGCCGTGTCGGCTGCTGCGCCGTTTTGGCCAATATATTTACACGCAACAGCCAGTCAGCCAGCCAGCCAGCCAGACAGACAGTCAGCACTAAAAGTCATTTTGGAAAGTTCTGGGCCTGACCTTATTTTCCAGCACAACACCCAGCGCACTTTAAGCTACATTCGGAGCAGGCGACGATAAGGCAGACGACGATGACGATGCTTGGTAAATAAAGCAAAGTGTGGCTAATAAGCCACCAGCAGAACAAAACAAAAAGCAACAACAATAGCAACATTATGATACCGCACTTTGCCACTCTCTCAACAATTGTGTAAACAGCGGAGAACAAACAGCAACTACAAAATAAAATAAAAATAAAAACATCCCAAAAGGCACTTTGCGCACAGTTAGTCAGCCAGTCAGCCAGTCTATATAGTAGTTAGTCTCAGAACATTCAGGTTAATATGCATATGTTTTCTAGTCTCCTCAGAGACTAATCCAGCATTGCCGTCGACTGTGTAAGTGAAAAAATCAATTAAGCACGTTAAAGTCGCGCACAAACGACTTCATGATGCTCGCGCACGATCATAAATTTAATAAATAATCGATGCCTGCTGATTTGACATTTAATTAAGAATTTATAGGTCTGCAGCTCAGCTAAAGATTGTAAAGAAAATAGACAGAAGCAGATCGTAAATTGCACACAACAAATATACTCTTCTCACTTTGCAGTTCTTAAAATTTAAAATCTTAATCTTAAGGCAAACTAAACCTTCCATAACTAGGACATTATCATGCAGTTATAACTTGGTTTTCAATATGTGAAAAATCAAATTTAAGAACTTTGTCTAAGGGCAATAAACGTCCTGTAATACGATAATATTACCTTTCCGCTTTATAAAGGTATTTACCATTCGATATCAGGGCAAAGCAACAGGTATTCAATTGCCTTTTGATTTCATTTGCAATACCGAATAAAGTTATTCCTTTGAAGTGTGCCACAGACAGCAAAAAAAATCAAAAGCAAAAAAATTGAAAAGATGATTTAAAAATAAATATTATTCAATTTGTGTGTGGCTTTTGTTAAACCAGATGGGTGCGTCGCTCAACGATTGTAGTGCTCGAGGCAGAGCGCGAATCATCGGCATTTATGCATAATTTCGGAATACTCGTGAGTGCATTGATTCACGAAACTCACTCATAAAACATGTTGTAAACATAAAAGCTCAATCAAGTTTATTAGCATAACTTGTAAGAGTTCTTTTCAAAGATGACGAACTGCTGCGAAATGCATGTGACGAAGAGTAGATACACTAACAGACATAGGTGATACGAAAACTTCAGCACGCACATGGAACTACAATGAATTCTTATCGAATTGAAGTGAGCTAAAGTTATTCCAAATGTTACCCTAAGCCAAAGTACTCCCTCTGCAGAGTATCGGAAATCAAGCATACAAAGAATTTCATTCACTCCGAGTATTTAGCGTAGGCTGTACCTGTAGCTACTTACATTTGTCTGTATCTGTATCTGTATCTGTGTGCATGTCTGTGTCTGTCTCTGCATCTGTATCTGCTTGTGTATCTACGCATAACTACCAGCTGGCTGTCTGGCTGTCTGTCTGGCTGGCTGACTGGCTGACTGCTCCAGCAAATGCCTCGTTGATAATTTATATGTGTCGTCCGGCCCCCACAATCAAGTTACCAACTCGCCTTTGTTTCTACGCGCATTTTTATAGATAAACTGGGAACCGAGAGTTGTGAGCACCACCAGCAAAGAGCAGTCAATTCAGTACGCTTTATTTCCGTTCACGTTGCCCACATCTTTTGATTTTTGGTTTAGGCCCAGGCTCGCTCTGTGTCTGCATGTTGTGGCTTTACAATCTTACATATGTAATTGCAATTGCCGAGCGACTCACGACGCGACTTCGAGTCGCGCACCTTTTAATTTGTGCGGCATTCCGTACCGCTCCCCCCTCCGCAGCGCCTTATTTTAATGTTGTGTAAAGTTCTAAGACCCCGACGCGGGCACAACGGAAGTGCGTTCATTATTTTTAATGATTTTATTTAAGGAGCCACCACAGAGCGCGTCCAACGAGCCTCGACTAACTACCTGCGGCTACCTGCTGCACTGCATGTCCCAAGGTTCCTGGCCCGCCGCATTTGAATAGTTTTCCCAGGACAGGACAGCATTTGCACGCAAGCGGTTTATCCGGATGCTCAGTTTGCTTGCAGCCCGGCATGTGGTGGGTTTTTCGTTTTCGGTTTGGTTTTTTGTTATTTTCAGTGCAAGGCAGGAAGGTGCTCCTCGGGACCTCTCAAATTCCGCATCAACCCCGGGGGCAATTAGTGAGTGCGAGTCATCCATCGACGACTGTTGGCCATTTATGCAAACTATTTCCCAGATAAGAATGGCCACTCAGACACGACTTGCACGCAAACAAAGCAGCCGATGACTGCAAGCAGATTAAATATTTGTAGACTTATGACTTCATTGATCCAACAGCTTGACATGACGGCAGGTAGAAAGAATAGTTCGAATTGCTGCTTATCTTCAGCCGAGTCTCTCTCTCCCCCTCTCTCTCTGACTGTCTCTATTGACCCAGCCATGCCCCCTGATCAATTGAGAAGCCTTAAGCCAAGCTGCCAATTGAGCTCCTCTATAATTAAAAGCTGTGTACCTACGGCATATTGGCAATTAGCAGCGACTCGCGAGACTGAGCTAATTTTAATAATTGAATGCAATGGAAAAGTCTACGTACGTCAGCTCACATATGACTTATAGTTATGCATATTTGCGGCATCGTTGCGGCTCATTGACATTCAGTCAGGCTGTCAGTCAACTTTGACCGCAGCAAATGCATAAGCCGGATAACAATTGTTGAGTTCAACGCGATGCGCATGAACGTCCCTGACTGGCAAGTGCCCAATTGTGGTGCTCGGTGGGGTTGGGCGGGGCCGTATGCCGTATGCCGGGCGGCGCTGGGCTGGGCTGCCAAGCCACTCGCAATTATAAACACAAACAAAACAACAGAGCTACAAAACGTTGCATGACAAGACAACAGCAACAACACCAACAACACCAACAACAGCAACAACAACAATTGACAGTTGCATGTTTGCAGTTTTATTTCTTGAGATTTTTTATAATTCCGCTGACGTTTGACTCACGATATTGCCTAGAGCGCGCTTTAGAGAGCTCGGCAGCTGTATGAAGAGATCAGCTACTGGGACTTGATTGTTATGCATCGATTTACATATACAGAAAGCAGCAACTCGAGAGCTGATAGATGGATAGACAAAAGTCATTCAGTCAGCGATCATCATGATGATGATGATGTTGCTCATCATCAAGCGGTTGCTTCTTCATTTGAATCAATTAAACCTGATGCTGTGAGTGTGTGTGTGTGTGTGCATACTCATAATCGTATTCATACTCGTATTCGTAGTTGTATTCGTTTTCGTTTTTGTTTTTGTTTTTGATTCCCCAGCTACTGCTGCAGTTGATTGATCATTGACTGTATGCCGCGCCTAGAGTCACAAAATTCCATGAATTTTATTATAAAATCAGCTTTTCATAAGGGTCTGTCCTCTGTCTACTACGTCTACAACTCTCTCACACACACACACACAACGCAACATCAAAGGTCAAAAACACCGCACACAAGACAGAGACCATGTGAAACCAGTTCAACCCCAACCTCGGCTTCAGCTTCAGCTTCGACTTCAACTTCAACTTCAACTCTAATCCGAATGCACTCCAATTTCGATTTCAGTTTCCATTCGGGCTGCAGGTTCGTCTAATTCCTGGATAGCCCCTTTGTGTGGATTTGTGGCTGTGTTATGTGTTAATATGGCTGTGAAACAGGTCTGGGCTCGGCTTAGAATTGTTTGACTGTCTAGACCTCAGGAATTAACGGCCATTTTGGTATTTAAGATAATGCTCTAGCGCTTTGTTGGAAAATTTTAATTTATTTTCCGTTTCTTTTATTTTTTCAATGTTGTCTTCTGGCATTCGTGGAATCTTTGATGGAATTTTGTGTTGTGGCCCTGCCTCATTCTAAGCCTAATAGATTGCCAGGCAGCCGAGTGTAAAGAGCCCACCACAGGCACATCAATAGGCGTTAGTTTAATGGCAGCAATAGGCGCAAATGCAAATGTCAGGGCGCATCGTTAAAGCCAAAGCTAATAGCTGGCTCATATATCAGGCCATGATCATATATCATAGACAAAGCCAGCAAGCCAAGATGCTGGCCCGCCCAGCCCGAAAAGCAACGCCTTTCTCGATGTTCTCTCTGTGTGATTTATTCGCCGTTTTTTCCACTGCATATTTAATGAGTAATAACTGCATACACAGAGCGGCCGCCCCCAGCCCCCAGCCCCCCGCCTTGCCCGACTGAATGTAATAGTAGACGCCGCTTTTGTATTTGCGCAGCAATTACAAGGAAAT
Source organism: Drosophila pegasa (assembly GCA_035046225.1). NCBI lineage: Eukaryota > Metazoa > Arthropoda > Insecta > Diptera > Drosophilidae > Drosophila > Drosophila pegasa. Next base: position 13,460,752 of record JAWNOD010000398.1, on the reverse strand, counting down.
TAGCTGAGCTGAAACAGATGTAGCTACTCAACTGCATATCTCTGCATACACAAAGCAGAGGCAGGCGCCCACACGAACTTCGAGCTGACCGAAAGAAATGGAAATGCTCGTTGTGGGCAGCACGCTGACTCCAAGTTCGCCTTCATTCACAAATATCAAACAATGAGAACAAGAAGAACGATGGCAATAATAATCACAACAACAGCGGCAACAATGCAATGCAGTAATAAGCAATAAATGAATATAAAGGTCAAGTTTAAGTGCCGACAATAGACAGAGATAGATGTAGACAAATCGAAAGTGGGAGAGAGAAAGAGAGAGAGAGAGAGAGAGACGCACACACAACAAGAGATAAATTAAAATTACGTATACGCAAACATCGTGTGGGTGTTGTAAGTCGACAACTGCTCAAATACAGACGCCAACTGTGAATCGAATGTGGGCTAGATTCAACTTGAAAAATAAAAGAAGAAAAAAAAAACAAGTTAAATCCACACGCAAATGCTCTCAAATGTAAACTGCGCAACGAATCGAACAGAAATAGACATGAAAAGTATTAGGAGAGCCAACCGAACTACAAATTGGGCCGATGGCTGTGGTGTAGGCATTATCACAAATACATGAATACATCAGTCACACTTCATATTCATATATCGATGAACGGATGTCGGACTCGTTATCGCCTAGGCTATTTATCCGCTTTTAATTGCTGCCAAATGCTATTAGCCATAAAGCTTATAAGTGTCTGCTGTCAGCCCTTTTAATGCCAGGACGGGAACGAACGTACTATACAAACAATTTCATAACTGTAATCAGTAAATTACATAGCTGCGTGTATGTGAGTGTATCCAACGAGTCGTAGATTGATTCATTCATTAAATTGTGACGCTGACTGCACAACGAAAAAGTTGTCTCCCGGGGGTTAGGACCCCCAGAGCTTGGCAAGACTCAGCGACTCTTTGACTCAGCGAACCTTGACCAAGAGCAAGTGGCAATTAAAACTTGATGCCTGCCCGCGTGTGTGTGTGTGTGTATCTGTGGTTGTGTCTTATGAAAGTGCCACGCCCACCAGCAAACACACATGCCCATTAGCAAAGACATGTATAAGCGGGTGTTAATTAAAATCAATTGATTCGACTCACTACGCTCGCCGGAGACGCTCCACTTAAACCTCTTCGCGGCTCTCTCGTCATTCCAAATAAAAACTCTAAAAATAGCTGCTTTCCAGCTAAAGTGATGAGCCGAGATTTACATGAAGGCTATTTCTGATTGCAATTGTGCAGCTAAAAATAACTCAGTGAGGCTCTAATTGCCTGCCCCGACAAAGAGCATACATACATGCATATATAAGTACATATAGAAACTGATAAACAGAATTAAATATCTACCACCAGACAGTTATCAAATAGACTAACTAATGCGTGGGTGGCTTGATATGTTTTTACATTAGATAGCTAAAAGAATTTGCCGAAATGTTTTCTAGGAATTCTTATAATAAAAAACTAAATAAAGGTAACCGAAACCTTCCTTATATATAGAAGAAAGAACAATTTTATTAAAAGAAAGGCAGGTTAAAAAAGGTAACCAAAAACTTGTTTACTGAATTATTTTAAATTTTAATTGAAAAAAAATATTATATAGAATTAAAAAAAAAAATTAAAAATCAATAAAATCAAATAGAAAATTAAGCATAAATAATAGCAAATATAATTAGTTCCACAGACACAAAGGAAGCAGGAAGCATATTGTTATACCTCATATATAAAAATGAATAAATTATATTATTTAAATAATTCAGTTGAGTACAGAACTCGTTTTCAATGCAGATACAATGGATAAGTAGGAAAGCAGCTTTCTTTGGCTATTTATTGATTTTATTTTTTTTGATCAGCAATTCACCTTTGAACGTCCTTAACAAGGCTCAACTACTGCCCATTATTCACAAACAAGTCCTACGAATATAATAACTCTAATTTGCAGTCGTTTATTTGCGTCGTAAACATTCGAGCCTTGCATGTCGCGGGCATGTGATTAGCGATAATCAGACAATATATATACAAGTAAATATATACATATATATATCTTAGTTATATATGGCTGCACAAGATTAGTGGGCACACGCAATGCACTTGAATTAATTCTTTAAAGCGATTTGCAAACACTATCGAGTTTATATTGCGCAACAGATCCAGTCTAGAGTATCTCTGATGTAATAAATTCTAATATATGCGAACTGCTTTTTTTATGCTTTTGCTTTTGCTCGTTTGCCATTATTTAGTATGCATCATTTGTTTAAGTCGCTGCGGGTTTCAGGTTTGTCGCCAAATGCCCAGATAACCGCCAGCTATCGAAACTGGATAGACTCAAATTTATGTGCCAGACTAACTCTATTGAATATTCCAAATAGTTAACATTTGCAAAAGCAATCAAATGAAATTGACGATGCTAAGCCTAAGAAATGTCAAGCTAGATAAATTTAAGAAAAGTTTTAGTTAATATTCTAGCTAGATAAGTTTTGGAAGCGAACATAACAACAATAAGAGATGAGCTTATGAAGTATTTTAGCTATCTTATCAACAATCAAGGATTGAAAACTCAAATTCTAGTCACGTAATTTTCCAGACTAAGAGTCTTAACAAGAATCAAAAGATTCGAAGCTCGACTTCTAATCAAGTCTAATTCCTTTTTAAGTAACTCTTGGTTTTCTCGCTCATTTGTTTAAATGCAACTAATTCAATAAATATCTACAAAAGTTCAAAATGGCCTCTGGAATAAAAAAATTAATATTCAATGCACATTTATAACAACAACAACAACCACAACAACAGCGACAATCGCCAACAAAAATACTCGAAATGAGGCCTTTGTCCAGCTAAGAAACAGCAAAAACAACTTGAAAAACCTTCGTGAAAAATTATCCACGACGTACAAAAAAAAATAAAAAGTTGTTTAAGCACGAACTTACACGAAATGTCTTATTGTTGTTGTTGTTGTTATTGCTATTTCTGCTTTTGGGCAACATATCCATTCATATGGGCAGCAAATGCGTTAACGTTAACAACAATTGGTTTGCCCGCTAGCCAAGCGCGGCAGCTTGATTTTTGGTTTTGGTTTTGGTTTTGGTTTTGCGCGCAAATCAATTGAAAGCGTCACGTAATCAGCGCAATCATTACGGTCCGTAAAAATACCAACAACAACTACAACAGCTTTGGCAAATACGTCGCGTCTTCAAGCCGAACAACGTCCCAACTTGACAGCACCAAATCAAATAAATCAAGCGTCGCACCCAAAATAAAAATCACCAAGCAAAACTTGCAGTCCGAGCGAACAAGTTGCGCTCACAAATTGCTCGAAAATTGTTAAAGAGAGCTGCATGTAAATGCCGTACAACATGCTCTATAAGGCCTTTCTTTAAAATCGCATGCAAGTTAAGCAATCCATAATAAAAATTCGCAGAAGAGACATGTCCTAAACGAAGCTTTTAAGATTAGAGTAGATATAACTATATATATTTTATATTTTTTTCAAATTCTATACTCTGATCTCCGTCTATAAAAATAAATTTCTTTGATATATGTATTCTCTTTTTTCATTACCCTAAGCAATATGGCATTTCCACATGCCTAACTAATGCGTATTATTAAATTTTAATTTAAGTTGTTTATCTATGATTCTCTCCGACTATAACTAGTTTTTGTCCTAAGAATTGCATTCGTAAATGCGCATTTGCAATAATGAGATGTTAGCTGTCAGACAAAGAGCTAAAGGTGATCGATTAATCGATAAGTGATCAATGTCTATTAGGTTTAATTTCATTTTGACCTACGAAGCCTTCATTGTTACGCTGAACATTTTCGAGTTGTGCAACTCTCACTTCACTTTGGTAAACTGCATAACTCCAAAATCGACCAGCTCGTTAGTTAAGCAACAAATTAGTTAATTATTTAAATATGAGCAACGGCATTTTGAAGCAATCAACTGGTTTGCCAAAAGCGCATGGTAACTATCTCAGCTATGCATGGCAGGAAATTAGTTTGCCGCCTACAGCAGCCAAGTTCAGATGGAATTTCGGCAGCATCGATTTATCACTCACGGAAAATAGATTTATAGTTCCTGAAGTCCATGGAAACCTGATTTAAATACCACTCGCAGACATTTATTTGACAATTAAGAATTGTTGGTTTCGGCTTTCTTTGCTCAGCAGCTCATAACCCTTTCACATTGTTTACAAACAATAAGCGAACAAGAAAATATGCGAAAGCAAGGAATAATGAATCATAACATTGCACTCAAATTGAAATTGGTGTGGGAATGTACACATTCTTGCTATACAAGCAAGAAGAAGATCTTAAAGCAATAAAAGACATAAGTTTGAAAAAAAAAATCATTAAGCTCGCTGATGTTTCACATGCTCATAGCCTATCAGCCACCCATCTCACAATTTCGTACATTTATCAGAGACGAAATTTCTAGTCTAGCCACTGACAAATAAATGTACAATAATGAAAGCTAGAGTTAAGAGCTGTCAAACCATTTCAAGGCTTCACATTGCTAACCTACAAAAGCCCAGCGTAAAAATAAACAGAACAGCAGAAATAAAGCAAAACAAAAGTCTACAAAATAAAAAGCCAAACAGAAATCCGCAAACGGAAATACTTCACAAAAAAAAAAAAAAAATACAAAAAAAAGGTGGATTTTGTTTGGTTTTTGCATTGCATTGTTATTGCTCTCTGCTTGCTTTTGTTTATGCCGTTGTCCATTTGGACTACTTGTTTAAACAAAAAAACAAAAAAAGAGAGACGAATAATAAATAATATAAATAATAAAAATAACCAAAGCCCATGCTCAAATGAAGAACGACGCTAATTGAGAACGTGGCGGGTGCTCGAAATGGAGACAGCTAAATAGAAGAATTTCAAGCAATTGAGATTCCGTATAGAGCTAAGAACTGTTTCGAGCACCATAAATGCGATACTTAATAAACAATTGGAACTGATTTGCGCCTGCAGCTCTAAATGTGTTTAAATAAACACTTTTGCCAGAGAGCTTGGCGAATTGTTTTCGGGCTTTCCAGCTTCTGTGCTGGCAGCAGTATATCTATGAAGTGGGATATACAATTAATATTCGCGTATAAACTTGTCTAAAATTAGAAAAATGTGTGAGGTAATGCAGCGGGATTTTGAAATTGATTGGATTTATATTCATATCTATCTATCTTATATTTATGAAGATACTCAGTAGACTGAATGCTCTTCAAGTAACTGAGACTCGACTGAGCGAATCATTTTTATTGATTTCAATGGAAGTTGTCGAAAGTTTCAAATCAACTTCAGCTGAACTCCAAAGTTCAAGTCTCTAGAGACAGACTTGCCTATTGCTATTGAATTCCAAGAATATTTATATATCCAATTTCATTAATTTAATGGTATAGAAATATATACTAATCTCCGCAATTTTAATCGAATGCATTCTTGCATTTTATTGCCATAAACAATGTCGCATTCCCGCATACTCAATTAATTATTGTCTCTTTCTATGCACTTGATATCTGTTTTTGTCCAACTAGACTCATAAATATTCACAAATTGTGGAAAAAAGTTATCGATTAATCGATACATTATTTATTATCGAGCTGCAGAGTGAGGTAGTTCCTGCTGCACCCAGACAACCAGCTATTTGTGGAAGCATCTTAAATGTCTGGCTAAATATCAATTGCACAATTTGCCACTTGATTTTCCTTTTTCAATTAGGCGCAAACACACGTCGCTGGCACTTAACAGACGCCAATTGCCACATTAAAGCCCCATTAAGAGAGCATGGAAAACATTATAGAAAATTCCACGGGCGCATCATAAGTCTTTAACCTTTAGATAATAACATGGAAAGCCAGATAAAAAAGCAGCAGAAGAAGAAGAAGAAGAAAAGAAAAACAATATAATATAATAAAGAGAAAAACAACAAGAAAAACTCGGCGGAAATTGGTGTAAAACTTGTCTTTGAAGGCGACGCGCGCTGCCAACGCCAACGGCACTCGCTCTCTGTCCGGCATGGGATCGGTTCAGATCGGAGCGGAGGCTGCCTACAGTTGCTCCCATTATTGCTGTTGTTGCATAAAAAGCCAATAGCACTTTGTATCACATTGCAAGGCGTTGCTGTTGCAGTTGCTGTTGCTGTTGCTGCTGCTGCTGTTGCCGCTGGTTTCAGGTTCAGATTCAGACCGAGCCAAAGCCGCATTTGTGGTGGCAGCTTTTCACTTCCGAGAGCCGCCGCTGCTGCCGTTGCTGCTGCAGCTATATGAATGAAATGGAGTGACTCAGTGCTGCAAGTAAACTTGACTCCTCGAAATGAGTTCATACCGTTCATTTAACCCAACATTGGCCAACGGTTCGTTGTTGTTGTTGTTGATGTTGGGAAAAATAAAAGAAAAACAAGATGAAAAACTTTCATAATTACAGAAGCAAGCAGCACTCTTCAAGCAGGCATTCAACTTTTTGCAGACACTGTGCAAATGTGCGAAGATTGGCTGCCCGTAAGGAGCTGATTATTTAATCGAAATGATTATGTTTGCCATCGGCGATTAAATGTAATCATCACACAGCAAGAGCAACAACAACAACAACAGCAGCAGCAGCAGCAACGGGAGCTATTTAAATTGCCCGCCTGCCCAGCTCGAATTTGTTGCACTCTGATTGCCCATAATTAGGCAGGAAGCAACACAAGACACAAGATCCCAACTGATATAAAACAATCAAATGCAAAATTTCACTGAGATTACCGCACGAGCTGGAGAGTGAATCAAAAGCAATGACGGCATGCGACAATTTGCTGTTTGTCAATTCGCGCAGTGCAAGTTCAGCCAGATGGGCGTGGACGACAGCTAGTTAAGTGAAATTATAGCTTAACGTTTCATGTGAACACTGCGTCATAGGCCTTGCCCATTACATTGTAATTTACCCAAAAGTAGCTAGCAAATTAAGTGAAAACACTTTTAATTTATTAAGGCACTCAGCTTTAAGTATAGTCAATGCGTCCAAGCTCTAACCGGCTTGTTACATAAAAATACAACTTTAATATATTGTATATAACATGTAATAAATTTAATATAATTTTAAGTTGAAATATTAAATATTTAATATATATTTAGTTAGTTAGAGTTCCTAGTATACAAATTATTGTAATAAATTATAAATTTGTAAAAAATTGAGTATATTTTCAATAATGAATATTAAAATTGTTTTGCCAATACTTAAACTTAGACTCTTCTCTTGGATATGCTCGACTGGATATACCGCGAACTCAGCTTAAAGCTGATATTTCAGTCATACATTCTATAGCAAATATTAAGAAAATGATAAGAGATATCGAAGAATTATAAACTTTGACTGCAAAAAACGTACACAAATATATATTTTAAATTACTATTTAAAACAGACAGTCAGATGAAATTATCCACTTCATGTCCTTGGTCACGTTTTCTTCTGCCTCTTAATTACATTTACACAAACACAATATGCCCGATGGAAACAATTCGAATTGATTTCAGTTATTAAGAGTATTAAATACTATGTGCTCACGTAATAATTGCTTAGCAATTTGCTGAAGCACCGATAATACAGCTCTTGATTTACTATGGTCAACAATTTGTTTAGATAACCTGGCTTAGTTAAGCAAGTAGATAGCATACCTGCTGATTATACACCACGTTGAGAGTGAGGCTGCGAGTCTCTGTTTCAGCTATGCATGAAGCAAATCTCAAGCTATAAAAATATTCTACGCGCACACACACTCACGCACACACACACATGAGTGTGTTTATCTGCGCTTGTACTAAAATTTAGCATTTTAGCTTAGTGCGAAAAGCATTTCTCAAAAAACGCAAACACAACTGTGAGCCACAAAAAAACGAAGCTAACTAAATGCGAAGCACAGCCATTCAGCCAGAGACGCAGAGAATGCGTGCTGTTTCAAGAGATAGAAACTCTGGGCATGGTTAGAGGTGTTCTAAGCCAGCTGCCGAGCACTCGGATTGCATTGGCCAATCTCGCACACCACGCTATGTAAATATACTTATCGTGGGTGCGGCTTACGGGCCAAATGCCCGTTGTAATAGTCAGCTGTCAGCTGCGAGCCCAGAGCCCCGAGCTGCGAGCTGCGAGCTGTAAAGAAAACAAACAGTTTTTGTTGTTATCGCATTTCACTGCTTAGCTTTCGTTGCTAGCGGCTTCACCTGAGCGTAGGTAGTACTTTTCCAGTAAAAGCTTAACACATGTTTTAATTGCGTCTCCAAATTGATTTTAAATGCTTTGACACGGTTCTAGTAGCCAAGAAGTGAGATATTAATGACCAGCTCAGATATCCAAGCCGTGAGGCACCTCACTTCGATATTCAATAAAGCGAATAGTTGCGACCAATTAATTAAAGCAGCACGCAAAGCCACCTGTCCAAGCAACGTTCGAGTGCTTAATTACGATTCCGAGTAAGACAGATAGATACTCAATAATAAGGTCAAATTGGCTATTTCAACAAAATGCCTTGACTACGCGGCAATAAATGTTAAAAATCAATTAAAGCAAAACAAAAAGTGTTCAATGCAGTCGCTTCTTCTTCTCCTTGCTCAAATAAAAAACCCCTCAAAATGTGTCCAAATTATGCAAATGCCTGTGCTTTTTGCTTTTTCTTTGCGTCTCTCTGAATTTGTTTACGAAAAGTTGTTTTAAATTTTATGAAAAAGAAGACAAAGAAATCAAAAACAAGTTAAATAACAAATTGATAAATATTAATAAGGCCGAAAGAAAATACCGCGAGGTAAAACAAAACCCAAAAAAAAACGTGTATTTCTGTCGGCGCGCTTCACTGCATGCAGATACACAGATACATAGATACAAAGATACATCCGAGTCAGTTACAGTTGCGGCTAAAAAGCTCGCTGTTTATATCATTTTAACGGCATTCGTTGTATGCAAAGCACACCTGTATCTGCTAGATACAAATTGCAATCAGGTGTAAACACAAATGCGCCGACAAAAGGCGACGCGTGTGCGCGTAACCTGAGATACAATCTCGTTGTGTGTGTATCTATTTGTTATGGTTGCTTTGCAGTTTATGGTATTTAAGTTTGAAGTAAAGTACTGTAGTAAGGCCAGCTACAGAGTATCTCGGAGATTGCAGGTGACTTACGCTCGCTCTCGACTTTCCTTGACATTAGAGCACTTTGTATCTGTCAGATACTTTCAGCTAGTTTGTCAATACTATAATCATTTTAAGCGTTTTGTATTATCTGAACGGTAGCACAATCGCCCAGATAAGACACTTTAACTCGGCTGACAGTTACAACTGCGTAATTCTTTTGTGTGACTCAATTACTTAATCAACTTCGATAGAGCTGCTTAAGGTACATTAGCGCCTGATTCATAAACAGATGACCTTGTGCCTAATAAAGAGTTCACAACAAATTAGAGATGGCAGCGCAACAACTGGAATCATAATTAATATGCCTAACAAATGCTTTGTGTTATCTATCCAATATTCAAGGCCTCTACAATAATCGAGGCATCACTGTACTTAACAAGTGCATCTTGATAGACTAGCAACGAGCTGTAAAGTAACTGCTTAACTGTATAACTGTCACGCATCCAGATACGACGACAAGTGCTATAATCAGCGCTAAGATTCGCCTTGCCTCAAGTGCAATTATGCTGCGCCCAAAGGCACGGCAATGACAATCTAGATCGGATCAGAACGGAACACATAGACATATGTCTATATGATATGCCCCACATGAATGGCTGTAAATGTAGAACATGATTTCTAGACCTCGGGTGGGCGGTCTACGTGCTGCCCAGTGCGTTGCGCTCCAATAAGCGCAGCCCAGTCAATTGCTCACTCACCCAAAATGGATCTGATGGATATATATATGAATCTTTATGTATATATCTATAATAAATGTCTCTACGTACGCATATTCAGCCATTGGCAAAGGGAATAACTCTTCGAGTTGCAAATAACCTTGTGCCGCTTGCCTTTTACATGCGATATATATCGCATGCGACTCGAAGAGCCATAATTAAAAGCGAAAAGTGTTGCCCCAAAAGCAGCTCAAAAAAAATAAAAAATTGTTTAAAAAAACAACAAGAAAACGCGCGCTTGCGCTTTGCGCACCTGTTTTGAGAGCTAGCTGCCCCGCCCGCTGCCCCGTGCCGCCCTCGCTGCTGCAGCGGTCCCTTGTCAGTTGGCCTGTCCGGCCAGTTTTGCGTTTTATGAAACAATTACGAGTTCCAATCGCACACAACAACAGCAACAACAACAACGACGGCGACGACGACAACAAATCGAAACCAAACCAAAGCTAAACCGACTCGAGCAGAGCCGCATCGACTGAAGCCCCCGACGGCTGCCAATTCGTATCGAACACCAAGTGGCCCAAGCAGTTGGCCAACTTGGGCAACTTGGCCACGAACCAGCGGCACGCAGGCAGGCAGGCAGTCAGGCAGCCGCTCGGGGCCCCATAGACATAGTATTACTGCAACGCTGTTGTGGGGCAAGCCAATGCAATGTGCAAGCGCTGCACAGTGGGCCCAAGCGACAACAAATCGTTGCTCAAATCCCATCAAAATAAAAGCAGTTTGCAACTGATCCGAACGGGTTATCTTGAGTTGCCTTTAAGCATGCAATTTATATGCAGAAAAAAATGCAAATCAGATAGAATTTATTTTCTACTCCCAACTGATAGATGCTAGAGATTCGCTTTGCTTTGATCATCTTTATCTAGATATCAAAGCTAACATTTTATAATCAAGATAAAGTATGCTCTTGTCTTCCTTTATATATATATATATGTCTATCTAGCTTTCATTACTGAGATATAACATTTATATGCCTATTATCGACTTTTAATTATTATTCATTAATTTCAAGCTGTTTAATCCTCCGTGTAAATCGATTTCCGGCAACATTCGACTACCTCAAAATGATACTCTATAAGCATTAAAAGCGCTGTTATTTAAGGAATTTCAGCAGGTCGTAATCCTGTGAGGATTTGCCAGGCTGTTTATGGGCGGTTTATGGCCACAGTGCCTGCAAATCGGATGCTGTCTGGCTGTTGGCCCGGTTTGCCTACGATTGGAGGAGCTTTGATCGACGATTGCTTCGATTCGATCGCCTTTTTAGCTTTGGCGTAAAATTGCGGAGCATTGTTGTTGCTGTTGTTGTGCGCCATTAAGGCAACAACTGCTACACAGACAGCGGCAGCGAAACCTGTAGAATTTACAATTACAACAACAGCAGCAACAACAACAACAACAATATCTGGTAGCTACGTCAATGCTTTTTGCTTGCTGGCGCATTTGCAATTGAAGCGTGGCTCAAAGTGAGCGTCGTGTGTCTCCACCTCGCCGCCTCGCCCAGCTCCACTGCACAGTTGCCACACACACAGACACACACACACACACACACACACAGTTCAACGTGTTTTTATATAACTTTTTGCATAGTTTGTACCTCGTTGTTGTTGTTGCTTTTCTATAAAGTTGTTGTTGACGGCTTGGCTTAAAAATGTTGTTGCTGCCGCTGCCGCCGCTGCTGCTGCTGCTGCTATTTGTTTATTTCTGCAGTTTTTTATTTTTCTCTTCTTTTTTTTGGTTGTGGGAATATTTGGACTATTGAAGTTGGAATTTTGTTTTCCAGTTTGTATTCATTTATGCAGCAAGCCATTTGAATGAATGGAGCAACTGCCATGAGTCATGCCTGAAATTGAATTTCTAACATGTTGCAATTAGCTTTAGCTGAGCTTTAACTTAGTTGGAGTAACTAAGATGTAACTATAAAAGTATATGCTTAAACTGAAAACTGGGTTACAATATAATTAAGATAAAAAAATTAATTTCTTATATTTTTTTTATAATTTTTTTAATTTAATTTTTTTAATCTGAAAGCCTAAAGTATTATTAAGAGAACAAGTCTATATTTTAATATATTCTTTAATATTTTTAGATAAATCTTGAAGCCTAATAAGTGTCAAATTATTTATACCTCAATTTTTTTTTTAAGAAGATTGTTTTACCATATTAATAACAAGAAATAATCAATCTAAAACTTTAAATATATTTTTTATATATTTTTGTTTTTAAAAGTCTGAAAACGTATTAAGTTTCTACCTGAATTTGATTTTTCTCCATTTTCTCTATATAACTTCTAATAACTCTCAAATATAAATTTTTAAAAACATGTATTCAGAATCAACATTTATCGATTTTTAACATAAATTAAAGTTACACTGCTAATTAGGAATATAGAAAACTCTGAGTAGCCCAGATGCTAAGATTAATGATATTTCCTAATTACGATCTGCTTGGTTAAAGCTCCAATTCCTGGTTGTATTTACTTGCAAGCCCTAACTAACTGTATGGGGTTTCTTGAACTTTTTAGGCAGACTTTTAATTAGGCTTATTTAATGTTAACAATTACGCTTTACTTGTCTGCCTATGCGCCGAGGAAATGGGTAACAGTTAAAGCTCTTTCTCTCATGACTTGCAGCGTGTTCCGCAATTGTGTTGAGCAATTTGCTGATTATCTCATAATCAGCTTCGCCTCGCCTTACACTCAATTTGAGGCGAGTTGGGCTTAATGAAGCTGCAAATCGGTTCGGCAATCAGCTTTCGGTTACATCAGGCCCAAAAGAAAACAATAATAACAAAGGCAGCGACTGCGCCAAGAAAAGCCACAAAATAAAGCCAGATACATGAAATAGATTCGATTTACAGGAGAAAACTCGATTGCATATCAAACTTGGAATTCGCTACAAAATTTGCGGCGATTCAATTTTAATTTTGGCGCGCAATTCAGTGAAAGTTGAAATGTTTTTTGGCTCACTCGGAGCCCGTTCAAATGTTGGTCAATGATCCGCCGGGAAGTGAATATCGTACGCAGATAAGCAACTCCGCGCCAGGTAAAGAGATTTGGGCGAAACAATAAAGAATATCGAGGCTATTACTCACCGACTCGGACAACAAGTGGCTGCGCGTTTCAGATAAGGGCGGACCTCTCCAAACAGGTTGGGAAACTGCTGTTACAATTATTTCGGGGCCTCAATTCACTTTCGTTATACGGCGGCCATCGATTTGGTTAGCGATAAGGCTCTTGGGCATTAACCCTTATGCAAACATTTTTTTTTTTTAATTTTTGTATTTTTATAATTTTGTATTTTTGTTGCCCAATTTCCGCGCACAGCACAGATTATTTCTAATTTCTTATTTCGTGAGAATTGGCTTTTGTTTTCTTTTCACCACTTGCAATTGATTATTTCTTTTCCTTTTATTTTTCTTTTTGTTTTTTGTGTGTTTCCTTCTATTTCTATTTTCCAAGCAAAAGCAAACAAAAAACGAATACAAACTGTGTGTGTGAGCAGTTCGCAACTATGTGTGCGTGCGGTCTTCTTGTCTCACTCTAACCGGTTTTCGTTTATGTTTGTGTTTATGTTGTTGCTGCTGCTGTTGCTGTTTCTGCTGCGCAGGCGCGGCGGCTGCTAAATGTTGCAATTGCAGCAGTGACCAAGCGAATTGATAATTATTTAAGCACTGTTAAAAAATAGAATTCGTTTGGCTGTTCGTATTCTTCAATACTACAAACACACACATGCACATGCACGCACACACACACACACACCGAAACGCACAGTGTTGCACAGGTTCAGGAATGCAGGCAAACAGGTGTCGATGTCGCGTTGTTTTGGCTTCTTCCTCTTATTCGTGGCCTGCTTTGATTTTTGATTTTCTGTGTTTTTGCTTTTCGCGCTTGTTTTTAAATCAGTCGTTTATTAGGGCCTCAGTTTGCGTTAGTTTCGTTGTTAGTATTGAAAAAACTTTCTCATGTTTTGGTTTAGTGTCATTTATTAATCTGTATTTTAACACTAACGTTTGGTTAGAAAGCAAATATTGAGCACACGCACTCCGCACGTCTTCACGGATTGACTTCTGAAGTGCAACTGTTATCGAAGGCAAAAAACGGCTCAAGTCGATAATACGATAAGAAATATATCGATTGACTTTTGTCTATTCGAGTGTGACCGTAAACAAGAGCTGCCAACTTCCTATTTGTCAGTTTTTTATTTTCATAGAACTTAAGCATTCTTTTATATTTTAACTACAATTTATATTTGACAAATTTGTTATAGTTGAACAAAAACTCTAAGAGCTAGCTCTAAAGTAGAAATGTATTTAGCTCCGCAGCCAACTTCAAGTAAATTCAAAATTATGTGCAGCCAAGTTCACGTGAGCTGAAATTTGCGCGCAGCCAACTTCAAGTGCAGCCCACTTTCGCGCCAACACAAATTTAAAAAGTATTACGCGAACATATTTTGAATCGGGGAACACTTATTTTGATTACTATTAATGCATTTATTTCATTTCATGTTGTCAAATTATATAAAATGCTATTTTTATTTCATACATATGACCATACAATGAATTGATGAATTAAAATATTAGCTTCACAGCTAAAACTATATAATAACGAACAAAAACATTCAGCCCAGATTTTCTTTTTGATTAAATCTGTTTATTTATTACTCCTATTTGATTTTACCAATGCAAAACATTTCCGGAACATCAAAGGTATTACCCATCATATTTTTTATATACATTTTATATTTTATGTTTCCAATTAATAGGGGCGGAAACGTTCTTCTAGACTTTTGAATATTTGCTTTGGTGTCTCATCATCATATCCTGGCTCAATCTTATCAGCCTGCACAGTAGCCAGAAGTATGAATTTTGCGTGAGAGTTCTAAGGGAAATTAATATTTACTATACAATTTCGTTCAGTTAGAAAATAAAGCCCACCTCCTTAGGATGATCGTCCCTCCATAGGTCTGCCGACTCCAAGTAGGCACGCAGGAGCATACGCCAATGCCAAAAATTCTCTGGCCCATACAGCTTTGGTATGGCCGAGAAGTCCAGTAATACGTGACCACCGCTGAACATTTCGATTCGTAATATGAACTGAATTTCTACCAGGCGACCGAGTCGACCTGGTCGATAAGGCAAAAGCTTTGCATTCAAAACTTTCTTTATCTGAGCTTAACATATTTAGATATCTTACGGTTCTTTTTCTTTTTAGTTAAAGTGTTTATCGAAGTGTTAAGCGTTTACCAACCACAACAATAACAACTATTATAATAATGCTCATGCTCGTGCATGTTTGCACAATTAAATCATTAAATTGTTAAAATCAAATCAAAAATTGTCACAGCCAGCACACACACAATGAAAAAAAAAGAGTAAAATGAAAAGCGAAATGAAAATAATCGTTATAAAATTTGTCAGCGCAATTTATTTATTATCCAATGACCGCATATCGAACACAGACACACACCGCTTTTCTCCCTTTTTTCTAGCTCTGGGGCTTACGGGTGAGTGTACAAAATTTATTTGTTATTATGGATGGACGTTTGTTTATTTAATTTTCACGCATACACCGAGGCACACACACCTATATAGCTATCACTTTATGACACTCTATATACACTAAAAGCAATGAAGCTCTTCAGCTACTCATTGCAGTTTGACTAAAGAGATGCAGATAGATAATAAATTACAATATATTAATTATTGCAGATGGAAACTTAAATAAATGATATCAATTATAGGCTTATATAAATTAATATACATTTTATTTTTTAATCAATAATAATATTAATAATAATATTAATTTAATATTATTTATATATGAAAATACATTTTAGTTTTTATTTACAATGTATTATATTAAAATATAAAAATATTTAATTATTATTATATACTGATATTATGAAGATTAATTTTATTTTTATTTTTAAAATATATTTTTTATAAATTATATTAAATTATAATAATAATTTATTATTAATAATCATATTTGTATATAAGAATAAATATCAAATATTATTTTAATAGAATATATCCCAAATGATCGGGAAAAAATGTGTTGGCTAATATAAAAATTCAAGTTCGAGAAACTAAACTTAAAATAATATAGATATATTCAAATTGGTTATGAATTTCACAGGCTACTCCAGATTTAGTAAACCTGAATTAGACTATAGTTCGAAATTGAAGGCTGAATTGAAAACAATTTTCTAGATATTGATCATCAGCTAATTTTTTGTGGTACTATATTATTATTAATAAATATGTTTGGCAATTCAGCTGTCTCTAAAATAGGTTAGCTTTACGTCCACTAAATTTTTTACATTTTTAATAAATCATTCGTTATCAACCAGATATAGTTTGTTGAATTAATTGATGACATGCCAAGTAGCACTGCCCGAGGCAGCTATTTGTGGGCCGACAATGTTTTATATCAGTGATGATATTTAAATAATTTAAAAGGTGTTAAAAATGAAGCATTAACTTTTTAGATACCGTTAAGGTATTTTTGATAAAAACAATCGAACAATATGTAAATTGTTATCAAATATTTCCTGCTTTAGTTCAACAGCCTTCGAAACGGTCAAGTCTAATAATTTGACAAATAAATTCATAAAATTCCGTTGACCTGTGTTACACTGTCCAGCAGAGCGCTTAGAGCATTTAAATGTCGCATCGATTATCTGCGCTATTGTTGTTGTATTTCTATGATTGCGTTTAAAAGCGTTTTTTGCGGCTATGCAGCTCGGAAAATCCCTGAATGGAGGCTAACTCCAAGCTGAGGTCGTTTGGTTGGTAATTTATTTGCTGGACGGGCGCTCTGGTCGCCCTATATAGCCAACTGGCATGTCACCCAGCCAGGTTAGTTGCCATTGTGTAGGCGATGAATGCATTACGATTGACACTTAGTCTACTGCTCCTCCAGCTGCTCGGCGGCACTGGCGTGCGCTGCTGGAGCTTTGGCTCCCTGGCCGAGCAGACTGCACCGCAGCCCAGCGATGCGGGCAATCCGGATAATCATACGCGTAAGTAGATAGCGTCAGTGTATATAAAACTTTTGTAACTGGAGCTCTTGCAGTGCTCGCGCGACAGTTGATTGTGGGCACCTTGGTGCCTCCCATAACCGCCATTGTGACGCCGCCCGCAAGTAATTGCCGTTGCGTGCCGCCGGGATCCTGCCCGAATCCCTTACCCACGCCCCCCAATGATGGCAGTGGCCAGCTGGACATACGCATTGTGAACAACGGCGGATTGGTGAGTTGTTCGGCAGAAGTCAAACTCCAAGGAGCTGCAGCCTAATCCTTGCTCTGCTTTCAGCCCACAGTGGGCACCACGGCGGCTCCTCTGACCTGCAACTATGGGCTCGTGGCCTGCTGCCAGGCGGGCAACTACCAATGCGGATTACGTTTTCCGCCGCCACCAGGATCGGCTCTGGCCAGCACCGGCCAAGCCAGCTTCGGAGCGTATCCTTGGCAGGCAGCGCTGCTAACCACGGCAGATGTGTATCTGGGCGGTGGGGCGCTAATCACAGCACAACATGTGCTGACGGCTGCCCACAAGGTCTACAATTTGGCGTAAGTACACCTATGCGAGAGTCCACAGCTCATACTTTAAATTCCTGCCAGTTTGACTTCCTTTAAGGTGCGCCTGGGCGAATGGAATGCGGGTAGCATCAGTGAGCCGATTCCGGCGCAAGACGTGCTCGTCTCGAATGTGTATGTGAATCCCGCTTTCAATCCCAACAATTTGCAGAACAATGTGGCCATTTTAAAGCTGGCCACGCCCGTCTCCCTCAGCAGCCGCCCCACCATTGGCACCATTTGCCTGCCGAGCGTCAGCTTCGTGGGGCAACGCTGCTGGGTGGCTGGTTGGGGCAAGAACGACTTCGGGCCGACGGGCGCATACCAGGCGATCATGCGTCAGGTGGATGTGCCTCTAATACCCAATGCCAACTGCCAATCGGCGCTGCAGGCCACGCGCCTCGGCCCCGCGTTCGCGCTCAACCCCATCAGCTTCATCTGCGCCGGCGGCGAGCCAGGCAAGGATGCATGCACTGGTGACGGTGGCTCTCCCCTCGTCTGCACCAGCAACGGGCTCTGGTACGTGGTCGGCCTCGTCGCCTGGGGCATCGGCTGCGGGCAGGCAAATGTGCCCGGCGTCTACGTGAATGTGGGCGCCTATTTGCCCTGGATACAGTCGACACTTCCACTGTGAACACTCGCAAACAAAGGCTCCAAACTGGGACATCGATAACTTGATTAATCAAGCCAATTCATTAGATGCTAATAAACTATAATAAAATTCCTATTTATCTTCAATCATAAGCGAAAGAATTATTATGGAAGCAGCATATATTGTTTGTTCTAGATGTCACATCTATGTGGTAATACTTAAGAGTTCTTACATAGCAAATCTGCCAAGTGATCAATCAATCAATCAGTTTTAAAATGCAGTTCAACTATTATCAACAAACTGTCGATAGGAAGAAAACAGTTTTTTATGTAGATGCATTTATTTTATAACATACAACTCTCAAAAAATGTCCGCTTACGGTAGGCGTAGCAAAGGGAACAGCAATCATAACTCGATAGCGAAGTCTCCTGTAGGAGATTCTTTTTTAAAATATACAGACATTCTGCTCACGTTTTGTGTATTGAATATTGTTAGTTTGTAGATTAAAAATAATCAAAAAATAAATTACTTAAAGCAAACAAAACTTATAAGTTATATTATATATATATATATATATATATATATATATATATATATATATATATATATATATATATATATATATATATATATTTCTGAGAAACCTTCACAGTGCCATAAATCTAAAAAAATCCATTAAGCACAAAGATTTACACGCCCACAGCCGCGCGGAAATGGGTTTTCCAAGCATCTGAATATGCAATCATTGAGCAAAAATATTAGATGTAATTTTTAAAAAGTTCAGAGCTGAGATCATACTGCTTAAGTGTTGCTAATAATATTTTACAACTTTTGCTTACTTGAGGCTATAAACGTATATAAGCTGTGGTTTGTAAATAGAAGCAGAGCGAGACAGAGAGAGTGCGAGAGAGAGAGAGAGAAAAAAAAATACTATAATACATACTTTAGATCGTATCTCTATTACTAAACATCTGGAGCTAGATCGGCTTAGTTATTGATTGAGCTCTCAAACTAAGTCTTTAGGTTCTATAAATGCATTTTATTTTTTCATCTGCGAATTGATGCAATTAACTATTTAGATTCCCGATT
Source organism: Drosophila pegasa (assembly GCA_035046225.1). Taxonomy (NCBI): domain Eukaryota; kingdom Metazoa; phylum Arthropoda; class Insecta; order Diptera; family Drosophilidae; genus Drosophila; species Drosophila pegasa. The sequence continues at coordinate 13,441,592 of JAWNOD010000398.1, read as the reverse complement.
ACTGACAGAGTATATGAATGGTAATTTATAATAAAATAATTGCTGTGCAAACAAAAGAATTTAAATTTTTGTTGGTTATCAAATTTAAGCAATTATTGTCATTAATATTATACTAATAAAATAAAAATAATGATAATGGTATATAAAATAAAAATAATGATAGTGGCAATAGTAACATAAAATAAAGTAAATCCTCATATATGTACATAATAATGATAATCATAGAACATTTGCATCGCTTATTGGCCCTATCCATGTCAGGCGCATAAATTGGACCCACATTTGGCCGTATTTATAGACGCAACGGCAACAACAGGTTGCTCTCAGCATTGAGACATGTGTTACCTTGTTGTTGTCGTTCTTGTTAAGCACACACAAGCACAAATACCACCACAGGCGCACGCACACAGACGCACACACTCAGGAAAACAATGCGATTTTTTACACAAGGGCGCCTCCTTTCACGCCCTGCCAACGGCGTCTGAGTCATAAACAAAGAGGACGCTCAACTTTGCTCATTTGCACCCAATGCCCTCGGGTGTGCTAACCAAACCCCAGCTTCGGCCCGATCCCAACGCCCATTACCTGCCCCCACTGCCAACTGCCAACTGCCAACTGCCAGCTGCCATCAGACAGGGCCCGCCCCCCGTGCAGCTCTCAGTTGCCTGCCAAAGATTGTATGAAATTTAAATGAGTTCGCGTTTTGCAGTGCCAATTGCACAAACATTTTATTGGACGTTCAGACCTGGCTTATAAACAGCAATTGGCGTTACTTGTCGGTAAAAACAGTTGCCTTCTGGACTCACCGAGTGCCCTGGACGTGGACGTGGACGCACGTGGACGTTAATGCACAACGGAAACCGGAAATTTTACTTGTCGCACTGGCCGCAGCAAAAACTGAGTAAGCCGAAAACTGCAAGCGGCAAATGGCAGGAAGCTACAAAGCAAAAACAAAAATAAAAACAAAACAGACGCAGAAAACCGTTACCCAATCAAGAGCGAACATTGAGCATTGCGAACTACCAAATACCCTACACGAGGTGTAATACTAGAAGTAGTAGATGATTCAATGTAACTAAAAAGGCTTAATAAATACTTCTTTTTATCTAAGATTAAATATAAAGTATCTCTATATTCTATATATAAATTCCATATAAATACCTATAATTAAATAAATAAGTTTTTAATTTTTTAAATTCAATTTTTAAGTTGCTCGAGGTAAGTCTCATTTTTATACCCCGCTGAACAAAGACAAATAAGGATTCAGGCAGAAGATGACTTAAAAATGATTGCATAATCTTATTAAAAATTTAATTATTTACGTGTCTGGCTGGCTGTCTGTGCGATGCAGAAATGCGCATCGTCTTGGCGTAGGAAAAAGACTCACTCAAATGCAAAGAGCTCAACGAATGCAAAAACGAAAGCCGAGCGCGGCACGAGTCCTTCGGCTTAGCGTCGAGTCATTTGAATGGCGCGTGCTTTAGTCCGTCCTCGGCTCTCGTGCGCAACAGACGTCGTTTCCTGCAGGCGCATGTAAACAGATTGTTAATAACATTTCAAATAGCAATAACAAGAGCAATAGCAATACCAATACCAATAGCAACAACAAGCCCAACAACCAACGACCAATAGTGGCGGCTAGAGTGTTAGCCGAAACAAGAGCCAGCTAAGAATTTACTCAGCGGAATGTGCCACGTGTGAGTGCCAAAAAAAAGCAAGTGAAAGTGAATTCGAGCGGTGCAAGTGCCGTTGCATTTCTGCAGTGTTGTGTAATCGCCTTTTTGGGCCGAGTTTCAGTGTGTGAAATCGATTAATTGGCAATCGACATCGGCAACGGCAGCCGTTGGCGTTTCGATCGTGACCCGTTACTTTAATGGCATTGCGTTAGTCAGCGCGTCGGTGTGCGTGTGTGTGTATGTGTGTGTTTGTGTCTGTGTGCTTGCGTGTTCATGTGTGTGTGTTCAGTGTGACACACTTTGCTGTTGTTGTTATTGTGCTTCTGCTTGTCTTGGCCATTGTTGTTGCTCTTTGTGTGCGCTGCGCCTTATTAAATGTCCTTGATGTCGTCGCTATGTCTGACTGCCACGCCCCCGCGACACTTAAAAAAAAATACTTTATTAAATCAAATCGTTTGTGGTTATTCCAGTGACTACCATCGCACGAAATTATTGCAGACCAAATGAAATAAACGAAAAATGGAAAATTCCTTCAAGTACAACAACTGTGGAACTATGGAAAAATAAGCTAGCATACATTTTGGGTGTTTACGTCATGTTTGTCTGTGCTTAAAGGCGTTCGTATGCCGTATATATACGTCTATATACATATTATACGTTCAAGTCTGTTCCGTATGCGCGCCTGTGTTTGTTGTGCTTGTCTTTGTGTTAGCCTTTGTATTGGTACTCGTTCAGACCTCAGTACATCACGTCACATGCCACTTGCCTGACAGCGAATCCAAAATTCAGAAGGCAGCCGCTTCATAAATGCATGCCAGCTACTATTTAATATTTATACAGATACAAGCATATTAAATCCATGAAACTATACAAACTGTACAAACTGTCCAAACTCTGTGTAAACTGTTTGTCCAATGCAAATTCAACAAGCTGCACTTAACATTTCCTCTAATAAGCCAACTCGCTGAGCTGTTTGTACAAATTAACGTAAGTGTTGACATCCATTTGCATTCCTCACATACCTTACCTTACTTACATACATATGTGAATGCGTGCCTATATAGATATATACATACATACCTATACCCGATCGAAGCAAGCTTGAATTGTACAATGTTAAATATTCATGTTCATGCTTAAGATTATTCATTCGATACAGATAAACTCAGAAAAAACACGAACTCTCAACACTTGCGCTTCAAAATTTCTTTTACTCGTATTTTTAAATATATTTTTGAAGATATTTATATATGTATATTGATTACAAAATAACGGCACGTTTTGTTTTACTAAGTATTAACAAAAAGAGTTCCAGATACATTTTTAAGAATTTATTCAGTTGTTTTTAAGACTTATAAATACTTTAACGAATAATTAATAAATTAATGTATACATTCTGTTCTTCTGGTTCGAAAATGTTACCATTAAATATTTAGGTAATTGATAAAAATTAGTGATAATTCGCCAATATTTACATTATATGTAAATGAATGAGTCTAAAAATTTGCTTTAATATTAAAGTATGTATCCAAAATCAAAAACATCAAATTTGGAGGTATAGAAAATTATACTAGCAATTTCGAATTTGATTAATTTTTAGTAACCAAATGGCATATCGAAACTATAAACTTTTACTAAGTAAGATTACACAAGAATATATATAAATTTAAACTTGCATTTGCTTGACTTATATATATATAAATATATATATATATGCATTTATACAGGTCAACCACGACTCCTTCGGCCTGTTCATTAAGGGTAAATCACCTTCGTTCCATTTTCCATGTGTGCAGAGTATAGAAATGCAGAAAGTATTTCAATCAAATTATAGCTAACCACATAATTGGCTTCTCCATGCAACTAGCGTTACTAGAATTAAAATGTGATAAATCCATTATAATCTAATAATATCGACCTAATTGAAAGCCCAGCATTTATTAATTGAATTTGCGCTGGCGCTCGCTTAATTTGCGCTGAGTGCTTTTACGGATTCAAATGGGTCATCTGTGTATGTGGGACACAGAATCGAGTTTAGTTTTTGCATTTCACATTTTGCATTTCAACTCCCAGTGAAGCTGTCACATTTGATCAAAATTTGTCGTTTCCTGTCCGCTTCGCATGTCAATTGACGGATCCACTCGGAATCTGAGGTATGCAAATGGCATTAACTCGCGCAGAGCTCATCGAGTCTATAAATAAACGAGGAGGATATGGGTGGACAGTCTGACATTTGAGTAGATGATGACATTTCCATGTGCATGAGCATGTCCTTTGTGTAAAAGTATGTCTGAGCGCGTGTGTGTATGGGTGTGAGAGAGTGTGGATTACTCGTTTCGCGTTTAATGCGTAAACATAATTTGCTTTCTCTGACGCTTCGTTGCTCAGGCTAAGCACCATCCTCCATCCGTCGACGCGATGCGTGCGGCTGAAAGATACGAGACACTCGTCAACGTATACTCGTTATCCCACTCAGAACGGCATTCCATGCTAGTACCGCAATCAGCTAAGCCAATGCGTCAAGTGCATCCGGGCCAAGGAGGCAGCAACGTGGCTACCCGATGCTGACATGCATGTTAATTTGCCTGGCAACCTGGCGCTGAACAATGGATTTGTATAAGGCTGCGCGTATGCCGTGGATGGCAACTCCTGCCATAAGAACCACACAATCAGTAATGCAAAACCTTACAAAATGAGATAAGAGTGAGTGACAGGTAGAAACAGATACAAATCGAATTAGATATGAAAACTGATGAGCAGATGGATAGATCAAGTTTATGATTGAGTATATTATTCTATCTTATAATATGAATCCATCAGCTCAACGTTGTTATTCCAATCAAGTATATGGCTGACGGAAAAATACCCGTATGTGTAGCAGTATATAGCTTATGAGGTCAGCCACGCCCTCTGCTGCCTCACACACTTACTCTGTGTAAACAAAGCAATAAAACAATTTTGAGCTAAGTAAACTCATATGCTCTGAATATAAATACAAATAGTTTGGCCATTTATTGTTTATTTCCCACACAGCGGGGGAAGCAAGGCCACGTGTTGTTCTTATAGGGGCACAAAGTTTACAAAGTATTTTCTATGTTTCCTTATTTATCCACAAATACATTGTGACCCTGTGCGCCTTAAGATTTGCTATGCAGGTGATGCACAGCTGCTGACTTTTAATCTTATCCGTCTGCCAGATCCGCTTTGTAAACGTGATGTTAAATCTCAGCTTTTTTCATCTGCCACAACAATAGTTGGCAATGTCAGCAACAGCGCCAGTAGCAGCAGCAGCACCATGAGCACCAACAGTGTCTGCATTGAACATGGGCGTCAATCTGGACAACAGAATTGCATTCACGACCCACGTGCCATTCGGATGTCCAGCTGGAGTTTCACCACCTGCCTTTGCTCAACTCACAAAGTTTTTGTCCCCAATGTGAATCGAATCATTTGACATGTGGCACGCGTGTCATGGACTCACACACACACACACACACACACAAAGCGACCAGGTGTGTGTGGTGGTGCGTGATTGAGAGGCAGAGGCAGACGGATATATAGGGGCACAGATGGTGACAGAGGCAGAGTCAGAGGCAGAGGCAGAGGTAGAGGCAGAGGCAGAGGCAGCCATCAGTTCATTCATTCGGCCTTACATCCGTTCATCCAGCGAATCGTTTCTGTTTGCTTCCGATTTTTGCAATTGTATTTGACGTACGCCACTTGCACTTCACATCAGAGACTCACATTTTTGATAGGTTTTCCTATCAAGATGTTGTCCTTTGTCGCGTGTCAAGTGCTTTTCCAGGGCATCTCTGCAGTTGATCATTGCAATCAATTGTCTATTGTGCCTTGTCGCGACTTGGTGCTTGCTCCTATTGGCTTTTATAGCCAATTACGGTACATTGAAACTAAAAATAGAATATGAAAAGGCTAGTCAAGCTTCTTGTGCTCAGCATAAAGGAATTCTGCAATTTAGAGCAGCAATTTCGCTGAGTGTACGCTCACATATAATTATGTATTCTCATACATCCAACGACATTGCTTAAGTCAGCCATAAATTTTTTTGGCTTAAGAATTTCCGTTTCAAAAAAACATTGCCTACTTTTAGGGTCCACGTGCTCAGCGATTAAACATTAAAGCGCGTTCATACATACATATATTGTGCTGTGCAATCATTTACGAGACTCGAGCCATTTATTTGTATGGACATTTTTCGACCGAAATTTCGTGTGGAGCAGTTTTGATTTATTGCCCAATCTTGGCATTTGACATGAGAACAATAACATTGAGCGCAAAGACCACAGCTGCAATTATGAAGCGGAAGCGTAGGCGGCATATTCTTGCCAGCCAAGAATTTTTATTCTTTTAAATGTATATATAAGTACGTTTATATAGGTAAAGGAATTTGTTGTATAAAATGAGCAAAAAGTTGGACCGAATACAGAGACAGAGCAGTGGAGTGATTAGGAGTTGATGTCGGAAAAGTTTGACAAGATAAAACTTGTTAATATATAAATTAAAAAACCTTTCGTTTTATTATTTTTATTTTATTTTCTAAATGTTTATAATTTAGTTGACAGTTGAGGCGTCTCATTGACGATTAACTCCAGCGTCTGCTTGATTTGCAATTGATATTTGAGTTTTCACAAACTCCTATTGCCATCAGAATCTGCTTACCAGTTCATCGATTCTAAGACGGGTGTGTTAACTAAAATATAATTTTTATATATATAAATGTATATAAGTAAGTCAATATGGTATAATCACCAGCGCATTAAGTGAGCTTGGCATTAGCAGCAATCAAATACAGCCTTGCGTAAGCTAGTTCTTTGCCTGCACTTTATTTACTTTAAATTTTATCCTCTTCTGTCGGCTTCCCATTGGCTCCCAGCGGAATTGACGGATTAAGCCGGGTGGTAATCAGGCTGGCAGGCCAATCAGTTTTAAATATGTAAATAAAGTGACGGAAATAAATGCAGAATTTTGCTTAAGTGCTTAAATGTGGCTGCCGCAATTCCCCTAAGTTGATATAGGTTTATTTAAATATATAAATATATACATATATATATTTGCACATTTAACTGCGCATTACAGAAGATATTTGTAAATATTCTTCTTGGCGAATTATTATTATCAAGAGGGCAAGCAAATAAGGGCAAGCGAAGGAGCCACATTGGTTTACTTTGCATAATGAAATGTGGGCAAAGTTCAAGCTGTTGTTGCTTGTTTCATGTGTCTGTTATTGTAAGCAAAAGCTTTTAAATTAGTCCAAGAATGTCGCATGTTTTGTCAAAGTAAAAACATTTAAGTAATTATATACATACATCTGTGACTGACTGTGCTCTTCTTGGTCTCAACTTAATTTGTATCCAATGTGAGTTCATCTCAGACTCAATTTTAAGGATCTACATAAATATCTCAAACATTTTTAGGTATAGAAGTGCTATGAGAACACGTCCCAATGACCCTAAAATTCACTCTTTGCCCCACTCACTGCCTCTTCCACGCCTTCATTCAGTCCCTGTCTCTTGCTTTCCACTCTTCCTTTATATTTTCGCTGATTTTCTTAAAATTTATTTGTGTACATATAAATACTTCTCCTGCTTTGCTTTTGCCTTTAGTGCCCTTGTCAGTGAAGCACGAATTTGCAGTAAATTTAACATGTGTCGATACGAAAGGAAACGAAAAGCGAAACTCTCAAAAATCTTTAAGTAAACTAAGCAGATGTTTACCGACCCACGAGCATTCAAAGACTCCTGGCAGCAGCAGAATTTGTTTTGAACCCGGTCTCATTAGCGTCAGCTTTGTTAAGCTCTGCCACTTGTGCCGCCCACAGTCGGCCACCTCAATTGCATCCGAAACCTCGAGCCACTGGCATCATCCAGTTGTTTGGCGAAAGTTCAAATTTTTCTTTGTGCTTTTGTGTAGATGATTTTAGTTTTCGTTTTGTTTCGCTACACGAAACTTTGGGGCAGCTCTGAATTGAAATGCGCATTTCCAGATTGGCAGAACCAAGTGCTTTGAAATTCAATATCGCTTATAAACAAACTGTTCCAAGTAGCACAAGTATATATGCCAAATGCTTATATAGATTCCAGAGAAATCTGCTTGAAAAATGAGCGCAAACAAGCAATAAAGGACGAGCCCAAAGACTTGATAAATTGCGTTATTTGAGTCTAAGCAAAGACACGCAAGGCCACGTGCATACGCACACATATATATATATATATATGTATATATACGATATGCATATAAACATATATATATATATATCTTCTGCTGTATATAAACAAAGGCAGACATTGCTCGAATCGTTATCTTAAGTGCTACAAGTGCTTGGCCAGCTGACTGAAAATGTTTTTGTTCTCGACTCGAATTGATTTAGGTTTCTGTTACCAGCTGCTTTAACGCTTCATTGGCCAGACAGACAGACAGACAGACAGACAGACAGACAGACAATGACCATTGAACGCATTGAATTATGCAAACAAACAAACAAACGCAGATAGAATCAAGAGTGCCCTTAGTGAGAGTGCTCTTGATAAGAGAGCAGCTGATATCCTGTATTCCTTGATAGAGTTAATTGAATATAAATGGTGCAGCGTGATAAGTCGGAAATATATATTCAATATCTAGACTCAAGATAGTCATACAGATGACAATTGTTAGTACTAAAATTTAAGTTAAAAATGATTTATATTAACATATTGATATCAGACTGAAATCTATCCAGATAAAGAGATTGGAATGTACATATATAGGTGTATCGGCACTAATTATATTGGAATATATATTATATGTATCAAATATAGCATATCAATTTATTACACCCAATTGTGTACTGCTTGTAGGGTATAGCAAACAAACCGAATCGACAATCGACCGTCGTTTCATCGCACATTTCATACGCCCCGTTGTACGCGAAAATTGTTTCGATTGACTTGGTGAGTTTGATTTTCAATAATTCATTAATGTTTGCAATGCGAATGAAACCGTGAGTTATTAGCCTTTAGCCAATAGAGAAATGCTCGTAAATTAAATAGCAGTGATATTGTGCACGACTTATAGAAGCACATGAATATATACATTTTCATTTGGCAAAGTTCAGTTTGAATCTTTGTTTAGTTGGTCGCGTTTCCAATTAGGCGCTTATTAGATATGCGAGCTGCACGGGTATATTTAGCTGCTGACTGGGTGAGTGAACATTGACGTCATTGCCGCACCGAGAGCGACAGGCAGACAGTTGCAACAAACGCAATTTGACACGCAATGCGATTGCCGAGTGATTTTCATATGATTTGGGGCCCCAACTACGCAACCAAAAATAGAAAATGACACAAGCTGTTGGAAATGTAAACGCCGTTGACACTTGGCAATGCTCCTGCAGTGAAACTTTCGCACTATTCAAATAGATTCCAGCACTCGGAAGCTTTCAGCAGCAGGCACAGCGCACCTAGTGCCTTCGAGTTTGGCATTTGGCAGGAAGTTGACTTGTCACATGGCTTCAACAACTCTGAATTTATGCAAAATTATGCAGCCAGGCGTTCTAATTGTTGCTGTCTGCCAGGCGCATAGCTTATAGCTCACAGCTCGCAATTGCAAAGTTGATTCGGTTTACGGCCCTGCGACATGCAAAGGCCAACGAGGGCGTCCAGCAGGCCAAAAGCCAATTTCAGTGACGTCGTTTATCGCATTTCCTTATAATCGATGGCAAATGCCAAACTTCTGGCATTTGCTGCACAAAAACGTAGCATTGCGTCTATTGGAGCTGCTGCTTTTTGTTGCCATTGGCTGCAGGGCGAAGTTATTGGGTTTTCTTGTGTTTGCCTACACAGCGTATACGTGATATTTGTGCATGGAAAACAAACTTGTGGTTCGGCTGGCGTGGCAGCTGTTCAAGTAGCTGAGTGCAAGAGAGAAAACTTTTGGCTTAAATAAATGTCTGGAAGTTTATAACAATACTTAAGTTTTCTATTAAAGTTGGGACGGTATTTCAATAAATTCTAAATAATTTGGCCCTTATACTCTCCTAAATGCTTCTAAACTTAAGCCCAATAACTCAGTTTATATTAATCCAAATACTTTTCTCATTTAGAGACAATTTATATTGTTTAATCTAATAGAGCCATAAATTTTAGCTAAGTGCGCAGCCATTTCGCAAATCGCTTCAACTTGGCTGCGCATGACAACGGTTTAAGCAAATCGTTCAAATTGCTGCGTTAGATAAAACAGAAACAAATGAGCTTCGAAATTGTATTTTCCATGCCAACAGACAGATATGCAATCAGCTCGAATACTATATACTCCACCGATATCAGGCCAGCCGTGCGCTTGCCAGTAGACGCTTGAATATTAATGTGCTGCTCGTTCTATAAAAGTGCAATGCCATCTGTTCTAGTACCACACACACACATACACACACGCGTGTGTAGCCATTTCCGTTTGCATCTGGAAAAGTTTTGCTTTAAATAATATAATCCAAGCAATTCGATTGCTGTCAACGTGTCGCATGCGCATTTTTGCGCAATAAAAAATTGTTGCACACTGGAGAGAGTCTTTGCCTGCTCGTATGTGTGTGTGTGCGTGGGACGTATAATATGATTTATATTTTAAACTTAGCATAAGGTCCTAAGTCAACTGCGAAATTGCCTTTGCCAACGATTGGTCGATAATGTTACCAAAACAACAACAGCTTTAGCAAAATTCTGAAATTTTTGCTGCATCATTTGGCAGTGAGTTTAAATATTTATATTCAGCTTGACATTTAGTGGCCTCGGGCCCTTAAATGGCAGAGCGACTGCAAGCTGGCAAGAACAGCAGCAGCCCTAATCCTTCACAGAGTAACGACGCAAGACAAAGAAACGGCGGAGGCAGTCTGACTGTCAGTTCCACTGCTCGGGGGCAGTGCTGACAATGCTGTCAGTGTCGGGGGTGCTGCCTTGGCATATCCTGGCAATAGGCACATACATTTTTTCAAAATTGACCCGCATAGCAAACGCTTTGACATCATCACTAGAATCAAACAAAGCCATGCCAAAACTGGGCACAGCAGGTGCATTCCCCAACGATATACGTACTCGGGCCAGCTCGCAAATGTAGCTAATGAGTCACAAATCTTTGCCAATCTGACTTCTTCATCGGCAGCACTTTGCTTGATTAGAAATGTAGTTCAAGTGGATTTTGCAATTACAAATGGCCTGACTCAGGTGTTATATAAGATATGAAGACCTTCACTAAAACTAAATAACAAATATCCCCCAGGGCGTCCATGGCAGCAAATGTTATGCAGTGTATGGAAAAGGGCTAAATTCCATTGATATTCACTTTTAGTTTCCCGCTGCGTTGTCTGTCAATGTGTCATCATAAAATTCTTATGGTCACATTCCCTATTGATATGCTGCAGGAAGGGCAAGATTATCGGGCGCTCGTCCCTTTGAGTTCGGATGCCATAAAAATGTTCATGCTGCCTGCGCATTAAGCAAAACTCTGGCAAACTTTACGACTTCGCCTTTGGCTTTGGCTTTCACTTTGCCTTTGGCTTTGGGTTTGGCTTTGGCCTTGAAGCTTGAGACTTTGCGTCCTGCTTTCGCTGAAGCAGACGGCAAATCGAGAACTAGGCGCCCATAGTTAAAAAACGCATAAATTCTTATGTAGGGCGCCAGTTAGTTATAAATAATCGGGAGAGCAAAAAAAATAAGTGCACAAATGACGGCCTTGACTGCGTTTATTTTTGGCAACGTTGGCCAAATTTCAGTTCACGTTTCACGTTGCTCGACAACCGGGCGGCGGAAGTGCCACTGACTACTTCAGTGACAGGCAGCTGGCCAAGAATTGACTTAGCGCACTGAGCTGGGCTGCTGCAACGAATCGACAATTACGGGACTCGAATGCCCTTCAGAGGCCGCTGCTCTCTAAGCCTGCAATTAGTTCGCAATTTGCGTCGTCACATTTTATTGCTGCCTCCTTCGAAGCCAGCTCGAGTGCAACCAATGGCCACTTAAATTTAATGGCCACCTTTTGCACCACTCGAACTGCTGTGACACAGTTAACGCCACCCACACACCCACACACACGCACACAATGACAGAGACAGGGGCATAGACACACCCACGCCAATGAAATTATTGTCTGTTGGCAGCAAATATCTATTCTCCGTGTATGTGTGCGTGTGGGTGTCCGTAAAACAAACTGCTTTTATCTAGTTATAGCTGTTGTTTGCTTTACTTCAACCATTGCCATGAAAACACTTTTCATATCAATGTCTGTCCGCTTGGCCCTGGGCAGACAAACTATTTATTTAGGCCAACTACATGGAATTTAGCATGTGAAATGCTATCAAATATCGCATTTGCTGCAAATTTCATAAACTTAATGGTAATGCGCTTAGCATATCTGCTTCAAGTGATTCTACAAACTTAAGCCTATTACAAATATTGCATTTCGAATATTTGCTTGTTACTCGAAGACATTTTGTCTAGCAAAATGCATTTACCATAATATATATGCATATATGTATTTGGAGAGTACTTGCAAGGTAGGACTTAAGTTCTTGATATTTTTATGCACAATCATATTTGAACATGCTGTTGCCTGTGTTATTTAGAATGTATAAAGGTTGCAAGCTCTGACATAAAGACCTTTTGAATGCTGATGAACGAGTAGGAGCAGATGTGCATATAAATATATATTTATTTATATATTTAGATATGCTGTGCTGCTCATCTGTCATGAGCAGACGATTCAGACTCTTGCTCTTAAGACAAGACATGCTTAGCTGTAGAAGAGGTATTCTCTAAGAGTTTTTTATAAATCTCCAATTTAATCTTTTCGGGCTATAATTATTAAAATGAAAAAAATCCTTTGAAAAATAATATTTTACTAAAAAAAATATGCAAAAAAAACTATAATATTTATTAGGAAAATGGAACATTTTTCACATTTAATCGTTTTTTTTTTGTCACTAATTTAATTAACGTTCAATTATATAATTTTATTTGCATTTTACTTTCATTTATATTCAAAAGAGCTTTAGATCCTTACGTACTTAGAAATCCTCTATAAAATTCTAAAATTAATTTGGCTTATTGTTGTAATCAGTTGAGAATTCTATGGGTTTGGCCTTTGCCATTTGCCAATTAGCTTAATTATTAATTAATTAATTGGCTTAATATGTAATTATGAACTACTTCCGATTTAATTTTCTTTTTATATTCATTATTTTTAATTCGAACTCGAATTTTAAATATTATAGCTTAGTTCCTTTAACATCTCAATAAACAACTTGAGGGCGCAAACAACACAGCGAGCGCAAGTCATACTTTTACGACAAACCCAATTTGTTGTATCATTTGCATAGTGCTAAACATAAACCCATTTGTAAGCTAAAGATTCCCCTAGGCTGACTTATGCACATAATTAACTGGAAATTGCATGAAATAAGTTTTAATTAACTTGGCAATTTGCAGGCAAGCCATTTTTTTGCTGCTTGAAAGACGGCTAAGAGGCTAAATAAATAACTTGGCAGCCTTGGAACTTGCTCTCGGTTGAACGTGCAGCCAGATGAGACAGCCTCTGCGTGGCGGTGCTAAGATTGAAAGTGCAAGAAAGTGCTGTCGAGGCGTATTAACAAAAGTTTCGCTGCTACGGCGCCCGAAAGTAGGCAATGAATTTTACGCTTTCAAAATATAAATGTGCATTGCGTCATTTGCAATGCGAACAGGCAGGGCGGCTGTAGCGAGAGTCGTGGACGTGACAAGGGGCGCCAGAAATAGTGACTTTGTCTGCCTCGGCCAATTCATGGTGACCCCTTTTGGGTGGAGCGGCGAAGGGGGCCAGAGCAGCAGGGGCATTTGGGGCTAGAGCAAGAAAAATTGTTGGGCCGCCGTTAATTGTCAAGGCAACAGCGTTGCCACGGCAACAACAACAACAACAGCAACAGCGGCAACAACAACAATAACAAATGCGCAATCAGCTCGCCTGTCACTTGCATAAGTGTGTATGTCTGTGAGTAGGTGTGTGTGTGTATCTGTTTGTGTGTGTAATAAAGTGCCCTTTTAATTACATGCATAAAATGCCGCAGTACTTGAAAAAAATAAGAGATGTAAAGTCTCCCGGCAATTGTTACACATGTTGTCCAAACTGGATCCAGCTGCAGCCCTCTAGGGCCTTAAAAACCAACCCATTATGTCTCTTCCAGAGCTGAACAAATAGATTGTGATTAATATAAAAGGATTTCAGTGACGTTCTTTCACTATCTTTTTGAAGGATTTTTTCTGTGAGCGTTTCACTGGTATAAAATATAAAATATTTTATTCCCAATTTTTACTTTTGACACACATTTTTCAATAATGAAGTCCCTCGAGCACACTTGATTCCCAGCGCTTATTAAATCGAGGCATTTGCTTATTGCATTCGAATATTTATACATTTTTATTCATTTTATTGCATATTTATTGTTGAATTTCTGTTGGCTGTTCAGCGATTTTAAACCGATTTAAAGTTTATATATAAGTCTCTTGGCTAACGAGCTATGGTTGATATCCCTACAGAATATATATATATATAGATTGTTTCTATACATGAGATACTAGCTTGCATTAATAAAGTCCACAACTCGCATACTACAACTGGCACTCCAATAGAAACTAATGTTGTTAGAATCGCCCTCTCAACCAAGGCCACATATAATGTATGTTAATGAATAAATACTTAAATTAATTAAATTTAATTGTAATTTTCATAACTGTTTTAATTGTGACGGACTCTGGCATGGCAGCTACGGGTTCGTTGGTGTGGAAAAGTTTTACCACCGTTTCCTTATTAGAAGAGAAAACAAGTTAAGCTGCACTCAACTTTTGCAACTGGAACCAGAGCAGGACAAAGTTGCCCAGAATTGTTTTAAGTATCCCAGGCAACTACAAACTTTTTGGAGCACAGTCAGGCGTACACCTAAGCACGCTTGCTCCTGATTGCATTCTGTGACATTGCAGCAGCTTTATAGCTGACTGGCGGGTGCCTGCTGGCGACCGTTGGCAAACTCGTCTAAAAGCGAAAATATTGACAATCGAGTTTCGAGTAACACCGAGGAACAAAATACAATCAACGGCGACTCAGGCACAGCTACCGTCCACAAGCATGTGTGTTAATTAATTTCCCGTCAAGATTCCAATTAGCCTGCGGGGCTGATGCTGAGGATGGCAAAGACAAAGCCGCACTCGGTCTATTCGCATATCAATTATGCACGCAACAGCTTCGCCTGACATTCTATTTGGTTTCCATTAAAAATGTATCAAACTGTTCGAGCAAAGAGCTCTCAGAGATATGTCCTCTCAAGGCACTTGCCATGCAATCCGCACTGAATGTCACGTACACAGCAGCCTAACGGGCCAGGACTACACTGATGGGCAGACTGGCTTTTTAGCTCCTTGTTGCAATCTGAAATAATTTATAACCTTATATAAATAATAAAAACTATTTTAAAAATCCCGCCCAACTGATGCCAGCTGCAGGCCACGGCATATAAAACGAAATAAATAACTAATTTAAGAAAATCTCATGCCAATTTGATAGATAAACAAGAGCATAAACCGACAGCAAACGAGTTGACGCAATTAATCTTCGTTTCAGCTTGAAATATTAAATAAAAATGAAGTCTTAACTGGCATTTGGTGCAGAGAAGCGAAAGATATTTGAAATTTAAACGTAACCGACTGAGAAATACCCTGAGCTGAACAAGGAATTGCCAACAGAATCATTCAAATTTTGTTCTCTTAATCTAGCGTTTGGTTTAGGTCGTTCTAATGCCATAAATTATATATATTTCGATGCCAAGGCAAATATATTTTTAATGAAAATTTCGATTGTTTAACATTGCTACAACAATTAAGTTAAATTTTATAATTTATGGCTGAAATGCCCTCTAGATAGTACTTGGTGTTTATTCTTTACTAGCAAATAAACTTCCAATTTAAATAAAACATAAATCAAACACGAAACATATATATTAAAACCTACGCAATTTGGTTTTTAAAGCACCGCAAATAGTTTCATATTGCATAATGAAAAACGCCAAGGAAACCGCATTTGCGGCATTCCAGCTGCTGACCACACAATAGAGGAATGCAAATGGCATGCGGAATGCAGAGATATGTATATAACTATGATATACGGTCGGAGCTGAACATACGGATCCACTGCACCTGCTGCATAAACGTGTGTGGCTAAGTAGCCGGTGAAAATGAATGCTTTCACCCTTCATTTTTTATGTGGGTCTGGCCAAAATTTGGATTGCAACAACGGCTGGTGGGGAGCCAGCTCCATTTGGCAGTAAGTCGGATTTCCGCTGGGCGTTGAGGTTGTGCGGCTGCCATGCAAAATGCAGCACACATTTTCTGGTCTCGGGTCAGACCGGGCCGGGTCGGTTCGAGTCAGGCCAGGCCTGAGGTCCATTTGGCATTCCGGGTGTGAGCCGCATAAAATTGAATTAGTTTCGGGTCATTGTGCTTGGAATTGCAAATGCAATTATGCCTCGTATTATTCATATCGTAGACAGCCCATAAAAGCCAAAGGATAATGCAATTTGCATGTAATGAAAGAGCATTTCTTATGAGACTCATGAATCATTTCGCCTTCATAAACGAGATTATAAGAAACTTGGACAGGCTAATCTGTCTCTTGCGCTCTCTGCTGCATCCCCTCGCTAATTGGCCATTAAATATTTGCCTTCAAATAATTTTCGAGCTTTTAGATATTTTTATGATATTATTTAAGTATATTCTTTAATTTCGTATTAAGATATAAATCGATAGAAAAGCTCTAAAAGTTTATCGAATTTTTTAAGTAAGATTAAACAATCTTTGAAAGTATGAATTATTACAAATTTCTCCAAGTTACATTTAACATTTTCATGCTTGAATTTAATTTCATTTGGAATTTAATTTCATGCTCGAATACAACACATTAATAGTCTTATTCTAGTTACAACCTAAACGAAATAATACAACACAAAATCGATTCATAATATATATTAAAATACATTAATCAGTATATAGCTTTTACTGTTACTATTACCCTATGCATTCCATAACAAATATACTTAATGTTGCTTTAAATGTTTCATTGTTGCACGCATTAATATTCATATTAGTGTAAATCGAGCTATTAGTAATTAGTTGTTCTATCTGTATATTTTGTACTTCGACTCTCTCTCTCTCTCTATTTCTCTTTATCTATCTCTCAACTTCTTCAAAACTCATGTTGTACATTTGTTTTCTCTACTTCTTTTTTTAGAGCTTCAAGCTAAGCCAAAAAATTTGTAAAACGTAGAGAGAAATCATCCGAAAAAAAGAAAACTAATACAAATAATAACAAAAACAAAAACAATATTGAAAAACAGCAAACTAACATAACTGTAAATTGGTATATACAAACGAGCCTGTTGCAGCAAACAGTAAACAAACAAACAACCAAACAAACAATCAAACAAACAACAACAACAAACGCCGCTAGTAGTTTCCTTTTGTGGCACAAGCAAAAATTCCATTTTGCATAGTAGACTTTTAGGCGCCGCACTCAATTTAGTAACTGCTACAACAGATACAAGAACAACAAAGACAACAGCAACACCTTCAGTAGCATCCATCAGATACATCCAAGCAAGCTAGCAAGCCACCACCACAGCCACAACCACCACCAAACCACCACGAACCACATGAGCTTGAACAAGATCAAAAAGCGCGACAGCTCCGATTTATGACTGATGCGTGCCAAGGGCGCTGGCAGCGCTGTCGGCGTCGGCGTCGGCGTTGGCGTCAGCGTTGGCAGCGGCAGTCGCTACAAGGTGACGGCCCGATGTGTGCCAGAAGTGAGCATCACATCGCCCACCAACGTCAGCCAGCTGCAGCCGCAGCAGCCGCCACAACATGATGCACCCAACAAACACATAACGCTGCTGCGCAGCCGCTCACAGCCGACGTCTAACAGCATTTTCTCGCCAGGCTTGGGCTTGGCAGCGGGTGGCGTCACTCTGGTCGAGGAGGAGGACTTCAGCTTGATAACAGCGGAGCCAGCCAGTGGCAGCGGCACCAACAAGAACGTGCTGCAGCGTCAGCTAGCGACGACCAGCCAGCTCGACGAGCAGCACCAGCAGGAGCAACATCAGCAGCAGCAGCAGCTGGAGCAGGAGCAGCAGCAATTGCAGCAACAACAGGCGCTGGGCGAGATTGAGGTGCCCAACGAGCTGACACCGCTGGTGGAGGAGCGCAGCGCCGCTGCCACAATCGCAGTGGCATCCACACAAAATCCGAGCACATCGACAGCGACCAACAGGTACAGCCACAACTCGAAGACGACGCGCTCCTGGCCAGTGATCTACCGCAATCCACATCACTGCGACTACGAGGCGCTCTACGTGCAGCAGCAGTCGCCCACGCCACCGGCGCAGCAGTCGTCGCAGTCATTTAAGCAGAACTGCTACTCGAATCAGTTCAAGCAGTCGATTGTCTACTCCAGCAGCAATGAGGAGCTGCCGGGTGGGCCAGAGCTAACGGACGTCACGCCCCGACAGACCACATGCTACTATTTTGCGCCCAGCCGGCACAATAGCATTTATGAGCATCCCTCGTCCGTCGTTGGCGGCTCCTTGCAGTTCGACGCGGCCAGCAACGCAGCGACCACAGCAGCAGCAGCTGCCGCCGTCGAGAGCCTGAGGCGGAGCAACAGCATCCTCCTCCGCCAGAACAGCTGCGCCAAGGTCATACAGCGCAGGGGTAGTGGCAGCGCCGGCGCCGCTGCTTTAGAAACATCCACATCGCTCAGCTCGCACATGGACGGCCTGGGAATGGGCAGTGGAAACGGAGCCAGCGCCTGCTGCTCCACCTGCTGCATGGGCCCTCCGCCTGTGCTGTTCCTCTTCGTCACGCTGCTAATGACCACCAGCGCCACGGCCATGCTCTGTGCCGCCATCATGACTGACCACTGGGAGCACGTGACGTGGGATCGCAGCAGTCTAGATCGCTACTCGAACCGGTCGGGCCTGCACCTGGAGTGGCTATTGGATGATCAAGTGGCCATGCTCAAGCCAGACAAGAGAGGCAAGTCCAGAATCCCCAAATCTTATCTAAGGATGATAATCCACATTAATAAATTATATTGTAATATTTTCTAAATTACTTTATAGCCGAGCATCGTTTTCGACGCGACTCCGTTTTTCTGGTGCCTATGCACGGCGGCATCTGGACGCTGTGCATCGATCTGCCGTTGGCACAGCTGCAAGAGCTGCGCCGCAATCCGAAATTTCCGCGAGGTGCGCCGCCGTGTGTCAACTACCTGGCCGGGTCGATGGAGAATGCGCGCGGCGAGGAGCAGCGCAACGATTGGCAGCACAGTGAGTCACAGGTCATCACACTGCAGCCCCATCTGAGTACGTATTGTGGCGCAATCCAGCTCCAGAACCAAACTTCCAACCAGCTCTTACCACTAGACTTGACACACTTTAGTTTAGAAACATTTTGAATTAACAAATTTAGTTTGTTGTGAGGCAATTTTCGATTTTTTTTATTAATTCATTCGTTTTGCTCTCGATCTTTTTGTATCTTTTAAATAGTATAAAAACATTATTTATGTACGCACTTAGCACTAGTTGTGATTGTAATCTTACAGACTTATAGAAAATGATTGTTGTGAAACATCAAAAACAAGTAGCATATTCTTAAATAGGACGAGGCTGGGGATAGGAGAAGCTTGGGTGTGTGTGTTTACGTATATGTGTGAGAGTTTTAAGTAGCTGATGTGTTGGTGTTTGTGTTTGTGTTGAGTGTGTTTGTAACTGGAATGTGCAGTCTTCGAGCGATTACTAAACGGCAGCACGCTTGGCAGGCGAGCAAAGAGCTTCGGCCTCCGAGCTGGGCTCCTCGGGCTTCTTGCGTTTGATCAGATGCGTGATGTCTGTGGGCTTGGCCGAACTGCTGCTAATGGCCGACGACGAAGCAGCCGACGGTGCAGCCGAAGACGAACTGGACGGAGCTCCATTTGCAGCGGCAGCGCCATCAGCAGCTGTGGCTGCTGTCGACGAGGAGGCAGCAGCATCTCCACCGGCGTTGCTCCTGCTGCTGCTCATTGGCTTGATGTAGCTGTCCAAAGCGGCGCGGACTTCAGCAATGGTCTGAAATTATTGGTTCAGTATTAGGTTTCCTTCAATTCATATTCTATAATAACCCACCTGCGCCTGTGTTTCTTCGATCTCCTGAATCTTGACCAGAATCTCCTGTCTAGTCTCCTCCAAGTCGAGCATGTTGCTCTTATCACGCTCGGTTGGATTCTCCTTTTTCTTGATTTCGGCTATTTCCTCCTCGATGAGCACGCTGGAATTGCGCAAAGCTCCTGCACCCTCCTTGTTCTGCTGCTGCATGAGATGAGTAAGGCCGATCTTGTAGTGCAGCTCGGCCAGAGCACGACGATTTCTATTCGGCAGCTCTGCGTGTATTTTCAGAGCTTTATCTGCAAGTCATATACAAGTTAATCCCACTTCAATCTAAATTTACCACGAATTCTTACCATAATCGTCACGAGCCGAATCCAGAATGCCATTCTCAAATTCAATGTTGGCCAGTTCCGTTTGCACGTCAGCCAGGTAAGGCAAACCGCTCAGGCCCTGTCGCGAGAATATCTTGGCCGCCGCCTCGAGTATCTCCCAAGCCAGCTGCAAGCTGCCGCTCACACCTTCGCCGTCCTCGTTTTCTTCCTCCGGCTGGTCCACATCCATAGACCCTGGTGCGCCGTTGCTGGTGCTTGGCGTCACTTCGCCATTGGAGGTGCTTGGACGCTCATCTTCGGCGTTGGATGCTGCAGAATTACTATTGCTGCTGCTTACTTCATCAACTCCAGTGGGTGGCTTGGAGCCGTGGGCCTCCTCTGACTTAGCCTGGTCGGCATCGCCTGTGGAATCGGCCTCGTCGGCAGTACCTTCCTTAATGCTTTCCAGTTTTTTGCCGTTTGAATCACCATTTGCCTTAGCCACCGCTGGCTTATCGCGGCTGCCCTCGCCCTCTTCGTCCTCATCGTCGTCCACATCCTCATCATCATCATCGTCGGCAGCCTCATCGGGTACATCGATAACTTTGTTCTCATCCAGCGCCATCGCAATCAAAGCCTTGGCATAACTGCAAACAAAGAAGGAATATATGTTAGATATTTCGATCTCGTTTCTATATTATTGAGGTACTCACAGTAGCAGTGGCTGTCCCAGCTCATCGGCCAGCTCGCCGTAGACTTCCTCGTATAGCTGGCACACCTGACTCAGCTCATCGGCCGCCTCGTCGTAGCTCTTCACAAGGAAATTACGTGATCCCTGACTGAATAGCTCCTTTCCCTTAAGGATTTTTTCCTCACGTATTTGCTCCGGATTTAGAGCAACTTCTGATGGCAGCTTATCGGGCGTGGTGTCCGCAGCGACGGGTTCAGTAGCTGTTTTCTCTGGCTCTGCGTCGGCACCGCCCGTTGTAACAATTGCTTCAGCTTCAGCGGACATTTCAGCGTTCCTTGTGAATTTAACTGCAATGAAAAATATATGAGAATAATCATTAAATTGTATAAATTTGATCATTAAAATAATCATCCGTTAATTATATTATATTTTTTGGTTGTTTAACTAGGTTTCGGTTTGTTTAATGCTTTTAATTCCATTAGCTTACACACACGATAGATTTGCGCTTAATCTTATTTGATTCCACACGTAAATCCCTTTTCCCACAACTGAAATCCAACTACTTTTGTAGAGATTGTGCCCTAGACGTCACTTTAGATGTATGTAGCGAGAGCGGAGAGAACCGCAGATTTAAAACAACACATTTTATTCCTACTCTTCGCCATTCGTATCACAGCCAAACAGCTCTAGCTTACTGTCCAGCCGCAACTGTTACAGCACATACATATGTACATATCTGTCTCACTGATTCACACTGATTCACCCGCAATGGCTTTAAATGGCTTCGCTTCACCTCGTGCTGCCTGCACCTTTCACAAGTCATTAACACAAATCCCCAATGGAGAAGGGTTCGAAAATTGTCGCAAATCCTTTTGAGTACATTAAGCTGAAAACAAGAGAACTATCAGAGAGTGTACCAGCCTAGTAGACACCCTGTATATACATAGCACATTAGCTTTTGAGTATCCAGGGCAGATATCTATATAATATCCATCTCTCCTAATATAACGTAGTCAAAATATATATCTTTAGTTACACAAAACTCTAAAGCAATAATCAAATTGCAAATCATTTAACGAAGTTCTGTGCATTTAAGGCAACTTATAATACCCCTTCTAGGCCACATACATTGGGTATAAGAACAGAAAGAGCAACAACTACTAGAAATGGGTACAATAAACGTCCGTGAATCCACCCAGGCAATGACATCGAATGCATGCATATAGTAATTACCAGCAGTTGCTAAGTTTAATGCCGAACCATTGTCGATATCGAACCGCACACGTGTGTCCACCAGCCCCTGCCAGATCCGTGTTCTGTTCGTCTCCTACGTGCAGTGAGCAAAAAATAGGTCATCGCGTGGTTTGGGTGGGTGAGCGCCCACCCCGCCTCCGGCAGGCATTGTAAATCGCAATTGCCACTTTGGTTTTTGGACGAGTTAGTTCTAAACCCTGCCGCGGTGGGCTTTTAATTGGCCCAGTTAGTGTAGCGCATGGAGTAATTGGTTTTACTAGTGTTTTGATTGCGCGTATTATGTGCTAGTTGAAATTAATGGCACGTGCCAGATGGATTTAAGGCTCTTGGGCGGCATTGAAAAGCGAACAAATGGGGCGATGTGAACAAAGAGATAGAAATAGAATGAGTAAACATCGAATCAAATCGCGCTATGTTAGCAGATTGAAGCTTAAATGGGAATCAATACAATATATATTACAGATGTAGTAATCTTTAGTCATTTAGGAATCCTTTATCACCTTAGCATATCTAATACTAATAATGATATCTAACATTGTCCTCATCTTCTATCCATAACACAATCTGCTTTCGCTTGTGCTTAACAATGCATTTTTTATATTTCGTCAACCTTTTTATAAATGATGTCAACAAAACGTTTATCAAATTTAATTCTACAAAATAAAAGCCTCAACTAATTAAATTTCGTTTTGAATAAACAACAGGAATGCAAAACCTGTCCATATCCTGCTCACTGGTCTGCCTCATCATCTTGGGCAGCGCCGCGCTGGTGGGCGCCTTTGGCGTGTGCCAGCGCCAAATAAGCGCCATCCTTATTACGGGCGTTATGTATCTGCTGGCGGGTGAGCTCGACCGGAAATCCGACACCGGAATCGTATCCATTTGATCTCAACTAATTTCCTTTCTTTTCGCAGCTCTATTTGCTCTTTTCACGCTGATGATAATTCACTTTAAGCGGCAGCAGGGGCGCCCCATGCTGGACAGCGACTATGACGGCACCGTCGATGGCATTGTGGCCCGGCCGGGAGGTGTGGCCATTATGGCCAAGCCGTTGTTGGGCGCACGTGTATTTCTGACTTCGTGGAGTCTGGATCTGGGCTGGGGCGGCGTAGTGCTGTGCGCCATCACGTCCGTGCTGTGGATTCTGCTCTCGAAGATCATGCGCTACAACCCTTTCTCGGCGCTCATGATTTAGCTAAACGCCCTGCCGCTCGGCGGCTATGGCAGCTACGATAGCTACGATAGCTATAACGGCTATTACGGCAGCTACGGCAGCACCAACAGTAGCAGCAGTGGCGCTAGCGCCAGTTTCCTGCTGGCGGGCGCCTCAACGTCGACGCGGCAAGCGGAGCATCGGGGCAAGGGCAAATACATCCTCTGAACTGTCCCAGCTCCCACAGTCTATCACAAACCCTGATCTTGACTCTCCTGCTTCCACACTGCATGTCTAACGGTTCATCATTTCGATTAGTTTTGAATGCGCGCCCCTTACTCAGTTGACAGTGTTGGAAAATGTACCAAACAGCGATAACCGCCTCAAAATCAATTGCCTTGTTCTTATATTATATACGTATACTTATATGAAACGAAACACAAACTTTATCCTAACTTATATTGTAAATCAAATTTACGATTATCTACCTATCTCCCTGTCTATACGGAACACTTGCAATTTTTGTATACATTATATTTAAATACTTAGCTAATCTACACCTAACGCACACTCTCACACACATACACACAGAATTTACAGGCCACAACTACATTCGTTACATAGAATTGAGATGGTTCGGGATTTATTTACAAATCCCCTCACTGGGCTTTTGCTTCTGAAACGCTTGTCTAGTAACAGTTTCGCTTGCTTAGCAAATTTCTAGCATACCAAAAAAACCAACTTTAATGGGCCTATTCAAAATTCTCGGCTATAACAGTTTGTGTCTCTTCGAACAGCACGAGCTAATAGATCAAACTAATACAACTATCAAACGTATACAAATACTATTCATAGAGTGCTTTAAGCTATGGTTTACAAAACTTATTCTATTTGTATAGGTGCATCCCAACAAGTGTATTTTTATGCAAATGCTTTGCCTTAAACAACTTAAAAGACAAAACCTAATTATATTAATTAAAATTATTTAAAACAACAACTAAACTGTTCGATTTCTTTCGGGACTGTGGCAATTGTAGGCGCAATTGCGATCGATCTATTTATAAAGCGGGCGACACATCTGCCGAATGTTTATTAAAATTAAAATGTTAAACAAAATATCAGGCAAGAAGCGAAACAAGACGCAGGTTCATTAGCATTGAGCGCGACAGTTGCTGCTGCGGCTGCGGCTGCCTGAGCAAATATGTAAATGAACTCGCAAAATAAATTATATATGAAAAAAGTAAATAAATAAAAATAAAAAAACGAGCGCGCCAAATTCAATAAATGTGCAAATTGCAACGAGGATCTGCGCTGCATTTGGGCCAGGGGAGCGCGCCAAGAGGCCGAGTTGTTTTATTAGCACGCACTGCAAACAATTAAATACATACATATGCGAGCATGCATGTACATATGTACGTGTGCATGTATTTATGTACACATGTACACGGCAAAGAGATCGAGATTACAAAACAACGCAAAAAAGTTCATTCACCTGTGTGAGTGCGTGCGTGTCTGTGTGTGTGTGTATGTGTGTGTGTGTGTGTGCGCGCATCGCAACGCGCTAATGTTTGCGCGCGTGTGTGTGCGAGCCCGCCATTCGCCGCCTGCCACTGTCACACGCTGAAAGACACACACCGGTAACGCTAACGGACTTTTATTCCAACACAAAAAAAACTACAACAACAATCCGCAAAGTCGCAACAACAACAAATGGAATTGTAACAATTCATAGCGCTTTTGCACATTAGATTCGCAAATTCGCATGCTCGACTGTAGATGTGTGCGTGCCGCTATGTGTGTCATTTTCAGGCGCCTGCATAAATGATATTACACCTTACTGTCACTTACCTGTGTGTGTAGAATCTTTAACAAAAAACAATTAACAAAATTTGCGCACTTTGATCACTTAAATTACGCTTATTCGCAAAAATTATATGAGTAAGCGCCGCGAAATGCTAAAGCAGACAGAGAAATTGTCGCTGATCTATCGATAACCAGGCAACATCTATGGTCACTCTGTTACGGCAAGCAAGACGCCAACAAAGTTATCGATAACAGACAAGAGCATTCAAAATTATAGTATTAATAAATGATAAAAATATTTCCCTTTAAATTATTTGGTACAAGCTAATGGATTATTACAATTTAGATGTAAATTAAAATTTGGCGCCGTCTATCGATATGTAAAGGCCTGCCAGCGCGTTCAACTATCGTTCAACCAGTGTGTGCACACTGAATAACATATAGCAAGTTAGCAGTCCATGCCATTTGTTTTGGCGATTACAAGCAATCGACTTGCCTTGCTGCTTCATTGAGAGTGCAGTTACATTTCAGAAGCCATCGAGAGGGGATGCGCACGGTGTTATTCAAAATTTATTTAAAAGCGTTAGTGTTAATTGGCATTTGAATAAACAAACAGGCTATACTATACATAAACTGCTCCAAATTCCAAAAGTGCAAATTAGAGGGAAACACAACGACACATTTAATAATCCACCCCCCGTTTGTCAAATATCTCTACACACCACTAACGCCCCCTGCCCCTGGCCGTGCGTGTGTGTGGCGCCAACGTACATATGTAAAAGCATTCGACGTTGCGTCCGATAAGAACAGCAACAACTACAACTGCGGCCACAACAACAACAACAATTACTGTAAGTATATGTTTATGCTGTTGCTTTTGTGATGTTGTCCTTAGTGCGTACGTTTCCTATTTCTATTGATTTTCGAACGCCGTCGGTTAACCCTCAACTTTGGCCCTTTGTTTTTGTCGTGTTTTGTTTTGTTTCGTCTTGCTCCACTTTGCGTCTTGTGCGTTTGCATCTGTGTCTGTGTGTGTGTGAGTTTGTGTGTGTTTTTTGTTGTTGCTTTTGTCATTCAACTTGGCCGATGTCTTCATTGTTATTACTGTAGTTTTTGTTTTCCTTTTGTCTGTCTCTCATGTGCTTTCATTCTCTGCTTCTCTGAATCACCTGCTGTTCGCTTCACGGGCAGCTGCAAAATCTCAGCTGCTGCCGCGACAACAACAACAACAACAAGAGGAGCAGCAGCAAAGACAAAGCTTTCGTTGTTGTTGTTGCAATAACCGGTTTGCGATTTCATTACGAGAGAAGCGCGTTAACTTTTGTTATTGTCCAATTGCACATGCTGTCAAATTGCGTCTAACCAATTGGAGCTCCAGTGCCAAATTGTTTTTAATTGCAGCTAATTTTCGCCCATAGCTGTGGGATTTCTCAGTTTCCCCCACTTTCCTGTCTCGCTTTACAGGAAATATTTCTAACCATTTTCCAGTCAAAAAATAAAAATACCAAACGTTTTTCGTTCAGGCCGAAGCTTTCCTCTTTTTCCTTACCTTTTGTTCCAAAAGTTGTGCGGGCCAAATAGATGGCTTTTTTCTGCAGCTAAGCGAAACTTTTGGCAAATGCGAAGTGCAGCAGGCAATTCGTTTTTGCAACCACCGGAACACATGAGAGTCCGCATCATAGGCAGGCGACAGGCAGCGGGCAGCCAGCACACGAATAAGGACATGGCGCCTGCACACTCCAAGGATTTGTACACGCTCGTCATGCGACGAATCGAATTATGGGTGGGAGGCATACCATGTGCAGACTCTACTCCCAGAGCCCAGAACTGTCCCCGATTCCTGGGCGCCCGGTTGTGTAAACTGCGGCAACTGTCAAGCGGAAAATAACAGGAAATGAATTGTAAATTAAGTGTCCTCAGTGCTGCCCACAACATGGTTAGGCGTTCTGTGGCCCAGAAGCCAGCTAGACGGGGGTTACACCAAGGGAAGCGCGTTTACTAAAAAAATATTGTACAGTAGCGTCTACGGACGTATTGAATGATTCACGTAGTCCGTTGGAAATAGAATGTAGAGAAATGTAGATAATTGAAGGAGGTAATTATACAAAATTGAATAAAAGTAGGGTAGAGATATGACAGAATTTTGGGGTGAAATTAAATGAAAATTCGGATTATAGGTATTAATATATGTATATAATCAGTATACAAAAATATGAACCTAATGAAGAAAGGATAATGAAAATTGAAATCGGAGCAATTATGAAATTTGCCTTTTAACTTTTCTCATTAAAAATAGACGAAAATTGATTTAAAAAAAAAAATATTTTATTTATTACAAAAAATATATATAAACTCAAATCAAGTCTTAAAGCTATTTTAAGACATTTAACTAACGGCTTAACGTTTTTTTGAGGACCCATGAATCACACCCTTTCTAAATGATTCAGATAATATAATTAAATGAAATCGTTGAATCAACAATTTATGAAGTTTAACTGAAGCTTTTAATGTGACTAAGTAGGACTTAAAAGCCTTCTCCCTTAGAGAAAACATCTTAACAATTAGTAGTTAAGAAACCATATGTTGTTCTTGAATCGGATCAATCATTACTTTCATCTGCAAAGATGTTTTGCGCAACTCTTTGTAGCTGCTATAGCTACACTTGCCAGTTATCTTTGGCTTTAATCAGCGAAGTGCCAAGTTCTGGCTTCAACTTGACGTGAAAGTATTCGACAGCAGCTAAAGTATTTGCAACGCATTTCGAGTGGCGCCACGAATATTGCTGGAATTAAATCACTTTCGCCCGCTCTCGGCCAAGAATGTTGCTGGCTCTTTTTTTCTCAGCAAGACTCTGAGCCAACTACCCTGCTCCACGCTTATTTGTTGAAGTTGGGTTTCATCTGGGTGGGTTCGCCGTCAGCTGCCACTGCCACTGCCACGACTATGACCCAGACGGGGGATGCCGCATAAAGCTGTGCCCCGTCTGTCTGACTCCATCCACAGCTGGCGCACTCCCATGCCAACAGCTGTCGCTCCCTGTGCTCCTTTGTTGTCTCGATGGCATTTTATGATACACATAGTTTGGACTGCTTCTGGTTGGTTTGCGTTTATTTGCTCTTTACTTGGGAGTTCATTCGAAATGCATTTTAACTTGTTTCATATATATATATATAGAGTTCCCATTTCTCATAATTTAACGACGCCAGTTGCGATATTAAATTTCTCTGTTTGCTTCATTTTATTACCACTGAGTGGGAATTGAGTGCGCAAAGAGAGTCGTATATGTGGGCTTATAAATATATATATACATATCTATATGTGTATATATAATTGTCTTTTTACCAGTAATTCCTTTGGGTAGTTCCTTGTAGACACATTAAGCTGAATTAAAGTTGTATGACTTCATATATGTATTTCAAATAGATACAGCTACACGCATGTGTGTTCATGATGTATCCATTTATTTATTTGTTTAATTTCTTATATTGTTTAATACTATTTCAATTAGAGACTTGTTTGCATAATGAAAGGAAAAGAGATTATAATGATGATGAACCTATTTCGTTCAACGAATTTTACTTATAGCATGTTCTATACAGCTCAGCATGGATTCTCACACAATTCGGCGTACCCCCATATATTATTTTAATTACACTCCGTCAAATTTTCAGCTAGCTTGAAAGCGGAATCACAATTAATTTCGCGCAGCTGCGCATATGGTTTGCGATCTTTGCCAACCAATTTAGGAAAGAACAGAAACAAATAGCATTAAAAGACGAAGAGGAAATACTCTTGTTGATAAAAAATAAATTTTATATGAAAATATCATTGATTATAGGGGAACATAATTATGGAATAAATAGAAAAGCTTGTAAAAAATAATTACCCTAAAATTATTGAGCATTATTATATAAAATCAATTACTACATTGGAAGCTTTTTAATATATTCTACCAATTTCAACTATTTTAAATATATTTAAATATACTAAAACATTCAGTTTATCATGAGGTCAATGGTCAATGCTAATATCTCAACTTAATTGCAATAGCTCTCTCTCTCTCTCTTTCTCTTATACCCTGCAAGAAAAAACAGAGAGAGAGAGATATAATTTTTATTAGGCGTCTTCCATCGATTAGGCAAGAGCAACGCACGACTCGAAAGCCGCACAAAGCGCGCCTCGACCAAAATAAACTTTTTTTTTGCCAATTTTAAGTTGAATGAACAGCAACAAGGAAAGCAGCCGCTGCACAGAGCTCAGAAAAACAGTTCATTGAATTTGTTCATTAACTGCGTGTGTGTGTGTGGGAGGGGGAGAGAGGAGAGTAGTTAATCGAGGTTTGTCCAGCTGACCGATTCGTCGATATGCCGATTCTTTGTCTAAGCACGCGCCGTTTCTAATGATTAGTCAGCCCACTGACGCGATGACTAAGGCCGCCAATGAAGCTCAAATTAGAGCTAGACAGCGGGCGGGGAAAGGTGGGGAGGTAAGAGGAGAAGGTCAGTTAACCCATTGCCAGTGCAGAGCACAGAGCACAGCACCTGGCACTGAAATGTCCGAGCTGCCGGCAGTGGGCAGCCATTTGACACCAACGCCAGGCAGACAGCGGCCACAGCGGAGGTTTCTCAATTGCATTTGCTTTGGCTTTGTTTGTCGCGGTTCTTTGGCCGGGCCTTGACTTCTTTCCATTTGATACGCTGCTGCCGCCGCCATTAAGTTTTAATTTAATATTTTATCCGGCACCCACTCGGGCGACTTCTTGGCGCGCCAAGGCGGCCACTTATTGGACTTATTAGTATGCCCGGCAAGCCTCTGGCCGAACCCATGCCTAATTTATTCACCCGAAGATTGTCATTCCTATATTACAACTAAGTCCTACACGGCTCACATTTCCTGCTGTCGCTGCTGCTGCTCGCCTGTCAGGTTTGCATTTAACTACAGGCGGGCAGACAAGCTAAATGGGTTAAAAATGTCCAAAGTTCGTTTGTGTTTGCAGAAAATGAAAAAGAATAGGCTGTTTTTATACTCGCTCAGGTAACTTTTGTGTTGTGTCTGAAAATTGGATTTGTTTACTTGCGCCTCAGAGAAAATTGCTTAAGATTTCTAAATAAATCATTCAAATGTGCAAATAATTTACTTACTATACAATTTAAATTATTAAATAATATTTAAATATTTTTTTATAAAATGTTTTGACTTATATTTTTATTAGTATAAAATAATTTAAATACACAATTAAATGAGTTTACAAAATCTGAAAAAATTATTATAATTTCAATTTAAATAATTTTCATTTTAAATATTACGAAAAAATATTCTTATATTTTACACAATATTAAAAAAATATAAATATAAAATATAAACAAATTATAATATTTTTTGTTATATAACAAATATATTTAAAATAAATAAACTCAGTTAAAATCTAAGAAATAAGTAAGAAAACATCACACAAAAACTGAAATTTGAATATGATTTTGCATTACCTGTTTTTTTGCATCATATATATATATATATATATATATATATATATATATATATATATATTTTTTTTTTTTAATTTTTGTTTATTTGACGAAACAAAAGTTGTTATGAGTCAGGCGCCGTTTGGGTATAACGAATTCTCAGAAAGGTTGATCCGTCAAAGCAGGAACTCTTCAAAATGAACTTTATATGTGAGAGAATAAACGTTAACGGCAATGAGTTGGCTTAAACGTGTTGTTTTTATTTCCATAAAAATCATAAATAAATTATGCCTCTCTAGGTAGGGGCAATAAGTCCCCCACGCCTCATTGATTTTCGTGCCCTTTTATCGATTGATTTGAGATATTTTTGAGCTAATGTTAGCCCCATTAAACCCGACACCACAAACAACATTTTGACTTCACCCAATGGCTGCCTGCCCCATATCTGATTTTCTTTCCCTTTTCTCTCAAGTATTTACTAAACTTAGCAAGTACGTTCAAGTTTTTTGGGGCCCGCTCAAGAAACGGGGCCAAGAGGCGCGACCCCAAAAGCACATAACAGAAACATGCAAGCGGAAATGAGCGATAAGAGAAAGCCCAACACACACACACTCGCACACAACCCTGAACAATCTCCAAGGGTTGGTGCACCCTTAAACAACAAAAAATATGTGCGTCATTATTGCATGCGCTAGAACAAAAGCATCGACGTCTTGGCGGCGTCACATTGCATGCGAAAGTGCACTTTTGACACAGAAAGATGCATGGAAAGGGCCCATCACAGCGCCCCAACGACCCCCGCTCCCCCCCAGAGAACAGCCCTGAACAAAGATAGGGTGTGCATTATGCAACGAGGAAATATTTAGCAGAGCGAATATGACATTTGCTTTATGGATTTATGTCGCACTTTCAGTTTTCAGACGATTGCAATTGCAATGTTGTGGCAAGTGTTGAAATAATGGATGCATGTTGCACATGGTGTTGGGGGCGTGTGTGTGGAGGCTTTTCCATTAATGCAAATTGTTTTCTGTGTGCAGCTGTAACAGGAAATGCACGCACCACGCTACAAACACTCAAAAGCCAATTAGCTGGCAATTTAAGCAACGCCCGAGACTGGCACCAAAAACACAGAAGGAATGGGGAGTAGGAGCTGGAGCTGCTCCCCTGCAGACATGCCAGCGAGGTGAAGGAACTCTATTGTATGTTTTTGCCTCTCCTTCCCTGTCTCTGCCTCTCCCTCTCTCTCTCTGACTGTGTGTGATTTTCATCGCATGCAATTTTAATTAGTCTCATTTTAATGGAACCTTAAGCGCTTTTCGGCCCCAGCCGGACTGCACAAATAGAGCCCCTTCGAGTGGCTGACCGCAGGGTTGATTAGGCCTTGTTGCTAAATTATGGAGAGTTGTCAACAGATTAAATATCCTTAGCTGCTCAAAACATAGCCTGAAGCATTTTAATAATAGGCAAAGGCAGGAATTTAGCTGCATGAAGGATAAAGCCTTGGACATGCTCATGTTTATATATTGCTGCCATATTGTAGGGAAGGTCACATTGATGGGGATTGTCAGATATGTAAAGCGAGAGAGCTGCATTTGTAGCTTCTCTTCAAATGATATTCTTATAGCTATAGTGATGGGAGACTGTAATAAAATATTAATCCTTAAATTAGTCGGAACAGAAAAAGAATTTTTTGCTAAAGTATAAAGTTGTATAAAGAACAATGAAACTTATCATATATTATATTTCATTTACAAGTTCCATCTTTACTTACTATATTATAATGTTAAGTTGCATAGGCGTTGCTATATATGCATATTGTAGCTTATTTATTGCAATTGAGTCTTCCATATCTAAGTAGAGTACAACAAAAGAGAACCGATTATTTATTCATATCACATATGAATATATCTGAAAACCAGAAATGTTAATGAGCATATATGAATATATATATAAATCAGATTCAGCTCAGCTTGAGCCACTGCAGTTGTTATTTCCTAATTTAAAATTATATTATATAAACCACAAAAACCTTTGTACATATATATCATATTGTCTATTTGAAATAGAAAAGATTAACTCAAAAGTTTCTATATTAAAATTTCATTTTCTTGGTATCTATTTATCTATTTATAAAGTTACATCATTTGCTCTAAAAATATGTATGCCCTGCCCTCCACAGAGCTTAATCTGACGGGAATTCTAAGAAGAAATGCTAAAATAATACGGATGATATTCGAATATATTTAGAGTTTAAGCATATATAGGTAATATGATATTTGATATAAATATGAGCACATATAAGGTCTGTAATAAACACCAATATATAAGCTAAGCTAAAGTAATATGTGAAATATCTAGTATATATGGTAATTCTCGCAGCATTGTTGGCCTTCGTCTTTCGTTTGGCAGTTGACATAGCTCAAGAGCTAACAAAAAGTCATAAGAAAAAGAAGAAAATTTCACTTTCTTGTGCATGTATTTACGACTTTTGTCTAGCAGCAGACACTTTGGTCAACAATTCGCTTTGAGCCGCAGTTGAGCTATGGCAAGGCCCCCGAATGAATGCAGCTTCTACCTTGAGACATCATAATCTTTCAGCCAGCTGTCGTCGCATTTGTCAGCTTGGTGAAATGCTGCAGCTATTAACTGTCGTACGTCTACGTGGCACACCTGTCAGCCAGCACCCGCCCAACCCCCCGCCACCCCTGCCCCCTCTGTCCACATGTGCTGGCATCTCTGTGCGCTTGTTTGTTTACTCTTCTTCGCTGCGCTGCACTGCACTAAATCAACAGCTTTTGAATATGCAACAGCAAGAGCAACACACATAAAAGAAGCTGCTGGCTGCCACAAGGCTGTCGTGCCTTTGGAAATGATATATGAGCAGTTGCCGCTGGTAGTGGCAAGTGGTGCGACTAGTTGCAGCTCGCAGAGAGAACTTTGCGCCTTCTATTTGCCCACGTCTAATTAGTTTCAACTGTAAACAATTAGAAAAATCTCTGCTCTCTCTATCAATTATTTATCTACTTAAGCGGAAATGTGTTAAATACAACAGAAGGGGGAAGAAAACAAGCAAGTCAAATAAATCTTTCATTCGTTTTCGCGAATCGAACAAGCAAAAACAAATCAAAGACGCAACATATGGAAGATCACAGCCCACCCAAATCGGTTCTGAATGATCTTCGCTTTGTGCCATATGCTGCTATAAACACAAATAACCATATGAATATTTATAGCTCGTGGTTGAAGCTAAAGCGTTCTGTAAACTAATTCTCCCACTCTCGATGGATCGCCTGTGCCAGAACTTTCATTTAGTCTATACCGCATTAAATAATAATATTTATTTACATTTATTTCAACACTCTTCCAACTTCCCACCTTCCTCCCCCGTCGGCTCTTGCACAATTTTCCCCATTTTCACGCCTGATTAGCTGCGAGTGTTGAAAATGTTGATGGCTTGAATATGCCCCGAAAGTGTCGATTGATAATGTGGCGCACGCCTCGCATATATGTTACTTCTCTTCGAGCGGGGCCAGAGTGGGTGACCGAGTTACGACTGGGGCGTGTCAACAAAGGCTGCTCGATCACTTTTACACTTTTTGTGAGGAGGGTTCGATAAATTAGTCTTCAAATGTGTAGCAAATGAAAGCGAGGCATGTCTAATGCTACAGTTGTATATAGTATATATATTAAAAGATGAAATATAAACAAATATTTTTGATGAAAATTAATAATTAACAATGATAATGTATGTATTATGTGTAGATCTATTTCGCTCTCTATTTAACTCTGTGAAAGACCTGAACTTGTGCATGGAAAATTTACTATTTTCATAATTAAATTAACTAGATATGAACTTTAATATAATGAAAACTTTTCCAGAGCTCTACTCTCTGTGTAGACAATTAGTCTTTGTTCGTACCGAACATCAAGGCAGCTAACTAGCTGTTGGAAACCCCAACACTGTGCGTGAGCGTATAGAGCCATCAGCCGTCCTTCTTTTGCTTTTACATTTTAATTAAAAATTTCCATTAAAATTCAACTATAACAAAGCGATGCATTCACTTGAAGTTATCAGAGTTCAACCAAACTTTATTATAGGGGAATATGGAAAACATAACTCACGTATAGCCCTAAACAAGTAGCTGTTTGACTTTGCGATAGTAAAAAAATAAACAAACACAAAAGTGAATCATTTACGAGTTTTTTGAGCTTTTTTGAATATATTTATAAATCAACTATAATTTATAAATTATATACAATATATATAAATAATAACTAGAATTTATTCAAGCTTCATCGACTTTTCTCAAGATCGTGCATTAGACATTTCAAGCTGTCTTTAACTAAATCAAATTTAACTTTGCTGTAGATAGATTCAATTATATATGGCTTGCAAATTCTTTGTTATTTCAACAATATTTGCTCCGCCATTGATCTTCAGCTCACGATCGGACTCAGGCAAACAAACGCACGCGAGCCAAGGTTCCGTCGCCACCTTGCTCGAGCGAAGGCAATTGACTTGAACTTTAGCGACAGATCACGCATCAATCATAGCAAAATATCAGCGGGAAGTGTAATTTAATTAAATTCCCAGGGCTGTGCAACCACAAAATGCAATCACAATCCTAAGGCGGTGCAGTGGTTAAGTCTAGGGCCACGCCTACATACCAAGTGCTTTTTTCGATAAAAATCAAATCAACCTAGATTCATTTAGTGTGTGAGTCTGTGTGTGTGTCCCCTTTTTTGAGTGGGTTCTGGCGATGCAGTGAAGCGCATCCAAGCGCATTGGCAAACGGAATCAATCTGGCTGATTGAAATGTTGCACTCCAGTGCCGCAAACAATTCAATTTGCCAGCAACAAGAGTCTGCGATTAAATGTGCAGTCAAAGAGATTACGGCCACAAGCGCTGACCGCACCCACCTCAGCACACGCTGAATACCCACAGCATCCGCCCAAATGACAGAGCAAATTGCAATTCATATATTCATTGGCTCTGCTCCATTTTGGTGAGAGCGACACCAGGTGGCATGCCACGTACCTTCAGCTCCCACGTTTCCTATGTCAAGCAGAATCAGAGTCATCATCATCATCCGCATCATCATCTTCCTCACTTGACACACAAAAGCCGCTTGAGCTCGTGCTCAATGTGAGCTCTTTAAATACATTCATGTCGCTGACGATCATTGTGAGTTCTCCACATTTATTCACTTGCTTGCCTTATATCTGATATTTGACCCATTGTCCAGGCCGTGCCACGTGCCTAATGGCCTACGAGTATGTCGTAACCACAATGACTCCGCTGTAAGTGCAACACCTCAATGGGCACATTTGCTTGCTTAATGAAGTGGAACAGATCGGCAAAGGTAGTTTCATGTCACACACCTGGTTCGAGTTCATGCGCTTACATTGCTTTTATAACTCTTTTTGTTTGCTCTACTTTTAAATTGTTTGTTTACCCTACACTTTTGAGAATCTCTGAGAGAGGCGCACCCTGGCTTTTTACGCTGGGAACTGGCTAATAAATGAATAATTCATTTGTCATTTTAAGTGATCACTGAAGTGTCATAAATTAAAGCGACAGATCGTTAAAGCACACAACAACAACAACAACAAACAATTGTGTCCATCATCAAAAGCTTTCAGCAATTATTGTCGTTGCGGCCTTTTCATTGTGCTTACTATTATTTAGTTGTTCAGTTACATAAGTCGGCATGTGCGCAAAGTCAACTAGACAGTCTGTTTCTATTATTACTTGCTCAAGATTAGCGGTAATTCCAGTACTTAAATTTATACATCTTTTATACCCCGTATCCAAATTAATAAAATCATTAAGGCATATGCATACTAGTTGGGGAACCAAGTGAATCTCATCATTCTTTCTGTAAACGCTAGGTACGAAGAAAGCTGGGTATTTCCTAGTCGGGCACTTTCTACCCGAGCATTGTTATTGCTGTCAAAAGCTACAGTTATGCTTAACTAGTCAGCAGCTTGCGCAATGCAACTGAGTCTCAAGTGAACTATAAAAAAAAACACGTCGCAGATTCTCTTTCTTCAAAGCAACATTAGGAAAACAATCTCATAACTGCGATGCAGCGAGTGGGGCATAAGCAAAACTTGGCTAGCTTCTAATTACGTTTTAAATTTCTTTCATCTCTTTACATCCACTAATCTTAATTGATGTAACAACAGCCTTAGGTTATGTAGCTGTGCTACGATATCATTTTTCAAGTGATTTAAGAAGCTTTATTATTAATGATACCACAGATTTGATAAGATCATGTAAGATATATAATATAAACAATAGCTATAGTTTATACTTAAACAATCATAAATTAGTTATCAAGTTGCGTGCTGAAATGATTTACAAAACTTTCGGCAGATCGATATAACTGAGATACCAGCTCTCTAACCAGATTGGGCAGATCTGAATAGAAGCTGAGATCATTGGGCAAAAGAACGTTATTCCAAGGTAGACTAAATTTTAACTGCATCAAAGCGGAATAACTGAAGAATACGCCATTTATTCGCTCTGCCATTTGGCAAACGACGCCGAGTGACGGTTCATTAATCATACGAAGCACCCAGAAGCTGCGTCATTTGAAACGGGAAGCCACAGCGTCTCTTCTGTTTCTCCCCGCGCGTCCCTCATCTCCGAAATGAATGCTTTCAAGTTGCGCCCATTCAGGTTGTGTTTGCCTGCTGATGAGGGGCAGAGGCATCTGCATTATGCTCCTGCCTGCCTCGTAGTGTTTGTGTAGAGGGCCCGCGGCCACTAAATGCACATCCTGCCATTAGCAGGGAGCCCGCTTCAGCTGGAGACTACGCCTCACTTAATTGCATAATTTATTGATAATTAAATAAGAAACTCTTTCTGTCCCATCTGGTTCGCTTCAGGCAGCAACTCCCACAACAATTGCCGCCGATGAGGTGAATGCTCTCCAAGTGGAGGCGGTAAGTCCCCCGCGCCAGCACTGCATCAATTAAGACACAGCTCCAATTAGAGAAAGTTCAGAGGCAAAGCACAGGCAGCAGCATCTCGTCAAGATGCCATCGCTGCGGCAAAAGGTCACCACGTACTTTCGACAATTGAGTTTTATAGCGGAGCCGCGCGATGTCCGCAGGCGCGTCAACGGCCATGCCGAGGAGGACGATGGCAGCTTCATTACCAAATATCTCGAGGGGTAAGTGCACTCTCTGACCTTTGATGAGGCATTTACTCAAAGCTCATTTATCTTGCAGTCGCATGGAGCGAGAGTTTATGGCTGGCGGACCGGAGATCTACAATGGCCAGAGTCCCGCAGACATGCCCGTGCTAAAGCTGGGCAGCTACGACACCGGCCCGGAGACCATCACTGCCGCCTGCACCGGCCCGGACGAAGGCCTGACGGGCATCAAGCGCTCGAAATTGCATTTAAGTGCCAGCTATGCGGATGACATTGACTTCATCGATACGCAGCAGGAGAACGAGGATGCGTATGGCGTGCGCAAGAGCACGCCGCCAGTTCCAGCGATCAGCACCTCGACAAGGCTGAGCAACAAGTTCGCACGGCGCCAGAGCAGTACGGAACAGAACGCGACGGGCACGGGCAATGCTGGAACAGCACCTGTCGCTCCCGGCATGCGGTCCAGGAAAAACTCAAAGAGCAGCATTAGCGCCTCGTCAGCGGCAGCGCGAGAGAGCGCCGGCGGCAAGGCCACCACCATAGTGGTCAGCATGGTCAGCAACAGCAGTCCTGCCCAGGATCAGAACAACAAGAATCTGCTGAATGCTAAGACTGAGGCCGCCACGGCTGGTGGAAGCGGCAGCTCGGAGCGCGAGCGGCTGCTGCGTGAAGCCGTCAGCAATCAGAGCAGCACACCCGCAGCCACGCCCACCAGCCTCTCAACGCCGGTGGCTGGCGTGCAGGACTGGCAAATGGAGTGTGACTTCGCCTACGGAATCTCAGTTTCCCTCTACGAAAACAACATGCTGACCAAGGAGCCCATGGGCAATCCCATCGCCGATTGCTATGGCTGCGTTGTACGTGGCGATGCCGCTGCAATGGCCATGGCTGATGGCGTCAATTGGGGTGAGTCCAAGTTGATTACTGACCACCTACACCCAACTCCCCTTATCGATTTTCATTTTCGAACTCAAATAACTTCCTCTTCTATTCCCAAGGTGACGGCGCTCGCTTGGCTGCTCGATCCGCGGTGCACGGCTGTCTGGACTATTTGGACCGGGCCGTCTTTGGGCAAGCCCACGAGTGTCGGGCCACCACCACACAGGAGCTGTTCGTGAGTCTGTTGCGCAGCCTGTGGGAGGGACATGGCTGCATACTGGAGGTGGGTGGGGCGCTTTCCACGCTGACCATTGCCGTAGTGCTGCCGCTGGACGGTGCAACGGGCAAGTACGTGGTGTGCGCCTGCAATGTGGGCGATTCCTTGGGCTACGTCTACTCCAAGAAGTACGGTGTGCGGGAGCTGACGCAAGCCTCCCATGATATTAGCTCCATGCGGGATATGCGTGATGCGTTGGGCGCTCTGGGACCCGCCGATGGCAACAAGCCCGAACTAAGCAATCTCACCTTCTCAATGAGCTGCATCGAGCGTGGAGACATTGTGTTTCTCACCTCTGACGGCATCAGCGATAATTTCGATCCGGTCGTTGGCAAGTTCGCCGAGGCCTGGACACCGGATGTGAAGCTGCAGCAACTGCAAACAGGGAATCTGGCGCCGAAGCGTCAGAACAAAAGTGCCTCAGCGATCTATGCCCGCTTGCATCCGTCGGCCACACCGCCCAGTCGAACGCGCAAGCCGAAAGCTGGCAGCCCACCAAACAATGTGCCCAGTCGGCCCAAGTATATGCGCTCCCAGACTCTGATCGAGGCACGCCATGGCGTTGGCGCCGGTGCCGGGACTCCAGTTGTACCAACACCGCCCATCCAACGCATTCCCAAATCGGCGATGGGCCTGCCACTGGTCACTGGACCGCAACGACATGCCCTGACGCTCCATCGACTGGAAGATCTGCTTAGCTACGGCATTAACGGAACGTTCTCACCCTGCTCCTCGGCACGGCGACTCTGCCACCTACTGATCGATTTTGTGCGTATGATCACCTCTGCACGGCGCAAGACCCTCGAGCAGCGGGAACTCTTCTACAAGCTGTCCAGTGGTCCGGATGGGGTCAAGCGAGAGGTTCAACTGAACCGCATGCAACACAGAGCAGCCCGCAAACGAATCGTCGACAGCAGCGCGTTTAGTGCATTGCCTGGCAAGCTGGATCATGCCACCGTGTTGGCCTATACCGTGGGTGGTGCGTGTCCAGCTGCTTCTGATGCTGATGAAGCTGGCGTCGGCA
Organism: Drosophila pegasa; assembly: GCA_035046225.1. NCBI lineage: Eukaryota > Metazoa > Arthropoda > Insecta > Diptera > Drosophilidae > Drosophila > Drosophila pegasa. Next base: position 13,401,696 of record JAWNOD010000398.1, on the reverse strand, counting down.
GCGGCGGTGGTGGCGGCGGGGGCAATGGGAACGTGGCGCCCGTGCTGCAGTCCAAGGAGTTCAAAGAGACAAATTTTTAAGCTACCCACACTCAACGGCGTTTTCATCACATATAAATATACATATTCCCATAAATACGTAGTTTTATACACACACACACTCACATATATATATATATATATATATATTATATATATATTATTATTTACTTGGTATTCGTGAAGCTTTTATTTAAGTTGTTGATTTGATTTTTCGAGTTTGTCAGCCATAGTATATAGCCATTTTTGAAATGCACAAGCAAAACGACAAATTGCCTCAAATGTTTTAAACTACCAAAAAGAGAAAATTTTACATAGATCAAACAATGTAAATCATATTTTTACACCTTCATACCTTAGAATATGCAACACTTGCATGCAGCGGCCTGTCATGAATTTGTGCGGATCGAATTATAATAATTAAGACATCAATGAATACACTCTAAGGCGATGCATGCAAACGTCGTAACGCACAGCTTGAATGCAATAAATAGGGGCTGTGCAAAACGGGCCTAAGCAATCGAAATTGAATAAATGCATTAAAAACACTAATGGATTTCTATTGAATACATATAAAACTGCCTAGCTAGTATAAAGTTAATTCCTTTTCAGTTCTTTACGCAGCCAAGTGCATTTCGCAAGCATGTTGTCTATATAAATATTTAAGTCTTGATTCAACCTGATTGCACAACAAAGATTAAGTCCCCGATTCTCGTCCGACTTGATAATCGCAGTAGATCGCTGCCGCTGGCAGCCGTTTCAACTGTCGCGCATGCGCAGCAGCAGCTTGGCAATGGTTTGAGCACGCACTGGAGAGGAGTCTTTGACTAATTTGTAGAAATGCTCCACGCTGCACAACGTTTGTGGCTGAAAAATGAAATGAAAGAAAATTATAAAAAATACTTCGATATTGTTAGATTGCTAACACACAATGGTCTCGCTGTCCAGTTGCGCTTGCGCCTTGTTAGCGAGTATCCACAGCTTTACCGCTAACTGGCACAGCGGTTCCCTTTCCAGATCTGCATAGCGCACAATTCGCGTAAACAGCTCCATTGCGAGCTGAGCTTGGGTGCGCTGCTGCTGAGCTGCTCCCAAGGTCTTTAGCTGAAGCAGTATGGATTCCACGACCTGTCCACACAGATTATTAACCTCAGCCAGGAACTTGGGATCGTGACCATAGAGTGCATCATTTGAAACCACTGAGAAGAACTTTATTTAATTACATGTTGAGCTATGATATATATATATATACGGGTCTTACCGCCATCGATGTGATAGGGAAATTTCTCCAGGCTTTGCACATAAAGCATGTCCAAGACATGTAAGTAGATTATAGCTGGCGCACTACTATTCGGCTTAAATTTTCTCCTGCCGACAATATCCAGCAGCAGCCGCAGAAAGTATAAGACGCCTTGCTCAGGACTGTCAGGCACCACGATTAGGGTGGCTAACATATTGCACAAATAGGCGACCAAGTAGCGCTCCAAGCAACGTGGTTTGCCCTCAAAGTCAACGGTGGAGGCCGGCAGTTCGTCTATCAACTGTAACGCAGCCTCAAAGCACGCATCCGCTAATAATAATATAATGATCAGTTTGCAATTTAGTGTTAAATATATAGAAATTAACCCACCTTGACCGAGACACAAATGTCGCAGCGCTAGTTGACCACACAGCAGATACAAATCCATTTTCTGCTGAACTGAGGTAATGCTTGGAATGGTTATAAAGCAATAGGCAATACAGGCTTTCACGAAACCCAACGCTTTGGTGCCTTGCCGATTAGACGCCTGGATGGTTAGCTTCAAGGCGGCATGCACAAGGGTTACATAAACTGCATCCAAGTTGCTAAAGGTGCCGCGTCCCTCAACATAGAAGCTGAGTTGCTGCTCCAAATCCTTGCCAAAATGCACTTTATTTATGAAACCATTAATAAGCTGCGAAATCTGTCGGCGCTCATCCTCCACAGTTAGTGCGCTACAAATATATTATATAAGTATGAGTTGCAGAAGTTGTTATTGCATTCAGTTACTTGACAGAGTCGTTGAGTATCTTGCCAAGATACATGAGTGCATTGGTGACAACGGCATCGCTGGTTCTGTCCTCGCTATTTTGGCGGTAGTAGCTCAGTATTGACTTGCACATCTCCACCCGCACCGAATCCTTGTGAAACAGATCCAAGTAGGGTAGAAAATGCGGCTGTATCAGCAGCAGCTCAATGCTTCGATAGTTTTGCATTATTCTCGTTAATATGCTTTGCAATTGGCCATAGTGCTTCTCATAGGCCTTACCCAGACACATCCGTGAGTTCAGTTCGCCAAGCAAACGATTCACTTCGTGTACCTGAAATACGAAATTGATTACATTCAGTCTGCAGCTCTTAAATTAATTCAATAATTTCATACGAACCGTGAAATACTGTGCAACAAAAGGCGCCCAGGTTTCCACACAATTTATATATTCATTTGGATCCGTCAGAGTGTTAATCGTTTGAAAGGCTGCGTTCAGAAAAGCCAAGCGCTGCTCCTGCAGAGGTGCACAGCTGCTCACGCAACTACCCAGCGGCCGCAACAATTGAGATTTCGAAATACCAGGTGTATCGCAGTTGTTGATCAGCTCCAAGAACTCATGGGCATGTGCAGCAATGAATTCCCCCTTCGAGGAGTTTAGCATAGACAGAAGAATAGCGCCGCTAGGGAATCAAAATCGTGACTAAGAGCAGAAAGAGTACCACAGTTACGGGTAGCATACTTGTTCTTTAGATTCTTGCATTCCTTGAGCATTTCCTGTGCGTACAGTTCGCTTTCGTGCACCAGGCACTGCAACATATAGTCAAAAGCTGGTGAATAAAGCTGCAAATAGGCGCCGGCCGTTATGATCTCTGGATGCAAATTGTAGCGTGCGACGATGCGAAAGATCTGCCGGATAAGAAGTCAATTAGGTAAGATGCCAATGGCAATCCTACATTAGAGTACAAACCTGAGGATATATCGTGAAGAGGTCTGTAAAGTTGTCACGTATATAGGCCTTGTTGGATGTAACCGGCACTCCGACGCGCACGAGGTAGCAGCGCGCGTAGGTGGACACCAACGGATCAGCAATTCCACGTAGCTGGCTTGTGAGGCGCAGCAGCACTTGCTCCACTTCTTTCTGCGTGGCAGCCAGCAGCCCGTAGCACTTGAATATGGCCATTTCCAGATAGAGACGCGGCAACAGCTCACGTATGGAGGCAATCTTATAGAACCAGTTCTGGCAGGTGTCGCGTGCAGCTTCCCGCTCTCTTTGTAGCACAGCAGCCGATGCACCTGGTGCACCCTCCGCCTTTAAACGCAAACGCTCGTAGACTAGCTTGCCAAAGACGTCCAAGATGTCCGTGATAAGTATATACTGGCTGGGATAGAACTGCAGCACACTCGTGTCCGACAGCATCTTTGCACACTGTATGGCTATCTTCAGAGCCTTGACGCGCTGATCGTTGTGCCACGACTGGATGAGCTCCTGTTTCAGCTGATCGAAGCGCTGTATGTACTCCTGCTGGGTGAGGTCCATCATGTGCCGCATGCTGCCATCGTCGAAGTTATCCAGCTGCTCCAGCCGATACTTCACCTTGTCAGCCACCACCGTCTGGGCTTTGACTGTCATGGAATGATATTGAATGATGTATATGATATATATGGCGGAAGTAATCCTTACAGTTTTCCCCTCCGCCTTCGGTGCTGCTCGTGCATAAGAAACTGGTGGATAGAGATAGCTTTTCATTGGTAGTAAAGCGATTCAATATGCCCAGGCGTCGAGTGCTCCAATTAAGGGCGTTATCGTCGGACTCGCTCGCATTACCACGTTTACTCTTCAGCATTTGAGATGAATCATGTTTTATTGCAGAAATAAGGGAGTTTTATCAGTTTACTTACGAATTCGCTGGACATTTGAGTCAGCGGATCATTGAGTTCTTGGTCCTGGCGCGCAAACTTCGACAGCGGGTCAGTGCCTTCGAGGGCCAAGGCCAGGCTAAGCGGATTGTTGTCCGCGATCTAAGCACAAATTAGTTTATTGTTTACAATTGGCGGAGGTTTGTTGTTGTCTTACCGTGACACTAACGGTCTGCTGCTTAAGCGGATGGTCCTGCGTTGGATGGCCATGTAAGTAGTTTTTCGCAACTTGATAGCAGCGTGGTGCACAGAACCTATTTGCACACGTATTTCTTTAAAAACAAATAATTACTTATTTTCGGAAGAGACCTACCATTCCAAAGTCGCCATGTCGTACTTTGCAACACTGTTAAGTGCGGCGTAACTCTGTTAATTCAATGTAAATTGTTGACATTCACAGTGAATGGCAAAAACAACACTTTAAAGTAGTTGGCAACGCAAGGCCCATCCGCGCATCATTTTCCACCATTATTTTACAAAAAAATTGTTTTTCTTAGAAAAGCATGGCAAAGGTACCGAGTAAATGGCTAAAAAACACATGCAGGGTGTGCGGCAAATACGCCAGTTTCAAGAAATCATTTAAGATATTCGATAAAGCCAACAAAAAGCTGCTGGGCAACATAGAAACAATGACGGGCCTGAGGGTAAGTAAGCTGTGACTCTGCTTGGTCAATTATTTAATACTATATTCATTCTGTTGCCTTCAGCTGGAGAGCTATCCCTGCCTACCCGAACTGATGTGCGAGTGCTGCAACACAGAACTAACAAGTGCAATCAGGTTTCGAGACCGATGCATCAGTGCACAGCGCGAATTACTGGCAGGCCTCACCCAGCAGCAACAGGACGCAATACCGGAGAAGTACAAATCACTCGTAATGGGCAACGAAACGTTGACGCCTTCGGCGGAGGAACATGAAATCGAAGCTGAATCAGAAGCAGACGTCGAGGCTGACCAGGAAATTGAACCCGACTACCAACAGGCAGAGGAGGACGACCTGGCCAAGCTGTTGCCAGAAAGCAGCGGCACAATTACAAAGGTGAAATATGAAATTGGCCCTGACATCGCGGACTTAATCGAGGCAGACGAGGATGACAATGACTCGCTGGTGGAGGAGACGCAATACGAATGCCTGATGGCTGATGACGATGGAAATATTGTGAAAATCGAGAATATATCGGATCAACTCATCGTGCCCGATCCCACAGAAGTGTATTTGTATGATTCTGACGATGAGGTGGCCGTTCTGGACAACGTACTGGACGACGAGTACGAGCATGAAAATGTTGTGAAAAAGTGCAGTTTACCGCCAAAACCAAAAATCAAGCCCGAAGATCCGCGGAGACGGGGAGCTGGCGGTGTCTACATTTGCGAACAGTGCGGCAACCACATAAAGGGACGCATGGCATTCGAGCTGCATTGCCGCAGGCATCGAGGCGAGAAGGATTTCCAATGCGAGTGAGTGGAAGAAACAACATTTATAAATACCTTAACATTTAATTAACTCCCTACCAGAATCTGTGACAAATGCTTCTGCACCACCTCGGAGCTGAAGCGCCACATGCGGAAGCACACTGGAGAGCGGCCCTTCGCCTGCCAGTACTGTGGGCGTTGCTTCTCCGACTATACGACTCGCGTGAAGCACGAGCGAACCCACACCAACGAGCGACCCTACGCCTGCGGTACGTGCGGCAAGGCTTTCACCACGGGCTACATTCTTAAGAACCACATGTTAACACATTCCGGCTTGCGCTCCTACAGGTAAGACATGTCCTGTAAATCGATGTGAATATTTGGTTTAAAGCGAGCTGTTCTGCTTGCAGGTGCGAGCTGTGCGACAAGTCCTTCATGCTGCCCACTCATCTGAGTACGCATATGCGCACCGGCGTACACAAGCGCACCTTGGAGAAATACCAGATGAAGCAGCAAATGCAGCATGACCCGGCCCTTCAGCTTAAATTAGAAATGGAAGAGGAAAGCTTGCATATTCAGGACTAATGAAATTTTTATAATTTTTATTTAACACCCTCAACAAACCTATTCTTATTATTATTAGTTAAATTTAAAGAATGTAATGCCTACATTTAATAAACATTAAGAATTCAATGCTAACAGCACATACTATGCGGTATTCGGATATAAACTATTGTAAATTGTATTAAAATCGTCTAAGAAATAAATCAATTATAAATACATTCGCTGATTGAAACGAATATTTCAATTAATTCCTGAATATATGAATCAATTGGTTAACAGCTTAGTCGCCCTTACACAACACTGCAAGCCACAGTCACGACTGAGCAAGCGGGTTTCCGCAGTCATGTGAATGGCATTGATTAAACACAAACAGCTGTAGCTTCAGACGACGCTGTTTACAAAAACATTTATTGAGCTCGAAGAATATTTAATCTATTTTTTATTTTATTGATGCACGCAATGCTCAAAAACATGTGTAGAGTGTGTGGCAGATATGCTGCCTATAAGAAATCATTAAGGATCTTCGAAAATAAAAATATGCTTTGGAGCATTCAAGTTTTAACTGGATTAATTGTAAGTACGATATTTGTTTTGGATTTAGTTAATTACAAGAATTACAATTTATTAATGTATTGCAGTTGGAAAATAGCAATAGTTTACCGGACCTAATATGCATTTGCTGCCAGACAGAACTACGCGAGGCAATCAGATTCAGCGAAAGGGTCATAGCAGCGCAGCAGCAGCTGCTATCGGCGTTAACGGAGGAGGAACTGCAGGATGTGTCCGAGGAGTACAAAGTGGCTGTCATGGAGTATGCTAGCAACAGTAGCCAAAAACTAATTAATAAAATCCACTCAGAGCCGCAAGCTGAATCCACAGATGCAGAAGAACCTGAAGCAGGCAAAGAGTTGGTCATCAAAATTCAACCGGATGATGGGGAAATAGTTATAGAGGAACATAATCAACAGGATGATCTTTTGGAGTACGACATTAACATTGATGATGAACTGATTAGGCAAGCAGCTGAAGCACAGGACGTCGAAACCTTTGAACCCATAGAGCATTTAGATGAGGAGCCACAAAATGAACATGTAAATGAAGTCAACGAAGATTATATTCTGCCTGACAAGGACTCGGATGAGGAGTGTGCGGTGTTGGACAGAGTATTAAATGATGAGATTGCCGCCCAAAATGGGGAAAAGAAGAAGCGGGGACGCAAACGTCTGGGAAATCTCATATTCGTTTGTGACGAATGTGGCAATCACATATCCGGGCGCATGGCCTTTGAGCTACACTGTCGACGACATCGCGGCGACAAGCAGTTCGAATGCGAGTAGGTTGAGGAGGAACCCTTCGAGTAGAAATAAGTATATTTATCAGCTCTACTCTCTATTTCCAGCATCTGCCAGGATCGCTTTTGCACGAGCTCCGAGCTGAAGCGTCACATGCGCAGGCACACCGGGGAGCGTCCATTTGCCTGTCAGTACTGTGGTCGCTGCTTCACGGATTACAGCACCCGGCTCAAGCACGAACGGACACACACAAATGAACGCCCGTACGTGTGCACCAGCTGTGGGAAGGCATTTACCACAGCCTACATTCTCAAGAATCACATGCTCATTCACTCCGGCGAACGAGCCTTCAGGTGAGCATCCATCAGCAGGCAGGCAATATATGCAATCCGTCCTTGACTCCCTTTTCTCCACTTACAGCTGCGAGTTGTGCAATAAAACCTTCATCCGGCAGACACATCTGGCTACTCATTGTCGGTCCAGAGCGCACGAGCGCAACGTCGAGCAACAAAGACAAAAAACTAAGTCTAAAAGTTAATTGATATTAAAATATGAAAAATGTGTGTAATAATCCAATTATTTGTTTTTGTGTCTCAGTTTTTCATGCTGAATGAAAATATTTTTAAAAATTATGTTCGATTCCTCATTTATACTGGAAGATGTCCAATTAAAGTGGACTTTTTTATTGTAGATTTAAAAGTGTATTACCTTCATACTTAAAGTGTATAGATCCTAATTTGAAACAATTTAGTAGTTAAGGTAGCATATATCAGGTATCATATATTTAAAAAAAAAACACAAAATGAATAAATTTCATATCAGATACTTGTATTTAAAACATTGTTTAAGACAATTTAAAAACTGTGTATGGCCATTCCTCGGCAGACATAAAATCGTTTTACAACACTGGATGCTGCAGATGAACTGTGTGAATGGTAAAAATAAACAAAAACAGCTGTAATGCAGGTTACATTGTTTACTATAGTGCTTGAATTTACAAATTGTTGTTGTCTTTATTGAATTATGTTTTGATTAAAGCCTGCAATGCTCAGCAACATTTGTAGAGTCTGTGGCAAATATGCCGACATACTTAATTCATTAAGAATTTTTGAAAATAAGAATGTTCTTTGGAGCATTCAAGTCCTTACGGGCCTAATCGTAAGTAATTTATAAAATATTGCTCTGTTGAAATTGTGTATCATACATAATTTACATAAACGCAGTTGGAAAACGCAAAGTGTTTGCCGGAACTTATATGCATTGACTGCCAGACGGAATTGCGTGTAGCGATTGAATTCAGTGACAAGGTGATTGCAGCACAGCAGCAGCTTCTGTTAGCGTTAACTGAGGACGAACTGCAAGAAGTATCCGAGGAGTACAAGACAACCGTAACGGAACTAGCTGTCAGTAGCTGCGAGAGATCAATTAGTAGAAACAAACCTGAAACTCAAGCCGAGCTCGATGGGGAGTCGATCATTGAACCCAGCCTGATAGAGGACGAGGTCGTTATAGAGGAACAACACAATCACGATGATTTATTGGAATACGACATCATCATTGATGATGAGGCAATCATACATAAGGCTGAACTCGATGTTCAGACTCTGGAAGCAATAGAAAATTTCACTGTTGAAGACCAGTATATAGTAGCTAACGAATCCGATGAGAATACGAATAGCGCAGATTACATCCTGCCCGAAAAGGAATGGAAGGATGACTGTATAATATTAACCAGGGAACAACTCAACGATGAAATTATAGAGCCGCAAATCATAACAAAAACCAAACGAGGTCGCAAACGACTCGGGAATCTTATGTTCATTTGCGACGAATGTGGCATTCATATATCCGGACGCAGGGCCTACGACTTGCACTGTAGACGACATCGTGGAGACAAGCAATTCGAATGCGCGTAAGTATACAAAAATAATATGGGAATCACATGGAGATTTTTACTTGCCAAGTATCTGCCAGCATTTGCCAGGATCGTTTCTGCACAAGTTCGGAGCTGAAGAGTCACATGCGCCGACACACCGGGGAGCGTCCCTTTCCTTGTCGTCATTGTGAGCGCTACTTCGCGGACAACAGCACGCGGATTAAGCATGAGCGGACACACACCAATGAGCGACCGTATGCATGTCAGAGCTGTGGCAAGGCCTTTACGACCACCTACATACTCAAGAATCACATGCTCACTCATTCTGGCGAACGCGCCTTCAGGTGAGGTTTCCATTGTTTTCGTGCCCCATGACGTATTAGCACTCATATGTCCTCCAATTACAGCTGCGAGCCATGCAACAAAACCTTCAGAAGACATACTCATCTCGTTACACATTGTCGGTCCAGAGCTCACAAGCGTAAACGAGAACGCCAAAGCAAGGAAATTTTAAATACAAGTTGATTTGAAGGGTACAAAGAAATATATCTACTTTAAGTATAAAGTCACGAGAGAGTAAACTAATGAAACACGAAAAACTATTAATTAATTATTTAAACAAACATGTTTAAGGTTATATAAAATATTTGAATTATATTTTCTACAATATGTTGTTTAATTTACTACTTACTTACTTTCCATGTGTTCACTTTAGAAATACATGTTCTTCTTGCGGATCAGAGTTAGGAATTCATTTAGTCAAATATCAATTTGTCCTAATAAAGTTTTGAATCAACTGGGTTAGCCGCAGCTTCACTGCTTCAAAGGCACTTCAACTGTAACGCGAGTCACACCCTGTGACTCCATATTCGATTGTGGCAAGATGTGTCCATTTATAGGGTCTAAAACATTCGAGTTGGCCGACGGCTGCTGTGACGCACACGACTTTTCCACATTCTGTTTGTGAGTATTCGAACGATAGTGAGTCTTCAGGTGAGTTGGCCGTGAAAATGAGCGTTCACATAAGTCGCATCTGTGTGAAAAAAAAGAGAATATTAAAATAAAATAAAGTGTAGACTCAAAAATATTTAATATAAATATACATTCAATTTTATATAAATGTCAAGATTCAATTTTTGGGGGCTAATAATAACAGGTTAAAATCAACTTTCAAGATCATTAACTAATTCAAGTTGAAAATAATTATAAAGTAGCTAATAAATATTTCAGTTTGTTTCAAAAAACATTTTGGCATTTTGCGTATAATATGTAGGCAACGCTAAGCGATAGCGGCATTTTGTGAAGTTAAAAGTAAAGAAAGAAAATCATCATTAGCTCTGTTCCACCCTACTTAACTGACATTAGCTTTCGTAAAGTGAGGAAAAACTTTTAAGTTTCAATTGAAGGTAATTTCGTCTGTGTCTGTCGCGCACAGCTCGGCTTAAATACTCCCTTTCTTCGCTGACGTTTATACCCGTTCGTACGTAGTTAGTTATTTCTCTTGAATGGTGAGGAAACCGGTTTGTAAAAATAATACACTCTCAGTCGTACATACATTCAAGAGGTGTGTGTATACCCTCTAAAAGACTAAAAGAGCTTTTGCATTGGTTTGTTTGACTCGGACGAGCTGGAAAGAGCAACAGTTTGAGTTAGGCTGGAGCTGAGGTAGGTGCGTTTTTTTCGTTGCTCAAGTCAATATCTAAGATCGGCGATATATATTAAACATACTTAGCAAATCGTGTGTTGAAACATATGTACATAACAACTTGTGCACAAAGAGACTGTAATAAATGTAGCAAACAGTCGGATTTTGTTTAGATACATGTCTTAATCGTGGGTTAAAGACTTGTTGATCATGGTATAGAGACATTCAAGGTTGCATGCGAGCTGTCCCAATATATCACCTCGAAACTCGCGAAAAAGTGCAAATTTAAAACAACGTGACTCTGTTTAACTACATATAATGTTAAACCCAAATAAGAAAAAGTATTTCTTGTCTTAAGTCCTAACACGAAATCACATCCAAAAGTTGACATTTGTTTAATGTGGGCGACACTTGAACGCTTACTCGGCTATAAATATCGATGATATCACTATTGGCTCTGTGAGCAGGTGTAGGCTGAGACACTGTATATATATATATGTGTAATATATATTTATGCTACAACTGATGACCCAGCTCAAACATAATCTTTCTACTCAGCTTTTTCTTTTTTTAGTTTTATTTTCAAACTATTGTATTGCAGATTCTCCTTTCAACATGAAGAGCAATCTGTTGGCAATCTTTGTGTTCACGGCATTATTATGTGGCACACGCGCTACTCTTAATGAAAAGAAAGTCATGAAGGAAAAGGATATGATGAGGAAAATTGTATTCGACAAAAAGACACCAGATGTCTTCTACTGTCCCATACAGAAGCCCTCTAGTATGAATAAAATAATTGTCACGTAAGTCAATTTAAAATTCTCTCATCATTTGCCATAATATAAACTTTAATTTTATTAGAGCTCGACCTCTGCATAAATTGTGCGAATACGAGGGCAATCCGTTGCCAGCTGAATACAAATCCGACTGTTATATGGACATTGATGAAACTGATTATGCATGCAAGGAGAAATATAGAATTATGGTAAGCGATTGCACAAATAGATCCCTGTCCAAAAACTGACCACATTGTTAACTAATTAAAGTGAATTAAAGAGTTCAGCTCCATCTATAATATAATATTTAAAGACAACTCAGGATGCTTACATTCGTAGCTTATGTAGTTAACGATGTGATGTAATCTCATCTTAGTTTGTCAGACATTCGAGGATGGACATATGTATATGTATGTTAAGAAACCGTTTGGGCATAAATTCGTCAATCCTTTGCAATTCCAAGAAGCGCATAAACACATTTGTTTCCATTCTCACCAATTGTTAAATCCACAAATATATTTAAGAAAATATTTAGTATAAGATTTAATCGGTACGCCCTTAAAATTGCTGACGTTGCACTTGTATATTTAATGATTCGAATAATTCTTAGTGCATAACACATTCTAATCTTAAGTTTTGTTTAATTACAGAAACGATTCGCCAAAGACGAACCCTAATACAATAATCACAAACAACACAACAAATTTTAACAGCTTATTGTACATTATCATTGCACCATACGCTGACAGCTTTGAGTAACTGGATAACACGGCTAAATATCACAGTTTTATCGCTGTACCTATATATATTCCTATATATATATGCATATAAACTCAAAACTTACAAATACACAACACATTTACCAAATAGCACAAACCCCAAAACAAAACCAAGCAAAGCAAAAGCTAAAACTAACGAGAATTTACACATGGAGTATATAATCTATTTATATATATTTTTATTTATTTGGAGTATATATAAAAAGATTTCGCAGTTTGGTTCAGATGCGTCAAGAGAAATTAGTTTTGAATAAGAATATTTCAATAATTCATTTTTCAAGTCGACGTCTGAACTCGGCTATCGTAGAAAAGTTTCGATTGGGGTTTTATATATAAATATTAATTTCATTACTACGCGATATGATCAAGATGGAAGTAGACTTGATAAAAATATGACATGGTCTAAAAGAAGTTGATATTTCAACTGAAGTTTAAGGCCACGCTCATAGTTTTTAGACATGTCTTCCTGGTTTATCTAATAGAAACTTGGTTTGGGGTATCCGGATAGAGATTTTATTTGCATTATTCGCTTTTCAATTGTAATGTGTAAGTATATAACCTTTGGAGTATTTAAACAAACTAACAACGAATAGAAGTGCAATATTTTACTCAAGTATTTTAACTATTTCCGTTCTAATATGCCTATTCAATAGATGCGTAAATTTCCCCCGGGCAGCGAAGAGCCATTCAACGGCGCCCGCCTCAAGCGATTCATGACCTATAACAAGGAACTGAACTAAGCCTTAACAAACGCAAATGGAGCGTGAGCAAAAGTGAATTTAAATTATTTTGGGACCTGTTTCTGAGCTGGTTTAAACATCGTCGATCTACTTACACACAAACAACTTCTGATTGTACATTAACTATTTAGAAAATAAATATCGGTATTTATACACTTGCCTAAACAAACGCTCGCCCGTGTGCACCAGGTTGTGATTTTTCAGTATGTAGGAGTTGGTGAACGCCTTGCCGCAGTGCGCACACACGAAGGGACGCTCATTGGTGTGGGTGCGCTCGTGACGCAGTCGTCCGCTGTAGTTGACGTAGGTGCGATCGCAGTAGCGACATGGAAACTTGCGATCCCCAGTGTGCATCACTTGATGGCCTTTCAGCTCGCCGGCAGACAGAAATCGCGCAGAGCACTGCCTGAAAAAGATACACGTTACAGAATATCGTTGACTTAGCCGTAGCCTTGCCAGTCTTACTCGCACTGGAACGGCCTTATGCCCATGTGTTTGCGCAGATGTCGGTCGAAGGCCGATTTGCCCGTGACGTTGTTGCCGCATTGGTCGCAGAAGAAGACGGGTAGCTTTTGCTTAGTGCGTGGCTGATTCGAAACGGTGGCTTTCGCCAACCGTCGACGTCGTTTTGTTTCTATTGAAGGTACATAGCTTTCAGCTTCCAGCGAAGAGGCGATCGCAGCTTCAGTGCAAGTCTCTGTGTCCAAGTGATCAACACAGTCATCGTCCTCACCATCATTTGGGTGTTCCACTTTAATAAGCACTTCAATGGGACTCAACGGCGCCTCTCTGTCCTCGCTCGCACAGCGTACACGGGTGCGTGCACTCCGGCGTACACGCATCACGTGTGCCGGAGCCGGACTCGTTGCCCCGTGATCCGTTATTCCTTTGGAATGTTGCATCCATCTTTTGTGACTGTGCAGGCAACGCTCGCGGAATTCTATGGCACACTTCAAGTCATTTTGGCAGATGCTGCATATAAGCTCAGGTAAATCTGAGTTGTCCTCTAACTGCGAAATTGATTTAACAAATTATTTAAGCTTTAATCAAGTTTTTTCAACTTACAAAAATGCCGGTGAGTAGTTTTATTTGTCTCACAAGGAGACGCGAGCTTCTTTCGAATAGATTTCTTGCTTTGGATGCATCAGTATCGATTTCACAGATGCGACAAATATTTTGCAGCATTTTCTGCAGCGAACCCCAGGCTAATTGTATTTCAATCAATTGCGAATGTAAACAAAGCAGCTGTCCCACACCCACGACTATCGTCGGCCATTCGCCCAAACGCGTCAACAGGTTGTTGTCGTAATACAACACTGGCGCCAAACGAAAATTTCAAATTGCAGGTATTCCCACTATTCCATAAATACATAAATACTACTCCATAAATAAACTGCTATTTTGTTGTTTTGCCCTAGTTCATTCGATTAAATTTGCGTCCATTGGTGCTTCTCAACGTTCTGTTTGTGGGTAATTGAACGGAAATGAGTTCTGAGATGAGTTTTACGCTGAAAGTCGCGCTCGCAGAAATCACATCTGTTCAAAGAAAAGCGTTAAGCGCATAAATCTGTACAAATTTGATTATCTTGCCTAAACAGTCGCTCGCCCGTATGCACCAACATATGATTCTTGAGAATGTAAGCATTGGTGAAGGCCTTGCCGCACTGCGCGCACACGTAGGGTCGATCATTGGTATGCATCCGCTCGTGCTTCAGTCGTCCCGCGTAGCTCACATAGCGGCGATCGCAGTATCGACATGGAAAGGGGCGCTCCCCCGTGTGTGTCAGACAATGGGAGCGCAGCTCTGCGGCAGATAGAAATCGTGCCGGACACTCTCTAGAAAATGTATTCGATGTATGCTTATGATATGCACATATATTCACTCGATCGAAATCTTACTCGCAGCCAAAGGGACGTTCCCCCGTGTGCTTCCGCATGTGTCGCTCGAAAGAGGCCTTGCTATTTGCATGTGAGCCACACAGCTCGCATATGTACATGGCAGCTTCTTGCCTGGCTCTCAAAAGATTTTTCAAGCCGTTTGAAGATCGTGTTAAGGCCGGAGGGGGAGGCAGCTCGTGCCCCTCACTATTTTCCTCTACTTCGATTTCGAAGTTCTCGCTGTCGTCTGTGCCGATGTCAGTGGTGGTAGCCTTCATGATAAAGTCTTCATCCAAATGATCTTCTTCCTCAGCCAGGCTAGAGCGCTCCCAATCGCCGTTGGTTTGGCACTCCTGCAGCAAAACCTGTATTGCTTGCTCTGGCTCATCGTCCGAGTCGCTTTCTCTATACGTACTGACTTCAGTATAGGCTTGGATCTGGTGCTTCGATGGGCTTGGACTTGGGGCTGGGCTTTCCAGTTCACTAAGAGACGATTTATCGCTTACTTCCACATGCGGCTCCCATTTTTTTTGGGTCTTAAGGCACAGCCTCCGAAAAGACATGGCCTGCCTGAGTTCCGATTGACAGCAGAAGCATATGGACACAGGAGCACCTTGCAAATTCCGCAGCTGCATGTGATTAATTTTGAATCCTTAAATTAAATTAGCATTCCGTACACTTAGCTTACCCTAAATCCAGTTAACATTTGAATATGCCGCACTAACTTTTTATTTTTGGTTTCGAAAAGATTCAAATTTTTTTCACACGATTTGCTTTTTCCGCAGACGCGGCACATTTTTTCGAACATGCTGAAGAAGTATCAGCTCTGACGTCAAATAGGGAACTTAGAGAAATGCATTATCCGGCAAAACTCTCAGCTGCGTTGACAATCACACAGAAGCGCTGACACACAAATTGCTGAGTTTGCCCTTCTATAACGGTTTTGTGAATTCAAATTTGAACTTTCCCGCCAATGCTAACAGTGCTTTGGGGACAAAGCGTAGAGGAAAACGCAAATATTTGTATGCTCCATTAGACAGTGCTTTTGTTAGCTTTTTAATTTGATTTAAACAATGTGGTTTTATGAAACTACTTGGATTTCACTACTGGAAATTTTGTGGTGTGGAATTTTGTGTCGCTCAATTAGGCCTGAGAGCTGTTGTTGTCTTCGTATGATTTGATTTGGTTATGTTTTAGCTGCAAGTCCTTGTGGAATAGAATTTCATGGCGCAAGGCGTCCGACCGCTCACGCACAATCTTTAAGTCCAAAAGCTCCAAACGGCGCTTCTCAATCAGCAAGCGAATGCGATGCAATTCTAGTTGTCTTTGGCGAAGAGTTGGCAACGGGGTGTTAGTGTTTCCAGTTGAAGTGGTCTTGCTCGCATTTGTCTTCGAGGTACCTGCATTGGCATTTGTTGCTGTCTTGGTGCGTCGCTTGGGCTTCGAGCAGCTGACCTTTGCGTCGGACTGATTCAAAAATGATTCGCTGTCGGCCAGAGCAGATAAGCCCTTGATACCAGAAATTCGATTTGATTTCGAAGCTTTCAGCAAGGGAATACGTAGCTCTAGGGAACCAGAGCAGCACGAATCGCTGTCATCAATTAAGCACAAGCGGTTGGCAAACTTGGGCGCAACCTCGCGTACCACAGCAGTCTGATAGGGCGGGAAAAAGCACGTCTCCAATTTCAGATCTGCAGTGGCACCCTTGGGCTTGGACGATGCCGATCTGGACGAAGTCTGCCCCGCGAGCAGATCCTTGCTGCGTCGATTTTTAAGGGACTCGTGCGATGGCTTGTATCTCAGCGCCAGAGATGCAGATTCCTTTTCGCCCAACTTCTTGCTGCGTATCCGGTCATACAAGCTATGCCAGATTCCAATGGCACGAGCCCGCTTTGTGCTGGCCAAGTCTTGCATGGACTCATGCGAAGGCTTATAGCGCATTGCCAGGCTAGTCGACGACTTGGTGGCCGCCTCCTGTGCAGGCTTGTGTTCCTCCAATAACAGCTGGAATGTACCATCAGAAGCGTTCAAGACATGTGGATTGCTAGTGCTGGGCAGATTTTGCTCAGAATTAGTCTTGGATGAGTCCTTAGACCCTGGCGTCGGCGACATGCTTTTATAGTTGACCACCGAGTCATAGACTTCCTCCTCGCCGTCGGAGACCTTCCACATCACACGGCGGCTGCTGCTCGACTGCGACTGTGTTGCCCCAACATTCTCCACTAATCCGCATTGAATAAGAACTTAATAATCTGAAGCATAAAATCTGCATAAGGCATTTAGAGCTTACCGGACTTTTGCTGCTCATCCATGGCTAATATTTCCTATAGAATGCACTTATATTAGATGTTAAGTTGAAACAACAGACACTGTAAATCTGGAACAACTGTGTGTTTCGTGTTTTTTTTATCCAAATAGTAAAGTCTTTCTAGAGAAAAAGATGAGAGTTATATAAACAGGGCCTACTACCCTTAGACAGTATACGCAATACACAATAAACTTGTTTTTCTTATTCATTCTCTTTAATTGGTATTTTTCATCGAGTGTATATAATTTGTCATAAAATCTGCTTGTTCTTTGGTTTCTTTTGTTATAACTAAATTGTGATACATTCTCTGGCTGCTCGACCATCGACTTTTAAAAGTTTATGTTAACATTTCGCATTCCAACAGAAATTATACATATATATAAATATTTTACAATTAAAGTTGCAAACATAGGATTCATTTATGTTAGGTGTCTTACTAATTTTAGGTGTTTTCTTCTCTAATGGGTTCGCACTGCACTAACTATTAGCATGAGATTGTTATCTGACTAGAAGGGGACTATTGAGAAGGAACCACCGAGGAGACTCAACGATCTTGAGAAATGGTTTGACTAGCATTTGGTGTGCGAAGCTTAATGAAATGCAATGGAGCTGAATGGATGTTGGGGGTGGGGTGGTATGGGGCAACATCATGTAAATGTGGTAAGTATCTCTTCATCATCTATGCTTCAATTTACTTAAACATTGATTAAACGGCTTCTTGAACGGCTTAGATACGCTATATAGTTTTGTCTAGATGTAGATAAAGTATTTCTTTAAAGTACACACATTGCCTTTAGACTTTTTCGTGGGCCAGTTTGAATTTGTTTGTAATCGTTCCGCCAATTGCGGCCTTAACTTCCATTTAAATTGCTGGGTTAACTATTTTGCAGAATTTACATGTTTCATATTTTCTTTTTCACTATTCAACAACTTATTATCTTTGCGGTTTCGCTATTACAACTATTTACTAATGTATTTAAAGGTTCGAGACATCTTTATGTTTTTCTACTAATAACTTTCACACAATAAGTTTGAATTCTTCTGGGTGCAGATTAGGTATATAGTTCTTATGTATACAAAAATTGTTATACAAATGTGAAAATCATTCAAGTCGTAGCCTCGCGGCTGTCTTGTTGTATTGGTTCCAATTGATGCTTACAGTTTAACAATTATTCTCATAAATATAAAACCGCTTTAAGTACATGTATATATATATTAATATATACATATGTATGCTATCGTAAACCTTACTATACACAAGTAGAGACGCATATATGTATATACTACACGCTACATGGTTTATATGTATTTGTATATATGTTGGTTTTGGGGACCGTCTCATTTCATCTCAGATCTCATTACTCAATTTATCTGTTTGTATATTGCTATTATCTCTATTATCTTTTAAAGTACATGTCGTACAGTGTAAATGTCGCGTCTTCCTGCTGTTGCTTGTATGTTACTAATCATAAGTTACTGGACGACACAGTGAGAAAACGAAGACTATGGCGTACCACACCTCGGTCAGGTAGAGTGCGATCTGCAGCGTACAAAGGCAGTATTCCAGACGCAGCCTGTAGGTCTGCAGCAGCAGCAGATACGAGACGCCCAGAAAGCACGGGGCAGTCAGAAACACCGACATTATGGCAGTCCAGCCTGTAGATAAAAGAAACACGCACACACGCACAGAGGTAGCGCAAGAGAAAACAAAACATTAGTCAAATAAAAACAGAATTGATAACAACTATTAATAGACAATGTGCGAAAAAAAAGAAAAACAAAACTATGCCAATCTGAGCGGCTGCCCCTGACGCCTACCTCGCTCGGCCAGCGTCCCCTTGCGCCCCATTATCAGACGGAGCGTCTCCAGCACTATAAAGCTTATCATCACCGTCGAGTCCTGGGCGAGCGTGTGACCCGTATAGCTCAGATTAATGGCCTTCAGCAGTCCCATGGCCATTTCGCAGCAGGCGAACATGCCAAAGTAGAAGCTATTCAGGTAGATTAACACCTCGTAATTCATGCTGGGATTTGGCTTTTTCGGCACCAGCGGCGGCGGTCGCTTTGGTGGCATTTTGACTGGCTAGCTTACACCTGTCCCGCCCGATTCCCGACTCCGATTCGACTATATGTCTAATAAATTCACTATATCACTGGGATCCCGGCTGCGATCGCGACGCGCTCGACGTTGCTCACGTTGGGCGCTATATTTTTAGACTGACCATAATAATAATGTGGACCTGCTGTGTTGGCCATTGGCTCTGTCGTTCTAGTTGTTGTTGTCGTTGTCGTTGTTGTTATTCTTGCTGTTGTCGCTGCTCATTTTGTTGTTATTTATTTGAATTATGTGCTGGTCGTTGCCGCCTTTGGGTGCTTAAAATCTGTTTCTTAGCAGCGTATTGTTTTGGTCAGCGATGCCCAATTAATGACCTGCCCCCAGGTGACAATTGGCAATTGAAGAAAGTAAAAGAGCTTAAAAAGTCTTTTATAATTAATTAAGTTGTAAAAAGAAATTAAAATAAAATGTGAAGTTTACTTGTATAACAAAATTGTTTACTCTCAGTCATAGTCTAACCAATTTCCTACTATTTCTTGTAAAAACAAAATAATTATTAAATAAAAAAAGTATTTTTTAATAAATCTTTTACTAAAAAAAAGAATAATTCTTTAATTGCCTTTTCAATTCATATTAGTCTATATCAACTTTCATCTATGATTTACAATCCCTAGATTAGATTAAATGTCGCTCTGTTACAGCTGTTCTATATATTAGCTAAAGTCTTTCGGTCCACTGACTGGCCCACAGTGTGTCTAGCTGGCCTAAACCACGCAGCGGGCACTCGATTGGCTTCGTATGCACGAGTACTATTACAGTTGAATTAGAATTAGAAGTGTATATTGCACCTATGATGAGCAGCGACAACGATGCCAAGCGGCGCAGCGGCGCAGCGACGGCTGCACGGACGACAACGACTACTTATGTGGAGAGTGTATATAATTATAGATCATTATAAGCGTATAAAAATACGCCAACAACGAGCGAGTCCGAGTCGAATGCGCCGCGCGACAAAGGCCGGTCAAAAGAATGCGCTCTGAATTCAAATCAAATGCCGCTTTTAATCGAGACGGACGAGTCGCGTCGGGTTATGGTGCTTTACACGTAATAGACCTTATATAAGATATTAGCTGTTTTTCATACGAACCCGGTTAGTAAAGCGTTGGATCGGCTCCTCCTTCGATTTGAGTGATTCGTGTTTCCTTTCGGTATTGTGTGCTGCGAGGACTGACTGAAGGAATACGCCAGCGTATTTGCGGTTGTTCATCTATAATATCTGTCGTCCACAGGGATCTCTTCGATAAGTGTTGTAGTTCCTTAAAGTCATTGGCTGTGTGTGTATTTGTGTGTGTGTGTTATATGGGACTGTGTGTGTGCGTGTGTGCTTTGGCGGCTTAGCCTACATCGAAATCGCTCAACTTAAATGTAAACTGCCTGACGTAACTATACCAAATGATGCGTTGTCGTCGTCGTAATGCTCCATCCCTAGCAGCAACTGCCATTGCCATTCGCGGTTCAAGTAAAGCTGCCTTCGGCTTGGCCATGGACATCGACGTCGCAACGTGGACCAACTGCTAGGTGTACGTCACGGGTCGACACATTGTACAAATGAATATGCTGGCGTAGACTAGTTCAGCACCTTGTAGGGTGATCATTAAGGCACTCAGAATAATTTCGAGCTTAAGAACATAGGTTTGAAAACAACATAAATAGGTGACAATACCAAGACTGGGCAGTGTTAATATTACGGATGCGGTCGCTTGCCAGCCTGTGAATTGGAAAAGAACAAAAGCAGCGAACGATTAGCACAATGGGTGTAAAAGGATTTTAAATTTAAATTAAATATATTAACTAGATGACTCATTTCAATTTCTTAGATTACAGAGTTAAATTGACTTTGCATTTATGTTGTCTGCCTGTTCTGTTTCGTTGTTCTGCCCAAGGCCAAAATTTAACTATATTGAATTATATAATGCGTTGGCTGACCCCTCAATTTTTGGGTCAGTGAACTCTTCCACTTCTTCTTAAGTGCAATTGAACATTTTGTTGGGAAATAATCCAAAAAGTTTGAAAGCACTTCAAAGCCAGCTCGCAACCCTTTGTTGTTACCCATACGTATCTATGGATACGAACGGGATTACGCATACGCCGTGTTGAGTGTGAACACGTTTATTATGAGCTTTGGGGGTTGAGGCGATGGGGAAGGGAACGAGAGTCAACAGGGGTGGGAATGTAGAACAATGATGACGCTCGCCGCGCCATAAGGACCGCAACAAATAATTTGAACATGTCATCATAGCGGCCACACTTGACACCCGCTCCCCCAACTGGCCCAACTAACAGCCTCCGGCACGAGCTCCTCAGTCAACTGTTGAGTTGTCCGCACTGCACAGCTCATTAAGTAAACAAATACGAATAGTAAACATAAAAGGAGCTATATCTATGTGTGTGTGTGTATGGTGTTTGTTGAAGTGGAGGCAAATTTGACCTCATCCTCTTCCAGCGGATTACTCACCACGATCGCTGAGGCTGCTCTTGCGGCCGAAGACAATGCGCAGCGTTTCGATGATGCACAACGAGAGCAGAATCGTCGCCTCACGTGACAGAACGTTTTCGCCATAATTCAGATTGATTGCCTTTAGCACGCCCACGCCCACCTCGAAGGCGGCGTACATGCCGAAATAGAACGAGTTCAAATACATGAGTATCTCATATATGAGGCTGGCATTCATATTTCTCCTGCTGCTGTTGTTGTTGCGGCCGCTGCCGGCTCTATTGTAGTCCCGTTTGTATCGCTGCCGTCGTCGACGCCGTCAACCTAGGGCAGAGTCTGCCCTGCGTGGTCCGTTGTCACCGGAGCAGCTTGAAGCGGCAGCAGCACCACAGCTGATGTATGAAGTGATGATGGTCGCTTTAAAGTTGTTGTTGCTCGTCTTATAGCTGGGTCACTTGGGCAGTAGCAGCAGCAGGTGGCTCATACACACACACACAGGCTCTCACACATGTGAATAATATATACGTAATATATATATATATATAAATATATATGTGTGTGAGCGGATGTGTGGCTGTGTGCGTGGCTTTGGGCGGGGAACTGGAACTGTTTTGCCTTGCCTTGCCTTGATGGCGCTCCGCTCTTGGTGTATTTTTAATTGTGTCTGCCCATATGCATATTTATTTTATCGCCTTATCGTTTTTTGTTTTTGTTATTGCTGCTGCTGCTGCTGTTGTTGTTATTTGTCGTTGTCATGGGAGTCTCCTTGCTACGCTGGTAACACAGTAACATCTGCGTGTGTATGTGTGTGTGTGCTCCACTATTAAATATTTGCGTGGAAATTGTTAAAAGACAACAACGGCACTTATATAAAATCCAATTTAGTATTTGCTGCTCCGCTCTCACACACGCACACAACAACAATACCGCGTAACTTTATGAACGCACACAAGCACAATTGACTGGCAAAGGACTGGACTGACGCACAATGAACATAAAATAGCTCTCTTTTTTGGAAACCTATTTGGGTTTTCACGTAAATAATTTCCAAATTTGTAGCTTTTATGGTGCTGTTGTACTTTGGCTGCACATGTGGAGTATATTTGGGTAGTTCATGCGTGAGCGAACGAGCGAGTTGTTCACTGAACTAAGCAAATGAGCTTGTTCTTTTCTACATTTCAAAGTTCCATTTGCACAGTAGTTCCAGTCCACTGACAGACAGCTTACATTCTGGATATTTAAATTTAAACTTTGCATATTCCAAGAGTCAACCGTACATTGGTTATCGATATGCACTTTTTGAATTCAAAATAAATCTGCAGTTGCAGACTAAAACAAGAATGTAAATGTTTAGGAATTGTTACACATACCGTGTTGGATTGAAATAAACCTACAAATAAATATTAAAAGCTCAGGATACATAAAAAATTATAAAAAAATTAAAAGCTATCGCCATAAAATCATTCAGATATAAATCATTCATCAACCGCAGACCAAGGTTATTGGAAGTATATACACAGCTTTGTTAGGCAAAAACAGTTTGTTAACAAAATAATTAATATACATTTTAAACTTAATACTTTTCTCTTTTTGCAGATACAAAAATCGAGAAGATTTACCTCAATCAGCAAAGCTTTGAATCTATTAAATTGCATGGGCGCCGATGTATTTGGTATATTGACTTATATATAGTAATATCTCAATCAAATTGCTGTACTGACTGAAATTTTACATTTATACATTGTCTTACTTCAATAAAGAACGTTTGATCAATACAAAAAGTTTATGCCAGGGTTTTTATTGTTTTAGCAATATATATCAAAATCACACTAATTTAACATCAGTATCAGGAGTACCGCACGAAATAAAAGCAAAAAAAGCCAATAATTTAAATTGGTTTATTCATGCGGTAGCTTCGATCTTTAAATAAAAACAGTAAGCTAAATTGCACGTTATATGCGATATTTTTGTATATCGATATTTTCAAACAATTGAGTTCATTCCAATGGCCTGCAACTCTTACATGCATATATCAGAGTACATACTCATTTGGTACTGTAAGGCAAATTTCATTTATTTAATTTTAATTTGTTGTGTTAGACTTAAGCATTGACGCATTTTGACATTTCTTATCTTTCGAAACAAAGTAAAAATCGAGAAAATCAAAACCAACTTTGATTTTGGTTGCATAAAAAACATATTTCTAGGTTTAAATGTATTCGCGAACAAGCGGGCAAAGTATCTCGTAGAAGAGTCATATTACATTTTGAAATTCGATTTTGCAAGCTTGCCAGCACAGGCAGTATTGATCAACACTGGCAGCCTGGGACAGCTGTTTACTCTGTTTTGTCATTTGTTGTTGTATTTTTTGCTACACATAAACATTAAATAAATGAAAATATAAAAATAGTCAAAGAAAACGTTACCTGTTTATTGTTTGTTATTGAGTTTTACCCAGATTCTGAACATATTATGCACTGCAGTAGTCCAACAACTCGCTCCTGTCTTACATTCCCATACATCCAAAATTGATTAAGAAGAAAAAAGAAAGTGCTGGGCCTCAGAGCGAAAACTGAAAGGCCTTGGAACGGAACACAACGCAACCTAATTAGATTTCGATTAAAGGACGCGAGCGCTATTCGGCAGTTGGCAATGAAATTGTGTACTGGCCATGAACTCCAGACTTGAAGGCAGTCATCATCTCCAGGGGCACTCCAGCCCCATGGCCACCGAACGCAAGCAGAGCAGTCCCAAAATGGAAATATCAAAACTCAACCATGAGCTCATCGAGGAGTGCAAGCGTAGCCAAGAGGATTCCATCCTGCCGCGCCACATACGCCATGAGCTCGAAAAGTATGTATTGGTGATAACAGATCTATATATGTATGTGGACTACACCAAAAATTAACCGAGTTAGTCGTACGTTTTTTCGCCCATTGATAAGCGACCAATTACTGCATAATCAATATTTCCATTGCTATGGTTTTGGTTTTGTTTTGTTTATGCCGTGAGACAGGCAGCAGTGTTATCAGCTGTCGACGCGTCATCCACACAGTTAAATCTTAATCGCATTTCCTTGCTCCATTGCAGGCATCCACGTGAGTCCCGACGCGAGGTGGTTAGAAAGCAACGCAATGGCTGTGCGCCACTTTTCATTGCCTGCAAACGTGGCGCAGTAGTAATTGCCGAGTATCTCATAACCATTTGCGAGGCGGACATTGAGCAGCGTGGACACTATGAGGTGCCCGAGGACAATAGTTTCCACCATGTGACGCCTCTATGGGCAGCTGTCGTGTCCGGCAAGCTGTCCATGGTGAAGTATCTGGTGCGAATCGGATGTGACATCAATGCCATATCGGACTCGGGCTCCACGCCTGTGCGCAGTGCCTGCTACATGACCCACACAGATATTGGTATGCCTCACTAATCCACCTACCTAATGCTGTTAGTTATTTATTCGCCTTGCTCTCGCTCCACAGTAAAGTTCCTGGTGGAAAACGGTGCTGACATCAAAAAGCCGAACATCAATGGAGGCACCTGCCTTATTAATTCGGTGCAGTCCGTGCAGCTTTGCCTGTATCTGGTGCGCAAGGGGGCCGACATCAATGCACGCGACATACAGGACAAAACGGCGCTACACTATGCCATACAGGAGCATCGATTGGACACCACCAGAATGCTAATAGAGCAAGGTGCCGATCCATTTGCAAAGAGTCGCTATGGAGACGACGCGCTGCGCACTGCCTGCCTAAAGGGGGCTCACCAGATATTTGACTATTTGAAGAAGGAATTGAACTATTCAGTGGAACGCATCGCCGAGGCGCACGAATTGATGGGCTCCACATTTCTCGACGAGCACAATGAGTCACGTGTGTGCATCCTGCACTGGCGCATGGCACATCACATACGCGCCGCCTATACGCCTTACATTGAAAAGAAGCCAAAGGTACCGCTGCGTAACGCGTATGAGAACGCCGTGGAGTTTGCAACTCTGGAGGAGCTGGACAACATTGCCACGGACATGGATGCCATGCGGACGCAGAGTCTGCTAATTTGTGAGCGTGTGTTGGGCCTGACACACAAGGACATGTTGTTCCGCTTGACATTTAGAGGTGCTTCATATGCGGACTCATTGCAGCTTCAGCGATGCATCGATCTCTGGCGCTTTCTGCTCGAGGTGCGCGTGTCCAACTGGTCCATATTACATTTCGAGACATGCTTTGCTGCTCAGGCGCTAGTGCGCCTCATGCTAGATCTGCACGTACGAAACTCCAGCCACTTGCGAAGCGATGCTCGGGCGCGCTTTATGCATCAGGATAATTTGCTTCCCAGGTTTGAGGATGTCCTGGGAGTGTTTCGTACGCTTGCCGAAAGTGGCGTTGCCGTCAAGGAGCTGCTGCAAGTGCGTCCTGTCTTTCGGCGCCAGCAGGAGAACTACGACCGAGTCCTGCGCTGCCTAGCACATCTCATCTATTTGCTGATCAATACCGTCCACACAGATGCTCAGCATAAGCAAATATTTCAGGCCGTTCACGAAACTGTCGTTGTTGGGAACCTGCGAAGCGCCAGCACTGCGGACACCCTGCTCCACCTAGGCGCTTCACGGCTAAATGTCATTAAGTCCGGTTACATCACAGAAGACAATTTTGCCGATGTGAGTGGGTCACGAGCCCCAAATGGTTTGCCATTATTAACTTATCTTATTTTGCTGCTTGCAGAAGACTGTGTTCCCCAATGCGGAGGTTATTAAATTGCTCATTGAATGCGGGATTGATGTCAATACGAAGAACGAGGCGAAATCGACGCCACTGCATGTAGCCTGCCAGCCTTACAACTACGACAATGAGGTGAGATCAGAAGATCTGATCTGATCTGATTTGGCATCTGTTTAACCACTTCAATTTGTATTTCAGATTGTGCACCTGCTACTCAAGTGTGGGGCGGACATTGATCAACCGAATCGGGCGGAGAAGCGGCCGTACGATTCCATAGCCTCCAATCCCACCAACACCATACCGTTGCTCAACTACGTGTCACTGCAGTGCCTCTGTGCGACGGTCCTGAGCAAGCATAAGATTTGCTACAAGGACCAGCTGCATAAACAGCTTGAGCAATTCGTACATAACCATGAGCCGTGAACAGGACGCTTTGAACGCATGTCTCTGTTAAAATTGTTAGAAAATATGTGTATTTCATTTGGCCATATCGAAATTTTACCAGTGTATCCTCTGTTACCTATTGTCTATCTATTCTATATATATCTAACTAACTCTACAACTGTTAACTTACTCGGCTAAAAGCAGTTCAAAACTCGATAACGACACGACACGAAAAAGGACACACAAATAGAAGTGAATATGAATGAAAAAGTATGTGTAACAAAAGCAAAAAGTGTAAGCGATCAACGTGATATTAAATCTGTATAGGAAAGGAACTAAATCATTAATATTTTAGTAAACTTACAAGCAAGCCTAACAGAGAAAGTTAAGGGCGACATGAAAATGTTCTGCGCAGCTGTTCAACTAGTTCATAACAATAAACTTTACACGTTATCTAAACTCAGATATATGCCTGAAAGAATATACATAGAAATATATATATACACATATATATATATTATATTATATACATACATATACATATTATATACTACATACGATTAGAATAACTAATTTATCACTTGTTAACAAACTGAAATTAAGCTCCAAACGCAATATTGTAAAATGTTAGTGGGCCAAAATGGACAACTCAACACACTAGTTGGCTTTAACTTATGAAAACTGCTTTAAAACGTTGCCTATCTATGATGCACCTAAAAATAAAGGATGAGCGGGCGATCGACTAGGAAGCTCGCATCAAATCATTTTACCTAACAATTGTATTCAGCTGACCTTGAAGGCAGCAGTAAAGAGAAGAATATATACAGATATATATATATATACATAGATATAAGTCTATATATATGCATCATTGAAATCGAGTCTAATCAATAAATGCATAGGTTACAGATTACAGTCAAGCAAATGAATCACCTCCAAATGGCCTATCTTAAATAAACCGAAATCGTTCACATATATTAGCTATACTAAGGTATTAACAATCAATCAGGACGAGTTGCTTCTGTCTTATGTGAAACTCTGCCTTTATTAACGAGTTTAAATTACAATACTTATGCTTACAATGGGCAGGTATAATACATGCATACATACATAAATACATATATATATATATACATATGCAAATTGTGACTGATTGACTTATATTAAAATTAAAGTATATAAAGAGTATCCTTTGAGGCGTCAGACACTATCAAGGAAGGCAGTCAGCGTTTACAGTGCCAGCGACATCAGCAGAGCCGCCAGCGTTGTCAGCCACGCCGTGGCCAGGGAGCGCGCGCCGTTGCGCAGCTTGGTGTAGCTGTCGACTATGTGGATCTTCCAGCCCATGTTGCCGTGCGTAAAGGAATTGTAGTAGACGGTGTCGGGCCACGTGATGTTGGGCGTGATCTCGAGCAGCGCCGGCGGCTCGTCGCTGCAGATGTTGATCAGGCTGCGATTGAATTTCTTGAACGTGGGGAAGTTGTCATCCAAGCGACGGTCGTACTGATCCGGATACCGGGACAGGCAGAGCGGACCCGCTGCCGTGGGCTTGGGTCGACCGCGACGCGTGAACTCCACGCCAGCAAGCACGCGAATCTCACTCTGCTTGGCATCCGACAGACGATCGTAGCCGCCTTGCGGATCATCCGTTATGACCAGTGGGTGATAGTGCTCCGGCGAATGCGGATTGTTGCCGCCACGCACCTTAAAAGTGTAGGTCAAGCCGCGCTTCAGGTACAGTTCCGGTATCATGTAGCCATTGATGTACCAGGCCAAGCCGCTCGAGACATGCCCCGTGATGCCCTGATAGCCACGCAGACCGCCCGAGGGGCCCAAATAGGCGTTAAAGGTGCGCACGGTGCTACGGGATAGAAGTAGGAGAATATGTAAGTCAGGTGTGGGATGGAGGAGCACATTTGCTTACGCATCCGTGATCCGTGCACGTTCCCAGAGCTGCACTGGAGTCTCGGCGCGCTTCGTGAAGCTGAAGCAGTCGTTGACCGGCTCCGTGGTGTTAAAGTCAATGACTATGTCGCTCTTGGGATAGTACGTGTGGAACGCCGGCTCGTTGCTGGAGTCGAGCTGGCCAAAGGCCCACACCACATAGTTGCTGCGATCCAGGAAGATTTCCTTGTCCCCACTATCGGCTGGAAAAGGAGAAATCCATGAATCACGGTTTACATTGCTGATAGATCCACCTACATGACTTCAGGAGGCGCCTGAAGCTGATGGTATTGATGCCATCCTTGCGGGCATACGTATTCAGCTGGAAGCTGTCCAAGCCACCGACGACATCGTCTCGGCACACGCCCTTGTTCTGGCCCAGGACCTGCACGCACGGCGCTAGAGAGGTGATATTGTAGTCCACCGTATAGCCCCGGATGTCGTCTATGTAGGCCACAACGACATCGGCGCCAATCATCTGGCTGGCTACGTCCGAGCCCGAGATGCCGAAGGACATGTAGTCCGTTTTTGCCACCTGGCCGGACAGCTGGAACGTGATCTGCGGCCCGAACACCTCCCACGACACCTGCAGATCCTTGTGCAGCTGCCGGCAGTTGGGCAGCGAGAACTCGTACGGCGTGATCTTCACCAGCGATGGCGGCACATTCAACCCGTCCGGTATGAGGACGTGGCCATAGTTCTCGTTGTCGGCCACGTCGTAGATGCTTATCCAATCGATGTCAAAGATCGTCTTGTCGCCAGGCAGCTCCAACTCAATTGTTTCCTTGTTGTAGGTGCGTATAGGATCCAGGCTGGAGGGGAAGAGCGAAAATTGGTAAATGGTAACAGCTAGACCAATTGGATTATGGATGACTCACTAGCCCCGCTCGTCCGGTATTTTGCTGCCCCGACTCGATGGCTGGGCGCCGACGCCTGTCCAGAAAAAGGTGCGCTTGCCCCGCCCATCGTACGTAAAGTCCCTAATCCGGATGGTCTTCGAGTCCAAGATCTCAATGCTGGTGCTGCTCACGTTGTGATTGCGCTTCGAGAAGGTGCCGCCCAGCTGTGTGCGCGGCGGCTCGAACTCCTCGGGTATGTAGACGTCGCCAAAGTTGTTCTGGTTGTTCAGGTCGTAGACCGCCAGCCACTTGATCTCGGTCATCTTCTTGCGGTCGGGCAGCGTGAGCGTGAAGTCCTTGTTGTGATAGCGATCCAAAATGTTTGTTCTGCAGTCATTCAAGGCAAACAGAGACTGGATTAGCTTGTCTCAGCAATGATTATCTTTGTATTGTCTACTCACTTGCCATACTCGTCCGGGACTATGAAGCCTTGGGGCCCCGGTCGATTGCTGGCACCGGACCAAAAGAACGTATCCGCACCGTTGCCGTCATAATTGAAGCCCACTATCAGAAAGGTGAACTCATTCACGGCATACACATCTCCGGACACCTGGTGATGATACGAATTGAGCTTGCCCAAATATTTGCCCCGATAGGGACCATCCTCGTCTTCGCCCTCAGCAGCTGTAAAAGGGAAAGGGAAAAGTTGCAAATCTTAGTTAATAAATTTAGTTTGCTTTAATAATAAATATACAAATTAAAAACATTTCTATATGAAAATGACAATTCAGGAAATAATAGTTTTGCGAAAATACATTTAAGAGGCAGAAGGAGGACAGGGAGAATCAGGACGACAGGCTAAGTTGAACTAGCCATGTCCATCCGAAGCTATAGACTTTACATTTGAAATGAATATCCGTGTATACCATAAGCAACACAAATTTATATTTGTATTCGATAACTCATCCCATTTTCGTATTATCGATACAAATCGATAACATGACTTGATCTTTAAAGAGTCGCTTGACGATGTTCTAGATTACATTATTATGCTCTGAAAGCTTCATTAGAAAGTGTGTCTAGAAAAAGAGTTTTGAACATAGGTCTCATAGTAGATCCCATACTGCACAGTGGGCGCTCTGCTTATAAATAAGTATGTAATGTACATATATATATATACAACAAGAAGCGTATCATGATTGAAATATCACCTCCCGCAGGTTTCAGGGTATCTCCTAGTCGAACCGTCTCCACTAGAGCTTTCTGACTTGCTGCTCATTATAGTCTGACTCGTCAACTTATAGAAACGTCGAAAAGTCTGCCAGAAAACCCAAACTTTTAAGACGCTGCTGACTAATGCCTCAGATATTCACTCATTTAATTTACTGCCACTGGGCCAGAGTGGCAAAAACTATGGTCTCTGCGTTCCCAGTTCCGTTAAACCGGCAAGCAGTCAGCAACGGCAGCAGCAGCGCAGTCCGCAGCAGACAGACATAGACCAGTTTCGCTAGTTTCTCACGAAAGTGAATTTGTTTTCGCTGCTGTTGTTATTGTTGTATTTTTTAGTTGTTTTTGTTTTTAACGTAACACGCATAAAAGTTTTCTCTTTCTTTTCGTTGCATTAGGCTTACAATTACACACACACACATACATAAATACACACTTGCACACATACATTTACACGGTACTTACATGCAGCAGTGTCGAAGTTAACGAGGAATAACGCCACAAGGGCTAATAATAGCTGCTGTCGCAGTCGGCGTCGCTGCTGCAGCGCTGTTGGCTTGCGGGCAGTGGGAGCGACAGCAGGAACTGCTGCAGCGACAGCGCAGTCGCAGCAGTGACAAAGAACGCCTTCTGGTCTTGTCAATGTCATTGCGCGCGAGCTTGCGTTGCACTCCCTCTCTCTCTCTTTCTGCCTCGCACTTTTATACCTCTCTCTTTACGCTCAGCAATCCACGTAGATATTTTGCAAGTCGTAGTTTTTGTTTTTGGCTACTTTTCACTCTCTAATTATTTGAAATTTAATTAAATGCACGCACTACCATTTTGAACAATTATATTTTATGGTCGGGCTTTACATTTGAGCCACTTTTCTTGGTTCCGTGACGAATTCTCAGCTTGTTTTTGTTATCGCGGATTTCTTTCTTTTTTTACTTAAGGTCGTTTCGTCATTCGCATGCGTTTTGCTTGTGTTATTATTATTGAAATAGTCGAAAACTGGTTTAAGTCGCGGATCCAAAAGCAAACCAACGGCGCAGTGCAAAACGAACCGAGCGCTCGAGCTGCTCAAAACCGACTGAGCTGAGCGGCCGTTAATATTGAGTTTCTTTTTGACGGCGTCTGCGCGCAAAGCTCTCTCAGCATTTCTCTCTTGTGGGCTGCGCATGCGCTGCATTACAATAAGTTCGGCATGCTATGCTTTGCTATGCGTGTAACGGTTTCTATCGTTAGCGCTTAACATGGAAAATGCGAGGGGAGAAATGAGTGTTTCCACTATGTATCGAGTCCTCAAATAAGTGAGCTTAATTAAATAGAACTTGAAAGCTTTGCGATCTTACCAGTGTGTACATACTTTTCATTTTAAGATTATTATTAATCAACTTATTGATCCCATTTACCATAGTAAAACAACCGTTAAGAAGTCGATTTTTCTTGCTTGCAAAACTAAACTTCGTACGTTTGCTTTTATTTGATTTACCATTTTTTGTAGCAATTCAATAAATCTTTTTTAAAACTAATCAATTGCATTTTTTTTTTTTAATTTTTTATTTTATTCTTATTTTGTTCTTAGCTGCAATCGCACAATGGATTTTAGTTCATTTTATGAATGGTTTGGTTTTAATTATAATTGTTTTGTAACTTTCTGTGTATTCATTGCAAAAATTGTAATGCGATTTTATTTACAAAAAGGCGTGTTTAGATTTTATGTTTAAAAAACGTCCATTGCCTAACATCAAAATAGGCCACAAATTGTTTTGCAAATCAAATCATTTCATTGTGTGGAGAAATATTTCTGTGTGTCTGTGTGTGAGTGTGTTGAATTTGTCTGAAACAAAATGTACATTACATGTATTAAAAATAGAATTTGTTGCTTAAGTTTTAAACGAACTTCACACGGTTTTATTACAAACAAATTACTTTTCACTTTCTTCTTTTATTCTTATTATTTTGGGCT
The DNA here is from genome assembly GCA_035046225.1 of Drosophila pegasa. Taxonomy (NCBI): domain Eukaryota; kingdom Metazoa; phylum Arthropoda; class Insecta; order Diptera; family Drosophilidae; genus Drosophila; species Drosophila pegasa. The sequence goes on along the minus strand of JAWNOD010000398.1, from coordinate 13,368,853 downwards.
TAATGCTTATGTATTTATATATATGTAACTGTTATTCTTCCTGCATTCTATTACTGTATAACTAGTTCATTGAAAATACATATTATTTAATACATAATTTATTTCATAAGAAGCACATTTTCATTTTGTTTTTGTTTTTGTTATCATTTATGCGTTTACATTCCACTTTTTTGAACTCGCTTTCAATGCCTGCCATTTTATTCACATATACATATATATATATATATACATAAATATATATATATTTGTATATTTATATTCTTTAGTTTTATTTTTTATTTATATAAATAACCTAAGAAAGTCGACCGATTGTGCATGGCGGGACGGTGAACTAGTCGAATAAATGGGGCTCTAGACTTTACAAAACAAATATGACTCCGGGATTATGGGAAGAGAACTCACCAAGACAAGAATTGGTGGATAGTGTGAGCTATATATGCATGTGTGTATGTATGTATGTTGGTCTTGGACGCATGCACGCAGAGTGTAACTAAAAGTAGCAATACTTAGCTTAAAATGTAGCGTATAAAAATAAATGGGCTTTTTAGTTAAGACATTAAATTATAGAAATCGAGAACGCTAATTAAATGTTTAACTTAGGCTGTGGTTTTTAAGTTTCTCATCCATATGCTATGTGATACAGCATATTTATCATTTATTTTATTTTATTTTAGTTTATTTTATTTTAGTTTGTTTTACATTTTCTTTTTTAGCTTTAATAGATTAAATTTAAGTTTTTTTTTTCGTTTTGTTTTGTTTTTCTTTTAATGAGCATTTTATATTTTGCGTGATTCTCATGAGTGATAACAGATAAGGTTAAAGGTTGGGAAAAAGGCATGCGCTAGAGTTGATTTCTTGTTGAGATTTAGAATTATATATTAGAAGCGATAGCTTTTTAAGTTTTTGTTTTCGTTTTTAACAGCATGGAATGAACTTGATTGAAAACGAAAGTAGAAATATACAACAAAATAAAGCGCACAACATCGGCTTAAAACGTTATTCATTTTTTTTATGATTTCTGATTTTCTTTTTAAACTTAACAAGCGAACATAAAACGAATGAATCTGATTTCTAATGTATTACAATATGAATTTTGTGTTCTTTATTATATTATTACTTTTATTTTTATATTGTTTATTAGAAATACTTGGGCGCGTAATTAAGTATACATATAAAAAATCTTGGGGCACTACGTTGGATAATTCGATTGTTTCTTTGATTACGCTACAATGAAAACTAAATATCTGCTTCACTATTTCTCTCTCATTTTTCTTTTGTTTATGTTATCTATGTATAAAAATTTTTATTTATCTTGTATCACTAAGGAAAAATGTTACAAAGCTTTTGCTATGGCATTTATGTGTATGAGTTTGTGAGTGTAAATGAGTGTGAACATGATTGTGTGTATGTGTATATAAATGTGTGTGGGTGTGTGTGTTTCTGTGTAAGGATCCTGATTAAACGTTAGACAAACAATTTATGGAAAATTTGACAGCGTATTTGAAACAAACCAATCGAATTAACATTTAAATGAGGCGACTGTTGCCACTGTTGCCAAGGCTGTGCCGAGGCCCTAGTAGTTGGCGTGGATGTGTACAATGCTTGCGAAAGAAGTTTTAGCTAAAATTTATCCTGAAATATGAACAGATTATTGGTCGCGGCCACTGCAATGATATTCTCCTCGGGATGCCAGGCGGTGTGCAAGATTTTCTTATTAAAGTCCAGACAATCGACGCTAATCTCATCCTTCTTTCGTTTGCCGCCAGTGCAAACTTTACGTGGCTTTAGCACCGTCTTGGGCTTGATGATGTCCCTGGATGCCTCCAGGGTAACATCCTTTTTCGAGTTGCGATCAAAGACCCGGAAAAAGTTATTGTAACTGCCGGTCATTATGGAGGTATCCTTGCCATTCCAACAACACTCGAACTTGTCGAAGATGCAGTCATTCTCATAGAGAGAGCACAGCTTGGCCCGAAGATATTCATGTACCTGCAATGATAATAGATTATTATTTGATTGGTGCAAGAAATAGCGCTTTATGAACACTCACCGGATAGGTCTCAATTGGTTTTGTTTCCATGTGCAAGTCCCACACCTTGATGCTTAAATAGTCTCTAGAGATCATGTAGCGGCCTGAATTGCTTAACTTGACATCACTTATGGAGCTGATTATCTCACTGAAGAAACTGCGATTCGTTGGATTTTCGGGCTCCTCGAATTGTTTGCTATGGCGATCACATAGCGCCGCCGATCGCATATCACATAATCGTATTGTGCCCTTGGAGCTGGAGTAGACAAACACATTGCATTCGGTCGGATGGAATTCCGCTGCGGTAATCACTTCCGTTAGCTCCTCCATGTTGGTTGGCTTGATGTCAACAATGTTGTAACTCTGATTGACCACCTCCAGATGCCAGAGGTTGATGCGCAAATCGTCGGCCGATAGGAAAGTCTCTTGATCAGAATTAACACTAATTGAATTGATGTGATAGGTGTGTGCATTGGCAAAGGTGCGACGTGGCGAGGCCTCAACCATAAGCGGTACTTGCTTCACAGAAGGAACTCGTAAGGCGGTTACATTTTGTGGATCTCGTATCAGACCGTTCTCCTCTTTTGTGTTGTAGCCCTCGAATGACTTGTCGCGCTCACTGACCTTCCACAACTTCACCGTTTTGTCATTGGTGGAGAGCAGAAAGTGCACGGGATTCTTTTGATGCAGCCATCGTATCTTATTGATTTTCTCCTCGATTTCCAGCGATTTAAGATAATCAAATTCAGGCTCGTGCGATTGGAATGTCGAATAGACATTATATTCACCGCGTCGCGGATTAGCAGTTTTCGAGGCGGGATCACGCTGCAAGCCAAAGACAATTGTTAGTAAATAATTCACTGAATTACGATCTTACTATTTACCTGAAAGATGACGACGCGACCGCCTTTATCACCCGTGGCCAGCAGTTCGCCATCGTGATTGAATTCCACGCAGGATATGATATCCGCATCGGTGACATCATCATCTAAGGCGCCCTTGATCTGTGAGAAGCACCAGGACGCCTCTCCATTACCTGTCGGCACAAGCAGAAAGAGAGATATTCAAAAATTAAAAAGAAATATTCGATTTCACAATTTCCCATCACATCCCATCAGATTGCTCAGCTCAAAGGACCAAATAAGTGCTTGTTACATTAGATTTTCCCTCTCGCCCAGACACAATCAATAGCTCTAGCTGCCAGAGGACAACGATGACGTCCGCTGCGTATATCTTGCCTGCCTGCCGCCCAGCCAACCAGCACAACAAGCTGCCTGCCTGCCTCCCAGTCCGCCCTGCTCAAATATTTACTAATGACGCCATTTCCAGCCACTGTCCGCATTCAGCTGGCTTTAAATTGCTTTAAGCATTGCCGCCGCTGTTGCTGCTGCTGCTGGCCACAAGGATGGATATATGGGGCTTATGCAGGCACCCATCGGTATCTCTCTGCTGCTCCTTTTCTGTAATGCTTAGCAGCCACTCTTTGCGCTCGCTGCACGTCGTTGTGTAAACGTCGTGCAAAAGGCTTTCATTTCGCAAATGTTTTTGGCTCTTTTCCTTTTTTTCACATATATTTGCTCGTCCTGTTTCTGTTCTGTGCATTGTTTACAATTTCAATGCATGGCAACATCGAATATCAATTTCACATATTGCATGTTCATTGAAATTGGACATGTGCTCTTGGTATTTAAAGTCAAATAGAGCATACTTCTTATAATTTGGGCAATGTATATATTAGTAAAGTGTATATATTTTAGCGTAATTATAATAGATTGTAAATCCTGTTCATTTTAAACCGATTTGCTGGTAACTAAGCTCTTTTTAATGAACTTTGGATGAGTTTTCTTATCTTAAAACTAATTTTAAAGACAGATATAGTTTAACTTTAGTCGTGTCTTCTTCTGTTTAGACTAAACATATATTCCCCAAGTAACAGATTCCAGTGTGGTCTCAATTCACATAGGATATATACTTACAAATCGAGTACTGGGTATATAGAAGTCGTGCACTATTTGGCTGCTATTCTTTGGACATGTTCTGTTGCCAGTCCTGTCCTGGCCAGTGATTGTCTGTGTTGCACATGTTGTCTGTCTATCTAGCTCACAGTCTGGGCCTATTACGCGATTGTTCAAAGAGCCACAGGCGACGTCATGATTTGATTGACGAGCCCGAGCTGTGCCCCAATGACAATAATGGGATCAGTCAGTCACACAGTCAGTCCGTCAGTTCGGCGGTCAGGCAATTAAACGGCCGACTGTCTATTTTTAGCCCAAATGAATATGATAAACTTTTACATTCGCAACGATTACGTTGCCAAAACGAACAAACATCCACGCCCAGTCGCTGAAACACAAACCCACTCGCCCACCCAACGACCCAGTCACACAGTTTGGCAGTCATTGAACTCATTTCTTTGTGATTGGTTTGAAAGGAAAGTGCTTAAGATATGTTCTAGCAGAAATGGAATGCGCACAATATATATTGTTCGCATATCTATGAGACAGCCGCAACTAACAACAACTAACAGACGGCACCACGAAACACGCCCAAACTGGCAGCGCAGTCTTTTCCGGGTCAAGGCAACTGAAACTGTGCAATTCCCCAGCTTTAGACAATAACACTGACCAACAAAGTTACGCAAACTGTATTAACTAAGAATCAAACTAGATTTCTTCTAAGGACTTGACGTATTGGATCTGAATCTGAATAGCTTTGTATATTACATTAAATGTGAGTTCAGAAAAATTCGTGTTTCAAGCATAGTTAGGGCTTCAGACTATGCTTTATAAAAAATGTTTTTCCTTAAAAATAAAAAAACGATATGAACTTGATATGTAAAGCTTAGTCAAAAAAAATTATTATTATTAACTTGTTCCCTTGCGTAATCCATTGAGAATATATATCACTCAAGCTACCAAATATTTAAATAATTTAATTAATTAAAATATTTTAAGTTAAAGGATGCTTGGCATCTTATGTAAATAAGCTGGACCTATTGACGTGGATAACAATGTTTGACCTCAAAAAAATGTTTATCAGTTATTTGACTAGATAAAGTTAAGGCCTTATTTGAGTTGGCTAGACTTGAGCACACATACGACATCACATTTTGGTTGGGAAATATGAGCACACAAATGCGACAATTATATACATACATATGTACAGTATAACCTGCCTAATCCAGATGGTTTTTAAATGAAAAAAAAAAGTTGGCTTTATTTTGCTTTCAAATTATTAATTTGTTAATACATTTACATTTTATCACTAAATTACATAATACCTTTAAAAATATTGTATATCTCCATTCTAGGGTTGCTTTACTGTGGAGTGAATTATTTGAATCTGATCTAATCTCGCCTAATGATTTCGATTCTATCTATGGGTATAATTACAGCCAAATTCGAACACAATTTGAAACAGATTTTTTTGGTTTTGCTCGCATTTTCCCCGCCTTAGTAAAAATAATTTATATAGATTGAGTTCACTTAGGCATACATAGAATATATATAATAGATATGATATAGCATCTAAATGTTACTTAAATATTGACTAAACCATTTAACGCAACCACGCAATGTGGCGACAACCGTAACGAAACCAGCCGTGTTTCTGGAACAAACGACCTCGAAGCGAGCGCCTTTGCCCCGATTCACTGCTTCTATCTCGACTCATAGACTAAACTGAAGATGGGGTGGAAGGAAATGGAATGCCAAGTAAAATGGTGTATGTGTGTGTGTGTGTGTGTGCACGAAATCCATTGGACGATAAGCCAAGGCGCTCGAGCTTCTTAAGATGACGAGCTGTTACTTTGTAACTTGCTGACTGCGCAATTAAACACATTAGAGCCAAAAGCCCCCCATTGGAACTATTTAACTATTTTAAGAACTTGACAATGATGAGCTAATGAACAATAAATGAAATGATTGATAATTAATATCTATATTTAGCCCAGGTCTTTGATAATGCGTAGCGAATGGTTCTGTGTAATGAATATATTGACTTCTGTGAATCCAACATATTTGTGAATAAAAGTAAATGTTGTTACAGATTATATGACTAAGCATGTGAGAGATACACAGATAGCAAGAGAAATGCTTCCCATAGACACGAATACAAACTTAATGTAAGAACAGCATCGAGCCACGAGCCAATATAAATATATACTTGTAAATATATATGTACATGCATATACATATATATGCATATATATCTACATATCTATCTGTTGACCGTGCCTACAAAGTCTGTGTTTGCGCAATTGCTTATGATTTAATTAAAGTGTTTGGGTTTTTAAATAATGCAAATGCAAATGCAATTGAGCAGCGTGTTGGCTGATAGAAAAGGGCAGCTGCACAGGTATAATTGCCTACAGTTTGCCAAAGTGATGGCAAATTACTGAAATTGCATTAGAGGCGAATTCAACTAGACTTCTTAGCGATCAAATATCACAAAGATACACACACACACACTTGCTCGCTTGCATCTGGTTTAGTGAGTGTTGTTTAGGGGTAAAATATATGTGTAGCGCGCACGTAGACGACGTAATTTTGATTTCACATTCAACTGCTAAGATCAATGCTAAATGATAGACAAAGTTGTTTATGTACGTATAAACTAGAGCGGCGGCTATTTTATTATTTTGTTTGTTTATTCCATGTACCATTTGTTTAAACGTTCAGTTGCAAATATTTAATGCAAAAATCAAAACTCAAATCAAATCAAATCACAACACAAGCGAGATAAACACGCACACGCACACACACGCACACGTGGAAGAGAGAGAAACATGTGTGCATGTGTGTGTGAAAGCACCGCGACAGCAAGAACAAGACGTAGCAGAATTAAAGCAACTTACCGGCCATGACAGTTGAACAGCTTTCGTTGAACGGCGCGCGCAAGTTAGCAGGAGGCAGCACTCAGTAGCAACAACAACACAACCGACCGACCACACAACAAAAGCAACAAAATATTAAGGCCAAGGAGTTGCGTTTCGCGCTCACTCGCTCTCTTTCTTTCTCACTCACTCACTCACTGCTTTACACTGGAAACGCTCTCTGTGGTCTAGTGTTTTTAACGTGCATGTGTTGAGAAACGTGCTTTTATTGTTGACGTGCTTCTTCTTGTTGTTGTTGCCGCTGCTGCGGAGGAGTGTTGAGCGCGGTTTCTTTTGTCGAAGGAGTTGAGCTTGGCATACAAAAGAGAAACGACGAACACAACCGAAAGCAAAAGCAAAAGACAAAACCAAAATGCTTAACTTTTCGTTGCTTTTGTTTCTTCTCTTCTCTTCTCTTTTGTTGTTGATTGGTTTATATATACGTATGTTTTTTTTTGTTTTTCCTGTCGCTGCTCAGCACAACTTAAGCACGTATACGTATTACTGGTGACGACAGTGACGTCGACGACATGTGGGGAAGAAACTGCAAAGTAGGGGAGTATTTCTTTTGTACATACGCCGACGGCAACATAGCAATGACAGCGGCGACGACGGCGATGAGCAGCAGTAGCAGCGGCAGCAGCAGCAGCAGCAGTAACTGCGTATGTATGTGTGCTCGTGCAGCCGGTGGTTGTGCCAAAAGTTATCTCGAAATTACTTTGCACTATTCTAGACGAATCGCGGGAGGCGGGCGCAGGGGATTCCAGGTGATAAACGAGGCACTGTAAAGCGATATTAACGCGCCCGCATATTTGCTAAACAATGCGATTAATATTATTTATTTTGTGGCACAAAACAAACACCAACAACGAGTCGCCGTGTGGACGAACGTCTCCGCTTCACGTTTGCCTAACGCCTTACGCCTTGCGCTTTGTTTTATCGCAATTTCTCTGCACGTATGTATGTGTGTGTGCACATGTATGTACATATGTATATACACATGTATTTCTTTATAATCTAACCTTCAAAATGTATATTCCTTGTTTAGCACTAAGTCTTACAGCACGAATAGAGCATATTCATTTTATTTTGACATTCAGCTGCAGCTCGCAGGCGTGCGGAGCCGTCGCTTTGTTATAAAAGCGCGCTGACGGAGGCAACGGCGTCGCTGGCGACGACGCACAATCAATATTCGATTAAAATGCGCCTCGTACTTAATTTTATTTATTTTTATTTGGTTGCCTAAACACTGCACAGGCTAACGCGTCACGACAGAGTTTATCACCTCAGTATTGTACTCGCGGTTGAACTCGCATGACAAATATGGCAAATAAAAAAAGAGGAAAAAAAAACCGAGATTCTAATGCTGCTTTGTTCAACTGCTTCTTCTTCCACTTTTTGCCGCCTCTTTTGATGCACTGCTTCGTCGCCGCCGTCGTCGTTGAGTTGCGTCGTCTTTTTTTTTTTTTGCAAATGCGGCAGCGGCGGCCAAATTTACGCACTTTTAAACTATGTACATCATTGCAATAATACAATTTGAATGCGGCAATAACACTTCAACGCGCCGTTAACAATTTTAACTTAATTTATGACTAATTTGTTATGAAAATTTCAACATAAAATGGAAGTACAAAATGTATTGCAAATTTCGCACTTTACAACAGCAGTTTCAAGCCACTAAAACTGCCGCAAATGAACGGCGTTGCGTATTCCCTGCAGTGTTGGTCAGCGTGCATTTTCAGTGCTACAAAATACGAAAACCTACAGCTGTCTGGGTTGTCGCCTATTTCAAACTGAGGCAGAGCGCGCTAAACTTTTAAAACCTAAAATTGAACAAAATTCAAACTCACTTTGAGGCTTTTTCGCTCCGTTTATATTGATGGCCGTGTTGAGCATATTCCCAATTTTTGTTATGCTCGATTGCCGCATGAATGTGCGCGGCGGTATGGGCGGCGGCTGCGGATCAGGCGGCTCCAGCACCGGACTCTGTCGACCCCAGCGACCCATTTAGATGTCTAATTTGTTATTGTTGTTACAGTTTGCCACCTGTAAATAAAAAACAAAATGATTGAATCTATTAACAAGTATTTTAAAGCACGCTCGCTTACACACACACACACAGACAGACCTATTGTATAATGGATATTTGCTTAAAGCTTGGTTACTTTAGGCCTTAGCACATGAGCGAATTTCGTGTTTTTCAATTTGTCAAGCAATTAACACCTGTCCCCCCTCTCTCTATCTCTTTCTCTCTCTCACGCACTCACACTGGTTTTCTCTTTCTGTCTACTTGCACTTATCACTTAAATGTCGCACCGACTAGATTTATTATTTTTCTTACCAGATTTTTGCGCACAAATTAATTGTGCAAATGAGCCTGTCGTTTGTTTACCTTAGACATTACCGTTACGTATGTTTACTATGGCTGTGCAAATTTGAAAAGCATAAAGGCAAAAAGCCATACCTAATCAAAACTTGGTACGTTTAGAGGTGTGTCTGGCGTCTATTTAGCGTTAAAGCTTCATATTTTTAATCAAACCTGAAAATTAATTTTCCTCACCAAAATAATAAAAAAAAAACTTAAACAAAGATATATTAAAAAAAAGCATGTAAAATATATGCTTACATTTCAATTAGCAATTACATTTTCACATTTATACATATTTATCACACTTTCATAATGTAAAAGTCAAATTTGTCAGAGCGGAAAATTTATTCTGCATCAAATTCGCTTTCAAGTGCAAGTTTTTTAAATAAATACAAATGCAAATAGAAATATTCAGAAATATTGAGGCGCATTTACCCAGAGCTTATGAATTATAGTATATAGGGATGCATACGTGACCTAAGCATATGCTACGTTACAAATATATATACATGCATGTACGTATGTATGTAAATACAGCTGAGTTCATTAAAATAGAGCTGCATCCTCTAAGACTATTCTTCTTCTTTTTGAAGCGATCACATGCTCGTAGTGTTGCGAAATGTGAATGGCAAAATAACTTACCGTTACTTTGATATTCGTTTTTTGTTTTTCTTGACTAGTGAATTAATGCTGTTCATTCAAATATAAGCGCTTGGAAATATATACAAATAATTATTAAATATATTATTATTATTTTCTGTTTTATATACATACTAAAGAAATTAACTAAAATTCATTTTTATTTAATATTCTTTTTTTTGTCATTTTTTTCATTGTTGTCCTATTTTTGTGTGTACAGTTGTACGTGTGCAACAAGTTGTTCTGAGGCATGCGCCCTAAGAAGAACAACAAAGCAACGTGCGAAATCGAAAAAGAAGAAAACAAAAACAAAAGCACAAAAAATCAAAAAACAACAGCAACAACATGTTATTCTAATCCAATTAATGGGTCAAATGACTTGGTGGGAAACGTGAGTAAGCCTGTGGCCGAGGCATTAGATGAAAATGTGGCAAATTGCTTTTCTTACGAGAGCGCCCTAGGAAGACGCAGACTTTAGCAAACCGAAATGGGGAAATGTCATTGAAGTTCTAAATTAAACTTGCACCGCATTAAGCAAGAACAAACCAAAGAGAAATTAAATTGCAGAAATAAAAATACAAACGTTTTGTTTGTTTTCTGTTTAGCTTAGTCACACATTCCCAACAAAACAAAACAAACAACGGCCAATTTTTAAGAAATAGAAAATTATGCTGTCATTGTTTTCTATTTTTACGTGCTTGCCTCTTCCTTCTTCTTTGAGTCTTCGTACTTGCACAGTTGCATAAAATGTTACTGTATTTGTGGCCTGCTTTATTTTCTCTCTTTTTGCACTACGCTACCATTTCACAGTTGCATGAATTTATAAACAGCTTTGCCACGGCTGTCAGAGCTCCTCCAATTGCTTAGAATAATCGAATTATAAAAATAAAATAAAAAACGTAATAAATATAGAAATTGTCATGCAGATAGAGAATTTACGTATATATTGTTAATGCTCAAAAAATTCTGATAACATACAAAATACACTTAAGGTAGAGTACTTCACTCTTCGATATGCTAAAAATATATTGGTTCGCTTTAAATGTGCCGAAGTGCAAAAGACACGAGATAGCGCGATCAGAGCAAACGCAACGGAAGAAAATTGGGAAGAACAAATTAATAAAAACGAAAATTATTTTCTGTTTTATTTTAACATATGTATGCATGTATGTGTGTAGGTATGTATGTACATATACATACGTATGTATGTACATATTTATATATTGCAAACATTGAAGGTAGCGCGCTCCTTCCCCTGCTCTGGTTTTGTTTATTTTTAAAAGAATGTGAAGGAAATGCTACAAATTCGTTAAAAACACACACACACACGCGCACAGCCACATAAACACACACACACACACGCAGGCACAGCAACTACGAGCGGGTCGCCCACTAAAAATAAGTTGGACGGACGACAATTTGAAAGTCCAGCCGCACGTGCAGCACGAGACCAACACCTGCCCCACCCGGGCCAGCTTTATTTTTGGCTGCTGCCTGAAAACAAGTTAATTAAATTCCAATTTTAAGCCATTTTCTATTTCAGAGTCGAGTTGGTCTGGGTTATAATCGAACGCTTTCATCAGGATGCGTGACACATTGGAGATAAGAGACAAAGGTGAGATGGCAATCCGCTATCTATCTATAGATAATAAAGAGTTATCGATCGGGCAATATTGTTTTTTTTTTCCTTCTGGTTTCGTCTAATTAATGCACCAAATAAATGAGTGCCGCGACTAATTAAGCATTTGACAAATATAAACGGGGCTTTATGACAGCTCTTAAGCCAAACAAATTACACGAGGAGCCAATTGGAGAGATAAAGGCAATTTGAATGAATTTGTTGTAATTGATGCAAACATATTTATTTATTTATTTTTTTTTTTTTGGCACAAAAATTAGTGACAAAATAGCTGCCATTAATTGCTGTTATACAATGAATTTACTTTTGAATTTATATGGCAAATACAACTGTTTGTTGTTGTTGTTTTTGGTGAAACAATGTTGTTAACCTCAAAAGCCGCCAAGAACGTCAACAACTAAAACTTGGATCGCACGTAGCGTCTGGCAAGGAGGCCGAGAAGGGGAAAGGGGGGAAGCTTAGGCTCTAAAACAGTATGGTGTTACCTTTTGTTATGTGCTATATGATATCATTATGTACACACACACACACACACTCACATACACACGCACGAAATGCATGAAGTTACGTAGGAACTCATTACAGATCCGCATATATATATATGGATATGTATGTAACCTATTATTAGTAGGTTTACCGCAGACTGACGCAACTTGGCCAAGTTTGTTTTGTACGCTAATGTGTATTGAAACAGGTGTATTGCCAAATATGAACAAATTAACACCACACGCCGTGCATTAGTCAAATGTTGAAGCAGAACGTCTGCTGCTTTTAGCTGAAACAGCTAAATCACAAAAGGTTATTTGCATTTTTTCATAATTTTTTATTTTGTTGCTTTTTTTTAATCAACCTCATAAACTACCTGAACTAACTGCCGATATGATGTCTTCAAGTAGATTTGATTTGACCGCCTATTTGGTCTTATCAGTTCTTCTTCTCTTCGTAGTTAAGAAAATGTTTTTTCTTTCTATTTCGCTTTAACAGTTTTGTTTTGGTTTTACTCAAAGTGGAAATAATGTAACAGTTAACGGCATGTATGCTTCCGTTACAAACACTGCTTTATTGTTTATGAGCACTTGCACTTTCGAAATGGAATCGAAATTGAAATTGAACTTGAAAAGGAGCGACAAACGCGGCAGGCACACACAGACGCCGTGCGCTTGACAAAGGCACTGAAACTGATTTAAATTTTTATTCAACTTGAACGTAACGCAAAGCAAATCAAAAACCGCAAAAGCAAAACAGTCAACGCGGCGTCGTTAAAATTAGCACTGAACTCGCATGCGTCGCCCAACGAATGTGCGGCCTATGATTTCCACATAGCATGTACAGTGGGGCAGAGCTTTGGCGATGTGGCCAAAGCTTAGGAATGTCGAGTAAGATGAGTAAACAGCAGCCCGGCTAATCACTCTCAATTTATGATATTATTTATTTTTAAGGATGATTTTTTGTTGTTATTCAAAATGATTATTCTGTAAATTAATATTATCAACCTAAATTATTATTATTAGTTCATGCTAATTTTTCAATCTGTGCTCCACGGTAAACAAACGCACGCTCACGCGCTCTATTTCTGTGTCTCATTCTCTGCAGCGGCGCTCGGCACCTGCTATTGCAGACTGTGTATGTGTGTGTATGTGAGCGTGCGTGAAAGAGAATGTGGAAAGAAGAGAGCCCCTCTCTCAATGTGCATGTGTGTCGGCGGCCGTGAGGAGACTGTTAGTGCTCTTTCTTTTTGAAGATTTTTTTTTTGTAAAATGTAAACAAACGTTGTGTGAGTAACTGATGTTATTATTATTGTTATACCCTAAAATTAATTGAAAGTACAGTTTAGTGTTTTTTATAAAATGTTTGTAACATAAAGTCTATATATCTGCCTGTCGGGCAGTCATGATTATGGGCCCGCTCCAACTATAATATATTAAGAATGGAAATGGAAACTCAAATATTAGGTCTTTCCATCATTAAGAATTTGATTAAATTCGATATTTTAGTTTAGTTATTATAGCACATATCGCACGTATCTCATAGATATAACTAACCAATATGATATAAAGATATCCATGCAATAAAAACAACTATTATAAGTTTTAGATACTCCCCTAGCTTCCCACATGATTGGATAATACTGATTTCTTTTAGCGCTTTGGCTGAAACGATAAATCGGTTCGGGTTCCAGGGTATCTTCCAGTCAGGCATTGCTGACAATAGCTGATATTGCTGGAGCTGCTGTCGCCATCTCGGTACTCTTCTGATAAACGCTAATTTGCATATTGATGTTACGAGTTTGTGTGACTTGTTTATTCTGGTGTCGGTTATTAAGTGATAAAAAAAAAAAATAAGAGATTAGGAAGTCTTGCAACACAACGTTTCTACCACATATCTCTACAAGATTTGGTTAACAAATTGATATCCTTATTCAGCATATTGTATTTGAGTCGCAAATGATCGTTATGGCAGTTCCAATCCTCGATGCCATGATGGAAAACCACCTCCAATACAAGCAACTGCTCATATACCACATCCCAGTCGACACCAAGCGTGGCGGCGCATGTTTCCAGCAGCCATCGAAACGAGCAGGGGAACATCGTGCGGAGCTTCTGTTTACCGGCGTCTGTGACCTTTGTCATAGATCCATGCATTAGCCAACAATCGAAATTTGATATTTTCAACAGAACCTCATTCTGATGCCCTTCTTCCCTGTCTGTAATCTGGATCTCTTGCTTTGGCTGAGCAGATGTTGCAGTTTCTTCGGACAATGGCCGCATCTTACGACGTGGCATCTTCAGCGGCACGCGCAACGGTTCCATGTTGTGCTCATCGAATGTCTGTATGGAGGCCAAACTGTTTAGCGCCACATCTTCATTGTCGATAGTCAGTATATATGTGGGCGTATCGCGCAATCTCCAAAAGGGATTATCTTCCTCCAGTTTCTGACGGCGCGCTGCGCGTTCCATCATTTTATTTTGATACCATCGACCGTAAGTCGCAACAGGTGGTCGGAATACGAAACTGGGTCGTTTCTCCCGCCGCCGCAGCTCATTAAGCCAGGTCTGTGTAGTTATGTCGCAATTGGCGCGCCATTCTTTGTGGCGATTAGGTGGACGTAGCAACATCTGGAATATGCCAATATCCTCGTAGCTCTCCTGGCACGCCAGCTCCTCCACGCGCAGTGTTTTCCCTCGCTGGGCCAGCTGCTGAGCCAAGTCTGCTATTTGATATTTAAAGGGTGCGAGTTGACGCTCCGTGTGATCTACTTTCATGTAGTCTGGAATCTGTACACCCATCTCGCCCTCCTCCGCTTGGCTGGCATGCAGGAGAATGCGCTTGAAGTAGCTATGCGCCGGTGTTAGACTAGGCTGAAACTCAATGTGATCTTTTGCGGCGCTATCGTTGCTGGACTCTCCGAATTTCTTTTTCAGCAAAGCCTCGAAAATAACACAAATGTTCTCGCGTATGCGCTGCATGGCAGGCGTCACCGTCATCTCGTTATAATTATATTCATGCTCCTTTTGCTTCCGTTCCTTATTCAAAAAGTCGTCAATCTTGCGTCCATTTCCTGTAGCTATGCCGAATCGCCGTGCGAAGCTTTCGCTATAATGCGCAACTAAAACCTTACGCAACTCTACAAATTGCATCCATTCAGTATAGACGAATAGCGGCTCCACTGGCTGTGTCTCATCAGTTTGCTGCAATAACTCTTTATTTATGAGCATGGCAGATTCCGATATAGCGCGCTCCTTGACGTCATCCAGGCCAAACAAGAGCTTCAAGACATATATTATATAGGCCATGACTCGAGCCTCATAGCGAGGATAGACATGTGGTCCATAAGTTTGATTGAAGGTAGGCGGCAGGACATCCATCAAACTACCAACATAGCTGGCTATTATTGGCGGCAAATCCAGTTCGAGCACATAGCGCTTGGCAAGTGCTTCCAGATCCGGCATTTGGAAACCATTTAGGTCTATAAAACGAGACATGTGTGCGATATGGGCGCGCAAGAACTGAAATAAAATGATAACCGTAAGTTAAAAGTGTTTTAAAGGACTACTTTAAGATTTACCTTGTAGCTGCACTTATCCCTTTGGTGGCCTAGCTCCATTTGCTTTATTAGCGTCTTGCCCTGTATGGCGACATTCTCAGGCAAATAACTTAGCATATAGCGACTTGTCAGGTGCTCCTCATCAACTAACCTGATTAGATCGGTTAACTGGATATCATCCTCAACTAGGTTAAGCGCTATGGCCAGCACAATATATAATTTGATTATATTCAGACAGTAAATCTGGCGATCAAAATTACATAAAGCACTAGCTTTGGGTCGCAGGCCGTGGCATTGCATGCTGCCTGAACTGTCCACGCTGTGTTTATCAAGATGCTTGAGCGGCATTTGCTTTTTCAGGGACCTGCGGGCACTCGCTGACCATTGCACCTGTAGATTTCGGTTGCTCAGAAGCGTGGATTCCGATCGGGTGCCTTTCTTTCCCGCGTAGCCCGACTCATCCAACTTGCGCTAAAAACAAACAATAAAATGAGAGCATTCGGTGTCAACAGCGTAGATAGCAAGGTGATTGATTAGCTTAGGTAATTGGTTAAGTCATTTGCCCATGTTCAAACCCCGCTATATATAGCCAGCTTAGCCAGACAACTATCAGTTCAGCATTCTAGCTTGAAACATCACGATCCAAATTTCCTAAAGATGTCTTTGCGTTTCGCTCTCGTCTGCCTAGCACTTCTTGTGTTGATCTACGCACCGCTGCCCACATCAGCGGCACCCCTGGAGGGTAAGTCTTAGCAGTAAAGCTATCATTTGATGCTATTTTCATTTTCTTACACAGCTGCGTTAGTGGAAGGCGGTACCTTGACAGAAGCTGGACTACCACCATTTACACCCACAGAGTCCTCAGAACCCGCAAAGCCAAAGCAGCGCAATTTCTTCCTATTGTTGCCTCTCATACTTCCCGATCAGTTCTACTTCTGATGAGTTTCCTTGCAATGCACATCAAAAGATGATAAATAAAGTTTAAACTTGCATCAAATTACCTTAGTTTTTCTCCACTCACGCCAGTTGGCGCGCTCGTCGCCAGTTTCGCTTTGTGATGGCTTATCCTGGCGTTCACGCTTTCGCTTTATCTTCTTGTAATTGTAAATGATGCGGGCGTCCCTGAAAGGCAGCAATATTATTAATCAAATCAACTGCGGATCGAAGGCCTACTTCTTTACCTTGCTAAAGCACGCACATTCAGCTTTGGCAGGCCCATGTCATTGTTCTTGCAGAAGGCCACCTCCATGCGCGACATGTACGCGGCCCACACCTGGAGCGTCATTATCTTAAGCTCGGGCTTGGCGCCCATGTGCAGCAGCTCTTCCAGAAAGCCGCGCAACACATAATTATAAAACTCCCACGATGTTATATCGTTTTCTTCTGCAACAACTTTCGGTTTCTTTATTGTGCGCTGGGAAACGTGTTTTGTTGTATCGTTGAATGTGTCTTCGGCGCTGATCTCTACAGCGCGAAGCTGCTCCTTCTTGGTGCCGCATTCGATGCAGTAGTAGTAGCCTTCGCGTTCCTGGAATGTGCGCTCGCCACAAACATCGCACTCCATATGATCGATTTCCATTACTTCCGACTCGTCCATTTTTATTTACAATTTTAAATTACAAACTCGCACGTGCCGCAGCTACAAAATCCATACCAATAAATATTCTGATATTTAGAGATGCACTAAAACACTTATCGATAACAAGCCAATAAGCTAAGCGCGAAACTTTAAATAAAATACTTATGCTTAACAGCGACTTTAGAGTGTAAAGAATGACTCAATAATTTGTTGAATTTGTATTATTGCTAGTTTGCAAAAAAAATAAAATAACAGAATATTAATTCTATAGTATTTGCTTAGCCATTAAAAAGGAAGCATCTGTAATGTGACTCCATGAAAACCGAGTTTTATGCAACACAATTTCCATATAGTGTTAACCAACACTGCTTCAGCAAACTAATCGCGCCGTTTGACCTATCCCAACGTTTTAAATGTGCTGAATCAGTATTTTTACGAAAAGTTTTCTGCAATCCGATTGGGCTTTTTACATAAGACAAATGCACTGTTCTTGCACGTTTAGCCGCTTAATGGATAACTATATTTAGCTGGCTGCCTACCAGTATTCACCAGTATTGAAATGCCTTGCCCTCCGCACGCTAGGCGCAAAAACAAAAGCTATAAATTTTGTAGACGCCGAAAGCTTACGGCTGCAACGACTAGTCGCTCACAGACGGTCGATCAGTGCAAGTGCAGCAGCAGTAGCAACGCAAGCGACCCTCGACATGGACTCGCATGACAACAATTCAGATGCCGATCTGCCAGATTTCGATGTGTTGTTGGAAAAGGAGGAGGATTTAATAGTGGAAAAGGAGCAGCTGCAGGTGCAGGAGCTGAGCGAATGGCTGGACGCCAATCCGTACATAAACGGCTGTAAGGCCTATGACAATTTGCATTTCTTTTTGCGCACTTGCAAATTCGACGTGGAGCGCGCCAAAACGAAGCTAAAAACATTTTACCAAATGCGCGCCGAGCGCACCGAGTGGTTCGACAACTGCGATCCCATGTTGCCCGAGATACAGGAACTGCTCGCGCTGGGCGTCTTTCTGCCCGTCGATGGGGTCGACGAGCAGCAGCGAAAGGTTGTTATTATACGGACTGCAGTGCACGATCCCAAGCGCCACACACAGAACAATGTCTTTAAGGTATATAGACATATAATATATATATTTATATGCAATTCTAACCTTTGCTCTTTGGTAGACGAGCAAAATGATATTGGATTTGCTATTGAAATTCGAGCCCGATAGCTGTGCACGTGGCATCGTTGCCATCATGGATATGCAGGGTGTTCAATTGGGTCACGCACTTCAGCTGAATCCCAAGCTCATTAAGCGCTCCGTCGAGAGCTGGACAGCATATCCGTGTCAGCCCAAGCTCCTGGAGTTCACCAATGCCCCGCGTCATGTTAACCTCTTTCTGAACACCTTTCGGTGAGTCCAACCGAAACCTTATATAAGTATCCATATGGCAATATTAATATATGTGTGTTTCAGTGTATTTATGACGACAAAGATACGATCCCGTGTCGTCGTGCGCCGCGAGGGAACCACGGTGAAGTGCAAACAGTTGCCAGTGGACTTGGGTGGTCCGGGGCCCAGTTACAAAGAGCTGGCTATGAAGTGGAAGCGATTGCTCGAACAGAACGCTGACTTCTATGTGGAGCAAGGCAAATACAAAAGCCTAGTCAAGCGATAAGCGTCCGATTAGCTAAATACGATTAGGAATTCAAGCAGACCTATATATTATATAGTATATATAAGTAGCATACTCATATGTTCACCATGTGGATTATCACTGGCAATCTGCGAATGGCGTTGTGCTTTAATTTAGGGTCCGTTCATGCTTTAAGCATTGCTCAGTTCACATTTCGAGTATATTTATTTATATTTCATTGAATGTTTTTTTTTTTTTGGTTATCATTATCATTAGCTTTCGCTTTGTTGGAAGGCGTTCAGCTTTCTCTTATCGTTCACATTCGTAGAATCATTTTAAGCTGTAATATATATTAATCATCAGTTGAATATAAATATTGAGTTAATTTCATTATATTTTCAGTTTCTTTATTAGTATAAAATAGTATATCAAAAATGTTTATCAAGTCTATATTTATTATCATTTATTGGGTCTCACTTTGCTAGGGGCTTGCAGTGCAATAGATTCTCATCTGTTGATCGATATATAAAATAAATACGTACACACACACACACACACCCACACACACACAAAAGACAGTAAACAAATGAACAGAATGTTGTTTATAAGCTGGGTTTGTTAGTGTATCAATGCGTGCTGTTTGTTATTGCGTTTTCTTCTCCAAATGTACATGCATATACAAATATAAATATGCTTTGTATATCTCTTAAAAGTACGTGTCACATATAAAAATATATATAGTAGATGTTGCTCATCATATCGTTGGCAAACAGCACACTATCGGGGATAGTTTTAGTGGGACCACATCAAGCACTGAACAGAACTTAAAAGCTATAAACGAGAGAAGGAAAGGCGGTAACTAACTAAAGCGTATTATATATATAAATATATATAGATCCATAGCGACAATGTGCAATTGAAAGTAAAGCGCCGCTGCGCCCGCCCATCACAAGTCCAATTGCAGGCTATTGCCGCTGGTGACAGTGGTGGCATTGTCCACCGATTGCAGTGATTCCTATATTTGCCGTTCGTCCTTTGCTGTCAGCTTATCGATGAGCTCCTGCAGGGGCGCCAGTTCGCGTCGCTCAATCAGGTTGAACTCTTGGACAAAGAATATGAAATGCTTAAAGGACGTATTCAAATGGGCCTCCTCGCCCAGCGTCACCACCTCGGTGAAATGCTGATGATAGATGTGCGCATAGACGCGGAAGAGTCGCTTCAGTATGGTTTTAGCGGAGGCAAGAAAGTTCTTTGGAAATGGTACACCAATTTTCGATGGAAACAATGTTTCGTCGTCTAATTGATCCTGCACCCAGGTCATGAGATAATCAATGTACTTAGGCGCGCTGCATTTGATGGGTTTCTTTACAGTCAAGCCGTCCGCCCAGTGGTACTCGTATTTCGGACCAGCCGACATTATGCCACAGCTGTCCTCTGTGCAAAACTCCGTAATTGTTCCGTAGAGCATATTAATTTGATTAAAGAAATCCACGGCTACGACGAAAGAGAAAGAGATAATTAACTACGATAACTTGGATTGACTCCACACCACTCACTGTTGACGGCCACCCATTCGTTGAGATCCTCACCATCGGGCAGGGCGACTGCATTGCGTAGATTCCCGGAGCCGAGTGTGGCGGCTGCATGCTTCATGAGATCATATTGATGCGTGCCCTCTGGTATGTTCTTTTTGGGCTTAAACGTTTTGCTCGAACGTGAACCGCTGCGGGCGACAAAACGAAAAGAAATGTTATTTTGCATTGGCATGCCACAACAAACCACCCCAGGCGACTCACGCACGGTGGAGCCACTGACTCACACCCACAATATTGGTTGAACAAAGCACGAAAGGGTAGTGCTCTTTGTTTCAGTGGCAAGTGCAACAGTGTTTCCAGTTCACACGACATACATACTTGAATGTATGTAAAATCAACATTTCACGTACATATGTTCGTATGTCATTCAGTTGCTACATACATATGTATATATACTTACAACAAAAATTCCATTGCCATGCAGTTATTGTTGCCGTTCACTTGCCACGAAGGTAAACTGGTCGACAACTTCTTTAGCAATATAGTTATTTCTTGTAGGTTAACCGTCTTGGACGATGTGCAATACAAAATATAAATAAAAAAACAGCTTTTTATTATAATTATTTCCAATCCAAGAAATTGTTGGCAGGGCAAAGTGTAGGGCTGGCAATAAACACCGACAACATCGATATATCGAACTCGATGACCGATGTTACGCATTCGCGATTAAGTTTATGACAGCAGAGTTCGCGTTGCCACATGTTGGGAAATGCGCCTTTTTCAGATGTGCACACACTTACAAAGTTATGTGTGTAAACACTGGTCTTTCTGTTTAGCACGTGGAAAAACAACGCGCCGTGCCTTTCCTTGAAATATTGACAATATTTCAATTATTTGACGGCATATTATCGCCTTAAATATGGTAATTATATCATACACATAATCACAGTTAAATTTTCACCATACATATATATAAACTGAATCTTATTCATATATCTAACTTAAGTTTAAGAATCTGTGGGAATGAGCCCCAGACAACGTGGAAAAAATGGCTAAAGATAATAAAGTTTCCATTACTTTGTGTGTTAATATTCATTTTCATACACTTGCAGTCGAGTCTGTACGTGCTTTATGAGCATGCGGCAGGCTATGCGCTATTCTCCGTTAAGGAGTTCGAGGAGGTGTCCATGTTCCTGCCGCAAGTCGAGTCCTCCGTCACGGACATTTCGAAGTTCAATTCGATTGTGAAGCTGGCGGCATTTGCGCCATTCAAGACGGCCATTGCTGCCCTTGAGAACGTAAATGCCATCTCGGAGGGCATTGTACCGCAGGATCTGCTGCATTTCCTTGATGACTTCTTTGCCAAGCTAAAGAAGAAGAAGT
Source organism: Drosophila pegasa (assembly GCA_035046225.1). Lineage (NCBI taxonomy): Eukaryota > Metazoa > Arthropoda > Insecta > Diptera > Drosophilidae > Drosophila > Drosophila pegasa. The sequence goes on along the minus strand of JAWNOD010000398.1, from coordinate 13,347,128 downwards.
GCACCCTAGGCATTGCGGATGCCAAGCTGGGTGCTGCCATAACAGAGTCCGTCGGTGTTGCGTGCAGCCACTTTGGTGTCGTGCCCGAGATACTCCGAGGTGTTCGCTTCCATTTTGCCAAGCTGGTCAAAGGTAAGCCAATTTGTCACTTTATAGAATTTCCAATACCTAATCATGTTCTTTTCTTTTGGTAGGCTTCACTGATAAGTCGGCTGGAGTGGCACAACTGGGTCTGGGACACAGCTACTCCCGTGCCAAGGTCAAGTTCAATGTTCATCGCTCAGACAATATGATCATTCAGTCGATCGCGCTGCTGGATCAGCTGGACAAGGACGTGAACACGTTCTCCATGCGGATACGCGAATGGTACTCCTACCACTTCCCAGAGCTGGTCAAAATTGTCCCAGACAACTATATGTTTGCCAAGGCCGCCAAATTTATTAAAGACCGCAAGGATCTAACTCAGGACAAGCTTGAAGATCTGGAGCAGATTGTCATGGACTCTGCCAAGGCTCAGGCCATAATCGATGCTGGAAAAATGTCCATGGGCATGGACATATCCATTGTGGATCTGATGAACATTGAGCTCTTCGCCGAGCGTGTCGTCAAGCTCTCCGAGTACCGCAAAAAGCTCTCCACATATTTGCACAACAAAATGAACATGGTTGCGCCCAATCTTCAGTCGTTGATAGGCGATCAGGTTGGCGCCCGCCTTATTTCACATGCCGGCAGCTTGACAAATTTGGCCAAGTATCCCGCGTCGACACTACAAATTCTGGGCGCCGAGAAGGCTCTGTTCCGTGCGCTTAAGACGCGGTCGAACACGCCCAAATATGGTTTGATCTATCACTCGTCGTTCATTGGACGTGCTGGCCTTAAGAATAAGGGACGCATCTCGCGTTTCCTGGCCAACAAATGCTCGATTGCCTCTCGCATCGATTGCTTCCTGGAGCAGCCGACCAGCGTCTTTGGCGAGACGCTAAAGCAACAGGTGGAAGATCGCCTGAAGTTCTACGAGTCGGGTGATGTGCCGCGCAAGAACATCGAGGTCATGAAGGAGGCCATGGAGGCGGCCAGCCAAGAAATCGCCGAAGCTCCACAGTCCGAGAAGAAGAAGAACAAGAAGAAGAAGCGTCCGGCAGAGGCAGACACAAACGGCACCAGCAATGGCAACGGTACAGTCGTGGCCGAGGATGAAGCCGGCAATGGCAATGCTGAGGCTGATGGCGAGCCCAAGAAGAAGAAAAAGAAGAAGAACAAGAACAAGCAAGCCGTGGAAGCGTAGGACACATACATACGTACATATCGTATTCCACACACTGCTTAGTTTCTATAGTCTTAAGTTGAAAGTCTATTATTTTACCTACAAATCGTTTCTGTATTTCATGATACCCCCGCTAAATAAACAGTCAAATTTTAGACAGAGTTACTTATTTTTGATTTCATTGTTTATTTTCACACATTTGTTTTATATACATACACATAACTGTTTAATTATTGCTAATTTTTTTATATTATTAATATTTTTTGTAACAATTTCAATGATAATGCAACCGTCCTTCCTTCCAACTGCTGTGCTAAATATCGATTTAGTACAACCATTAATTATATATTTTATTTTATTGCATTTATGACGAACATTTAAACACACAAAAGTATCTAAATTCCGAGTGGTGACAACAGGACGGATATGGAATTTACGTTTTCGGTTCGGGTAGGCTTCGAATGTCAAGGGGCAACTAATACGAGCTCGCGCTACTTAGTCAAGAATAATACACTTGGAATTGTGATTTGTGTTAACAAACGATTTAGCAACAAATAATCAGAGTTTGCATATTTAATACAAGGGGGGATATAGCATAGAATTGTGTGTGTGTGTGTCTGCGTGTGTGTGTGTGATGTGTTAGTGTACTTGTGTGTTTGGCTGTTTGTGTGGAACGTCATTAGGCTAATAAATATCATTGGAACAAATCAAACGCTGAGGAATTATTATTGCTGCTGTGATGCTGCTGCTGCGGCTGCTGTTGCTGCTGGAACGCACCGAAGTTGGCAAATGCTGCTGGCTGCGCCTGCATCTGTGGAATGCTCTGTTGCGGCGCCCCAAACATGTTGGGACTGGTCAGTGGTGAGGGCGCGAGCCCAGCAAAGCCGCCACCCGTCTGCACATTCAGCGGCGCCTGCGTCCTGGCTGGACTCTGCGTCTTCAGCGTGTTCATCGACGGAGCCGGCGCATTCGTCTTGCCCGACTTGCTGATCAACAGATTGTCCAGATCAATGTTCAGGTTGCCGGCCTTCAGGTTGCCCGACCAGGTGGCACCCACATGCGTGGCCTGTGTGCTGCTCGACGTCGCGGCCCCGTTGGTATTGATGTTATTGTTGTTGTTGTTGCTGCTGTTGTTATTGTTGGATACGCACATCGGCTGCAACAGGTTGTCGCCGGCAACGGCAGCAATGGGCGGCAACATGTTATCTGCAAAGAGCGCACAAACATTTCAGGATCAGTTGGGGCATATGCAAAGCGTAATATAGAGGCATCTATCAATATAGCAATACGAAATATAGGTAAGCATTGGAATGCATGTGTGTGTGGGTGTGTGTGCGTCTAGATAAATAAATTGATTAGGTGATGAGAGTGTGTGTGGGTGTGTGTGTCGATTGGAAGCATTTGTTGTTAACAGGCGCAGCCAACTCAATCAGCTAAGTGCAGTTGCATAAACAATTGTTTCTTGTAGCAATAAACAATTGTCGCTGTTGCTATTGCTATTGTTATTGTTATTGTTAGTTGTTTACCTAGTGTGTCCGCGGCTGTGGCACAATGCCCGGTATATTGAGAAAAGCTTTCAGTTATTTAAACATATATATTTCAGATATTTGAGTAGATCACAAAAATATATAATTCATAAATCATATCCGAATTGTGCGTTTGCAATATAAAATGTCAAAAAGGGGAAAAGGAATAGAAATAAAATAGAAATATTTGTTCAAATCATATCTTCATGTAACTGCCAACTAGCTAGCTATATATACATATCTAATCTTCATGCATCTAGCACAAAGTGTTCAAATTCCAGAAAGTATGGGAAATTTTGTTGCTTAACTTTTGGTTATATTTCGAAGCTATTCAAGATATTTGAGGAGCACACGATAGCATATCTTAAGAAATAAAGTCTACAGATAATGTTTGGAGTTCTATACAATCTTGAAACATTTGTGAGTTTTGTTCGAGTCATAATATGACTCACATTGATTTGCTTTCAATAACTTTTTTTTTAGTAGCTAGGATATTAAAATTAAAGTTTTAAGCTTATTTCTTACAGTTCGTTACAAAATATGTTTAGATCTATAAACTATATTATATAAGGAATATATAAAAACTATCGTAGAGGCATATAAATTGGGTGACATCTAAGCTTGTTGCCAATTTGCAAAAGAACTTGAGCTAGAATTATTTAAATTACAAATTTTCAAAATCATCGACTCAGCAAAGTCGAAGCAAAACTTGGTACAGTAACCGAATCATATACAATTTTCCCCTTTGTTAGAGTTCCTGCATTCGTAGAAAGAAAGAACTTATTTTTTTACTGAATATCGAGTGTATTAAGGCTAAGCGCCCTGCTCGAATAGCTTGTAGCAAATGCTCAAAGTCTGTTGGGCGAGCTCGCGGCACTCGTCGGACGATTCGCCGCCGACGAGCGGCGAGCGCATAAACTCTTCCAGCCAGCGCCTGAGCTCGTTCAGCGACTCGGCGAAGTGGGCGACCAACAGGTGGGCGGGCGTGGTAACCAAAGCTATGCCCAGCAGCTGCAGTGTGCCCGCACGCACGCGTGCCTCGGCGCTGAAGCGCACAAAGGCGGACAGATCGAAGACCTCGCGTGTCATGACCGGCAGCAGCGGGCAGTTCTGGGAGCACATGAGCAGCACGGCCAGTGTGTGCAGCATGTTGACTAGCAGCTGGGTATCGATGTCATGCGAGATGTTATCGTATTTCACATAAAGCATTTGACGCGTGCGCTGACCGCGCACCAAGCCAAAGAAGAAGGTGCCGGCAACGGCATGAAAGGGATTGATCTTGGCTTGGCTGCCCGGCGCTTCTTTCTTGCTCAAGTAACGCTTTGTCTTGGCCCGTAATCGGTCGCGTATGATGCGCTGGGCAGCAGCCAGGCGTGCGTCAGCAGCGTCTTTGTCGGAGTGCAGCTGGAATTTGCGAGGATGCTTGGCCACGGGCGGCACAATGTCCAGGATCTGTTCTCCAGCTGCTGGCTGATGCTCATCACCGGCTAGCTCCTTGGCCGCTGCAGCCAACACCTGCAGAATGAGAATGCGCACATGGGCCGCATACCGCGTGTTGTCCGTGTGGAACATGCGGCAGAGCAGCTCTGCGCAGACACCGGGCTTGGCTACACAGATGGCCACACAGCAACGGAAGCGGGTGCCCTCAAAGTCATCGAAATAGTACTGCATCTCGAGGCGGACGAACAGTTTCATCAGCTCAAGCGCCAACTTGGCATCCTGCTGCGCCAGCTGGCTGCGTATCAGCTGCTCGGCAGTGGCCAATGCTCCCTCAAAGATCTGATAATTTTCCACTTTGGTGCGCAGCAGGTGCAGCAGGTCAAGCACGAATTTGGGTCGCTGTTCCAGGCTGCTGGAAATGTCGTTGGACATGTCATACGGCTTCAGATCATCGTCATCGTCCTCGTCGAGCGGCAGGGTTGGTGTCTCATCGTCATCCGAGTCTAGGTCCACTTGCATTTTCCCTATATTTTCGGCTGGCTGCGCAGTGGGCGTGTGCGGCAGCTGCTCCTCATCTTCCATAAACTGAGCCATGTGCAACTCAAGACGCTGCTGCAGCTCCCGATCGGGTCTCATATCCAATTGCGCCTTGCTGGGATACTTAAAGTTCGCCAGGATTTCAAGCTCTTCGATAAGATGCCAATGCGGCGTTTGTTGCACTGCAGCGTAATCGAACTTTAGAAGATCCTCGTCTGAGGCCTGTTCGTTTATCATGTAATTATATAGCAGTTCCACGGTCTTCATGCCCAGATATCGCTGCACCTTGTCGGGCGACTGCAGATGATGACTCAGCCCCTCGTGCAGCTGACGCTTGTGTTCCTCCTCCATGTTGCCCTTGCATTTGCCAGTCAGCACTAGCAGCTTGCATATGGCCACATGCTCCTGGCTGCTTAGCTTCTGCAGGGTGATTCGCTTGGACCACATGCCCAGCAGCTGGGTGAAGAGCACATGCAGGTCTTTGGCTGCCGTCACTGCGAGATAGCCCACTAGAGCGCAAAGTGGTCCGTTCTCCGTGGGCGCCCGCTGCAGCGGCAGCTTCCGAAGCAAACAGTGTTGCCAATGCTGCGCCTCCATTGCACCGGGTCCCAACAGCACGTAAAGATTAAGCTGAGCACCGAGAGCGCCCTGCGCCAACTTAAAGCAAGCCGATGGTTCCAATTTATATAAAATCTGTTGCAACACGCTGCGCGACTTCGGGACAACCGCGAGATCCTCGAGCACGCGCAGCAGGCTCTTCAGCGTGGAGGCATCGAAGAAGTTGTTGAGCACACGCGACAGAAGCCAACTAAAAGGGCTCAGATCGAAATAGCCAGACTGATCCTCGCACTGCAGCACAAAGTACACGGCTCTGAGCCATTGCTGCAGAAGCAGGCGTCCGTAAGCGATGGTCGCGAATGCCGCTGGCAGCTGCCGTCCTAGCCTGTTGGCCACCAGGCCGGGCAACCCAATCAGCAGCTGTATGAACTGCATCGTCCGCGCATCATGTTCGTTCACCAGTCGCTCGGGGAAGCACTTAATGGTGTGCGCAAATCGCTGCATAAGCGCTCCACGTTGACGGGTTAGGTGCAGCAGGCAAATGGAGAGCAAGCTCTGATCCTGCACAAGAGCGGCGAGCATGGAGGCGGCACTGTTGGGCACTCGCTCCAGTTGCTGTTGCAGCGTCTCAAAGGCAACCTCCACATAGTCGATGCTGTAATCCAATTTGAACATGTTCAACACATCCACGTCATCCGCGGGCCGTGGCCAATCCCGCGTGAACAGCCTGGCCAGTTGCGTGAGCAGAGCTGCGTACTCGTCACCTGCCAGCTGGGACCAGTCAACAACGCGGCAATCGAGTCCAACAAGTTGTTCTGGAGTTGTGTATCCAGGCAGAGCACCTGCGCTGTGCACTTGCCGCAATGTGGCAGCCACAAAGCTGACATCTGCGGCGCTCTGCACGCATGGCAAATCTCGCAAGTTCGCGATGGCCTGCGATAGTGTGAGGCGTATTGATTCCGAGGGCGGGGGCAGCGACGTCTTTGCGACTTTTTGCTGACTTTCAACAGCTGCGTTGGAGCGGAATGGAAGAAAAAGAGAACGAGTGGAATATGTTGACCGATTGGAATATGTTGACCGTTATGTGTGGTAGCTAGCTTAGCAGCAAGAGTTACAGAGATTAGGGGAGAGAGAGAGAGGCAGGACTTTTATACACAAATCGCGCTGTCATGCAAAACGTTTGATTGGACGCCCACTAGGTACGTAAAGTGATCTATGCTAAAACATATCCTAATGCAAATCCTAATAACTAGTTCTTAGTACTAGCTTAATGTATATAAACTCACCCATTGGCATGCTTTGGTGAATCGACAAATCACCCAATCCGGCCAGCAGATCAGTGGCTGTGGTTGCTGTTGCCGCTGGCTGTGCGGCATTGAACAGATCAAAGGCATCATTAGCTGGCGTCGCCGTCGTCAACAGGTTGCCGTCCAGTGCTGATGTGGACGACACCGTCGCTGTGGCAGAGCTCTGGAATGCATCGAAGTCCGCGAATTCATCGTTGCCCGCCGCCGGTAAAATGCCCGTCGAAGGGGGTAATGAGCCGCTGCCAAAAGCAGTCGCAAAATCACCAAATTCTTGCGTGGGAGCAGCATCAGCACCACGCGGGTTAAAGTCATCGTCGTCGTCAACAATAACGGCTGCGCTATTAAGCGTCTTCTCCACTTGCGGCGACTGCTGTACTGGCGTCGACGAACACGTCTTAAAAAGGTCGTCCAGCAAATCGTTATTATTACTCGGTGTATTGCTCTTGTTGTTATTGTTGCTGGGTGAAGCGCCGCCCATTAGATCAACGCTATTTGTAGTGGGCGTGTCACGATGCGTGGGCGAATGGATGCCGGCCGCGTTCGGCGTCTTGCCAAAGTTAGCTGCAGCTCCCAAATTGATTTTCTTTTGTGTTGGCGGCGGCTTTGAGGTGCCAGTGGATGTCGGCTGCTTGGACACGGGCGAACTCACCGCCTTTGAGCGTATGTTCATGTTGAGGCTTGGCGGTTTGCTCTCAACAGCCACCTCAGCGGGACTAGCGCGGTCATTGTATCGATAGTTGCGTCTGCAAAAGAAAAAATCAATAAACCTTTAATTTATGCAAAATTATAAACAATATAATGGGATTACTTACCTGGGACTAGGCGAATCACTGTCGGAACCCTCGCGCTCGCCATCATATTGAGTATCCTCGTCCTCGTAACGGTCCGCGGAGCTCTTATCGGAATCTAAAGTATAAAGTGAAACCATTTCAATAAACAAAGAGTAATATGATATTATATATAAAGTACTTACACCAATTGTCGCCGCGATTGTTACGCCAGTCTCCGTCGTTGTATCCACCGCTGCCGCCGCCCCCACCGCCACTGTAGCCGCTGTAGCCACCGCTGCGGGAGCCCATGGCATCACTGCTCATTCCAATATACTTGTCCTTATTCTTTTTGGCTTTTTTGCGCTCCTCGCGCAAACGATCATCGTCCTGAATAAAGTCTATAAGCTCTCGTACCTTATGCCTAACATTAATACCCTGATCCTTGCCGCCCTCATCCGTAAACGTATAGTTCTCCAGCGAACGCAGATCGTAGATGTGCTCTCGCGACGACGTTACCACGCGCTCCGAGCCATTGCGTACCAAGTAGTTCAACAGCAGCAAGCTCTAAAAGGTGTCAAATCATTATCATTTGAAATTATACGAATATTTGTCTTCCTTACCTTATACGTTCGCCTCCAATTGGTTTTATTGTCCTGCAGCATGCGTTTCCACAGCATGGACATGACTTCCGGAAAGGTCTCATAGGAGAATGTGGCATGCGCCAGCTCCTGCATGAGCGGACCTGTTGGACCCCAAGGATCATCGTTGGTCGCCTCGCGCACCTTGCCCTCTATTTCTGTGTAGTTCATCACGACATTGGTGCTGCATGTAACGAAAATTGGGTTTCCCCTTAATTATTAACCAGCCAACCAGGAAAGCCCATTAAAGTGCTGATAAAGCTTCGAATTACGAGACGTGAGCACGAAACAAACAAAAGCCCGCATAGATCTGGGTAAATCATGCAGGTATAATCTTGAAATATAATTGAGCACAGCAAGAAGTGGCAGTTACTGTATTCGGACTTCTTTAAGCTCTGCCTAGCCAAGACATTGATGGTTTTTTAATATTGGTAATAAAATTTCAGCTCAATTCATCTGGTTGATAAGACATTGTGGTCTATCAACCCGTGTCACAATAGTTTATGGTCATCTAAACAAGATACAAAAAGTGTGAATCGTCACAGCTCTGCCTCTTATCAGCTGGCGATAAGCACTTAACGGACTTGGAGAGTGCACCAAGGGATTTACGACAGCCGTATTTGTATTTTACGAACCAAATTGGGGCAGCCGAACGAAGCAACGGAAGTGGTCTCCACATTCGTGGAGAAAACTGAAAGCCGAACACGCACAGAACACTCAAATGACATCGATAGTAAATTATGATAAAAGGTAGTAATTAATAATAAGTGTTCGTAATTGGAATTGGAAATGGAATTGAAATTTCACTGGAAAGTCAAGTGGAAGCACGAATGTGAGCACAGCTGGAATGCATATCTTATTTTGGGGCACAGTGTTAAGCAAACAAAATGTTTTCTTGATAAAACATGCATGTATTTACACATGTGTGTGTGTGTGTGTGTGTGTGTGTGTGTGTGTGTGTATGAGCGTGCTTATAATACGCGAATGCATGTGTGTGTGCGAATTGGTATTACTGTGAAATGAGCTTTAACGTACAATCAAATCTCGACAAAACGAACAACCTTGAATACAATAAAAGCGGCCAACGGCAAACACAAAGCCCAGCGTTAATCGCTCTTCCATAAACGTTGGGAATAAGCAAAACTATATCACTTTTGGCACGACTGCATTTGTAGCACCTGTATATTGAAAGAGACAGGTACTCGGGGCGGGGGTGGGGGTGAGTTGTTGTTGGCGAAGGGCGTGGGAGGGCTGGGGTCTCCATCTACTTATGCTTTTTTGTTGTTGTTATCTTTTATTATACTCCTATTTTATGTATACCCATTTCGTTGGAAAACTTACACTTTGTCCGCCAACTCTCGCACTTTCCACATGCTGATAAATTTATCAACCATTTTAACTTAATTTTCTGCTTTGGAATTTTTCACACAAACTTGCCAAGTCGCTGGCAGGCAAAACTTGTTTTTTTTATTTGGGTTTGTATATATATATATTACGTATGCATATATATTGTTGCACAAAGATCGCGTTTCGACGAATTACATGTAGCTGTACACGTTTTATTACTACAAGCCAAATAATAAGTATAAAATTTAAACGAAAATGCAAAGTAAAATCACTGCACTCTGCAGGCAGAATTTTGGTGAGCTGTCTCCCGTCAGTGTTGCAAATACTTTGCGTGACAGTGCTGTAAATGTGAGCCCAGGTGTCAGTGGTGCAAGTAGTTGCTTGATAAGTATCGATATAATACAATTCATATCGATATGTCGCCAATAAGAATATTGTACAACACTGGGTTAGGCTGCCGTTGCCGTCATCTGTGGAGCTGCAGAACTTTGGAAATAGGAAAGTTAAAATAAATGCTTAAGATAAATTAATAATGAATCATAACAATAATATATAGCAATTTTCCGATAAAATATCGCCTGTTGTCATCGTACCGTTCCGTCACGGCCTCTGTATTTTATGCAAAAAATGTAAACAAAAAGGTTATGTAAACTTCATTGATCTTACAGCGTGAGGATTAGCCGCCAGCACTCCACGGATACACAAGGAACATAAGTGAAAATGTTGGGACTACAGCGATTTGCCGGCAGCATTGTCGTCCAGCTATATCGGGGCGCCACATACAGCAGTAATGCACGTGCGGCAAGTGCGGCACTTGCGACGGCGGCGAGTAATGGACAAGGAGTGGGATCAGGTGCATCTGAAGAGGCGGAGGCACATGCGGCGCCCACGGATGCGAGTGCTAAGAAGCCAAAGATTACGGGTATGTAAATATATCGTTATCTAATGCGTTTCTGTTGACACCTCTATCGTTTGAAGGCCACATGGTTGCTGCTGCATTTGAATCGCTGAGAAACGAAAATGAATCCAGTGGAAAGCCAACAACGAACAAGTCAAGCTCCACGTCAGCCGTTAATAATATAGACGAACGCATCAGCAATGCTAAAACTGTAAACGGCCTTTTGGCTATAACCGAAAACAGCTCCACATTCTCACGTAAACACGCCCTGAAGATCGTCTCGATACTAGCCGAATGGAGCACGGTCGACCGCGTGAAAATATCTGAATTTGAGAATGATACCAGATTTCTGCGCGTTTGTCGAATGCTAGGCCGCACCGTGCCGAAGAATGATACCAATGGCAAAAACAATGGCGCCGGCGCTGGTACGAACAACAACTCTTCAAAACGCATTTCAGGCTTTCGCACCGACGACCTGAACACAGTTCTCGGTGTAGCTGGAGATGATGAAGCGGCCAAACTAATAGCTAGCATAAGCCTTCCGCAAATGGTAAAAGTGATGAGCACCCTGGCCCAGCGCAAGCGCCGTAGCACACCCTTGCTGCGCTCACTGGCGTTCAACATCAGCAGTTCCTCAGACCAACTGGATTTGAAGCAAGCTGCCGATGTGCTGTACGCCATGTCGACTTTAAACTTTCAGGACTCTGTGCTCGGTGCAAAAGTGTGTGCTGACGTGCAGACCGCTCTGCCAAAGAATACGGAAAAGTCGGCTGTTGTGGGCTCCGTGCTCACCAGTCTGGGCATAATGCGTTATCGAGATTTGGGTGAGTGCTAAGATCCTTCCACTGTTTACGGAAATTAAATTATACACATTACAGACATATTGGAATCGCTAACGCAGTGGCTGCTGAAGAACAGTGAGATTTGTCGACCCCAGGATCTGAGCGCCTACTTCCTTACATCGGCGTTGCTTAACTTCAAGAGCGCCCATTTGGATGATGTGCGTAAGAAGCTAGCGAAATCAATTGTCCGGGAGGATTTCACAAAGCAATCGGAATGGCTAAGCTATGTTTGGTCACTGACGCTGCTGGGCATTGTGGAACACAGTCAGATAGAGTCGGTGCTGAGGTTGTGCTTACAAGAGCTTCGCTTAAAAATACCTAAACTAATTGGCTACAATTTACAGCACGGAATTTCTGACCAAATTGGAAAGTGATAAGGCCGGCTTAACGCCGACGTCCAAGATGAGGCTTCTGAATCTAAATAGTTATGCGCAACTGTGCCTGAGCGACTACAAGGGCGTTTTGCTGCCAGCCGATTGTCCAGCTTATCAGGTGCCTATGGCGCACACTAAGTCTAAACAGATTCTTGTCAACGGAATGCTGGATGCGTTGAAGAGTCTGTTGCCTGCCGCAAATCATATGAAAAGCTCGGTCGACAGCAAAATGGGCTTCTTAATTGGTAAGTGAGCGAAAACAATATTGACGAGCTTTAAATTTTATCTAAATTTTAGATGCGGTATGTCAATTTGATGCAAAACGGAATCCACTTCCGCTGGACAATCAGAGTGCTGAGGCTATTAAGTAATTATTACTATATGTGACCTAATTATGAGCTTAATCACAAAGTCTTCGTATTGTACTTTTAGAGTCGCCCTCATGGTAGTTGATTTCCATGACATCTGCCATGGAACGCATCGAAGTGCGAGCGGCACAACGAACCTAGCGTTCGATCTGCTGGAGAAGAGTGGCTATCAAATTATACCTGTGCCGCATAGCGAGTTCAGCACCAGTGACAAATTACTGAAGCGCGTTCAGTATTTGGAGGCAAAGTTTAAGGCTATCGCTAGTAAATAAATTCTGTTATAGAATTGTCCCATTTATCAAAGTTTGAATTGTTTGATTATTGTAATTTTATAAAAATAATTGGATAACTGCATAAGAGAAAATATATAATTGCCGTAAGTAGACTTGTTGTAATATGCCCAGATAAAACGTTTAATTTCGTAAAGTATACAACTGTTTTTTGTTGTTTTCAATTTATTCTGCATCCAATTTGCTGGAGCGCTGCTTATTCATTCCTACCTTCCACCATAATCCTGTCTCCTGGAACTCTGTGGCAACAGCAGCCAGCGTGTGGAATAGGTTGCGTGCGAGCATATGGCTGTTGCTCACATGCAGCATGAACTTCGGGTCGTACACCTTTTCCAGCTCCTCGATTTTGTAATGATCGCGCATCTCACGCTCTGTCAGGCAAATGCAGTTCCACGGCGCCCAGTCATCGCTCTTGTTCCAGCGAGGTAAACTAACGAAACGTGCCTTAAGTAAGACTAAACCAATTAATCTCTGATTTAAGAGAGTGCTTACCGCAATTCATTCAGATTCTCTGATTTGCTCAGCGCCGAATGTCCATGCCAGATCTTATCTATTAGATGACGCACGTCGTCCTGCTGTATGACAAAGGCGAAGGACGAGGCGCACTTGCGCTTGCGCTCGTCGCGCTGAATACAGCGCAGAATCGATTGATACACATTGTTCTCCGTGGCCACCAGCTGGAAGAAATTCGCATTAAGAATACGGTCAGGCAGGTGGGCAGCTTACCTTAAGGTAATAGCAATGCTTGCACGTGTCCACGTGACTCTGGCGCGTACGAATGGCAAAGTCTGCATACGGCTTGACCTTCTTGCAGACGATGCACATGCGCGAGGGCACCTCTGTGAGAGAGAGAGAGATGTATTCCTATATTCCGACATCTGCTGACTGATAATTTACTTACTGTTCTGGACGCCCTTCTGCTGAAACTTAATCAGCTCAAAGAATAATATGTTCTGGCGCTTGCGGAGAATCTCCACATCGCAGGACTTGGTGTACAGCAGCAAATTCCGTTCTCGGTCAAACAGGTCGAAGAGCTAAAAACTAAGAAGTTACTACAGCTAACACAGAGCTCAATGTTTAAGCTTTACCTCAGTGAAGCTCGGAAAGCACGATTCCTCCACAACCAGCTGCATGACGCGCCCCAACAGCTCCAGGCGCTTCTCCTTGACATCCGTCTTACGCAAGTCCTTGTAGATTTCAGTTAGAAAACGCACGCGCTGCGTGCGCAACAAGTCCAGATGGATTTTGGTATCGTTGTAGCCAACCCACTCGAGGGGCTTGCCCATTTTCTTTAGCAACTGATCGTTGCGAAAGTCCTCCATGGCCATGTAAACGAGTCGACGCTGACGCTCCACGCCGTTAAGCAAACTGATCTCCTTGTCCAGCAGAATGTTGACTTCGGATATCCGCGCAGGTCCCTCATAGTTGGCCGCAATGCGCTTGAGTTCAGCCCGCTTCCAGCGCGAGATCTCCGCAAAGAGCAGATCAAAGTCATCAGTGGTCCTTGGAAATTGTTTAATCTTCTCATTGCGCTGTACTCGCTGCTCCACGCACTTTTCGTAGCTGTCTTCCTCATCCAGACGATTCTTAACCAGCCGCCTGACAATGCGAGCAGAGGACAATGATCAAAGTTGATGGATCTCTGACTTTACCTGCCTACCTATATTCCTTGGCACGCATATGTATATATTTCCAGAGGATCCAGCGCCGCCAGTTGCGTTGTATTACCAGCACCTTCTCGAGCTTGCGCTCGGCGCGCTCCTTCTGTGCATACGTCTGGTACTTGCCGGGTATGATCTCGACTTCTGCGGCCGTCGACACGTATCTAATGTTGATGTCATCCAGGAAACATTGCACCGACTGCTCATGTGCTGTGTTCTACAATAGACAGTGAACTGGGCTCAATACTGCGGGTTCCCATAGAAGAGATTAGCCGGCAGCTTACCAAAATCTTTTCCTTGTGCTCCCAGGTTTGAGTGTCGCGTGTGCGATAGCGTCTATACTTCCGCTTGTCGAAGTATGGTCCGGTCTGTGTGAATGCATCGAGGAATTCCTTGCCAGTTACCTTATCCTTGTAGCCGCACAGGAAGGGCTTTTCAATCGTTGCGTTCTCGATCTCGACCACAATATTCTTGGGCTGGCCATCCTCCGTGTCCTCGCCGGATATGTGAACAGTCAGATAGTCAGGCAAGCGATAGTTTCTATGTGGAGAGATATCATTACGCATATCCGACTAGAGCCTTCCCTCGCTACTCACTCGTAGTACACGCGCAGATTCAATTTGGCTTTTCCGTCGCAATCTTCGTCCTTTGGTGGGACCATTTCCAGGTCAAATTTGTGTATGCCAAACTCGTCCGCAATGGTGGAGTGAATGGGCATAGTGTTGCAGAGCACGTTACCCTCCTGCTTGATGATCAGATTCAACGGATCCACCTCAAATCTGCGCGATATATCCTGCTTGACCTCACTGATGGTCATGCAGTTGGGATAGACCTGGGCGATGAAGTTGTCCGGCGATATGCAGAACTTAACGGTCACATTTTGGATCTCCACGTTGAACGTCGAGCGCTCCGAGTCACTGCTAGACAGCTTGTAGTCCGGTCCACACAGCGACCGCACCCTGGGACGCTGCTCGGGCGGCACATTGAGCTGCATATTGGAGACAGTTGTGGGCAGGAAATTCTTCTCGCTCATCTTGCCGATCTTCACATAGACTTTAATATGTGTATATATTTGATTCGATATGACTCTGAGGATCTCTAGCGAAGTCCGGCACAGCTCTCCGCCTGCTGTGTTTCCGTGTGAGTGAGACTGAAGTTAAGCCAGGCTGTTGGGGGTAAGGGAATTCATTTGTTCAATAAATCAGTTGCTTGGCACCCTGTTGTGGCAACGTGCCACATTGTCCCGTTAGGCGGCGTTTGGTCTTTCCTGTTTATTATTTAATTGAGCATTGGCTTTTCTCACGCATTTGTTGTCGTTGCCGCATTTAAATGAATTTCATTAACACGTGCGTTGTTTTTGCGCGAAGTGAAAGCTCTGAAGAAGTTTTTCTAATTGCCCTTATTTGGTTTTCGGCCAAATTCCAGCTGTTAACACATATGCACATTTAGTTATTAGCAATAAAATGAATCTTACAGTTGTTATCATTTCATTATTTATTGCACAACGGTCGACCGAATGCTGTGTGAATGCCGACAGTAATTACTTTTGCTAAATGCTTTTTAAGCTATGGCTGGCTTCAATCTCTGCAGATTATCTTTGTATATACGCTGGGAGGCACTCCTCAGGTGATCACGATTGGCTATGAAATAATGATGTCTATTAAGGGTCATTTGTAACTGGCTTATACGGGGTAGATAAAATTATGTTGTATGGCTATAATATATAGTCAGATCTTTCAGATAATAGCTTAGCCATATATTTTATACGAAAGGAATTATCATTTGTATGAATGCATATAAATATACCAAAATATTATCATACTTAATTCTTTTCTATATATGTTAGGAAAATGGGTTAAGTGCAGAGCGCACATTCATAAATAATCTAGAGCAAAAGCTCGCTAGTTCTATTATCTATCGATCTATCTATCTCTGTATTTATATATCTTTTATATCCTATCCTTAGTTTTTTCTCTACATATTTATCTGTCTATCTATCAATCCATTTATCCACCTATATTTGTACCTATTATCTATCAATGAATCATATATCTGTCTACTTACCTTTCAATATGTCTATCTATCTATATTCTGTCTTATATCTTTAATCTTCTCTCTTATTTACAGAGAGAGAAGACTCTTCAATTTTTATATCTCCTATATTATATCTTCTATATTATATCTTATATTTTATATCTGTTCTGTGCCTTCTTCAGTCTTCTATCTTCTGTTTTCTGTCTTCTATCACCCATATTCTTTTGTCTGTTTTCTGTCTTTCATCTTTTAAATTCTGTGTGTTTATTCTCTATTTTCTCTCTTCTATTATCTATATATTGATCTATTACCTATATTTCTTCATGGACTATATGTCTTCGTGCTCTGAGCTTCCGCTCTAAGCTGTTGTGTTCTTATTATAGTAAGCTTACAGCTGTAAGTCAAATTGGTTTTTATTTATATTTTATATAATAAACATTACCTTAAGCCCAGCTAATTGACCAACAAAAATCCATTCTTCAATAATGGTCTCATAAAGTTGTAAAACTTGAAAGAGAATTCCAACCGTCAGGGAATAATATAGAGTTTAATCTAAAAGTTATTGATATTGCTATATTTTTAGTATAGCCTATCTAATAAAATACATAAAAATATCGTTAACTTTATATGGCTTCTAGATTCAAAATGCCCTAGACTGTTGCTTAATCAATAAAATAATCCAGAATTTAAGTCTCATAAGCTCGTTCTGCAATCATTGCAAAAGCAAAGCCATAAGACTTCAGAGGAAGGTGCCGAAAGAGCTTATAGAAATCAGATATTTGATATTCGATATTTGATATTTTGCATAATTGTCAAAAACTTTTGAGCTGCAGCTTAAAATAAAAGTCGCGCCTTGAATTGAATTAATAAATAATGTTTTTATTGTAATAGAACTTGGACTTAAGATTAAGGGGCGTCAGCGCGGACTTGTGATCGGCACGCGCCACCTGCAGTCGGAAGGGACGTCCATTGAAGTAGTAGTCGTTGCGATGCTGGACGCGCAGCAGCTTGCTCTGTGTGGTCGTGGACGTCGTCACTGGAGTTGCTGTTGTTGTTGGCCTGGGCGACGTTGTCGTTGTGGTTGTCCTGGGCGTGGTCGCGGTCGTAGAGCTGGGCGCCTCTTCCAGAATGGGCTTGATTTTCATGGGCTGATAGTCGTAGCCAACGCCGGGTATATAGCGGTACGGCAGCGGCGGTATGGGTATGAAGTAGATCTTGGAGTCCTTCTTGGTCTTCTTCGTTTTGCTGCCGTTTTTGTTGTATTTGCGCAGGTTGAGCGGGCGCGAGGTGACCACGTAGTCCATGTAAAGGTTGTCCAGGGCGGGAGACTGCACCACAAGTTTGTTGACCAGGCGTGGGGGCGGCGCACCGCTGGCGGGGCCGACAACTTCTGTGCTGCGCATGCTGTAGGAGTACGCACCAGCCAAGCTGGGCGTGACCAGGGCGAGCAGCACCAGCAGGGCAGACAGAGATGGCATGCTGTCAGGGCAGAGAAAGAGAAAGAGGGAAGTGGAGATCATTAGACACAGTACAGACTCATGTGTGTCAAGGCAAGTGTACAAATGTGTCCACTCGCCGCGGATCAGGCGCCCACGCCCTGCTCTCGAATCGCAATTGTTTCGGGCCGTGATTGATGGACTAATGGCTACCAAAATATGAATAATAGCGTAAAGTCGAGCAGTGGCAAGCGTTCGATTGTTTCTCTCTTTTTTTTATTATTTCTTTGATTTGTATTTATTTTTTTCTTTTCAATTTTGCAAGTCACAAATGCCGAATAATTCGAATAATAAATAAATCGGCTGTGCGCATCAAAGCATGAAATGCTTTTGCTGAAAACGCTCGCCACTTTATTGTAAAGTTTCTCACGTTCCAGACGCAAAGCGAAGAAACAAAACAGATTTCGAGACTCTCGATTTGATTTACTTAAATGAAAGCATTTAATGCACGCTAATCAAAACGCGGACGACGACGTCGACGGCGACGGCGCTGCCGCTGTCGACGCCCGCTGAGCAATTACGCTAATGAGCATGGCGAGCGCCATCTGGCGGCGCATTTCAACGCCTGAGTGATTAATGAGTAAGTAAAAATAAATTGATCAATAAATAAAGCAACAACAAAATAGCAGCAAAATAGCCAAATAAAATCGGCGGCAATTGGCGCAGACTAAACGGCATCAATTTAACAATCGAGACAAGCGCGATAATGCCAACATGTTTGAGGCAGTAGGGTTGCGCCCCCAAACTGCCTGATTATGCAAATTAGCCCAGCTGTATCATAAATAAGCTCGATTTAGTATTATCTATCATTTATCTATTTGCTATTGACTTGAGATCTTGTTTCCAGCGAAGTTCGCCGTCGGCGATTCTAGCAAACATGGCATGTGGCGCCCTCTATTGACCTTGCAGCTCAAACACACTCCAAGGGGAGCTTGGAAATTGATAAATTGCAGAAAGTTCGCCAATAATTAGCTGGTCAAGCGAACTGCTGCAGTGCGAGCCGCCCGCATGAAACATGATCGAAAGAGCAGATAGCAAGGGCCTTTTCAGCTTTCTTCTGTCTTCTGGCAGGTTGTGGGAGTGCTCCAGCGTTCTATCAATGTAATTTGATATAAAAAAGCTAGCTGAATGATCGCTCGTCAGATAGATGGCCAGAGAGATACGCTTAAGATTGCAGAGTAAACAAGCGCTAGCTAGCACTGTAATTTCCCAGCATATTAATCAGTATTTGTCTCTGGCTCTGTCACTGCGCTGCCTAATGATCTGTCCAGTGGACATTCTAAAAAGCCTTCTAATATGAAAGATAGTCGTATTTTTTATTATCATACTCTAAGCAGTCAAGGTCGTCTTTGTTGGGTGCCTATATCAACTGTTGAACCCGACTAATTAAGTCACAGTCCGCGAATGCGGAGGGAAAACGAAAGACTTAGGCAACGAACTTGCCAGCCATGCCTCATTTATGCATAAAATACTTAATTAATACATTTCTCAGCTCAGCTGCTGTCAGCTGCACAAACAACTGTTTTGCTTATGCAAATATGACAACGATCACTTTATGGGCATTTATTCAAATTGCACTCACTTTGTAGGTTGCAGCAGCAGCAGCAGAAGCTCTTTGTAGATTTATTGAATTTATTTGCCAACTTGATGGGCCGTTAATGATTATCGAGTGTCCTTGCGCGGCTGTTGTTGTGCGACTTCGAATATGTGCATAAATTATTCAGCAAGATGATGCTTCAGTATTTAAATTCCAAATATTTTATTGACTTTTGCCTCTGGATGCTGTAAATTGTTGTATTTGTATTTGTATTTTACGATCACGATTTTATACGCGTTTTGCTCCTGGCACTATGTTTCCGACTCTCCCGATTCAAAATCTTAGACTTTATAAGTTGCTCAGCGCGCAGCGTTAGTTTGCGACGTTGTGAACGCCTCGAAGAGCGGCAAATAAATGAGATCTGCGGACTATGTGTAATTTGTTTTTTTTTTCTTCTTAAAACCAAAATCACTTTGCTGCCGCAGTCAGCGTCGGCTGCTGTTTCGTCGTCGTCGTCGTCGTCGTCGTCGCTGTCGTTGTCGAGGTGCGACGTCATCAACTCGGACTTGGCTGTAAGAGTGAGCGCTCAACTCGTAGCCGGCGTAGCTCAACTCGTATCGATGTGTGTGAGGTCCGACACGATCTCGATGATGAGCCAGCCGAACGAAGTGCATCAATTTGCTAGTTTATTGTTTGCCCGCTTACTGTTACAGTTTGCCATTGCACTTTGCGGGTTTTGCCGCGCCTCGCTTCGCTTTGCTTCGCCTCGGCTTGCCTTGCCTTGCCTTGCCTCGCCACTTGGCTGACAAATTCAACAGGCCGCGCAGGCGAATTGATCCATTTCAATTGCCTAGAGCCGAGACGCCAGTTGGAAAGTGTCAGCGCAAGGAAACTCTATATCATCAGCCGTCCAGTCATCTACTTAGCTTTTGATTAAATTACCAACGGGCAGCGGGCAGTGGGCAACGGGCAATGGGCAACTGGCAACTGTCAACTGCAGCAGGTATTGCTGCTGTCTCGGCCAGCGCCTTGGCTGCGCCTTGGCTTTTGTCTTTCCGATTTGTGCACAAATTAGTTACAAATGAACCTACGACAACAAAGGCTGCTGGGTAACACGAAGCCCTTGTTATTGACAGGCCACCGCATGCCGCACGGCTGAAGCTGGACCTGTGCGTGTGCCGCTTAAAGGGATTTTTTTCTCTCTCAGTTTTGCATACGGCGATTGGCGCCAGAGGCGTTACCCAAGCTCATTTTAAATGCCATTGCGTGATGTGTTGACGTTTGTCGCCCGTCCGTCTGCCTGTCTCTATGTCTGCCTGTTGGCCAGGTTAGTGGCCCGCTTTGTTGACCTTTTGACCATCGTGGAAGTTGACTTTCAAACTCTGACCCAGTCTGCTGTGGGAAGTCGTCTATGATTAGCAAAATTGATAGCCAACTTCCATTTCTTTTGGAGTCGCAAAGGTCCAAGTCGCCGCTCTAGCTGCTACCTCGTTTTATGGCCACTAATTAAAGTGATAAAACAAGAGGCAAAAGTGCTGTTGTGCGGCGTTATGTAAACCCCATGTGCCCCACGTACCTTAACAGCTCCGAGCACTTTCTCATCTTTCACCAACTAAAGCAAACACTAATTGGGCAACGTTCCTAACAGCAGAAATTACATGTGTCTGAATCTGGTATCCGAGTGCCCATCTAATTAGAGTTGAGTTTAATTTTAGTTTCGTCTGCGCTCCGTACGGGCGCATGACATAACCGCAAATATATCATTTGCCATTTGTTTACCTATGCCGGAGCAGGCTCCCGGTCACAGTGGAGTGGCAATCAAAACACCTTTAAATATTAATTAGCCGTGCCGCAGCAGCATCGGCAGCCCCATCAGTCCCATCAGCCCCATCAGCTTCGACAGCATCTGGCTTCCCCTCGTCAGCAATTACGCGTACAAAAGTGTGTGCTGAAGTGCGTAAACTCTCGCATAGCAGCAGCAGCAGCAGCAACTCGAACGAATTTAGATACCTGCTCGATGGCTGCAGAGTTTAATCTAACTAACTGCACGCAGCTTAGTACAAGTACAAGAACAGCAAGTTCTATCTGGCGCTGGCATAATTGTTGACGATTAGACAACACAAATCACGAACGGGAGCCGGAGCCGGAGAAGCTCTCGTATCTTGTGGCTGCATCAGTGCCATCTAGCGATTCGTGTGAGCTAAGCTGGGAATTGTTGGGAGTAATATGTTTAATGCTGACGGAAGCAATATAGATAGATAGTCAGAAGCACGAGACAATGACAATGACGTTAGCAGCGGCGATGGCGATGGCGATGGCAACCACCGCGCCAACTTCTAGACGAACTAATCAAGAAGCTCTAGCAAATATATGACAGACAGTCGGCCAGACGGCCAGACAGAGCTGACAGCGGCACTTGCGTGCTCGAGGCAGTGCATGAAATGTGCTCTTCAAACAACTGTTTCACTCTGACAGTCCAGAACATCGGCCATTTATGTGGCTAACGTTTTCATTAGCATTAGTCAGAGCAGAAGTTGATGGCTGGAACACCCACCCATGGCTAAGGTTCAGGCCAGCTCTACGTCACTCTTGAAATGTGCTCATAAATATGTATGTGTGTGATCAGGTGTGTGTTTGTGTGTGTGCACCTAATTATAAGTAGTTTCACATTTTATTGTCGATAAATTGGCAAGTTCATTAAACCCATTCGCGGGCAAGCGATTAAGCTGATTCAGCCGCCTAACTGGCCTTTGTCTCTTGGCTTGATTTCGATTTGGAGGCGCTTGGCATGTGGCCACCGCCATTTAATTGCCACCCGGCTTTCGCGCTCTGCACTCGGAATGAAGTTGTCATCGCGGCTGCTGTGGCGTCTTATGCAATGCTAAAAATCTCGCCCCATCTGTTTTTGTGTGCATTTTTCTGAGTAATTTCTTACACAAGATTGGGGTCAGCATTGGATGGCGATTGCTTTGACTCTGACTTTCGTTGAAAGTTAAATATTTGTGGAGCAGACGAAAGGAAATGCAACGAAAGGAAAATAGGCATCGCTTCATCTGCAGCCGTACAAATACAATGTTTGTCGATGAATCTGCAGCTCTTATATATGGGGAAAGGTATGCCGAGATCTTGATTAACTAAATACAGAAATCAAGTGAGTTTCAGATTTCAGCTTAGAATTTGCTTGATATGCTGATAAATCTAAAAATGTGATTAAAAATAAATTATAAATTTTAAAGTATAAATAAAATAAATAAAAACAGATTAAAGAGATGAAAAAACATTTAAAAAAATAAAAATAATAATAATAAAAAAAATTTAGAGGAGGTCAACAAGAGGTTTTTTAAAACCTTTAAATATAAATAAAGTCAATGAAAAAAGATTAAATGTAAATGAAATATTTCAATAAATAAAAAATAGAAATACAAAGAAAAAAAAAAGAATGTTGTGCAGGGTATGCAGTAGTCAATCATTCAAGTTACTTCTGCAGCCATATTTATTTATGTTATTATTATTATTACTCTGTTTTTTTGTACATTTTTTTTGTGAAAGTGCCAAGTGACCACAAGCAAAAAGGTTAAACTGGGCGCCGAAGCGTGCCCTGCACTGGGCTTGGATCGCAGCTCAAACTAGGCTGCTGCACATCGAGTTAAGTGGAGGCTGTGCGGCTGGCAACGGGCTGATTCAAGTCAAACAGAAATGTGATCGTGGCGTATGAAGCTAATCCGAGTTCTGATTCATTTCCCTGTAACAGATGTAGATCTGTCCAACTAGATATAGACGGTAGTCGCTTTCCCACACCACTACCCACCCACATCGGGCGCGCGCTATAGCGCAATTGCTTTATGTCCGCACTATAACACACAAAACTTTCCAATTTCCTGACAATTGGAGCAAACGATTGATAGTTAAGTTTTATGGCCTTTGCTGATTTATAATTGCAGGAGATTTCCACACGTCGCGAGCCGCAGGTGGAGGGGGCGGCAGCAAATGTAGCCACAAAACTTCTACGGGTTTTCGCCATTAACGAACAAGAAATATGTTTTACCGCTCGAAAGTCAGCTGGCGAAAATCGACAAAGGCGAGCATTTTATACATTTTTTACTATATTTATATACGCTCTTGGGATCGGGGCAATTGTATTAAATGGATTAATTAGTCGCCGCAAATGAATGAAAAAGAAATCACTCGAAATGAATTTAATTGCTCCAGCGCTCTTTGCAACTTCAAGCCGCAGCAGCAACATCATTATTTCAATTGTCTTTTGATGTTGTTATTGTATATTAGATATTGCTTCTTCTGCTTCGTTTTGGCGGCTTAAATAGCTGCGCCTACGTCTAGCGAATTCTTCGCAATAATTGTGGATTCCCGCTTGTGCTCGACGAGACGACGACCTTGAAGCAAGCGACAGTATCTTGGGCCAAAGTCAATAAACTTGGGAGATTCTAGCGAATACACTTACCAGGCAGCTTCCCCACATTCACATCCATATCCACATCTCGTTGACACTTAACTTGTTATCAATGTATCTTTTCCCATTTCGTTTATATCACTACTGCCCGAACTGGCCATTAAACGTCCCCTGTGGCGCAGAAGAGTGGCCATAAAAACTTAAGATTCAGTTGAAATAAGACAAACATCTCGCCTTGTGTAGCGATTTAAAACTATGTAGCGGGTCTTGGCTTAGGAATCCAAATTTAATTTAAGACCTTTTTACCTGCCACATAAAAATCAAAGGCGCTGTCACTAAATATAGTATGTGGCTAATTTTAAAAATAGCAGTAAAGAAGAAAGTGCAAAAAAGTGCTTCGACGAGGATGGGATTCGAACCCACGCGTGCAGAGCACATTGGATTAGCAGTCCAACGCCTTAACCACTCGGCCACCTCGTCACGTGTTGAGGGTAGTTCTAAGATTCTAGTAATCATAGTTGGCGAGAGCGAAACGACTGATATCGAAAGCAGTGCTGCAGTATATCAAGCAGTGTGCTAGAATCAGCTGCAGTGCAAGCAGTGCACACATCTTGCCTGTTGATGGTTTATTTTATAGCTCTTCATTAAAAGATTATTATATCAAGCATATGTACAAAATTCGAATTTAATATTCATATGTGCAATGTAAAGTTAATATTATTACTTATACATAGTTATCATTATGAATTATTAGTACTTGATTGTTGCACTGCTTGCTGTTTAGTCAAGCTGTGCATCAAGTAATGAACTGGTGGCGGAGCTCGCATATGACGAGGTGGCCGAGAGGTTAAGGCGTTGGACTGCTAATCCAATGTGCTCTGCACGCGTGGGTTCGAATCCCATCCTCGTCGAAGTATATTTTTTTATGTGAAACAAAAACACCTAATAAGTTTATTAATTAGAGTTAAAGTTACTAACAACTTTGAGTGGTAATTTGATTATGCTACAAGTGAATTTTAAAAGAATTCTACCAAAAAGCGGTTGCGACGAGGATGGGATTCGAACCCACGCGTGCAGAGCACATTGGATTAGCAGTCCAACGCCTTAACCACTCGGCCACCTCGTCTTGTTGCCAGGCGGCGGCCCAATGAGGCTTCTGAGCTCTCTAAGAACGCGATTCAGTTTCTTCAATAACCGAACCATAATTATGTCAATGAAAATGCCGTAAGAGCTACAAAAACAATTAGAATTCTTAAAAAAATCACCTGTTTGCGGTTAAAGAAAGTAGCCAAGTGTTGGCGCGTGTTTTGTGGCTTCTGGAGAGCAGTCGAAGTGCTTTAATTATTCGGCAATAGAGGTGAACCTTAGCTCTTAGGGCACATTTGTTTGCTTATCAAGCTTTCATTCAGACTTGTTATTTAAGAATTGTATGCGGTGCTGATAAGCTCTAAATCTCTCGAGGAGGATTGTGTTGTCACTTATCACTAAGTTAATTTACTATAACGAAGGTGTTTTAGGACAACAACGACCCATACATCATGATAAGAACTGCGATTATTTGGGCGAGGGTATTTCGGAAAGAGTATTTCGAAGAGAGGCACAACTTCAGTGTATTTTGTTCATAGAATCAATTTGTTTGCCTAAGCACTAAAGGGGTTCTTTTGTGCATATCTCTGGTGGACTATAGCTGCCGTCGCGCCGCTGGCTGACCCAGTTATTTATTTACATTTATTTTTTTCCTTTGCGTAATGTGCGAATAACCAAAGTTTGCCGAAAAGAAAAGCAAACAAGCCAAAAGTAGTTTACTTTAAATGAGCTGCGACTGCGACTGCGATTGCTGCCTGATGATGATCATCGTCATGATGACGATTGAAGATGAACTCGAGAAGTAACTAGCCCAAGTATGCGTATGTCCAGTTGTCAACAGTTGCCATCGTCGTCGTCGTCGTTGTCGTGGTGTTAATGAACCCTATCGCCTGATAGCTGATAGTTGTTTACGTTTACGTTTGCCTTTATGTACGTTCCAATTGCCGGCATTTGCACCTAGTGCGACACATCGGCTTCGTTAGGAAAGTGTGCCCAAGTTTGATGATGCGCAGGCACGCGTGTTTATATTTAGCATTTAGCACTGGCTACTGGTTGCTGCTGGAGCAGCGCGAGAGGCCCGCTGTCGGGTGATAGTCACGTGCACAAGGACATTCCAAGGCTAATTACGTTGGCGCGTCGCCTGCGTTGAGCGGCGCGGGCTGGGCTCTAACATGGCCTGGCTCGGCTCTATTATAGCACCACCCGTTCATTATTGTTGTTGCCCCCTCTCTCTCTTGCTCGTTGTCGTTCATTTGCCAGTAGCAGCAGCAGCAGCAGCAGCAGCATCACAATCTGCGGCATCCAAGTACAAACGTGTAGCATAGGTATCTTCAGCTGTATCTGCATCTCTGCATCTGCGTGGTTGTCTCCAGTTGCAGTTACAGTCGCCAGCAGTCGCCGCTTAATTAGCCATGTAATTTATTATGGCCCTAATCTGTAGGAGAGCAGAGCAGAGCAGCGGCAGCGGCAGCGCAACGGCAGCGGCAACAGCGCCGGCGCCAACGCCAACGCCGCTGGCATTGACAAATAAACAAATTATTTATATTAGATTATTAATATTAAGCACAGCATCGCAGTTGTGCAAAAGTCAGGGAGCGCCTCTCCCTAGGTTTATCAGCCTGTCTATAAAATCAACATAATTATATGACGCCAACTCTCTCCGTCTCTCTCCCTTTCTCTGTGGCAGGCTTGGGCTTGGGCTTGGGCTGAGCCTTGGGCAAGGGCAGCTCTATGACTGGCATTTGCCCAGAATTATGCAGGCAATAAAGATGCGCACCATCTCTGGGCAGATGGACGTCCGTACAGTCGTTCGTACGTCGCCGTAATCGCACAATTATGCTCCAATTATGCAACAGTTGTTCGTGTCTGGGGCGTTGTTGCAGTCACAGATACAGATGCACAGGTGCTTAGGCTTGGCGCTAAGCAGATTGCTTTCTGCATATCGTTGACTAATGAGCCTTCTATCACGCCCCCATCGCGCCCTCCCCCCGGCAGTTGTGTCATAAACATTAGAGTACATAATCGCGGGCGTCAGCTACGAGGCATGCAGACATCCGATCTCGTAATTAACATTTCTGAGATAGTTTTTCTCGCTTTTAATTTGTTCTTCATTTCTGCAATCGCATGTGCAGCTGACACGGGGCCATTGACACCCGTGTGCAATTATAATTATATTTATGTACATATGCTAACGTTTGGGCTGGCCGCAATTAGCCGATTTATCACCTGGGAGCGACCCGAGAGCCCATCTCACAAACCAGAGGGAATCTGCAATAGCAACAGCAGCAGCAGCAGCAGCAGCGACAGCGACAGCTTTTGACTACTTGGGCCAACTCTCGCCTCTTGGCTCTTGGCTCTTGGCCAGCTCTGCGCCTGCGCAGCGACGACGTCGACTGCGCGGTCTTTGCCAATATAAAGCGCAGCTTCTAAGCGCGCTCAGACTTATTGCCAGTTCAGCCCGTCTGTGGTGCAGTTCATCCGTTCCTTCGCTTGTGTGTGTGCAGGATTCAAAATCCTGTTTGGAAATCGAGAGGCTTTTCATTTGGACTTAAAAGTACGCAGTGTGCAAAATATTGTGAATTTGTTTGCCAAAAAAAGTGAATTTATATTGTGAATAGAAATTTTCTTAAAAAAAAATTCTTTAAAAATTATAAAATTTCACAGAGCTAAAAAATGGAATTTTGAAAGAATTTAAATAATACCAGAAATTTGCCAAATATTGGGTTTACTCGTAAAAACCAATTTGTCTTTTAAATTCTCAAGTTAGTTGTGGGCATGGCTAGAAGACTTTTATTTGAGCATGATCAGAGAATGCTGTTGGGATTCCGCTTTGTAGATGGCTTGTGCTTTAGAGCTATGGATAATATAGATATAGAATGTTAGTTATACATTCTATATCTATATATACTCGTGCTATGTAAAGTATGAATATAAAGATTATATTCATATATCAATTATATAGCCTTTTTTTTATTTTCAATCGGAAAAGCTATTAGTTCCTAATTTGGTTTATATTACATAATTTTATTTATTACACAGAGAAAAGTCCTTAACTTTTGAGTGAACAAATCCGCGTACTAAAAAAAAAAGAAAAAGTAATTAAAGTCTAGACTTTAACTTAAGACAATCCTGATCTTATTAGAAATACTTTCGAATTTATCTCATTTTTAATTTTTTTTTTCAATATTATCAATTATATTTTTTTATTTCCAATCGGAAAAGCTATTAGTTCCTAATTTGGTTTATATTATATAACAGAGAAAAGTCCTTAACTTTTGAGTGAACAAATCCGCGTACTAAAAAAAAGAAAAAGTAATTTAAATCAAGAATTTAACTTAAGACAATCCTGATCTTATTAGAAATACTTTCGAATTTATCTCATTTTTCATTTTTTTTTTTCAAATTCATTTTCGTTACAGTCAACGCCATCGCCATGTCCATTCTCCTGACCCATCTACGCATTTTGCTGGCATTGCTGCTGATCTGGTCTACGCAGGCGGCCAATCTGTCGCAGTTGGTCAAGAAGCAGGCTCAGGCGAAGCAGCCCCAGTTGCCTCCGGCATCGCAGCAGCAGCAGCAGGCAGCGAGCCACATTGCGGCAGCGGGGCAGCAGTATGGGCAGGAGGCGGAGCTGCCTGCAGAGCAGCAGCAGGACATCAAGAGCGAAGAGGAGGATGATCCGTATCAGATGATGCACGAGTTCAAGCAGGACTCGCGCTCGCCAGCCGCAGCCACGAACTATCCTTGGAATCCATATGCAGCAGCTGCCGCTGCCGCCGCCAATTCCTTTGAGAACATGGCACCGCCTGCTCCGGCTCTGCCCATGCCCAAGATGCTGCCATTTATCGGGTATGCGCAGCCGCTGCTAATACCCTTCCCGCTGTACATAGCCCCGGACATGTTCTATCCCACCTACCCGGGCGCCAACAATGAACTGGAAGATGTGGTCATGTCCCGTGCAGCCGGCGATCGTCGTCCGCCCCCCGCCCAAGCGTCTCGCAACTCGCCCATCTACTACGTGCGCCTGCCGCCCACGCCGTACATGTTTGTGCCCACCAACCTGGCGCCGGCGCCGTTCGCCAACAGCTTCTCGCCCCTGCTCACCTACCAGCCCATGCCCACGTTCTCCACTTTCGGATCGGTCTTCAATCTGCCCGTCAACTTCCTCGCCAACGGCAAGCCCTCCGGCATCTATCAGATGAACGGCGCCGCAAGCGACCTGGCATCCTTTGCACCCGGCTATGGCAGCAGCTTCAATGTGCGCCCGCCCACGCCCACCAATCCGTACAGGCCAGCTCCGGCCGCCAACTATGGCCACGCGGCCCAGCAGCAGAGCTTCGGCCTGGCCTCGCTGCCGGCACCGCAGCAGGACTCCAAGTTGACCTCGCTGAAGCGCCCCTTCCTGTTCAACGGCCGCCCCGAGGACATCTATATCCTGCCCAACAATCTGAACTCTCTGTACAACTACAACGAGCAGAACTACTACTGATAACTGGTGGGCGTGGCAGCAACTAAAAGTATTACTAAATGCATTTCCCGCCGATTGGCAGTAAAATAGAATACTATCTCGAATGATATCTCCTAGGTTGATCATCAAGTCTTATCTTACGGCACCCTTATAAGGCTTATCATAAGGAAACATCTTAAGTTAAAAGACAACTTGATAAACTTTGTATTTAACAAGAAATAAAAGTATAAAAAATAAACACGATTATGGTCGGATAAATAGCTTATATTATAAATAGTGTCTTAATGTTACATACTTAGATTTCTACATGGATTTGAATCCTCAGTCGCCGATCGCAGCGACCTTCTTCTTCATCTTCTCGATATACTGGCTGTCGCCCAGGTATTTGATGTCCCCAACAAGCTCTCCGGACTTCATATTGAACTCGTATACGATAGGCACGCTGTTGGGAATGTTGACCTTCTCGATGTGCTGTTCCGACAGACCTATGAAGGAAAGAAAACTTAGATGAAGGAGGAAGGATAGTTGGATCGATGTAGCGCACCTTCGATTAGCTTAATCAGAGCTCGGGCAACGGTGCCATGGACCACGATCAGGATGCGCGTGCCCATTAGGACTTCCTTTTTGATCTCTAGCCAAATGGGGCGGACGCGCTCCACACACATGCGCATGGACTCGCTTTGGG
Organism: Drosophila pegasa; assembly: GCA_035046225.1. Lineage (NCBI taxonomy): Eukaryota > Metazoa > Arthropoda > Insecta > Diptera > Drosophilidae > Drosophila > Drosophila pegasa. The sequence goes on along the minus strand of JAWNOD010000398.1, from coordinate 13,317,594 downwards.
GGAACTCCGAGGGCGGCACGTCCTGGAAGACGGGATTGTTGGCGATCTGATAGTAGTAGGCATTGTCGGCATCGATGGGCGGCGGCAACCCGTCGTAGTTGCGTCGCCAGCACTGCACCTGCTCCTCGCCATACAGATTGGCCAGGGCGCGCTTATTGAAGCCCGTCAGATTGCCATAATGCCGCTCGTTCAGTCGCCAGTCGGACACGACCGGCAAAAAGGAGCACTGCATTTCGCTCAATATCACGTCGGCAGTGACCCGCGATCGACTCAGCTTCGAGCAGTAAACCTTGTCGAATACCATGTTGGCCTGATTCAAATTGGCCGCGGCCAAGCAGCGCGCCTCTTCCAGACCTTGAACGACAATCGAACATGGGGATCAGAATGAGTGATCTAATAGACCGATTGATCTATATTTTTATGTAAATTATGAATTCTTTTTTAAATAAACTAAGACAAAATCGGAATTTCTGAATCTAACACAAAATAATGCCAACATAAATGTTTCATCAAAAATAAATAAATTAAGATTTAAGACTAAAAAATATATTTAAATTTTTATTAGTGTGGAAACCAGTTTCACATGAATAATTAAAGGCCGGAAGATAGAAAACTCTAAAAATAGATTTACCAATAATTTTCTACTGTTTGTCACAGTCGTAAATCTACAAAATGAATTAATGAAATATGATAATATTCGATACTCTATTTAAAAAAAAATATATATATATATTTACTCAACACTGATATATGATATAGTGATTCAAGCCGATTAACTTTCCCATAATTGAAAGCAAGAAAAATATAAAAACACTGATAGATAAATATATGTATGTTCGTACTTTAGTTCAACAGCCTTACGTTGCGTACTTTATGACAAAAGTAGAATACCCTCTGATAAGGGTATAGTAACGTAAGTACTGTTATCACTATTGTTGGCTTACCTCCCGCACTGAGCGGCGCATCGTGCCAGCCGCAAAACAGATTCTTCAGATTGAACTCGCTCTCGCCGTGGCGCACCAATACCAGTTGATTCGTTCTGACCATCAGGCTGTTGCTGAAGCGATAAACAGGTCGAGTTTTGTTAGTCAGCTTTATTAGCACTAGCGCCAGACGCATTTGAATATTAACTGAGATAATTGTGTTAGTGTATCACTAGAAATGCCGTTTACAGCTCATCCAAAGCAATGAGAAAAACTCGTCTACGAATTTACTTTTAGTTTGGCCGTCGTTGTAGTCAATGCAGACTGTTTCTAATGAATTGCTTAGCGACTTTTTGTCGAGCCATGAGCTCGAGCTGAAACTTTTTTGAAACGCGCATACCGCACATTCTTTTGGCTAACATATCCGAAATAAATTGAGAAACAGAAAATAACAATGATAAATAAAAAATAAAAAACGAGGCAAAACAAAGACTCCGCGCGCTCACATGCCGCAGCCCGGAGCCCGGACAAGACAAAACGAATTATAATTGCTTTTGGGTACACGCTGCTGGCTGGCCGGCCAGACGACGGAGAGACGGCATGAGCAGCGCACGCTTTGGCTCTGACTACGCTTTGTTCTGTTTTCGCTGTCTGTGTTTTGCTCGTCCCATTCGCCGTTTTTCGAGGTATCAAATTTTTGTTTGTTATTTCGCACTTCCTACTGTTACTGTTGTTCTGCTATTGCGGTTGCTACTGCTATCGCTGTCGCTGTCGTTGACATTGCATGCGCCTACCTATTTGGCATAATTCGCGTTAATATTTTAGTTTTGTTTTGCTGTCGTATCTACGCTTTATTCTTGAACCGCGCACTGGAAATAGCGCGCCAAAGCGTCGCTCGTCTATGCCGTCGCGTGATTGCCTCGTCTCGTTTCGTTTCGGCTCTCCACGCTATTCACCCCGCTTCCGCTCCCTCTCTTTTACTCTCTCACATATTTTACTTACGCCTGACGCTGTAGCAGTTCGCAAAGCTCGCGCATTTCGCTGTTGTTTTTGTTTTTGTTTTTGGTTTTGTTTTGCGAGTGTTTGTGTGGGTTTCGATAAATATTTGTTGACTTTTTGCGTAGCTTTGGGTTTTGCTTTTAATTTGTTTTTTTTTTTTTAATATCAATTATGAGGGGAGTACGTTACAGTTTTTGTTTCAAAAACTTCCACATTACGGCGTCTCTTCTTTACAGTTGTCACGCACTCTTTCTCTTTCGTTCGCGGTCTCAGTCTGCTTATCCGTCTGCTACGTTCTGTTTATATTCTGACTTCTGACTGCAACTACGTTTGTTTTCCTATTGGCCACAGTTGGGTACTGCGCAAAATTCTTATTGGTAAAATATGAGCTGCTCATTCGCTGCCGGCGTCGACGTTGCTAACGACTGCGACTCAACAACTGATGCTGAGCCGGTTGCTGTTGCGTTTTGTTTTGCTTTGCTTTGCTTTGGTCAGCAACACGTTGAGTCCGAGCGAAAAATCAATAAAAATTCGCGCATTGCCAGGATTTAATAACTTCATATAATTTAAAGAACATACTTTATAATTTTTTGTAATTTTTATTATGGCTAACATATATGTATATATACACATATGTTAGCCAACTGTGAGACGAAACAGTTGGAAGTATTTAAATAGATGGCTAAACTAAATACTTCATGTTGATCACTAAATATCCATGTTTTAATATGTAATATCAGTCTTACCTCTTAAATTACCCTAATATTTGTTTTTTACGAAATTACTTTGCCACTGAGCACGCAAATCCTATTTGAAAAAGCTTCTTTTTATATATATAAATTAAATTCAATTTGTTGTATAAGTACAAAGAGAGAAAGAGAAATATTTGTGGGATTTCGTATATATAAACATTGAAGTGAAACGCACAGCATTTGAGAAGAAAAAACTTTTATTGGCCAACAATTGGCTCGACTTTGATCTAGATCTTGATCTTTGAGCTGCTATAGTATACCCTTGGCAATCGTCCAATAAGTGCACTCATATAGAAAGCTCCTCACTAAAAAGTGCTGCAGAGATATTCAACGATAATCTGTTTTTTTTTTCAAACATAGCTAAGCTAATCACAAATGGTAACTAATCGGAATTGTTGGTCAATATGTCATGAATTTTTAATGGATTTTGGAAATTTATAAACTAATTGCTTTCTTGGATGACTTGCATGTTGTAAAATTGTATTTATAGAATATATATAAATGTAATAAGTAATGCCAATATAAATAATAATATATATAAATATTATAATATAATAAACTATATTGATATACATTCTCTTTTATTCATGACAAAAATGGGAAAGTAAAATTCTTTAAAAGTAAAAAGTAAAGTCAAACAAATAAATTTAAGCAAAACATTTTACTTACTTAATTTTACTTCTTAAAAATATGTAAGGCAATGAAGTATTTCCACATTTGTAAATTTTTTTTATGCTTTTAATTGTAAATATGTTTTCAAAATATTAGAAATAGGGATTTAATTAGTATAAGCGCTAAGTCTTAAAAGTTGTTTCTAACTAAATAACTTCTGAATCGGAAGAGAATGACTGTGTTCTCCCTCAAACTCAAATTGATACTTTCTGCTAGTCGTGGGCCAATTAAGAACTAGAATTAACCTTGACCAAACCAAACTCAAATGTAGATATCTTTGTCATCAAGCAGGCACAATTTAAGCTTCTGTCTTAAGAGAGGATCAAAACTAATGATAATTGAAACTTGTTAATATTTTTCTTATTTAATTGCTTCCTGCGAGGCCACTAAGGCGACTAAAACGCTTGCGACTTGCCAAAAATATTAGATAACTAGATAAACTACTGATATTTTGAATATTTGTATGTCCTCCCGTGTATGTCAGAAGGTTAGGCCATTTATTTTAGTCTCTAAATGTGTTGTTAAGCTACTACATTTGCATTATAAGGATTCAACGCTTAAAATAAAGAAAATTAAATTTAAAAAATTGAAACCTGGCTTTAAGGCGATTTTTACTACAGTATATTAGCTAATCTAAATGTGATTAGGTAAGGGTATTTCATAGTCGTTAACTAGCTTTAATTTTTGTTTTCTAAAACAGCTGTAAGTTCTTAAAGAAAAAGTTAGGGCTTAGTATTACTGAATTCCTGCTTGTCATAGTTGTAATCCGAATGTTTATATAATTAATTTTGATAGTAAACTCAGAAGTCGAGCTGGAATCTATTCTGGAAGCTGTGCGGCTGCCCAAAACGCGCAGCTTAAAACCTCCAACGTTATGTGGGTGTTCATAACTGTCTGTTTGTCAACTTATTCCGGCATTATATGTTGGCGCTGTCTCTGAGCCGCAGAAATCGAGCATGAAAATGAAAGAAAAAAAAGAAACTTTCAAGTCATCCAACCCCCAGAGCCGATGGCATTTCCCAAAAGATCTCGCCGCCGCGACGAAGGGCTGTCGGAGAGCACGAATCCGTATAAAGGTCGCAGCCAGCCATGAGCGTGGCTCAGTTGACAGAGCAACGTGCGTGAGCCTCTTCGTCGGGTCGGCAGTGCAGTTCATACATCGGTTGATTTACACTTAAATAAGAGACGCTGCATAGTCGGCGTATAGTTGTCCATATTGTTGCACAGAATGCACTTTCCGGCAATTGGCGACTTCTACCAGCGGCTGCTCTGGCTGCTGCCCTTCTCAGCGAGTGCGTATTGTTGTTAATTGCGAGCTCTATTTGCAAATCAATCAAGTGTGTCCGCTGAATATCTACGATTGTACGATTCGCTATTGTGCAAATGTATAATTAGTGCTCCCAACACATACACACATCCACATACACATACACACACGAGTCGTGTGCATGTATGCGTGTGTGTTCAATGGGTCTTACGATCTGTAACGGTGCATGCACCTTACGCATTGGGCGACTTTATGAGCCATCTCTAATCTAGTGGTCTCGCTGCCACCTTAAGCACTCATAAAACTGTCAAATCGAGGGGAGCGAAGCACACGCATGGAACATCTAATGGATAGCAAACAAAGCAGTGGCTTGTAAATAATAACAATAATTAAAATTGCATGCACAAATGCTTTACGAATAACAAATAGCCATGGAAGATGTCACAGCAGTCTTATTGTTTACAATGCGGTTATATAAGATGGCGCAAATAGCTTAGCCTTTCGCCCCAATTCCCCACCAAAATTGGACAATTACAGTACGCAATTCGCTCTGCGTGTTGCGGATTGAGTCACAGCAGTTAGCCATTGTGGATTTTGGGATTGCCCAACGCAGCTGGAGTGAATGGCGAGATAAGCCAACAAGATAATCCATTGGCTGACCTAAAGCAGTCCTCAACAGCTGACGGATCTCTTGGGCAACTGGGATTTTGGTCACAATCAATACTGAAAATAATAGATATATATTATTATACATATATTATAATATTAACTATTATATTATGATATATTGTTTTATATTAGAAAGCAAATCACTTGATAAAAAAATAAGGATTTTATTCCATGAATAGTTATCTATTTTCATAAATTAAACTTTTTCTTACAATATTTCGCCTAAAAGTTACATTCTGAATTTATATATCTCTTTCAATCAGATTTGCTGCCGGAGGGCCTGCGTTTCAGCTACGACGATCCCCAAAATTGGCGACTCAGTTATCCACAATGTGGGGGCAGCTATCAGTCGCCCATCTCGCTGAGTCCACACAAGGCAATACCCATTGGCCTGCCGCCGTTGCACTTCGGCCATTACGACCAGCCCTTCGATGAGCTGTTGAGCGTGAGAAATAATGGACATACAGGCAGGTGGGGGAGGGCTTAAAAGAATTTGCCATATTAATGGAGATCATCTGTTTCTTATGCAGTTGAGTTCAGCGTGCCGGCTACTGTGCTGGGGGAGCGTCCTTTTGTCACCGGCGGACTCCTGGGCGACTTCTATGAGGCGATGGCTGTGCACTTCCACTGGGGCTCGTCCCAGCGCAAGGGCTCCGAACATTCGCTTAACGGGCGGCGCTACGATCTGGAAATGCATATCGTGCATCGCAACACCAGATACCAGAGCGACGAGGAGGCCAGAAATCGAACCGATGGCCTGGCGGTACTCGCTGTGCTCTTCAAGGTGGTGCGCGTGAGTGGCCAGCTTTTAGAATTCACCTGAGTAGGTAACATCAATTGGTGCTTGCTTGCAGACTAGCTATCTGTATTATCAGCCCGGCCTCAATGAGATCTTTGGCTCGCTGCTGCACCTGGGCGACTTTAATAGCAGCTACACGCCACCTGCCTTCCTCACGCTCGGATCGCTGCTTGGCAACCTGGATAGAGGGAACTTTTATGCCTACATGGGCTCACTGACCACGCCCCCGTGTTCGCCGTCCGTACTGTGGCACGTGTTCGCCGAGGTGCTGCCCATTTCGCATTTGGAGCTGCCGAAGTTCTGGCAACTTAGAGATCGCCGGGGTCGACCGCTGCTGAACACATTCCGACCACTGCAGTCGCTGGAAGCGCGTCAGGTGTTTCAACGTCGAGCGCCCGAGGCATATATCTGGTCACAATAAATGCTAAAAATCAATATAATTAACGAATTTATTGCCAAGAAAAAATTTTGTCTGGATAATTTTGGGTTGTTTGTTGAACCGCATTTACGAAGTTAGCCAAAAGTTATTTGCAGCCCCCTCTATAGCGCGATAAGAATGCGGCAAAAAATCCTAGTTCTATCGCCAACATGGAGGAGCGCATCATGAATGGTGGTATCTTCCAGACGGGACGGGGCAGCTTTGACACACTCGCGCTCGCATGCATCGACTGAGATGCGACCGACAGCGACTTGTGCGGCAACATCAAATTGCGCTCAGCCTGCGGTCGGTAGTTTATGGTGTGGTATTCCTGATCGCGCACATCGAACGGGGGTCGAGGGATGCGAACGCGCGGATTGAGCGGCGGATGGAACGGCTTGACGACAAGCTTTTTTTGAAAATCTTCATTGCTTACGTTGCCGTGCGTCGGCCTGGTACTCAAATCATCTTCTGTGTAATATGGATCGCTGCCGTCGTAGTCGACGGGCCGCTCTTTATTGGGTGGGTCCTTCGGGCCCTTTGTCATGATATTTGCTAATTTTTTGCTGATTTTACTGATTTGCGACTCCATTCGCTTGGGTGTACTCGTTAGCCAGTTCTGTTTCTTCGGCGCTTCTTTCTCTTTTTTATCCGATATTTTAGAACTGTGTGGGTGCTCTTCACGTTGGTCCGATTTGTCCCTTTTATAGGAAAAAATCTTTCCTTCATGCCATTTTTCTCCAAGAGCTTCGCCTACCTCGCCAGTCTTTTCATTTTTTGGTTTCCAATAACGTAAACCTTGATTAAAGTTCGATTCCGTATTCTGCGATAAACTGGTGTCCGGTTTATCTTCTGGCGTTATTTTTTTAAACGGTGCCCAACTATCTTCGTTCGGCATATCAGATCTCTTATACAATTTTTCTTTCAGCTTTTGGTTGCGTTCTAGTTTCTTGGCATCTTTTGTTCTATTTGCTTTATTATCTTTGGAAATAAAATCTTTCAGATGAGTATATTTGGAGGCATCTAAATCTTTAAAATTCTTTGTTTCTTTCTGCTTCAGGTGCTTGAGAGACTTATGCAATTGCTCGTTTTCCAACAACCAATCCCATTCGGAAGAATGGTTTTCAGCTTTACCTCGAGCCTTTCCCATATTTTTAACGCGCCGCCCAATTTGTTTAGTCTCTCGATATTTCATATGTGGCGCATTGTTTCGATCGAATCGAATGTTCGCGGGCTCATAATCAAACGGAATCAACTTCCCACTTCGAAGCTTGTAGTCACTGGGTTCCATTTTGCTGCTTTCACTTCTCAGGGGACTCAGATGGAGCGAACGGGTCTGTTTGTTCTGCTCTGCTCTGCTCTGTTTCTCTTGATCAACTGGGACATCTTTTTCTACATATCTAGAGCGCCTATCCTCTGAATTGAATGCCGTTAAATTGCTACTTTCGTTCATTTTAGAGCGGTCTAATGTTGGATCTTTCTGGTGAACCTGAAAATATTGACTATATTTATTAATATCATCCAGATCTTCAAAGTCTTGCTCATCTAGAATTTCCCTCGCATTGTGTTTATTTGGCTGTTGTTGTTTTTTCTTTTCCGATGCCGTTGTGCGCTCGTTATCGATCTGGCTGGCTGGTTTCATGATATCTTCTGTGTCCGCTTGTATCTTCTTTAGAGCCCTATGCTCTTCCGGATACCCATCCCCGCGATTCTGGTTTTTCGCACTATCTCTGCTCTCAATTTCTTTGGGTATCTCGGGATCTAGAATGGTATACTCCACTTCAGCTTCCAAATTGTCAATAAATTCCTGCTTCATTTGCTCCGGTCGCCAACTATCTTTTTCGTTGTCATATTTGAATTTGATCAATCTCGTATTTTTATCCATTTTCTTATCATCAGACTGTTGTTGGCTTGAATTTGACGAGCCATCGCCTTTCATAATAATGGGATATTCAAAATTTTCGTTACTGTCTGTAAAGCCCCTAGGCTCGAGCTTTACGTAGTCGTCCGATACGTCGAACCGGTTTAGCTCATCGGCTGAAAATGGCCGAGACAATGAAGATTTACGATTATCGTTCTCTTTTGATTGAGAAGGAGAATTGTTGTTGCCTTTTTCATGAAGGGATTGTGGTTGTTGATTACCACTGATATTTTTTAGCGGTATTGGTGCGATTTTCTGACCTTTGACATTTAGATGACGTGGGGACATGTTATCCTTTGCTCCGGACGTTAATAAGGAAGCTTCCATATCATCTGGTTTGCGCTTCTCAGCATCAGGTTTTGATTTTAAATCGGCCGTGTTAATTCTAAATGTTATAGGCTTCAGTAAAAGCGACTTGGGCAGCTTTTGGTCGAATTCTAGTCTGCCCTTTTTCAATGGTAGTTCCTCCCATTTCTCCTTGTCCACTTTATCCAACTCAACTTTGCTATCAGTGCCCTTGTCCGGAACCGGACTAGAACTTATACTTATTTTATACTCGTATTTGTAGCGCTCGGTATTATTATTACTTTTCTCTGCGTCCTTCATCATTGAATCTTCGGCCAATTCATCTTTCTTATTTTGAATATCCTCCTTTTGTTTGGGCAAATATTCCCTCAAAAGTTGATTTTTAAGTGTCAATTTTTTTAACAACTGCAGCTCATGCTCTTCTTTTTCTCTTTGGCTCATCTGCTCTGTATTTCTTTCCTGTTGCGGGCTGTCTTCAAAAAGACGAATTTCGTATTTTAAATCCTCACTAAGTTGTTTGTTTGTGTCACTTGGCTCTGGTTGTCTAGGCTTAGCTGATTGTTTCGTTGCTTGCTCTCTAGCGTTTTTACTATATTGTTGATCGCTCGATTCTGATTTAAACGTGTGTTCCGTTCCCGGTGCTTTCTTGTCGTCGGAGTAATTTTTGCTTCCCATAACCCGCACCTTCAGCGCTTCATATTTATCAACTTTCGCTCTACCTGGGTGCTGAGGGCGAGTAGTGGGACTTGTATTATTGGAGATGGTATTTCTATCTGACATAACGACTGGGGCGAATGGCGAATCTGAAGTATAATCATTAGTGATTCCATTGTTAGTGTACTGTGTGCCGATTAGGTCCCTTTGCGGCATTGGTGAATCTTTTATCTGGAAGCAAACTTCCGGTTCGTCCTTTTTTGAGCCCATTTCAAAGGAAAACTCCATGCTTGCATTATCGGCTTTAAAAGTTGCTGCCTCAGTATTTGAGCAACGGGCAACTTTTTGCACCCCTGCAGCATTTTTGTCCTCATTAAAATAATCCAAATATGGCTTCCAAAAGCCATCGTCCTTAGAGGTATCAAGAAATAGATTTTCATCGTCAAAATTTTTGGTGATGCCTGTTGAAGCAGTACTCAAATCGGGCACTGTATCAGCTACATTCTCAAGAGCACTGTCTATGCCGGAAGAAAACATTTCAAACTCATCCTTTTGCAGATCGGTGATGGTGTAATTGCTAGAACGGGATGCGTTTGACTAATGAACCAATTATTCAGTTTTAAAACACTTAGTATACTAACCACAAGTCCGGATGGTTACGGAGGGTGTTAACTATTTCATAAGGTGGTACCTCCCTCTGGCATATTCGATGTATGGTCGAAAATAGTGGATATCTTTGAGAAAAATATGTGTTTGTTATTACCTACAACATATGTATATATATTTAGCTAGGTTTGTTAGAGGCTCACGTTTCGTGCAAATCTGATTTATTCAAATATGAATAGACCTCTTCCGCAACAATGGGCCCAAGTAACTTGCGGCCACTTAACAGATTTGCTTCAATTTCGGGTATTGTTTTCCTTGAGGTAACCAAATCTTTGGCAAAGGTAACATTTTTATCACCTAGAAAGCAGAAAAGGAAATAATTGAGAAATGTAAATGAGGAGTAAAATTAGTAGGTCCTCTCTTCCGTCTTGGTACTTACAATAAGAGGACGCCACGGAATTCGCTAGGCCACAGCTTTCGAACAGAGTAGACACCCTCGTTGTTGGATTGAAGTTCTTGATGAAGCGCATCATTTCCTTTAGGCCCAGATGAAGGCAAGCGACGCGGGCATTGTCGCCCAGCCGCAAGCCATCAATGAAGCCGGCACTCAGCGCCACTAAGTCCTTCAGAGTATTGCACAATTCCACTCCATCAACATCGTCTATGACAAAAACCATGCAATTTTCGTTCTGAATCAGATTGGACAATTCGTGCGCATGATCTTGGTTGTTGCACCCAATGGTGATCTCACAGAGTTTACCCTGTGCCATTTCCATTGCGCTGTTGCCATTCATCATCGAGTAGCATGGTATACCCAGCTGCTTGGAAATGGCATGCGAATAAAGATCGATTTCACCATCTTTAATGTGCTCGAGTCCTTTTACTAGCGAAACTGCATAGGCCCCTGGCTTCACATGATCCGCTAATATATTGCAATATGCTTTCAAAAAGCGATGCGGCGTGGCAAAAATTAGGATGTCGGCGTCATGAGCTGCATCCACCAGATCATTGACTGCGACCTGTATGCAAAATTGTAAGTGATTTAGAAAATATAAATTGAAAATTGAAAAGCGAACGTTACCAAGTTTTTGGGCAGCTTTATTCCAGGCAAATATTTAATATTCTCATGCCTTTCGTTAATGATCTCGCCAAGTAAATTGTTTCTCACCACCTCGTCGTAAATGTAGATGTTAACTTGCGGATCGAAATTACAATGGACCACATTTTTGCACACGGCAGCTCCAATTGCTGATCCCCTAGAGCACATAAAAAGATGACAAATATTCATTAGGAAAATAGGTATTTGGTGATGCACCTACCATCCTTCCGATCCAATGATGCAAACTTTTGGATTTTTTGTCATTATCAAGCTTTTTAAATGCAATTTTGAATAAGGGCCACAAGCACTAAAAAAGAAATTTTAGTTGTCCAAGAATGTTTTAATTTTAAACAAATTTTATATAAATTTTAAGATGTTATCCTGTGAAAAAGGCCAAAACATACTAAAGTTCTTTCCAAATCGAACATGCTGACAGAGAATCCAGTGACAGCTCCTTCAACTGTACGCTTGAAATTCGTAGACGATCTCCGACGAGGGTTCCAGTGACGAGTCATTGGCCAGTCGCACGGTCTTGGCGATTTGTTGCTTCTCCTTTTCCTTCTCCTTTTCCTGTTGCTCCTCCTGCTGGGAAATAGCGCGCAGCTCGAACTCGGTTATGATTTGTGAAATTCGACTTTTCGCCTCGGCCGCCAGCTTGGGCGGCAAGCTCTTAATGCTAATGCAAGCGCTTTCGAAAAACAAATCATAGCTGTCGCGCTGTTGCATATGCATAGGTTTCATTGTGGATGGCTCTTTAGGCTCCGTCGACTGAGATTGATTTGCGGCCAGGTCTTGAAAATAGTCGCTCAACAAAGCGCGATCTCTTACTATGCTCTGCAGAAGTTGCTCGCGATTTAGCACTGGCTTGGATTTCATGCTATGACGCCTGAAAGCCATGATGAAATATTTTTTTCGTGTCTGAAAAAATAAAATGTTATAATAGCTGTATTTTAAGATATGCAAGGGCTTACCTAAATTTCTTCTCGCATTCACTTTTTTGCTGCACTTTGTATGCAATTCGCCGGCTGCCTCTAATAGTGATGTGCAATGCCAAAACTACTACTATATATCGATAGTTTTTTCTACGATACATACGATGAATCGATTCTTTTATTTAAAAATACAGATTTGGGATTTATTTACAATTTTTGTACAAATTAGATCTAGTTTTCCTATCAATATAATTGCATCATAAGCCCGGCTTTCTGATTATGTCATAGCTCTATAGCAATTAGCAATGCGTTGGTCTGCATTGGCATCCTGGCTCATAAGATGACCATTGCTTGCCATTGGTGGCATCGGCAGCTCGATGCCTGCGGCGTCTCCATGTTCGCCATTGTCTCTCAAGGCACGCAGCTCGAGCTCGCAGATGAGCTGCGACACTCGCATCTTTGCTTCCGCAACGAGCTTCGGAGAGAGCGCCTTGACACTTGAGCTGACGCTTTCGAAGAACAGATCGACGTGATTTTTCTCTCTTAGCGGCGGGTGCGGCAGCTGAACGCCAATCAGCTCTCGGAAGGATTCCATGAGCTCGTTCTTGTCCTGCTGGATTTGCATCAACAGCTTTAGTCCCTCTTTATTCGACGAAGAGTTGGCGCTGCGATTGGGGACCGATTTAATAGCAGGAGTAGGTTCCGCTTTGGCGTCGTCTGCCGTCATCAGCGTCACCTGGGGGTTAACAATCGGTGAAATTTGCAGCTGTTCCTGCGCGGCTTCCTCAATCACCTCGAAGTTGTGTGTGCTGCGTGCATTAAAAATTACTTTAAAGACTGTCTGAGATGAGGGGAGATACACCTACCTCTCTTCGATGACCCCATCAGTGGCAATGGCTGCAATTGGCGCCACCTCTAGAAGACCACTTTCTCGCACTATGCTCACGGGCTCCTGCTTCACCTCCTTGAGGGCGCGCTTGCGCTGGTGATAGTATTTACTGCGCTCCTGGCGCACGCTCAGCTCCATGCGCACGGCGCCTTCGCCTTTGGTCACCAGCGACTCCAGATTTCTTTTGTGTTTCGTTGTGCGCTCATGCCGCACCAAGTGACAGCGATTGCAGTCCAGGCGACATTGGCAAGCTCGGCAGAAGGGCTTGTTGGGATCCTCGGCGGAGCGTCTGAGCCATGGATCGAACAGGCTAAGCCATTTTTCACAAAACTTTTGGCTGTATTTCAACTTTCCACATCCAGGTTTAACTTTATTTTTTACTTTTATTTTTGCTTCTTTCCTAAATATATCTCAGTTTAATTTGAGAACTCATCATGCTTATTAGAGCTTACCAGTCAGAATCGGAAGTATTTTCGGAGAAACTCATTTTATTTACGATTTGCTCCTTTACTTTGTGTTTTGTATTTTGTTTATTTATTCACGAGCAGCATCGATAGATGAGCCGATACATTAATTTAATCGATTACAAGTTACTTATTTGTTGCTATCGATTTAATACGAGCTGCACTGTCTCAATAATTTTAATTTTTTGTCCGTTTTGATAAATGCAGAATTTTAATTTAAATTGAAACAAAAGAAATAAATTTAAAAAAGAAATCTAAAATTTGATGCCAGTGATTATTCAAGTAAATACATTAAATGGGTATTTTAATAGATTATAAGATTATAAATAACATTTGAGACTTTTTGAATAAAAATCTTAAATCTAAGAGAATTTATAGTCCACCGAAACGACTTTTTTTTGTATATCTTACTTTTGTAAATGCTGTTTGCAGTATTCCCAAATAAACAAGGAACCAGTCACATGCACATTTAAGGAACGCACCACTCCAAACTGCGGTATTTCAACAGCAAAATCCAATAATGCTATGAGATCCACTGGTATGCCATGCTTCTCATGACTACAAATATAAGAGTCGATTATTAATATTTACAGAATAGATCAGGCTTTCAAAAATTAGTTTACCCCAGCAGCAGAACACATTTTTGGGGAAATTTAAAATCTGTGAAATTAACGCTGTGCGCTGTCTGCTCGGCGCCAACGACTTTATATCCCTGGGATTGTTTTTCAACCAAATAGCTGGCCAGTGAAGCGGGCTTTACTTCGGAAATATTGAGCGTCTTCTCGGCGGTCATGCTGAAATGAATTTGAGTCATTTTAATATATTTGATTACAAAAACAATTCTTACCTTAAATTAGTAAAATCACTTTTAAGGGCAAACGATTTGGCACTTAAAATCAAGGTCTTAACGCCCAGCACCTCACAGGTGCGGGCTAAGCCCCCAAGATTGGGTAACTTATCTATGAGGGACGCAACCACTATCAGTTCCCGGTCATTCCCTTGACCTGAACTTTGGACTAAGTCATTGTCGTTATAAATATTGTTAACAGGATTCATTTTGCACTGAACATTAATATTTGGCGTCTCGACAGGAGCTTCTGGCATAATGGATGTGGGATTCTTTCTCGCTTTCAAGGCAGCTCGCGTCGCTTCTATCCTGGCTTTGAGTGCTTCGTCAGTGATCATTGGTTTTACATATTCATCAAATGGCGTATTTGTCATATACAAGATAATATCAGCATTTGAATAATTTGAGCTTATTTCCGGCAATAAAAGGCGAGCTTCGTTGTTCAACTCGTAGAGCTTTGCTCCCAAAGTCATTTCAACGCTAGCCTTTATTACGCCAAGTGTGGGCCATTCCATACTGCAAACAATGAATAGATTAATTGCAAATTAATATATGTAATGTAGTATATAATTACCTGCTTTTTTCGCACTTAACTGCAAGCTTATGTAGAACGAGTTGTGCGAACAGTCGGGTTTGATAGTGGGCACCCATTGTGTGTGGCAACAGCAAGTTTACCATGCATTGTAAATGCGTCAACTCAAGAGCTTTCCAATTCAGAATACAATAAATATGAGTAATAGAGATTAATGATATCTGCTGACTAGGCTTGAGGGATCCCAATGACTGCATTCGCTCCAGCAATTCATTGAAATTGGGAAGCTGCTGAGCTACAAGGCACTCATACATACAGCTAATGTTTAGCTGGTCATTAAGCGCCAGCACAGCGTTCCACATTTCATCGGACCATTTGATTCCGTCCTTCAATATTAAAAGTGCTCTAGCAATGCGTATTTTGAACCTGTGCTCCTTGCAATTTTCAAAGTAACGCGGCTTCTTCACATTCAACTCCTTGTTGATGTCCAGCAGCTCACCACAGATGGCATTTACTATATCCGGCTTTGGCTTCTGCTTCAGAAAATATATAGACCTAGTTCGTAGATCGACATCGTCGGTTGGAGAATTGGTAAGGCTGTCGATATATGCTGCTTCAATGCTGAAATGAAATGAAAATATATAGTTTTAACTTCTTCAATTCACTATTAGGTGTACTGACCGTGCATCCCCGGTGCTAATCTCGCCATTTAGGATACTTTCCACAATCAAGGAATTGGGAATCGCATTGGTTAATATGTACCAAGATATGAGACCAGTGCGATTATTAATTATGTCTCTCAGAAGCTTCGTATTCTCATCATCGCTCAAAAACCTTTTCGCATAGCTTACAATGCTTGCAGTGCTGCGAAGGTAGAATATATTAATATACTATATCTATATTATTTGTTTTTAATTGACTTACACTTCGTCACAGTTTGAATGCTTGTTCGACAAGTTGACCACAGTGGAAAGTACATTTGCTTCGTCTTCGATTCTTGTGTCGCTAAACTCCAATAGCTGTGCCAAGTGGACCAATGTTGCTTTTGTGCCACTTTCTAGCAGATCGCATGGCTGCAAGTGTAGCTCTTTCAGTTGGCTCCAGCTTTCGAGGTTGACCTGCACAAAGCAATCGACGCAGTGCTCCAGCACAAATGATTTTTCATCCTTTGTTTGACAGCCCAGTTGCTGCAGCATATGCTGCTGCATTTCTTGAAGATTTGCGGCCTTTTCAAACATTTCCGTGTCGACATTATATTGACTTTTATAAAAATGCAAACAGATCTGCTGCTGCTCAGGCTCCATGTCATTCAAGCTGAAAATTGGAACTAGGCGCCACCAACCGTGCTGCGAGCTTGGCACTTGACGTATTTGCTTTATAAGTTCATCTATCACTAACATTAGGCCGCCATTCTTAAAAATGATCTCGGCGCAACGTTTGTTTAAGCGGGGAGTCACTTCGGCAAAGTTCTCGCAGTTCTGCATCTTTGCTTTCAAACGTATGTTGTCATAGAAATGATCGCTCACGTTGAACAGCGTCTCAATGAAGACCATGTAGTCGCCCAGTGTCAAACTGCTTATAGTGCTCTGCAATAAAGGGTTAAAGCAATTAAATAATATATATATATATATATATAATATATATTGGATAGACTTACATCCAGGAGAGTAAAGACAAGTTCGTTAGCTTTTTGCCGCAACGTTGCGTTGGTTAATGCGCGCACTCTTGAGCTGAGCTGCAGGAGCACCTTTTTGTTAGTGAGTGCAGCTTTCATTTGCATTTTGCTCAGCCAGAAGTGCAGTGGCACGGACTGCCACGGCACGGTGACCAATGCTTCCAAGAACTCCTGGGCTGCGGGATCGTCGGACATGAATGTCTCCATTCTAATCTCTGGCAGAAAGTAGCTTTCGACATTGTACAGCTGGGTTCTATTTGTGGCTGCTAGGAACTCGGCAAGCAGCTGGTAACGGCACAATTTGGACACGTCAAAGCGGCTGAAGAAAAACTCCAATGTCCAGCGCAGCACCAAAATGTTGTTATCCTGCAATAGACGGGCATATAGTATGCGCAGCCAGATCAGCCAATCATCCTCCTGATTGCCCTCCGCAATACGAGGCAGCAGCGTGCTCAGAGTGGGCAGCACTAAATGCGACTGTTGCTCTTCCAGGGTCTCCATTATGACGATGTACGAGGACCACAACTGTTCGTCGCATTTAAGAGTGTCGAGCACGCGTGTGCTCCGTCCAGCAGTGCTAGCAGTTGCTTCCTCTTGTAATATCGTCAGAATTTTCCTCATCAGAAAGTGCGCTGATCTGCGTTGCTCGCGAGCCTCCGACTGCAGCAGGCTTTGTATGACGGCGTACAACTCAATGGAACAGGCGCACTCCTCGCCCATTTCACGTAGGAAATCATCAAAGAGCTGCACCAGGATTTGGGCGGCATGCGGTTGCCGCTCGCTGCTCAGGCTTAGAGACCACAGTTGATGTAGTAGGAATTTGCCATCGACGCGAGGAAATTTGCGTGCGTGTATTTGGACACAGATGAGCAAATTAGCCACCAGCTGGCGGTGCAGGCCATGTGGAATTCCGTCATCCTCGCTCTCGGCGATGACAACCGAAATGAGTTTGTGAAACACCTTCGAGCCAAACTTCACATTCCACCTGTTGTTGCTCTGCAGCAAGTTGTAGATGCACTGAAGTACGCGCTTAAGGGCCACTTCGTTGTGCTTATGCAGATCAATTAAATCATATAGCAACTCATCCAGCTCGGCAATTTCACCCAACAGGTTTTGGTTTTGAATATATGTTTCGACTGCCTGCACAACCGCGTTCGTCCCAGTCGCACTTGTTGCTTTCCTCGGAGGCAGAGACATTTTCAATGTACTGCCGCTCTTATCCGTTCGAAAACTATTATTACTCACTTCCCTTATTGTTGCTATTTCACAAGTTGACTTTTGATTTGTTTACCAGTCGATAGGCCTAAGGCGCAGTCGATAGCAAACATCTGATTCAAGAAATGTAATGTAACGCTTTTCGATTACTTTTTTTCTCAGTCTGGCAGCACCACAAACAATTCACAATAAGATTCGCGGTTTGCAATAAAAAAATATATTTTATATTCAGTTTTGTTTTATTTTTTACAACATTGACGTTAAAATATGCAAAGCAAAAAGTTTTCAGTTATGCCAGGGAAGATTAGAGTTAAATTGATGTCTTTGTCTCACGAATATATTTTGCTCTCCACATCTACATGCAGGCTCTGTATTCCATATCTTTTTTGGACTCGGACAAAATTCTCATGCAACTTGTAACTACAGAATTTTTCGAAATTTTAAACACTTTTTTTCATTGCGAGGGAAGCTTGTTAGCATTTGTTTTTTGTGTACAAGATGCGGAATGTTATCCTCTCTGCTTGTAAGGCATTTACAATCATGAGTGTCATAGGCTTGCTGTCATCCACGATTTCCAGATTGCTCATGTACTCTAAGCCAGTATTGAGAATTGCCGAAAAATCCTTGCAGCCATGGGTCATTATCTCTGGAACGACCGGATAGATGCCGCGGTAAATAGTCGACTGTCGGGCCACCCTTGGGTCATTGGTGAGAAAAACAATCGGACACCTGGGTCGAAACTGGCTAATCAAATTGGCCACGACCGGACATGGGCTCGCTACAACTATGGCAGTGGCTTCGCCCATGGAGGCGATCTCACTGATCCCGGCGCTAATCGCCGAAATGTTGTCGAATGAGGCGCACTTCATGTAGCTCTTCACCTCGCTTTGTAGTCGATCATACCACAAAACGTTTTCCACCTTAGCACAGATCCTCGCCATGCACTTGACACAGTCCACTGGGTATTTGCCCTTGGCCGTCTCACCGGATAGCATCACACAGTCGGCTCCGTCGAATATGGCATTGGCGACGTCGGAGGCCTCGGCACGCGTTGGTCGTGGCTTGCCCGTCATTGACTCCAGCATCTGGGTGGCACATATGACGGGCTTGCCAACTTTGTTGCACTTGGCTATTATAGACTTTTGGGCCAGGACAACTTCCTCGGTTTGAATCTCGATACCGAGGTCACCGCGCGCCACCATGATCCCATCGGAAGCACTAATGATCTCATCGATATTGTGCATGCCCTGTTGATTCTCAATCTTCGATATGATTTTGATGTGCTTGCCTTTTGGCCCCAGGACTGAACGAATTTCACTGAGGGCTTGGGCATTACGTATGAATGAAGCAAAGATCATGTCCACATCGTGCTCCACGCCAAACTGCAAGTCCTTTTTATCTTTTTCCGATACAGAGGGCAAATCGACCGGAATGCCCGGAAGATTGACACCTTTGCGCGATCCCAGCTTGCCGCCGTTCACAATTTCGCATTCGACCCCTGAGCTGGTGGTATTCGTAACGCGCAACGAGATCTGTCCATCATCGACAAATATTAAGTTTCCTTTCTTGACGAGAGTTGGCAACTTTTCATAGTCTACGTATACGGTGTCTTTGGTGCCTTTGGTCTCCAAATTCTTTTCGGTGGATAGCTTGATTTTGTCACCTTGCTTGAGATCCACTTCTGCAGTATCGCTGCCCGATATCTGGCCCGTGCGTATTTCTGGCCCCTTGGTATCCAATGCGATGGCCACGGGCTTGTATACTCCAATCTTCTTCGCATAAAGATTGATGGCCTTCCTGGCCGCTTGTATCGTATTGCTATGGTACTCGTACGAGCCATGTGAGAAGTTCAATCGGACCACTCGCATCCCGGCTTCGATCAGCTTCACCAGCATGTGCGCCTTGTTGGAAGCGGGTCCAATAGTGCAAATGATGCCGCTCAGAGCATAGCCGAGGACGGGCGAATTAAATTGCAGGCGCGACTGATAGTCCACTTGCGAGGTGAACGGTCCTCGATCCAGCACCACTGCAGTCTTCTTTTCCTACAAGTCTTACGGTTAGGCAATAGTCTATACATTTCTCTAGGCGCTTACATCTTCTAGCTTGGCTTTGCTGGAGAACCTAGCATGGTCAAGTTGTACCTTTGGCGGCCAGATCTGCTGCGGAGCAGACGCTTGGGTTGTGAATCGCGTTAGAAATGTCATCAATTGGCGAAACTGTTGTACCTTTTTGGTAAAATTTTGGAAAGTTAAATTTTGAAAACTTTTTTATTAGATTTTGATTATATAGTCAACTACCCTAAAAAAAAAATATCGTTAACTTTATCTTTAAAGATTCGACGATTTGTCGATTAACAGCCAAAAGGTAAACAACGACATTCGTATGTTTCCCAAATTAGAAGTGAATAAGCAATCAATATCAGTTGACGCATGTCAACTAGACGATAATATAGCGTAACGTCTAAATAGGTCATATTTGGCCCAATGACTTCATCGATTTTATTTGAATTCGATTCATTTGTTTAGCTTTTGATACATTTTCAATGATTTTGAAAGATCAACTAGCTTAAGCACTATTTGCATCCTTGACAGTGATTCGGAGTCGTCCGTCTCATTAGTTGAAATCGAGGTAGATCTATGTATACATATGTAGCTTTTTTATTAATCTTTGTTACTATAAAGAACTCTATATTTAACAATGATAAATTATATTTGTATGTTTGTATTTGTGTGTATGTGTGAAAGAGTGACTGCGTGGAGCCACTCTGTGGCGCTTCGACAGCAGGTAAATGTATCCAATTGCGTTATCCAATAATCCATATATATTTGTTGAGAATTTGTAATAAATTAACTTGGTTAATAACAGTAATTGATGCACGCGCACAGCGCTTAAAACACGGGCGCAGTGCTGCCAGTGATCTCCAGTCGCAGAGACCAGGCTTATTCAACGGAGCTGCAAGATAGGATGAGGGTGAGTTAGGACTGCCTGGAGCTTCTGGTGTGCAGTTTACTTACACAATACGAATGGTGTTGGTGAAGCCGGAGCCTTGCTTCCAGCCAGTGACAATGACCACAGAGTCGCCGGCCTTGATGAAGCCGTTCTTCTTGCCCACCTGCAAGCCGAACTGGACACGCACATCCACATCCTTTAGCCAGTCATCGAGGGCGGGCTCTGCTAAATTGATTAAGTATTAGATTTGAAAATTCGAACTGTGCGACGCAACACCTACCCTTGTAGATAAGTGGCACCAGGCCACGGTAGAGGTGAGCCTGGCGAGCAGTTTGCGCGAAACGCGTGACGGCAATGATGGGGCAACGTGGGCGATACTTGCTCACCAGGAATGCGGACTTGCCGCTGGTGGTGATCACCACAATGGCGGCTGCCTTGGCCTTGTTGGCTGCCTCGACAGCGGCAATGGCCGCCGCATGAGCAGCGTTCAGAGTGGTGGCAGAGGCACCGCGCACCAAATCAGCAAACAGATTCTGATGCCACAGAGCGGCCTCGGCCTCCTTGCACGTCTTGGCCATGGTCAGCACACACTCCAGAGGGTATTCGCCCTTGGCGGTCTCGCCAGACAACATGACACAGTCAGCGCCATCGAGCACGGCATTGGCCACGTCGGAGATCTCGGCACGAGTGGGGCGCGGCTTCTTCACCATGGACTCCAACATCTGAGTGGCGCAAATAACGGGCTTGCCGGCCTTGTTGCAACGTGCGATCATTGCCTTCTGGGCCAGGAACACCTTCTCGGCCGGAATCTCAATGCCGAGATCACCACGAGCAACCATGATGCCGTCACCGGCCTCGATGATCTCATCCAGATTGTGCATGCCCTGCTGGTTCTCAATCTTAGAGATGATCTTGATGTTCTTGCCCTTCTCGCCCAGAACTTTGCGGATTTCAGTAAGTGCGGCAGCATTACGGATGAACGATGCGAAGATCATGTCCACATCCTGCTCCACACCGAACTGCAAGTCAGACTTGTCCTTCTCGGACACAGCTGGCAAATCGACGGGCACGCCGGGTAGATTAACACCCTTGCGGGAGCCAAGAGCACCGCCGTTCTCCACCTCGCAGGTCACCGTGTCCTTGGAAACTTCGCGCACAACCAGCGAGATGAGTCCATCGTCGACAAAGACGCGATTGCCGGGCTTTACTACGTTAACAATGTTCACGTAGTCCACATAGATCATCTCAAGAGAGCCCTTCTCGAGGTAATCCTTGTTGGTGGTCAGCTTCAGGGTCTCGCCCTTCTTCAACTCGATTTCAGCAGTGCCGCTGCCGCCGATGAGACCGGTACGGATCTCAGGACCCTTGGTATCGAGGGCAATGGCAACCGGGTGTTCGTATCCCAGCTTGGCCGAATAGTTCTTAACAGCCTGGCGCACATTGGCCACCGTCTCAGCGTGGTATTCGTGCGAGCCGTGAGAGAAGTTCATGCGCGCCACATTCATGCCGGTGGCGATCATCTTCTCCAGCATCTCGACACTGCGCGACGCAGGTCCGATGGTGCACACAATGCCGGACAGACGGACATGGGGTACAGGCGAGTCGAACTGCAGGCGGCACATATGCTCCAATTGGCTATCAGCTCCGGCAGCCATGTTTTGTGGTACTTCGTTTGGCTACAATGAAAATAAAGCTGGCACTATGAAATACGATTTGCAATAACCAAAATAATTATCGTTGTCAATGAGGTGGATAATAAACTTTTGCTGACTTCGGCGGTCTATGGTTCGTTATATCGATATTCTCCTACCGACACGCAAAGAAAGAGACAGAGAGTGAGAAAGAGGGGGATTCGTACGCATGAGAGAGCACAAGCGAACGAGAGTGGGAGTGGAGGTGCGAGAGACGCAATACGAGAGACCGACAGACGGAAGAGACTTTGTGCATCGGCAACGGTCCGGCGCTGCATCTGCGAAGGTCAAAACTTTTGCATTTGCAGCAAGCGAAAAAAAGAGAGAAGAATTAAAACAGTTGCATAATGATATAGCCAGAAAAGTTAGGGAATAGCTGTTTCAATTTCGCTTCTAGCTGATAGGCATATCTTTATGGATATATATAAATGTGCCCTGTGGAGTCTGCAGAGTCGGCTGGGGCTCCTTACCTTTAGCTGCGGTGCCTCGTCATAGATTGTTACGTTAACCATTTTGTTGCCTACTAGATTGACAGTGTATAAACCACGATAACTATATTTAGAATGTTGCCCAACACGGACACTGATGATACGCACAAAACAGAAGCTAACGATGCGCTGAATGGCAAAAATGATTTCGCTTAAAACCTAAGCGCGCCGGGGTTTTTCACACAATGGCATAAAACGTTCGACTGGCCGAGTCTGGGTGGAAAATTTTTGGCAAAAGCATTCAGAATGTCGGTAATGCACAATGAGCGCAAAACCACGAGACTCTGGTGAAAATGCGAACCGAACGCTGCTCCCGAGCCGAGAGAGAGCGGCAACAGGCCACCCCTAAAAAGCCGCCCAACCACACTAGCGAGCGGCATTTCACAAAAGTTTATCTCTCAGAAAAAAAGCTTGATATCTGACTGGACGCTTAGTCAGCTGCCCATATGACTGAGTTCAACAATACTTGGGATCGGCGAGAGTGTAAACAAAAATCTGATCGTCAGCTGTTGGATGCCGAAAATACACACACACCAAGAGCATGCGAAATAAAAGCAATACAAATTTCTAATTATCAGCTGTCGAATACAGAAAAAGCCTCCTCTGTCGTTGCCGCCTCTGACCTTGAATTGAACCAAATAATATAATCTCCATTGCGCATAGCACGCATGCTCTCTATCATTCCGTCTCACTCCCACCTGCCACATGATGCGATTGCGTGGAAGGCGCCAGCTGCGGGGGTGCTTAACGTGTGACACGCACAGCACTAGCAGAGCTTTTGCCCTCAGCGCTTTTACGAATCTAAACAACAATAACAACAACGACAACGGCAGATTATAGAAAAAGTTCTCTTCAAGTGAAAGTGCTGGGGCTTTTTATCAATTTGGAAAAGGCCATTCGTCGCTGCCCTTGAACCTGCTTGCAAAGGACATTGTCACACTAAATGAAGTTACAAACATAAAATAAATGCGGCTTGTTAAAAGCCGACGAGCAATCAAATTAAACAAATTTAAATGAATTAAAGCCGGCAAATTATAATCAGCGTTTAATTAGTCATCGTTGTGTCGTGGGATTTCGGATTGAAACACACATAAATAAATTCATATATGTGTGTATATGTTGTTTGCTGTGTGTATATGTTGAGGTGATAAAGGTACTCAATTTAAGGTTTAAAAAATATAATTGACGCTTGGTGATTATTATTGCATTTTCCAATGGCGTGTTTGCTCTATATGTTTGCAAGCGTGTGTGAGTGTTTATGTGTGCCTTTGTATGGAATGACTTCTATTTCACCTTTACATATTTTTTACCCGCGCATCGGCCGGTCACACGAATGAGTGTGTCGGTGTGCGTGAGTTGCTACGTCGGAGAACGTATGGCTGGATCAGTTAATTTGCTTAATGCGGATACACCGTTTGCATCATCATCAACAACCAACCAAAGCTAATTTGGAAAACTACTCTTCCATAGTTAAGCACTATGTCATCACTGTTTTTAAATACATATTTATCTACATGCATAAATGGGGATTTAAAATATATATCTATATATCACTACATAATGTATTTAAAAACATACCTTGTCTGAGTATTGAAAGTAACGCTAAGGTACAGATGTATGCCTTCTCCTGTTTCGGAATTAATTTACTTTAAATGCACAGGCTGTATATACACCGTCACCAAATTGCGAGCTGTGAGTTGGGGGCGATCTGTTTTGCGACTAAGAACTTTTTTCGATATGCCGCAATAGAAAGTTTAAGAAAATTAATATCGAAAGTAAAGTTTTAATCGATACACATATATCGCTACGATATGTGTTACGTTAGGACAATCGATATTTTCAAATAATAAATTGCGTAGTTGCCACCTTTCGCTGTTTTTAACAACATTTATTAAACATGCATATTTTTATATTTCGATATTTCGAATCACAATACTAGGTTGTGGTAATTTCAATCTTCGAGCGTGTTTCTGCTACGATATATTGTGAAGAGCATCCACCAAGGCGTTGCACCTGATCAGTGCCATATCCTGCAAATAGTGGACTCCATCGACGTGCAGCTGGCTATTCATTTTCAATTTATCCTTCAAGAAGTCGAACTGTGCCTGTGTTGGCCGGTGGGGAAATCCTGTAATGAAATGTTTAATTTAAGGATACACAATAAGTAGAAATAACCAACCTTCGATGAGGCACACGTTTGTATGACAAGGTTGTACCATGTCCCGTGGATAACGCCGAATGTCCTCCTCGGTTGCAGTGGATACATTGGTGAAGTCGAGATACAATAAATCGTATGTGCGGATGAGTTGATTCATTTTAATATTCATTACCTTGGCACGATACCAAACATTTTCATATCTCGCAATAACATATTCCCTCAGCCTAAAATATGCAAATGTGTGAGGGATTACAGCAATTAATTAACTTTCCATTTTCATCTACCCACACAGGCTTGTAGGGCTGCGAGTCGTTGAACTGGGACAAGCGATAGTGCAAGTCGGAGAAATTGCGTGCATACGTGCTTGCGAAGGCGCCAATAATACCCCGGGAAACATTTGAGTTGTCCACAACAAACACATCAACTCCTTCTGCCGAGTTGATAACGATGCGACGCGTTTCGAAGGGCTGTAAAATTTGATTACAAATAATCCGGAAATATCCGTAACAGTTGCGTTCTAATATTTAATGTACATACCGCGACTAATAAAGGTTCATTATTGGCTGCAGCAATTGTGGAACATGGCTCCTGATTATCTCTTTCATTTCCTTTGTTATCCACGGGAATTTGCATTATAAGAGCCTTCACTTTATTGATTGTTTCTCGTGTTGCATTTTCGTTTTTGTTAGTTTCAGGACTTACGGCTGGAACGGTATTTAGCCCTTTATTTTCAACAGTTACGGCATTTATTCCGCTATTATAATTAGATGGCACATTTTCTTGGGCTTTCCCATTTTTATTTGGTAATGTTTCGTCTAAGCTCTGTAAGCTCAGGATTTTACTATCTGGATCAACGTGGGTAATCGGTTGAGTTTCTAATTTCGATTCCACATTGGGTGGCTCCTTCCGTGCTAACTTATCTTCCATTTTAGGCTCCACAGTTTGGTTGACCTGAGGATCTGCTTTGGCATTAGGCATTAGCTTATTCGGAGATGATATTCCGCCAACAGAAAGATGCATATTGAAGTTGAGAATCTGTAGATTCAATGACTCGCGCGTGTCCACGTGCAGTAGATTTATGTGCTTATTGCTGCCGTAGCTAATTATGAATCGGTTATTTTCGAATTTCGAAAGGAAGCTCATGAGCTCAGGGTTCCTTGGAAAATTCGGTACGCCATTTAGCTGCATCTCTAAGACGCTGCAGGGCAGCTGCATGATCTCATGGCTCATCTCACGAATTTCGTTATGCTGTAATTTCGTTGGCATCACAAAGCCCAAATCTAAATATTGAAGACGCAGGCATTGTCCGGGAAGTAATTTGGCACGATGGAATTGCTCTTTGTATTTGGCAAGGACGTACGAATAGATCTTCGGTTTACCTACTTTCGGCATCTCTTTGCCCAGGAAATGAACCTGAAAATACAATGAAATGTATTAAATGCATGTATGCAGATATACACACACAAACCTTTCGGCAAGTCTCTGAATATGCCTGCTCAGCGCTTTCGCTCGCGTCGCGCACAAAGCAACGATTCGCCGATCGAAAGCCTGTGACGTAAACAACGCTTCCACTTGGAGGAAGAGCGACATAGGGCGGGGAGGCAGGCACTTTCGTGTTCGCTTTTTTTGAAGTATTGTTATTTGAGCTGATGTCGAAGTTGTTATTGTTGCTGCTGCTGCTGCTTTTGCTTCTGCCTGTTGCGTCCACAGATTCGTCTGTATGGCAGGCCTTATCATGTTCATTTATGTTTGCTACAGTAGCCGCAAGAGGAACAACAATTTCATTTTGTTTTTTGATTAGCTCAGCTTTGGCTTCGCCCTGGACAGCAGTGACGACATCGACATCATTACAAACTTGTTGAGCTGCTGGCTGCAGTTGCGGAAGTTCGACAACACCAAAGGCGGAGCATTCCAAGGGATGCACCAGGGCGGGTACTGCAAAACATATATACCTATGACGTTGCCAGTCATTAAGTTGGCACTTCTTTGTGCAATAGAAGTCACCACACCGATGGCACACGAAGCGGCACTTAGTGCCACAAACTATGCAGCAGCCTATCTTTGCTGGCTTTAACACATCCATAGTATCCATCTTTTACTTGATGCGACTCTGAATAACTCGCTTTTCACACTAATATTCAATATTCAAATCCCTAACATTCGTAGAAGTCTTGCGATGTACATAAGAAATACATCGATAGTTTGCAAATGATTAGCTATCGATTGTATAGTGTTCGCGATACTTTATCGATGGAACGAATTAAATGGATTGAAATAACGACTGAATTGCTGATATTTTTTTAAAAATTGCCTTGAAAATTCTGTATTGAGGACTGTTTTGTCTTTTCAATTACAAATGGCAGAAGTATTAGAAATTTTATAATCAAATTATAATGTTCTATAATGGCTAACTTTCCGCTTGCAAAACTAGCCATATTAGCTCTGAAACAAATAAGTAAGCCAGTCGTCAAAAGTATCAAAGATACCGCCAGAACCAATGAACCGTTACGCAAATACCTAATCGCCCCCACTGCACAAAGTAAGAAGCTTCTTATATCGTACCTTACGATACTGTCATATATACAACCTGTAGCATACCATTGGATCGGGGTGAGAGCGAAAATGCGTATGCTCGGCATGAGTCAACCGAAGTATATACCCCCGTTAAACAGCACACTGGCCATTCAAACCGGAAGCGAGCTAGTGGGTGAGCTGCTCATATTTTTACTTGCAGTCGGCCTGTTGATATTGGAGTTTTCACGGTATGTGTATACATTTTGGTTCTGGCAATTAAAAAAAAAAACACTATTTTTTGATAAAGTCAAGCGCGCAAGGACGCGTTGAAGCACCGTCAACATCAGGTAGAGAAGGACCAATTGAAAAACGAATTGGAAATTTTGACCGAACGGGTTTACAAGCAGACGCACGAAATAGTAAATCTTAAAGCAAGGCTCCTGGAAGTCCTTAGTCAGCATGAAAACTAACTCAATTTGTACACGTTCATTATTAAATCAAAAAATTTTCGGCTTTCTGTCAAACAATATGCTTCTGTATTTTTAAGATATTTGAAAAAATTTTGGTTATCGAAATGGTTGTTGGTGGAGCTCCCTTTGGGAAAATTGTAATATTTGGCATTAAGCAGATCGCTACCCCATTGAGCAGAGTTTTGAAGACTCTTGCCGAAAATAATCCGATTTTTAGGAACTATATTTGCGCCCCGGCAGGTCAGATAATGTATTGGGTCGAGACCAGATTAAAAATGCGCATGTTGCGACTACCCCAGCCCAAACGAATTCCGAAGCTCTCCGACGATATGGCCATAACTACGGGAGCAAGCCTGTTGACTGAGGTTTTTACACTGAGCCTGGGCTTACTTCTGATATACATTGAGGTTTCACGGAAAGCAAAAAAGGACCAGCAAAAGCATAATAATCACAAAGTTGTTCGGGAAAAGCTAAGAATGGAAATAGAAGCGTTAAATCATCTGCTCGATTGGCAAGAAAAAGAAATGAATATAATGCGTGAGCACCTAAATGATTACAATACAAATAGTCCTTAAGTCCACAATCATTGTTTACCAAAATTTTTTATATTCACTTTTTGAAATTGTAAACCGCGTTCACGTTTTTTTTTATCGATTAACATATCGTGCATCGTATCGCGTCACTAATCAACCCGCCACTGGAACACAAAACAGCTGTTTTCGTTTTTCGCCAGCCCTGGGTTGCCTCTAGTTTTCTGTGCCGAGATTTTGTAATATAAAGTAATATAAGAAATGGTTATTGGAGTATTTCCAGCCGCCAAACTTGGCGTGTTGGCAATTAAACAAATTAGCAAGCCAATTGCAAACGTATTAAAATCGAATGCAAAGTCGAGTCCATTCTTCAGGAAGTACATATGCATGCCGCCGGCACAGTGTAAGTCAAATATTTCTATGCCATTTGGATTACAGTGATTAATGTCGTTACATTTTTGTTGGTTGACAGTTTACAATTGGGTGGAGGTAAAGACCAAGATGTGGGCGCTAAACCTTGGGCGACCCGTCACGGTGCCGCCACTCACTGAAGCCATGGCCATTGAGCTGGGCGCCAATCTGCTTGGGGAGTTCATCATCTTTGCCATTGGCGCCGGTTTGTTGATATTTGAGTATTCGCGGCAAACGATGAAAGAAAACAAAAAGAACGAGGCTATGCAATTGGAGAAGATGCAGCTGACGAACACGCTGACTGAAATGAACTTCCGCCTGGAGCGTCAGGATGCGCAAATACGTGAAATGACGCGCGTTCTCGCAGATCTAGGTGCGTGACTATATATATTAATATATATAAATGTATATATAATCAATATTGTATTATCTGGTTCCATTAGATTCACGCAGTATCTTCCGCTGGCACAAGGAGCCGTTGCAGGAGTATGTGCCCTTCGATCCAACCACGCCAGATCAGAGCGCCAGTGCAAGATATCCGAAAACATATCTGGGTTCCTATGATCCCGACGGCGGCATGACATTCCGCGCTCTCAACTATCTACAAACACAAATCTTTATCGATGGCCGCGATCGTAAGAAGAAGCAGGCACTGCAGCACATGGAGGAGGTGGCTGAAAAGCTGGAAAGATCGCTTGGCGAGACAGTGAACAATGCTGCGTTGCCAATGAAAATGTTGCAATGACCAAATCTGGATAAGGATCAGGACTTGGCACTCCTCATGTACGCACTGACCCTGATGGAGCAATAGTTCGCCTACATAACGCTGCACCAAATGGATACACTGCTTGATTTAAACAAATTTAAGTGTTAAATCTACATTATATATATATATACACATATATATAGATAGGTAAAAAGTCGAGTGTACATTGTAATTGTATTTATTAATTTTATTGTTACTGAAGAACAAACTATGAGAGCTGTTTAACAAGTGTGTATGACTCCTATCCCTGATATACGAACGTCTGTAGCTGGCGCAGCTCTTCGCCCGTCGAGCACAGATCACCGAGATATGTATAGAACGAGGTGCAAATGTTGTAGAGGCTGCGACGGACTGCGTAGCGCAAATGATGGAAGTTCCCGTTGTTTGTGCGTAGCTTGGGCATGCCGTTGCCCAGTCTGTCCAAATCACATTTGAGACGATGCAGCGCCTTAAGTATTGTCGGCAAATCATCCTGCACGACGCCGTAGCTATCCTCTTTGATGGAGGCGACGCATATGTGAGCCAGCGCCTGCGTCAGCCAGATCACGGGCAGCGCGTTCTCCAGGATAAATTCTGTTTTGGCACCCTCTGGTTCATAGAAGAGGTAAACGACGCCAGGAATACGATTCAGCAATTCTTGCAACGACTTCTCCAACTTTGTCGATGTGCGCTCACACCAATTGGGGACACGACGTATACTATCCGTGCCTTTTGCATCCCATTCCCTGCGGGGAGCATCCACACATGGTGGTGAAACAGCGGGCCGAATGCCATGCAATTGATTGTATTGCCGTAGTAGCAGCTTCTCCGCTAGAAGCGCGCCGCTGGTATCGCTGTGCGGCGGCTGATCCAAGGTCATCTGCCGCATTGAATCGTTGAGCTCGTCGGTAAAGGTGCCCACGATGCTGACGCATTGGTCGCAGAGTGCGCGCCAGTTAGCTGGACGATTACCCGGCTCGGTTAGCTGGAAGATTTCCGTGCGTACGGACGAAGTGTTGCGCTGAGCTTCTTGAAATAAAAAATTGGCAGCCAGACACTGCAGCACATAAACATTGACGCCCAGACCAGCCACAATGGTGAGCTCATCCTCCCTGGCTACGGAAGAGCGATTGTGTGCAACGACCATAGGCAAATGCTCCGATAGCATTGTGGAATAAAAGCATCGCATTAGATGCATATTGCTGATTATTTGAGCACCCAGCAACCAAGCATAGAAGAGCAAGCGTCCATTGCTGACCACATCTACAATGCCTAGTAGCCTATCGTCTGTGTCCACGGCGAGCAGAACACTCAGTCGATATCTTAGAAATGAACCAAATAGCCAGAATACAAATATGTAGCATATCGTCGGCATCACGGAACTGAAGGGCGCCTTTAGCAGCGTACTATAGAGCAGCTCACGTAGCCTCTCCGGTCGCGACTGCTCGACAAATTCGAAATCAATGGAGACTTCTTCTTTTATGTACTCGTTGGCAAAGTAGAAGCCGCCAGCGCAAAGGCCCATGCCCAGCAGAAAGACGTGATAGGAGTTCACTAAGTCCTGGCCGTACGACTTGAAGAGAAAATGGCTATAAAGGGAACTGAACAATAGTCAATGGCTAGGAAAAGGATTAGCATTCGCAACATACCGATAGTCCGTGTGCAGATAGCCCGTGTAGAGCCATGCAGTGAGGTAGCCCACGACCGCATGCGCGAACAGAAACAATAGCTTCCGCGGACCATTGTGCAGCAGCCAGCGATAGCGTGTGGGGCAATAGCGTCGTTCGGCAAGATGTTGGTGGGAGAGCGTTATTCCATAGAACACGATTGCGCCGAGTAGTGGTATGCAGGCGAACCATGTGTAGAAGCTGCACACCAAACGCAGCGAGCCCATTATCCAATTCAGGGGATGCCATAATTGAAAATTGACCAATAGCAAAAAGACGGTGAGCAACACAAATTGTACTCCAATGCTGAACAGTACGGCGCGCACGCAACGGCCAAATAGCAGTAGTTTGCAGGTCGTTATAGCCGCGTTAGACATTGTTGCGGTCTTTTAACAACACCACTCTTTTAGTTTAAGTCAATTTAATATAAGCAAATCGAAGTTTGCAATTTACAAAACGTATAATGCAGAAATTGCCGGCACCGCGCGCCTTGATGTTTTCGCTTTAGTGTTGCAACGCTTAAAGAATCGAAATCGATATCGGTTTGCTTACGATAACTTAATTTGGCTACGCAACTGAAAAGAAATAACGGGCTTTATTTTTGCTTAGCTACTGTATGTGAGCGTACTGTAACAAAGTAATTTTTTGATCTGTGCTTTAAAAAAAACAAATTGCTCTTAGTGTAAAATGTTGCTTTTTGTTTAGGTGTAAATTATTGTTATGTTGACAGTTTTATATTTCAAAAGTATATGTAAACGTAGAGCTTCTAATATACGAATCGTAGCATGCGTAACGTAAGCGCAAAATGAGCAACGTAACGAAGTCTCTTATCGATAGTATTGTCAGGGATAGTTACGATTGCTATGAAATAATTAAAATATCGATGACCAGAGATATATTGATGAAACTCACATCACTAGTTTCTACTAGTGAATGGAATTTTGGGCAGTCGAAAAATTCCAAAAACAAATGCGCGCACACGCAAAAGTGAAATAATTAGCATAATTTCGATTCGTAAGTGGCTGTGAAAATCAAAGCTTATATTTTAATATCAGAGTATTTTGCCCTTCAAGGTGAAGAAAAAAAAAAACAAATTGAAAAAAAAAATCCATAGTTATTGAGTAAAATATTTCGTGTGCGCGTACGAGAGTCGAGTCGAGTGTCGAATCGTCGTTCGCTCGGATGTCAATGTTGCGTGAATAAAGCCAACGAATGGAATCGTAATTAATTCCCATTTAATTGCTGTTTGTGCATAATAAAGTTAAATCAACGTTTAGTCGAAATGATGTTAAAATGCCCCAAGCTGTCAGTTAAATATATTCAAACAGTCCACAGAGTGTGTGTGTATAGGTGTGTGTGTGTTTTTGTGTTAGTAAGTGCAGCAGCTGCCAAAAAAAGCGCATGTGAAATGCAGATAAGCATTTGAGGTCACTCGACGTATTACAATTTCGTGTACGCGCGCGCGTATGAGTATGAGTGTGTGTGTTTCCCTTGGCTGTATTCTTATTATGATCATTAGAGCAGAACCGGAGGGCAGGTGGTGTCCACACATGAGCAGACAGACAGACTGACTTACGCATTAATTATATACACACATGTAAATTTACATACAGATGCACAGCATAGCTATACACAAATAGACGTATGTACGTACGTGTGCACACGCACACTCACACACATGCATGGCTGCTATTAAAAAGTGACAACACAACAACAAGAGTCGCGTCTGGCAAATTGTTCTGCTTTACGCGCATAATAAGTATTTAGGCAGAACAAATTTTTTCATAAAACAAAACGTTTCGTTGGGCTGAGTTGAGCGTCGTTCACTCTGCTCTCGCTCCCGCCGATACTCCGCCAGCTATCTCCCCCGCCTGCTTACTCTTTACCCATTGTCGTTGTCGTTGTTGCTGTTGCTGTTGTCTACTGGCGACTGCGACTGCGACGTTGGCGGCTGCTTCATGCTCCATTCACCTACTTTTACGCGTTGCGCGCTCTTTGCTCTCCGTTTCTGTTTCTGTTTCTGGTAGCGAGCGACGTTCGTTTTCTGAATTCCAAATGAAGTCATGAGCAGCAGATTGTATGAAAACCAACAGCAGCAACAACAACAACTACACCAGCGCAACGAAGTCAGCAGCTAAACAACAATACAAAAGTCGTTGTCGCGTTATTACAACAAGAAAAGCTGTAAAAAAAAAGTGAAATTAAGTGCTTAAAAACGCGAGACAGCAACAACAGCAGCAGCAACAGCAGCAAAATGACATGGTCGCGTCTCGTTTACACAATAACTCAAATTAATTGAATATGTTGGCAAATGAGCAAAACGAAAATTACGTTAAAAGGTGAGTAGCGACATCCGAAGATAGCGTTGGAACACAGGCTTGACAAATTGTGCACTTGTGTTGGTAGTGACATGTATATTCTGTATGCTGTATATGTGTGCGCTTGTATACAATTTCACCATTAATGGTCAATTCATATATACGCATCGTAGTTCGAAATGCACACATACACTCGTACGAATATATCCAGGCGCCACGCACGTTACAGCCATAGTTTATCTATATGAAAAAAAAACACACACAAAGACAATTTAGCAAATATACCTTGACAAATGATTTAAAAGGGCATATTGGGCATTGGTCAAAATATATAATATATTTGCATATAGAGCTGATCTAGTCAGTGCAGTAAAAGCTCATGAGATATCGCAAATCTAGTTCGATAACAATACATCAAAAAGTATCGATAATTAGCCATCGCTAGTAATAACTTACAGAAATCTACTTTAATTTGCAGTGTCCACTCTAGCATGCCGATAGCTAGATAATAATTATTTTAATAATTGATAGCAACGACTAACGACAGAACTGGATATAGGGTATTGTGTAGTCTGCCAGACTAATGTACCTAACATTTTGTAAATAGCTCTGAATCAGCTTTTATAAATTCCCCAAAGATTCTGCGTACGTTGTATGTGCATATATACTACGTAGATATATGTATATCTGTATGTGTGTATGTGTGGGTGCGTGTGAATGAGTGTGTGTATATATTTGTGCTCTCACTTTAAAATCGTCTAAACATTGACGTTTATTTGCAGCCCACAAATCAAGCGCTTTTAAACGGCTGCTGTTATTAACATGGCAGCCGCATCCGCTGGCCAACAGCTGCAACAGCAACAGCAGCAGCAGCAACAGCAGCAGCACAAACTGAACATTGTTGGCAATGCGGAATCGGTTGCTGGCGTGCTGCAGGTCAACGAGTTGCAACAGCATCAGCAACAGCAGCTCAATATGTACAAGCAACAACAGCAACAGCATCAGCACCAGCAGCAAATGTTGCAGCAACAGCAGCAGCAATTCTATCAGCAGCAAACAAAATTTGTATCGCGGGTCGTTACAAATGCCGCAATGCAGCAGCAACAACAACAGCAGCAACAACAACAACAGCAGCAGCAGCAACAACAACAGCAGCAACAACAACAACAGCAGCAGCAGCAACAACAACAGCAGCAACAACAACAGCAGCAGCAACAACAGCAGCAACAAATATTACCAGCTGGTTTGGTAAATGGTAGCGCCAACATGATGCAAGCCGCAAATGTTGCCGGGCAGCAACAACAGCAACAGCAGCAACAACTGCAACAGCAACAATTGCGCCACAGTCAGCATATATTTGTGTGTCCAGCGATTGGCTCGCCGATGCAACAACAGCAGCAACAACAAGCTAAACAGCGTGCAGCACAAATAAAATTGCCTGTTAAGTCAGCATCAGCCGCAGCAGCAACTGTTGCTGCCACACACTGTATGCCAGCAACAATTGCATCGCGTCAAATGAGTCAGAACAATCAGCATCAGCAGCAACAGCAGCAGCACCAACAGCAGCTCTATGCAAAGAATGTGACCAAAACCAACAATGCTAACAATAATGCAAACAACAACAGCAGTAGTAGCAGCAGCGGCAGCAGCATTAACAACAGCAACAACAACTGCAACAGCAGCAGCAACAACAACCACAGCGCAAATTTGGCTCCAGGCTGGCGTCGACTAACCAACAACAATGAAGTGGCCTACATCAGGTGAGTCGCTGTCTCCTGACTCTGATTCTATCTCTTAGCTTCTATCTCCATCTCTGTCGCCTTCGCCGTCTCTGTCTCTGTCCCTTACATGACATTTACAACAAGCCCCAGCTAAAAGTCAATCTGTGTATTGTCTGGCAGTGCATATTCGAAGCCATAAAAATGTTTTCTTGCCAAACAGGAAATGCTTGTTAAAGGGGTAGCTCAGCGGATGGGCAGCTCGAGTGGGTGGGCCACACGAGAATGGGAATCGGCTGCACTGACTCGCTCTTGGTAGCAGTCACGTTAAACTACAAATGTTTTGTCAGATTCATTCACATTTGTATTCCCAGTCCCATGTTAAATACCAAATGCAACAAGACAGAAGAGGCAATCAACGGCAAGCCGATGATTATTTTTATCCCTGTAAGTCTTTGGCACTTATACGAAAGCCAACGATTGTGTGTACCCTTTGAGAAATGAAATATCTGATATGAAGTTTATCTATGCTGTAAATCATATGCCAAGCATATATTGTGAATTGCGTTCACATTTTTTTTTTAAATCTAATCTAATCTATATATATCGGAGCTATATGATTGTAAGTATCATCACATATGCTTTCTCAACCACAATTTACCCTACTTACCTTGATTTGACTGTGTGCAGGGTATTCTAAAGTCGAGTGCTTGGTATTATTGGCCTGTTCGACTGCCTGCCGTATGTACACAGACAGCGAGTATTTACCTGAGCATTATCTGCGAGTTATCATCAAGCCGACATAATTACAAACACAAATACAATATTTACACAAATATGTCGAAAACAAGCCACCGTCTGTATGTGCCCCATTGCCCAAGTACTTTTAATTGTTCTGTTGCTGTTGGTGCTGCTGCTGCTGCGGCTGTCGAGCTGCTCGCTGCTCGCTGCCCAAGCGGGGCACCAGAGAGCTCTTTGCAGGGTTCGCCGGGCAGAGGCAGATAAGTGGGCGAGAGGAGGAGCCGGGGTGCGCGGGTACTCAGTGGGTCTTTGGCGCTGTGCAAATAGTTTACGGCTTTGTCGCTGCCTCC
Organism: Drosophila pegasa; assembly: GCA_035046225.1. Classification (NCBI taxonomy): domain Eukaryota; kingdom Metazoa; phylum Arthropoda; class Insecta; order Diptera; family Drosophilidae; genus Drosophila; species Drosophila pegasa. Next base: position 13,281,205 of record JAWNOD010000398.1, on the reverse strand, counting down.
CTGACGCTGTTGTCATCAGAGTTGGATAATCGTTGATTCCATAAGTGCCTAGAGTCGAGTCGGCTTGACTGGATGCCATGCCTTTGCCTCTGTCAATGCCTCTTGGCTATTGACTTGTGCGTTCAATCGCAGGAAATGCTGAAAAAACGATGCTCACATTCTTAGAAATGAAAAGATGAGGCACACTACAGGGTATATAGATTACATATATATATATAGTGTGGTCCGCTTGAATGGGGACAGCTTTAATCAGTAGTAATGAAAGACAGTTCTAGAGTGTTTCGCTTGATGTTTTCATTAATATTTTATTTGAATTTGTGTTCTACTATCCATTTGGAACACTTTAGTTGGACTGGTCAAGCTATGTTGCATGTCCAGAGTTTGTTCACAGCTGCAGCAGCAGCAGCAGCAGCTGCAATTGCCATGTTGCGTGTTGCGTGTCACTGCTGCTGCCTCTGCTGTTTGTTTAGAATTTTTATTTGTTCCCCTTTTGCAAATTCTTTGTGAGCTTTCGTCCATTTGAGCGGAGGAGATAAGCAACGTTAGCTGGGCCCGAGGGGTTGGGCTAATGGCAAAATGAATACCATCTTTGTGCTAAGCTGTCCCCCACTCTGGGCTGCCAAGGCTGTTTTCTCGGAAAGAATGTTGCGCCAGCCATGAGAATGCGGCGATTGTGCTCAAGGATGGAAGCATATAGGGCAGAGGGCCTCGGCAAATCAATAATTGTTGCGCAAGCCTTTTCAAGTCGTTGACTGCGCACCGTGACGTCACACACACAGACACTCATACACACGCTGTGACACATGCACATTTCCAGGTCAAAACGAGGGCCCGCCTACTGTGCCACACACATAAATCATAAATTAGATGCGGCAGCTGGCATGGAGGCGACCCGAGCGCCCCGCAAGGCCGCCAGCAATTCAACCGACTGCAAAAAAAGAATGCGGAATAGTTTGGCCAAGTCAGGCGGACAGACAGGCGGGCACAGTCGAATAGTTTTTCAATTTTCAGTCACAGACACAGCCGGAGTCACAGCGCAGTTCCAGCCGCTGCCGTCAGGTCTGTCCATCATGCGAGGCTGGAGAGCGACTGCGTCTACTTGCGGCGCGTAGGTTGCATCAGCTGTCGTCGCCGTCTGTGTCTACCGCCTGCAGTTTTTTGACTCCGACGACCTGCGCTGTTGTTGCCGATTTTGTGTTGATTTTTGGCCAACGCCCACCACACGAATTTGTCGCTAAACGTTTCGTGGGAACAGATGTTGAGCAAATTAGGCATTAGATAAACATATTACGTTGTTTCCATGCTCTATTGAATGCATTTCATTTGTTGCGTATACTCAATTGCATTTTGATAAATCATTTATAGTCAATTACACTCTGCAATGCCTTAATTAACTTGATTGCTTTAAAAGACCCGAGTCTTAACAGCTGTCTGTTAATAACAGCGCGCCCTGTGCTATGCACATTCTTTAGCCGCTCTTTAAGGTCTTGCATAGTGAAATTAATCAAAAGAATTTGATTAGTGAAAAGGCGTCCCCTGGGGTCTTTAGAGTCGACTGCTTAACGTTGCAATAACAAGTCTCGGTGCCCCTGCCGCCGTCGGCGGGCGAGTCTTTGGTATTTGTGTCAGAATATTTAAGAGTTTTGGCCCGTTTGCCTTTTGGCCCTTGCTGGTTGGCGTTGCCTTTTGCTGGCGTCGGTCGGGTTTATTAATTTAGTAATAGGCCCATTCAGCGCATGCCCCTCGACTCTTGTGTCTTTGCAGCTGTGCCGCGCTCTTCCTTCGCTCCGGGCCGGCTCGAGGGTGCACTTCAAGGTCACAGAGGCGTACAGCTTTTCCACCTACTCGAGTCGAGCTGCGTTCGAGCGTGTTTTTTGGCGCATTCAGGCGGCCACTTTGGCCACTTGGCGCTCTTTGTGTACGTAATTTATTAAATTATTTTAACTCGTTAGCTCAACGCCTTTTTGTGTGAAGTCAGCTTCAGTGCTTGAAGCGCCCAATCCCTCGCGTTATTAGCGCGTTTTGTGTAAATAAATAATATAATGAGCCAAGCTCCGTGCCTGAAGGGGCTATCGGATTGCATTCTGGCCATAATTGCGGGCCCTTAAGCCGACCGTGGGCCGCGCCAGCGGCATACAAATTGAGCCATAAGCATTCGCGTCGATGATTCCCTCTGCTGCCAACAACCTCTTCGCACATTTAGCCAATTGACTTGCCATCGATTTTCACTGACGGCCGAGCAACTAGTTAAAAATAATTAATAAAGCAAACCAGTTTCAGCTTTCAATTGCCAGCTAGCCCTTTTCATATACCCTCAGCACATTGAAAATAGTTTAACGAGGCATACGAGTTTTGTGGGAGGGTATGTAACCAGAGAGAGGCGACGGATTGATGCATATAAATTGTTATTATATGCAATATACTTTATATATATTTGTATTGTATGATAACACAATATATATACTTTACATAAATAAGTCAATAGATCGGTAATTATTGATTTTTGTGAATTAAATTACGAATTATGATCGCTTCATATATATATTTTATTTATTTTCTTGTACTCTTATTATACCCTTTTCATAAAATCGATAAAATTTCATAACTTCTTATAGAAGCTTAGAGTTCAAATAGTTGTACGATATTTCTCTTCGGGTGTATAGTGCCTTCCCGACTACATCCCGCATACTGGGACCTCTTCGATCGGTAAATATCGATTCATTGCTGCTCATTGTGCCGGCAACTTATAGTCAGGCACTCCCTACTGCTGCCTCTGACTTGTTGTTTTTCTGTGAGGCCCATTGATGAGAACGAATGCGACGTTGACCGTGGACCGCGCTCAGGCTCAGTCTCAGTCCCAGTCGCAGTGTCAGTGGCAGACCCTGATCCAACTCATCCTGTGCCACTGCTGCCGGGCTTCTTCAATTGACAATTCTCGCATACTCGTTTAACCCGCAACACGCTTGTTGCCGCTGTTGCCGCTCAATTATGTAGATTGTCGTCTCTGTTGCTGTTGCTGCTGCTGCTGCCGTTGCTGCCGTCCTTTAGTTTCGTTCCGTTTAGTGCCCCTGCCGCTTTCACACTTGATATGCATTATTCAGATTTCCCACACGAGATGAAGAGCGAGCACCAGGCTCTGCCCCTACCACTCGGCTGTTGCGCAGCTTGTCCTATTCAGCATTTCTGGCTGAGAAGCCTCGCTGCCGAGCCCCGGGGCTCAAGTGCGACGCGCCTCGCCTCGTCGTCGTCGTCATCATTGGCAGCGCCCTTGATTCCATCAACATGCTCACACTTTATAATTAATAAGCAGCAAGCGCTGATTTTTTTCTTCAACTTTTTCCTTTGTTTTGCTTTATTTTTTTTTGTTTTCGCCATGTTTTTTAACCCCAATGAGTTTTGTGAGCAACATATATGCATATATATATGTATATATATATATAAACTGAGAACAACTTTTCAACATTTGCGGTCATGCGTGGCCCCTGCAAGGGGCTCGACAAAGTTGAGAACCAAAAAAAAAAAGTAAAGAATAAAAAATAAAACTTGATTCACTGGATTCGTTTTTTTGTGTTCTGCGCATATTTTAATGTTGTTCAAAATTAAATCTTCGCTCTTTTATAAATTTCATTGTTGTAAAAATGAAATGAGCGCAAAACGGATTACGAATTCGGGTTGGGGTAGAACGCGGAGATACCCTAAAACGCAGTTAGCAATTGTTGCAAAGCGAGTTGAACTAGATGACAGAGATTCCATAACAAAAGATCAGCAAATTCGAAACAAACCAGATGGAAAAACAGGAAAATTATGAAATTCGAGTGGCGTATTAGAATAAAGGAGAAGGATTAAGAAAAACTGGAAATAATTGAATATCTTTGAAAAAAAAAGTAAATTAGATTGTATCATAATTTTAGATAAATTGATCTTAATGCTCCCTAATTAGAACCCTACACCAAATGAAAACAATTAAATGATATTATATTCCATTAATTTTGTAGTATAAAACCAAATAATAATAATAATAATGTTAAATATGAGCTATATTCAAATGTTGACTCTGAACAGGAACTTAAACCCAGGAGAGTCGAAAGTAAATATAGCCTACGCTCAAGTCTGTGCAACAGAGCATTTTAAGAGTCCAGCCCCAAGTTAATATTCAATTGATTTGTATGCCCACTTCTGTCTTGAAGCCGGATCATCACGAGGGCCCCGGGCTAAGCCGCTCAGAACTCGACGATAAGCTCACGTGGAGAGCGAGAGCTGCGTGTAAATACGTAAAAACCAGTTTGAATTATGCGCTGAGTGGCGCGCACTTATTTGACATGCGATCAAAACGAGCAGCGAGCAATTCTGATTGGTATTAATTTATGTATGTGCACACACACACACACACATGCACATAGACTCAATCATACATATTGTGTGTGTGCGAGCGTTGCCAACTGTCGTTTAACATTGTCATGTTAATGCGGAGCGGCGCGTCACTTGCCCATTATGTTAATGAGCTGTTAGTTAAGCAGCCGCGTGTTGGTCGCGCAGCCTTTGCACTCTGTTAGCTGTTAGGCTGTTAGCGTAGTTGGGGTTAATTGCTTTGCTGGCTGGGGACAGTTGGGGCACACTCTAGCCCCTGCTGACGAGTTTTTAATTGACATTTGCATACAACAAATTGTTCTATTAACTAATAAATAATTTATAGCATTAATTACGACGCCATCGGCTCATTACATATGCACTATCATTTATCTCTTGACTCTCTTTGCTTATTACAGTCCAACGGGCAAGACGCTGCGCACACAATTCCAAATCAAGGACTATTTGCTAACACAGGGTACCTGCAAGTGCGGCCTGCCGTGTCCGCTGCGGCCGGAATACTTTTTCGATTTTAATGCTCAGGTAAGTCAGCAGCAAATGCAACTAGTTTGTCTCATAATTGTCAGTAAATACCGGCCTGGGTTAGCTGGCAGTCAAAGCGAAAAGCTCGAGCTAAACCTAATTGAATGCGCATTGAGCTAACTAGCGATGGGGGCTGACAAGCGTCTGGGCAGAGTGGGGTGTGGGGTGCTGCAGGGGCACGGGCAGAGGTAGAGGTAGACAGAAAACGGCATTCAAGCGACTTTCACTAAGCGTTGCAGCCATGTAACTGCCGCCTGGCAACACAGACACACACACACACACACACACACACACACACACTCACACACACACGCACACATACCCCACCGCCTGGGCAACAGATGAACACAAAATATTTGTAAAACCAGTTTGACAACAAATCGGCTGTGCCGACGTCAACGTCGACGTCGACTGCATAATCACTTAGCCAATGTTGGCTGCTTTAAACGGCCAACCATCTGCCGCACTCGCAGCAGCAGCAGCCGCAGCCGCAGTAGACGCTGCTCCAAATTGACAAGCATTTTCATCTTTATGTGTTTTCATATTGAGAATCGCAGAGAAATCGCCAGCAGCAAGATTCATTTCCAATTGGAGCAGCGCAACTGCAACGGTAAATCACAGTGCTCTGCTGCTTCTTCCACAATTTCTTTGTCTTCATCTTCGGCTGGCTCTTGCTCTTGCTCTTGCTCTTGCTCGTACGCTTATTGACTTTTTGCCTCGCTTGCACACGGTCCCGTTCTGCGCTACGCCTCGGCTGAGGTCATTAATTTAAGTTTATGGTTTTCTCTTTGGTTTTTGCGTGAAGTCGGCGCCAACGCCCCTCCGTCCGTCTGTCCGTCCAAGCGCCCGCCCGCACACAATCAATGTCCTTTTCATCGCCCACACACACCGCTCTCCAGCTCGCTCGCTCCCTCTGCGTTGTGGTTTTGGCTTCTTTGTGGCTTTCGTCAATCGATATTTCGGTGCAATGTACTTATAACTTAGCCCCATGGCCGCCCCCCTTTGCTAACTTGCCAGCGCCAGTGTGTGTGCGTGGCAGGCTGCGCTGCAGCTGCTCAGCTGACTGCGTGCATATTATCAAAAGGCAGCCGCAATTTGTTTACTAAACACTTTATTGTGCCACCGTATAAGCTCTCTTGCGTGCTCCCTCGCCCCTCGACGCCCATCGACGGGCTGACCACAAGTCGTTGACTGTCTTGGCTCCAGCTGCAGATCTCTCTCACACTCTCTTTTCCCATTCCCTTTGTGTTTCTCCCTCCGCTCCTCTCTCTCTGTCTCTCTATGTTGGCTTGTCTGTCTATCTGCACATCGTTGTGGCAAAATGGCAACTGTGCTTTTATTTTTTGGGTTTCTTTTTGTCTACTCTCGTCTACGTCTCTTGGCACATTCAACTCGAATGGCTCCCTTCTGCCAGCCTATCCCTGTTGGCGCTGGGGTTTCGTGTTTTGGCAATGATTGATGTGCCTCCATAATGAAGTCTGCGTTCGTTTATTGGTTTGTTTGCTTTTTGTTTTGATTATTGCCATTTTGCTGTCGCTTAAGCTGCCTTTGTGTCTCCTGCAGCGAGGTGTGGTAGGTTAGGGATTGGCTTTGTTTCTTTTTGCCCGCTCGCTTGTTGGGTGAAAGTCGCCACTCAAGTGTCACAGTCCGTCCACTGCATTAGGCATGCCCCATAACAAGTCATATCGCCTAGCGCCATCTGGCCTGTCATGTTGCACAGTTTGAGCCGCAAATTATGATGTGTGCAGTTGTCCAAGTGGCCATAGATTTGCGTGCATGCATGTGCTGCTATTGGAAAGTGCTTAAGCAAATATTTATGTAGCTCTGACTGCCAATTGCGACTCGAAAGCAAAGTCAAGACTTAAAGATGAGCTCAGCTGGTTTGTAGTTAGTTGGGCTAAGCAAATATAACTTGTTAAACATATCAATGTGTATAAGCTAAGAGCAAAAACACGCCTGAATAAAATCAGATTAATTATTTAAATATATAAAAATAAATTCCTTTTTTCCACTTACAATTGCCACGGTACTAAAAATAGCCGGTTAATCAAATAGTTTGAGTGGGCGCATGACCTTATCCTATATACCTTCTATATATATACCGACTTTATATATACATACCGACTTATATATATATAACACTGACCCTGCGTTCATTATGTATTGGCTGTATTGTTTGTATATCTCAATACAAATATCTATGACCTTATGCATTGTTGTATAAAATAGGGTACATACAGACACACACACACTCTCACACACACATTGCTTGAGTTTCAATGATTTCAGTTTGTGTATTAATAATTGCCGTTCAACGTATCGTATGCGTAATATTCGTGGCGTATACTTAATCGTGGCACATTTTATCTTGAGTTGCTAAATAAAACAGGCGTATTAACTTTATGGCCCCTCAAAGGCGCTTTGCTGATATAGGGCTATATCTGTATATCCCCCCACACACATACATTCACATACACACGCACATGCATATAGATGAACTGCAATTGGCGCTAATTAAACAATTATTTGCAATTGAAATTTCCAATCGATTCGCAAAATGCACACGAAAAACGCGAAACGCAGCGCCGCTGCCGATAAGTGCGAAACAATTGAAATTGATTTTCTTACCAGCTGACCGAGTATATATATAGATATGCAGATATAGGCATGCAGCTATATATATATGTATATCTGTATGTACTTGAAGTATTTCACTTTGGTTCTATTTTGAGCGCATTGAACGCAATTTGTGTAACGCAAGTCGAGCAAACAAATAAAACTTTGGCCCCGGGCTCAGATTGTTTTAGCTTTGTGTAAGTCTGTCATACGGCGTGTCTGTTGCTCGCCAGCTCAATGCAAACAAACAGACAACAACAACAACAGCAATTGGAAGAACGAGCAAACAAACTTGAGAAGGTCAGCGCCGAACGTCGACGGCAGCTCAAAATTTACAGCCCTCAATAAAAATGAAACCCAAAAATTAAAACGCAATGGGAACTGTTTGTTGTTATTGCTGCTGCTTACGACACGCACAAGCTACAAAAGTCAAAACGCTGTTATTTGTATGGGCCAGCGCCCAAGTATGTTTTCCATCTGCTCAACTGGTTGTCTCTAGTGTGCGTGTGTGTGAAGGCTAGCTGCCCCACATCATGAGCGACGGCGGTTGGAGCTGCGCAGGGCAGGCGATGTCAGGGCCAAGCTGGCAGCACTTGTCCAGGCCAGGGCCGACCCGAAACCGAAAGTGAGCCCCAGTCAATCCCAGTGAATCGTTTCAGTCATTTAAACTGGCCGCAACGCCCGCTCGCCTTTGCCGCTGCCACAGCCGCTGCCCCTTTCGGGGCACACACTACACAATGTTTAACCGAGCACGTCCAGAAGTGACGCTGTCGGTGTCCCTGCTGCTGCTGGTGCACTTTTCGGCCAATTTGCATTTATAAACATTTGCTGAGCGAGCAGCAGGAGAGGAGCTGGCGCGGTGCAGGCGAGCTGGCGAGGCGTGCAACAACGGGTTGACGCAAAACGCAGCAGACAATTTAGCATATTCATGGAACAACAACTAAAACAATTAGCGCTGGGCCAGCGACGGCAGGTGGGCCGAGGCGATGTGTCAGTTCGCTATCTGCATACCCAGCACTAAGTGCTCAAGAGGGTTGCTGCTGAAGTGTGAACGAGTGAAATCTAGCATAAAGTTGCCTTTGAGGGATAAACAATTAAAAGGCAGTAATATATAATGAATAAATATTAAATGACAATTTTATGAATTCTCTAAATACGTCAAAGAAGAAAAGCCCAATTCATCATCTACTTCAACTCGTGATTAAGTGACTTTCCTCGTACAGGGTATCTCTGCTCGTGTTACCTCGGGTGACTGCTTTTTTCCATGTTTCTTTGGTGCAATTTGCACGTCACTCGAGTTGCAAGCAGGAAGAGCAATTGCCGCGCGAGTTTCCACTTCACTTTTGAGCCAAATTGAATTTTTGGCTGAGTTTCGAGTTGGTATCCTTTTCCCTTCCCTTCTCGTTTTCCATTTTTTTTTGTTTTTTTGGTGCGGTTCAGCTTGGTTTGCTCTGGGTCGTTTGCCACGGTTGGCGCATCGCTCTTCGGCTGCCAGTCATTTAAGGGGGCTCTTATAGAAACTTCATTAGTCCAAATTAAATGTTGTACGCGCCAAGAGCAGACAGCGTGGCAGCAAGACGCGAATGTGGCTGAAAGGAGACCAAAAAGCAGTCGAAGTGGCAGTTGAAGTCGACAGGCTGCCCCAGCTAGCTGCTGTTAAATTCAAAAGGTGTTTGAGTTCTTAAAGAGCATTGCGTAAGGATGGAGGGGAAGGTCGAAGGCAGAGATAAACGCAGCTTTACTTGAGGGCATTTTGCATTTTCCGGCGCATGCAAAAAGTTGCTGCTCTGATTGGAAAATGTCAAGAATTCGCCAGCTAACTGCACACAAAAATGCTGCGTGCTTGCAACGTGCTACATCTTGCCACAGCCAAGTGGCAAGTGCTGCTGCCTGGTGTCCATTAGGCGGGCCATTGCATGCGAGCAGAGCGACTTCCGCTGCGGGTTACGTCATGCATGGCAGGGCAAGGAAAGGCAAGGCAAGGCAAGGCATGGCATCGCATGGCAGTGTCCAGTGGGGCACAGGAATCTTGCCGCACAGCAATGTCCAGCAGGACAACGCAACGCGACGCAGCGACGTGACTGAGCGATTACTCACATCCGGCAGTGGCGCAGGTTCCTGTCGCGAGTGCGCCCCGCTCGCCAGCGAGGGTTGGAGTTGAAGAAAACTCGATAGGCGGAGCAACCCGATAGCGGGTGGTGGCGACTGAGGTGTCGGCCTGCATGTGCCCCACACTCGTTGTTGTGGCAGGCCAGCCAGCCAGCCGGCCAGGATTAAAGCTGGCGGCCGTCTGGCGTCGCTCGCTCGCCGGTCATTATGATGTTAATGAAATCCAACACCGGCCATGCACCTGTGCACAAGCTTCACACCTGCCCAACTGCTGTTGCTGCCACCACTCATGTGGCTAACCCTCCCCGCTCACCCCTCACCGCACCCCACTGCCCACTGCCCGCTGTCTGCGCATTTTGCTTTAATTTCGTCGCAATTATGCATGCAAAAGTGCAATGTTTTGTTGGTATTTTCTCTCGTTGTTATTGTTTTTTATATAAATACATATATATAAATGTGTGCTCGCCTCTGTCGCTTGGCATTTCATTGCGTGCTTTACATAGGCGTGTCCCATGTCTGCACGCCGCCCCTCACCCCTCCTAATTTGTGTCAAAAACAACGCTGGTTAATATGTCAAATATGCAAAAATGTATTTCGAACATGCCATCTGTAAATACACATAACGTTTTATGTATTTGAAACGTTAACAAGACTTTACATAAGGATAATGAGAAATGCATGTATCTATACCCTGTACTCCATGTGCTGCAAAGAGAGGGTATAACAGCGATAAATGATAGTGATTACTTTGATTAGTTAACATTGTTCGTGTAAAACGAATCAGAGTTTATATTTGATAAATATTTCTAACTTTATTGTGTATATTTCATATATTTATTTATTCATATATTTGAGTCCGAATTTTTAGTCAAATATCATAAATTTATTAGAGTCGAGAGATTATAAAGAGAGAGAGAAAGAGAGATTATAAACCTTATTTCACATATGATTTTTGGTATAGATATTACACAGTTTTTTGATTGAAATCATCAAATACTTATATAGAAAATAAATAAATAAAAAATCATGGATTTATTGGTAGATGCTTAAAATATGTAAAGCAAAGTAAAGTTTATAATTGATTTATTGGATTTAATTATTATTATTTAAAATAAATTATATATTCAATTTTTTATATCTTACATTTTTACCATTTAGAGTTCAGACATTATTATGGCAGGAGTTTAAAAAAAGCATGAAAAGTTTCGATTTATATTATAAACTTTATTGTGCACACTTGATATACATATATATTAAGTATATTGGCTGCAAAGTTTTTAATCCAAAATCATTAATCAATTAGCGAAAATTAGATTTACAGCCACATATTAAATTGATTGATTGAATTACTGATGCTGATGCACCCAATGTTTTAGCCTTCGCTTTTTTCATGCAGTTTAAATGAGATTATATTGTCTGATGGCAACTCGCTGGGCTGTTTTTCAGCTTTCAGCAATTACCATTGTTGTTGTTGTTGCAGTTGCTGTTGCTGTTGCTGTTGCTGTTGATGCTGCAGCAACCAACATGTTGTCTGTTGCCAACTAATTATTTTTCCATTAAATGCCAATTAAATTTTCGTGTGTGTAGCATGAATACACTGGGTTGTTATGCCGACGAGCATTCTGTATGGGCTGCACTTCGTTCACCACATTACTGGCAGACAGGCAGCGCCTGGCCACGCCCCCCAAAAATGACGACCCAGCTGAAAGTGCACAGTCTATGCAGATGCAGCATGCTGAAGGGTTTGGGTGGAGTGACGAGACAAGTCGTCTCTGAGGTTTCTATGTAGACATAGGGAGAGGTAAAGAGTGGGAATGAACGAGGGAGAAAGGAGAGCTGAAATTATGTTTGTAACCAAATAGCCTTTTGACTAAGTGGCAATTGCAGCTGCAATAGGAGCAACCACAAACGCCAATTGAAGTATGCAAATTGAGAGAAATGTCAACAACACCAACAGAGATTCATGAATTGATGAAATCGAACGGGTGAGAGAATAAATATGGATGGTCATCACGTCTTGGGGCGTGGCAAATGAATAAATCCATTTAGAAACATTCTCTAAATATGGAAAATGCGTTTGCTGTGATGCGAGCAGCGGTTGAGTCAGTTGACAGTTTGTGCAACTCGGTTTTGCGGTTGCTCCAAAGGTCTTGAGCAGGCGCTGTTAACAGCATTTGCGAGTGCTGCAGTTGTTATGCAGTCACAATCGGCTTTTAAGGCGTCGACGAGCTCATTGCTTTGTGAGCACTGCATCGCTTTAATGTGGTTGACTTTGTTTTTTCTTCCCCTTATTTTTTTTCGCCAAGTTTGGTCTGTGGAATTTTCACTTGGATTGGTTTGCGCAAATTGTTGACCAAATTGGTCGAGCGACTCGTTGGCAGCGCTTAAGCGGCCAATGAAGCAATTGCCGTCCACTGATTGAAGTGGCACAAAAGGCGAGTCCCGACGCCCAAAAAAGGGTCGTGTCGTCGTCATGCTTCGAGGCGCCCAAATCGATGCCCCCAAATGACTAATTTGCATAAATTCCTAGCCCAGCGTCTAGCACCTGCCTGCGGGTAGCGGGCAGAGGCGTTCCCATGGCGCCATCCAATCTTTTGATGTACTTATTAAGCGCAATTTGCAGCATCTGATTGGATTACATGAGTTCGTTCAGTCGACGTCTACTTCTATTGGATATCTATTTACAAAAATGCTAATTGAACGCGCAGCCCCACCACAAAGGCCGCCTTTCTGTGTGCTCGCCTTGTCTATTGTGCATTTAATGTGCCGAAGGTTAGCAAAGCAATGCAAAGTAAACAAACGAGTAAAGAACATTTTAACAAGTTGCATAACTTGATGATACGCTGTAGAGATTGTTAAGAGAATAGATATATTTTATGTGTATTTGATCATTGAGAGGAGGAAGGTATCATAAGCAGACGAAACTTTAGATGGCTTCTTAGAGTCTATACAAATTAAATTAGCTTTCCACATGCCTAAACTTATTAAATAGAAGAGAATTCAAATTTATATCTTCAACATGCCTAAACATATAACTATCTGAAAATTAACCTTAAAAACAAAGACCCTAAAACCTCTTTACATATTAAATAATCTCTCATACTGCACTAAGTTACTCTTATATATAGCACAGACCACTTTATCGCACATAAATCCAGGGTATCAAAAGGCGCCGCGTAGAACACCAACCGAGCATTTGTTGAGTTTATTTTTATTTTTTGCCAATGCCGCTCACGTTTTATATGTAAATGAATGGCAGCAAGCATAGGTCTATCACGGTAGCTGTGAGTGTGATTAAAATTTCGATTTCAAATTGACAGAAAGCACGGCAAATGCGTCGTTGGCGATGGCGCCGCAATCCATTATCGTCGAGCTGTTTGAATTCTAATTGCTAATGTGACAATTTGTTGCATTATGTTAATTGCAGGTGCCCAACATGCCATTAAAGGTGTCGCCAGGTAGCGGCCAAGAGCCGATTTTGACGCTCTGCTCGCACCAACGGCACCTGCTTAGTTCGGAGCCGGCCAAGGATGCAATGATGGCGACGGCGAAAGCGACAGCAGCTGCTGCTGTCGCCACGGTCAGTGATGCGTTTACTGCGCTGATGGCAACGGCAACAACAACAGCAGCAGCAACAGCAACAGCAACAATGGCAACGACGACGTCGACGACGACATCAGCCACAGCCACGGCCACAACAGCAACATTAGCAGCAGCAGCAGCAGCCGCAGCCGCAGCAACAGCAACATTAGAGTTGGCCAACAAAGGTGAGTGAAAGCTGATAGCCAAACTAATTTGTGGACAAAGTTTAGCTAAAGATAAGCAAAGACAATATTCAAGCTAAATGCTTGAGTGAACAATAGAGTTGTGGATTGTACTTGAGGAAGTCTTATAATACAGCTCATATATATTATATATATTCGCAATGAACTTAGAATTTACTTTATATATTTAGCATTTATTTTATACTACAATATTTTCATTGCCCTTGTGGAAGTCTTATAATGTGGCTTATATATATTTATTTAGGATTTCTTTTATATATTTCCTTGCTGACTGCAATTCCTCAACCGTTGCAAAATATCTCTAAAATTCAATCTCACCGAGTTCTCGAATCGTCGTAAGCTGATTACTTTAAGCACAATTCATTCAGAGATATTGCCGGGTATTAGAAATATCTTGTGTGCCGCAGCTAGGCGACTTTGTAGTTTGAGCGCCATGGCAACCCTGACAACTGTGACTGCTGCGGGTGCAACGCAGTGAGCGTCGCAAAAGCTGCCAACGCTTCGGTCCCAGGGCCTTTGCTGCGCACTAAAGTATGCTAAAGGAAAAGAATTGTGAAGGCTGCATTTATATTTTGCTCAACGACAAACTCAAGGGAAAACAGCTTGTGCAGAGGAAGTGGAAGCGGGAGAGGAAGGGAAGGAGAAAGGGACGTTTGGTGCGGGCTAAAGCAGTTGAAAATAGTGTAGATACGTGCTCAGAGTGCAGGCAGAGGACGAGAAAAGCAAAGCAAAACATCGCGCAAGGCAGCCCAATGGGAGCCAAAAGCACACGGTGCAAACAAACAATGCTATGTACACATACACATACACATATACATCTACACACACACACACACACAGACTCACACAAATACAGACACATCTGCACACTCGGATGCAATTGCAGTGGACTTGGGCTGCTGGCAAGTGGGAAAAGCTGCCTAGACAATGATAAAGTGAAAATGCACACACAGAGGGAAAGGAAAAGAGATAGAGACAGAGAGAGAATGAGAATGAGAGAGACGGGGAGAGTGAGAGAAAAGAATATGGCAAAAAGAGGAGTGATACGCACACATGCCAAAAGCTAGAATACACACAAAAAAACAACAAACAAACAGAAAAATGGGTTCAAAAAGCTTTAAGCCCACACGCTTTCAGCTGGTGGGCGTGGCAGCAGCAGGAAGTGCATTTGCAGCTGCCCCTCACGCCTCGCGCTCGCTTGCGTCATGTTTTTCCGCCTGTTGTTTGTTTGCTTGTCTCTGTGTCTCTCTCTCTCTCTCTCTCTCTCTCTCTCTCTCTCTCTCTCTCTCTCTGTCTCCCGCTGTGTGTGCGAGAGTGTTTTGATTTCGTCCTTTGTGTGGGTCAGTCAAAGGACCTGAGCATGTTTGTGCTGTCAAAAGCCGTTCAGGAATGTCGCCTCGTCCACCGAATACCTCTGGGGCTTCTCCATGGACCCGAGCGCTCACATAAACAAATATTATGTTTATTAAATAGCCCCAACTGTTTAACATTTCCACTCCAAAGCGCCCCCAGCAGCGGCCAGAATAAAGCACCAACTTTACTGCCAGCCCATGCCGACTGCACGAGTTTCGGGCCGCAAAGTGCCGCCTACTGAAAGTGGCTTCCCAACTTTGTCCAACAGCATTTTATTGTTGAAATATGTGTTAAAAGTTTTCAGTGTTGTGTTGCGGCGCTTTGCATAGTGGAAATGTTGAACAACTGAGCCAAAAAAGTTTTAGATTTTTACTAAAACTTCATTAACTCATTAAATGATTACAAACAAGTTGTCAATTTGCCTGCCAGTGTTTGAGCTGGCTGACTCACGCAAATATTATTGACTGTAATTACCCAAAATTGTTTGCAGTGTATGCTGCATTCGTCTTGCCAAGCGATCGCCGTTTCGTTCTGTGGATCCATTCGGCTTGCTGCTTGACATTTTGCATAGCTTTTCGGGTATCTGGCTTTCAATTCAGGTCTTTTGTGGCATTTGGATTTCAATTTGAGATACGAAAAGTATTTGTTGATTTCCCAGAGACCTAAGCCAAGGCAAATACACAGAGTGAGAGAGAGAGAGAGAGGATGAGAGGGAGTGAGAGAGAGAGTGCCACACGCAATAAAAGGGTTTCGAGCGCGTTTGTTGGGGTCACCTTTAAGCGCGAGCCCTCACCCTGTGGCTCTGACACTTGCTGCTGTGGTGGCTGACCATCCAGGGGCGGTGGCTCGTTGGGGGCGTAACGCTGCTCGGCAGCTGGGCACAGCAGTTGGCAAACATTGTTAAAACTTTCAAATGAAAAGGTTAATTGAAACAAAGGGACTTGACGGCAAAGTTTAGCCATGCGCGTCCATTGCGATCCGCCTATCAGCCACGCCCACTCGACGGGCCAACTGAATGGGCGGAGGGTGAGGCGAGGGGGGCGTGGCAGGTCTCTGTGCTGCCACAGTTAGTCTGTCGCCAGCCCCAATCAGCGGGGCATTAAAAATGCTGCGCCAGGCGAAAGTTTGTTGCGATTTAGAAATTTTCGCTATTGCGGCTTAAATAATAAGTGTGTGTGTGAGAGAGAGAGTGTGTGTGTGTGTGTGTGTGGCTGTGCACTGTTAGGAACTTCAGCTATGAATTATATGTTTGGTAGTTGCTGCTTAGCCATTAACAAGGAAAGCTAAACGAATTTTGTTTCTGTTTTCTGTTTTGAAAAGTTTTAGAATCAAACATTGTTTAACAAATTCATTTAATATTTTCAAAAGATGAGACGAATCAAGTCTGAAATTGTGGAAATTCTCAAGACAAAGCAACAGTTTGTAGAATTTATCTGATTATTGTTAAGCAACTTCAATCTAATCTAAACTCGAGCTGAATCTTAATGGTAAATGAAGCTGAAACGTTCGTCTCATGCAGTTGCCTCATAGCATCTTTCTAGCTTATTTCCACTGCAACTTAACTATCAATTAATGTGCTATCATTACACACAAAGCATAGTTAAACTTATGCAGAAATTAGCTTTAATGGATCAGCGAGTTAATTTCATTTCACAGCACAAAATACCTCAAAGTTTCGCTTGGTTTATGGCTTTGGGGCTTTCGTTAAAGTGTCAGGCAGGCGTTAAAGTGTCCGCTTGATACTGCATTTTAATTAGGTTTAGCATTATCTGCCACCAACCCCCAGTGGCTCCCCTCGCTAGATCCCTGCCACTTGCCCTTGCTGTGCACGTTTCTGTGCTTTGATTTTATTGTGCTTCGCTTTCGCAGCTATTTGGCATTTGCTGCCTTTTTTGTTGTCTGCTTTTGTCAAGCGGCAAGTTGCAAGTGACGACCTTTGTGGAACGCCCTTTGCTTCGCTCGCAGCGGAGGGCACGTTGCGGGCACTTTAAGGACGACGCACTTTGCATAGCCAACGAGAGACATTGGCCAAACATTTACCGACTTTTCCTTTGCATTTTCAGACGCTGATTGCCACAAATATGGCAACAATAACAACACCAGCAGCAACACCAGTAGCAACAACAGCAGCAACAACTATAAGATGGCGAGCAGGACTTCATATGCCGCAACAGTTCCAGTTCCAGTCACCGCCACGCCCATAAGCACAAACGCGGCCGTCATGCAAACTAGTCAAGCAATGGGCGTGGACAGCGCGCCAAAGCGAACAGCTTCTGCTCCTGCTCCTGTTGCTGTCTCTGCTCCTGCTCCTGCTCCTGCACTTGCAGAGCCGGCGGCAGTCTCAGCGCATGTGATAAAGCCCGTGACAACGGTTTCCACGACTGCTCCTCTTCCCGCAGCACAGCAGCAGCAGCCCAACTTCAAGGACGATCCCGCGGGCTACTTGCAGCAGCAGACGGCGCTGCTGCACAATACGATGAGCGTGGGCCTGGATGCTAAGCCGGTCACGGTGAGCGCCACGGGCACGGCCACGGCCCGCGCACTGCCGCAGGAGCCCATTGTGCACAGCTCCCAGCACCATCAGCACCACCAGCACCACCAACAGCATCAGCACCAGCAGCAGCAGCAGCGTCGAGGCATTCGTCGTCTCTCGCTGCTCACCGGCGGCAAGTGGGAGTTGGAGTCAAGTGCAGCGCCGGGAGTGGCGCCGCGCTCGCTGCATGTCGACACAGCAGCGGCATTTGCGCGACCCCAGAAGCCGCAGATCACCAGCATTACGGTGGTGCCGGCGCCCCAGGAGTCGCCAGTATCGAGCAGCGGATCCGAGACAGAGAAGCGCCCGGAGCAGGTGGGCGCCATCTCGACCAGCCATGAGAGCCCGCGACACAGCCTCTCCCCGCCCACAGACTCTCTGGACTCTGGCAAGAGCACGCCCAGCGCCTCGCCCAAGCCGCAGCAGGCGCAAATCCAACTGCAGGTTCGCCAGTCGCAGGTGCAGGGTCAGACAACAGCGGCCCAGCCCACTGCTCAGCTGCGCCTGCTGCGGCAGCAGTGCCAGCCCCTAGCTGGCCCGGCCCAGAGGCAGTCGCTAGCCAACAATGGAGCAGCCACGTTCACGCGCAGCATCGTGACAACCACGGCGGGCATGAGTCGGCCGGGCACCACGCTAAGCAGCGCAAGCTCTGCTGTTGCGCAGCTGCAGTCGATGGCGAACAACAGTGGGGGTAACCAGCTGATCATGACCTCCTCTGGCCAGCTGCTAGTCATACCCAACGCCAGCAAGCAGCAGGCAACTGCTGCCCAGGCTCAGCGGCCGGCGCAGACTGCCCAGCTGCATGCCCAGCCAGGCGGCGGCTACATTGTGAGCCAACCCTCTCCGATGCTAAATGCTGGCGGGGCTAAGCTGCTGCACCATCAGATCATCAGCTCGCAGGCCAGCCAAATCAGTCAGATTAGTCCGGCGGGCACGGCGGCGACGTCGCAAACGGTGCTGCTCAACACCTTAGCCAATGGCGGCTACATCGTCCATCACCAGCAGCAGCAGACACACCAGCAGCATCAGCAACAGCAGCAGCAGCACCAGGAGCAACATCAGCACCTGCTGGGCATGCCACAGCCAGCTGCACCCATTTCAGCGTCGCCCGAGGCCAAGCGACGGCCTCGCAAGCGGAAGACCTCCGTATGCAGCACTCCGCCGCCGCCGCTGGTCTGTGGCGTCAGTGGTTCGCCGGCGAAAACGCACTCGCCCCAGATCTCGCCCAGCATACCCAGCCAGGCGCCAGCACTGCTGCAGCAGGCGGCAAATGCCGCTGCAGTTGCAGCGCCCGCGCACGCGCCTCCGCCACAGTTCTCGCAGCAGTTCCAGCTGAGTCCAGGCATCCAGGGCATCGTGGTCAACAAACCAGCGACGACTGCCCCGCAGCCGCAGCAGCTACTGCTCCAGAACGGCCAGATACTGCAGCAGGTGAATCTCATAGGCCAACAGCTGCTAATGCCGGCCGGCCTGGTCATGGGCCCGGACGCAACCCTGCTGCAGATCCAGAACATGCCCACGACGAGTCTGCTGACGCACCAGGGGCAGGTGATGCTGCGCACGCCGTCGCCGCAGAACAAGCCCTCCTTCATATCGCCCAGCGCCGGCGGACAGCAGTATATTGTGGGCGCCAACGGGCAGCTCAGTCCCATCGGCCAGATCTACTCGACGCCCATGGGGCTGGTGATGCCCGCCGCTCAGCAGAGCGGTGCGTCCTTTGTGCAGGCCAGTCCCACGGCAACCATACAGATTCAGCAGCAGCAGCAACAGCAGCAACAACAGCAGCAGCAGCAACAGCAGCAGCAACAGCAGCAGCAGCAACAGCAGCAGCAGCAACAGCAGCAGCAGCCCCCACAGCAGCAGCAGCAGATCAGTCTGCAGCCACCGCAGGCGACGACTTATGTATCGGATGCGCACACAAACCGTCAAGTGACGGCCGCCAGTCCACCGGACACCACCACGTGCAGCCCGCGCAGCCCTGAGCGCCCGCCCAGCCACCGCAGCAGCGGCAGCGGTGACATGGTCAGTAATCCTAGCTGTTAGCCCGGTTTACAACACGTTCATTTCGATTAATTAACTCCGTTTTGCAGGTGCAGTGCGTCTCCAGCTCAGAGCCGGACGCGGCTATTTCACCGCAAAGCGTCGAGAGTCGGCAGTCGCCCTCGTCCACGGATTGCGAGCGGAGTAAGTACTGTATATATCTGGCTGTGCCCGTTGATTCGCTAATCGATTCCTTTCCATCTCCTCAGCCATCAGCAGCAACTTGTTCAGCCAGCCCAGCAGTATCTATAAGCCGACGGAGCCGAAGATTCGACGCATCCACATCACGTCGCAGCAGGCGTCGACGGAGAGTAGCCACGCCATGGGTCTCATGGGCCAAGGTATGCGATTGACTAGCACCACATCCCTGTCCATCTCATCGTCATCGTCGGCAACATTGTCAACGCCATCAATAACAACAGCGGCGTCGGGTCGCCAAGTCATGCACCACCAACACCAGCACCACCATCACCAACAGCCCCCAACCTCCAATAGCCATCAAAGCGTCTATGTCCATAACCACAAAGTAGTTAGCGTTGACTACCAGGGTAAGGCTTTGCCAGTGTCCTAGTGCACCACAGCAACCACTAACTGCATCCACTCACTAACTGACCCACCACCAATCACTCAACCAACCAACCACCACCGCTCACCAGCACCACTCACACACCTGTTGCATGCCAAGCACTTGTCGCACCCCTCGCATCCCCCTGCACCCCGCACTCCGCTTTTGTTTTGTGTTTCTTCTGCTTTGTCCACGGACGTAGGGGATCTGGTGTCGGGTATTGAGTCTCGGCCACATTAACCAAGCCGCTGCTTGCTCCAAATCTCTATATGTAGAGTCGCCCACCACCACACAGCTGCCGCCCACTCTGGATGCACCAGCGCTCGGTGAGGCTGCACCACCCAAGGCCAACTGCCGCACGCCCACGAAAAGGGCCCGTCGCCTTCACCGCACGTTGGCCAGAAATTCGCCGAATGGCGTCGCACTGCTGCCGCCGCGCACTTTTGCCATTGGCGAGCTGATCTGGGGGCCGGCGCGCGGACATCCGGCCTGGCCCGGCAAGATAGTCAAGATGCCCGACGGTGTCTGTACGCCGTCGCAGCAGTTCGACCACGTGTGGGTGCAGTGGTTCGGCGGCGGCGGCCGTTCCACCTCCGAGCTAATACCGGTCAACTTGTTGCAGAGCCTGTCCGAGGGCCTGGATGCGCACCACAAGGCGCAAAAGGATACCAGAAAGTGAGCATCGCTAGGCGAATGGGGCGGAGTCGCTTGAGAGAAAGAGAGAGAGGGAGGGAGAGAGCTCCTAGCTGGGGTTGAAGGGGTGACCAAGTGCGACTCCGTATTGAATAATGTGTTTTATAGATCTCTGCACCAGACAGCACTCTATGAGTAAAGAAGCTTTATTAGTTTGTTATCCCCAAGTTGTAATATTTTATGTAGAAAGTATATAGATTATTTTTGCCTAATTACTTAACTAAACTTTTATGTCTAAAATACAAATATTTATTAGTTTAGCTTGTCTTATTTAATATGTTGCATATAAATATAAATATATATATGAATTTTGATCAAGTTTATGCTGCAGTGTTGGCTCAGTTCGAGAAATTTAATGTAAAATAAAATAAAATTTGTAACTAAATTTTTTTTTGCGTGACTAAATTTAATAATTGTTTTAGATTCATTTTAAAAAACTTTCAATCTATTTATGAATGTGTATTTGGATTATAATAAATACGAAAATACAAGCCAATCTCACATCTCACATACAATCTCGTTTACGAATAAATCTAAAAAATTAGTCGAGCAAAAAAAAAACTTGTTCATTAAATAAACTTATAAATATTAAATTTCTATTCGAGCCAGCACTGTAATAAGTTAATAATATTAAGTAATTGAATTTTGATTTCTCGTTCAGTATTTAGATATTTCTTTGCCATAGTTTCTCTTGTTTTCGTGTAGCAACGATTTGAACCTAGTTTCGATTTTAATTTGTACATTTAATTTTAATTTTGCTAATTAATATTCTTGTTTCTTTTTTTTTAATTATGCGCTGAAAACAAATAATTCACAACGTGTGTGTATGCGTATGCATATGTTTGTGTATAACCCTATGTGTGCAACACCATCATCATCATCATCACTGTAAACCCCCAACTGAAAACCCTACCAAAAAACCACAACACACGCACACACCACCACCACCACAACCGAACACCATGTACCAACCCACCAACCAACCCACAAAGGAGCCGCAAACTGAACTCGCAACTCGAGCGGGCAATACAAGAAGCAATGACTGAGTTGGATAACATTTCAGCCTCGGCAACCGCAGCAGCCACGCCAGCCTCGTCAGCATCCGCCGTAATTGGCCATCAGCTGCAACAGCCACAGCAGCCGCAGCAACAGCAGCAGCAGCAGCATCCCACATCCACGAACAACACCAGCAATGGCGTGGTGCGAGGCAAGCGCACAGGCATGCCCAGTGGACAGACGAGCGTTGGGGGTGCCAGTGTGACGCTGACCGCCAGCACGGCCGCCACACTGAGCGGGCTCTTCAGCCAGCAGCGTGCCAAGCCCATACGCATAGCGCCCGCCCCACCCACGGGCGTGCCGGCAGCAGCCACTGGAGCGACTGCGGCGGCGGCGGCAGCAGCGGAGATCTTGAAGCTGGCCAAATGACCAGCGCTGTCGGCGTTGCCGTCGACAGTAACCACAGCAAACTATACGCTCGTCATTGGCCACAAGTAGAGGCAGCTATAAACAGTATATATACAGATAGATATATGCTATATATATAAATATATATTCATAAATGTGTAGTTAGATGTCAGCCCCCGAACTGTCTATAATTTTCTATCGAATTACGACTCTGCTTAGTTGCGCCTGTGCGGCGTTGCCACATCTTTGAAATAGACAATAAAACAATATTAAAATGTTAACGGAAACGAAGTTACAAAGCGGAAGAGGAAACGTAGGGAAGGAGAGCGAGAGAGATAGCGAGAATGGTTGAGCAATGAGCAAAGAATAGTTTTCGGTTGCTTACGCAAAACTCAGTTTTTTTTTTTTTAAATGTGTATATATTAATATAGATGGATCAGATGAACATGCCTATTATTGTCATTATATTGAACAGATTGTAAATGTTTAAGTACATATTTATTTATTGCGTATAGACCATAGTTTGCATAGGTTTTTTGTTTTCGTTGCAATCTTTAGACTTAACTATTATTTTTATACACTTAGCTAGCATAAGCCGAATTGTAGCCATTAAGTTCTAAACCAGCCAATTCAGGCACATTTCGATGTGCGCATTGTTTTCTTTTCCTTTTGGCCTAATTCTACAAATTCTTGCAGAAGAAACACTGTAATCAAAAGCATATAACTGATACTATTTCTAACTTCGAGGTACTTACTGAATGGGAAATATCAAACGAAATATTTACGTTGAAGCAAACAAACACAACACTCAGCTAGCGAGTTAGAGAACAAAACAAAACAAAAAAGAAGAGAATTATATTTATAAATTGTTATTATTTATTTAGTTGAAACTAATTGTAAAATTCTAGAAAACAAACACAAGAAAAACAAATTGACATTTAAACACGTAGCGAAAATCCACTAAAATGAAAAACAAATAAATGCTAAAATATTCCCGAAAATTTTGAAAATACGTTGAAATTACTGATCTTTTGGGTCGAATGGAATGGTAAAGATACTATATTGTAAGCATCTCAGGTGAGGTAAGCTATATTTCACACTTATAAAGCAATATTTGATTTATTTTATAAATTAAAAAAATTAAAGCAGCGGAAACATATGCGCTGCAGCCAACATCGAACGTAAACAAAGAATGAGGAATAAACCATATATATTGTTATTTATATTATAAATTTACAGTCGCTGAGTAACACGCGGAAGTCAGCTTAACATTTCTGACTGAAATGTCTATCAGCTCGTTTACATTTCTGTGCGCCTGGCAATAAAGATGAGTTTAAATAAAAATCTCGTGACCCCAACGAGCAAACGCTGCCGCCGATGACGTATACACGCATAGTAGATTATTTTGATTACAAATGAAAATTGCTTTTGGAAAGCTGATCATCCACTCCTCTAACCTCATGCTTTGCTGATAGTCATAGATTTTCCAAATTGTTTACCAATCAAATGACAAGAATCTGCCTGAATAAGCAGATCTTCGTTTAATATAGCCTAAAAAATATATACCAATTGGTTTCTTAAAATTTGTTGTTTCTGAAATAAGAGAATTTTGTTTGTGTATAAATCAAGTAAAATATTTTTTAAAATTTATTTCACTTTAAATAACTTGACAATAATAGTTGTTTTTTTTTGTAGATCTTATATGCTGGTTGATCGGGTTAATTAATTTCAAATAATGTAATTTAAAATTTATATTTATGTAATATTAAACTAACTCACAATCATTTGAATTAAGTATGTTAAGTATATTTAATCATATACTTCTTGCATTCCCCCACTTCCTAGTGTTTTTTTTTTCATTCTTCATATAAATATATATAAATGTGTGTATGTGTGTGTATATGTTTGACGGAAAAATAAGTGAACAAACAGCGCCGATTCTACACATTAAACATAACCTAGGAGAATATGACTCTGGCTGCTAAATATTTTGTACAAACAATTATGCAGCGTTTGCTTTTTGTTGTTTGTTGGACCCTCTGGGGCGAGGAGTCATACGAATAGTACTTTACATATGATATTGGCATACACATATATGTGGGGTTAGCTATGGGCATATCATCTGTATATGTAATGGCTTGCATTAGCTTACATCTCACGCACTCGAAAAATAATAGATTAATTACAGATTAGAAGCAAGTCCATGGCGTTTGACAGCTTGCGCATGGATCTGCATTTCAACTAGCGCTTTATCGATTGATTTCTTATATAGTACATTTACATTTGTAGTTTAGTTTTCTTTAAGCAATGCAGTCGTGTTGGGGGAGGTCTCTTTTCTATCTCAAGTTCAGAGTGTGCACATTTCTGGGTGCATTTACATTTAGGTATTTGGGTTTGGCGGCGTCAGTGTCAGGGTAGGAGGACGCACTATCAATATCTTATGCACGATTTGGTTATCATTACAAAACAAAACACGATTGGCGGCTGGGATGAGACAATGCACAGGATCAATAGAGCAGAGCGTGCAGCACGCGCACAATATTTACTTAACAATTGGGTTATTTTTTTTTGTGTAGAAATTGCCTTCTATACAAGTCAAGTTAAAAATTTCTAAATAAGACTTTAGAACTTAAATTAGGGGTTGCCATTAGTGTACTAATATTATTGTAGTTGTAATTGTTGTTGTTGCTGCCGTTCGTCTGCTGCTCATCAATGATGTGTTGCATTACGTTGATTGAAGACTCTTCTCACTGTGTGTGTACGCATGTTTGTAGTTGTGTATGTTGAATAACGTTGATGTCGTCGTCTGTGTTGTCAACAATAACCAAATCGCTGTAATTCTCATCTGGACAAACTGTGAGAGCGCTCGCGGCTGCTGCTGCCGGACGAGAGTGGCTGCTTGTTAACGCCCATTTCGCCGAGACGCTGATGCGGTGGTAACCTATCGAAGAACGGGTGTCGCAGAGCCTCACCTGTGCATATCGGGAATTAGATCGCAAATCAAATTGACGTAGGCTGTGATGAGCTTACCTAACGTGATACGCGACGAGGGCTCGTATTCCAGCATCCTCTTAATCAGGCTGAACAGCTCGCTGTGGTCCTCGGAGTCGCTCAGTTGGCAGAGGAACAGGGGCTTGCAATGGTCGCGCACATATCGTCCCGCGCTGGACTTCTCGTCCCAATCTAACTTACCATGATAGAAGTACTTTGTTTTGGTTTTGCTGTAAAGAGTGTGATTGCTAAACGATTAAACGATTTCGATGAAGAGTACTGCGCCTTGGGTTATAAAAGCATGAGCTGCATTGTATTACCGTGCCATGCGATATGGAATTTGTCCCAAGATGCGCTCCATCATGGCCAGATGCTCGCGGTTGTCATGCGTCTGGAATAGCGTAATACCCAAATACAGCTCAAACAGAATGCAACTGAAAGCAAATTTAGAGAAATTAGACAAAAGTTTACATTGTAAAAGTAAGCAAGCCCGAACTCACCCGATGGACCAAACATCGCAGGGCTGTGACCAACCAAGCTCCAATATCACCTCCGGCGCACGATAGTGGCGCGTCGAGACAATTGTGCTATGATGCTCATGATCAAAGGTGGCCGAACCAAAGTCAATTAGACGCACGTCCGTGTTCTTGACGCGACGCACTTCCCGATTCTGTTGACGAGCCGAACAAGGCGTGAAATACAACAATATATAAATGAAAATTATGTACTACATACAACTTTATGATTATAATGAGACGTGTAGTCCGAGTCGACAAACAGTATATTCTCCGGCTTGAGATCTGTGTGCGTTAAACGATTGTCGTGTAGAAACTTCACAGAGTAGCATAATTGATAAGCCATGTGACGCACTTGGTCCAGAGAATACGGCTCGTAGTTGTTCTCGCGCTGCAATCGAAATAAGATATGAGTTATGGGTAACCAACTGAGGAATTCTCGGAATACAGACCAAAAAATCGAAAACACTAAGACCCAGCATTTCAAAAACTATGCACATGTGTCCATGGTAATCAAACCAGTCAACCATTTTCACGCACAGACTGCAATAGATGAATGAATAGATATTTAGACATTTGTGTATATTATATATTTTATTTATATACACTTACTGTTCGCCGTGCGGATCTTTTTGTGCTATCTTCTCCAAGGCATTGATCTCCAGTTTGGCTGCCTCGCGATATTTTTCAACATTCTTGATGATCTTCAAGGCCATGCAAAAATCACTGCGAATCAAATGTGTATATTTAAGTACAATTATATTATAATTTGCATATATATCGTTTTTTTTTTTGTGTATTTCATTGTACTTACCGTTCCATGTCTTTGACCTTGACCACACGTCCGAAAGTACCCTCGCCCAGTGTGGCCATGATCTTATCTGAAATGTGGCAAGAGGAGGCGTATTGTAGTAACTGTTGTCAGCTCAATTACAGCGACTATAATTGTTAATTGTTTACGCTAAAATCTAAACCTGTAACTGGGCATCTTTCGGATTTAAGCAAAAATACCACAAAGTATGCTCGAGCTGCTGCTTTGAACAATTTGTACACGGAAAAGTTTTCAGTTTCGATATTATTTCATTAATTATGCGCCGAAAGTTAAGGAAATTTACAAATCTATGTCTGTGTGTGTAAGAGAGTGAGTGTGAGAAAGACTTGAATTTAATTATGGCCGGTAAAAGTAAAAAATTTTGTAAGGTTTAATTTCAGTTGAACTTGAAGTTTGAGCTCTTTTTTCTTTGTTTCTTTCTTTTGGAAAATTGTGTGAAAATTTTGTATTTTAATCTTGGTTTTAATTATTTCTTTCTGTTTTTAGCGCTTCTTTAAACGCGCAGCGCACGCGATATGTGGCGACGCGACGATTTTGTGGAAATATAATTAAGAAATAATAAAGAAAACTTGGATAGTTGAAAACTGTACGAGTTACGAGTAGAAGAATTACTGTGCGGCAGTTGGCACTTTTTGCTCATTGTCTTTGAAATGAAAAAATTGGAAAGTTTGTGGTAAACTCTAAACATAAACATATGGAAAAATTAAAAACG
This sequence comes from Drosophila pegasa, assembly GCA_035046225.1. Lineage (NCBI taxonomy): Eukaryota > Metazoa > Arthropoda > Insecta > Diptera > Drosophilidae > Drosophila > Drosophila pegasa. The sequence continues at coordinate 13,254,167 of JAWNOD010000398.1, read as the reverse complement.
AAAAAATTGTCACGAACATCTGTGATGGAGAATGTCTCCGTTGTGGTATATTAAGTGACCATCAGCATCATCTTGGATGACGGGCTTTGCTGTCTGTTATTGGAGAGGGCGAGCATGTTGTTGGTGGTGGTGGTGTCGGTGGTGTTGTTGTTGTTGTTGGTGGTGGCGATGGCGTTGATGGTGCGATTGCAAGGTGCATAGATCCGTTGATTCAGAAGGGGCAAAACGACGACGGGGACGAAGGCGACGACGACGAATATTAAGCGAGTTATGTTCGAGCGATTTTGGTAGTGGGTTGAGAGACGTTGTGGCGGCAGAGGGCGTGGTTGTTGTTGTTGTTGCAGTCGCAGTCGTCGATGGCAGTTATATAGTTAGGTGCGTGTGTGGTTAGAGTATGTAATTTGAAATAGAGAGAAAAAGAAACAAAAAAAGAAAGAGAAAAAAGAAAAAAAGAGACATTTGATTTGTGGGCCGCCAGCATCGTCCAGATATCCCGACAGTCAGAGGATGATCACCAATCATTATCCATATCCAGCCAGAAGATCCCGATCCAATCCCACGTGGGCACCACAGCACAGATCCAGTTATCCACATTTACATCATTTCACCAATTCACAATTAATCCGCAGAGCACAGACAATCCATAAACCAACCATTTACATCAATTCATCATCATCAAGTTGTTTGTACATCAACCCATCATCATCATCATCATTGTGATTTTCATCATCATATTCAGAAAAAACACGAGAAAAATACGTTTCGTTTGTTCGATAAGAAAATTAGTTCGGACAAATTTTTTTTTGGTTTTGAGAGATTTTTGTGATTTACGTAAATGGTTAAATTTTTTTGTATTTTTTTTTTTTTTTTTTTTGTAAATATAAAACATATACAACAAATATCATTTAACATTTCTGTATATATATACACATATATATGCATGTATACACACATGTAAATACGGGGCATTAAAAATATTAGGAAAAACATAAAACGAACCATAAAACGCATGGGCAAAAACAAATTGCATTCGCTTACGGCTATAAAATGTTGTTGACTTTTTAAATATTTAGCTAAACATTTTACTATTACTTTTCAATTATTTTTAGATATAAATAGATTCAAATCTTTTTTTTTTTTTGTTTTGGTAAAAGAAAAATTAAGCATTTAAATTATCATTTGATATATGGAAAGAAATTGGTTTTGATCAAGTTTTCTTACATGCAGAGAGAGAGAACGCTCAACGGCTGTTAGTTAACATGGCGCGCGTTGTTAGTTAGCAGTACTGTAAAGTGTGGAGTGAGTTGAGGGTGGCGGTTTAGCGGTTGGCAGAAAGCTCAAGCTGCATAGAAAAATGCATCGAGTGGCTTACAAAGGTCGAGAGTGTCTTTGGAATGCGTGACCTATGGAACAGCGCCGACGACGTGGCGCTCTTGGACAGCAGATACTGATCGTGCTGGTGCAGATAGTGCGACGAGGACGACGACGACCCCCCCGCCTGCTGGTAGGGATCCAGTTGCGGTCGCTGGTACAGCGAGCTGCCCACCGCATTCGAGCGCCGTCCGCTGATGCCGTAGCTCTCGTGCAGATAGCTCGACCCGCTGCCCGGCTTGTAGCGCTCAAAGTCGTTCAGCACAGCCGCCGTGCGGGAGCTGGCGCCCTGATAGCGCTGCTGCTGGCGCCGGGTGTCCGCCGCTGCGAGGCGAGCACCTATGCCGCCGAAGGCCAGCGCACCGGAACTGGAGGAGTGCAGGATGTTGCTGGGCTTATATTTGGACAGGTCGATGTCGTTGTTGTTGTTGTTGCGATCTGAGCGGAGCAGAAAACGACTTTTGTTGTTGGCGCTGCTGCTGCTGCTGCCACTGCCAGTGCCGCTGGCTGTCGCTGCCGTGTCGTGCAGAGAGAGGTTAGAGAGAGCAGAGGGGATGGTGTTGGTGGTGGATGAGGAGTTCGTGTTCTTGATGTTGTTGTTATTACTGATCGCTGTTGTTGTTGTTGAGGATGGATCTGTGGCACCATTGATGGAGTTGGTGGGTGTTTTGGCCTTGTCTGTTGTGCTTTTCGTTTTCTGTGCTGTGTCAGCCGTGTTGGTTAGTTGGACACCAGTTGGACAGTCGGTCTCGGTTACGTCCTCGTCAGAGCTACTCTCCGACGAGCAGGAGCTGCTTGAATCGCTATCATCGTTAGTTACTTTTTTGCTGCGCGACTTTTTCTTCGGCGCTTCCTCCGTTGCTGTCGCAGAAGATGCTGCTGCTGCTGCTGCTGCCGCCGCCGCTGCTTCCTTGGCTGCTTGCTTTTCCATCGCCTCGACCTGGGCCACAGCTGCTGCCGCTGCGGCTGCTTCAGTCTTCTTAGCCTCTGCGGCCTGCTCTTCCATGCGCTTGACGCGCTCTTTGAGCTCACGCCGCCTGCGCATGCGCTCCTCGAACTTCTTGGCCTCCAGGAACTGATTGTCTTCGCGCAGCAGCATCAGAATGGCCGCATTATCCTCCGATGAACGGTCATCGGCTAGAATCTCCCGATCCTCGGCTGTTAGCTCTGGTTGAGGAGCCGGTTCTCGGCGGCGATTGGCAAACCGGCTGCGAGAGCTCGGCACATAATCATCCGCATGGCTGCTGTCTAGCTGATCAGTTGACGGTGGTTCGTGCTTTGGTCCATAGGCTCGTGACAGGCGACCCGAGGTGAGCGCAACGTCCTCCTCGCCACCTCTGCGGCCATATCGACCTGTTGAGTAGCCTGTGGCGCCGCCAGCGCGCAGTGCCTCATGGTAGTCTTGCGGCTGATAGCGACTGTGGCCATAGTCGAGCGGATAGTTCTCGTCCAGCAACCGATTGCCGCTGGTCAGGTAGCCGCTGTCACTGGAGTCGGCCATGTAGCGCGGTCGCTGAGCGCGCGTTCTGTAGGGCGTGCGCTCCTTGCGATCGGCGGCATTAAAGGAGCTCGACGACAGCTTCCCCTTGGCCAGCTGATGTGAGGTAGCGCTGCGCAACAGGCCACTGGAATAGCCACCATAGTCATCCGGCTCTAGCGTCTTGTCGCGATCCTCCTCGTGGCGGCGCCGCCCAGCCGCGGTGCGCTCCAAAATTTCCGAATATTTATTCTCCAGCCGCGAAACGGTCGACAGTGTGGGCGTCTTGTCTTTGTCCAAGTGCAGATCGCGACGCTGTGCGTCCCAAGAAGAGAAACCAGTCAAATTGGGGAGGAGTTCATAATGTGTAAGGAAAGTGCTTTTAAGCAGCGCTCGTGTGAAACCAATGGAAACGACAGCGCAACGTAAACGCCGGCGTTCACGCTCTGTCTGAGCTAAACGCAGATAGACCTAGACCTAGCACTCGCTATACGCAGAGCCATCCAAGTGGCCTTTTCGGCAATGGCTAATAACAGTGTTTGGGCCACTTAATTTCACATCATTTCACTCGCATTTCGAGCGTCTATCCAGCAGCTTTCTCTAACGCTGCGAGACGACAGACGTCGGGAGGGAGTGTGGGGTGTCTCTGTTATTTAGAACGCCTAGCGAAAATCTAAACAAAATATCCACGGCACGCCGACCTTCAGAGTTTATATATATATTTATACCGAAATGCCAGAATCGTGAAATTGTGAATAGCTTTTTATACATTTAATGCCAGCCGCCAGAGAGCTGAGAGCCAAAAGAGACACAGTCGACAGTCGACAGACGCAGGAGCGGGGCGAGGAGCCCGGGAGGCATGGACATTTGCTTGGAATCGAAAATAAACGCACACGGCAAGTAGGAAGATTTAGAGAAGCATATAGAAGCGCTATAAAACTGTTCGTGTGGGCACACTAAATATACATATTCGTCTATATGCTCGCCTATCTGAGAGCACAATCAGCGCAGATACACATTAGCTATATACACCTGCTATATATAATATACGCATTAATATCCATTGGAATATTATGTGGCGAGAGGGGTGGCCACTGGCTAGTGCAATCATTGAGGATGCAGTCTCCTCCCGCCTCCAGCCCGCCTTGCTCGAGCTCTGACAGAATTGGGACAGCGACTTGACTTTGCCGTGACTCACGCTGACAGGTGAAAATGGGCCAACTACTCTTTGCTCTGCTCTGACCGTGAGTCACGGGACGAATTTGGTTCTGATCGAATAACACGCTGCGCTCTTCTCCATTGGCATTCACACAGCACGCTCTTATCATACTAACATCGTCCAGGTCACGCCTTAAGCCTGTGCCCAGTCCTCGTATCGCGGGCTTATAGTTATAGCTACTGCCCACGGGACTCAGGTGGGTGCGCAGCCGGTCCAGCGCGTTGGCCGTCGTTGAGCTCTTCTGATAGCGGCCCATGAGGGCGTTGCTGCTGCTGCCGCTGGTGGAGCTCACCGGATGATAGCCGAGGCCACCGCCGGCATAGTAACGTCTGTGACGGTCGCTCATGGCGTTCTGTTCCCGTTCTCGGTCCCGTTCCCTGTCCCTATCACGTTCTTTGTCCCGTTCGCGCTCACGTTCCGCTTCCGGACGTCTACGACCGCTCGTAGATTTTTCCGAGCTGCGGCGACGTCTCTGTTTTGTCAGACTGCCTTTGTCTTTGTCTTTGTTTTTGCTGCTCCTATTATTGCTGTTGTTATTGTTATTGAAGCTGTCATTCGTTGGGGTCTTAGAGCCACTGCGTCTGTTTTCGTTGCTTTCCTTGCTGTTGTTGTTGGTGTTATCCTCGGGTATGGCCGCTGCACTACAAAAGCCCAAAACAAAACAAGAATTGCTAATGACGCACTTAAAGCTTTCCCCTTTTCAGATTGGTGTCGATTTTGTGTTGTATATTTTTGGTATTTTGGTATTTTCCACGCGTCTGAATCGCGACGAACGCGCGTTGCCACGACACGGACCAAATAATAACTGAGAAAAGCTGAAAATTCGATCGAAACTCATGCGACGGACGCACCGCGGATGTATAGGAAAATATGGGGGAAAATACACCGCGCGTCTACCAAAAAATATTGAGGAATCGTTTTTATTTTTGTGAAAAAGTGTGAAAATATTGCGCACTTGCCCAGCGGCCGGAGCAGCAGCCGTCCGAGCCCCAAACAAAGAGAATGCAAGAGAGACAGAGAGCGAGAGGCTGCGAGTGAGAGTGAGAAAGTGAGCGGGTGTATGAGTGGGTGGATGGATGAATTATTCTGTTGCCTGTGCTTCTAAAGAAAATGCACTTAATTACGGCTGAACTGATCGCCGAGCTTTAACGTTTCCGTCTTTTTGCGAAACAAGGAAACGATCGAAAGTCTTGTGCGGTGCAAATGCTTGGAGGAAAAGCCTTGAACTCGCACCAACAGAAAAGAAAAAAAAAATAAAAAGATTAAAGCTGAGACGACAAAACAATTACGTTTCATGTGTATTCCAAATGCGCGTAATAAAAATAAATAATTGAAGAGTAAATGCATTAAAAGCACACGGACTGTAAGAGAGCGTCCGCCTGAGAGAGGGAGAGCGTTAGACAAATAAATGGCGTCGATCTCTCTGGCTAGAACAAGAGTAGGAAGAACAGCAGAGTTGCCAGATAGGCGAATCATTCCGACAGAGTGAGAGAGAGAGCGACGCAATGGCGAACTTGAAAGCTCACTCGCAGAGAGCTTTTCGAATATGCTTGCATTTTGAAAATCGAAACTTTTGAATTAAAAGTTTTAATAAGCTAGCTATTAATCAAAAATATGCAAAGATAAGTACATATTGCGCGTATAAACTTGAGGTCTATGAGGTCTACTAGACGTAGTATAGATGTCATTGGACTAGTTATACGGCCTAGAAGCCGTTAAAAACTGTAATTGCTATGCATTCGCACATTGCGAGCTGTATGATTATTCTTATGTAAATGATTGCAGTTCAATTGCTTGTCTCAACGGCACAAACTTTACAATGAACTCTCAGTCGCTTGCCAGTCTTGTCAGGCAAGACTCCAGTCACAAATTGAATCAGGTTCTTGACAATTTTCCACAATCAATTTTCACACTTTAGCACACACACACACGACTGCACGCACGCCCACAAAGGGGGGAGTTCAAAGCGATTTACGACGCACTCGACACGATGTTTACATAATTGGCCTCTTCGAGCTGAAGAGTAGAACGCGTCGAGAAACGAAGCAGCGCGCTGCTGCGCTGCAACTAACTGCAGCTAACGGCAGTGGGGCAAATTACATACTTAAATTAACGTCGAAAACAAAAATAACAAACCAAAAGAAATCAAATGAAAATAAAATAAATGATGAGAGCTGCTGCGACGCGTCTGGCAACATTTTGACCGAGTTTTTGTTGTTTGACAAAACAAAAAATCACCGCAGAATTAAAAATAATTTATACGTATGTGTGCGAGTGTGTTTGTGTGCGTGTGTGTGTGTGTGTAGTTCTTTCGCTTCATTTCTTTTGCATCGATTACCGATTGCGCTGCTGCTGCTGTTGTTGTTGTTGTTGTTGCTGCTGCTGTTTGTTATCAGGTCGTTCGCTCGGATTGCGTCGAAAGCGCTGCAGCAAACTGTTGCAGCTTTCAGAGAGCAGCTGCGTTACGCTCGCCGCCGTCGCGCTGCGCATGTAGCGTCGCTGTGGACGCGGCTGCGCTGGCGCTGCTGCTGCCGCCGCCGCTGCCTCAGTCGGCGTCGCCGCCTCCATGTCAGCTGTTTTCTTGCCACTGCCGCTCGCGGCATTCGCAGCATTTGGCACAGTCTTTTCGCTTTTTTCCCGATGAAAACGACTTAAAAATGTAGCCATTTTTTCTGGACTGCGCGTGGGCTTCTTCTACTCTTCCTCTTCTTCGCTCTGACGAAAATCCGACAATATTAATAATATGCGTGGGGATCCATATGCGCGAGTGAGGGGAAGAATTGACTGGAAATCGGTCTTCCTGAGTCGTCGAACTATTTCATGAATTGTACTAAAATTTGTCGATTTCTGCTGTCCGTTCTCGTGCTATGACTAGATTTGTCTTTGGCATTTACTCGACGGGGCGAGCACCTGCATTGTACTGTATATGTGCTGCTTACAAGTTAGGTATAGTATAGTAGAATATACGTATTTACAATATAAAGAGCGTATTTGCATGTGTTGTTAGAATAATTGAAATTGTACGATATTTGGCAGCTACTCGACAGAAATAGACACACAACAGAAGCAGCGACAATTTCAAGAGCGATTCCGATTCCAAATTTAATTCCACTTTCGAATTTCTATTTCGTTTGGTTCATTGCAAATTGATGTCCTGATTTACATGCACTTTCAGCCATTCGAACTTTGCGCGTTTCCTCGACTATTATTTTGTATTTTTCGATTTTCCCAAGCAGCGCGTCTTGGCGTTCTCAACAAGAAATAGCAAAAAACAATCCGAAATCAGCGCAACATTTACGAAAGCGCACGCCACAAATACTAATTATAAAAATTGAAAAATATCGCTACGACGACAGCGCCAAAGTAGCTGCCGAGTGTGTGCTCAGGGCGGAACATAGAACACGCTCCGTTTCGATCTCTGAACCGGGCGTTCGCGCTTGTGGCCACTGCGGGAGAGCTGCTGCTGCTGCTGCTACTACTACTGCTGCTGCTACCTCCTCTGCCGCTGTGGCTGCACAGCCGCCAGATTCTATTATTGTTTGGCTAGGTAGCAAAAACCACAAGCAGACGCCAAAGCAAACGTCAATTGACTGAAAACCGCATGGGAATACTCTACGCCAAAACTTGAGATAATATATATTGCAGAACGAAGGTCCAAAGCCAAAAAGAACAAACTATTAGGTTTGTAAATATAAGAAAATATATGAGTGCTCCTATTGAGATTAACTAGTTATAGACTAAACTTTTCTGAAACATTTTCGAGTTAGTAAAAATTCTATGCGAATTAGACATTTAAATATGCTTCATTCGGGTTGATTTACGATACAAACAAAATCTAACTTGGGATTTCGATCTGTGTTTTTCGGGATCGAAACAAAAAGATACAAGCATGTGAAAAAATGAATCCCTCTCTTCAAACCTCCATTTTATAATTATTAAAGATCTTTATCTTTCACTGAGATATCGTCTAACAAACAGACTTATGACTTTCCTCAACAGATTTTGCACTTTTAGATGTGATTTTATCGAGTCTGATATAAATTACTAAATCTTGTTAGCTTGCATCATATATTATTGCAGATGCCTGTCTCTGCCAAACCCTTTTTCACTTTCTACCTAATATATTTCACTTGTATACCCCCATCCATAATATAATATCTTGTAAGCCATTGGCAGCATAAAAAGCAAACTAAAAGAGAAAACGATTATCTTAGTCTGGTCAATCCATAAGGGTAATCAGTCTTCGTTGCGTCTCGACAACAGTTCAGAGAGGAAGAGCATACACGAGAAAGTTAGCTATAGCTATAGGCATGTTTTTATGTCTGCCTCATTGTTGGCGGCTGTTACATACTTTAGAGGCATTTCTTTGGCCGATTCGTGTGAGTTCTGTGGCTTGTGGGGCGCATTACATATTTAAATTATAAATAGAAGTTTGGCAATATTTAAACAAAATAAACGATGAACATTAGATTATTATAGTTTTGTTTTTGTTTTTGGAAAATTAAAAGAGAATCAATCTTAAGTGTTTCTCATTTTCATTTGTTTCTTCTTTTTTCTTGCACTAAATAAACAACATAAATTAAGTGTATTGCTATTTATAGCGCACCACAAAATTGACATTGAATTTCGGTTCGGTTTCGAAGATTCTATTTTTCTTTCTATGTTTTTTTGTTGATTGTGCAACGTTGTCGCCCGTTCGAGGCAAGTGCAAGAGTCTGATGCGAAAGGCCGACGCAAAAGAGCATCTGCGACAAGGCGACCAAAGAGTGGGCGAGAGGGAGTGAGCGGGGGATCGGGTGGGGGCAGGTTTCGCACAGGAAGTGCGCGTCACAATCGACAAATCGTGTACTTGGCCACACACACACACACACACACAGCCCCAACGAAGAGCGCAAAGAGGTAACTAAAGAGCAAGCGGTTGGCCTCTTTGGAGCACGATGAGTCAGTGCTCTATTTCGGGAGACTGAGCGCTGCCATGCCGGGCGTCCGTTTGTTATGCTGTGTTAGTTTGGTAGCAAGAGGCATGGACACATGTGCAACATATAACAGTAACAAAAACAAGACACAAGACACAAGGCAATAACAAAAGTAATAGTTGGGCAACGAATCTACCTCGATGAAATGCTGGCCCAGAACGGACTTGGACATTTCATTTTGTTGCTGCTGCTGCTGATGTTGTTGTTGTTGTTGTTGTTTTGTATGGCTGAATATGACAGAATTGCTTTGTTGTATTGACTGCTGTTGCATTGGCTGCTGCTGCTGCTGCTGATGGTGCGGTTGCTGCGCTGCCTGTGGTTGCATGCCCGCCGCTGCAGCCGGTAGCGGTGCATAAAACAATTGCGTATTTGTATTTGGATCGTATTGAAGCGCGCCACCGCCAGCCCCGACGCCAGACGTGCCAACGGAAGCGTTCAGAAACTGCGTATGCGGATGTGGTTGAGGCTGGGGCTGCACCTGGTACTTGACCGGGTGCATCAGCTGGCTCTGACTAGGCTTGAGATACGCATACGGATCGAAGGTCTGCAGTGGTTTACGCTCGTGTGGTTGTTGCTGCTGCTGTTGTTGTTGTTGTTGTTGCTGTTGCTTGGGCAGATTGTAATAGTTGCGACTCATCATGCCGTATCCATAGTTATGCGGCTGCATCAGGTTGGGCCGCTGTGCAGCACTGAACGACGCCGAATGGGTCAGCGGCGCAGCGCCTGCACGTGGATAAGCAGGCTTCGCATTATTAATCAGCGCCTGATAGCTGCTGCCATACATCTGCGGAGCCATGCCCATGGGCGCCGCCTGAGGCTGTCCGAATTTGTTCTCCTTGTTGGTGTTCTTTTGCATGAACATGGCCAGGCCGGAGCTAGACTTGGGCGCCTGCTTGGCCACGTGCGAGGAGGAATACGATTGCTGCAGCTTGTGAGGCTGATGTTGTTGCTGCTGCTGCTGTTGGTGTTGCTGGAAGGGATCGCTGCTGCCATTCATGACTGAGCAGGCGAAAGAGTTCCAGTTTAAAAATGGACGCTTTTGTTGTGGATAATGTTGTTGTTGTTGCTGCTGCTGCGGCTGTTGTTGCTGTGGCTGCTGATGCTGTTGTTGCAGTAGCCGCTGATAGCCCATCGGCAGCTGCGACGTGGAGTTGGATTTGCCTATGGGATAAGCCATCCTCTGCTGCTGCTGTTGCTGCTGCATTAGCGGCTTCTGCGGATCGTACAGCTGCACTGGCACGGGTATCTGCGATTCGCTGGCAATTTTGCTGGCGTTGCTGCTGCTGCCGCCGCCGCTGCTTTCCTCTTTGTGTTCAGCTGTCAGCGATTGTGACATAATTGCATTGTTGTTATTGCTCTTTAGCTTTAGCATGTCATTTAGACATTTCTCTAGCTTGTTGTCGACGTCTTTTTGACGCTTTGTTGCCGCGGATGACGTTGCTGTAGCTGTAGACGATGTTGCTGCTGTCGCCGCTGCTGTTGGCGCTGTAACCGTTGCTGTTGTAGCTGGTTGATCTAAGTTGGCAGCGTGCTCAACCGTTGAGGGTATGTGAAAGGATGAGGTGAACTTCGAGAGCTGCGGCAGATGCGTGGTGCAGCAATTGGTCACAGTGAAGCTGCTGCTGCTCACAGTGCTGTTGCTCTTCTCCGACTTGCGCTCCAGCGAGGCGCTCGTCTCGTTCGATGCCTCTGCAATGGGCGTGTTCAGCGATGGTGCAGCGCCTATCGCTGCCTGTTTGGCTGGCTCCGTGGGTCGGCGAAAGAGCGCGGCGGCACAACGCGGCGACGGCACACACGAGCTGCTGGAGCTCTTGAGCACGCCAGCATTAGGCTTCTGCTGCTGTTGCTTCACTGTAGGCGGCGGCTCCTTGCGCGACTGCGTCGTCCCAGTTGCTGCTGTGCTTGCTGCTGCTGCTGTTGCTGGTGTGCTCAGCAATATCGCCGAGTTGGATGTGCTGCGACTGAGCGACGGCAGATGCTTCATGTAGCAGGGTATGTGAGTGCGACTGGAGCTGCGCAGCAACGGAGCTGGCGTCGCAATGCCGGAAACGTGCGTCATGGAGACGCTCTTGTTAAGCTGCTGAGCAGCTGGCAGCGGCTGCTGCTGCTTGACGGGCACACGAGTGGTGAAAGGCGTAGCCGTCGTCGTAGTCGTCGACGCAGCCGCTGTTGACGTGGGCGAGTTTTCATTGCATACGATGAGCTTGTAGAGATCGTCTTTGGTCACGGCCTGTCTGACCTTGAGATCCAAGTGCGACAACGAGGCGTTCTTCTGTAGGCGATGGCTATGTGGCTGCGGCTGCTGCTGCTGTTGGATCGGCTGCTGCTTCTGCAGCTCCTTCTGCGCCGCCTCAGCGACTGTGGGATCAAATATGGCCAGCTTCTTGGCCGTTTTGGCATCCACCTTGAAGGGCTGGCCAGCATCGCCCAGCTGCGCCCCGCAGATCTTCTCGTAGTTCCAAAACGTACGCTTCGGCGTCTGACGCTTCTGCGAGCTGCAAAGATTCTCGCTCCAGAAGTCGTTCATCAGCTGCTTGTTGAGCGACAGATTCGAGTCCGTCTGCAGCCCGTTCTTAGGCGCTTCTTGTGGACGTAGTGGCCCGCAGCTGGGCGTGCCCACGGGCATGTTGGAGCTGGAGATGCTGCGCTGCAGCTTCGGCTGTTCGCTGGCATTGGCCTGGGCAAAAATCGACGGATAAGCTAACCGAGGTGCCCGGTTGGAGGTCAGATTGTTGGCGAAATTAATCGACGAGGATTTCGATAGCCCGCTGGGCGCGCTTGGCAATGCCGATTTAATCGCCACAGATTGATGCGAGTTGGATTTGGTTAGAGGCTGCTGTTGCTGCTGGCGCTTGAGCCGGTCATAGAGATCCTCGCACTCCTGGAACTCCTTGTGCAGCTTGCGATCCAGCTCGCTGTAGTCGGGCAGACTCTTCAAATACTTGTTCATCATTTCGATCTCAGCATCATAGAAATTGGCGTCCAGCTTGGCGCTGCTGGTGGCCGCAGCTGACTTCTCCTCGAGCTGCTGCTGCTGCTGCAGCAGCTTGTCCAAGTCGATCTCGCCTGGAATCTTGCCTTGACTACCGCTCGCCTTCTGCTTGGGTGCGCGACACGGCACCGGCGGCGGCGGAGGCGACGAGGATGGCGAGCTGCAGGATGACAGCGATATACTTGATGCTGGACTGCTGGCTATGGTGGCCATGGGACGTGCCGGCGTAGTGATGGCACCTGTGGCCGCATTATAGGCCATGGTATGATGCTTACGCGGCAGCGGGGGCGTGGATTTCGGACTGGCGGGCAGCAGCGGCCGGTTCTTGCGCAGCGACAGCGGCGATGAGATGGGCGAGCGCACCGCACATTTGGTTTCGGGCAAACTGGACGAGAGCACCGACGCGAACTGCGGCGAAACGACCTGAAAGAACTGTTGGCCGCTCGCGGGCGGCGGCGTTGGCTTCTGCATGATGCACGGCGATGACGATGACGACACGAATGCCTCTTCACTTGACTTCAATGCGTGGACGCTGGGGCAGGCAGCGGCAACAATTGGAGGCTGTGCCTCCAACTGGGTTGGCTTAACGGCGACGGCTTTGCCAGCATCTTGACTCATTTAAATAACTGAAGAAACGCGCGCGAACTGCATAGAAGGAATTCATTCATGTGAACTAGTTCCAAGCTAACAGCTTGTACCAGTTCACACTTCAAACAAGCCTAGCGTGTGCGTGTGTGTGTGTGTACATGGTACTTGAGATGGGCTTTGATAATCGATAAATATATCGATAGCAGCAGCAATATCGAGGTAAATTCAAACACATTGCGATACAGAGAGAGAGAGAGAGAGAGTGAGACGTGAGGAAGAAGGGGTAGCGAGATAGAGAGAGAGAGAGACACCCACTGACACTAGACGCAGAACTGGACAACAGATCACCAGACAGACAGAACCAACCTGCAGATACTGCTCCGGTATCTTACTGTTCTTCGGCACAATTATCTTTTTGATTATTATAATCTTATCGCCCTCGATTTTCGTTATGGTCACAGGCACGCCGGGCTGTGGTCGTTGCGGCTTGGCTATTACCGCCGGCCGGTTGACAGTGCGCACCACCTGTGGCCCGGTCAGAATGCCGCCCGGCGACGGCTTCGCCGCTGGCGGTGCTGGCTTAGGCTTCGGCTTAGCCGCCGGCTTGTATTCCTTGTTATCGCTGCGCACAATGGAGAGATGATAGAGGGGCTTATCATCGTCCAGAACGCTCTTTTGTGGCACCGTCTTCTTTTCCACTTTGCGCAACACCACGCCCAGCATGGGCGAGTCCTTGGGCTTGATGGTTATCGAGCCGCTTGGAGCTGTCACCCGCTTCAGGTTTACACCCAAATTGGCGCCCACGGGCGGTGGGGTCTTTGTGCGATGCACCATCTTGCCGCTGGGTATATCACGATATCCATCCTCCTGGCCGCGCGGACGTGACGCATCCGTTACCAGCGGCATCTCAGGATTGGTATGCAGCATCGGCTCAGGTGCCACTAACGGCGAAGGTCCCGGAAAAAGCGAAGTCAAGCTGCTGCGGCGACGACTCATGTTCGGCACCGAAACCGTCTTGGAGATCGGAAACTTGGGCGGTGCTGCCAGCTCAGCAGCTGGATCGCTGCTCATGGCGCTAGCCGTGCTGCCACGACGACTGCCACTGGCACGGACCGAGTCCATGCTGCTGATGCTGGAGCTGTGCAGACGATCGGGTGCTGCGCTTCGCTCATGGTTACGCGACGCTGGCGACGTGCTGCGCTCTCGGCTGCGATTGTGGGAGCGTGCCGCACGAGCTGCGCGCTGCATGCGCAGCATCTCAATGGAGTCGGCCAGGTGTGAAGTGCTCTTGGTGGGCGAGGACTCGTCCGAGTTGGCGCTGCCCTCGGTCGCTTTCAGCAAATGCATTTCCATGGCATCATCCAAGATGTTCGGCAGTGAAATGATGCGATCGCGCGGCGCCTCAATGGACGGCAGAGCGCCCTTGGGCGACGGACTAGGCGTGGCGTCCGATTGTCTCTGTCGTTCCGCTTCCCGACGCTCCTGCTGCTCTCTGGCACGCTGCAGCTGCTGTTCAGCTTCAACTGCGGCACGTGCTCGCGCCTGAGCCACCACCTCTGCGGCCAGGCTCGCTTGTTCCTCGACCAAAGCTCGTGCCTTGGCCTCGGCTTGAGCACGAGCCTGTGCCTCGGCCTCGGCGGCAGCTGCAGCACGCATATTGGCCAGCTCTGTGGCCGTCATTTGTTTGATGCTCAGGCGCCGCTCCGAATTGATAATCAACTGGATCTGGCCACTGCCGTCCGGCTGGGCAGCCAAATCCGGGCAGCTGAGTCCGATCAATTCGCTTAGTTCGATGGACATCGCGGCTGCCAGTTATCGCGATATATATATAGACGTCTACGTATATATGTGTACAGATGATGTATATTTATATGATTTGTGCGATCTATCTGAATCTGTTATCTAACTTTTCACTGGGGTATCAATCCTAATGTGAATTGCGTTAGGTTCGACTTGCTCGACGCGACTCGCGACTTTGCTGGCGTTCGCAATAAAGAAACCTGCTCGATAGCCCTGCGAAGATTGAAGATCGCTCGGTACATTTCTTGGTGGTGGTTGGGTGGAACGGTGGGTCTGGGGGGATAGGTTGTACGCTCAATGTCAATGCCTCATTGGCATTTTGGCAAATGCAATTAGTCGTTTAGCTTCGATTTGACTTATTAATTGTTCAGCAACTTGCCAACAACAACAACAGCGACAGCAACAACAACGGCAACTACAAACAAACCGAAAAGGAAAAACAAATTTCCTTCACCCTGCACATTGGCGCTCGAATGCGATTCGTGCTTGTAGCAGATAAATATATATTCGATAAGTAATTGTTGTCTATACCTGAATCAGTGGCACATTTGCTGGGCCACTCGACACTCGACATATAGACAAATCACACAGATATATATATAAGCATAAATATATACACATGGTAAACAGCAATGAGCTCATTGATCGAGGCGCCGTTTCTGAGACCAAAGCAAAAGAGATCAGGCTGCCAATTCCTGGCTAACGCCTGCCTGCCCACCCGGCAAACCCCCCATCAGGCCTATACCTTGCCCTATATATAGGTGCGCATGTACAATCAGCATGGCGTAGGAGAGCTGCTGGAGCACGAGCACATCCCAATGGGGCGACTACATATGTCCAATCGAGTGACGGCCCTGCCTGTCTGTAATATATGTATGAAAGTACATCTACACACACATATATATATATATACAATATATATGTGTATATATTGTATATAGATCTCGTTTAGCTAGTTGCCTCTGCCAGAGTGTGCCTCTCTGTTCAAAATCTGTTTTTATTTTTAACAAAAAAAAAAAAGCAAGACGACAACGCACGTAAATTGGCGCAGTAGTTGTAGTGTATAATACATGATATATATATGAATATATATACATTTATATGTATGTGTGCGCGCGTGGTACAGTGTTACCTCTCGCAATGAATCAGCTATGTAAACAGTGGCTTCTTAATGCCAATTTCTTTTTAACAACAAAAACGGTTTGTTTAAAACGTTTATAAAGAATTTAAATACTGTTTTAAATTTTCAAAATATTTTTCAAGACTTGACTAAATTGTTAAGTTCATTGCACGAGACTTTGCTGTTGTACCTTTGCGAATCTCTGCTTGTCAAGTCACACACACACCGAGAGAAATATAGGAAAAGTCTTTTGCTTCCTATAGCTTGGGCTCTTTTTCTTATATGGGCAATATGTGTGCTTGGACTTTTTGCTATGTTTTTGTGGAAATAAACGAGCGTACCAAAAATAAAACCAAACATTACAAAAATAACTTCAAGCAAAACGCTCGGCGAGCACATGAGGAAAGAGGAAGAGGAGGCAGCAGCATCATAGATCAACATGATGGAACTGCCCGGCTAGCTGTTGATGAATAATCCCTGTTGATCTCTGATGCATATATACTATATATGTATATACAATCTAGCATATATGCATTTTAATGAGAGAGTGTGTTTGCTCCATTTGTGTTAGTTGAATTGTTGTTGTTCTTGTTGTTGCCGTTGTGTTTGTTAGTTTTAGGTTTTTGTTTTGATTTGGTTGGCCGCCGTGTTGTACTCTGCCTCGTCTTCTCCTTCAGACCTGATAAAGTGCAAATTTGAGGCCTCAATTCCCAAATTTTACAGCAGTGTCTCGATTATTATTCAACTGAGCGCACGGCACATTAAAAACCCATTTGGGCCAGTTGCGCTTGGGCGACAATTTACGCAAGTACAATTTAATACATGTTTTTTATCTAATGTTTTACTTCTGCGGCTCTTTTGTAGTGGTTCTTGCTGCTGCTTCGATTTTATTTTTAAAGCACTTAAATTTGTTCAGGTTTTTGCTCTTTTTTTTAATTTAGTTTCTTGGGCTGCCTGATTATGTCACGCTCGATGCTTAACAAATGCTCTTTATAATTGTTTTATTTCTTGTTTTCCATTTTTTTTAATATGCAGTCGGCTCTAGTCTCAGGGGCAAATGCGTTTTCTTTTGGACAAACGTGAAGTAATCGCTAAACATGTATTTCAACGATTTTCCCCTATACCCCCAACATACACACACACACGCACGGGCACACACAACACACGGAAAATTATAAACAAATTCGCGACAGTTAGTGAGCTGGAGTGAGATAGAGGTAGGCAGCAAGAGTGTGAGAGAACGAGAGAGAGTGAGAAAGAGAGAGAGACGCGTGTAGAAACACGTACCGTTACACGTTAGCCAAAGGCCTCGGACGTACGTTAGCCGAGAACGATACACAACCGACAAACGAAGATTTGAATCTGTTTCTGTTTCAGATTTGGAAAATGCTCAAGCGAAAAGCATGGCGAGCATTGTGGATTTTCCGTTTTACTGTTGGTGTGTGGTATATTTTTAATTTACCCCAATGGCGGCCCCCAAGGCGAAAATCGTTTTTGAGCAAATGGCACAACACAGGCGCTAGGAGGAGCAGCTGCGCGCGCATTCGATCAGCTGGCCAGCAAGAGAGAGAGAGAGAGAGAGTGGGTGAGTGTGAGAGCGTATGTGTGTGTGTGTGAGAGAGGGAGAGCAATCTGTGTAGGGGGCAAACCATGCACTGAGAACGAGTGAGTGTTAGATCTTATTCTCTTGTTCGCTCACTCACTAAATAGTCGTCGCTGTGATCGACAAAGTACTCATCGAGAATCCAACTATCGCCGGCATAGCGGTCCACGGGCATATCGCACAGTGCAGCCAAATCGAAAAGATTACGTTGCCTCTTCAGCAGCTGACAACGGCTGACCAGAGCCCCAGCACTATTGTTGCTGCACGACTCCCCACTGTTCCCATTACAGTTGCCATTTAGAGTTGGCGCCGCTGTCGACGTCGTCGTCTCCTGGGCATATTGCCGCTGTTTGTATTGCTGCTCCAAGTGCCGAAAGTACTGAATCTTGACGAACTTCTTCGATGCGACAGTCGACAAATGCTATGCTCTACTCTGCTCGGTGCTCGTCCACTCAATTGCCATCGACTGACTGGCCACTGCCCGCCCCACCCAACGATCGTGTTAATGTCAAATGATCAATTGAACGAAAATAACGAGGACAGACCCGCGGCAGAGCAATTAATTCAGCAGATTATCATCAACTCACGCCACAGGGCAGACACACTCTCTCTGCTGCTAGAGACACACACAAAGATAACATATATTATACAATTGATCTAGTTTATTGCGTGACGATTTGATCGTGTTATCCTTATCAAATACTCGAGTCTCAAGAGCTAACAGCACCTTGGGGCCACTTGTCAAAGTCATGCTTAATATTGTAAAGAAATGCTTTGGTTGATCAAGATTAGATACGTTAGTTTGTAGTTCAATCATATGAGAAGGGAGGTTTATGTTATGAACATGGATATGGAACTTAACCTTAATCTAAGCATATTTCATATACATCATAATAGAGGCTTAGTTGGCGAAGGCTGTTCAACATAATTAGAAATACTATTAACCTGAGCCGATTAGGATTCGTTTTCTATTTAAGTTGCAGAACCGCAAAGAGTATTCAGATTGATTATATATTTAGCTCGTCACTTTCTTGCAAATGAGTACAATTTAATCACAAAATTAGCACAACGTTGCAAGGCGATAAGATGAGCGAGTGCGATGCAGAGTCATCAATCATATATAGTGGGGGAAAATGAGCCAAAGAGACGAAGGAGTGAAATCAGTAGAGATTTTTCTTTTAGAAGGTGAAGACAACACAAGGCGAACGATCGTTGCAATCACTGAGCACTGAAGCAGTTGCTTCGCACGGGTCGACAGGTGTTACGACAATCAGCAGCAGCTTACGAGGTAGTCACTGTCGTGATCGGCAAAGTACTCGACGACAATCCAGTCCTCTGTGTAGGGCATGTAGCGCAGCGAGGAGCACTCCTGCAACAGGTCGCGATGGTGATCGATGCGCCGCGGTCCGGGCATCTCACGCATTTTGATATAACATGGAATTTGGGCCGACTCAAACTGTTTGGCTGTCAACTGGGACTTTTCCAAATAGCGCTTAAAGAACAACATCGTATCTCGCACGGCGATTTGATAACTGATCGCGAGGACGACAACATTGATTCAAAATTGCAACAAATTTGGCAAGCGGCGGAGGCGAGAACATTTAAATATATACGAAGAAAACTTGATCGGGTTTACATATGCATACGATTTCGAATTGCTTAAATAACTAATTGCTTAATCTTTCTTTTACCATAAATTAAATTGTTTTTCTCTTTTTTTAATTTCTAAATTATTGTGGATTTGCTCAGCCTAAAATCGTTCGTTTGTTTTAGAAAATGAAAAGTTTTTACCTTAGCTTGCGATTGGCGGTTGTTGCGTCCGCTGTCGCGCTCATCCTTGGCGCGGTCGCGGTGCCGGCGCCTTGAGCTCGAGTGCGAGGTCTCCTCCCTATAACGGTACTTGTGCTGCCGCCGGCTTGTGGCTGGCGATTTGCGGTGCGAGCGCTTGGAACGCTCCTTGCGCCGCCGGGAAGACAGAAGGTTGTCATCAAAACTGCAATAAAATCAAATAGAGAAAAAAGTTCATTAATCAAACGAGTTCACAAGCTCAAGAATTACTTAACACAAGATTTAAATATATACATGCATATATAATATATTTATGAAGCTCTATATATCCGACAGCAGATGAATGGCCGTCCTTGACGCAACGCCCAGCAACTGTCGAATTATCGGCAGCCAAGAGAATTGGACAGTAAATGGAGCCAACATGGAAAGCTACTTAACAGCGTTAAGCTGCCTTGCTGCCGCCGCTTCGCCTTCCCGTTGAGTTCTTGGGCGCGCGAGCACGCGCGTCTGTGTGTGTGTTGGCGAATACTTGCGAATTTGCGTTACCAATCATGTTAATCAACTTGGCCGGATGGCTGACTAGCTAGCTCGCTCGCTACCTAGCTAACTCACTGGCTGGCTGGCTGTCTGCCCACCAGAGCACGGCGCAACATGCCTTTGAGATTGCGTCTGAAAAGTCGTCGGCCAAGTGGCAAGGCCTATGACACGGCACAAAATTCCCAGCGTAACAGCTTTAAGCACGGAGCTTAACCCGAAGGCAGAGCCAACAACTGTGCGAGGCCAGAAACTGTGTCAATAATAACAACAACGGTAGCCATGTTACATCAATTGTATACACGCACACAATTGTAGACGACACGCCCAAGCGGGCTTCATGTGCGGGTGGGCAGGCCGTCATGTAGCCAAGATCTTAGCATGAATCAGCAGCTGCCACGATCTGATCTGATCGGAACGGTTCGGTTTGGAGATAACTGACCTAGGCAGGCGCTGCCGCCAAGAAGTGAAGACAAGACCGTATGCTAATAAGGCAAACACTGCTCAAAAATTAAAAGCAGCTGCGTTCAAGAGTTTTTTTTCTAGACACAGCGAAATACGACAAACTTTTGATTTGTTTTTATTTTTATTTTTTTTTGGGCTTAGACTCGCCCACACGTGCTGCGCGGCTGCTGCTGCGATCGCCTCTAAATTTGGTCACAAAAATTATGAGAACGCAACGAAGCTGAAAGTGACTTTGACTACAAGTACGTTACACTCACACACACACACACACGCGTGTGCACAGCTGCAAAGTCGCACACACACACACACACATACACATGACGAAAAGCTCAACGCCTGCGCTCACTTTAAGCCAGGCTGAACAAACAGTCAAGAAGTCAGCGCCCGGTTTTGTATGTAGGCTCAAATCTCTTGGCTGTTTGTTGGCTTTCGGCCAGCATCAGCCGCACCAACAAAAGATCTTTGACTGGCAGCAGCAGCGTGTGCCTCTTAAGGCTATACGGTAGTTAATAATAGGAATATGCACAATCGAGGGTTGCTCGTTAAGTATGCGCCATTAAGAACACTTTTCGCAAGTGTATTTTGAGAGAGGAAACGCTTGATATACGTATTAAAATCTTTTTTTATTAAATATAAATTTAATTTAATATGCTGATTTAATGCAAAGCTAAATGTATTAATAGCAGTTCCCTGTTAAGTCATTATGTTAAGCTGGCATTTATATTACGTAAATTATTCTCTCATGTGAACAGAAAGAATGCTGTAACTAGCAGAGCTGTTATACTACCCGCTGTAATTAACATTTTAATGCAAAACGCAATGGGCCAAGCTAAGCTAAGCAAATTATCTTAACTAAGCTCACAAATCTTTTAAAGTCTTTTACTAAAATGCGCATGTTAAATTAAATAATTGTCCAGACATTTGTATTATGTTAATCGGACTAGGTTTGCATTTTCTATTAAGTTGTGCTCGTAAATGAATTATTTAAACGTAGCTAGTTCTCAACCTACCCCGCGACAGAGGCTTATAGGCGAAACTTTTTTCAATATGTTGTATTTCTGGTCCGGATTTTGATTAATGACGCGACGCGTGCAAATTAGAGCAACATTTATGGCGAACTTTAATTGGATATTAATGATGATACGTCGACTTTTTCGACTCGTGAAACTGTTCGCACTTGCACACACGCAAGCCAAGCTCTCATTAAGTAGCTCCCCAATTTGGGTGGGACGTATTAATTCTTTGTTTTAGGCTTAAGGTAATTGGCCAGGTAAGTGACTGGCCCGGGGTCAACTGATTTGGACTGATATAAATGAGAATGCAGTGCAATTGAAGCTGAAACCAGCTCAAGAACAGACTCACACTTAACATACAATAGTTAGCTATCGAAGATACTCCAGATATGCTACAAGACTCGGAAAATTGGTTCACAGCAGATAAGATAAAATTAAATGGAAAACTATCAATAAAGTTTTGTAGCCGTGCACGCAAAAGACTTTTGTTATGGAGCTTACATATCTATCTTTATATCTATAGAGAACTTTATTTTATTCCTGCTTAATGAGCCGACAACTCTGACCCATTTATCAACGTTGAAATTATAAATTTATGCCAGAATGTGATTTCAAATAAGAACCTATGGTTATATATTGAATTGAGATAAGATATGGTTATCAATGATGTAATAATATGAAGCAATATGCGACTGTCAAGACACACCCACATGTGTGTATGTAGATCTATATATTGCCCAAGACTCGTGGGTAGCTAAGCGGCTCGTTCTAAGGCACCTTTTTCGCAATTGGCTATGAGATTTCACAAACAGTTTACAGATTGCTTGGCCTAGCCCAGCTGGGGATCCGCAAATACTTGTTCAGTCTCGGCCTTGACCGATTCTTGATATTACTTAATTACCTTTTCATCAAGCAAACCCCCTTTGACTGAATCAACTCCGTGCAATTAAACATGTCTTTGTCTCTTGGCCAAGTTCCTGATATATGAATAGCTCATGGCCCAGCAAAATGCCAGCAAATTTATGGCTACAGAATTCCTTGCCCTGAGCTGTGACAAACGTCGAGAAATTGACAATGGCACAAAATTTAATTCTGCACTTCACTACAGAATTCTCTGAACGTTTTGTTGAGCTATGTAAATATATGTATATGCGAATGTGTGGATCGAAATATGTGAGAAAAGTTTCTTTGACTCTTGCCTTATGAAATTAATCATTCGAAAAACCAGTTTCTCGTACGATTTACATAGAGCACTGCATAGAGCACAGCTGAGACACTTTAAACCCACCAGCAGCCAACAAACATTTGCTGCGATGCGAGAAATTTATATATATTTATAATTTTTTTGTGCTGACCCTGAAAATGCCATAAAATACATTAAGCAAAAGCGTATTGTACATATGTCTGTAACCCCCTGCTGCCTTCCGCCCCTCGAAGCAGCCAACAACGAATGCACAATAAAAAGCGTTAATAATTTGTTATTATTATTGTTCGATTCTGTGCTTCCATTGAACTGTGAACGCATGCGTCACAGCGAGGCACAGAAACGAAGAGATGGACTAGAAAAACCACCAGACGTGATTAAAGCTTCAAAACGAAATTGAAAACTAAAACATAATTGCCGAAGCAGAATTAATTGCTAAATATATAGACATACATATATATATACATCATAATAACCGGGTAGATTAGCATCAAAAGTTCTACTTGCTAGAATTTGAGGACAGACCTTGAAGCCACTACTACTACATCCATTTCCACCTTGATGCTAACTGTTTAACATATTTGTATAGAACAGAATGCTAAGGCAATCAGCCAGCCCTGGTCTGGCAAATCTCTGAATAACTTTATACGATTCTTTTTCTACCACTTTTTTTGTATTCACTTTGATTAAAGTAGAGGTCAGTATTTTTTAAGTGAAACATAATGAGAAACCGGAATTTTGGCTTGTGCCCGGGCTAAAAGCGTAGCGATGACAACTTTTGCTACTTTGCTGTTGTTTGTTGTTGTTGTCATTGCCATAAATGACACAATAAAGTGCCGTTACAAATATTGTAAAAAGAATGTATAAATAATACGAATGAATAAAAGAAAGAGAGAGAGAGAAAAAGCCCGCGTATTGGGCGCACAGGGCGCATGAGTAACGGCCTCATGCAAATTGATCTGGGCGTCGAAGCGAATCGAGGGCGTCGCGGCGAGCCTTTGAATTCGCCCAACGAACAACGTCCAAGGTCAATGGTTGCGTCTGCGCAAACAGACCCAACAGCACACAAAGACACATCAAACAAATTGCGAGCACTGCAAACAAAGCAGCACACAGACGGACGGAGTGACATATTCGAAGGAGACAGCCAGACAGATGACAAAGAGAAACGGGCAACCGTTGGGCTTTTGTGCGTCAGGGCGGTGGGGACAGGGTCTGGGGCAGCCGATCGAACATGTCAGGAGCTGAGCACGGCGCTGAGTCAGCGTCCAGCAGTTGGTCTGTCTGTCGGACGTTATGCAGGCACTCATTGTTCAGCGAAAGATCGCACGCGTATTGCGAGGTTCAATGAACGTAATGTAATGTATACCCTACACACACAGTGTTGCTGGCCATTACAGTTAACAAAAACAAACAAACAGTTAAGCGAAATCAACAATAAGCTAACAAATATTTTGGCAAATGGCAAATGGCCGCCCTCACTTTGAGTTGTTGTTCGATCAACAACAACAACAATACCAAAATAAACAACTCAGAAAAGGAAGCAATGAAATTTGCTGGAATTTTCAAAACAGATTGCAAAGATTGCATTAGTATTAATATTATTATTATTAATATTATTTTATACTGTAGTCAATCACCTTTTGGCTGAGTGCATTTATAGGAAGTCAATAAGAAGCAAACAATATAAATCATTTCATATTACTTCCCCCCAACTTGCGGTTTAACGGCGCTTCTAAAAGCTGAACGAGGGGAGCGCAATGCGTTGCATGAGTGTATTTTCGGCCTGCCTTGCAGTTGTCGGAACTGCTCGGGAATAGTGTGCTCAAAAGTCAAGACAGCGTCGAGTCGACTTCATTGTTCTTACTGCCGCTGCTGCCGGCGGTAGTCGCATCGATTATGAGCGTATATGGACTATGGAGACAAGTCCGGTTTGTTTTGGAGCGCGATAAACGTCAGATAAACGAGCTCGAGAGCAAAACAGAAGCAAAAAAAGCAACAAAAATACAAATAGTGTGCGAGTCGAAACAAAAGCCAAGACTGCGGCATAGCTGAAGTATTTAAGCCCCTCCCAAAGACTTGTCTGTTAAGCCGACCCACCTTTGGGGGCAGCCAGCAGCAAAGTACATGGCTACCTGTGCCAGCTGCTGACATAATTGCGGTCATAATATTTTTAAAAAAATTTACAAAAAAATCATGTTTAGAAAAAAGATAATAATAACAATAATAAATAATCCAATATTGTTTAATTTCAAAATGAAATAAAACATTGGAGCTATTATTTCATTTGAAACTTGTTTGAAGCAGAGTTCAACATTTTTGAATGAGAAAGAATATATGAGAATATAAGAGACCAAATTCCGTTTTCAGTCACAAATCTTACACAATTTCCAGCTGAAACTATAGATATGCAGAGTTGTGCAATGAAGAGTTCACAATAGTCTTTTAGGGTTGGTAAATGACAAACTGAGAGCAACATAGACACAAGTCGCAGCACTTGACAGAGAGTTCAAAGCCCAAATGCAAATGAGGCCAAAATAATATCGCTTGCTCCACATGAAGTGTGCCACTTCAGTCTCGAGGACCGAGCGCTGCCGCCAGCGGCACGTAGAACATAAAAATCGCCAAGCCGAGCCGTGCGGTACAAAAGCGGCGCTTAGTTTGCCTAATGAGTAGAGCTACGGCTCGTATAAGTAGGGGCGGTGTGCTTGACCAAATTTGGACAGACGAAACACACAGAGTGAGAGAGAGAGAGAGAGGGAGATCTTGAGCGGACCGAACGTCAACAATATGAGGAACGACTTAAGTTTGAAGTGCTGACAGAACGCTTAGTCAACGGCTCAACCAGCAGAAGCCACCGATTGAGCAGCTTGCTGCGGGAGGCCACTCGAGGCTAGCTCCAGTTTCCGCATGCTTCTGCTGTTGCCGAGAGATACTCACTTATACTCACACGTCGTGGACCCCAAGTGCTCGGACCGACGGTGTGTCTGTTGCTGTGGCTGTTGTTTGGAGCTCCTGAGATTGCGGCAATTGTTGTTATTGCTGTCGACATGGTTGGGCAACAGCACATGGTCGGGATAGAGCGGCTTGGGTGCCCACGATGCTGCGGCCACATAAATATCCGTTCGAGGCGTTGGCGGCGTCTGCGGTTCGGGTGTGCCAGCCGCATAGCTGTAGTAGCCATCCTCCGGTTCATCCACCACCGAGAGCCGATGCTTGGTGTTCGTCAAATTCGTATTGGAATCGTCGCTATATAGATAGTCGTGCATGGAGCGCGCATATTTGGCACTCTTGCGTCGTTGCTGGGCAGGTGTGAGCGGTCCATTGTGACTAGTTTGTGTGCTCCGGAGCAGCTCCTCGTGCTCCGGCGTGGCGCGTATCCAGGAGCTGGCGGGCACATATTGCCGCTGTTGCCTATGGCTGTGCACCACCTTGGAGAAGTCCACGTATAGCGCCTCATCCGTGGCGGGCTTGCGCTGAAACTCATCGTCATCTTCGTCTTGGGGCGTGGCTGGTGCGCCCACAGAGCTATAGAAACTATAATTGCTTGAGGATTGCGAATAGGAGCGATTCCGACTGCCATAAAACTCGTCCTCAAAGGGCAGTCCCTGTGGAAAGTTCTTGGAGAAGGCCTTCTTCAACTTGGGCGAGTCATGTGAATCGCTGCTGCCCGTCGAGGAGCCACCGCCCTCACCCTTCGCAGCACTTCCACCTGATGCTGCTGCCGCCGCGCCGCGCTGTCTCAAGCTAAGCTTGGGCGTTGCCGGCAGCTGCCGGCGCTGTGCCAGCGGCGTGGCCTTCGTCGTAATGAGATCATTTTGCTGTTGCTGCTGCTTGCGCTGCGGCTGCTGCGGCGGCAATGGAGCTGGATAGTTCTTGCTGGAACGTTGGGTATTCCGTGCCACGGGGCAGTTCTCCTTGGCGCTGCGCGCATTTGTCGCCTGGTAGGCGCGCTTCTGTGAGGGATTAGAGGTCTGGCTCTGCTGTTGCGCCGACTGATTTGGCTTACGGGCTGCAGGCGGCGCTGGTGCACGTGGCTTGCCGTAGCGCGAGCAGGCGTTGGGCGTGGCACAGGTGTTCTCAATGCGCCTGATTAGCTTTGGCGTAAGCGGCTTGACGTTGACGTTGCCATTACGTTGCAACTGCAATTGCGGCTGCAGCTGAGTCTCCTGCTGCCTCTGCCGATTGCTGCTGCAGTAGCTGCTGCGCCAGGGCTGCTGACGGCTAAAGCCGTTGCTTAATACCGTCGGTTGATTGAGTGAGCTCGACGAGGAGCACGACGAGCTTGAGACTGTGCTATTCTTTTGACTAATGCCCTTGGCAGTGACAGCTGCTGATGTGGGCGCTGTCTTTGTTCCTGTGGCTGTTGTTGTTGTTGTTGTTCGACTGTTGACGCCATTGGAGCTCAGTGGCTGCTGCTCGTTCTGTTTGTTGTTGCTGTAGCCACAACTGCTGCGTGGCACTCGAAAGGAGCTATATGGACGAAATCCGTTAGCGTATTGCTGTCCCACGATGGGCATTTTGTTAGCTTTTCGTTGTTCTTGTCGTTGTTAATGAAATTCGTTGTTGTTTGCTCTTGATGTTATCATTGACGATCGAAGGTTGTTGTTGTTGCTGTTACAGTTGTTGTTGGCGTTCGTTAAAATTTAAACGTTTGCTTGCATTTACTTTGAACGCGCGCGCGAAATTTTAATTCCGTTTATTTCTTATATCTTTATCTTTATCTTTTGTATCTGCAACATTTAAAAGTGGCGCAATTGCTTCAATTGAATTTTCAATGCTGTGCACACACACGCTACATGTGCCGCTGCGCCTCCCTATCTTCCTCCGCCTAATCCCCCTACCCAGCCGCCACCCACTCATTTCATTTCAATAAATTATCGAGCTGTGTTTTTTCTGTCGTGTAATTAACACGTTCTCATTGGCTTATGAATTTTGCTCGTGTCTTTCGGCTTACAGTGCCTGCCCCTCCACACGGCACTGCAACTGTTGTGCCACATGCCAGTTGTGGAACGATTGCATTTATGCGACTTCTTGTTGGCCGCGTTTTGTTGCTGCTGCACATGTCAGCATTACGAAAAATTGAATTAGCTGCGAAACTAACCCTGAACCTAGCCGCGATTTTGTCTGCCCGCCCCCTCCTTGAGTGTGCCGTCAGCAAAAGCAAATCCAATTGACAAGTTCATTGATAGGACCCCGACAAGAGCGGCTAACCAGTTTACTTTGGCTTTATGCAATTTGCAGAAGAGAAAAAAAAAACAAAGCTTTGGTAGAAAGTGGCCTCACAACAGGTCCTCCGACCAGTTTTCACACAATTTTTTACTTGTTTTATGTTCGTATAGTTTTTTCACCTGATTCGAAAAGGAAACGCAAACGGGTCAAAACAAAAGTTGAACCACAACCAGCGACAACTTGTTGCGGCAGCTCCAGCTCCAGCTGGTAATACCTTGGCTAATGACTCAAGTGACGGCAGCAGCGGGCCATGAGTAATACGGATTTGAAATGTTTTTGAATCGGAAATGCGCGAGATCCCTTACAATTAAGACGCTATCTACATGTCCGGCTACGATAAGAGTTCAAGCGTTTAAAAATATGTATATGAATAAACTATATACATATATATATGATAGAAGCACGAGCATGTGTAGGCGACTCTGTTTTCGACTTCGTCATATCTTATCAAACTTAGTTAACCCAACCAAGACAACCGAGACGACTACTTGGCCGAAAAACAGGCGTCGCTTTGGCGTTTACGAACTGTGAATAGCATTGAAAATTATATTGAAAATCTATTTTGTTATAAATTAAAGCAATTGCCCCTGATGTTGCAGGATGCATAAACAAATTGTTGCTGTTGCTGCAGCTATTTCAATATGCACTGGGCACGCACGCACGCACACACAAACACAAACACAAACACAAACAAATTGCACACTTGACAGCTGCATTTGTTGCAAATTATGAACACGATTTTTGCAATTTTAGCGATTTTTTACATTTCTTTCATAAAGGCACTCAGTTGTTGTTTGTTGTATTTATTGCTATTGTTGCTGCTGATGTTGAGGCTGCACGGCGGCGACGTCCGAAGCCAGCACCTCCATTCGCTTGCAAGTTGTCGTTGCGACTGAGCTTTCGTACGACAAGTCCGCAGCGAACAAGTGTCGGTTGCCTGAAGCTCGCCGCAGCGACGCCGACGCGCATTTCCAGTTTACAGTTCGATCTTGCTCAGCCAGCCAACAACAGCGCGAGTCGCCGCATGTTGAATTCGCCGCGACGCGTACGCTGTGCGTGTGCGCCCAATTGACAGCTCATACAACACACACACACACACACACGCACACACACACATACATGTGAACAATTGAAATTGTGTATATGCAATAAAAAATATAAAAACAATAAATAGCGGAAATACGGCAATGTTTTGACAGTTGAGTATAATTTATATACCCTGTAACCAAAAATGGGTAAGTCTGAGTTTAATTTAGTAGTCCGAGTGTATGTAACATTGCGAAGAGAACATCTCCCCCACTCTTTACACATATAGGATACATGTTCTTGTACAGCTTGCGTATCTTTTATCAATATCAAAACGGATACTGACTGTGCATTAACAGTTCCTGCATTTATAAGCGATTTAAACGAATCGAGAAAACTGTAGAGTCTTCAGGGCTAGAAAGCAACTCAATATTCAGGACAAATTACGATGTCAACCAAAGCTGGATTCGAAATTTAGATCTATTGTAAAAAATCTATTTTTTTGGTCAGAACGTTTGATATTCAAGTTTCGTGCGTTCATAAATTCTTTTTAATTTCTCAAGCCTTATTACTTCTATGTAATACTGAATTTTGATATTTTGTTTTTGGTTAACTGATTTGTAAATACTTCCGCGTTGCAAGATGTTGTATGAATAATGAGCGGAGCCAAGCCGCTGCTTAAGCAATTAATCTGGGTACTTGGCAAGCGGGTTTTTATTGCAAAATGAAAAGGTTAATAAACAAGGCGACTGTTGCGCATGAATTCCAGAAGTTTACGACAAAGAAAGCGACTCAGCTAGTGGCAAATAAATTACAAAATGCGACACTGATTAAGCCAAACGCAGCCAAGACTCCACCGCGGGGAAGAGTAGGAGATGCCGATGCTGTTGCTGCTGCTGCGTCCGTGGCTGAGGCCATGCCTAAAAAGGCCAGGCCAGGCCAAGTTTATAAAAAAATATAACAAAATAAAACAATAATAAATGTGACAACGTCGCACCACAGTCGCAAAGTTGTCTGAGCTGCGTTGTCGTTGTTTTGAGTAATATGCAAATATGCTTTAAATACGCAAGCGAATAAATTAAATCAACTGCAGCAAGGAAATGCAACGGGCAGGACACACGCCCACGCCACGAAGCCTCCCCGAAAAGTCTGAAGCGGGTTAATTGCAGTTGGCACAAAGAAATCGCAGTCACTGCATAAATTTACAGTAAGCTGACTAAGTCAAGAGGCGAGTCTGAAGTTCCCCTCTTCACACAATGACTGGCCCAAAAACTCAACTTGTGACACTTGCAGGAACACGAGAGTTTCACCTGCCGTCCGTATATGGCCAAATGCTTAATTTGCCCACCTCTTACAATGGGACTACTTGACGTTCCTTTTTAATGCCTCGATCATTAAAGAAGCGATCGTTAAAAAGCCATTGAAAAGAAAAAGCCAAAACTGCAGGAGTCGAAGCGTGGGCAGGACAATGTCATGAATCAGGCGAAGCACACTCCATATAGATTTCCTTTGATAAGACTAAGTAATCCGAAATGAAAAGCCTTACGAAGCAGAAGCAAAACTTATTGCCTGATAAATTAGTGAAGAAAAGAAGAAGTATATAAATATTATCGGTTAAAGTTGTTCAACAAAGGTAAATGGAGAGATACTATACATATCTACTTTACACGTGTATGTATATATAAATATATCTTTAGTCTACGATCATTTTAAAAATAATTTATATATATATAGAATGATTGATAATTCAGATAACAGTTATATAGTTGAAATGTCTTGCGATCACAAGGTCAGGCTTATTTTTAAATAGCAGAATAAATATTCTGTTATCCTTCTAATTGATCAGTTACATAAAGTATAAACCAGAGAAAACCCACAATAGTTTGTGTATAGACCAAGGACAGAGAAACAATTAATAGTGATCTAAGGCTTACATAAGCATAAAGTTTAAGACTCTGCAAAGCTATACAAAATATAATAATAATATATCATTGAATTTACTGCATAGCTGATCTACTTACGTTGGCTCCTTGGGTATATGGGATGTGTTTGCATCAAGCTCATGCCTCCGTCGCTTGGCCGCCGATCTGGTGTGATGTGTCTTGGTTAGCCGCGGACTAATTATAAAGAACAAAATGCCAACGATATTATAATGCAAGCGAAATAATGACTAATTTTTTTTGGCTAAGCATATGGCTGCTGATCATTGAGCAATATTTGCCCCTGGTAACATACATATATGCTCTATATATATACAGTCTGAGTAGAAATATGTAACTTACGGCGACGGTGCTTCAGCTAAGGGTGGCGATAGATCGCCAGTATCGAGCCGTCTACGTTTGTCTCGTGTGCCGGCTGAGGAGCGATCCCTCGAGTGATGGCGTCGCCTTGTTCGTGGCATCTGTAAAGTGAAGCGAAAAACAAATATATAAATATACATATACAGTTATTCACATGCGCATAGTGTTTTTAATACACAAGCATTGTGTCTACGTCACAAACGCAGTTCAGGCGCAGCACGGCAAGGCATAGTATTTTACAATAGCTCAAACGAAAGGCAAATGTAAGTGTGTGTGTGTGTGTTTCATTTACAATGCTGATGCGAGTGCAGCTGTGTGTGTGCGATTGTCTTTCGCGTGTGTGTGTGTGTGTGTGTGTGGGGAGGGGGCTTCACTTCTGCCTGTACTTTGAGTAACATAGTCAAGGGGGTAAGGCATAGCATACCTTCAACGCTTGATTTTTCGTTGCTTTTTGTTAATGGAGCACGCTAAACTTGTTTTGCTGCTGTAGCAAAATCCAAAATCAGCGCGAAAATTGATTTTTGTGTGTATTGTCTTATGTTGTTGTTGTTGGCCGCTTTGCAAAGCGTCTGTCGAATTTACGCAGCTGCCTGTTTTGCTATTTGGCCACTTTTGGCAGGCATATGCTAACTGCAGCACCGAAGTTACAGACACTTTTGGTGCTTTGCACTCTAACCTAGGCACAAAAACACGCTTATCACTTCACAAATACGATTTTCTTTTTATGAAAACCGTGTTTTTTCTACACATATTTCATGTCACTTTCATTAAATTCACCACGTCTGCTAGAGCTGCCATCTTGGCGTACTGGTTGGTGCTGCCAACTCGCGCAAAATAAGTGCAACAACAGTGAAATACAGAGTCTAGTATTTCTTTTATCTGGCGGTCATTATTTAAATGCATTTCTTCAATGTGATATTTTCGAACAAACTGACTTTTGTATCCGGCTCTATCAATTATAATAATTTACTAACTTATTGTAAAGTGTGGCAACACCCCAGCAGCTGAGTGCTCAGCGCGCTTTGCAAAACAGCCGCTCGCTTGTCCACATTGGTCGTTTTTTGCCTTTGCTTGGATATCGCCTAAGCCAGCAGGTAGCCTCAACGGCTGACACACACACACGTGCGTGTGGATGTGTGTATGCGAAAGAAAATTGCTTGACGTTTATCATTATCTTACCTCTTCCTCTTCCTCTTCTCGAGGTGTCACTGAGGTTTCTACCGGCGGTGGCGCCTTTATTGCTAGAAACGGCGATCGCGGCAAATATAGGCGACTCCACAAGCCACCAACCACCCGATTCAGCAATTGCCAAGTTTGATTTGCTTTTTGTACGATGTTTGAGTTCATTAGTATAAGACTTCCCACATAAACAACAGGAATTGAAAATAGAATTGCACTTGTTCCCCTTGTGGAGCTGCGTCCGATTTGTTTTTACAATATTTGGCGCGGTTTCGTGTTGTGTCGCTGTTGTTGCCCAGCTTGGGCAGCTCGCTATCGTGTCACAAAAGCTTACAGCATTGTAAACTTTCGATTCGAATCCTTCACTTTTTGATGACAGCAAAAACAGCGATTACTGTAATTAATACATTTAAAAAATTGAATTAAAACCAAGCCAAGCGCGTCAGCAGCTGACCTGCTCAGTTTCTGGTGCATCAGCGTTGCCACCACATAGCTGACAATGGCTAGAGTGCCAGTGTTGGTTAACTAGCTCGCGGCGTTGCCACTGTGTCTGATTTTAAACCTATCAGCTGTCGTTCAATGCGCGCGCGCTCCCGTTTTTTCTTGTTGGCGCCCAAAGAAAATACTGGCAATTCAATTGCATAACAATACAAAGCATAACGGTATCGTTATCGTCCTCAGTCAGATATTGACGTGCTTACGCCAACGTGCGCTGCGAAGCCTGCTCCCGCCTTGTAGTATTTTCCGTGTCCGCAACGAAATCAAAAAAAAATTAGACTATTAAAAATTCACGAAGAAATCATCATTAAGGCGCGTCAAATGGCTGAATAATTGAACGAGTGTCTGCCCAACGTTATGCCGCGCCCACATCAAAGCCGTAATAGCCTCCAACTTAGTCGAAGTTCATAGCAGCACTTACACCAAAAGTTACCCAAAACGTGTTCACACCCACCCGCCCACACGCTTCCGGACGAAGTTTCTGCAGCAGCTGCATTGCGGTCTGAATGCATGCAAAATTTTGTCGCGCTTATTGGCCATTTTGTTGCCATTAAACTGCAGTGAGCGGAATTAACATATATATTTTTTGGAAGCGGCGCATGCCAGATGTAAGTATAGCCTATCGATTTTTACTAAAGAGGCAGCAACCTGCAAGTCGCGTGATTCACAATAAATATTCACTTTCGGCCACCTAACAAAATAGTCCGTGTCTGCAAAAAAGAAGAGGAAGCAGACGGAAATACACTCTATGCATGTGCATGTGCATATGGATGTGTGTGTGCGTGTGTGTGTGTGTGTGTATGGCCGCAAATCCTTTTTTGGGTCACGAGGCAGCTGGGCCAGTGAGTGTTGACATTGTCCTGGTCTCTTTTTCGTACGTAAGCACGTGCTTTTTTGGCACAGGACAGCGAGGCGTATACGTAACACATAAAAGCCCAATTTTGTGTGTGTGTGTGTGTGCGCACGCTTGTGTGCATGTGCGTGTGTGGGTGTGTATGTGTATGATTGTGATGACAGAGAGAGTGTGAGAGAGAGAGAGAGAGGGAGGGCGAGAGAATTATACGGGCGGGACTGTGTGAGTTTTATGTGAAGCACTTTTATAGCTCTGCGCCCTAGTTTATAATTCATGACGTTAACTTTTGATTTCAGCTGCTGTTGCCGCCAATTTATAGAACCGGCCATTGAACGCGCGTATACGTGGAGCATGGACACTGCTGCCGCCGCCGCTGCTGCCGTTGCTGTTGACCTGAGCGCCGAGCCGGGCAGCAAGTCCACTGCTAGCAAGCTGATCAGCAAGCCGAAGGCGAAGCCGGCGCCCAGCTACGCGCCAGCGGCTGTTGCCTCCACTGCGCCAGCTCCGTGCTGCGTGAGCTGCGAGCACGATATTGCCAATTGCCTGGGCAGCACCGTCGAGTCGATGTCTGCCACGCCGCCGACAACGCCGGTGCGCATTCGTGGCATCAGCCACGATGTCGGCGACGGCCTGGCCGGCGGCACCGGCAATGGCGAGCCATACGCGGCGCATGCCATGGCCATGAACGGCCTCAAGGATCTGGCCGGCGGCGAGGTTGGACATGCGGAGAATCTCACGTCGGCCCTGGCGTCATTGAATAGCACAACATTAACGTCTTCCACGAACGCTTCCACAACGCCAATGTCTGCCTTGCTTACAGCACCGTCAACAGCAACAACAGCCGCAGCACCAGCAACAGCAGCGCCAACGACAGCGGCAACAATTGCTGCGACGGCAACAACCACAACTGCTTGCGCCATATCAACTGCAACGACGGCGGCGACAACAAGCACGCTAGCAACAGGCAGCGGCACGACGAGGACATCGGCCAACATGGATCAGCTGCTGCATTGGCAGGACATGCCGAAATATCTGCAATTCAATCCGTATGTCCTCAAGGGATACCGTCCGCTGCAGACCTTCAAGGGCTGCCTGCTCAGTCTCTTCTATTGGCACAACGAGACCATCAACATACTGACGCACGGTAAGTGCTACGAATCAGTCCCTGAACCTCACCCGCGCCACCTTGCCACCTTGCCACCTTGCCACATGGCACGGCTGTTGCTCATTTATCGATCCGTCTCAATGCCATTAACAATCACG
Source organism: Drosophila pegasa (assembly GCA_035046225.1). NCBI lineage: Eukaryota > Metazoa > Arthropoda > Insecta > Diptera > Drosophilidae > Drosophila > Drosophila pegasa. Next base: position 13,219,666 of record JAWNOD010000398.1, on the reverse strand, counting down.
GTCAAAGTCAAGTGCAAGCGCATAATGCACATAAATAGATTGCCCCGACCGACGTTTCTTGTGTAAAAGAAGGAATTGCTAAATAATTGGTTTTCCATTTACACATGTATGTGTCTGCGGTTTGTCCAAGCACACACACACACACACAGACAAGGGCACATTAATGATGCACTGAGATACCGCTGTCGACTGCATCAGTTCCATTAAAACAATTATAAACGAGATGTGGCTGGTGATATTTATTATATATAATTGACTTTGATGTAAATGTGGGAAGGAAGTAGAGTACATGTAGGCATCGGTCGAAAAGGAAAGAGGCGAGAAAGTGAAAAAAAGGCGAGGGGGGAAAGTGGGGGTGTCGGAGATAGGGAGTGATTGGAAGATAGGATGAAATGAAAATGAAAATGAGAGAGGGAGAGAGAGAGATATATATGAAGCTGGGGCGAGACACATAGAAAGTACCAGAACAAACCAGAGACGTAGTGCAAATGCATTGAAAGAAAAGAAAGTGAGAGAGGGAAAGAGATAAAGACAGAGAGAGATTGAGAGAGAGAGAGACAAGGAGAGAGAGAGAAGGAGACAGAGAGAGAGGGAGAGAGGTAAATATATATATATATAGAGAGAGAGAGACAAGGAGAGAGAGAGGGAGACAGAGAGAGATAAATATAGAGAGCAAGTTCTTCTAAATAGGCACATCCTTAATTAGAGTAAATATTGTTTGAAGTAATTCATTGTAAATAAATCGGAATATGATATATTAGAAACCATACCGCAAATAGATGGCCAAGGATACTTGGCTTAATTTGATTCAACTGTTGCTCCAGAAGTAAATTAACATAGAAATATAGAATAATACAAATTAATTTCTTTAAAATCGTATATGACAATTACGAATTATAATTGTTTGTAAATTTTTATCACAGGGATAAGAGATTTTTATTTCTGTATAACTTTTCTACAATGAAGCTCAAAGTTGGAGCTTTAGATTCTAGTATATTTTACATTTCTTGACGGGATTCATAGTCGTGCCGACGCCACACTGAAACTCCTTGGCGAACTCATCGAAGTTTGACAGCGGCCCGATCACTCGCAGCTCGCCGGGCACATGCTGGTCCACGGATATCTGCATACTGCGGACCCGTGTGTGCGCATCGTTGCACCAGATCTGCGCGTAGCTGATGAAGAAGAGCTGCATGTTGGTGTAGTTGAGGGTCGGCAGCTTCTCCTTGAGCAGCTGTCGCCTGCCCTCGACGGTGAGCTCCAGAGTGCTCTGCAGATCCCGGTAGGCGGCATAGGCCAGCCGCAAGCCTCCGTTGTCCGCAATGTTCTCCGACTGAGACTTGGACTTGGGCAGCTTGATGCCGTGGTAGACGTACTGACTGTACTGATCCGAAAAGCAGCGCTGCCTCGTCTCGAAATTGTCCGTCGACTGCTCGTCCCACCAGTCGTTGCTGTTGCCGCGAGCGTCGAACTTGCGGCCGGTGTCGTCGAAGCCGTGGATCAGCTCATGGCCAATCAGGGAGGCCAGCGTGCCGAACTTGATGGCATTCGGATAGCTGGCGGCCCACAGATAATACGGCTGCAGCAGGGACACCGGCACCTTGATCATGTTCTCCACCAGAATGTTGGCCGGCGTATAGCTGAGCAGGTCGCCCGCCTCCAGCGGCTTGACGGGCTTGTGCAGCTGCTCGCGTGCCTGGAGAGCGGCCAGCATGAGGGTCTGGCGCAGATTCTCGACATAATCCTCACTCTGCAGCCGCAGACCAGCAAAGTCCTCGGTCAAGTTCTCCTTGGCATGCGAGTTCACCTCGAGCGTCATGGCCGACAGCTTCTCGATGGCAAACTCGCGCGTCTGTCTGCTGATCCACTTCAGGGACTCGTCGGACTGCAAAGTCTGCTCGAAGGTGGACTTCAGCTGGTGCCAGATCAGCTCAATATCGGAGGCTGTGTCGTTGTTGTTGTAGCGCCGAAAGATCATGTTGTCCAGATTCTTGGCGAAATTCTGCTTGGTCAGCGTTATGCACTTCTCCTGCCGCTTGGCCAGCGTCTTGCCCGGATCCATGATGAACTCGTCGATCAGGCGAAAGAATATATAGTTGGCTATGATGCGCTTGGGCGTGGCCTTGATCACACTGAGCAAATTCTGCTGATACTGCGGATTGAAGTCGTAGACGTTGTCCTTGATCTGCTCGCCCAGCGATATGTTGACCAATCGCTCCACGTCCAGCTCGGGTCCATAGCTCTGTTGCATTTCGTCGATGGTGGACAGCTGGGCGATGTCAGTGAGGTCCAGGCCATCTGCCATGTTGATCAAGCCGCGTGCCAGCTCCACCTCAAAGTCCATCAGCTCATGGGCCAAGAGTTGTGACTTCAAGCGGGTGAGGCCCAGGAAGTTCTTCACCTTGTTGGCCATGTTGGTCACATAGTTGCTCCTATAGACGGCGGTGCTGTTGTCCAGGTACATGCTGCGCGTCTCCAGCGGGAATTCCTGCTGGCCAATGTACGCCATGTTCACCTCGTTGTTGGCAAAGTCCTTGGTCACCTCGACGCCCATTATGATGACGATGCCGTAGCGGTAGGCTATGCGCGCCACTGTGCCCAGCCAGTCGAACTCCGACTCCTGCCAGTCGGCAACGGGCACCAGCGCCGGCATCGTGCCGAACTCGGCTATCAGGTCCCGCATTTTCTGGCGATAGCTGCTGTCCACGCTGCGCACTGCTATACAGGAGCGGTAGAAGTTGCGCACCTGCACGTCCTCCTCTGTGTCGAGGTCGTCGCTTGCGCTGTTCAGCACGTGCTTCACCTTGCGATTGAGGCCGTCCGTCAGGCGCTCGAACAGGCCCGTCGATACCTTGTTCAGCGTTGTGGCCGGATTGATGCGCGCCCAATTGCCGCAGGCGAACTCGTAGAAGTTCCGACACGGGTCGACGTTTTCGTTCATGAAGCTGGCAATCTCCGCTGCCTTCGCCTGTTGCATCACCTCATCGATGTAGCCAGCGTCCAGCTTGCTGCCGCCTATCAAGTCCGCCCTGCCAGTCGTTGCAGCTCGACCACACTGCAGCCGCAGCAAGAGCAGCAGTCCGTAAAACATAGACCTTAGATTGTGATTTTCACGGCTCCGCATCGGTTTCATCGCGTTGTTATTTATTGTAATTCCTAATGCTGACTGAGCGCATGAGCTTTACGTTTTATAAGTCTCGAGTCCAGCACACTCACTCACACACTCACACACTTGTCCACTTGGCGATAAATGAGAGCAGAGCAGGCCGAGCTTTGATGCGACCCCGTTTAGGTTATCTCTTTCAGCAGAGATGTCGGCACAATTGAGATCCACAATCACAGCGCGGCAGCCCAAACAATTTGCAAATCTCCAAGTTCTAAGCAGTTGTATATATAATATATATATTTATATATTTGTATAATATGAACTTACCCACGCCAATTGAAAAAGCTTTTACTATAACTCATTAAAAGCTAATTTACTCTTGGAACTCATTTGCTGCTTAGATCACTCTTTAGGTCGTTTCAGCGTTCAATAATAATGCGAGAATTTATAAATAATTATTGTAATACAATGAGTATGAGATAACCCGTTTGTTGACGGAGAATCACTTGTGGAAGCCCCAGTCTGTTATCACAGCCAGAACTGGAAATGCGAATAAGTGAATGAACCAAGTTGCTGTCAAACTCGCAGTTGATGTGCTTGTCAAGCTTGACAATCAATTTGACGCAGACTCGAGACGAGCTTTCGCACTCTTGATAACGAATTGTGATGTAAATAAAATATTGATGCTAGCTACAACATCAAGGATGTCACAAGCAATTAAAGTTCACTAATTAATTGCGGCCTTAGTTGACAGTTAAATTAGATTTGTTAGTGCGAATTCCATATTTAGAATTCAGCTGGTGGAAGTAAAAGTTTTTACTAGTCAAACAGCCCATAGATATTCAGCTGGAATGCGAGGCGAGCGAGTGGATATTATGTAAGAAAAGTTTTATTATTAGAATTCATTGGGCACAATGCAATTAATATAATGTACGGCGGAGAGGCGACGTGAGCTGCGACCCAATCACGTTGCCCTCACTATGGCATTATTTCTGTTCTACAGACCAATGACCAGTCGGGGGCGATAAGGAAAAGCTCGCGACTGAACGGGGCTGCTCGAATGTGTCGAAAGTGCGTTGCGGAAGGCGATTCAGTTGCTCTTTAGCCATGGGACGCGTGTGGTTCAGTGCCGCTGCTCTGCTCTCTGCTCTGAGCTGTGCGTCTGGGCACTTGCTGTCGCAGCCGGAGCTGGACAGACACATACAGCTGCAGGAGCAGCTAATATCGCAGCACAACGATAGCGCCTACGTGCAGCGCGTGATGCGGCTGGCCAAGTCGGCGGAGATGCGCAGCTATATGCAGCCGCAGCTGGACCCGTGTGAGGATTTCTTCGCCTACAGCTGCGGCAACTGGCCCAAAATCAATCCGGCTAACGCGGCCCAGCCACGCGAGACCAACTACCAGCAGCTGCTGGCCAACGGCTATCGGCACAAGCAGCAGCGCCTGCTGGAGCAGCCAGCGGATGCGGACAACGACGACCCAGCCGTGCTCAAGCTGAAGCAGTTCTACGCCAGCTGCCTGCGCTTCCGGCAGACGCCGCTGCCGCTCTATCGCCAGCAGCTGCTGCAGATCGAGGCCGAGTTTGGACGCATGCCTGCTTTGGCACTGCCGGGCCAGCTTTGGCCAGCTGAGGACTTCGATTGGCTGGCCACTGTGGCGCAGATCAAGAGCAAATATGGACTGGACATTCTTCTACTGTTGCAGCAGGCGCCAGATCGTAGGAACAAGAATCAGACTCGTCTGTACGTGGGTCAGCCGCCTCGTTCAGCTGTGGAGCCGCAACACGAGGTTGCCGCGCAGCTGGAGCAGCACTTGGGCTTGGAGGCGTCGCTGGCGCGGCACACAGCGCAGGAAATTGTTGATTTGGAACTGTTGTTGGTCAAGGGCATGTCCAGTCGTCCACTGGGCGTGCTGGCCAAGCAGCGTTCCCCCGCGGAGCTGGCCAATGCCTATGCGCCCACACTCAATCTCACGCGCTATGTAGAGCTGGTGCTCCAGCGGCCACTGCAGCCGGATGAGGTGCTCTACGAGCACGTGGACAGCTATCAGACACATTTGCTGGAGGTGTTGGCTCAAACGCCGTCGCCGGTGCTGGCCAACTACATCTTCCACAAGCTGCTGCAACACTTCTACTACGACCGCTCGGCGCCAGTGGTGGCTCAGTGCATGGGGAGCGCAAGGCAGCTGTTTCCGGAGCTGCTCACCAACATGGCCTACCGTTATTATGGCGCCGCGTCCACCCTGAACGACATCGACGCCGTCTGGCAGCAGATCAAGCGCAGCTTCTACAACCTGCTCGAGAGCAGCAACAGCACGGATTGGTTATCCGTGGAAACGCGCCAACTTGTGCTGGGTCAAGTGAATGCCACGCGGCTGCTGGTCAATGGATTCGTTAATGTCAATTTCACGGAGCGCTACAAGCGGCTGGAGCTGAAGTCGCATGATTTCCTAACCAATCTGGGCGCTGTGCTCAGTCAGAGAGGTGTGCTTGACCCGCCCACTGTGGTGCCCACTGAGCCCACATACGATCCGATGGAGAATCAGGTGCTGTTGCCAGTGGCACTGCTACAGCCCAATTTCCTGTGGTCCCGTTTCTACCCGCGTGCCCTGCGCTACGGCAGCCTGGGCACAATCATGGCGGAGCAGCTGGCTCACAGCTTGGACAAGCGGGACGACTGGGATGCGGCAACGTTGGTAGCGTTCAGCAAGCGCAAGTCCTGCTATCGGCATCAATACGAGCGCCTGCGCTACGCCGGAAACTATCTGCCGTCTAGCGAGCTGCAGGACAACAATATGGCGGACAATGCGGCGATTCAGCTGGCCTATCTGGGCTACAAGAGCTACCTGGCCAATCTGGCCTCGACTGCCCTGATCACGGAGCAACTGCCGTCGCTGAGCCACACTCCGGAGCAGCTGTTCTTCATCAGCTATGCGCAGCTGTGGTGCAACGATGCCAACGAGCAGTTCCGGGACAAGCAGTCGCTGCTGCTCGCCGGAACGCCCAACGGGCTGCGCGTCCAGGGCGCCTTGGCCAACATGGCAGACTTCGCCAGGGCCTTTGGCTGTGCCAGCGAAACACCCCTGAATCCCGAACAGAGATGTCAGCTGTACGGCAAAAGCTTAGATTAATAAAGCTAGCGCTGCCCTTACCTTTACTTGCCACCCATTTTATTTCAGGCCTAGAGCTAAGGAATAACATTTCAGAGCGGCTGGCTTAGTATATGGCGCACTTGAACTCGGGGTCCATGGGCGCCTGCTGCGAGCAGTTGAAGACCCAGGAGAACTCCTGGAAATTGGACAGTGGTCCAATGACGCGATACATGCCGGGCGCATGGTCGTCCGACGTGGCCACAGACGTCTTGAACAGGGACTGGACGTCGTCACACCACAGCTGGGCATAGCTCAGGAAGAACAGCTGCTGACTGGTCAGCTCGAGGCCAGCTAGCGTCTCTTGCTGCAGCACCTCCGGCGGCTGTTGCTGCAGCCAGCTCTGATAGGCCTTATAGGCCAGCTTAACGCCCGCGTTGTCGGCGATGTTCTCCGACTGCAGCACACTCTCCGGCAGTCGGGCGCCGCCGTATTTGTAGGAATGATATTGAGCCTGGAAGCACTTGCGCTTCTCCTCGAACTCGTAGCGCGACTTGTCATCCCACCAGGGTGCCAGGTCGCCATTGGCATCGTAGGTGCGGCCCTCATCGTCGAAGCCGTGTATCATCTCGTGCGCCAGCAGATAGCCCAACGTGCCGTACTTGAGCGCCTGCGGGTAGTTCGCATCCCAGAAGTAGCGCGGCTGCAGCAGCGCCACGGGTATCGTTATGTTGTTGGCCAGAATGTTGTAGGCGGGCGTGAAGCTCAGCACGTCCGTGGCCTCCAACGAGGTGGGCGGGTTGTGCTGCCTCCTCAGACTGCGCTTGGCGTCCGCCATGAGCAGCTGCTGCACATTGTGCACGTAGTTTTGCTTGTCTAGCGCCAGCCGGCCGTAGAGTCCCTCAAAGTCCTCGTTGTCATAGGAATTGATGTGCAGTTCCATGTGGTCCAATTTATTGATCGCCAGCTGGCGAGTCTTGTTCGCGATCCAGTCGAGCTTGTCGCCGGCCAAGTGCTGCCGGAACGTTTCACGCACCTGCTGCCAGACACTTTTAACCTCTGCCTCGGCCGCGGGACTGCGGTAGCGTTCATAGATCATGTGATCCGTGAGCTTGCCGAAGTACTTCTTGGTCTGCTCGGTGCACCAGCTGCGCAGCTCGTTGGGCTTGGAGTCGATGCGGTACGGCTCCAGCAGCTGCCAGATCACAAAGTTGCCAATTGTGTCCTTGGACGTCTCCTGCAGCGTTTGCAGCGTGTTGTTCAAATAGTTTTCGCTGTAGATGTAAATGTGCTCCGGCACATTGTCTGCACCCAGCACCAGGCCGAGATACTCTTTAATGCTGAACTGCTCCGCATATCTCTGCTCCAGCTCGGCTACCGAGTAGAGGGCCAGGTCGTCTTCTAAGGTCTCGCCATCGCTTACGCTGCCCTCCACCAAATCGTGCTGCAATTTGAGCAACTTCCTGGCGGTTCTCTTGGCCGTCTGCTCGTCCACGTCATAGTAGAGCTGGAAATAGTTTGCGAGAGCCTTACTCTCGAGATTGCCCAGTATGCTGATGGGTTGCTTGTCGTCCGGCGGCCCCAGATAGACCCGATTCACCGTGTGATTCTTGATATCCGACATTATGTCCACGGCCAGTATGATTTGCCGCCCGTACTTGTGCTGAATGTCCGCGATCGTGCGCCACCAGCTGAAGCCCGAGGCATTCCAGCTCTCACCCGCCAGCATAGGGAATCCGCCGAACTCCCGATAGATGCCCTGCAGCGCCAGCTTGTAGTGGGCATCCTCTGCATCGACCAGCAGACAGGAGCGATAGAAGCTCTGCAGTGTTTGCTCCAGTTTCGATTTCATCTCCCCTGACTGCAGCAGGCGCTGCAGACGTCGATCGAATCCCTTGACAATCAGCTGGAATGTGTCCGTCATTATGTTCCCGAACAGCTGCGCGGGATTCTGCCGATGCCAATTGCCGCACGCATAGTTATAGAAGTTGTCGCAGGGTGCAACCCGCGCATTCAGCATGCCCTTCATCTCGGCCACCTTGGACTGGCGTATGATCTGCTTGGCGTAGTCCGTTGTAAGATCATCGCGTATGGTCGCACTGGCATTCTCCGACGGCAGGGCCCAACTTGTGGTGGCTGCCATCAGGCAATATATTGCCAGCAGCAGTGTAGCGTTCCGACGCCGTCCCAACATGATTCCAGCCAACGATTCAACTGAGCTCCAACAGTCGCTTTGTCTGGCCGCAACAGCGCGCTTATCACTTTTCTAGCTGGGCTGGGTCAAACTGTTATCGCGTGTCTGGAGAGCGCGCTCCATGAGCTGAATAGACTCTTATACTGGCAATAAGTGCGGCATAGAGTCGCATGAGCTAAACTTATGATACGACATCTTTAATTGTTTATGGTTTATCCTAGTTAATAGATTCCCTATAACAACTTAAAGAGTCAAAACTGAGTTCATAAATATGGAGCATTAGGCTGACAAACCAAGCCCAACTAGCGCCTGGTTCCAATTGACATAGATTTTATATAGTTTGTTTTTCTGGTTTTACAGATTCCAAAATGTTTTGTTTTTCAACTTTTCGCCTTCAAACATCTCTTTGCTTATGCATAACAATCTCAATCAAGAGCTGATTTCATAAATGAGTATAAAATGAGGTTCATGAGCTGAGTCTCAAGGCAAAGAGTTGATTCGAACAAACATATTTCGTATATGCTATATAGCTCTGATTTTGAATAAGCTCTCACAATATCTTGAGTTACTTTTGACTACATCTATTTATCTGTCTATCTATATATCTGTATCCTGTCTATCTATCTGTCTATAATAACTATCTACATCAATGCCAACATACATCATCATCGCGATCTCTATAAAGCAATTATATATGATTTTTTTCAATAATGGAATTTCTATATATATTCGAGCTGATATAAATCTCTTTACGTTCGATCTATATTTCTCTTTCCAGCCATACCCATCTTTTATATACTGGCCATTGTTCCGGGCCTGATGCCGTGGGACAGTGGCTACAAGTTCCTCTCGTTCTGCCACGTATTTGGATCGGTGGCGCCTTGGTGCGGCAGCTTTGTCTACCACCTGTTCATGAACATTGAGAAGGGGGAGAACGTCTACTACACGCTGCTCAAGCTGGACATGGTCGGCATCTGGGTGAGCCAGAGCTTCGGTAAGTGAGCGCTAATCTAGAGACACAAGCACAACTCGGAAATGGGCAGTGTAGACGACAAGTGTGTATGTGTGTATTTCAAGTACAGACAGCTTATAAATAGAGAGCTTCTAATCAGTTGGAGGACGGCCTCAGTAGATAACGCACTTTCGCAGGGGATTCATGTGGGCGCCTTGCCGGCACTCGTAGGCCTTGGCGAACGCATCGAAGTTGGCCATCATCGCGTAGAGCCTCACCTCGTCCGGAGCGTGCACGTCGATGATGGCGACCGTGTGACGCAGCTCTGGCAGCAGATCCGAGCACCAAATCTGGCCCAGAGCCAGGAAGAAGAGCTGCTGGGGCGTGTGCGACATGTGGGGCAGCGTCTCGCCGTCGAGCGTCGCCTGCCTCAGCCACTTGAGATAGGCGGCATGGGCGATGCGCACGCCCACGTTGTCCGCTATGTTCTCGGACTGCAGCTGCAGCTTGGGCAGCTGCTCGCCGTTGTAGCGATAGCCACTGAACTGCTCGACCAGGCACTGCTTGCGCTCCTCGAATGCCTCGTCGGCGTTGCGCTTCCACCAGTCGCGCTGGTTGCCCTCGGCATCGAAGGTGCGCGACAGATCGTCGAAGCCGTGCGCCATTTCGTGGGCCATCGAGAAGCCGACGGTGGCGTACTTGAGCGCCATGGGGTAGACCTCGTCGAAGAAGTAGCGGTGCTGCATAAAGCTGGCTGGAATGTAGACGCGATTCAGCTCGGGCACGTAGAAGGGCGACGTGTTGAACTCGTCGTAGAAATGGGGATTGGGCGGCCGCTGCAGATCCTTGCGCAGGTGCTCAGCGCGCAGCTCCAGCAGCCGCTGCACGTTGCCAAAGTAGTCCGCATTGCTGATCACCAGGCTGCCATAGTAGTCCTCGAAGTCGCTCGCCTCCGCGCCCCGTATTTGGAAACTCATGGCCTTGAGCTTGGCCAGAGCCTCGTTCAGGGTCTGTTCGCCCAGCCACTTGGCGCTGGGCGCGCGCAACAAGTCGTCAAAGGCCGCTTTCAGCTCCTGCCACAGCTGTCGCAGGCTGCCCGGCACATCCGGGTTCTGCTTCTCCAGCGACCGATAGACCATGTGGTCCACGAAGTCGGCAAACAGCAGCGAGGTCTTCTCCGCGCACAGCACATGCTGCTTCTCCAGAGTGGCAGCCGGCTCGATCTCGTAGTCGCTGATCAGCGTGGAGAGCATGTAGTTGGCCAGCACCCGCTTGGGCGTTTGGGTCAATATCTTCTTCACCTGCCACATGTAGCTCTCGACGTACTCGTAGACCGGCAGCTGGTAGTCATGCTTCAGCCAGAGCTGCACGAGGCGCGTCAGATTGAGCTTGGGCCCATAGCTTTCGGTCATGTCTGGCAGCATGCGCAGGCGGTACATTTGGCTGGGCGGCAGCTCCTCTTGCGGCTCGATGCTGCCGCGAGCCAGCTCAAGGTTGATTTTTGCGACTTCCGCAGCTGTTTCCGCGGCCCTCAGCTCACTCAGGCCCAGCAGCTGCTGCAGGGTTTCCTTCAGCATCAGCTGGCTGCTCTGCTGCAGGACGACGGCCTTGCTGCTGTCGAGATCGTCCCGTTGGCCGATAAACAAGCGGTTCATCTGGCTGTTGGCCAGGCCCGGAGAGACGCGCACGCTCAGCAGAGTCTCCTTGCCAAAGCGATTCAGCAGGCGCGCCATCATCTCGATGGGGTCAAAGCTGGACTCGTTCCACTTGCTGCCCTCCAGTGCGGGCAGTCCGCCAAACTCCTTGAGCACGGCGAGCACATGCGCACGCTGATTCAGGCGCAGTGCACTGGTATTCAGGCAGGACTCGTAGAAGTACTTGACACGCGTCTCCGTGGGGCTGTCGGTGCTCAGCTTGGGCTGCCGGAACAGCTGCCGCAGACGTCGCTGATAGCCCGCGTTGACTGCCTGAAAGATGTCCGTGCTGACCGTTTCCTGCGTCGCCGGATTGATCCTGGCGAAGTTGCCGCACGCATAGCCATAGAAGTCATCGCACGGCCTCACGCTGCCATTTATGTAGGAGCGCATGCCCGCGGACTTGGCCTGCTGCATGATCTCATGCGTTAATGGTGTATTTATACTCAGACTCTCAAAGACGCCAGCGTAAACAATGCTCGGCACAGACATCAACAGCAGCAGCACACAGCTGATAGCCCAGCTGCTGACGGAAGCGGAAATAGCTCTCATATTGCGTTGTTTCGTCCGCGATTGTCGTGCCTCAACTGAGCTTCAGCTGCCGCTGCTGCTCGCCTTATCACTGATTAGTCGCTGACCATAACAGGTGTCAAGCGAAATTGTTTTCGGCTTGGACCACTCATTTCTCTCTCGCTCTCTCTCTCTCTCTTCCTGTCCCTCTCTGTTTACCTCTCTCCCCCTCCAGGTGCCTTGCCGCTGGTTACGGCAACGACGCTGTGCTTCACGCCCATTCTCAAGTGGTTCATTATAACCGCATACTGTGTGCTCTCGCTATGGGGTTTGTATAAGGTAAGATAAGAGCGTTTTACCCTTCAAAGCTCTTCCCATTATTATTTTGTATACGGAATGCAAGCTTAACTTAAAGTACTTTTTATTTTACAATTTCCCATTGCTATTTAGTTTCATTTACAACAAACTTTTGAGGCTTATAAATGAGCTAATTTTTTTTATCAGAACTATTACTTTACAGCCTTGTGGATTATCTTTATAAAGTGTTCCCTTTATTATTATTATTGAACCCATTGGTATTTATTTATCCTTATAATTATAAACTTAAGGGATTACTAACATATGTCTGCTAACATAACTGTTACCTTACAGTTTTGTCGATTGTATTTCCACTGTTCCCACTATTTTTTATAAACTTTGTTTTGTTTGCATCTATATACCTAAGAGATTACTAACTGTTACTTTACAGCTCAACAGCGTTCAAGTCTAATAGTTTCCATTATTATTATACACCTACTTTACAGCTTAACAGTTCCCACTATTATTTGTTATTTATGTACATACATTTGATGCCTGGTTAGCTAATCTAACAGAAGTTCTTATCAACATTTCCCCCTATTATTTAGTTTCTCTGCAGAACGTAATATTATTGATGCTAACAACTTGCTCCTTGATTATATATCTTCTTGAACAGGCACTCACCGCCAGCTCGCCGTGGCAGAGGCGTCTTTGCTTTGCTCTGCCCTTTGGCATGCGCTCCGTGCTGACCTTTCTGCGGATCCGAGGAATGGTGGGCGGCAGTCATATGGCCCTTTCCCATGTCTACCTGCAGGTGCGTATGTCAAGGCATTCCAATTGACTAACTTGCTATTTTTACCAAACATTTTTGGCTGGCTTGTGCGCACCCATTACTTAGGTTGAAGTTGTAAGTCAATTTTTTCGTATTTTCTACACCTACATAAACTGCATATGGACCAGGTGTACGACTGGGCCGTATGCAACAGATGTGATTGGTGTCCTTCGAACACCAGCATACCAATACAACCCAACCCGCATACATTTCCCGTCCTCTGGCTTGACCCTCGCTAATACAAGATTCGCACAAACTGTCCTCTGCCTCGTTCCAGGATGGCGTCTCCATACTGGGCGGTGCTATCGGTGCTATGCGCATACCCGAAAAGTGGTTTCCCGGCCTGGTCGACTTCTATCTCAACTCGCATAACATTATGCATGTGCTGGTCGTGGTGGCCGTCTACTCCATGCACAAGGTTAATCAGGAACTACTTATATATATTGAACTATATGACTTTAATCGCTTCCTTTTGACAGGCAACAATCAAAGACTTTGAGTGGATGTCCACGCAGACGTGCAACTCGGTGGCCAATGCCACAGTGGAACAGACACTGAGCCACATTGACCTATGACCCGCTTACTGGCTGCTCCTAATCCTGCTGCTCTCACTGCTGCTGCTGCTAAAGCCCCAGCCACGACGAGCCCGAATCAATTGGAAGATGCAAAAGGTTCGCTCGCAGCCCGACAGAGCTGATCACTGAGAGAAATGACGGAGCGAATGCGAAATGCTTCAAAATGCTACTCGAATATACCGTGTATAAAATGAGCGCGTGCTGTAACAGTAACAATATGAATAAGAATATATAATTATAGCAACTAGATATGTGTACATATGTATATGTATAATTAGTACATACTTCGACTGTGGTATTTAGGATTAAGGCGATTATGAATTATCATCATGATGAATGATGACATGATTAACAGAGCAACAGAAGAACAAAAACAAAGCGCTTTCAATTACAACTTCTCTGCGCGACTCTCACGCAAAGTCTCCGAGTACTATATGAACGATAATTTCAATGATGTTGATACATGTGTACCTCATTATGCTTACAACAAAAACAAAAGCATCTAATTTTCAAGTATATATAACTTTGTACCTCGTCGACTATAAATGCAAAAGCAAAATGAAAAAAAAATCGAAAATTAAGCTAAGAATACCTAATTCAAAAATCTTCCTAGTTGACAATTATTAAGATTTGAAATATCTTTATTTATAAATGAAACAATTAGAAAGAAACAATGATCAAATTATGAAAGAAGAAGAAAATTCTGATCCACTAATGTGCACTTTATGCCGTTAGTTAGCTGTAACAATTGGACAAGTGTGAACATTATCTTCAAGCTAAATTAATGCTGAATCGAATTAGAAACCAACTTCCTAACGCCTAATTTTAACCATTTTGTTGAACTAGCAAATGATTAAAGCTCTCCACAAATTATAATAATTGAAAAATGTTTTTCTAGCTCTTAAGTGGCAGTTGTAGAATAATGCAATTACAATTAGCGTACGACAGAGTATTTTAAATCCAACAGATGGAACAATTATGAGTAACTAGTGTCTAGTAGTTTCAATAATTTACAACACATCCTTTAAAAATGCGAACGCAAAGTATAAACGAACGAAAAAGCTAACAAAACTAGATAAGCGAAAGCAATAAAAACGTGTAACATTTATGCTTGTAACAAGTTGTAACTATGTGTTAAGGAGCAATTATAGCAATAATAATATACATACATATAAACAAACATACTTTTCCGAGAAAGTTAATAAACATTAAACGCGTACAAAAAGGAGATGAAAAATACCAATATTTGAATTGCATATTTGAATATGAGCGCCTTACAACACTAGAACACACTGCTCAGTGTTAATAGTAACTTCCAGTAGTTTAGTATTTTACCACAAATAAAAAGAGCGATTTCACAAAAATACCAAATACAATGTGACCATACAAATTGTAACATAGAGAGAAAACGCTAAGTTGGCAGCACTGTTTCGTTTCTACATTGTGATTGTTGTTTTGCATTTGCCAACAATTGTTTGAAATTCGAAACTAAAGCGAGCGTAAGATAACACAAGCATTTAGCATGAGCACGCAGGTAGCAGTGGCCGACGCCACGAACACAAAGTCGGTCAATTTCTTCGCGCTGCAGGCGGCTTTCGAGGTGAGCAACAACAAAGTCTTCAATAGCCGCACCGGTAAATGGAAATTCGTGATGTTTTCAGACTGCCCTGGAGCAGGCGATTGCCGAGAACAATGTGGAGCAGTTGACCAAGGAGTATAATAGTTTCCGTGCCAACTCCGAGCACGACAAACGCTCGCCCATGGACCAAGCGTTCCGGGAGGTGCTGATGAAGCGATTGAGCGACGACGTCGAGCGCATTGGAGCGTTAGTGCGCCTCTCTGTGGACGCAGCGCGTGCCGAGATTGTGTCGAACACGATTCCAGTTGTGTTGCTTGGAGATACCTTCGACGTGGTGACGCTGAACAAGTGCGAGCTGATCTTCAAGTTCGTCGAGGACCTCGTCGAAGTCTGGAAGGAGGAGATCTTCTTTGCCTCGTGCAAGAACAATTTGCTTCGCATGTGCAACGATCTGTTGAGACGATTGTCCCGCACACAGAACACCGTCTTCTGTGGACGTATTCTACTCTTTCTCTCCAAGTTTTTTCCTTTCTCCGAACGCTCTGGCTTGAACATTGTGTCCGAGTTCAATTTGGATAACTTTACCGAGTACGGCCTGGACAGCAAGGACCACGACGACATCGATAACAAGGAGCTGGAGGATACGGCTGAGGATATACCGCTCAAGATCGACTACGATTTGTATTGTAAGTTCTGGTCGCTGCAGGACTTCTTCCGCAATCCCAATCAATGCTACAGCAAAGCCCAGTGGAAGATGTTTCAAATGGTAAGTCGTAAGAATCCGTCAATCGAAAAGCAGGGTTTGAGCATGTACTTTATCTCCTTAGCACGCCGAGACCATACTGCAGTCGTTTTTCAGCTTTAAGCTGGAAGACGTACGACAAAACCCTGATTCCAACGGCGCCAATAGCGACGTCGGCCCACACATGATGGATGTTGACATGGACGACGCTGCCATCGATTCAGCTGCTTCGCTGGCTGTGCGCAAGGAGACAAACTTCTTTGCCAAGTTCTTGACCAATCCCAAGCTGCTCGCACTCCAGCTGTCCGACTCGAACTTCCGCCGCGCCGTATTGGTGCAGTTCCTCATACTGTTCCAGTACCTGCAGGTCACCGTCAAATTCAAAATGTAAGTACCCAAGCGGCCTCACATCGTTGCGGGCGTTAAGAAGTTTCATTCACTCCTAGCGACACCTACACCCTGACGAACGCTCAGGCTGAGTTTATCAAGGAAACGGAACAGCGCGTGTACAAGCTGCTGGAAGAAACGCCGCCTTATGGCAGACGGTTCGCGCGCACTGTGCAGCACATGCTGCAACGCGAGGAAATGTGGAACAATTGGAAAAACGATGGCTGCAAGGAGTTCAAGAAGCCCGAAGACCCAGAGCCCACCGAGGAAGAATCCAAGCCTTCACCACCAAAGCGTTCCAAGCGGCCCTTGGGCGATTGCCTACGCGACGCCGCACGCAATGGCAAATTCTTTTTGGGAAAGTGAGTGCCGCTCTGCGATGTATTCCATATATGTATCAACTAATCGTGATTTATTAGCGACAATCTGACTCGGCTGTGGAACTACTCGCCGGACAACTTGCAGGCCTGCAAGAGCGAGCAGCGCAACTTTTTGCCCCTCTTGGAGACATATTTGGAGACGCCGCATGACAAGAGCGACCCTGCGTTCGAGTGGCGTGCCTTGCGCCTGTTAGCCCGCCAGACACCGCACTTTTTCACCTTTGTGTCGCAGCCGTCGTGCAAGATATCCGACTATCTGGATGTGGTGCGCAAGCGTTTGAGCCGCGAGAAGGAACTGGTCAAGCAGATAAACACCGCAGCAGCAAATGCGTCGGAGCATAACAATGGATTGGCTGCCAGCAGTGCACCAGCTGAGCAGGAGCATGACGCATCAGTTGCGTTGCAGGAAACGGAGCCCGAGCCCGACCTGGAAGTTGAAGACTCAGAGCCTGTGGTGGAGGAAGTCGACGAGACACCGTCACATGAGAGGCCGCTGATGGTGACAGCCGCTCACATCGAGGAGATTACACCGCTGATAGGCGAGCTCTGGATGAAGGTGGGCAAGAAGATAGGCTTCAGCAACGACGAGCTGCTCTACTTCCAAATGGAAGATCAAACGCCGGGCGTGGCATGCATGAAGATGCTGACCAACTGGATCTCAGACGATGACGACGCCACACTAGAGAACTGGGCCTACATGCTAGAGGGCTTGGAGATGCACAAGGCCGCCGATGCTGTAAAAGCAATCATTGAACGCGAAAAAGCAGGCAGCACGCAGACGCTTTCCCAAGCCGAGATCCAGCCGGATGCGATCAGCAACGATGTGGAAATACTCTCCGACTAAGAGAGGAACAGGAACACACGCTGAATTACTTTAATGCTGTTATATTTTCATCGAAACCTCTATCACATGTAATAAACGGGCATAGGTTAATGTCCCGAACCTAGTTTACATTAACGATTCTTGCGCGGCTTGTTATGCTCCATAGTGGCACAGCGGGGAATGTGTCGCTCGGCGGCCTGTTGATTGAAGCGCCTGCCACAATGCGGGCACTGGATGTAGTCGGGATTCTCTGAAGGCGGCGGTGGTGGCAAGTCACTGAGCTTGCCGCCACGTGCCAAATGGGCCTGCACCTTTTTGGCAGCCCGTATGGCCTCAATGAACTCCTCATGCTTCTTGCGCCAATTGCTCTTCTTAACACCTGTGCGCAGGCCCTTCTGCTGCGCGGCACTGCTGTATGTGGACTGTGAGCGACTCAGGACCGACTTCTGCCCCTTGGCGTACTTCTCATTGTCCGTGCCCTTCACGCGCTGCTTGGAGGCATCGAAGATCTTGCGCTTGGTGTTCATGGTACGCTGACACACCGCCTCGTGTTTGCCCAAGCGGTCGACATTGAAGTGACGACCACAGAAGCGGCAAACCTTTGTGCCCTCTGGCGGAGCCGTGTCCTGCAACCCACACAAGGAGCAAATTAAGTAGATATAGCGGGTTCTTGGATCGGTTCATCCTGCACTTACCATTTGAATTTTGGTAACTGGAGATTTAGGTGTAACCTATTGCCGTTTGTAATAATACATGATTTAATGTGTATTTGAATGCTCGGACGGGGCCAGGCTGATGCGACTTACCTGACGCCCCTTTGGCGCTGAGACGCGTCCTCTCTCTGTGTGGGGCGCCCGTAGCAGTGGCGTACGGGCAGCCTGTGTGGTTGGCGTGGCTTTCGTAATTGTCGTGGTTGTTGTTGTCGTTGATCTCATGGTCGTGACCCTGGCGCTGCTTGGGGGCGAGGAGGCCGCGCGCCCTGTCGGTGGCGTCTTGCGTGTTATCACTGGCTTCAGACTATTTGCATTTGTCACCGTGCCAGCTGCATTATATTTGCTGTTGCTGCTGCTGAGGGAGTTTTTACTGTTGTTGTTGTTGTTGGTGTTGTTGTTGCTGTCACTGGTCAAGTTGCGACCAGATACTGGCTTCTCCTTAAGGCTCATTGTGGAGATGCCTTTGGTAATCTGCTGGAGGCTCTGTGAACGTGCGTCCCTGATGGGCTTGAGCGGATTGCTGCGATCGATGCCAGCTCCACGGCGTCGCTCGTCGAACATTTGACGCACTTTGCCATTGCCTATGAGACGGCTGGAGACGGCTCGGGGCGAAGCAGTTAGAGTCTGGGTAAGTTCCTGACGTCGCAGCTCCTGCTCCTCCTGTGTCTTCTGCTGGAAGCGCATCTGAAACGAATGGAGCCCGAATTAGTTCGAGATATTCCTCTTGACATGGCCTCTGGACGACTGTGCTGCGTGCTAGATCGGCGCTTACGGGTGCCGAATTGCTGTTGCCGCCGTGGCTGGGCGGCAAGTGGCTAAGCGCCTCCAACAGCCGCCTGGCCGCCCATGACTCATTGAGCTTCAGCGGCGTTAGATGATCATGCAGAGAGTCCGACGGCAAGTCGTAATAGTCGTCGATTGCGTACTCGTCCGCCTGCGACATGTTCGTGCTATACGTGCGAGGCGCGCGTGTCGACTGAGCCGTACGTGGAACTGGACATTAGCGAGTCCGTTTCCCCCGAGTCGTAATTAACTTTAGTGAATGCTTGTGTGTGTGTGTACACGTGTGTGTGTGTGGGCTTGTCTATTCAAAGTTCCGATGAGCCCGACCCACCCAATTGCCCGGTGAACCGAATCTGTGTGTCCACTTACATGCCGCCAGTACATAAAGCCACGCGCCACCCGCCCCGCCTGCACGAAGCTCACCCTGGTGGTCGTCTTGGCTGGCTTGGCAAAATAGTTGGGGGTGGCGGGCATGCTCCCTTCCTCACTCACTGGACGCGCTGCGGCCTGCCATGGCCAGCCAGCAGAAATCGGAGAAATTGAAATTTGTTTTTCTAAGATTGAGCAATTGACAAACGAGCTGGGCTGCCACTTATTGCTGCTTTATGGTTGTTGTTATTCGATTGTTGTTGCTGTTGCCGTTGCTGCATGCCAATAACAAAAATCAATGGCTGCAACACGACCCCACGGGTTGCCATGGAGCTGGAGCAGGACGGCCCTCGGGCTAACAATAAAGCCACTCGGAAATGGGCGTGAAAGAGCGAGAGGCGCTGACTATCCAGCTCAGCCATGCAACATTTGTTGCACACTCATGGGACGGGCGAGCGAGCAGAGCAGCGAAGCGGAGGTGACAAAGCTCACGGGGTGCTGCTTGCCAGTCCCAAAGGGTTTTCCCCGACGACACCTGAAGCCGTCCCAAATCAGCGATACAAATCTCGAGCAACAATTTTCGAGCTTGTTTTGTGCCGTTCACAAGTTTGAGTGTGCGAGTGTGTGTGTGTGTGTGAATGGCAGCTGTATGTGTGTGGGAGGGAGCCTTGCTTTTGTGTGAGTGTGTCAACTACTTATTTGACAATGGTATATGTTTGTATAGGGTATTTAAATAGGCTAATTTGTATATATGTCCCATGTATATATATACATATACATATGTATATATACATATACATGTGTACATTCGTGTTAATACACAAAGTTGGATATGTGAAGGAATTTAAATGGCTTAACTTTTTCGAATTAATGGTTCTGTTTTGGGTACACGCAGTACTTAAAGCATTTCGAGGTGTATTTAATTGAATGGCTAATATACAAAATAAAGTGAGGTATAATTGGCCGAGATAAGTCAAATGCCAACTGGACAAGTCTTTTGTCAAAACAATCATTAATAGATTAATATATTTAGTTGGTTAATAATCAAATTTGGATAGTGATGTCAGAATATCATATGAGGTACTTAAATGTGAGTGAGAGCGTAAGAAGGCGGGCTTAAAAGAGGGACAGAGACAAGACTGAGAACTGAGAGAGTAGCAGATGTAGAGAGGGGGAGAGAGAGAATCGGTAATGGAGAGAGAGTGAGGAAGGAAGAGTAAGGACGTAAGAGTATGGAAGAGAGAGAGAGAGAGAGAGAGAGAGAGTGAGAAGGAGACAAAGAGAGGAGAGAGAGTGAGAAAGATAGAGAAAGAATGAGAGAGAGAGAGAGAGAGAGAGAGAGTGAGAGAGGGATTGAAAAATATAGATAGAGAGATATATATAAGATAGAAGAATAGAGAGAGAGACAGAATATGGAAAAATAGAGAGAAAAAGATTTTTTAATATTTTATTTTCATATCTAACAATCACTCTAAAGTCTTTCATTATTAATGCTTATTTAAGCTTTTCGTAATGCCGAATTGGGAAGCTAAAATTAATGGGCTGGGAACTCAAAATAAGAGCGCCAGCATTTTGGCCAAGTGCTAGAGCCAAGCGAATGACAAGACAAGAAGATCTAGCATCAGCTGCTGGCCATATATGGGGCGTGGCGGAAATCGAGAGTCACACTGACTGTCAGCCGATGGCCAAAGATGGGGGCAGTGCTTAATTAATGGGCAGTGGATGGAGCTTAGTGGTTGGGGCCAAGAGACGCCTTTCGTGCGCTCGGCACGCTTCCTGTCAAACGCAGCGAACTTACCCGCATTTGGGTCAGCCTTGAGGTTGGGTAATTAGAGGCATCTTGTGACGCCATCACCAAATAAAGTTTGCTCTCTCAGAGTTGAGTCTCAGCGGTGTCTGGTGTGGGCAGCGGCCGTCGGCCGTCGGCGAGGGAACTGGCGTTGACGATGACGCGGCACAGCTGCTTGGCGAGTGTAGACCCGGCTTAAGCTTAGCGGTGAGTCATGCACGGTCGTCTCAGAGCTTGGCGTTTCGCTGTGCCTAAAAATAGCTGTAAACGAAATCAAACAAACAAATCGAAGAGCGTTTTGAGTAGCTGAGCGGCATGTGAGCTGTGTGTGTCGCCAGGAGGCGTCACTGGAAACAGGGCGCAATGCAAATTGTCGCTGACATGCCGCGTGGGCAGCCCATCTGGAAGTCGAAGATCAAGTCGAGATCGATCGCTGGCTGGCAGCCGTACCCAGTTACTAGCAGCAGCGCCCAGTGCCGTGGGCCGTGGGCCGTCTGCGACATTCAGTTGCTCCAAAAATGGGCTGCTCAATGAGCAAACTAATTGAAATGAATTTGATTCGCTTACCGAACTGAATGAACTGCGCTTAACACTCGCAGGCCTCATACAGACATACATGCATACATACATACATACATGTGCGTGTGTACGTAAAGAGCTATATATATATGTATGTATATATGTATATATATTTCGTACAAGTGCCTATAGAAACTGGCTCCTGTTTCAATGCGTTGCTGGGTGCAATTTACGAGTCGAATTTCCTAAAGAATTACCACTAAGGTGTTGTATATAGCTCCCGAAATATGATCAGGTAAGGCCTGTGTTTACTTCCGAATTTAGCTTCTAAGTATAACTGCGAGAAGGCGGATACTTTTACTGCTCAGGCAGAGCCAACTAAGAAGCAGAATGAAAGCAGAAACCTTGAAAGAAATTGAACACCTTGAAAAGTGATAAAGCTCAGCTGAATGCGATTTACATAAGGCTGACGTGAAAGCTGCTAGCCCAGATCTCTGACATTGTATAGACTTGATGATCTTATACAATATAAGCCAACATGATAATCTTTGTTAAGCTGACAAGTTTGATTATTCCTACACACTCGGCTTAGGGCATTCAGTAGTCGGCATTGCCGCCCACGGCAAGCACATAAAGCAATTAATTTATGTTTATTTATTTTTATTTTTTTTGGCACACGTTCGCATCTAACTGTTTGTGTGACTAACTGTGTGTGCGTGTGTGTGTGTGTGACTTGAGGTGTTTTGTGTGTTGGCTTTTTGGCTGCGCCAAGTGCTTTGATTTGCATAACTTTGAAGCTGAAGCAACTTACCTATGCGCCGACTGCTGTTGAGGAATGTTTGCCAAAGGCAAAGACAGGCAAACGCACACACACACACTCACACCAGGCACACACACTCGCACACACGCACACTTGCCGAAACAGGCTACGGACTTTAGTCTGCTGGTCAACTCACGTCAAATGCCACTGGAGTTTGTTGACACAGTTGAGCGGTAGTTAAACTTTATAATGCATGCCTTCGAAAGTGGGCCACAGGACAGCGTCAGCTGGTCGAACTGACAACGGGCTCCCTGCAATTACGCATACGTCGCGTGCGCCGGGGCAAAAAGGTAAACTGGCCAGGCGAAATCTGCGGCAGCCGTCGGTCGGGTCGGCTCGGACTGTTTGCTTAGAAGTTTGTGCGCTGACTGAGGCGAAGATTGCGGCCGCACACAAAGCCAGCCAAATGGTTGGCGTCAGTCGAACAAGTTGTGAGCGGCGGCGGCGGCTGCAGGCAGCGACTGCGGCAGCGCCAGAGTCGACTGAGCCGTCGAGAGTGCAGCGATCGCTGGCGATGACGCGACACTCTCAGCGCATGTGGATAGCGTGTCCAGTGGGCGTGGCACTCTCTGCAGCAGATGGAAAGGAAATGAAATAAAAAGGCGTTTGTTTTTAATCCACAAATATATATATTTATCGCTCGATTGTTTTCTGCTCTGTTTTGGTTACTTTCGCATATGAACTTTATCAACGCTTTATTTAATGTTTTTATTTTCAGTTTCAACTTTAATTGTCAATCAACTTTTGCTCGCATCGCAAAACTCGTGCAGTGTCTGCGTACATATTAGGAAGTTTTCGCTCTCAACCAACTTAAAGCATAATAATTAATCATATCTTACTTGTGTTACCTTACGCTCCTACCCCAGCACAGAGCTGTTTGATATTCTAGGTGACCTGGCGAACTCATATTAATACAGTCTCTATTTATGTGGGCGTGCCCTCTGTCAGGGTATCTGAACGTCGGCATCTTTCCTGCTGTTGCTTTTCTATATCTGCTCATCGTTTGTTTATATAATAATTATTATTCATTACTTTTCTGTTGTTTAGCTTTTACTGCGGTTTTGAAACCTAATAAGTTCGCGCTTAGCCTTGCGTTTCGTTTTTCTATTTTTATATATATTTACTTATCTTTTTTTTCTTGTTTCTTTTCGAGCGAATTATTATCAAGTTTTGTTACTCTTTCAACAATTTCAAACATATACATATATATAAGCCATGTACTAGTACAACGTATGTGTGAGCTCTCTTCGCGGTATTTACGAATCACTTAATAGCCTCTCAAAATATATATATATATATATTTACTTTTTGCTAACATTTTGAAACTGACTTTTCTGCTTTTCCAGCTTGTGGCTGATGAATAAATTTGTTGTGGAATCTTTTTTGTAATACATTCAAATATATTTTATTTATTTACTTTTGTTTTTTGTACATATACTGGATTAAAAATATAGACACCGTGTACATTCATATAATTTAGTAGATTGCAGATATCGTTTTACCTTCGCCCTGCTTTGTCGCAGCGTGGCAAAAGGCGTTTCAAGTTTCGGGAATCATGTCAAAAGGTAATACATTTATACATTTGTATCTTCATTTGAACTGTAGGTAGTGTGTTGTGTTTCTATGTTGTGTGTGTGAAAAAGCTATCAACGTATGTTTTCATTTATTTCATGAGCTTTACTGTTTGTGTTCAGATTTCTTTTATATACGACGTCTTGCAAATGGGGGGCTTGTTTGTATACTGCTTACATTGACTAGTGCTGTGTATATACACTTGTATTTGGCTAAAAACAGATACAAAGTTTACAGCGTTTACAAATACAATTAAGAGTTCAATTACAAATACACTCATATGCATAGCATAGCATTCGAAGCCAGTTGCAGTAGGCATCCGAC
Organism: Drosophila pegasa; assembly: GCA_035046225.1. NCBI lineage: Eukaryota > Metazoa > Arthropoda > Insecta > Diptera > Drosophilidae > Drosophila > Drosophila pegasa. The sequence continues at coordinate 13,195,619 of JAWNOD010000398.1, read as the reverse complement.
TTGGGGTGCTTAAACTAAATGACACGACAACATCAGCATCAAATATCTTTTGAACAAAATCAACAGCAGCTGTTGGCTGACAATCAACAAGAATTACCTATTACTTGCCCCAACTACCGGGCGAACCGTGCTCTGGGCCGTATACGTAATGTGACATTCTCATCATTCCATTCGAATCGACCAAGTTCGTTTGATTACTACTAAGCACACATATATATTTATATAATTTTAAAGGGGTCTTAATTTGTTTATATATATACATATATATGTATATGTTGGGTGGCTACTCCTGCACAGTTCAACTGTGCTAAAACTACGCCCCGCTCTCTGGGCCTAGGCGTCGTATACGCAATGTCACATTCGCAAAAAGTGACTGCCTCAGGCATGGGTTCGCATCAGTTCACTCGCATCTATTAATTGTCTTAGATATATTATCTTGCTCAGTTCAACTATGTTGAATACAAATTATGGATTTTCGGCCCTTCAAACAACATTGGAAATGCATGTTTAACGTGTACAAGTGATCTACAAAAAATTTACATTTATCTAAAATCATTTTTGTTTGTTTTTCCTTTTCTTTTTTTTTCTTTTTGTTTTTCTTTTTGGTTTTTGGTTTTTTGTTTCATTTTTGGCGTGTTCAATAAAGGTTATAAAATATGCTTGGCAATAAACAAAGACCGGAGGACTAAAGTACATTTCGCATGTACGTATACAAATACATATATATATCCAAGTACTATATATGTAAACCCGACTTTGGACCTTCTCAATAAACGGTTGTCCCTTAGTCATGGAGTTCTTGTGCGATGCTTGCGGCTACTTTAAGATGCCTTACTTCCTAGAACAGTTGCCACAAAAAACTCCCGATGGGACGCGCCTGACATCGTTCCTATCAATTTCCATATCAAGCTCAGGACACCGATATCGATAGCGATAAGGATGCCCGTCACTATTATGTACTATTGCAATTACTAACCAAACTCAAGTCGATGCAAAGCCTATTAAATGTTGAATATGTTTTAACCTCATTCTTTATATCCGTGATTGTCGAAGTTGGTTTTGTGTTGACTTTTATCTTCATTTTGTTTTGTTTGTTGATTCTTCTGGTATTCCAGTTACTCAAAAATTGATGAATCGATGCAATTTTTTGTCGTTTCCTCTTCCTGCTACGCATCGCCTGACTCTCACACTCAATTTCCTATCGCTCTCACTTCAGACTACAAGATAACGCTGACGATAAGCTCGTACTACTACCATCTGTCTATAAGCACATCGCTCAGCCGTCTCCACTTTGTACTACTACATAATATAGATACTTTTCTAAACGATTTAAAGCCAACATTCAATGCGCTCTAATTTAACGTCTAAACGACAATTGCTTAAGTCTTTTAGTCTACATTATTTTGTGGTTTTTCTTTTTGTTTTTCTTTTACATTCATATAACATTTATATATATAATTCTTCTTTTTGTTTTTTCTTTTTTTGGGTATAAATATTCCAATCTCTCTGTGTATTGAGATGTTGTGATGTTGACTAAAGCTTCTGTTACCTATGCAAGCACTCAGGCTTAGGTGTGGGTTTGAGTGTCTGTGTCGACTTGGGCTGTGTTTATCGGCCTTTGTCGACTGGATACATACATAAATAGTTGTATGCGTGTTGGTTGAAGTGTATATGCAAGTGCTAGGCTATGCTAGCACTAATGATCTGTTATAATTATTTATTATGGGTCGTTCTGGCAGAGAGAGAGAGACAGACAGAGGCAAGATTTTTCTGGTTACCCGTATTATCAAACATTTTTTCTTGATTTTTGTTTTTTCTTCTTCATTTTCAACAATTTTGAAGACCTGCACAAAACTTTGTTTCATTGTGTTTTTCTATGTAAATATATTTTTGGCTTTCAACAATTTTTCATTTTTATATTTGCTGTCCGTAAAGACACGAATTTCCTAACATTATAATTCTTAACATTCTTCAAGGTTTCCGTAGCGGCGTTTTTTGTGCACTTGTGCACAAAAATTTTCAAAAGTTTTTTTTGTTTTTTTTTTTGGGTTTTTTTTTTCTTTTTGTTTTTTTTTTTTGTTTTACTTTTCTTTTTGTTTTTGTTATTTGCTTCTTGTTTTTTTTTTTTTTTTTTAATATTATCCTATAACGATTTAATGTTTCTTACCTAGTCCGACCTTATCAACATTTATATATATATGTATATTTATATATATTCAAAGCCACATATATTTGTAGGCGATGTGATGTTCAATACAAATTATATGTGGCTGTGAATATATATATATTTTTTTCGTTATCCTACGAAGATGAGGGATTCTAGCCGGTGACAGAGCACAGAACCGCTATGCAACGAGGATAGCAAGAAGTATTTGAAGTTGAAATGATAGTTTCGGAAAATTTGAAAATTCACGTGCATCACGCAATAGAAGTACGCAAAGAAGAAGAAGACGCGACCTCTAACTATCGGACGACAGGTTTGGGTTTCGGGAATACATAAGTATGCACATATGTATTTATCTCTGTAAACCTATATACAATCATAACTCTTTTGGTTACGTTACTTTATCAGTAAGGGTGGGCTGTTGTTAATCAGTTCCGAGAAACTGGCCTGGTTGGTGTGCTTTAAATATTCATATATGTATGAATTGTTACTAGGACTAATTTTGTATATTTCAATAACCTGGTTTTCCTCTTGCTTGATGTTAGCTGCGTTACCTTCCGTGGCATAGCCACAGGCAGTAGAATATAAAATATTCTACTCAATTACAATTAACTTTCACTTCGTTGAATGAGTTTAAAACTGTATAAAAAATAGCATAAAATGCAGAGCGGCTCGGGGCATCTAAGTCGTCTGCACTGATGGAAAGCGCTTATAAAAGTCGAAAACCTATAATTATTTCGGGCATTGAGTTCCGCACTGTGCTTGGAGCCATTCGCTTTGCGTCGCTGCTGCATACTTTTAGGTGCCGCGCAGCACATTGAATTCGCCCTGTGGGCGTGGTCGGGTTGCTGTGCGAGTGCGTTAGTGTGCAATTACTAGCCACATAACTGCACACGCACGCACCCACACGCCATCAGCCCCGCGCACTCCCACTCAGCCTGCTGTGTCAGCTGTGGCAGTAATTCAATGTGCTGCGCCCGCGAGCTGCTGCTACCCGCTAATTGGCAAGCTGCAACAATAACGCAAATCCAATTAACGGAAGAACACACACACGCACGCACACAAACAGATGGATGCACCGCGGTACGTATGCGTAGCCTGTCATTACCCATACGCACACATATCCCGCCCACCCATCTGCTTGTGTGTGTGTGTGTGCACGCAGAGATCTCGATGTGCATGCAACTGGATATGCACACGTACATACATAGAAGTAGAAACGGAGACATCTACTCATATACATACGTACGCATATACAGCCCCGTCAATCGGTGCGACAAGCACAGTGCGAAACCCCCTGCCCAGATGGATCTGCGAAAGCTTTCGAGCCACAAAGATCTCCGACTGCTACTTGGGTGGTGGAGAGTGAAGATGATGTGCAGCCGATGAAGGGTCGGAGCGTGGCTTTGGAGGGTCTAGTGACTTAAAATATGAAGTCGCCACAGTCCATGGCATAGTCGAAGTCCTCGCCGCCTAGGTCGTCCACGCCCGAGGAGTGAAAGTCGAAACCGCCAATGTCTGTGTGGTAGATGGCACCGCTGCACGAGTTCTCGACGAGATTCGTGCAGTGGGTTGTTGGTAGAGCGTGTAGTGTGAATGTGTCCTCGCACTGCGACCAGGTGAGGCCGCCGCTCCAAACGCCGTTGGGCAACGTGGCCCAACCCCAGCCGTGTCCCCAGGGCAGGGCGCAGGCCAGCGACGCCTTCGAGTCCGCCTTCTTGCTCAGTATGGCCACGGCCGCGTCGCTCTTGATCAATGGATTCTGATTGTGGAGCATCCGCTCTGTGGTCAATGCCGCCGAGGAGCTCCGGTGGTGGCGACTGGTCTTGTGGGCCACCGACTTGCGCTGCTTGACCTCAGAGTTGGTTGGCGCTGTGGTTGGCAATATATCGTCGTGCGCTTAAGGATAATATGGGCATGCTGTAGGATCACAATACTTACGTCTTATCCGCACCAGTGGACGCCGCAGCACATTCATCAGTTGGGGTTTATCCACGACCAGCTCGATCTGCGGCGGCGGCGGCAGAGTCTTGGTAATGGCCTCAATCCAATCGCCCACCTCTTGCTCGGACTTGGCAAGCATCCAATAGACCTTGGACCGCTTGCGACGCGAACCAAGTGCAATTAGCTGCGACACACTGACGCCATTGGGCAATGGCGGGCGTCGCGGCACCTGTCCGGTCCAGTGAGCAATGGCGAGCATCTCGGGCGCCTCCTTGACCAAAACCTTGCCGGTTGGTGCCGAGCGTCCTGGCTCCGTGAACCACGCCATAGTGGAATCATCATAGAGTATAACCCATTCCTCCGACCATCGATTCCACAGCATTTGTTCTACAATTCAATGTCGACGCAATATATATGTGATACAGATATAGATTCGAGTCTTTCAGATAGCCTTGAGGCTTGTTAATAAATGGATTGGCAAATAGAGTTTGTGCCTGACATCGGACTGACATTAATTAAATGGAAAAAGGAGGCGAGTGCAGCACGCCGTCACGCCTCCCACATACAATCCGAATGCATTGTCAGGACGAATTTAATTTTGTTATTGGAGACTTTTCCAGGAATATGTGGGCCGAGTGCGAAACCCAATTACTCAGTGGCTGAATTGATTATTGCACGCGTAAGGATAATTGGATCAGCTTCGTTTTACTGCGAAGGCTGTTGCTCATGGCAGAGAGAATGCAATTTTATGTATATGTATAATATATAGCTCTATATAGATATGGAATTGTATCTGCATTTGTATTTAAATACACTCGGACTAGGCCTATTTTGCACACTCAACAGCTCGATACAATTCAGACCGTCGTCCGTTGGTGAACTGCAGGAAACCTGATCTATAACTCAATTGTGCTCGAGATGTCGTTCGAGTTGGGAGAACTGCATCGAGGACTGTTGCGTGCGTCAGCAAATATATATTTATTCAATTATTTCTAAGCTGCTTAAAGGCACATCCTGCCTGGCCCAGTCTCCTTTGTGTGCAGCTGAACAATGCTGCCACAGGTAGCTCGTAATATTTGAGCTTTTAATTGGAATTGCCATAACAAAGACAACAATGGCAGCAGTAGCAGCAGCAGCAACAGTTATGGCCAACAACAATGACAGAATGCAATTAGTACTCACTTTTATAGCGTAGAAGGTAGCCGCCTTTGATCTGCTTGCCCGCGCTCTCTGCAAAGGAAATCGAAGAGAAACGAATATATTGTCAATAAAAATGGAATTAAAGCCAAATGGAGCTGGCTGAGAGTGCATATCTAAGCCACTAGGTTGGCTGTTTAATTGAAACTGTCATTGCCAATGTCAGTCCGCACAGACCTTTGGCATTCGCATCTGGCTGAAACCCAAGTGGGAGTGGGAGTGGGAGTGGGAGAGGTAGTGGCTGGGTCGAGTAATAAGCGCAGTGCAAAACTCTGATAAACACGAAATTCCAATTTCCATCATTCTCGTATTGCCAGCGGTGCAGAATGTCGACCGGCAGCAGCAGCCCACCTGTGACCTGGCCACCTGTCGCCCACCCACCCCACTCGGGCCTCTGCTTGTACAGAAATCCTTTCATGGTACACGCATTCGCACTCGCCTCTCTAATTAGTGAAGTTTATTAAAACCCACGCATGCCAGGTAATTGACAAGCTCCTGAAATGTGAGCCACTGCCAGAGCGAACTAATTAACGTGATGATGATGGATGGGGCATCGCAGTGCGTTGTGCGCCGTGTTCAATGTCAAAGGAAAACCTGGTGCATTTTCAGGAAAAACTCCAGCCGAATGCAACAGAACGAACATGTGTGCTGTGTGCTCTGCGCTGTACGCGCGTGTCGTGCGAAAGTCAATTATTCAGTGTCTGAGTGGATTACGGCAGACGTCGCGATAATTGGATCAACGCTCATTTTAATGGAAAACTGCTGGGGCAACGGTGTGAAAGTTGCCTACATATACATATATTCATGTGGATGCAGAATGCATATGTATGATATGCATGGATGGCACACATTGTGTATAAGGAATTCATGGCTCAGAGCTCGGAGCTCGGGATGCGTTGCCATGCCAATTAGCTGCCTTTATGAACTGCAAATGAGTAACTGGAAGGCGAACCACTACAATGCAGATGTGAGTGGGTGGGTGGGTGGCTTGGGTCGTATGCGCACTGCTGGCTGCATATGATTACCCATCGAGCGGATGGTGGTTGCCTGACTGCTGATAGATTGTCAATGCAAAGTGCTGACTCTGCAATTGAAAAGGGCTCAAGACTTGGCAAATGCTGTGCTCGAGCTAACCCCAAACGAAATGCAGACTCACACATATGCATATATCTATATGTCAGAACACTTGTATGGGGGCAAGTGTCGACTGAAAGAGAGAGAGAGAAAGAGAGAGAGGAGCCAAAGTGGTTGGGTGCGGGCGCTGGCGCTGGTGAACTAGGTCGCTGAAGGACACTGGGCGGCGAAGCAGACAGTCAACTGACAAAGGACATGCCGGACAGCGGACAGCGGACGGCGCACATCGTGTGTGCCACTTCAGTGCACGCATACAACCGCATTCATATTTCACATCCCACATCCCACATTCCCATCTAAAGTGACAAAGCAACTGAAATTGCAAGTGGCTGCAACAGACGACGTCGACAAGGACGCAGGCTCAGACGACGACGACACACGGCACGGCAAAATCAACTTGTACATAATTGTTGGAGCCGACTGGAGGGGGCGAGGGCGGGCTCGTGGCGAGCCGTGGGCGGCGGCCAGGCCTGGGTGGGGCAGGCGCTGCAATTGCTATATACTTGCATGATTTATGCATGCGAATGCTTTCAACCCACCGACAACGGCGCTGTCAGCGCCAGCAGCGCCAGTCAAGTTGGTTGCCTGGTGGATTCGTTTAACTTGCAGTAACACATAAGTGCAGCTGGAGGGTGGCAGCTGTGGGCGGTGGTGCAGCCTGATTGTTTTCTATGTATATGTGTGTGTGTGTGTGTGTGTGTGTGTGTGTGTGTGTGTGTGTGTGTATATGTGTGAGTGTGTGTGTGAGTGTGTGTGTGTGTGTGTGTGTGTGTGTGTGTGTGTGTGTGTGTGTGTGTGTGTGTGTGTGTGTGTGTGTGTGTGTGTGTGTGTGTGTGTGTGTGTGTGTGTGCTCGCGCTGGCGCTGTTTTAATGATTTAATGCAGTTTATGTGCTTGGGCCAATGGGCGTGGCATTGCCACTGGCGCTGATTGCAGCAGCATAATATCTGCGCTGCTGAATTCCACTTAATAAGGCGGGGCACAAGTGGGCGTATGTACTTACATATGTCCATAATGAGCAGGTCAACAATGGGACCGCAGCGACAGATAGATAGAGAAGCGGAAGCAGAGAGCTAAAGCCAGAGAGATACATTGCAAAAAGCGAGAGAGTGGGAGAGACAGATAGAGGCAGAGCGAGAGAGAGAGCGCGAAAGTGAGAGAGACAGATAGATAGAGTGGCACACATATACACGGACACGAGCCCACGCACACGCATTTTGCTGTGCGTCTGTGTTGGTCTTCATTGAGGAAAATTGTTGCCAGGTCCACGCCGAGCTAGCAGCGAGATTTTTGCAAAAACGAGTTCAAGGGTTTGCTCCAAAATGGGGACAGCTCCCACACACACACACACACATACATATACATATATATAATTTATGTGGAGAGAGAGATCTGGGGCTGGGCTGTGATAAGCTTAGGATAACCCTTTCACTTACCCAAGTCATGCATCTGCTGAGATGCTATCGAGGACTCCTCACTTCTCGGCTTCACCTTTTTGCACATGGAGAACATGTTGATTGGCGCTTTATGCTTTGTCTGTGTGGCGGTGTTCGAGAATCGTTTATTGGCTGTGATTAGATTGGCAGCTTCGTTAGTGGTTAATTGATAAGTAGCAGTTAAAGTGGTGATGATGGCACGTGAGTTGATGTGGCGCAACGTTTACTTCATTAGCCCTTCCAATGGAGTCCAACTCGCTTTCCTGCACAACGAAATACAAAGAAGTGATGTCAGCCACACACTCTACACACACACAGGCACACACACACACACAGACACATGCACATACTTACGTACTTAGACAATGAGAGAGCCCTGCTTCGAGTGTCCTCCAGTTGGGTAGAGCATAGAAAAAACGCGCGTTTCCGTAGTGAAAGTTACAACACACCTACAGGCACGTCAATATACACATACAGATAGACAGACACACACAGAATAAGACACAGAAACACATACGAGCACGCGAATGTGTTTGGATGGTGTTGACGTTGCTTTCACTTTCGTTTCGCCGTTCAGTTCGCCTAGTTGCTGGTGTTATTGCTGTTGTTGTTGTTGTCGCTGATGTTGTTGCTGTCGCTGATGTTGTTGCTGTTGTTGTTGTTGATGTTGTTTTGTCGAAAGTGCCAGCAACGCCTTTTTGGGGCCCGATGTTGTTGGCCCTGTGTCTGGTTTCAATACGCTGGTGATGATTGAATGGGTCCTCCCCAGCCAATAATTGAGTTTCCAGTTGTGGTTGCCTCTGCACTTATCTCGGGCCTACTCTCCGGTGGTCCGGTCGAGGTTGTTGAGGTGGGTCCGGCACTCCGCCCACGCATGCAACGTGATTGGCCGTCAATAAATTTGCACTCGCAGTCTGAAACAGAATGCGTCGTTGCAGCACACACACTCACACACACTTTTATTCAGAGTTTGTTGTTGTTGTTGTTGTTGCTGTCGCTGCTACTCATTAATTGAACTGTTGTTGTTGCTCTTCATTAATGTCTCTCTGAATGCGGATGGACTGTGCGGCTTCGTCTGTGGCCACAATTGCTGCTTCTGCTTCGGCTGCTTCTGCGGCGGCGGCTGATGCTGCTTCTGCTTCTACTGCTGCTGCTGCTGCTGCTGCTGCTTCCTCCCTGGAGCTGGTTGCCTGTTGTAAACTTTGGCTGGGCTTCCTCCGCTATCGCACTGCTATCTGGTTGAACGGTCGAAACTCGACTAACAGACGCTGCTCGGCGCGAGTCGCAGGTAAACTCGGTCTGTCAGCAGCGGCGGCAGCAGCAGCAGCCGAGTCCTTGCCGAGGCGCCCACGAAGCCCCATTCAAAGCACTCGTTTGAGGACTAGGACAACACAAATATATACAGACGTATGCTGGGAGCGGGGCGGCTTTTGCTGCCGCTGCTGCTGCTGCTGGTGCTGTGCTGCTTCTTCTGCTGCTGGTGCTCTGCTGCTGCCGCTGCTGCTGCTGCTGTTCGTGTCCTTCAACGTCCTACACCAACAACACATTGCGATGCGTCAAAAGGCCGACTCCACTGGCGGCAAAACGGCCCGCCAAACAGATGACAGCAGACAACAGTTAGCATCCCAACAGCCGAGCAGCCCAGCAGCCCAGCAGCCCAGCATCCCAGCAGCAGAGCAGAGAATCAGAAGAGCAGAGAAGCAGAAGAGCAGAACGCAACTGCTGCGTCACTTTCACTCATCCTAGTTCTCACTTTCGATGAAGCTGAAGCTTTATGTTGCTTTGCTCTCTCTCTCTCTCCCTCTCTGTCTGTCTCTCAGTCTCTATCTCGTTCTCTATGTAGCGCGCTCATTCCTTCTCTCTATCTCTCTCTCGCGCTCACTCTCTCACTCTCTCCCTCGACGCTTAACTGGCGCTCTCCTGTGTTAGTAGGTTATATGCACACATAGATGTGTACATAATGTATGGGGATATTCGTGCTTGCAGTTGTCGTCGTCCTCCCCATGCGCCCGACCCCCGCCCCCCACGTTGTCGTCGCCATCGTCTGTCACCGTTGTCTTTCACTTTCGGTGTTCATGTTTTTGGGCAAAACACAAGTGTGAATCGGGGGTGGGGGCGATGTGGGTGGCGTATCTGGAGTCGGAGCTGGTATCTGGTGTCGGGTTGGGCCGCTATCGCATCCATTGTTTGCGGCACTGGCAGCATCTGCTGCGAGTCTGTTTTTCTCAGTGATAATCGGTAATAATGCGTTGTGTCACTATTCAAATGAACGTCCAGTGAATAAACAGCTTTCGGTACAGTTGAAGCACTTTGTGCACTGAGCCAACGTGACACTCTTATTTACCCCCGATTGGATAAATAGTTGAGCATCCTTGATCGGGAATATATATCATGAACTGAGTATTGACATTCCCAAAACGAATATTCTCTCTTTTTAAAAGAAATTATAAAAGATTGAAATCGTTTTTCGATTCTATTTGCTTTAGAGGACGTCCAAACATTTCAATTCGATTTTGTGAATATCCAAATTTGTCTTGTTTCAATATCCAACATTTATAGCTGCAGGACAACCAATACATGCACACACACACACACATACATTTACACACACACTAATTCACGCGCCCTGTCAACTGCGCAATTTACGCAGCGACTGCGCTTGGGCTGCATTTTGGGCTTTGCCAAGGGAAATGAATTATTGAATAAGTTTTGTTCTGAATGGACTTTCGCAACGAACTTTTCAGATCATAATAATGCCATTCAGATGTTTATTTTATATATTATAGATAGATAGTCTCTACTATTTGAATTGTGATTTTTCTTTTTCTAAATTTATAAAATAATGATTAGGATGAGGTAGAAGTCTGAGGCCTTTGTCGTATTCAAAATACGCTTAAAAATATATATATATATATATATATATCAAGTGGCCGACTCTCATTTTATATATATCTATATATTCCTGAAGACCATCGATATTTCATCCTTATTTTCTTATTAAGATGTCTGACAACTTAATTTAGTAATAAATACAATATTATGAGACCCATTTAAAGCGATTTTTAAAATTAATTTGTAATATTTTTAATTTTTTTTTATAAATATAGATGTTTCTTATTACAACCTAATGCACATAGTTGGGTAGTAAAAAGAAAGAAAAAAACATTAGTTCAACTTCTTATATTGTAAATACATACATTTGTTGGACAAGTCAATTTTTTTTTTGATTAAGAGAATTTGGTGAGGTGCCGTCTGAACTACTGATGAACACAACCGTATATACGTATATACAATTTTTTAGCTTTGGCATTTCATAAAATCCTTTGACCGATAAGACAAGTGGCCGAATTGTGAAAATCTTTTCACTTTATATATCTTCCAAATTTCAAGAGTCTAGGGCTCATACAGACATAAGGTCGGACGGACAGCAAAACCAATATATTCTCTCCACTTCGTGAATTAGACTAAATATAATTGGATTTTTATTTGATTTTATGCGTATTTATTTTATGTAAACTTTCATTAATTTAAAGAGTAATGCGCGCTTATTATTAATTACGAGAGACATAATTAGGCATACAAGTGGAATATTAACATGCTTTGACTAATTGTTGGCTTGTTAAGCCTAATTGATGTGGTCGGCGTTATGTTTTTTGCCTGCATTAAAAATATGATAAAAGTGTTTGTGTAACAGGCAGAAGCAGGCGTATCTCAGCTAAGTATGGGATTGAAGTAGAAAATGAGCTTAGTTCAGTGTAGATGCTTAGTCAGACAGCAATATTGGGTTGCGAAAAGTTGTAGTATATAGTTCTGTACAACAACTTTAGTTCTGCCTCGTCATCGACTCCAAATCCGCACTCCACTTTTACATCCTTCATGCCGATGAACCACCTGCTTGCTCACATCTCTGGCATCCCAATTGCCAAACAGCTTTAGGCAAACTTTGCAGTGCCAACTAAGCAGAGCCGCTTTATGATTCGCTTCAGAAAACCGCAGGAAATATGAATGTCAAGTGCAGCAAATTCGTGGTCAGGTAGAAGCGACACCTGTCCAGGCGTTGAGTAGTTCAAGGTGTGGTTAACAAGAAATCGCACTGTCAAGAGCAGCACATTTGGCAAATGCAATGCTTGCCCACAGCCGACCCTCCTGGCCAGGCGACGTTTCGGGTGGGCGTTTATGTGTTTGGGTTTTGGTTTTGGGTGTCAGCAGCAGCAGCAAATGCGTAAATTGAATATTGCTTTTAAGTGTTACCTGGCCGAGCTTAACATTACAAACGTGAAGCTGCATAAATATCAATCAATCACTTTGCACAAAAAACATGGAAATTCATGATTCGTTTTTATCGACACAAAAAAATATTGTAATTCTATATATAAAAAAAAAAACAGAAATTTTTGCAAAAATTTATAACATGAACTCATTGCTAATAGCAGTAAATGCTGTCAATATACTCTTGATTAGGACGATGAGTAGGTCTAGCCTGTCTAGTCTGTTAGTCAATCTGATCGAAACGATATGATAAGCCATTAAAGCTAAGAGCTTGAAATTTTCAATTCGTTTTCCTTATCGATAAAAATCAATAATTTGTTTCGGTGTTGGCATTTAAGCGAAACTTTAATTTGAGATTTAAGATTTACTGGGTACATTCCTGTGACATAAATATCGTATTTTATTCATTTTTAATTTTTTTTTAAATTAATTTGAAATGCATTTTATTTTTAATTTTTGCGGAAGAGCTTGATACTGTCATATATACGATACTATCACTTTCAGAATGGAAAATATCATTAAGAAAGTCCATTCAGAACAAAAGTTGTTCAAAAATTCATTTCCCTTGGCAAAGCCTAAAATGCAGCCCAAGCGCAGTCGCTGCGTAAATTGCGCAGTGGGCAGGGCGCGTGCACAGGTGTGTGTGTGCAGGTGTGTGCGTGTGCATGTACTGGCTGGTCTTGTATATATGAAGGAAGCACAGCAGCTAAGCGAAGAGTTTAGTGTATCCCTTAGCAGGCACGAGCGTCTTTGCTTGGCTTCAGAGCTGTAAAAAGTATGAGAAATATGCGTAATATATATATATATATAAATACCTGTATATATAAATACCTATTATATATATAAACCTGTTACATATAATTGACACATTTTGTGCCCACATTCCGTATGTATATAGTATGTATGAAAAGAAAATGCCTGTGAAAGTATGCAGCGAATACTTGCGATCGCTGAACCTGTTAGCTGCTGCAAGTGAGCAACAGCAACAGCAACAGCAGCAGCAGCAGCTTTAACATTTTTGTTCATTTCCGCGCTGTCAGCAGCTTCAATTTTCGCCCTCGCATTTCGTTCTGTTTCAACTGGCTTGGATTGCTGTCTGCCTGGCATTCCGATTCAGCGGCTACAAAAATACTGTGACCCCTTTAGGTTCGTTGGCCGGAAATTGTCTTGGACGACGCAGCCGGATTTCGCGAATTTCGATTTCTTGAATATTGATTGTCGACTATGTTGGCCTACTTCCATGGCCACGCCCATGTACGCAGCTTTAAATGGTGCAAATCGAAATGGTAGGCAGTTGAAAATATGAGAGATGAAATTTCGGCTGCAGACTGAAGCTGGCATATTAAAGATTAGATTGATTGAAGCATTTGATATTTTATATTCAGCTTCACTATGAAATTCAATTTGAAGAGAACCTGAATCTATTGAAAATGAAAATACAGAGAATAAGACTTTGTGGAAAAGTATGTAACAAACAGATTGAGGCGTGGCAGACCCCATAGTGTATATACATTCTTGATTAGGACTACGTGTGTCCGTCCATATAAAGAGACCTTAAAAAATTATAAGTTTGTATTACTTTTGGGGATATACAGGAGGATACATACTGTATCTCATAAGCAGTACGAGCTTATTATTATTTTTAATACTTTTCGATAAATCATTCAATTTCTTTAATATCGGTAATAATCGAAAGCTTGATTTCGTTTTTTGAGCGTATTTAAAATATCGTATAGAGGTCTACTATGTAAGTCCCGATAGTGAATGTAGAGATATTTTATATTATTAATATCTTAATTTTGTATTATGAAATGTTAAATTTTCTATTTCATTTCGAAATAATGCATTTTACATAGATGATAAGTGTGCTTTCGCCATTATTGCGCCCCGAAAATGTCGGTAAGAAGCTCCATTCAGAACAATACCTATTCAATAATTAATTTCCCATAGCAGAAAGCCCCATTGCGCAGTATGCAAGGCGCATGCAAGTGTGTGCGTGTGTATGTGTGGGTGTGCATTTGCTGGAGAAGTGCAGAGCAGCTCTGCATAAGGGTATAGTGCATCTCCTGGTCGGGCACTCCCGTCAAGTGCTTTCTTACTTCTTTGCATACTCGCTCTCAAATTGAAAGTCCGTCTTACTGTCCGTTCGTCTGCCTGTTGAGTCAGTGTAGCAGGCGGACTTTAGTTTAAAATAGCACCGCAAATTAAGTTAACCACTTAGGCAGCATCGCTGTCAACATTCATATTATGCATATTCCAAGGCCTCTGCTGCCTCTGCTGAAAATCATCTTGGCAGCACTCATGTGGACCAGGACACACACACGCACACACACACACACACATAAACGCAGATGTGCTCTCATGCAGTGGGAGGCACAAAGGGGTAATTAGTTTATGCTAGATGAAATTACACGAGCTTCCCGTTTGTGGCCATGCGATGGGTGCGCACCTGGCCACTGGGAGCTGCTGTGCCTGGCGCCACATGCATTATTGGCTGGCTAATTATAGAGACTCATTTAGCAGAAATTGATTTAGCTGGACTGAGAGGCGGCCTGCTCTTTGCAACTCGATTCAAGGACAGCGAAAATTAACCGTGAGAGCGCACACATTTTACCAAGGAATATTGCATTACAGCGCCGTAACAAAATTACAAAATAAACAGCAGAGCCATAGACCAACAGAGCAACAGAGCAACGGAGGCATCGGGGCAACAGAAGCAATGGGGCAACGGGGCAACGGGCCAACGGGGCAACGGGACAACGGAGCAACAGAGTCTCTGCAGCTGGCAGGGCACTGCGCAATAAAATCGCATTAGTGTTTGCTATGGCTACCTGTGTATCTATTGACCGTAAGCCTCTTAGTGCACAGTAGTGCTCCCCTAATTGGTGCACCTATTGAATTATGTGCACGCGCCAGCGCCAGTGCCAGCGCCAGCGGCGACGGCATCTGCAGCCGAGCAAAGAAAGGCAAACAACGCATTTATGGACTCCAGCGGGCAGATCTGTCAATCAACAAAGAGGGGACCTGCTGCTGCACCTGCACCACTTAGCTCGTAGTGGGGCTTAGTTCCGAGCAAGAGCTTGCTGTTATCATTGTCAACTGGTGATTCCTTGGACTCGATAGCGATGCTGGTGCGTGCTTCTGCATCCAAAGGCAGCCTCAAACCACTTAGGCAGTAAGCAAAGCAAACACGCTGCCTGAAAGGGGCCTTTGTGCTGGGTGGTGTGGGTGGCTGTGGGTGGAGTCGGCACTGTATTAGCTGCTTAATCTAAACGCTGGCAGCTCGTTAGCTCAGCGACCAAAGCTCTGCATGCTGGAATCGAATGTCCTTGTGAGTGGCATTAACTTGAGGCTGCCTGCAGCCGTTTGCAGCTACTTGCCTGAGCCTGGGCTGTGGGCGGGGGGCTGTGGGGCATGCCCTGTGCCGTGGTGCTCACTTGCTTCCCGAGCGTCGTGTGTCGCGGCAATAATAAATCAATTTTAAGTTCATTTCTTGTAGAAAATGTGTCGCTCGCCTCGTGGCCTGCAGCCTCTTCCAAGGCCTGGGCGTTTTCACTTTCGGCTTCCAATTACACACAGCTGCGCTCACAGCATCATCTTTCTCTCTCTCTTAATGTGTGTGTGTGTGTTTTAGACACACGCACACCCACTCACACACACACACACCAGTTTAAAGTGTACGCCTTGGTTTTCGGTTTAAGCCCGCTCACACTCCTGACCGTGACACCATTTCCATTGTTGAGCATCGACTCAGCCACAGCCCCAGTAGTCTGGTTTAGCATCGCTTGAACAGTAATGCGAGCCACACACACACGCACACACACTCACACATGTGATGTGATGTGACCTGCTCATATCATATATATAAATATAATATATTTCATCAATTGGGCGACGAGCAGTTGCCAAGGTAAGCGCAATTCAGGCGCATGAATGAAATTCGCCGCGCTCATTGTTGGTGATTAAAATAAATTTTATTATTATCATTTGGTGATTTGATTTAAGGCTCTATCTCGCACAACATTCACATACTATAATAGTATACACCGAACAACAAGTTTGCCACCTGCCTGCTACAATGTGATACAAATGCGCACCTAGTGGCTGCTTTTATATACAATAATTGCCTGTGGGATGTGCTCTTCCTGTGCCGTCTTCTCTAATCGAGGGGATCCAGGGAAGCCACACACACAAGACATGGCCTGCTGCGGCTGTATATGCGCTTTAGCATCTAGATATAGATATAGATATACAATTTTTACTATAACATGTTAAAAATGCGACAGTCGCTTCTCGTGTCGAAGCGTCTAAGATTAGCTAATTGCCAAAAAATTATGCTAGGGGTTTCATGCTTCAATCTTCAATCTTCAATCTACAATCTTAGTTTTCATTTGGGCTTTGAGGTCGTGTAATACTCAAGTTTTCATCACATTGACGTGAGAAGGATGTGGGAACGCACAGATTCGAAAAAACAGGGGAGTACACAGTAAGGACACCGGTGCAGGACATTAGATGCTACATTAAACAATAAATGAGAGGCCAAGTTAACAGTTAGCAAACGAAGCTGGTAACAAACTTTGACGCAGAATGTTCGACCCATCTAATCTAATCCAATCCAATCCAATCCAATCTGTTTGGCTTAGTTCTGCAGTGCAGCGCGCAGCAGGCTGTCCAACGTGAATTGGATGGTTCCGTTCGCCGACGCCTGCAGCACGGATGGTGGCTTGGGCAGCGCCGGAAACTTGGCGGAGGTGCCCGCCGTCATCGGGGGCTCCATGCTGCTGAGGCACTCCACGACGGTGGCTGGCAAGGGGGAGGCAGGCAATCCCGCGTCGGAGTTGGCGGATGTGTTCAGGGCACTGTTCGCCCCGCTGGCTTTGCGTGGCGGCGAGGGAGGCGTGCGGAGAAGCGCCGTGCTAGTGCCGTGCTTACCGTTGGGTGTCTTCTGCAGGGCATCTAACGTCATTTGCGACTCGGGCACCGGATCAGCCGCAGATGCAGCTGCGGCAAATGCATCGACTTCCTGACTCGCAGGGGGCACATCAGCAACTTCCGCATTCTGTTGCTGAGAGATGGCGCTGTTTACCTTGTTCCACAAATTGTTGATGGTCGCATCCTTGCCGGCAGCTGCCGTGCGCTTGGCAATCTTTTCAATAAAACTCTCGCCCACGCTGCTCACTGGAGTGGTGTCCACCACATTCTGCTGACAGCAATCACCGCGCGTATAGGAAATGAGACGCGGCCGGATTTGCGGTCGTTCAGCAGGCAGCTCCGGAAGTGTTGCAGAGACAGCCCGGCCCTCGCTGACAAGCTTCAGCATAATGCGACGGGTGATGCCCCGCACCAGCGACTTCTTCTCCTCGGTTATATAGGGCTCCCACTGCTTAGGCTTCGACTCCTCATAAGCCGCAGTCTGTCCGGGCTGGCGGCGCAGCCTAGCTCGCATAGACTCCACTGCAGTCAGTGCACCAGATGGATCTGGCTTGAAGCTAACCAGATCATAGACGAAATCCTTGTTGACAGCCTTGACTCGCTTGCGTATGGGTCGCTTCTCGGCTCCGCGCTCCCCGGTGTCCGGTGAGACTTGCGTGCGCGACTTGCGACGCTTTTTGCTGGGCACGGGCTGCTGCACTTGCTCGTCTTCTGGCTCTTCCTTGATGACAACGCCGGGCAGAAGAGCTGTGGCAAGAGGCGGACTGGGCGCGATCTCCGGCAGTGCCTCGGTAACAGTTTTGATACGTTTTACCCGCCTCTCGTAGGTCTTCGGCGCTGGCTTCGGCTCGACAACCAGCTCCTTCTCCGCTGACTGCTCCTTGTCCAGCAGCACGATGTCGCCATCGACGTCGTCGCGCGAGTACTCGCACTCATGCGTGGACACATACTGCTCGGTCAGCTTCTCGCGGTCGCCCTCAATCTTGTGCGTGAAACCCAGGTGATTGACTATGTCGTAGCGACGAAAGGCGCGGTAGTCGCAGATGGTGCAGCCGAAGCGGCGTGCCCGGTAGTGGAACATGGATATGTGGCGCCGCAAGTTACCGACCGCATTGAAGGGCTTGTTGCAGATCTTGCAGCGGCAGCGCAGCTGCTTCTCGAGTGGCACGTTGCGCTTCTTCTTGATTTTCGGCTTGGCCTCATCAACGTTGGCCTGCTCGTCCAGTTCCCGCTCCTCGTCTTCGCTGTTGGAGACCTCGTCGCTGGTTAAATCGCTCTCCTGCTGCAGCTGCAGCTTGTCCAACGACACGGTCTGCAGCTCCGGGACATAGTTCTCATTCTGCTCGGCTAGGCCGGCAAACATTTCATTCAGCGTGGCGGGGTCAATGCTCTGCATATCCATCGAGACCGAACTGGGAATCTCGTCGAGTATATCCATATTGGATACACTGCCTCCATTCGAGTTCGATTTGAACTTCTTAACGGTTGGTGCTGGCTTGGCCAGCGCCTCCTGCTTGGCGCGACAGTTGAGCAGGTGCGTGGAGAGGGCAGCGCGGCGCTCAAATGATTTCTCGCAGTAGATGCACAAGGACATTATCTTGCGCTGCTCGCCGTTGGCGTCCATCCGCTCGGTCGCGTGCCCGACGACATCGTCGGAGAGCTGCAGACGTTTAAGCTCGCGGCTTGGTCCCTTGGGCTGAATATCGCCCTGTGGCCTACGGCGCTTCAGGATCGTGTTGCGCATCATGCGTATGCGGCGCGTCGGTTTCCTGCGAATACGAAATGAAAATTTAGCCACAGCTCAGAGTGCGCCTCGGGCATACGCACTTGTGATCCTTGGAGAGGTGACGTATGACGGCTGCTGCCTGCAGAAAGGTCAGCGAGCAAGCCGGGCACTGAAACACAAACGCAGACGACGAGTGATGCTTCTGTATGTGCAGCTCCAGCGTCTTCTGCGTCTGAAAAGTCAAGTTGCCTGCGACAGGAAGGAAAGGAGAAAGGAAATAAGTGCAAGGCCTACTCGATCGAAGTATAATCTCTTGGTATTTTACATATTTCACAGAAGATGTTTGTCTCTGCCTCGTCGCTGACGGACTGCTCCGCAGTCTCTGCCGAGTCGCTGCCACTGGGTCGCTCGTACGGATGGGCCTTCAAGGCTTTGCCGTCAGGACCCACAATCGTCTGTTCGGGATTGAGCATGTGATGGACTTCGTTCAGCTCCGTCTTAATGCTGTCATCCTGCTCAATCTTTATCGTCTGGTACACCGCCTGGCTGGACGTCGGCACCGACTCCAGCTGCAGCACTGGCAGCAGCTGCTGCGCCGCTGTCGAGGGCGCCTTCTCGCGCCGCAAGCGCTCAATGACGCCGCTCAAGTCGCGTATGCTGCCACGTATGGGACGAATCTCGCGCGGCACTGGCGAGCAGCCTGTGCTGCGGCTGCGCAGCATGTGCTCGATATCCTGCGAGCCTGCAGCCTGAATTATCATGGTCGAGTTCTGATCCTGCAAGCAGAGCGATTTAGTAATGTGCAAAAGCAAACCCATTGGAGGCCTGAATTGGACACTGTCTTTACGGCTAACTCACTGTGTGTCCGGCATTGTGGCTCGTCAGCCGGGCACTGATGCAGCAGAAGACGCGCTTGTGGCTGATGAAATTGGCCAAGCTGCGAAACATGTTGCGGCACACGTTGCACTCATAGATCAGGCTGCACTCCTCGCTGAGCAGGCGGCGCACCTGTATGGATGGAACACGGTTTAATGAGTGGATTAGGTAACAGCGCGGCACACCCACACCCAAGCCCACACACACACGCACACACACATAGACATGGTAATATGAATTGGGCTTCATTTGCCTTAACTGTGTTTGTAGGCTTAGGCAGATAGTCTAGATAAATAAGATAATATATCATAAATCTTCACATTTTCCAGATTTCTTTTATACGGAGTCATAAAGACCCAAACGTTCCATATGTCACGACATAAGGAGGGAATTTTGACATTTGATTGCAGCTGAAAAAGTTGGCAGTGGAACGGAGCTGCCAGTCAGCCCAAAGGATCTGTCAATTTGCTGAGCCTTCACCTCATCCACCCATCATTGTTTGTGTTACGCCATTCCGGGACCCAGTCGGGTCACGTACGCAGCGCGCTTTCACGCTTACGCCTGCTGGGGCTTCCGCTTACCTCGGTGGTGCCGTTCTCGTAGGCGCGCCGCGCCTCCTCGAAGCCCGTGTGGGCCGTCTGCAGGGGGCGCTGCAACAGGCTCAAGTCGCTGTCGTCGCCCTCCATCTTATGTGTGTCCGAATTGCAGCGCGAGTTACGCTTCTTCATGTCGTGGTTCGGTTGGCTGTTCCCGCTGGGCAAAACGCTCGATATTTGTTTGCTTGGAACTAAATTGCACTTGTGCGCACTCACGTGCGTCTTGCACTTGCTTAAATGTTATTTTAATTGATTCAAATCGGATTCGTGCTCCAATTTAGACCTGCATATTGCACATTTCTTTAGTATTGCAGTTTTTGCTTATTTCTGTTCTCGCTGTATTGAAAGAGAGAATTTATCTCGTCTGATTCTGTTCTCGCCCGAGTTGCTTGCGCTGTTAGCCAACACTGCTGGCTTAGCAACATGTTGCATGCGCGCTGGATACATTTGTGTGCACGATATTTCCTATCGATATGTGTCCCACACAGCAACTCTGCAGCGCGCGCGCTTTTAAATGCTGCAAACGGTTAAGTGTTGACTTTTAAAAGTGAATCCCCCCAACTCAGACACATTTAATGGTTTTCATTTTCATATATATATTTTAGAAGATTTATTCGCTCAAGCTTGTTGTTTGTTGACAATTGGTTTTGTAATACATTTTATTTATTATTCATTTACTAATGCTAGACAAAGTTAGTGTTTGTTATTATTCACGAATGCGTAATTTATGAAGTCTGATTTCTGGTTTTCTTCTCTATTTTCATTTCGAGTTTGTATGTAAAAAGCGTTTGTCATAAAATAAAGTGGATACATATTTGTTTGCACTGCTGTTTGCCGTAGTTTAAGCTTGGTATGTATAAGTATATGCATAAATATACACACATATTATTATTGTTTCGAAAACTCAATTGTATTTGGAGAGATAATTATATATATATTATTTATTTACTGGACTGTTCCAGTCTACGTTTTCATTTATACGTTTTCTTGATATTTAGTTGAATTTTTGAAAATATATGCATTTGGTATTTGGTATTTGGTGTAAATAGCATTATATTATATCATTTAATTGTGTAAATTGATAAGCAGAAATGCTACATATTTATGAATGTATTTATGTATGTAAATATATAATCTGTTACATTTTATTGAAATACATTACTTGCCTTGCACTGTGATTAAATGCCAGACGCACTTGAGTTGACTTGATTCGCTAGCGATAAACGTTTGCCTTTAGCAATTTCCATTGGCTGCTGTGTTTTTTTGTTTTTCGTTTTTGTTTCTTTTTGTTTATATTTTGTGACGAGTAAATTTGTATAAAGGTTAAGGTAATGCGTTTATCTTTAGTAAGGCACTAGTTGCACGCTACGCAGCCTTCTCTCTGGGCCGCTGCTTAACGTGCAACTACTGACTACGACATACAAATCCCTCTTCCATATTCCGATCAAACGTTAAAGCTTTTACGTGTACAATTAGATTTAGCGTATTCTTTACATTTAGTTTTTACTTTTACTTTTTACTTTTTACTTTCTTCGTCTTCTTGTTCTTCTTGATTTTCTTTAGCTAAACTGCCGAACTAAACTGGTTTGCAAAACAAGCAACGATGCCTACTAAAGATAATGTGAAGGAGGGTCTGGGATCAATCTCGATATGGAGGGATCAGCCACTATCCGACTACAGTTTATTAATGGATGTATTTGGGGCTTGTCTGGTTGGTAGGTTGACCTTTGTGTGTGTACGTTTAGGCTGATAGTTTACTGTACTTGTTGACGTGGTTAACACAGGGTATTATTATCATTATCATTATCATTATCGTTATCATTATTATAATTCACTTGTTGCGCACTCTGCGCTCTGACCGCGCGCACACACGGACAGTTAGAGGCTAGTTATACAATATCTAACCTATATTGTTACAGTAGCATCATTGGGGAGAGAGATGGAGAAAAGAAGGAAAGAGAGTTTTTATAGTTAGCGCTCGAACTTTCTTAGTACAATTGATTTGTTTTTGTTTTTTAGTTTCATTTGATTACTGCCCCATGACAGACTATAGCTAGGTTTAATTTTAACATATCAGTTACATACAAATCGGGGGAAATGCAACTGCAGAGGCTGGTCATATTGCTATGAGCTAGTCCAGACATCCTTTGCAACTCTTATGCGCAAGCAACTATGTTAAAATGTTGTATCAAAATCCTTTTTTAGAATGTCATGTGCACGCTTCGTGTTCCATGTCAATGTATGTTATCTATGTATGTTTGTATGTATGTGAGTGTATCTGTGTAAAGCTGGACTCGGCTGCATACACACGCAAGGGGTATGCACGAGCAAATATTTCATAGTTTACAGGCAATTTTTGTTGAGTTGCTAACTTCAATTACAATTGGCATTGTGTGTTCGTGTGTGTGTGTGTGTGTGTGGGTGTCTGGGAGCACATGCATAGCAGGACTAACAACTAGATACACAAGTGCAGGATGGCGACTACTCTATGGTATGGTATCTCTCAGCTTCTAATATATACTCTATTTTAGGCATACAATTTAACCTAGATAGACATGGATGCTTGCTTAAAGTTAAGAATCTTGTTTGGTTTTTATCGTAATTCAATTAAATTAAAAGTTTGTTTTAGGTTTATTATAAAATTTCACATTGTTTAAAAGGTTGTCATGATTCCTCGCTCTGTTACATGTTATATATGCATTGTTCATGTTGTTTATGCTTGGTGTGAAGGTGTGTTATGCTCCGCTCGGACATGTGTGTGCCCGCTGGGACATGTACAATGAGATTCGCATTTACTTACATAGGTTAACTCATATTACAAATCATAAATTAAACATTAACTAAAACGTAAACTGACAATAAAATGTACACTTAAAAGCAAACATATTCGAAGTAAAACTTAAAACTTAGCGAGCAAATAGATATTTTCAAGTGAACTTAAATCATAATCAGATAGTTGTATGTGTATGTCGAACATAGGCATAAAAGTTAATTAAGAATAGTTGTATATTTCATATAATACATAAGGCCTTGATAGGGATGTTATCGAGTTCAATTCTTAAAATGTACATCAAATTGTGTTCATATAACGCTCAGCCAAGCTCGAAAGCCAATCCGGTGAAGATTCTTTTGTGTGTTTCGTATGGATGTGGAGGAGGTGGCGGATGTGGCGTGGCTAGTGAGCGTGCCTTTTTATATGCTGTGAGGCGGTGTGTTCCTTGTGACACATATAATACAGCTCTTCATATATGTATATGTATGTATGTATGTTTGTTTGTATGCAGTTGTGTATGTATGTATATATTTATATAAATATATTTATGCACGCAAGTATAACAACATGTGCTAAACATATGCAATATTTTCATATTAGTTTGGTATCATTTTAGTTTTCGAATTGTCTTGTTGTTGCTGTTGTTGTGGTTGTTGCTGTTGTTGTTGAATTGTTTGGTTTACGACTGTATTGTTTTTGTTGATTTGCATATTTCGATATTGTTTCGGTTTTTATACATTATGAATAATGCGCTTTTGTTTAGTTCAAGAACTTTGCTACTGTTATCATTATGAGGTTGGCCAACATGATGCAAATGCTTGATTCTGGCAAATAGCTACCTCCGCTAACGACAATGTCTTTCTCCTCCAGCAACGGATAGTCGATGACATGTATGATGCCATTGGTGCACTCAACGTCCGGCCGATAGACATTTATCTTCTTGTAATTCCACGTAATCACATACCCTGCAAATAGATATTGAAAGCGTGTTAACCATATTCGTTTTACATTCGGACTAAGAGTCTAAGGGATATGCTATGGAGCATACGGTGAGAGTTATGTTATGCTTGGAATGGGGCCACTTATGATGGCTGTAGTGGGTGGCTAGTGCGATTGGTTGACAAACTGCAACACTCACCAGTCCATTCGTGACTAGCATACTCATCATGTAGATCTTTTACATATATTGATTTGGAGTTGGTTAAATACAAAGCATGAGATTTTGGTAGAGTCGAAGAGAAACAACATAAGTTAGTACAGATTATGGACCAATAGCATCGAATCGAAATGGGTGCCCTAGGTGGTTACAACTGAATAAAACTTACGTCCAGCCTCCTCGGTGACCTTCATCTTGAGTGAGTCGCGGAATGTGGGCAACACCACATTGTCGGTAGTCAGGGACATTTGTGCCAAATCTTTCATGGTGAACACGTGATCCGCAATGACCAGATGGCGTTCCAAAATGTATTTCGACTGGGCAGAGAGAGAAAAAGAACATTGTAAGATGTGTCTGTGGCCAAATGATTGTCCACTTACATGATAGGCAAAGTCACGCATGAAGAGCTTCTTGTGTGCCGAGGGATAGTCCAGTTCAGTCTTCTGCCAGCCCTTGTCGCGGGGCACAAAGAACGTGTATCGGCGCTGGGTATTATTGAGCTGATCGTTGAAGTTCGAAAAGTGGCCCATTCGGTAGGTATCTCTGCAGGGACAACAGCATTAGTAACGGAAGTTAACAGTTAACGAGCTGGACTTACTGCATCATGGGATCGGTTTCCAGCTTGCCCAGCACTGTGGTGTGTGGCACGCCCAGCACATGGTCAATGATGTGCACATAGCCGTTGGTCTGTGCAACATCGGCTTGCAACACGGTGGCATTAACGCCACCTCCTTCGACGGTGATCTTAGCATCAGCGCCTTCGCCATTGATGTTGAAGTACAGGAACGTTCTATTATTCACGGTGGGCACCTGGGCGATCTGGAGGTATTGTCATTGATTAGAGAGTGAGTTTCAATAGGATTTCGATTAGATTCCTACCATATTGGCATTCTTCTGTCTGATCTTCTCGACGTTCAAGCGCTCCTTGATGATGTGCATGTTCAGAATATCAGACATCCTCTTGCGATCTCTGTGAATATCAGTTTTAGTTTTGACTTTAACTCGTTTGGCCAACCAATCGACTCACCTAATAATATTGTCGATAGAGGAAGTGTTCCAAGCCTCATTGCTGGGCGCTAGAATCGTTACTTCAGAGAGATTGTTAATGCCATCCAGCACTGCGCCGCCAGAGTCCATGATGACCTCCAGGAACTTGCGCAGTGCTCCATTCTCACCGTTGTCCTTTAAAATAGAAACGTGTTGGTCAGTAATCAATGTGATTATATTTATATTAATTGATTTATACTATTGTATCTGAAGTGGGGTTAGAGCGCTTTAGCAATGTGTGTATATTTTGAATGGATTGTACAAACATCAAACATCGATATATCTCTGATATTTTCACAACATTTATAAAAGAAGTGATAAAATAGAACGATTTGTCTAAGGATCATCTAGAACCTGATTTAATCTAACCAATTGTAACTGATGAAATGATGTATGTGTGCGTCAAATCAAGAGGTCTAAAGATCAGCTCTTGATTTTATAATACACCCGGGACTGGGCATGAGAGGCATGAGAAATAAAACTGTTAAATTGGAATGTGTGACCAGACGGCGATTGGTGGTGCGTGGCTACTGGCTACTGGGTGAGGTCCATGGGCAAGCTGATGAATGTTGTGATTCAATTGATTGTGTTATACAATTACTTACGTTCACAAACTAAATCGGTGCAATCGTCGTACAACGGTTGCAAGTAGTAGTAGTAGTAGTAGAAGAAGTAGTAGTAGTAGGAGTAGTGGTAGTGGTTGTAGTAGAAAGAGCGTTTAAAATTCGTATTCAATGTTAAAAATTGAACAAATGTCATAAATATTGAGTGGGTGGGTTTGTGTGTGTGTGTCGGTATTCGAGTATTTTTCAGGTTCCGCGCAGTGAGGAAGTTCCGCCACCGAGTTGGAATATTTGTTTGAAATAGAGTATTAGGGAAATAGATTTTATTTACTTTGTTTACTTTGGCGGAGTTGCGTTAAAAGGTAGATTTAAATTGAAACATTTAGCAAGCTTAAAGTAAACGTTCCTTAAATTAAAATGAAAATTAAATAAGAGAAAAATTCAAAACCGTACTTCTAATTTGCGTAGTAATCTAGCTTAGCATGCAGTCACAATTTAATATTGTCAAATCTACTATGATTGTCTGGTAATTTGTTATTCAGGGATTGAAATGTCTCCGATGAGCATTAACTGCCGATTTGAATGTCTGCTTACAATACAAAGGTGCTAAAAAACTAGCTTAGTTTAGCTTTTTTAGGAATATTTAGCAATCCCTAAGAAGACATATGCAACAGAATCAAAATGCCATAATATATATTTAAAGACATCTCAATTAACTTCGTAACTATTATAGATTTATCTCCATTGAATAAATTGATCTAAAAATTTCTTTCTGCCTAAAAGCATATTGCCATATGCTAGCCCGTTGGGCATTTAATGTCTATCGTGCCACAGATAATTTTCCTTATTTTAACAAACAGTTGCAACAGTTTATCAAACTGTAAAACACATGCATAATAATTGCAAATCACATTTAACTGTGTCTGCTTCTAGTGTTTACTTGCAATAACAGACAACACAAAATAGTTTATTTCTTGCATTTTAAAACATGCCGAGTTAACGTGCTCCCAATCGAATAAAATAATAAACAAATGAGAATTGAATTACTAACTCAACTTTAGAGTAAACATAAGGTAATAATTATATATGTATCTGCATTGCTGACTGCAATAAGAATTGTTTACCTTGAACGACTGCGGAATGTTCGGATTTCAATTAGTGAGCGATATGGGATTAGCATGTACGAGAAACAGAATATAGATCAGTCGGTCAGTAAGGCGAATATGATGGATGTGCTTGTTACAACAAAACGCTAAGCGAACAGTTAGAAATGTTTAAAAAAGAATAAACGGT
Organism: Drosophila pegasa; assembly: GCA_035046225.1. Taxonomy (NCBI): domain Eukaryota; kingdom Metazoa; phylum Arthropoda; class Insecta; order Diptera; family Drosophilidae; genus Drosophila; species Drosophila pegasa. Next base: position 13,168,514 of record JAWNOD010000398.1, on the reverse strand, counting down.
AAGATGAGCCGACATTGACTTGATTTCGAATGCACAACAATGTATGTAATGTAATGTATTATGTATATCGGATTATGGAGGCGATCTCTGCCATGAACGAGATGCGTCTACAGCTAGAGAAACACTTAAGAATACGTTCAAAGCATGCCGACTGAGCGATAGATCGGGCGAGCTGAGAGCTGATATACGAGTCTATATGTGATTGACTATGAATGAAGGAAGGCAGGACAGAGCGTGGTTCACCAATGCACTTGATCTGTGAATGAAGTTTTTCAGGAGAACATTTTCTTTTTTCTCTCTTTTTTCTTTGGCTTGTGCAAGTTCAAGCAAAGCTTTATTAATTTTCCGTATGCCAATTAGTTATTATTTCTGAATTTTGTTGATCGAACTTAAGCGATTTGCTTGCAATTGTCACTGCACTTGGAGCTGCAGTTTGAAAACAAAGCATTTTGAAATGAAAATAATTTTGATAATTGTGCCAATTAGCGCCTTGGAAATTGCAGCTCGTGATTTTGATTTCATGATTTTAGAATATAGAAGATAGAAATTTGGTTAATTTACATTAAATACATTGCTTTTTCATTTGGTTTTTTTGATTGATTGATTGTTGGCAATACTTACATTACACCCAAAATTTTTTTAAAATAAAATTTGTATTTTAAAAATTATTTTAAAATAAAATTTTGCTTTTGATGTTACATGAAACCGAACCAATTAATATTACGTGCAAAATCTGTTCCGCACTTTGACGACAACAGACTTTGCACTAATCTCGAGATCTTGGAAAGGTCTTAGCAATTCAGTTCTATGTAAAATCAGACTTTGGGCTTTCGTTTTGGCAAGTGTAGCTATTGAGTTCTTAAGATCAAGCGTTGCCTTATCACTTATATACATACGTCGCTGTATATCTATGTGTATGTATGTGTGTGTGTATGCGTGTCTACTGTTAATGTCAAGTTTATGTTGCTATTTGATACTTTTGTTTAGACTTTGCATATAGAAGAACGCTGGAAATCTGAGGCTCTCAAGCAGACGCACGCCACTTATTCCTGAAGAGCGCAGCTCAGCTAAATGCAAAGTATTATAGCATATATATATATTTGTGTGTGTGTGAGTGTTTGCATTGTGTATATATGTGTGTGTGTGCTTAAGCGTTTACTGAGGCAGCTGGCACATGCAGCCACCCAGAGCTGAGTGATGAGCCAATCAAAATGCCAAGCCTTATCGCCAGTCATGGCCACAGTCTATTTATTACTATCTGTGTGGGTGTACGTATCTCTGTTTGGTGTTTACGACTGGGTGCTACGCCCACCTACCTGTAGAAACTGTGTGACGGTCGTATCGATGATCATGAGCGGACGACGAATCAGATGGATGACACCATTTTTCACGGGAATATTGGCCTTGACAATCTCCGACAGGACCACGCCCTCCGGATGCTTGGCATCGCCGACCATTGTATTGGACTTGACGTACACTGCAAGAGAATGATTTGAATGAGGGACGAGGACTTCTTCTGCATTTGTTCATCTCACTTTTGCCGTCCTTTTGCTTGAAGAAGCTCACTGTGACCTTCAGTTGATCCTCAAAGGCAGCGGAAGTCCTGGGCTCGTCGTGTTGCGAGGCGGCAGTAAAAATGACAGTGTTCGGTAAAACATGACCGTCGATGACCTTGCCGTCCACCAAGCTGCTGCGGGTCGTAATCTGCATGAGGTAAAAACAGAATGAATGAGTAAATATTTGACTAAATAATGCTTTAACGTGCCTTGAAGCCCTCGTCTACGGGCAGCAGGAAAGTGTGCGCTCCCGGCGCCATATAGAGCGCTTCCTTCTTCATGAGCGCCATCTGGGAGCGATAGGTGCGCAGCTTGTTGTCACCGATAGCCAGCTGATCGGCCTTTTGTATAAATTGCAGAGCATCTAGATTATTGATTTCTGTCTTGGCAGTGGGCAGCGCAGAGAGCGGTTCCAGGACCTCGTCGATAATATGCATGACCTGCGCAACAAATTATTCATCATATTAAGCTGGCTATATAGGCATATCTATATTGCATAAATGTTGAGTCCAGGGACTGGTCACTGACCTGTCGCTTGCCCTCGCGGTTCGTCAGCTCGACGCTGAGCGAGGGTATGATGCGGGCATTGTTGACGTAGATGTCACCATTGCGGCTCTTTGTTATGTAGAGCGGCGGGTTGCCTTCCATGTCCGATGACACGGTCTTTTCCAGTTGGTCTTTGCTGAACGCCGCCGTGGCTAAGCGTGGGAAAATACATTTCAATTAAATAATTCGCATGAATCACGTGGTACGCAAATACTCACTGATGTGGTAGAGGACATGGGTGGGTCCCTTGTGGCGCTGGAAGGCTTCGTTAGTGGGCACAAAGATGGTGCAGGAGCGCAGCGAGAGCGTCGAGTTGGCCACCGGATTCTGCTCCAGCAGACTATAGAACTGCAAGCATAAACAATTGGACATGTGTGAGTAGACGTATCAAACTTTGTAGGACAGTGTTCTCAGCATGCTTTCAAAATATCGAACCAAACAGAAACATGCATTGGGGGCGAGTACAGAGAGAGGCAGAGAGGTGGGGCAGAGAGAGGGAGAGTGTTGGCTGCCTTTTGGCGAACTAACGACCCGTGTGCCATTTTTATTTGCTACTCCATGGCAACGTCAAACAACGGTTAAAACTATGCAGAGCCTGGTCACCCAGCACAAGGTTTATTGAACCAATTACGTAAGCGGGCGCAGCTCGATGTGGCCCGTTTGTTAGCCCTGCGCCCATTTCAATAGCAGAATACATGTATCCTAAATTGTCATGTGTAATTATCGAGCGCGCGATGTCGATCAGGACACCGGCAGTGTCACATGCTGGAAATGCATTTTCCAGGCGCAGCTACCCTACATAACAGCCGCTGACCCTTTTGGGCCGGCTACCACCTGCCTGGCGACACATGCGACCGCACACTTTGCGGCTTCCCAATGTGGCACCACCAGCAGCAGCAGCAGCACCACCACCATCACCATTATCAGCCGCTCCGCCTGCATCGACACGCCCTGCTGCACATTCCCAGCCAGCTTTATGAGTGCTATGTAGTTCACTTTTTTTCAAATTGACCGTCTCTCTTTCGGTGCTTGTGTGTGTGCGTGTGCATGTCCTGCACCTTTTTTCTCTCGCCTCACACTTTGTGCTTTGTTTTGGTCTTTTTCGTCCTGGTGAGTCACGTCAATTTTGTTTTAAAGGCTGCTCGACGACCCTCGACTCGCTGCTCGTATCTTGGTTTTAGCAGCGCCATCAAAGGACTTTTTAGTAATTGGAGACGCCAGTTGCCGCTGTCGCCGTTGTTGTCGCTAGCGTCCTGCAATGTTATCGCAGCAATTTTGTTGCTTGGTTTCCATTTCGCTGTCCTTTATCTCTCTGCTCGCAGGTTTGCTTGGCTGCGAGAGAATGCGCTTATTGGTTAAGTGAACTGTGGCCAGCAGGGACTGGATACCATCGTGGGATCTGATTCCGGGCTAAGTGCACTTAAATATTCACTTTATGGCTTAAAGCCAATCGAGTGTAAGGGCAGATAGCACAAAGGAACTTGCTTCAACTGTATACTAAATGAATTCGTTGCGATGCATCGATTTACTGCTAATTTAATTATTTCTTTTTTTGTGGAAAATATTCAACATTTATGAATAGTATTAATTATACAACACATATATACAGTTCTTTCCAAAGAGAATATATAAATTGTATGCTTAATTAACAGTTATTAAAGTAATAAATATCAAAACATTAACACTGAAGCTACTTAAATTTCAGACAACATCTATAGAGTACATAAAACATATATAACTGTGTAACTAGGAGATATTATCGCGGATGGTGTGGCCCATCCCTTAGCAATTACACGTATAATTGAATGAATTTGTGAATAAACCATTAATAACATTCAAAGAGCGAAGAAGACTAGTTGAAAGCGTGCCAGTGAAACTTGAATAGAATCTCTGATTGGGGCAATGAGGCAATTCAGCTGCAATTTGCATGAATTCGAAACGGAATCAAATGCCAGGCGGCAGCTCAATCTGAATGGCTATCAGAGCCATAATCCTGTCAGCTGGGCTGTCATCGTCCAGTCATTGCTCCCCTGGGTGCACACACTGTCGACTCTAATTCATTACCAACTCCCATTGCCAAAACATGGCACACACACAATGCCAACTTTTCTTAAATGGCACTCATATTTATGCAGATGAAGGGAGACACCCTGCGGGCCACCCTTCGAGTAGAGCTTGACTGTTTCAAAAATGCATTTGATTTTCATGCGCAGCTCGCAGTGCCATTGAACTCCGCTCGGCTGGAGAGTGGCGTTGGTCGCTGGCTAGAGCTGATGCGTGTGCACCACCCTCGCTGCCCATGCCAGCTGGAGTCAAGGGCATCGTGAGTCAGAGAGAGAGCCAGACGGCGGTGCAAACAAATTCGGCTAATGCAGCCGGAGTGCTGGTCACTGCCAACCCCTGTCGAGGGGTGGGCGGGAAGGACGCCCACTCGGGGCGGGCAGGGACAACCCTTATTTCATATTTATTAACGAAATTAAGGCAAAAAACATTTAACGCTTTTTTCTCTTTTACATTTCTAAAGATAACAGTTGTTGTAGTGAGTGTTGTTGTTGTTGTGGTGGTTGTTGTTGTTGTTCTTGTTTTTGTTGCAGCTTACCCTAACTGGCATAAGGCGCTTGAAGCTTTTGGCAGTGCTCTGAAAGAGATAGAGAAAGAAGAAAGAAAGAGAGAACCGCTTGCAGTTCAAATTTTGTTTCGCAACTCGCATATTTTTGTTGTGTGTTTTAGCCAAATTGATTTAATTTGTCCTAGACAGGGAATGAAATAGTCTACGAGTACGGGGACTGTATACATGTGTGTGTGTGTGTCTCTCTCTGTTTGTGTGTGTGTTGGTGTTATTTAAAAAGGGGCGTGGCACACAGGGATTCATAGTTCGACAGCTAATGGAATCGCTACATATAAAACGGGACAAAACAAAAGCCAGACAAGCCTTAGCTCCAAAGGATCTAAGAGACACATAATGTAGTCCGTTATGGGTATGATTCGGTCAAGCTATCATTAAAGACCAATCTATTTATTGAGCTATGCAATATGACAGTCAATTATATAAAGAGTTTAATTTAAGATATCTATCCTTCAGCCTTGGCTCATAGAGTAGCAATACCATATATGGTATTTACACAACTAACAGCCTGTTTGCAAGGTTGCTTTATATGAAAGACAGGCCGACTTGGTCGACATATCGCTTGGGCAGTTGATACCAATCAAGCGATTGTACAATTAGGGGTCGCAGATGTCTCCTTTTATGCGTGTCGCCTGGCCAGCTTCCTGGGCAGCCGTTGATCATCAGCGTCGTCCGTCAGCTGCCGCAGTTGCATTGCGGGTGTTTCTGTACTCGAATTTAATTGGTACAAATTATGCATGTGCATGCATACATGCATACATATGCGCATGTTAAAGTTTTTGGTACATAATTGTTTCAATCCCCTCGAGTTATGTCTTAATTGGTGTTGAAGCAGCAGCAGCAGCAGCAGCAGTAGAGGGGGATAGCTTCGGTGGCTTGTCAGCTTTGCGCCCGCAATGGATCTCTCTCCGTCTAATGCATCTCGCACAGATCTTTAAGTAATTGTGCATGTGTATGCGCGTTTCCATAGGCTCCATTAAGGTCAGTCGCTCATTCACGTTCAGCGCTTTGTAATAGTTTTGCCCCTACTCGTATACGTAGAATAAGAAGCTCACATAACGTTGCCAGCCGCCACATATCACGCGCCGCGCCATGGATTGTATAAGTATTGTAATCTTAAATTAAATTTAATTGAATTCGATGCTGTCGTTGATGGTCCAGTTGATGGGCATTTACACATCTGCGATTGTGTGTGTGTGTGTGTGCCTAGGTCGTTCAGCGCTATTGAGCATCTGCCGCCCACACACACACACGCACACACACAGACACATGGCACAAGCGTGCCCCAACCAAGTCTGAATCGTTCTCAGTCAAAGGTTAGAAATTAAAATGAGAATGATAAATATAAATGCAATGTGCAGCAAAGATGACGTCGCAACGTCACGAGCCGCACACTCAGGACAGGAAGTTCGGGGTCAGCCCAGGAGGTCAACCGTACAACGCCCGCACATAGCATCCAACTGCAGATGCGCTCTTCCATCCACATGCAACAACTCATCCTTAATGAGTTTCGCTGGAAACGGCTCGCAAATCTCTAGATAGTTTTAATTACATTATATCTAAAGTTTTTTAAAAGAGGCTGACAAACCGAAGAGCCACCAATAATAATCAAGATCTTACGGATTTTCGTAAGTTTATTTCATAAGTTACTCAACCGTTAATTACTGTGATTAAGTGCAAGCGAATCTGACTAAGCTGATTTCATATATACTATAGAAATATTTTTTATAATGAAATATAATTTATATTTTCGATTTGGCATAAGTTTAGTTTCTCATATCTCTCACAGTTCTCTTTAATTATCTAAATTAGTAGATACAGCGAGGTATCTAAATTATTAGATCTTAATGAGTTTTTCTCAAAATGAGCACAGCCGAGAATATCTCATTAATACTGAATCAAAGTTGAAAGCAAATATAGTAAATGTAAATTATGTGATTCAAGATCATTTCTTATATATTGTATGTATGAGACTTTGTCAAATAGGTGCTCAACTGCACAGAATCCTACTGGCAGCCAGGTGGTGCCGCTAAGCACCCATCAACACGCTCTGTTTGGCCACAGCTGTAGTTTCTGCACTAGCTTGGGCCACATACGCCGTACATGAGGCAGCAACTGCTCAGGTAACGGCAAAGGTACTGCATATATCATTTCATTGTGGCGACAATTACAGGCGAGGCAGCTCTCCGTGCGCAGCTCGCACGCTTTCTTTTCAATTGTGAAACTAAGTTTTTTGCTGCTTGCTTTTCAAAGTGCTCGCTGGCTAACAACTATTTTCGGGCATTAAATGCTTAACAGAGTAGAACGCGAGGCGGACGGACAATTGTTGTAGCTGCTGTTGGTTTAGGTTGGCAACCTTTAATGGCTTCTGACTTTTACACTTTTATGTGTTGGCCATATGCCTGTGTGGAAGGTGTAAAAAGGCAAACATAAATATGTAGGTAGAAAACTGTTATGCTCTGTCGACGGCGACGGCCGGCTCCCGCTTGGGCGTGTTGTTGCTGTTGCTGTTGTTGTTGCTTTTGCATAATTCATTTAGCTTTTATTTTTCTTTATGTAATGGGCCCAGCATGCATACCAAATGTGGTCGCGCTTGGACTTTGGTCGCGCTGCGTCCCGACGCCGATTTTGGGCGAGCATCGATTTTTCAACAGCAACAACAAGTGTAAATGCCAAAGGTCAAGGACGTGCAAGAAGAAGAAGCAGTCAGCGAGCAGCTGCAGCTCGCAGCTACCTGTGCGGGTGTCATTCTGTCTCGTTCTCTCTCTCTTGCAGTTGCTGCCCTTTTCGCTTATCAACTCTCATTTGGCCAAGGATTTTCATTTCAAGGACAACTGCCGTTAGGCTTGACCAAATGTCGCCTACGTATAGGAGGTGTCTGTGCGTGAGTTGGCCAACAACTAATTGCACCGTTTGGACTAGGACTAGGGTGTACAAGTGTGCAGGTGTGTGTGTCTGAGTGTGAATGTGTGCGTGTAAACAACTTTAAATACGCCTAAGAAACAGCTGGCTAAGCACCTACATAAATGTGTTTTCTATTTTGGGCAGAATAGTTACTGTGTTCTTGTTTGTATACTGACTCACCTGTGAAAGTTCCGAATCATCGCGCAATTTGTCCGCCAAATCGGCGGCAGCTGCATGCGTTGTACAGCAGCAGAGCAGCAGCAGCGCAGCTAGTGCGCTCGGTCCACAGCGTCCAAACATTTTACAACACTCGCGCACTTGTTTTTTTCTTTTTTCTCTTTCTTTTTGCTAGCTGTAACGACGCAACAGCGACGGCGACGGCGGCAGCGGCTTCAACGGCGACTTTTGAGGGTTGGCAGTATTTGTTACGCGTCTATGTGATAAATATCTGCAATTTAAGCGCAAAGAACACACATAAATAGATACATATATAATCAGTGGCAGCTAAGAGCCCCCCTCCCCTCCGCAACCCTCACACATACACCCAAATGGCACGCACTGCTGCAGTGTTCTCAAAAAATCGTTGGCTTGGCTTTTAAAAGTGCACTCCCTCACACACACACACACACGCCCACACACACGCAAAGACAATCTAATACAGTTATGTCACAAAAGCAGCAGCACAACAGCCGTCCAGGGCGAAGCAAAAACAACCAAGAAACCCAAGAGGAAAAGCTTAGCTGCGCTTATTGTAGCTGTTGTTGCTGCTGGTTATTTATTATTGTGTTTTGTCTGTTGTATTGAGTTTTTATGCACATTCCGCTTATGTGTGGTCATTGTGCGCAACTGGGAACGTTTCTATTGCGCTTCGTTCTGCTGCTGCCGTTCGCGGCTCTCGTTCTTACAGCTCAAGGAGAAGTTCTTTGAAAAAAGAAAAGCTGAGCCAAACCAAGCCACTAACTAAATTATGCAATGCGCCTCCTCCGGGCAACCGTTGCCTGCCGCGTAACACTTTTTGGTGTCTGCAGGTGAGCCGACTTTTGCTGCTCTCGCATTAGCATATATTGGCAATCAATAGTTACGTACGCTTACAGCACTTATTTTGCACTTCTTTTATGTGAATATTTGGAGCACTGGCAGAAAATCTATACTAAGCGCAGCAGCAGCAACGCTCGGATTTGAGCAGTGCCAAATTCCCACTGAAGCCACCACAGCAGTCAATACAACCAAACAATGCCGAGACAATTACGTACGCCACGCTTCAACGTTTCAATGCAACTAAGCCGAGAACAGGTTTCAAGAGAGCACGGCGCGCACATTAACAGACACACAAGATGTCTGCTGCGAACTCTGTTATCGTACTGTTGTGCTCAATATGAGCTGTTAATCGCTCATAGCTATCGATAAATTTGAGTTGAATCGACAGTTATTTTAATAATTCAAAAATGATTATGATCTTGCTTAACTATTATATATACAAAAATGTTGCTGTTTCTTTTCAGAATATGTAGGCACTATATAATGCATTTAACATAATTGAATGTTAATTAAATCCCATATTTTCCTTTATTTTAATACCAATTATTCCTGGAAATTATAGAACTAGATAATATTTAGTAGGTGCAGCAGGCACCATACCATGCCAGTGGGTATACATAAGAAAACAAAATGCACAAGGCAGTTTAAGATAAAGTAACTGTAAACAAAGATGATAGGCCATTAGAAAACATTGAAAATTATAGAAAGCTTTCCAGATTAGCCAAAATATTATAACTTACCGATCACAGCGTTTTTGTGCGGATACTAAGGATTCTTCGGTCATCGCTTCTTTCGCCAGAAATTTGCGGCCTCCATACATGGTTGTATCCAAAAAATCAGCCCAATCAAGTTCTCTCAAGTCAAAGTGAAAAAGCTTTCGATCCTGTGGCGACATGCATTGTATCAGGCGGTGATAGTTGTTCATCTCAAAGTTCCAGTCGATGTTACCAAACGGAGATATTTTGTCGACTCCATTATGAATCTTTGTGTATATTTTCTTCATTATTGGCTTCTGTCCTTTGAGGCGCAGGTACACGTCAATTAAAAATGCAGGGAAATTATGGTAGATGTCTGCCAGCAGCTGGAAGTTCCTCCTACTCGATGTGACTATTAGGAAGGGATACCACTTCATCTGATTTACTGCATATTTGTATTTATTCTTATCCAAAATCTCCATAAATCGTCCCCATCTAATTGGATTCTCGGCCGTTGGGACATAGTTGTAAATAGTTGGCTCCGGCGCCTCAATCTTCTTCAGACTGCGCTCAGCAGCTGCTTGAGCTGTACGCCAGGCACTCGCCACTGTAAGGTTTACGCAGTAATCAGCGGGCACCACGTTGGCCTTGGCTTTTTTAGTACAGAGCATGACCCGCAACACTCCAAGCCCAGTGCCATAGATGACGGAGATGGGTCCGTATAAGTTGTCAATCCATCCTTTGATCGGATCCGTATGGGTGGGCATGACTAGAGTGGGAAGTGAAAGACGCATATATTATTAAATGGAAAATCCCAATCACACTGATTAACACAATTGACGTGAGTGTGAAATCCCATGACCTACTCATGCAAGGCCGGAATATGCAGATGGGCAAGTCTCGTGCCTCCGTCTGCACCACCTGCTCCGCCAAGGCCTTTGTGAAGGTGTAGGTGTTGGGGAACTTGTCGACCAAGGCGGGCGCCATTTTGTCCACCAGATCGCTGCTCAGCTGCTCGATCAGCGTTAGCATCTGGTCGGCGGAGCACGTCAGTATCTCAGGATAGAAGCGTTCGTCAATGTTAAGTGTCGCGCAGTTCGAGAATGCGGTGGACACATAAACGAAGGACTCCAGGCGAGGCATCTGCTTGGCCAGCTGCACAAGCAAACGCGTTGCCCGCACATTGATGCACACCGCCGAGCTGAGTGGCTCGTCAAAGCTGACCGTTGCTGCACTATGGAACACCACCTGCACCTCCTCAGTCAGCAGTTTCCTGTCTGCGGGACTCAGTCCCAGGTCCGGCAGCTTGCAGTCGCCTGTTATGGGCGATATCCTGTCCGTGAAGCTGGGATTCGACTTTAAGACTTCACTGAAAAGCTGACAGACAATTCGTACACGCTGAATTACAAGCGTAATTTATGCACTTACGAAACTACTTGTAAACGTATCAATGCGTTTCTGAATTTCCACTCCACGCTTGGCCCTAATTAGAATATAGATGCGCTTTACATCGGACACACGCAGCAGTTTTTCAATAATCACTGAAAGTCAAAGTCATTGGCCAATGATCAATGATCAGTCATGGAATATTAATGTGTATATATATATATATATATATATATATATATATATATATATATATATATATATATACATATAGGTAGACGTAGGTCTATCATATGGAATACTGAAGATCCTTCATATATAATATATACAGATAATGTATGTGAAGGATAATGTACTGAAGAATACTGAAGATCCTTCATATATAATATATACAGATAATGTATGTGAAGGATTATATATATATATATATATATATATATATATATATATATGATAGACCTACGTCTGCCCAAAAATCCACTAGCGCCAGTTAGGAAAATGGTTTTATTTTTGTAGAATTCCGTAATTTGTGAATCCATGTTGTCCTCTTCTGAGCGCAGCTATTCAATTGAGACGTTCCCTTCACTATTGAAAATATTATTTAGTGGCTTGGCCTTTTATAGATGAAGACTGCATAAGCTTAAAGCAACGCATTCCATTACACTAGAATTAGAATATGCGAATGAGGTAAGTACGTAATCATCACGATTCGTGACGTTTTTTTTTTATTTTTATTTTTCATTATACTACATTATACATTCATACTTTATACTTAAATACATTATGAATATATATATATATATACATTATATATATATATATATATTTATATATATATACGTAATCATCATATATTATATATATATTTTTTTTTTATATATTTAAATGGTCTGATATTTTTTCGAATTTCCGTTAATTGGTTATGCGTAGACAGTATGAAACGGGCAACATTAATTAAGTTACGTTCGAAAGTTAAGGGTGACCATATAATTAAATACGTACTGTATTGTAAAAATACTATAATGTTGATAAATACTACAAATATTGTAAGGCCTAAAAAATACCACCCGTGTAAAAATATTTAATTCATATGTGATCAACAATGCATCGCATTAATAAATCTGATCTGAATGGAGATCACTTCTGATCATTTAATGTCCCTTGGTTGTAGCTGAAGATTAAAATGAAAAACAACAGTCTTCTATGTAATACCAGCAGCCAAGCATTTAGTATTTTTTTAGTTCATATTGATGCTTATCAACACTGAAGGAAAACTCAGCTGTTTGTCAGCTGTGCTGTGTTGTGTAACCTCTCGATTGAATTCGGTCCGGAATGGAATGCGCTCGTAAATTTTTACGTGTTTTGCCTAGAAATCCGCACTTATTTAAGCGCAGCTTAGCCATGACCTCATCGAATCGCGCCAAGGAGGCAATAGAACAATTGAAAGAAACGAATCCGTACTACTTCAAGTATGCTGATAAGTTAGCTAAGGCGCAACTGACTTCAGCCGAGGAGTTCCTGGACCGGGTTGAGCGTGTAGTTAATCCCATTAAAGGTGGCCAGAGTCAGGCCAGGTGAGTGCATTTCAGTGTGCAGTCAGTGATTTGTAACATGTAACATGCCCATCTGCTTAGATCCTACTCGGAGCTATTGAATCCCAAGCAGAAGCTCGCTAAGGAGAAGGCTGAAGTGCCCCACAAGAAGCTAACCGACATCATGAAGATGGAGCTAATCAATGATAAGAACGCCGAGGAGATATCGCAAATTTGGATCGAATACCACAAAACCAAGGATGCGCTGGCTGCCACACTGACGCCCGCTCAGTACCAGACGTTGACTGAGCGCGCCAAGGAGCATCCAATCTTCCTGCTGCCCCTGCCGCGCAGTGAGGGCTTCGAGTTCATCATGCTGCAGTTCGCGGCCAATACGGTGCACTTTACGCCCCTGCTGGCCTACCAGGTGCACCAGGAGAATGCCCCCGAATGCCTCACCTTGGTGCATTACACCGAGATGCAGGACAAGGGTGTCATACTGATGCGGGGCGAGTACGACACGAAGGTGCTGACCGCACAAGAGGCGCAGTGCCTGGCAAACGAGCTGCAAATGTTTTACTACAAGACAGACGAGAGCAAGCTCAAGCTGATGGAGACATTCACCAAGCGTCCGGATGAGTTCAAGCACATGGATCTCATTAAGGAAGTCGAAAACATTCAACTTGGCTAGACGATTCCACGCAAACTGAAAGGAAATAGAATAAAGAACAAATCTAAAAACCAAAACTCAATAAGAAAATCGCTTCGACTCCAATTTGTGCCTGCTTTGGGCTGTCATTTCATTTCATTAAGCAAACATCTATATATAACAGTTAATTATGCATATTTTGCAATGAACATTTATCTAATTAGTAACTAACATTCATATTTTAAGGTTTGGTAATTGTTCAAGCTATTGATTTGAAACAGATGCAACAGAGCTTCAATTCGGTTCTCTCTCCCTCTCTCTCTCTCTCCCTCTCGTCTTTTTGTGATTAAAATATTTCCTCCTGGCCAACGTCATGGATCTGTCAGGGAGATATAGTTCTTTATTGAGCAGACTCTCTATGGATAGCTACCAACCATCTCGCCGCCATTGCTGTTGTTGTCATTGAAGAGTTCATTGTTGTTGATGCCATTCGCAAGGATCCGATTGCGAATGGCCTGCACCAGCGAGCCGCGCTTGCCGAACCTCACGCGTGCCCTGTCGCCATAGTAGACATCGAGATCCTGCAGATACTTGAGTGCATCTGCCATGGTGTTGATTTCGTTGTTGCGCGGTGGTCGAGTCTTGGAGGCCTCCACAATGCAGCCGGCGGCAAACAGAGCGAGAGCCACGCAGATAACCAGAGTGCAGCGCATCGAGTAGGACATTATGCGATTAGCTGTACATGCAAGAGAGAGAGAGATAGAGAGAGAGAGAGAGAGAGAGAGAGAGAGAGAGAGAGAGAGAGAGAGAGAGAGAGAGAGAGAGAGAGAGAGAGGTGGGATTAAACGCAGTCCGATTGCAATTTGTGTTGAATAGGAAATAGGAATTATAGTGCATGGCTCGCTAGTCAGTTTCATTAGCATTAGCCACAAATTAAGATTAGCTGGGGGTATTAAGGAGAATTACTGCTTGTTATAATTGTGATTTGCATAACTAAATATCGGCTTGCTCGCATGCAGTTGTTAGTCACAGTGAACTGAACCCCATACTGGCTAATTAGAAGCCCATTTACAGGTCCCACTAGGGCCACGGCTAATATCAGAAGTGCATACGGCAATCACTGGATAATTTGCAAAGCCTGTGCAATTATCGCTTTGTTTATGAAGTTCACAAGGCAGCGTATCGCAGCCGTAATCAAATCCAGCTGACGTAAATCATTAATTGGCCCAAAGAAAGCTATAGTTTAATTGAACAAATTCATTACTTCAACCAGGGCAGGCTTTCGTAATGATTACCTCAATTTCGCAGCTGCACCAGGCAACATTGTAGCGAATCTATTTTCGTACTCGATTACGAGCAGAGTAGAGTATATTGGTTTTCTGCAATGCTCTTGTTGATGCATCAAGGCACTTGAAATATATGTACATTTGTAATTGTGTGCTCTCTCGTCTGGTCTCCTGTATCAACGTTTTTTCAATGGGCTTTTTATTGAACTGCTCTATATATAGACCCTTAGATTATGCAAATCGGAAAACAACAATATTAAGCAGTCGTTGACAAGTATTCTGCAGTCGGTCGCGCAAGTCTGTGACGTTTCAAGTTGATTTTATATCAGCTTGCAAACCGACTTTTTTTGCATATAATAAATAAATAAAAATATAAAAAATAATAAAATGCTGTTATGTAATTCTCTTTTAAAACACAATAAATTGTATACATTTTTAATTTGTAGGTCAGAAATGTTTATACTTAAAATAAAAATAATTCATTTAAGAAATAATTTATATTATTAGGAATAATTTACTTATTAGGAACATTTTTTATGTTATTTTAACATGAAATCAACTGAGTCTAATTTATTTTAAGCTGACTAATTTTTTCCTAGTAAGTATATTTATCTAAATTTTTTTTTTTTATATTTTATATTTGAGTGCATAAATATATAAATATTTGCACTCAAATATAAAATATATAGTAATTAAGCATCATAAATATTTGCACTCAAATATAAAAAAATAAAAAAAAAGATTTAGATAAAATAATTAATCAATATTTAAATTTTTTTGTCAATTTCTCTTTCATATTATTTAAAATAGGTTTCTTGTTCAAATATTTAATATTTAAATAATTTTATTTAGCTTAAAATAAACTAAAATCAGAGACTACATAAACATAATTAATATTTTTTCTTTTTCACTTTTTTGGACTTACCTTTGATTTGAGTATTCACAAGTAGCTAATGGAAGTGTTGCACGAACTGCCGCTCACTGCTGCAACAAGTACCTGACGAGCCGAGTGCAAACTTATGAATGATAAACGAGATTGCAGAGCAACAGGAAACAGGCAACAGGCGACAGGCAAATCAGGCAATTGGCCGACGATGGGTTGTTGATGGGAAATAATGGATGTGCTCAACAGGCAGTGGATGGATCCAACGACCGAAGGTAAATGCTAACCGAATGACTGTAGCAACAGGCATTTATATAGTCGGCAGACGTGCGTAGGTACCATGACCTAGTTGTTGCTGCAGGATACGTTTGCAGCCAGCAGAGCTGCCGCTGCCGCTGCCGCTGCCAGAGACGAAGCCTCAAAAATATTTTCATATGCAACCTAATTATGCTGGCAAAAGTTTTTGGAGCAGCTGGAATAGAAAACAACGTCAAAGCTGGCTAACAAATGCTGACAGTTGGCTAACGAGATATCGCGCAATGCTGAATGATATTAATGAGAAAAAGCGCGGCGAAGGATTACCGCCTGCTGGCAGCCAGCCCCCTAGCGCCCACCTGAGTCTGTTCCGATATGCAAATGCCCACTATCATTAATTTGAATTATTTGATTATTATTTAATTGCAGTCGGCGCTTTGGCGTCGGTTTAGCGACGCCGAGGCGTAGCGGCCAAACAAGCTCGATTCTAACTAAACCTATTTATAGTTGATATATTATTGTTATTGTGGAAGAGGCAGGCCAAAGGCTTTGATTTAAATTGTTCTATAATTTGGGGTCATTTGTTTTGCCAACTCAACAGCTAATGCCATTTTGCAACGCTCGACTTCTGGTTTGCTGCGTATACGTAACGTCCAATGGCCTGTGACGTATAATACGTATACGCCGCATAGCGCAATCGTCATATCTCTAATAAGTTGTTGTTCCCTTCGCATTTATAGTGTTTTAATTTCCACATTAACTTAAGTGACCCGGCTAATTGGCAGGTAGCGAACACAGAACTATTATTAAGTTAGTTGGTGATTTTTTTATGCTCTTGTTGCACCTATCCATGATATATGATACTTTTATATCTGTATCTGTAGCAGCGACAAGTGCAATTAAGCGGGGTAAATATGCATTAGAAATATGCGGCTACGTACTATATTTAAATTTAATTGGCAGACTGCTTTGTTCCTTATTATTCGATTAAAGTTCTACTGCGGCTCAACGAGCTTAGGAAGAAACTATTCCTATGTTATTACTGTGAGCTGTTGAAATGATCTCTGATTGAATTTAACTTGAGCTAAGCTTTCACCTTGCCAACGATCCCAACTAATTGCGTACTCCAAGTCAGTTGCTGAGCCTCTTTATGATAGTTAAAGTCAACAGTACATTGCCCACTGTATCACGCATAGACTCGATGCTCGCAGTTCTGGCTATTTCCCTCTAGTCGACGAGTTGCTGTAGGGGAGGGGAGGAGGGGAGTAACTGCACGGGAATTGGGAATTCAATGCTTTGATTGCTTCCCGGGCTATTGCCGGTGGCCTATTTAGTTCAAGGATGTCGCTCTGCACAATTTGTGCAGCTCATTGCGCTGGGGGGTTTTAGAAGCGAGCTGGGCTGCTCCGCCATTTTGCTGACTGATTTCTCATCTTTCTCACCTGGCAAGTGCTAAAATGTTGGCGCATGTGCTTAATAGGGTCACAGCAAAGGCATCGGATGCATTGACGTTTTTGTAGCTCAATTTCAGTAGCCGATTTTACGGCCCCTAATTTGCTTTCCAAGTACATGCACTAACCATATACAGTTATAAATTTAAGTAGCATGCAAATGGCGTTCCCTGGGCAAGAAGCAGACGGACATACGCACGCATCGCGTGTTTGCCAAGCTGAAAATTGTGATCATTGTCGTATGACATTAAGAAACAGTTATTGGGATATGCTATACGGGCTTAGCACTTAAGGGTTATTATTCTATATAATTTGATTCATTTAATTCTATATATATTTTTTAAAAGCGAATTACGTAAATTACTTGCTTTGCTTTTCTTCAAAATTATTGCGATGCACTTCAGCCATATATAATTAATAGTCAAACATGATTATAGATTCAAAAAAATCGCTTAATAATTAAGGTCAGACTTTTGCAAATTAAATTTGAATAAAAATTCCTGTAATATTCTATCATTTATTTAATTGATACTAGCAAAGGCTTAACGATAATTAATAGTCTCACTGCGAATACATTGTTGACGATAGACTGAAAACGTTAAAACGAATGCATTTCAATCGTAATGACAAGTTGTTTTCACTATGTGAAACTTTCTTCCAAAACAGTTGGAAAATAAACAAAATTAAACTCAAAGTGATAGCAAACAAGAGTCCAACAGATAGCTGGAAGCAAACTAAGTTCTCAAACTATAAATATTATTTTTTCGCCTTTCTTTTATGCACTAAGCCCATTGCAACTAGGTCAACATATCATATTGCCTTTGTTAACAAGTTTGTAACAGACAGAAGCAGACATGGCTGCTCTTCAGGCTTTTGAGTCTACTTATCTCATTTTTTAAACCTAGGATATGCCTATATCTATTCACAAATAATACATACAACTAGAATGCTTGCAAAAACGAGCAAAACACGAGCTGATTTTGCTTTATTCACGGTAGCTCCTATGAGCTCCCTAGGGCACTGCCTTGATTATATCTATTATATATGAATCATTTAATTCTATTTAGATCTGACCTCACTCATATTTTTATTTTGTTTTTCGCAACTAAAGATAAAAGACTTTAGTCTTCGACTCAGCAATTAGCTTTTCAAAATATTACGAGTCGTTAGTAATATACACTTTGTGTATATATAAGATTATTCATACCTATAAAAAAAAAAATGTTTAAAAAATGCATCATCTTTTTAAATTTTTTATTTTAATTTTTCATTTTCATTTTCTGTGTTGAGAGACAAAAGGATTAAGCAAAGTTTATATGACTATTCTATAAATTCTAAATTCTGTGTATTATGTAGCTATAAATAGTTCAAGAAGCTTTTCAAATCAAAAAGCTCCAATTGTGCTGTGCTAAGTGTGGAACATTTGTTTTGCACATTTATGAAGCTAAAGCGCATGTCCTGGGCCAAAAGCTCAAAGTCCAAAGCGTAATGAGGAAATTTTTTGAACTGGGCTGAGCTTTCGCAGCACTTTCGTATTTTATGGCGTTGTTAATATGCCATAATTATGGGTTGGTACTCGCTGTAAATAACAATAAACAGTTTCATGCATGACAACTGCTAGTTAGTAGAACCCATTGACTGTACATTTAAGCCCGGTCTAATTTTCGCGTGCCCGAGCACCGAAAATTCCAGACGACATTTAACGCCAGAACATAAGACAATGGTAATAAAGCTCAGAAAAAAGTCAAGTACTGAGCAAAACAAAATAAAGCTACGCGCTAATGTACGCAATAATAATTAAGTACATCATTTGCTATTAGACACATGCGATCTTTACGTGAAGCTCAGGTCGTCGAGGGCCCAATGGACCGCCCTCTCCCAAGACGGCGCAATTATTCCATAAGATCTAATGGACAAATGCTTTTAGAGTCGTTTCCCCGCTGTCGGCTGCGAAAACGTGACCGGGTCCTATAGAAGCGATCTAAATCGATCAGAGCCAGGCATCATTATCCGCATTGCTAGTTAATAGTTATTGACTATTAACTAGCTAATCGACAGGCTCTCTGCTGTCAGAAATTGGCTCTAAATGTGAGTGCCTCATGAATAAACATGTTCTATGGCGACGCGGCACGTGTGCGTGCTTATTAGGGATTAAATAGAGTCATTTGTGTTATTAAATGTAAAACAACGCTAAGTGATCTTTAAAATGGCGCACTACAAGCACAACAGAACAACAGCAACAGCAATAAAACATATTGGCGAACTTTAGTAACCCCCGACGAGTCAGCACCGATTAACTCATCGTTCTGGAAACTTTGGAGCAAACAGCACTCGGGGATTATTTGAGACAAACTACTTAGTTGCAAGTACTCGGCGTATATTAAACGTTGCCAGTTATGCTTGTGTTGTTGTTGACACCCAGGGATCGCAAGCGACTTCGGCTACGACGACGTCGACGTCAGCATCAGCATCAGCGCCGTAGTCGGCGTCGTCGCCAGCGTCGCCAGCGTCAACAGCGGCTTGAAAGTGGACCGGTTCATGAAAAGATTTTCGCGCTTTGACGCTAGATGCTTGATCGCAGCTCGGTCTACGTTTCGATCTGAGCTGGGTCGCTGTTAACGTCTCAGTCGGAGCTCAGCTGCCCGGCCCAAGAGTCCATATAAAGGTACTCACTGCCGTTCAGCTCAGCGCATTAAGTTGTCAAATATCGTGAGAATAGGAAGTGCGTGTCAGTCGATTCGAATATACTAACAATAATATCAGCAGCAACAACTAAATTCAAATTAAAAAAATTGAAAAAACACTTAAAAACTAAATCGGTCAACAAGTGCAACAAGTTAAAAACAATTATAAAGTAGTTAGTTAAATTGTCGGAAAGTTCTGTGCATTGATCCAAATACAAAATTCAATAAATAAAGAACAATAAAAACTGTGTAATTAAAAACAAGAAAAAGATATTTATGAATTATTAATTCAAATTGCCCGCCAAACGATCTATGCAAATTAATTAGAACTCACAATCTTTGGACTTGTATCGTCGTTATCGTTTCATTTACCTGCAATATTTGCTTTTAAAGTGCTGCAGTAATAGGTTTTCATCATAAAACAGGCAAATATAAATATCTGTTAATTGATTGCCACACACGGCTTTAAATCGCTGAAATCGTTGCGAAAAGTGCGCTCAGACCATAAAAGTCGCGCTCAACAAAAATGAAACTGTTCACAAACAAAACCCAGCGCAATGCAAGTGAGTAAACCAAAGTGCGGCCAGATCTTAATTAAGCCACGCCGTTTATTCGCCACCTTCAACCGATCCAAAGACACCCATAAAAGAGTTCAAGTAAAGGGTACCTCCCGATCTGCTCGCCGACACACATCAAATCTCGTACACTAGCAAAACTGGTTGCCGAATGCATTTTGCAACTCGTATCTCTCTAAACGTAATTAAGCAGGATTTGGGAGTGTGTCGAAAGCTTGACGGATACCTGCATGCAAATCACGTCAAAAGTATGCAAGAATTACAGCCGACAGCCATTTAATGCTTTGCTGCTGCACACTCGCAGCTTAGAAGTTGTTAGGCCCAAGCCATTTCAATTTGTTAGCCAAAATTGATATTAATTGAATTCTCACATTTGCACGCTAGACAATTGTACAGCCTTCTCTCTCAATCAAGAGTTCGTTTAGCACGATTTATCTGCCATATCTTATCTGAAATATAAACAGTAAAAAATGAATGGCAAAATTAATTGAGATATTTTTATGTTCGAAGTTGGAATAATTTCTTGTTGCAGTATAATTGATATTTTATTTATTTATTTAAATCAGACTTAAATAATTTATGATATATAAACATAATTTATTTCATCTATTTTTGACTTTATGATTTATAAAATTATATTTAGATTTAATTTCATTTACTTACAAATTTGATTATAGAAATTTAAAAAAAAGGAAAAATCCCTAAGTTTCCTTGTAAATTTTCAGCTTTTATTAAATCTTCTCCAGCGCAAGACTAACAATAATTTTGCTCAAAATTGATGCTGAAATAACTTCAATACAGTCAGTCAACATGAGTCAGATTTGTGGAATTGTCTAGCTGGGCTGCAAGGTCGGTTGTAAAACTCGAAGTAAATACCTTGCAAGCTCAGTTGGGTGCAAAGACAGCTTCATAGTTATAATAGTTGCGACAGTTCGCTTTTAAGGCAGTTAATTCATGTTTTATGGATGCAATACTTAGAAATCTGTGAATGTCTCGTTGGCCCCCGTCGATAGTTATAAGGATATTGGAGTGAATGTTGCTGCTGCTTGTATTCTCTCATTGCTGTGACAACACAATTGTACAGCATTATCTTGCAGACCAAACTGGGCCAAGGGCAACTATTTCTTGCATAAAGTGAATATATAATGCTGTAGACTAGACAATTTTTATGGAAAGACTTCATCTGCGTTCCTCGCATACACTGTAAAAAAATCAGAGTCAATTCAATCAGAAATAGATTTTTACCTCAAACAAGTAGCCAAAAGCTAATTCCGTGTAAAAATGTAGTTCATTTCACCCCACTATTCGCGAGCACTCGATAAAAAACACATATTAAATTATTGACATTTGAGTTTCGTATTCTCTTTTATTTATTTCGCATGAGAAATAATTATTTTAAGCCAATTAGTAATATATATAACCTCTGGTAATTCTCACACTACTCAAATATAAGCAAAGTACTGAATAGTTTCTAACTTTGAAAATCTGTTATTCAGTGATAAGATACATTCAGAATATTTTCTTATCAAACTCTACAATCAAATTGCATAGGCTTTTTATGTCGACTTTATACAAACAAAGGACATTTAGCTTAGTGGGCTTAGTGTGGCTGCTGTATGCAATGGGAAAGGCCTACATTTAAGAATGCCTTAAGGTTAAATATAGCCATCCCTATAGCCAAGTCAGCTTACATAATTATATTAACTCTGACATTTTTTGCAATTGACAATATTAAAAGCAAACAAAACCATTATATATACCTTGATTTCCCATTTTCAAGGAGCTCAGGGTATAAAAAATACTTGACATTTTTATAGATATATATTAAATTACAAAATTTTGCTTTTTTTCTTTTATTTAGCATTAATATTTCACTATTAAGCTTCCATATATTTCGATTGCAAAGCTCAAAATTAAGTTAACATAAAGATCAGCTCAACAAAATTAAAAAATATTTTTTTCTTTATTTACATGATTTATGTTAATGTAGTTATTATAAAAGCATTTTATTTTTAAAATGTATTCAGCTTCAATATTATATATAATATATAATATAATATTACCTCTATTCTATAACGTGCAAAATACAAATCTTAAGATTACATATACTCTTTTATTATTTCTATTTTTGGACATACATTTTTAAAACGATTTCTTAATATAAATGTATTTATAATACAATATAGATCTCTTATGCATTACTTTTTTATTCATTATGTACACCTCAAATAATTTAGTTTTTGCTCAATCACAAAAAATAATTATATTTTTCTTGCTCATAAGGAGTTTAACTTGGATTTATTGTCACATAAAAAGCATTGAAATAGTTTTGAATGTCGTAAAAAATATATAATTTGTATTTATTTGCTATGCTAGCGAATTAAACAGAAATACAAATGCCAAGCAATTAATTTGCATAAATGTTATTGAGAAAACTGGGCAATGCCCAGGCCCAATTGATCTGCCACTGTACCAGCCATAATTTGCTAGTAATTGCTGTCGCACATAGTTATCGTAGGATCGTTTTGACGAAGTCATTGAAAATAAACTAATTCCAAAGTTTAGTCTCACTAGCACAGCCAGGCAGGGACAGCGGGACAGATGTACGTGTATTAACGGAACTCAATTGTAATTAAGCTTGCATAAATTAAGATCTGAAGCTGACGCGACTGAGACTCTAGCGTCACGTACTACCTTACCATGAAGTCAGTCCGGATTTGATGACGCTTTGAACAAACGAAACGAAAATGAAAACGCTTTGAAATTGAAGGCGAACCTTAAGCAATGTCCAGCATTGGCCTCAAAGATGAATTGGGTGTGATTGGGCCATAGATACGGAGATAAGAGCAACAATGTTAGAAGTGAATTGAGTCACACACTCGACGGCGTCTCGCGATGTGTGAAAACCATTTTCCTGAGAGAATAACTTTTGCTTTCCTCTGAACTGTCAATGGAGTCGGGCCGCATCGTTCCCAGACAGAATATTTGGCAAAGCATAATATTTGCCGAATTCCTTAGCGATTTTTAGAATCGTCACTCTTAGAAAATAGATATAATGCACAACTTAACGTGTGCTAAACAATGTAAATAACAACAAATTTGTAAAGGCAAGATCAACAATAGAGGGAAAATAAAAATCTACAAAATATACAATATACAAAAGCTATCCATTTCAAAGCCAACTGCCGATCGGAACTGAGCTGTCAGTTGCGGGCTGCGAGCAGCGAGCTGCGGCCTGATTCTGAAATCTGGGAGAGAGCCTGTTTGTTTGCATTTCCTTATTGTCAGGCTGTCTAATTATCTAATTACTGACGTGGCGTGACTATTTAAGGGTTTTTCCTCCGCCCATTTTGGGCGATGATTAACAGTGAGCAGCGAAAAACGATGTACTATGATTATTCATTAGTTAAACAACGATCAACAAACCGGCAAACGAGCGACGTCCAAACAACTTCAAATGCTGTGCGAGCGTATCTTGTAGTTACATACGTAGGCACGAGAGCGAATCTTGTAGCTGTTGGATGCCGACGACTTAGCTTGGCTAATACACATATCTAATTTATTGTCATTTGACGGAAGTCACACATATACACACAAACAAACAAACACACAAACACACACACACGCGCACAAAGTCATTTTTGAAGGTGTTTGGAATTATACACGTATAGATTGTTGCTCAGATACAAAAACAATTCATTCTTGACTTTTAGTGGGTCAGCAGCGACGCGTCATTGTTCGCGGCAGAGAGTTCAAAACAGTGTAGACCGTGTGCATTGTGAGCACCTGTCTAATGTTGCTTTTGTTGTTGCTGTCGCTGGTTGTTAATGGTATGCCAAATTGCAGCGAACTTGAACTTCAAACTGCTGCAGAGAGCCGTCAACCGAACAACCTCATAACTGTGAGATACAAATGTATCTGTAGCTTGCATATCGCCGAGCCGCTGATGCTGATGCTGCTGCTGATGCTGAGCGCCTCACAGAAACGGGTCCAGAGCTCAACTCTAATCAGCTGTCGTCGTAGACAAAGCCGCTCACTCACTCGCGCTCATTTGGACGTCGTGCTTTCGACTTTTTGGCTTCAGTCGCGTTCGAAACTTTGGCAATGCAGTTGCATAATTTACCAAAGCGTCCGCTGTCGAATGCCGATCGAAGTCTATTTTTTTTTTCGTATTTCATTTTTGTTGTTGTCTTCCCCATGAGAGATTTGTTGCAGCAGAATAATTTGAACGCTTTGTTTGGTGGCTATAATTTATGGCGGTGTCTCTGACTGGCCAGCTAGCTGGCCAACACTTTTGGCCAAGTGTGTGTTAATGCAGCTGCGCTTCAAGGCAAGGATACACACTCAGACATACAGACATACAGACACACTTATATAGGCTGGTATTCGTTATCATGGATGGCCGTTTGCGTTTTTGTTTTGATTTTGAAATCTTGAACTTATTTGCGCTAATGGCGTGACAAAGCTGACTTAAAAGAGAAGCAGATGGCGGACGGCGGACGGCAGACGGCAGATAGCAGAAAGAGCAGAAAACGAAAACGAAACGAAACGAACCGAAAAACTATTAATGAATTTATGGTGTTTTGACAAAGCTGAGCTTAGCTTGTAGCTTAGGGGCTTGGTGAGCTGGGCGAGCTTGGTTCATTGATCCGAGCGGGTTCTTGCTGTGATATATTTTAATGTTCCGTTCATATCTAATGGCGAAGTACTTACGGCTCTGTCATTCACTGTGTGCCATGTACTATTTGCGGGGGATTTCGCTAAACGATTTCTCTGACAAATCGGCTAAAGCGCGGCGCTTGATTTATGACTAGCGTCGCAGGTGGGGCTTGCACGGCCATGATCTTCAAAATCGGTCAGATTTGTAATCAGTCGAAGATCGCGGAACATCCGCTATTAAACCGACACAACCTCAATGATAACAGTCGCGGCGGAAGGTGAGCATCTTGTATGTGTATTTCCAAACTGAGACAAAAACAAGTTTTCAATTTAATGAAGCCTTAAGAATGCTGGCATTTTGTGAGTGTTTATTATTTTTTTACTTTTTATACCCTGAGCCCATTGAAAATGGGAAATCAGGGTATAATGTTTTTGTTGGATGTATGTAACAG
Source organism: Drosophila pegasa (assembly GCA_035046225.1). NCBI lineage: Eukaryota > Metazoa > Arthropoda > Insecta > Diptera > Drosophilidae > Drosophila > Drosophila pegasa. The sequence goes on along the minus strand of JAWNOD010000398.1, from coordinate 13,143,337 downwards.
GCAGAAGGAGGCGTGGCAGACCCCATAAAGAATATATATTCTTGATCAGGACGACAAGAGAAATCGATTTGGCCCTGTCCGTCTGTCTGTCCGTCCGTCCGTCCGTCCGTCCGTCCGTCCGTCCGTCTGTCCGTCTGTCCGTCTGTCCGTCTGTCCGTATGTATGAACGCGTCGATCTCAGCCCGTATAAGAGCTAGAGACTTGAAATTTTTTTTGTAGATCCCTATATACAGCGCGCATATCAAGTTTATTTTCGATAATCGATAAATATATTCGTTTTTTTGTTATCGAATAAAAACATTATCGAAATTTAGTTAAAAAATTCTATTCGCCCATCTTTTAAGCTAGAGACACCAAAATTTATATTTAGCTTTATATGTATTTTATGCAATTTCGAATTTACTTATATTTTGGATACCGGCCCCAAATTCAGATTCGACGGGGCTCAGGGTATCCCCTAGTCGGTCACGCCCGACTAGAGCTTTCTTACTTGTTACTAATTTAAGTGGCTTTAGTTCAATATAAACACATTTCTTATCAACTACCTGGCTGCAGCTGGCCGCCGAGGTCAACTCTCGATGCGTCGAGCCTGCACGTAATTCCCACAAATCAATCAGAAAGCATAGCCAAAGAACACGAACCGGGCTGCGGGCAAGGGCAGTGACGCAACATATTTATGATTTCGTCGCGCTCATAAAATGTTGCCCCAGTCTCTGTTTGCGTCGATCGTTTATTGAACTCGATTGGGGCTCTTTGTTTTCCATTTTAGTTATTTATTTATGCTGCTGCTTGGGCGATTCCTGCTCCTGCCATTGAGGTAGGTCGCAGATCTTTGCACCGCACTGCGGTCGACAGCAATAAAGAATCGCGAAGGTCAATAACATGGCTGGCCGGCTGGCAGCCACACGCGATCCACAAGCTGTCAGCGATTTAGCAAACTTGTTGAACTTCGACTGCTTGCAACACGCGCAATGCGACACCGGAGCAGCTGCTACTGCGACTGCTACTGCGACTGCTACTGAAATTGAGCTAATTGCATAACTCACCTCGTACTCTAATTTATTTCGCAGAGCTATTGCGATGTGCTGCAATCGGCATGACGCTTATTTTCTTTGGGGCGGCGATCCTGATGACGGATCTATCGACACTCATCTTAGACTGGGTAAGCAGCTCCACAACAACTCCTTGCACCCCCATATCCTAACTGAGCCTCGTTGGTTTAGCAAATCAGCTTGAGCCCCAATACGATACTGTACAATCTCTGGCTCCATCCGCCGTTGGACGTCTACATCACGGTCTACATGTTCAACTATACGAATGTGGATGCGTTTATAGAGGGCACGGATGCCAAACTAAAAGTCGAGGAGGTGGGGCCCTATGTATACCAGGAGGTACTCAGTAATCACAACATCACCTTGAACGAGGCCAACAACACCATCACCTATACGCCGCGTCGCGAATACATTTTCGTGCCGGAGCGTTCGGTGGGTGACCCAAAGGTTGATCGCATCCGGGCTCCCAATATACCCTACATGGGCGTCAGCACTCAGGCGGCCACCCTGTCCATGTTCGCAGCTCTGGGCCTGAGTGCGCTGGCCAAGCGACTCAATGCCCAGCCCATGCTGGAGGTCACTGTTCACGACTACATGTGGGGCTACGAGGATCACTTGGTGCACCTGGCTTCTAAGTTTGTGCCCAGCCTAATCGATTTCTCCAGCTTCGGCATTATGGAGAAGGTAAGCTTCGACTGTCTTCAGTTAATCTGAGCTAAACATTTGCTTCATATAACAATTTAGCTGTTTCGAGAGGGTAACGAGAGCAACGTGGTTAATATGCATCTGCTGGAGCCCAAGGATTCGCATGGCGTCAAGCTGCCCGGCTCGCCACGCGCCTATTCCCTCAACAGCATCAACTACGAGCGCGGCTTCAAGCGCTGGGAGTACGATGAGGCCACCAAGTAGGTTGCAGATGGCCATTGGCTGAAGTCTGTGGAACTAATCGCTTCTCTCCCTCTCTCTTTCTCCTGCAGCGGCACCCAGTGCAATCGGATCTGGGGCAGTCATGATGCAACTCTGTTTCCACGTGACATGAACGAGCACGATACCTTCTACATGTATCGGCGCACCTTCTGCCGGCTCTTGCCCATGAGATTCAATCGCACGCTGAACTTCAGGGGCCTCGACGCTTACGAGTACGTCATGGACCCCGGCATCTTTGACAGCGAGCTGCACAGCGCCAACTCCTCGTGCTTCTGCAAGAACAATCAGTGTCTGAAGAAGGGTGTGGGCAATGTCTCGCCCTGCTACTACAGTAAGCGAAGAGGAATCCTTGATCTACATATAATTAATTCTCTTTCCCAATCCTCTCCAGATATGCCCTTGGCTATAACATATCCTCACTTCATGCACGCCGATCCCACCTTGCTGAGAGCTTTCGACGGACTTAACCCCAATGAATCCCGCTTTGCAACTACTGTCATGCTGCAGCCGGTAAGTGCAGAGGACTTCACTTCGCTTTGCCTCCTCAAAGCTCACTTGGTCAATCTCTACAGCAACTCGGGGTGCCCTTGCACGTGCATGTGCGTCTACAGGCCAACCAGGTGGTGGGAAACATCAAATTCAATCGCCTGATGGAGCCCTTTGAGAACCTAATCCTGCCCCTGCTCTGGGTGGATCTCACCATTGAAAACCTGCCGCCGAGCCTGCAGATGCTGGCCATTGCAATAAAGTTCGTGTTCCCGATAATGCAGCTGGTCATTGCGCTGGGCCTCCTAGGGGGTGGACTCTACCAGCTAATTGCGGCGCTTCTACTCTGCTTCTGGTCGCCACCACCTGGTCTGCACAAGTCGGAGCATGGCGAGAAGGCGACCAACGTCCTGGGCAACCTAAATCTGGCCCAGTCTCTGCACATGGCCTCGTCGGCGGACTGCGGCCTGCCGGAGGCTCAGAAGCTGCTCATCAACGAGGAGGCGTACAGGCTTGAGGTGTAAGACGGTTCAGCAAATGTAACAACTGGAAAATTACCTCAATCCGCAATGGACAGCGGACAGCCCTGTCCACACTCTGTGATATTAAGCGCTAAGCCAATAAGGAGATTTGGTGTAGATTATATTCTGCTCAACGGAAACAACTTAGGGAACATTCTATGCTTATCTAAAAATTAAGGTTAATGGTAATTCTGATTCGTAGTCGCATGCAATGTACAGCTAAGTTTGCACTCGATAAATATACGCAACATGATAACTGTAAACAAGTATCGATATTATCGATAATTAACAATTAACGAACTATCGGTTATCGAGGAGGTTTCTGGACTGGCACCGGCCTTAATGTGAGGCAATCGTGTCCTCAATCCAGTTCAGGTAATACGTGATGCGCAGGTAGACATCCGGGAAGTTCTCCAGTGCACAGCCCGAGCCGAACGAGGTGACGCCGGCCAATATCCAGGGGCCGTCGCGGGACAGGCGGCACTGCAGCGGCCCGCCCGAGTCGCCCACGCAGGTGCCGCCCTCGCCATTCAGCTGGCCAGCGCACAAGTGTCCGCCATGGATGTTCACAAAGCTGCCGTAGGCGTCCTTGCATCTGAAAGGGGTTTGGAGGGGCTTAGGTGACTCGATAGGACGACAATGGCCACGGCTGTGGCAACTCACCTGCGATTCTGATGCAGTGGCACCTGGGTTTTGAGCAGCTGGCTGGACAGGTCGCCGCTGATGTTCGCCTTGCCCCAGCCGGTGGCCACGCAGTCCATGAAGGGCATCTCGTGCGAGTCCTGGCCCCTGGTGAACTGCGTCTCCTGCTCCGACTCCAGCTGCAGCTTCATTAGCTTATCGTTGCGCCGTCGCGTGCGTTTCAGGCTGCGCGGAGATCGCTGCGATTGCTTCAGGGAATGCCTCAAGCGATTGAGGATCTTCATGTTCATCAGCTCCCGCATGGACATGTTGATGGAGCTGGGCGCAGTCACGTTGCGGTAGCGCCGGCGACTCTGCGCGCTGCGCAGAAAATTGTCAATCTTCTCGGGCACATCGTCCAGCTCGAGCTGTTGGCTCAGCATATCGTCGTCGTCGGTGGCTGGCGCTGACGCTGGCGCCTCCTGCACTGGCGTCTCGCGCAGCATGAAGGGCAGGCAAATGCGTCGTATGTGGGAGGAGCGGGAGAGATCCGCTGGCTTCGACAGCTTCATGAGCACCACGTCGTGCCGGAAGTTGTGGTAGTGATGATGCAGCACGATTTTCTCGACGGGAATGCGTTGCTCGTTGCCCGACTCCACGTTGCGATCGTGCTCGCCCAGCACCACAGTCCACAGCGGTGGAATGGGCAGGTTGAAGAGATCGCTGCAAGAGTGGATCGAAACTATTGAGCTGCCTCTGCACTCCGCCTCGGATGTCTGTCACTTACTTGTGCACGCAGTGCGCGGCGGAGAGTATCCAGTACTGGTGGATCAGCACAGCACCACACCAGTGCCCCAAGAAGCCCAGCGAGGGGTGCAGCAGCTCCAGCGACGCCTGCCACGGAAACTGACCCTCGTGCGTGCTGGCGCCAGCAATGATGCGTGCCTCGCGCCCTCTCGGCTGGCAGCCGCAGTCTGTTGAGCACCCGAGAGATACTGATCGATTCTCGCTGAATAGTGGCTGATGTGGACTCACCTGTCTCAAACTGCGCGGCTCTGTGCACCAGCAGCAGCAGGCAGAGCCAGCGCAAGGCCAGAGCCAGCTGTCGTTGATGTTGTCGTTGCTGTTGATGGGGTGACAATAGCTTCATCATGTTGTCGCTGCTCGCCAGCGGCTGATCGCGCGCATGACTGACCCAGACCCAGACCCAGACCCAGACCCAGACCCAGAGTCAGAGTTGGGGATTTAGCCAGATGTCGGCTGACAGATGCAGATGCCAGTAGCGGTATCCTGATGCTGCTGATGATGCTGGCGACTACTGTTACGGTTACGGTTGCTTTTCACTTTCACGCTCGCAGTCAAATGAGCTGGGCAGCCAAACTCTGGTTACTTTGGATTATTTTTGCTTTAATAACTCGCATTCGCGTCTCAAAGGCCTTTTTGTGGCATAAGTATTATAATTTACGAGATCTTTCCCAGCTTGGCTTTGCGTTTCTTTTCACGCGCTGCGCATTAATTAGCCAGCGGTGGGCGTGGCCGGCGATGTCCAAGCCGCAGCACCAGAATAGACCCAAGGCAAAGCTGAAAGCCGAAATCGGGGGGCCCGTGCCCACGGTTATATAACGTCGATGTTGCTGCTGCTGCTGTGTGGCCTGGGGCGGGCAATATTAACGGCTTTTCGCTTCGTTCGACGGCGGCGCATGCGTCGCGTTCGGGAGGCTCGGAGATTTGGCTCTTTCTACTTTGTGGCTGGGCTAATGCGGCTCATGCGAATCGTTTGCGACGAGCGCCAAAATGCAACTGTGCGCTGTTGGGGTTTGCCAGCAAACATTTACCGTTTCGGTTACAGCGATGCTGCGCAGTTGGCGTCGACATTTGACTGTGGATAGTGTTGCATGCCTCGCAAACAGCAACAACAACAACAGCAGCAGCAGCAGCAGCAGCGGCAACAGCAGCAGCAATAATAATAATAACAAAGCGATGCCAACGAAAGTGAAAAGACAGCGCGAGAGGTGGGCAAAAGAGCAGCAGCAACTGACAACAACAACAACAACATCCACATCCACATTGATGACGCTTGCTTGGGTTTGAAGAAAAGGGTAAGTTAGGCCAGCTCGAACGCATCGAATCATTCACCAACTAAAGCGAACTCAATGACGACAATTAAGAGATTTGAGCATTTCCGTTCCGTTGTGATTATGCTAAGCGGGCAGCTGACAACAGCAATTATATATCGCTGATCTATTACTATAATTATAGGAATGCCGTGAAAAGCGTTTAATGTCAGCGTTAGCTAATGACATGCAAATCCATATATCAGCGACACCAACAGCGACTAGCCTTAGCAAGTGCTTTGAAGACGTCAAATAAATTTCCCATAGAGGCGGAGTTGGCAATCGCTTAATCTGGATTATCGATCGTGTTCGATGTATCATTGAGTCGTTATCTAACTGTAAACAAATCAGGCGATCGGTCTTATACAAGGGGCTCAAGAATTTCTTATTTGTAACAATCAAACAAAGCGCAACAATTATACAGCTCAATAAACTAGCCTGGCTCATTTGCAATTGTAATGGCTTGATGTAGCTAATGCATCTAATTCATTAAGGTTCATGTTATTATGCCCGATTCGGACTAACTTATTAGAGATAATTGATCCGCTGGGTCAATGCGCCTAGTCAAGCTGAGCTAGTACCAGCGTTACGTATACGTCTAGTGTAGCAGAGACATTAGAGGCAGAACATTTAGCAAGCATGGCTACAACTTGTTAATTGCTGACATTTAAGTAAGTCGCTAGATCTTGCTTTAGATACTAGGCAGCTGGTCGAGATTACGTGATGGATAAGCGGGAATGGAGCCCGTCCAACAACTCGACTGAGTGAATGCGCCTGAGCGGGCGAGTGAGTGAGTAGATGTGAGTGCAGCCGAGTGTTGGTGCGGGTTACTTTCGTTTTCATTACATCCACAGCAGCAGCAGCAACAGCAGCAGCAGCAGCAGCTGACTCTGCAGGCTGTGTACGTCCGGCCGGACTGCTGCCCGGAGCCGCGCACCTTTCTTGAATTCCGCGTTGATGCACAAACTCATAAGTCATGTTGCTGCTGCCGCTGCAGTCACAACACACAGCCAGTGGGCACTGTGCAATGGGGAAGTTGTTAATGCAGCAGCAGTGACAGCAACAGCAGCAACAGCAGCAGCAACAACAATAACATCGGGCTGTTTACGCAGCCAATTGATCATTTAAGCCCAGTTAAGCCGCTGCTGAGCTGCCGGCTTGTCAATTTGTTGTTGTGGGCGTTGTCATTGCCGTTGCCCCTGGCTGCTGCAGTTGCTGCACAATTAAGAGGCGCCTTGAGGCCCAGCAATTTGTTGATGTTTGCTTGTTTGTTCGCCTGACGAACGTTAATCAAAAAGACGAAAATAGCTTGCACAATCGGCGCAGATTTGGAACGGCTTAAGGTTCAAGTCGCGGCTAAGTCAAGTGAACTTTCTCGACGAAAATATTTGATGAATTTAATGCAAGACGAAAACAGAAATCAAATGAAATTTTACGCAAACAGCGTGCGACGACAATCGGCGGAAGCGTTGCGGGTCACATGGACTCGACGGCAGTAGCAACATTAGCAACAGCAGCAGCAGCGGCAGCCGCAGCCGCCACAGCAGCCGCATCAGCCAAATTAGTCAAGCTAAACCAAATGAGCACGTAAATCTTTGCGTTGGCGTTGGGAGAAATCGTGGTTCGAGACCTTGACTGCAGCGCGGTCCACAACTGCTAAACAGTGGTGCATTGGGCTGCAATTTCACTTTGCTGCTCACTGTTATTCAATTGCAGTTGCATCATAGTGGCAACTTGTGGCCAGCTGATCGGCAGCGGATGCTGCGCGAGAGTTTCTTAAACCCGACAAAATCGGACAGAAATAGCGAAACGGGCGTCGACAGCGGCCGCCACACAGCTGATCGACATTAGGCAGCGGCGTCGTTTTGCATTTGCATGCCACGCACCAGCCAACAGCAGCAGCAGCAGCTACAGCAGCCACAGCAGCAGCAGCAACATCAGTTAATATTGAAGCGTATCTTTGAGATGCGCGCATTACATTACCAAATGGCAGCGGGCGCTTTCCATGCCGACGTTGCCTCACATGAAAACGAAAGTGCTTCAAGTGGTTAGCCAGATGCTTTTGTTGCTGTTGTTGTTGCTGGTGTTGTTGTTGCTGCTGCTGTTGTTTAGGTTACACTATTTGCTGGCGCTCACGAATAAAAGTTGCTATCTCTGTCTTTTTGCTGCTGCTGCTGCTGCCGTGTTTCCTGTATCTCCAAGTTGCCGTCGACTGTGGCCATGGCAATGGGGGGATTGCCAGCGCCAAAACGTTGCATGCCACATGCGCCGCGTGCAGACCGGCGCGAAATATTTTGTTTAGCTTACAAAAATGTTTGTGCACAATTTGCAGGCAGACAAAAAAACATTTTACAGTTTGCTGCAGCTGCGCTGAAAATACTGCACAAAAAAAAGGAAGTTTATTTGGCTGCAAGCTAAATGCAGAAATTGATAAAAGTAAATAAAAAAAAAACATTACGCAGCATTTGCATAAATCCAAAAAACATTTACCAAGCGAAAATTTATATTGCTCGAAATTTTAATTAACATGCGTGCAAATTGTATTTTTAGCTTTAATTTGCATAAGTCAAAAAATCTTGATTAAAATTTGATTTAAAAGAGTATTTAAGCTTCGTTGCATGCCACTCACAGCTAACCAAAATCAAATTTGTATATAATTTCTATTATTTATTTAACATAGACCTGTTTCAGTCATATTTGCTTGAGCCAGGTCTGGGCGCGTGTTTAGTTACAACTGGCCGCAGACATCAGTTAAACGAAATGCGATGAATTTGACTTTTGGGTATTCCAAGGCTGACTTTTTGCATTTGCAGCTAATTTTAGCGAGCTTCGGTGAAAATGTTCGCTTGGCAAGACGGCAACTGATACTCAAGCTGTCAGGATTTGTTTAGCAATCGCCCAGAGCAGCTCGATATCGCGTGTGTCCACAACCCCCGAGCTGGGCCCAGGTATTGCAGCCCACCCAAGTCAATTTACAGCAGCAGCAACTGCAACTGAAGCAATTCCGAGACTCATATCGACATCGTGAGCATTTTTTATTAAGAGCAATTAGCTTTAGCCAAATTGCCTGGAAGTTGTAGTGCATGTTATTTATTTTTATATGTTACTTCAACTTTAAGACTCGAATAGATGGAAAATCGATGCTGCGGGGTATATTAGCTGGTGGGATCGAGTAGAGTGGCTATAGGCAGGCAGCTCACGGCAACTCTAACTATACCTGACACTAAATGCACTTTATACTAAATGTATTTAGTTTATTTAGTAGGTCTAATTAACTGTCTAAATATGCATTCTTTGAGACTAACCGGTTTTAATTTACATTTTTTAAGCTTTTGATGGCAGAGATATATTTATAGCCGAATCAGTAGAAGCTCTCAATACTTATTGAACTCGTCCGAATCGACTAATCCATTTGATTAATATAAAAGCAGTTAGTATAGGATTTTATTTAGTCTAATATAAAACTAATTATCTAAGCATTCAGATAGTGGTCAGCAGGTAGAGTGTATGTGTTCAGCTTGCATCTGCCTGTAGTTCAGCTGCCAGTCGGTTATACTCGGTTCGAGCACTCTTACATAGTTTTTTATTCCTCTTGTAGTTTCTTGCTTGTTTTATGTGGCGCAAATTTGTGGTTTCCACATTGTGGCATGGGAAATTGCTCAGCAATGGAACTGCATTTATGCATTTATGTGTACCCACTACACCCTAGACGGGTTTCTTAGTGTGTGTGCGTGTGCGGACGTGTGTGTGCTTTTGCTTTTTGTTTCCTTTCGATAGCTTTAAATGCTTCGAACTCGTTTGAACTCGCCTGGAGTAGTAAAGTTGCTGACAAATCGCGACGCGATGCCAAAGAGCGACAACCACAGGTGATGGTTCAGCCCCCCGCTGAGATTGTCTAATCAAAGTCGACTAAAAATTAAGTGGCTAAATTATGTCATGAAGCACACTCAGCACCATTACTGTTGTTGCCGTGCGCCCGTGCTGCGCTGTCTTTTGTTTGCCGCAGTGCAGGCAAAACAAAAAGAAAATATAATAAAAAAGAAAAGGTAAAAAAAAAAAATGAAAAATTCGCACGCCACGCGCCTGATAAACGCAATTGCCCCACAAGTAAGAGCTTAAATACATAAAGAGAAGACAGAAACAACACATCAGACAGATGCCAAAATATTAGATACAAACAATTAAATAGCAGAAACGGTTTAAACGATACTACTTCATGGTCATTTGGTGAAAAGTTAAACAACGTTATGTAACTGCTGAGAGACTTGACATTAGATAAGCTTTCATCTTAGGCTGTTTGGGTTTGCTGTATAGATAATAGAGTACAGCAGCTAGATATAAATTGATATTTTATATTATAAAATAGTGAAATCTTAGCTTAAGTCAACTGATTTTACGTAAATAATTGTCTCTTTTCATGAGTACTTTAAAGTTATTTGATATACCAATATGAAAGATACGGCTTATCTTTAAATGTTAGAACTGAAAGTTAGAGATACAAAACTTTATGTCTAACTGATCTATATCGACTCGACAGTTGAATATTGGTCATATATTTTATATTTTATATTATATATAAATATTTTACATATTTATTTATTATATTTTAATTGATCATAAATTTATATAGACTTTTATCTATATTTATTATATTTTATATGTTTATTTATCACATTTTTATTGATCATATTTATAGAGTTATTTATCGATATTGCATATATTCAGTTATTACATCAATGCTCTTATACTATTAATTATATTTTACATATTTACTTATCAAATTTATTTAATTATTTATTTTATGATTAAAATAAATTATATTTATTTTTTAATAATTATATATGTAAGCAACAACATTTTCGTTTATCTTCAGTCTCTTCCATTAACAATTTTGTAAAATATTAATTAGTATGGCATTGTATTCATCCTATCTTATTTTCAGAAGAGTTGATACAAGTATAATAAGTGTATAACTATATCTCAAATGACTTAGATCAGAGGGAACATTACGGAAGAATATAAAGGCGGACGCTAATCTAATGTAAACATTGTTAATGAAGACGGAAATAATAACATTTGCTCATATTATTCTTTCTTATAAATAAAGATAATAAAGATTGTGACTTTGCCTATATTTTCCATAAATTAAACTGGCTGGGCGTATAAACTGTAAATAATTTAAATAAACTAAATTTATTTAATAGTCAGCTGAATCAAAATTAAATGAATTCTTAATTTATGCCATAAAACCGCCCAAAATGTAAATAAGCTTTTAGTTCGATCTAAAAGACTTGAGGCTTTTCGCTGAGTGTATGCGAGCTGGATAGCTGCCCAGATGTCAAGTCGAGTCAAGCTGATGCATAATTACAAATTTACAAATTACATATGAATTGCACTTGATTCGACTGGGCAAAATGCTTGCAATGCGACCGAAGGCCACTCGAATGTCAGCTCTAAATTAAATAGAATTTCAATTTGATAATTTTTATGGTTTGTTTTTCTTTCTTTTGTGAAATGACAAATCGCTTGGGCTTTAGGCTTTGGGCTTCGCTCTGTGGTCTTATGGCCAATGCGGATTTGATGACGACAGTCGGCGACAGCTGACGCGCTCGCTGACGTATTTGTTTGATAACCAGCCAGGCCTGCTATCAGTTGGCTTAGTTTTTATATTTTTGTTTCTTTTTTTAGGTTTTTGGCAAACATTTTGTCTTGGCGCTGCTTATCAGCGCACCATTTGCAAAAAGTGCCGCACTACGTATCTGTATCTGTGAGATACAAATGCGGCAATTGCACAGCAGCAACTGCGAGCGTCGCCGTTGCTGCTGCTGCTGCTAGTGTGTGTGTGCGTATGTGTGTGTGTTTCGCTCAAGCAAATTTGTGCACATGGTTTTTTGCATGTCATAACCTTAGCCTAGACCCCAGAATTGCTTACTTAGTTGAAGTATCCGCAGACCCTACCGACTGACCCAACGGGGTCGGCCAATAGATAAATTAGCCTGCCAAGCCGCCCGAACTGACCCAGGCACAGCCATTTGGGCCATTGCCGACTGACTACGGCCAAACAGCCAAACAGCCAAACAGCCGACAGCTAACGGCCTATAGCCGGCTGCTGATGTTGCCTTTTTCATGGCTTCCGTTGTCGTGGCGGTTGCCAAAATCAATGTAAATTTTTGGGCTTCCGCTGTCATTTCGGCCACCCGCCCCCACGAGCCGCATCTGCATTGGCCGCCAGAGCTATGGGGGCGGCGGCGCAATAATTGTTATGATGCCGTCCGTTAGTCTAATATTTATTTTGCATATGTGTTGCATGCCTGGCCTCTATCTAACAAATATCCTAAGCTGGTTAATACACTACCTTGTGGCCAGTGAATATAGCCAACGATGTCGAGCTGGTTACGGACTATTGGATGAATACGGAAGAGTGAATCGCTGGCAATTATAATGAGAATATGAAACTTCCAAAGAGAAGATAGAAGATTATAGGAAAGTAATATATATAGTATAACTACATTTCGTATTAGAGGAAATTTCTGTTTAGTGTATTAATTGCTTCGATCTCGAATTGATTGGCTGAGATAGGATTAGAGTTTCGTTTGCATTTTTGGATGCCAACGTTATGTTTTGCCAATGAAGGTCAGTTCCGAGCGTGCTTCGAGGGCGGATGTGTGAGTGAGTGGGCGGACGAGGGGCGAGTGGGCGTGTGGTTTGTTGCGGCTGCAATGGCTGCAAATTACAAATTCGTTTATTGTGCCAAAAAGTTATGCAAGTTTTGTACCCATCCGTCGGATTTGCGAGTGTTGGTAGTTCAGCAATCCGAATGGCCCTCGCAAGCACACGAAATAATTACACAAGCGCACGGATCAAATGAAAAAATTAATTTAAGTGCAATGTCGGCAACTAGCACAAATCCCGGCTCATCAATTTGGCTGGCTAAAACGACACGAGCCAAATTTATTTTGCCCAAGCATAAATCTACCAGCGCACAAGTCGGTAAAACAAAACCGAGAAGTCACAGAAGCACACACACGCACACACACACACACAGACATTGAGTGACTGTGGCCATGTCATGCTGAATACATTGCAGGACATGTGTAATTTCTCACGTGATTCAACGATGCAAGCAATGAATCCAACAGCGAGTAGGCTACGAAATACCCTAAGACAACTAAAGAAAAGTCTTTTATGAAGCTAAAACGTTTTCATTGGAGCGACATTTACAGAGTGAAAATTTGCTGTTGTCAAAGCTTGTGTAGGGCATTTATTTAAAAATAAAATAATTGCTAATAATTTCATTATTATATTGCAGATTATTACGTATTAATACAGCAAACAGACTCATATTTATTTTTATCTAATCAAAGTTCGATTGAGATCTAATTCAGGATGATGTAGATATAATGTATTTGCCAACAAAATATTTTGTAATAATCAAATACTACTAAGTTTTGTCATAATAAAAAAATAATAAAATTATATTCATTCTTTTGTAGAACTTTAGCCTATGACGTTATTGACGTAGAGTGAATCAACTGTGAATAGAAAAGATAAGAGATAGATGATAGGGTTAGCCAACTTGAGTACATAATACAAGATTAGTTGCTAACTGTCTGGAACAATATCTAGACAATCTAGAAAAAGCTAGGTTGTCAGTGAAGCTATTTCAAGAACCTTTCTATTCTATAGAATTTGATGTGGTTTATTGTCTTAGACTCTTTGAAACATTTAGCTCTAACCCTGACTTGTGAGAATTAAAGCCAATCTAGACCTATTTATTCCTTATTCTATTATATTATACAGTATTTAAATTTCCACTGATTCATCGGCTGTCCAAAGTCTTTCTCTATTGTGATTGATAGCCAAATTATGGCTGCACTGCACAAATGGATGCCCTGCACGTCCACATATCATATTCACGTGTCTGGAACTGTTTCGCACCGCTTCTATAGTTAGCAGACTTTGCTATCAACTGCAGGTTAGTCATCACCTTGCTATACTTGCTACTTCGCTATAACCAGTTCCTTCTGTGGCTATAGTTTTCTTAAGAGTGATTGATGTCAGTTGACTGATTAATGAGAGACCGACGACTTCGCATATGCCAGGCCAACTTAGTATGCACAGAAGTGTAAGGAATTAAGCCAAAAAGTTGCCTCGCAAACTCAACGAATTTCTTTCGTGCTCGCAGCAGGGCCAAGTATAAATGCCTAAGTAGAAAAATAAACTAAGTTTTTTAAAACATTTTCTCCTTTGTCTTTATGTTTCCGCTGCTCTCACGCGTAAAGGTATAGTTCCTAAAAAAAACACCTTCTTGCAAACAAACAAAAAATCTTCGAAATGAAACAAACAATACAATTGTTTGCACTGCTATCTGTCAGCTCTTGCCTTTGCTCTTGCTCTTGCGCTTGGTTTGGCTCGGTTTGGTTTGTCTTGTTGTTGCTGGCGTGAGCGCATAAAAGAAAAGTGCTTAAAAAATAACAGTAAATTACACAGACACAAGCGCGACGCCAAGCGGCACGACACGCCCCCATTTCAGCGCCCCAGCGATGCATGACGAGCTTGCATACTTTTAGGGACAGCTGATTCAATTCCGCGCCACCGAAGCACCGCGGCTCGTCCTCGCCCACAGCTGGCAGCACTGCGTCGGCCATGGTCTGGCGTGCGGCCCAGCAACCGCTGCCGTACCTGACGCGAGCTAAGCACGCACACACAGCCCGTGGCATGCAACATCAAACGGGGAGCTCTTGGCGCCTGTGCATACCAACGTGCAGCATGCATTCATATGAGCGGAATTTGTAATTCGAGTGTCTGCTAAATGGTTTACGGGCAGAGAGGGGTTTCTTAATCAGATTTGCGCCAAATTACAGGCAAATGCATTCGGATAGTTCCGCTGCAGAACTTTGTTGCCTCGCACATTTTGTTCTATTAAAGTGAATTAAAAATGGCTAAAGCAAACAATTTAGTCAGCTGGAATGTGTTTGGGGCTGTTTGAAAAGCTTTCATGGATATTAGGAGCTCGTAGCTTCGGCTCATATCTTATCCAGATGTCGAAGATCTCCAAGAGTCGGCTCTTGCTTCCTGCCAAAACGGCCCCTCTGCCATTTGATGTTGGACAAGTACAAGAGTCGTGCTGGCCATTATATTCGGTCTGGCCTTGGTCTATTCTTTTGTACAGCTACAGCTCTTTTAGCCAGTGCTTGTTATTGTTTTGTTTCCCTGTTTCCATTGTTGCTGCTGCTGCTGCCGCTGCCGCTGAAGGAGCAACACTAAACAATACGGCGAAATTACTTAATTTCATGTTGGTCTAATCAAGTTGCCATTGCCGAGCGCCAAAAGCGAGCGTGTGGCTGGCACAGAAGGCCGCACAAAAGCGTGCAACGGCAACAGAGGCAGCAACAACAGCAGCAGCAGCAGCAGCAACGGCAACAGCATGAGAAAAGTGTGTACAGGTGCGGATTGCCAGCAAATAACGTGCCATTGCCGTGCCAAGCACACATGTATATCCTCCCTCCCCACCCCACCCACCACACACACATATATATACTATGGGGACCCCCAGGCGAAATGTGTGCTGTCTTCTTTTTCGTTACTTTCGTTTTTTTTCTTTTTGGGGCCAACGTTTAGTGGCCGCTCATTTATGCTCGAAGCAACAGCGAAGCAACAACAACACGGAATAGGTGGACAGCTAAACGCTGACAAAAACAAGCAGAGGGAAGGCAAAAACTATGCGAGCATTTAACATGTGACTGGGGACTGGGAATGGGACTGGGACTGGCCCGGGCCATGTTAATCTGAAAGTGTGTCAATGTCGACATCCGTTTCCTTTTTGCCAAGGCAACAGCAGCAGCAGCAGCAGCAGCCGCCGCCTGCCGAAGAGCCAGCTGCACTCATATAGCCACTTGAGATGCAAACAGGTAAAAGGGCCACAAATTTGAACATTTGTCTACTCCAACACGCACCGGCGCACACACACCCACCCGTCCACATAGACACACCCACTCACAGCTGCAGCAGCAGCATTTCGCAGCGGAACGAAATGGAACTCAGCGAAACATTGGTAATACGGTCATCCGCAGCAATAGGCTGCAACGGCCTCAGCGAACGTTTTGGCAACGGAACAAGAAAATGGCGCAGCCTGTGCAATGCTCTTATTGTTATGGTTTTTCTTTTTCCTTTTCCTTTTTTTTTTTTTGGTGGGCTTGCTGTGACAGCCCAGCGGGTGCTCTATTCTGTTGGCCAGTTTTTCAGGCTGATAAATTGGCAGCGACATTTCAGCAAGAGTTGACAATTACCAGCGCTTACATGAGCTCATCTACAATATATGTGTGTGTGAGTGTATGAGTGTGTGTGGCTTGTATAATTAAAAGCAAGAAAAGCAGGCATGAAATTGTTTGGCTTAAATGTCTTTGACTGCCGCTGCAGCCGGCTGGTGGTCCACATTTGGATATGATCGAATGCGAGCGAGCCACCACTTTAATTATGCTGCCAAGTGGCACAACTGCAGCTACATGTATGTGTGTGTGAGTGTGTGTGAGTGTAAGTCAAGGCTTTTTGTCCAAAACATTTGCACATTTTGATTTGTTGTATTTCTGAACATGCACTGCTCGAAATGCAGCCATAAAATATGCAATGGATAATCATGGACTCGTCTTAAAAATAAAATATTAATTTATAAATACATAATATCTTTTTAACTTAAGCCACATTTAATTTAGCCAAGTTAGGCAAATTTTAAATAATAATTTGCAGCACTTGAGTCGACTTGCTTAGTATTTGTTCGCTCGCTTGTCAAGCTCTGTGCTCGTAAATATAAAAAGCATCTGCAAGTCAAATAGTTCTTGTGACACACGTGTCCATCAAAGCGAGTATCTAATCACCTGTGTGGAACATTAAGCAGTGCTGCGATAAGATTAATCTCTCTCACTCGCTTTCTCTGTGTATTGCCAGCAGCTCGTATGATATATATGTATGTTTGTTGTCTTTTAATTACGTACAGTTTGAATAAATTGAAATTGAATGTAATTAATTATTCGCTTTAATCTAAATCGAATCGATTGGCATTCGAATAACATCAAAAAGGAAATCATAATTGAATTAGCAATTTTGTGCAAGAAGTTTAAGCCTTCGAAAATCTGGGCAGACACCAAAAATGCCGCATGCTGTCCTGTAATGTTGCACGTGGTAGCCGAAAAATGGACTGCAGACACACACACACATACGCACACCCAGGCAGACACACAGATAGACAAACACACACACGCACATATATCATTGCAGTCAGCAGCGTCAAGTGCAGCGCAGCGTCGACGGCGACGGCGACGCAGACGCAGACGTAGCGATAAGATAATACGTGCGATGACAAAAAGCACCCAAAGCGCCCCACGACAACGACGACGACGACGATGACGACGACGAGGGATGCCGAAGTTCTGCAACGAGGCGATGGCGTCGGTGTTGGCGTCGGCGTCGGCGTCGGCATCGGCATCGCAGTCGCCCATGGAGTGACTGGCTGTTGCTGGCGCTTGGGTGCTTATAAAAGCCGTTGGCTCGGCACGAGCGAACATCACAAAACATTGAAGCGCGTTGCCGAGCAGTCAAGCCCAGAGTGGAATCCACATAGTCAGCCGCAGCCGCAGCCACAGTCAGAGTCAGAATCAGAATCAGAGCTAACCAACGGTAAAGTGAAACAATAACAAACGCCATCGTGTGTGTGTGTGTGTGTGTGTGAGTGAGTGAGTGAGAGTTCGCTTGTATTTGTGTTAAGAGTTTCCGTTACAAAAATAATGCCACAATTTCGAAAACATATTTGAGAAACCGACAAAAGAACAAGAACAAACCGAGAGTAACGAGCGCAAGTTCTTCAATAGAGCAGGCAGGACACGGCCGAAAACATGGCCAGTCAAGTAGGCTCTGGTCGTCAAATTTTTGTAAGGAACCTGCGGCCCACCTGGCTGGCCGCCCCACCACGACGACCAACTTATCATTGTAAGAGTGGAGAACTTGACAAGTGCAAGAAACGCTGCTTTTGTAATGAATTCATTCAAAGTGTTGACGGCCAAAGTTTCGTGCTCGAAAACTTTTCAAAAACAAGACAAGAAAAAAGTGAAAAAGAAGAGGAAGAAAATACAACTGTATATACGCAGGCGAGGCTGCTCAAGGATCCTCGTCCTGCCACATTTCGCCTGGCCAAACGTTCTGTGCGCCGCAGGCCTAAGCCAGCGCCAAGGGCTGTCAATCTTGTTCGCTCCCTCTCTCTCTCTTTCTTTCCCTCTCTCTTTTTCTATCTCTGTCGCTACTTGGTGCTCTGTTTTTGTCCACTAAATTAAATGTTAATTAATGCAAATTACACGAAATTACTGCAGGCCACACAATGCAACAACTGTAACAACTGCAGCATTCAGCTGCTGCAGTTGCTCTGCTGCCCCCAACCAATGGGCTGCATCAAGAGATAAAAAGACTGTCGCTTTGTCTATTATTTTAAATTGGTTGCGCAAATTTGCGGCATCGCAAAAGTAATTAGCGGCCACAGTAACTGTGCCGCAGATAAGCACACAGAATCCACAATCCCAAACAGCAACAAAACTGAGACACCGATCAGGTGGAGACAAGTAGTTGAATTGCTCTTACAGTATGCAAGAAAATGAAAATATTTAAAGTGTAGGAGGACTTAAAATTTCTGACTATTTAGTCAATTAACTATTTTAACTATATGGAAATGAAAATGGAAATTGATCTGAGTGTTGTATTGTCTATTTCAATATATTTTTATATACATTTCTATATCTTTATGTGTATTTCTGTATATTTGTGTATGAACAAATATTGCAAAATATATAAAAATATTAAAATATATAGATATGTATTGGAATATTCGGAAATTGATATACATGTAATATATACATATATATATATATATATATATATATATATATATATATATATATATATATTCGGAAATTGATATACATGTAATATATACACATATATATATATATATATATATATATATATATATATATATATATATATATATATATATATATATATATATATATATATATATATTATATATATATATATATATATATATGTATATATTACATGTATATCAATTTCCGAATATTCCAATACATATCTATATATTTTAATATTTTTATATATTTTGCAATATTTGTTCATACATTGATTTATATTTCTGTCGATTTTCGTTACGATTTCTATATTAAATCTCATATATTTTTGAAGTTTTCTGAGTATTTCTATATATTTGATTTGATTTAATGAATTTCGGTATATTTCAAAATTTTTCTATACATTTCTATATATTTTTATAAATTTCTTTATAATATATGTTAATTCAAAATCTTCTTATCTTTTTCACTATTTCCTTATATTCATATTTTCATATCGATTTTCATATTGTTTTTCTTTAATATATGTTTATATATATTTTCGTAGACAAAATAATATATTTTTATATATTTTTAAATTCAATCAATTATTTTTCCATTATTTTAGATTTTAGATAGAGGAGTTCTAATCAAACATAATGCTTACGAATACACTAACGCACATTCGAGGTAAAACATTTGGGAGTTATCTAGCAGCTTAGTTTGATACTAGACATAAATCCAATCAAATATATTTAATAGAAAAGAGATACAGCTTTAGCTTCAATCAATATTTCCTGCCATTCAGCAATAGAAAATAACCAACTTCCGATTGTATGTTGTACTGCATCGAAATGCGATTTATTTTCACTTAACTGTAAAATTTCAACAATGCTTGATAAACGAGCTACACTACTCAACAAGGTTGTGGAGAACTTCATTTGCTTGATTTAAAGCTCAAGTAGCGAAAGCTCAATCTATGCGAACCTTGAGGGAAGACAGAGCTCAATGCGCACAAGGGCAATGTTAATTCATTGGGCAAACAGTGAAATTAATGTTCAATCTCAGTTTTTAATTGGCCTGGCAAATACATTGTTGACTCGAGGCTATAACTAAATGTCGATTAAAAATTTTATGGCCTAATATTCGGTCAAATAATTATGGCAGCCATGATAAATGTTAATGGGCGGCGTGCCATAAAAATGACAACAAAAATTGGCACCAGTATTTCCGTTATTGGGCGCTGAAAGTGGGTCTAATTAATGAGCCCAACGGCGAGCCGTTGATTGGGTGCAAGCGAAAGCGAGAGCCGAAGCCACAACCGCAGGCAGGCAAAGCCATTTCGTGGCTTTTACGCATTCGCGCATGAGTATTGATATTGGTAATTAATGCACAACTTCACCGAGGGCCGCCAAGCATAAAGAAGGCATAATAAATACAATAAATGTGGGAGCAACAGCGAGGGCCAGGGCGTGGGCAAGGGTTTGTAGAATAGGAAGTGAAAGTGGAAGTGAGCACCGGAAATGCGCTGAATTGGCAACAGCGACAAAACAAATTAGAGCACAATCCTTTTTTTCTCTCACATACATACACACATGCACACTTATACACACTTATATACTTATATACATTTATTTGCATATGTCGCATTGTCGACCGCACCACGTGGCGTATGCGTAATTTGCACATGTTTCGCGAATTCAATTTGTGCGCTCATTTAATTATTAATTTTAGCAGTGCATAAAGTGCGCATCGAGCTATTAACAGGCTTAAAATTTCATTTTCAATTTCCATCTGGAATGCAAATGAAAGCCAATTCCATCGGTGACACATTTGCCTTAATACCAACTGTTCGAACGGCTTACAGGACGCGCCCGACGTGGCACATGAATAAGCAAAACTGAAATGAAAAAAAAAAAAACCCACAGAAACAGAAGGAAAGTGCTGAATGTAAGAGGAGAATGAGTTTATTCGCTTCGTGTTTCAAATTAAATGGAAAGCGAATTAAATTCAATTTCATTTATTTACTTTTTTTTGCCGTCATGCTTTGAGCAAACTGAATCCAATTTTTCCTTTGTATTCTCACTTTTTCACACCCTAATAATTGAGTTGAGCGTGAGCAATTAAACAGCTCTGACAGGCAGGTGCTTTCCAAGTGTGTGTGTGTGTGGTATAAATATTTAATGTACTTATTTGACCACATTTTAAATATCAGTTCATGCATTAATTATTAAGGACTCTAAATGAAAAACTATTTTTGGAAATGATTTTATTTCGCATTACAAGGTCAACTAAGCCTAGCAGATTCTATTTTTAATTTTTTTGCCATAAATTTATGGCAAAAATAAATCAATTATTTTTGACATATTTTCGTGGCAAAAAATTAAAGTTTGGCATATGAGTTACAATAACAGTGAACTATAGCTATACAGTATAACTATATATGTATATACTCCGATGTTTATGAGTTTTAAAATATGAGAGAGATAAAATATGTAGATATTAAAAATGTATTATTTGCATTGCATAAATATTAGATTATCTTATTTGAGTTTCGCATAGAAGGCTCTATCTGATTCGAACATAAATAATCGCAATTTCATTAAAAATTACTCCAAATATATATTTTGCACAGTTTTAAGAAAACATTGCCATCATCCATGCTATCTGCCCATGGATTTTGTTTTGGCAGCTGCGCATATTTGCGTTAAACTAAAAAGACATAAATTGCGGCATAAACATTTATGCGGCACTCAGGAATACCTGCACTCCTCTTGAGCCGAATGGCTTTCAGTGCAATTTAAATATTGATATTAGCTTTGTCGATGTAAACAAAGCTTCTTGACAGCTCGACAAGTTGAAATAGTTTTTATTATTATTGCAGCATCTGGCGCCGAGATATGAGCCATTTAATGTAATTTAATTTCCAAGGTGCATTATTATAAGGGGAACATTGGACATTGCACTTGCAGTTTGGCTCCCATAGCCCGCAGCGCGCTGCCGTCTTCATCTCGCTGACTAGCTGAATCCCGTCCGCAGCTGCGGTGCTGTCGTTCTCGTCGTCGTTGACGTTGTCATCATGTTCATTGCATTGCGCTTTCCACTTGACATCCCGACTGCAATTTCCTCGTTGTAAAATTATGTTTCGCTTTGGCTTTGGCGCTGGGTTTGGCTTTGGCTCTGCCTTTGCCGCTGTGCGGTGAGTTGATAAATAAAACAGCAGACGGTGCAAGGTGATTCGGTTGCTCGGCCACCGTAAACTAAAGTAAACATCCACTGTATGGAGCCCACGCCCACACACAGAGCGATTAACGACGTGGAGGCGAAACAAAAGCGAAACAGGCTGTTTAAGGCTGCCAATGACCATGGCCGTGTGTGATGAGGTAGCTGAGCCGTGGTTCTTATTCGACATGGCATATATTGCTCTGATTCAGCCTCTGGCCTCGTTGACTGTTTGCTTTTGATTGAAGGTTAAATGAGCCATGGCAGGCAGCACTGGCACACTTGCAGTACAGCGACCCAGTTTCCCCGCCAATCCGCAGAGCTTTCGGCACTAGCACTGGCAGTCGCATTCGCGTTCGCATTCGCATTCGCATTTGCATTGCGCGCGTCCTTTGTGCATCCTTAGACAGTCTTATTTTATTTCCTTTGGCTGAATTAGCTGGCATCATCTAAACCGACTGCGGGGAGGGGCAGGCTGTCGCCGAGGCAACCCGTTTGTGCTCTAGCGTATTCTTTCGTTTTATGGCACAACAGTGGGCCAAAAGATTTAGTTGGCTGACACGCCCGTTTAAGCGTTGCAGCTCCTAATTGAGTGCTCTCTAAATTTTAAGACATTTTCCACTTGCAGTGCGTTTTATTTGCCAATTTTTTATTGCTTTCGCTTTAACGATTTCGTTATCCAATTTGCTCTTCTCCTTTGCTTGCAGCTGTCAGTGCGCACGGACATCAATCCCCAACTCTAACTCAAGCCAAATAACACTACAAAAATGTCCATCTCCGATTTCCGCAAGAAGAAGCTGCTGTTCCTGTTCAACGTGTTCTTCGGTAAGTAAAGCAGTTCAAGGTGATCAATTGAGAGGCAGAGCTCGGACTGGGCACTCCAGTGAGCCCATAAACCCCTCCACAGCTGTTCACATTAGGAATTTATGATGTGAGCTGACTAAATATCATTAGGGGCATTCCATTTACCCACCATATGCCATCTGGCAGCTTGCCAATCAACACAAGCTCACAGACTGTGAAAATATGCGCAGGCAAGCGGCAGCCTTTGAAAGATTACTCTAAGTTTAGCTCTGAAAGTTTATATTTCTGCAATTCAATTTGCCTGCAGCACGCTGCGTATACGCAGCCTCTGCTTACATTAACCCTAACAAAACAATTTAGCCAGTTTGCGCTTGAAGCTGAACATATTTTTGTTTGGCGCAGAAAAGTAGGCAACATATTGTGTTGCTCTCGCGCGGTACGGCCGAGGCTGAGTGCTTTTCGATTATGAGTAATTGTCAGGTAGTAAACAGTGGAGTGTCGCGTTGGCTGGCTTTTGGCCTGCTGCCATGCCGAGTCGTGGCCGCAGCTGCAGCTGCCATAAAATGCCAGCGCCAAGCGCTTGACACTGAAACTAGAAGTGGCCATTTGCACACCGTTGCAGTGGCTCTCGCCAATGCAAATGACACGGCCTTGCCCAAATGGCCAGCAGCCAAAGAATGGGCGTCAACGCATGGACATGGCCCACAAACTGGCCAGGAAGTGCGACTTCTCGCCATCTGTGCTGCCCCGAGAGCCGTTTAGCTCGCATTAATGTTTATTTCCGTTTTTTGTACTCTCTCACTGTCTCTCTCTCTCTTCGCTCTCGCTCTCCCTCTATTGTGTTCTGCTTATTTCGTTTGGGCAAATAACCGAACTGACCAACAACTGGACAAAACATGCAAACAATGCAATTCATGCGGAATGCGCAATGCTGGGCCAACAGATGTGAACCAAAGCGGCGAAATTGATGTTAAGGACTTCGAGATGGCCATTGAGGTAAGTGCGAGCGCTAAAATATGCCAAAATAAATGTTGCCAAATTCCAACTGCCTCTATCGATGAATATGCAAACCTAAGCATGTGTATCGACCAACAGCTGCATCAATTCCAACAGCAGGCGGCTGAAGCACATGCTCAACGAAGATTTAATACTCTAGCTAAAGTAGTGTGAATATGCAAATTTATAAGATATAATATCTAAAAAATATGTAAATAAGATTTTATATTTTATAATTAAATTGATCATGCTATAGCTTGATTGTATGCCGGATACTTATATGATCTTGAACAATGCAAAAGTCATTCTCAAAGAAGCTTGTATGCTTTAGTATAAAATTTAGCAGCTCTGAGGTATACATGGGAGCAGCACAGAGTGCGTCCTGTATTTATTTTGTAATTTTATAGTTGATTGCTTCGGTAACTTCTAAGTCCTCTAGGCAAGCTGCAGATTGACATAGATAGATGTCCAAGAAAAATACACATATGTAGAATTTATAGTACTTATAATTGACCATTACGAAGCCTAAAACATGTAGCAAGAGCTCAGAGGTGGTAGATAAATAAATAGATTTGTATTCATTTAATTTAAATTATTTTTATTTGCAATCTGCCCTATAGAACAATCAGCAAATTATAATTGAATTACCTTAACATTTATATTGTATTTTCTGTAGCAGTTATTATTTAAAGCCAGGTCTTAGAGGCCAGACCAATTGGACTTTGCACACTAGTTATTACTATAATAGCAAGCTGATCTTTTAAGCTCTTCAAGCGAACAAGCAGAAAGACACAGAAAAAGAAATCCGAATTGCAGTACACACTTTATCACAATATTAGCATGCCCGCTGCGCCAAGGGTAAAACAATTGCAACTGCAACATTGTGCATGCTGAAAAAGTTGGCTCGGCACTTTGTGGCGCTCTGTTGATTTTGCATGCTATTTTCACTGGTTGTATTCTGGTTTATTTTTTTATTTTGGCAGTTCACGTTTATTTATTTGGTCTTTTTTGTGTTTGTCCAGCTTTTTGTTTATTCAACTCGTAACTGATAACTCAATTTATGCTGACATTTTTTTGGGTGTTTCGTTGTTGTTGCTATTGTTGTTTTGCAGCGCGTTTGCAAGCTGCGCGGTTGGGCAAAGGACACGCCAAAGAACAAGGAGACTTACGATGTCATGATGGAAATTTGGACTGGTCTGCGATCGAAGGCTGACAAGGATAACGATGGCCAGGTGAGCTGACAGCCAAATTGACTGAGTGTGTATGTGTCTGCGTGTGGGTGTGGGTGTGTATGGGCGGTGACTATAAAAAAGGACAACTGCATGTCAAGTGCTACGTTTTGGGATTGCAGTTCGCCATTTGAATGGCTTCATTGTCAGTGGCAAAAGTGTTGAAATCCATGGACTGCACTCGATGCCATTGTGACAGCAGTTGACAAGTGGGGCCCCTCAAACACACACCCGCTCACGCACACACACACACATACACACACACACACCGATTATGTATACATGTTTGTATGCAGCAGCAAACATTACAAAGTCGGTCGCACGCTGCACAGAAGCTACAAAAAAAGTACATAAATTTTCCTTTTATTGGCTCGGAGTGTGGGGGGCTGGGCGTAGCTTTCTGGGTGACTGGCTGGCTCACTGGGTGGCTGTGTGACTGTGTGGCAGTAAGCAAATTCCACGTCTACAACAATAGACGGAAATTGAATTGTGAATTATTTGAGCAATGCAGCTGCAGTTCCGGGCCACGACTTCAGTTAGTTTTCTAGGCCGCTGCTCATTACGATTGACAAACTTTATAACCGCTTTGTACAGCCGCAGGAAAGTATCTGTTCGCAGGGCATAATCAGGCTGCGTCTGCACAAATTAAATCATGGTTATAAACCAGCCGACTTTCCAATGGCGGCACAAGAGAATTCGTTGCACGAGCAGCACCTGAAGGACAGGTGCTTCAAGCGCTGCACAAGCGCCGCACTCTGATTGTGACACAGATAGCCGCAAAGTTTTGGCTCTTAGCCAGGAGCTTGACGAAGTTTGCTGCAAATAAGCCGGAGTCAACTGTTTTGTGGCCTTTGTGCAGTTTTTGGCTTTGTGCTGCCTAGACTTGGATTTATTGTTGCCGCCTTAACTCATTTTACAACTACACGCACACAAAGAGTGAAAGAGGAGAGAGAGAGAGAGAGAGAGGGGAACTGGAACACAAAGCAAGTGCTGGGACTTAGGCTGGGCAGAGACACGGTCAAGGATGTGCCGCCTTTTGGCATTTCAATTTGGCAACGCACACCACTTAGCTGCAATAAACATGAAAAATATGCAGTTAGTGCGCCTCGCTGGTGGCTGGGGTCTGGTGGGGGAGCGTGGCGTGGGCAGGCCGAACGGGGGCTCAGTCGATTGGCAGTGCAATTGATGGCGCTGACCGCACATTGTCTAGTGTTTTGCTTATTTATGGCCGCATTAAAACGTGGCCCGACCACAGTCTTTGACCAGAATTAACGTTTGCTACCAGCCAGCCGGGTCAAGGCGTCGCAGTCTGTTCCATTTTGGTCAAGGCGCCGATTGCTGATGTTGCGGTAATTGCCGTTGTTTCGCTGCTGGCCGAAAGTAACAAGAAATGCTCATAAACGGTGGGGCATAATGTGCAGGTCGCATAAATTACGACTCGCATCGGCACCCCCGCCCAGGCGGCGCTAGCACCCCCCAGCCGACCATTATGATGTTTTATGAGCAGCTGCCACGCCCACCTGCGGCTAGACGCTTTATGCGGCTGTCCGCGTGCCTTGGGGCGTTACGCATACATCGAAGGCTTTTAACCCACTCTCGTCGGCTCTTGCAGGTCAGCGTGGACGAGTGGTGCAACATGTGGGACGCATACGCCAAGGATCCCAGCAGCGTAATGGACTGGCAGAATACGTACATGAACTTTATGTTCGACTTGGAGGATGCCTCGCATGACGGCGGCATCGATGTGACGGAGTTCACGCTGGTCTGCTCCAGCTACGGCCTGGACAAGAAGGAGTGCGAGGAGGCGTTCGCCAAGATGGCCAAGGGCCAGACCGATGTCACTCGCGAGCAGTTCGCCGCCTTGTGGAAGGAGTACTTCGCCGCCGAGGACGTCAACGCGCCCGGCAACTTCATCTTCGGCAAGACCTCGTTCTAACTGCTGTCCGGAAATGCCTGATCGATTATGTCTTTGTCGCTGATGATCCAACCAACTAGTAAAATATCAAAATTATCCTATAATTTAAAGCTAAATCAACAGGCAGCCGCATGTTCCATTTCAACTTTGACGATTTGTAGCCCCGTTAGCAGTTAGCAGCCCCTCCAGCTCTGACGTTGTTTATTAAATGTTGTTATCTCAACTGCAAACTCACTTTTGCCCGATTCAATGTTCTAAATTCGTAGCTTAATTAGTTAAAGGATAAACGTCTAACTATTTATATTTTATATTCTACATACTAATATATATAGTATACGAGTATATGCATATATATACATTTATACATATATACATATATATCTGTATGCGTGTAACCAAATGATATCTCAAAGCTCAATTAGAACAGAATTCGTGTTATCTGTAAACGGAATGCTGTTGATGCGTAAATTAAACCAATTAAACTGTCAAATTGTCTTTGTTTGTGTGTGTAGTCGTAGTTTATCTATCGTCCCAATCTCTGGCGTTTAAATATAAATGTAAATGTAAAGTGTTCCAACCAATTACAAACAATAAAGGCTAAACATCTATAACAGCGGCACGGCACATTTAATTTGTGGGGCAGCGGCCATTACTTGTTGCACTCCCACTGGGCGACGCCCCCGTTTTAAGGTCTTACGGCTGCCGCAGGCTATGGACGGCGATAAGATCAGCAATTGGTTGGCAATTTATGAAAATTATAATTTTGTATGGTGCTGCAAATAGCCTTCGAGCTTGGCTGCACTGCGCAGCGATTTACGGGTCCAATGGGGCGGCTACGTAATTTATGCACTCGCAAGTGCATGGAGCACTTGCTGTGCTCCTCGACCGCGACGGGTGCAGCACCCCCGAGAGCTTTGTGGCCTAGCGCTAGCAACTCCAGACGGAGGTTGAACATAACGGCGAAAGCTTCGCGGACGAAAGCTGTGCTTGCAAAGCTTTCCAGGAGCGAGCTTTTGCATAGAGCTGCCGGATGTACGCGCATAATTTTTCAACCAGGTGGCAACACTGCAAAGGGCTGAGAAGGTTACACTCGAAGTTGCACTCTACTCTCTACGCATCTGCAATCGCAATCGTTGAAAGGCGCGCTTTGTCCTTGTTTTAAAATTCGTATCTTGCCAAAATTATGTGTGTAGATTAAACTTTTGCAGAAGATGTGCTTTATAATTTTGAAAATTTTAATTTATATGGTCCTTTATACGTTTTTTCATTTGTAAATAATATCAAGAAAATCGATGTTAAAAATAATTCTGAAGTGATTTTATCAGCAATCAAACTAGCCGTCAGAACAATATCAAAGCTACATTTAATAATAATAAAAAGTATATTCTGTTAGATTTTTTTATCAGATTATATATTATATAGTATCAAGTATCCCAAAAGATCAGATCTATTGAATATACAACTCGCTTCACTTGCCTCTGCATCACATGTTAATTAGCAGCGGCTAAAAGTATGCAAAGGAAAATTTATATCGCCCACTTCTGGCCATTTTTGCTTGCATTGAAATCTTTAACTGGCATATTTATCAAAACCCGACTTGCATTGCTGTTCGCCTGGTTTATTAGCTGAATTTTTATACAAATGTAGTCATTCTGCCTGCGGACACCATTATCTCCTATGAGTCACGTCGTGAATGCAAATATATGCAATGTATATATTATAATTTATTTATATATACATGTATATATATACATATATACCTAACACAGTTAGTAGAGCTAAAGCACTGAATTTCTCAAGAACTCAGGGCAGTGATTCAGCTCAATGCAGTTCAGTTGCTCGACATCAATATTGATATTTGTTTTATTTATAGCTTATTGTTGATGAGTCACGATTTTTTTACTAACAATGTTATATGGTAGTGGAATTCCACTGCGTCATGAATAATGTTCCGGCGCCAAGTTACGAAACCTGTTTATAAACTCAACTGAAGTATCAGGTGCGCAGAAAAGGAAGTGGGTCGTCAGCAGGGTTAAATGCGCAAGAAATGCTGAAATAAGCAGCTGACGTGCAGTGTTATCAGCGATCGCAAATTTCTGTTGCATACTTTCACTGTCCATTGCCGCTGCATCAAGCGTCACTGACTGTGGCTCCGATCTTGGAAGAGAGTTGCTTTCTGGACTCCTTAAATACCATGGACAGTTATATAAAGTACAATGCAGAATTTCAAATTCTAACATTGATATTCGCCCAGAGGGTGAGTGGCGAGATGTATGGACAAGATATCAGATCGTATCTTTTGCTGTCATTTTCAATGCGAACTTATCATAATTCCTCTGAATATGCATCCATTAAAAAACATTTTGTTTAAGTTTATTATTTTATACAATTTATTGTTTTCGGAAAAAGATAAAGCCATAAATATAATAGCTATTTTTATTAGATTTGTATATATATAAATATTCAATTATTTATTTTATTCCTTTTCAGATTCGTTGCTTAGAGTAATAGAAAAAGTAGTAGAAATAGCAGTAATGTAGCATAGTATAGTATAGTAGTAGTAGTAGATACAACGTTACAATTTAAATAGTTATATGTATGTATGTATATATATATAAGTTTGTATATATATATATGTGGGTTTGCATGTAAATTAGGACTACAAATAAGTGTAATATTTGTGATTTGTGGTTAGAGCTCGAGTTGCCTGGGCAACAGTCGCTGTTCTCAAAGGTTTTGGCACATATGTACGTTTGAATGATATGTTCTATCATAGCTTTGATCGATTTCTATATTAACAATAACAAATTACTAAAATTAAGACCAAAGCGCTTAGATTCGTCTGGATATTGCAGAGCCACGTCCACGACCGAAGCTGAGGCGGGGCGAACGCGTTTGCAGCTGAGGCAATTAGTTTTTTGTTTTTGTGTGCTGCAGCGCGTTCAGCTCGTCCTTGAGCCACGTCTGCCAGTTCTCCTGCGAGGGGCGAAACATATATGTATACCAAAAATGGCCAATCTTGTTACCAAAACAATAAAAAACGAAAAGAAGAGGAAGAAACAAAGCCAAGCGTATGTTTCAGCTCGAAATACCAACACCAAGCGAAGCCAATCCATGTAGAAATGTAGGTGTGCTCGCTGTGTGTGTGAGTGTGTGTGTGTGAGTGGGTTAGAGTGAGGAGTGTATATGCTAATAGAATCTACTACAGTTAGCCATTAGGGGTGGCAGCCACTTTGCATCGGTTAGCGCTAATTGCATGTGTCAACAGTGAGCGAAACGGAGCCAAGCCAGCTGCGGAAATCGGAAATGCTTAACTAGTCGCTAGTGCGTGTATGTCTATCTGTATGTGTGAGTGTGTGCGAGTGCGTGTGCGTGTGTTTAAGGATCTATTTGCTTTGGTTGTGTTTCAGTGTCTGAGTTTGTGTTTGTGTTTGGGTTTGTGTTTGCCCTCTGTCGCTTATGGGCTTGGCTGTTTCCGTTTTTAGTCATTGTTATGCAAATGTTCCTGATATTCATCATATTCGTTTTCATTATCCTCCGGCTGGTCCTCGTCGTCCTCCTCCTCCTGTTCATAATCGCTGGCATTGCTCTCCGGCTGTGTTACATCCGGCAAGTAATCCTTGTGCATGGGCGTTGAGACGATAGGCTCCTGTGCCGTTGCGTTCCGTTCCCACATATGTTCGTTCGGTCAGAGCGTGTGAGTGTGTGCGTGTGTGCGTATTAGTGTGCAAAGGCAAAAGTTAGTTAAACGAGTTAGTCAGAAAAAACAACAACAACAACAACAAAGTGGGCAGTGGGGCATGCAAAGTTCCACGTTTTAGTTTAGCCAATTAGAAAGTGAAATATTTTCGGTTGTTCAAACGCATGCTAACCTTTGGCGGACGCCAGCCGCAGCCAGGCAACGGCAGTCCGTCCACGCCCAGCGGACAGGGCGCGTCCAGCCCGGGCACGCCCTGCTCGCCCTTGTCGCCGCGATCTCCTTTCCGTCCGCGCTTACCCGGCGGCCCAGCATCGCCGCGTGAGCCCTGCTCGCCACGCGGACCCTCCTGCCCGGGTATGCCGTCGGTGCCCTTTGTCGTCGTATATGTATGTATGTGTGTGTGTGTGTGTGTGTGTTTATGTGTGTATGTATGTGTGTGCGTGGGTCAAAAAGGTTGATACGTGTGTAGAAGGTTTTTGCATAGATTGAAGACAGTGTACGACGCCAACAAAGAGAGAGAATTGCATGCAGACAAGATAAAAAAAAACATGATAAAAAAAGAAGAAACACATATTATTCAAATTAGCAGCCACATAAGGTAGATAAACACATATGTGTGTGTCTGTGTGAGAGTGTGAGTGTATAGATACATATGTACTACAGAGAATGGTGTGTATTTGGGTGTGAGTGTAGCTGTACTTACCGGCAGCCCTGGATCGCCGCGCTCGCCCTTGTGTCCCGTCTCGCCCTGTGCGCCCTGTGTGAAAACAAAGATTTCAGTTAGACAAGGCCGAAAATCCGAGCTGACATGTTGCAAGTCAGTTAATGTACCTTCATGCCATCCAAGCCAGGTGGACCCTGTAAGCGTTGCAAACAATGCGAGGGAGTAAACGTGTGAGGGAGAGAGAGAGAGAGGGAAAGCGTTAACAATTGCTCGAGTGAAACTCGAAAATCTTAACCCGATTTCCGTTGATCTATTGCTAGACTTCTGCCCGCTTCTGATTAATCAAAGTTGTATTTACAAATTAGTAGAAACTTGTTGTTTTTTTTAGTAAAAAACCATCACTTTATTGAAAATGCAGAATTAAGATGGAAATGATATCGATTTCATTAGCCGCTTTACAATTTGTTGTCAAGGCGTTGCCTTTTGTCCGGATTAGCGTGCTGCTCGCAATACTCGTTATGTATTTTATGAATTATGTCGATTGGCAGACATGCGTACGTACATATATACTCTCTATGCATATAGACATTAATACACACAATTACATACATACATATATTGATATACATATATATGGCAGATATATATATATATTTGTTTTGTTATTTAATTGCAATAATTGGTTTTCATTTTTGTTTTTTGTGTTTTTTTAGTACGTAATTAACAAATGTACACTTACAATTACCGTTAGCAGCTTATGGAGTTAATGCTCGAATTGAAATTGCATAATATAAATTTAAATTTTAAATTTGTCGAATTTAAATGTAAATTTAATTGTAAGTTTAATGCTAATGTTTAAGTTAGTTGCAATGCTCGAACAACATATTGCTAGGGACACACAATTCATTATTCTAGCCTATGGATATTAGATACTTGTGGTTAGTGAGAAAAAGGTTGAGTTGAGAGGATCAAAGAGGTCAAAGTCGAGTAGAGTAGAGTAAATAGTGTGAAAATCGGAGTAGGTGCAATTAGTACTGCGGCTAAGTTAGCTAATTGCCCGGCTTCGTTCGTTAAATATCGTTCCTTAGCTTTAGTTGACATTTCGTTTTATGTACACCTTCAGGTTGGCCAAATCAAAATTGACATGCGACATGGGGTTTGTCAATTCAAGTGAGGGAAGCTCACCTAATTGAAAACAAATTGACATATAAATATTCATTTGGAATTGCAACTTCTATTCATAATATGAACACAAATCAGGAAATGTTTCTTTGTTCGTTTTGTCTCGCCTTTTTTCAACTTTATGCAAATGCAGCGCAAGTTTCATCATAGTTCAGCGTATCATAGATTTGTTTTGATTTTCCCTCCTTCCTTTTTGTTGTTTTTATTATTATTTCATTTTTTATTCATTGACTGTAGTTTTTTTTTTTTTTGTTGATATCGCATGCTCGTAATTTATTTATAAAATGTAAATTGTTTTTCGTTTTTGTTTTTGTTTTTTCTGTGTTTATTCTGATGTGCGTTCTGTGTACTCGTTGAGATTGAAAGGTAGATTTGCATTAATTTATTTGAGATGTTCAATGAAACCAATAGGATATATGAGATAAGTTAATTGTTAATGATATTCGCAGTGGATGAGCACGATTCGAAATGGGTTGGGATATTATACTGAGGCCGCTTCGTTGTTCACCGGCCCAGCCGATGCTATTGCAGATGCTTCCAATTTTCAATATATATATATATAGATATATATGTGGTAGGTATATTTAAATTTTAGCCTAGCTAATTTCAACGCGCTTTGTATTGAAGTTACATTTAACACTGAAAATATGCACAATTGGAAGATAGCTCTTTGTTGTTATCGCATGATATTACAATTATTTATGTGTGTGAATTGTTTTCGGGGACTCGTTATTCATAATATATATATCTGTATACATATATGTTAAACAGTTATTCTTTGTTCTGTAGACATAAAACACACATATTTAAACACGTTAAATCTATACGCAAACATTGAGTCGAATTTCAAAGATATTTATATGTGTGTATATATATATAGATTTCGCTTTTGTTTTTTACAGTTTTTACTTATGTTATTTAAAAATTGTGAGTAGTTCGAGTATTTAAATTGTTTGCTGTTTTCCTTTCGTTTTTCAAGAACTGAAGCTTTGGCCACCCAATAAATTGAATATACGACAAAGCCTCTGGACGGCACCTAAGATAATGCAGCAATGCGACAGCAACAACAGCAGCAACAGCAACAGCAGCAGTGGCAGCAACAGCTGCAGTACGCAAAATTTATATTGACAATGCAATGAAATTTATTGATCAATCGAGAAATTAGGCTGTTGCATCTGCCGTACTGCAGTCGGAGTTTATTTGCCACGGTGCGTATGATTTATGCAACAGTTACTGCTGCTGCTGCTGCTGTTGCTGCTGCTGTTGCCATTATTGGCTTTGGCTTAAATGTACTCGCAAATGCGAACAGCGCAGCGTCAAATGAAATGCAATTAAAATATTTGCATTGCCCATTTGTTAGCAGGTTGTTGGCTTTAGTTGTTTGCCGAGTTCTCTATTTGCCCCATCTTGTATATACATACTTAAATACTCAATTTGCCAGCTCGTTTCAATTGATATTTGTAAATATGTTTGATCGCCCGTGTTTCCATCGGAATAACTAGTTTCTTTGTATACATAAATATTTGTATGGCCTGCTGCTTTGTTATGTTTCGTGTTTGATATGAATACTGTTCATATATTAATATTAATATTAATTTGAGTTATTTAATTGTTTGGCATGCGATCTGCTCATGCGGCTGATATTCGTATTCGTATTGGGTTTCACATGTATCTATGTACATGGGCGCTTGGTATGTACATACATATACACAGAGCTACATGACTATAAGGATAGACATTGAAACGGAGCGGTTCGCCGGAGCGCTAACACTTCCTATGCGTATTTTATTATTTTCTTTTTGCTTCCTTAGAGTTCAGCGTATTAACTTTTTGCCTCCTGTGCCTTGGTGTCTGCCTATGTGTGTGTGTGTGTGGGTGAGAGTGTATGTGTGTGTGTGTGAGTATCGCATTTTACTGGAAAGTAGGCGCAATAAGTTTGTTATTTATGCTTAGACTGCGCGTTTGAGTAAGTTGTATTAGTAGTCGCCCCACACCTGTTCCAGGTAGATGAAAGAGAGAGAGAGAGAGAGACACAAGAGAATGTTAGAGAATGCCTTAGTCACAGCAACGTGTATAACACAAAAGTTACCAAAGCAAGGTGATCAACAACGAATTTTGTAGCAACATAAAAGCCAAACAATCAATTTTTAGTGCGCCAATGAAGGGAAGTCATGTCAGGGGATTCATTAAACTGTCACTTACCGGAATGCCAGCCTTGCCCGCCGGGCCGGAGGGTCCCGATTCGCCACGCATGCCCATCGGACCCTAAAAGTGAAATTACGAGCATAAGAAAAGTCGCCTGTAGAAGCATAGAGTGGCAGCTACTTACGGGTAAGCCCATGGGTCCCTGATCGCCCTTGTGTCCCTTCTCGCCCTGTGCATAAGACAACTGAGATTAGATATTGTAGCAAGAGGAAGGAATTGTCTCTACTTACAGGATCGCCCTTACGTCCGTCCAAGCCACGATCGCCCTGTGGTCCGGTGTGTCCGGGCGGGCCCATTGGACCGGGTGGACCAGGTGGTCCGTAAAGCTGTGCAGACAAAATATGAATTAGGGATGTCGTTCAAGGGAGTCGGAGACAAAGATACTCACATATTCGATTGGTGGCATGTGTGGTGCATCGGACATGCCGTCGTCCTGCCTGCGGCGCATTTTGCGGTACTAAAATTAAATCGATTAATTACTATTGATAAGAGTTATCGATTGTCTGCAACCTACCGAATCGCCGCGGTCGCCCTTGTCGCCCTTGACGCCGGGGTATCCTGGGGGTCCTGGTAGTCCCGGCGGTCCCATTAGACCAGGTGGACCAATATCGCCGCGATCGCCCTTTTCACCGGGCGGTCCCTGGTAGCCAGGCAGGCCAGGTGGACCCTCAATGCCTGGCTCACCCGGTAGGCCATCCAGGCCACGTGGACCCAGGGAGCCCGGCTCTCCTGGCTCGCCTGCTTCACCCTTGCTGCCGTCACGTCCATCGCGGCCGTCCTTGCCCGCGGCGCCCGGTGGTCCGGGCGGACCGCGCAGCAGTGTGACAGGCGGATCGTCATAGTCGTCCTCCAGCTTGGCGCCGCCGGGTCCGAATAGCTGCTCAAAGCAAAGGCGAATGCAAATGCGTTCGGGAAACAACGGGGAGATGGAAGAGAGATACGTTGGCAAATTTAGTGAGAAGATTAATTTATGCCACGTGGCGCCGCCCGAGGCGTTGCACGCGCTCGTTCCACACACCCGCACACACGCTTTGATGGCGCAACAAAAGCGACGCGTAATACGCGCTGGCATGATAAAATAAAAACACAAAATAAACTTCGCCTCGTCCCTTGGGGTGGTCGGGTGGTGCGTGGGTGTGTGCCGGCTGTGCGCTGGTGGTGCGAGCTTTCGGTGGCTGCTGTGCCGCAGTGAAAGTCTTTTGTGTGTGCCTCGAAATTGTGTTAAGTGCAAGTCGGAGCCGAGTCGAAGCTCGCTCCACGGCCGCAAACTTAGACAATGCGAGCATAGAAAAACCTTTAAAATCGGCGGGGGAGGCAGCAGAAGGGGGGCGTGGCTTGGTAGTAGTGCGAGTCGAAAATAAAGTCAAGCAGCGACGTGCTTCAAGTGCGCTGTGCGAGTGTGAGGCTATGTTCGTGTGTGTGAGTGTGTGTGTGTTTTGTGCATTGCTCTTTGGCTCTTGCTGGGTTGAGTGCCATTGTGTGGGTGTGTGTTGGTGTGTGTGTGTGTGTGTGTGTGTGTGTGTGTTGGTGTGTGTGTGTGTGTGTGTGTGTGTTGGTGTGTGTGTGTGTGTGCGTGGGTATTCATGGATAGTTCCAAAGTGAAAGATAATGAATTGGTTTTTGGGCGCTTTCAACAAATTCGAAGCACATTTTCAAGAAGTCAATGACACAAATGCCACTCACACTCGCACACACACATAGACACACTCGCACACACGCCCATCTAGTTGCATTTAGGTAGCATTTTCCGCCGCCAAAAGTACTCGCGCTTCAAGTCAATCGAAAATCGAATTGAGGCTGCAGCACGCCCAGCGGCAGCAACAAAGTCTATTACGCAAATGTTAAGGCCCATAAAAAAGCAGCAACAATACGAACAAAGCTCAAGGAAATGGGAAATGGAAAACGTTTACACACGTAGCTCACACGTAAGAGCAGCCGCTTAGAGCAAGGCATTCAATAGCGATTGAGGGCTTGAGGAAAGTTGAGCAACATTGTTGCTTAGAGTACACAGAGAATTCCCTCTCACTCTCCCTCCCTCTCTCTCTCTCTCTCACACACACACACACACTCTGTACATACATCTTCTTATGTCTTCGCTAAGATAACCTTCTATATTACTTGAGGCTAGCGCATGTAAAATAATTAAATTTTATTACAATTTTTTTTGCTGTCTTTTTTTGCATTTTGCTCAATGCTCTTTGTTGCTCGAGGAAGTGCCGTACTTACAGATATTAAAAGGCAACAAGAACAACAATAAAATTGCATAACAATGCAAAACGCTTAACACACACACTCACACACTCACACACTCGCACACACACACATGTAGCATATGCTTAAGTGATGCTACGAAATGGCGGCCGTTTGCTCGCTCAAATGCACAAAAACAAATGAAATGGCGAAGAGAAAAAGGAGACAACAGCAACAGTAGCAGCAACAACAACATTGAAGAGCTAAAACGTAAGTTGGTGGCTAGAAGCAGTTGGCTATGTGGCAGGAGCAACGACCATGACGCCGTCGTGGCTTACCGCAAATGCAGTTGCCAGCGCACGAGTAACTTTTGCCCCTTTATGCATACTCATATAATGCGCAGCTCATCTGCATCGCATGTGTGTGCGAGTGTGTGTGTGAGTGTCTTGAGTGTGTGTGTGTGTTTGTCGACGCCCAGCTGGCACTTTGTTGCAAGTTTTACAGTTTTACACAATGTTGCCAAAGACTCTGGGCAGGGGGTACGAAGCGCCTTTCTGCCTTTGGGCTCGACTGAATTTCCGCTTCCGCCAGCCGCTGCGCGCCTTTGTTAGGCTTTCAGTGATTAGTCGTCCATTTGCCTGGCAATTAAGGCGCTTCTGATTAAAGCGCACGCTTAACTTATGCCCTGCGTGCGGCACTGGCGATAATGAACGCTCATTCAGCGGGCTTAAGGACGCCATCAGTTTGCCCATCAGTCAGTCAGACCGTGAGTCCGTCAGTCAGTCGATAAACAAATGCCAGCGACAAATCAACGGCAGCAATAAAAAAGAAAAGAAAGACAGCAAAAACGTATGGGCCAAGGGTTTAAAGGCTTTAAGGAGCCGCCGGCAACGGCAGTTGCGATAAATAACATAAATAAAAGATACGAAGCCAAGTGAATTTGGGCAAATGTTTGTTAGCCATTCGCAAGGACGATTCTGATGGTGCAGCTGCCTAACTACGATAAAAACTTCTTGTCTGCTTTTTCGGCAGCCTCCTCGATCTCTCTCACTCACTCTCTCCCGCTATGCCAGTGTCTGTGTGTGTGTGTGTTTGCATGTATGTGAAATCCATTAGAATGTATCAATATTTGTGCGAGCGCCTCGAGTTGATTTTAATTTCCAACGTATTCAGCAAACAGACGCCCACACACACACACGCCCACTCATACACCCACCCACACACATACACACACACAAACACATTTATACATAAATTTAATGCGTTCACATGCTGTGAGGCATTTCTTTAAATTATTCGCAAATTTGTTTTTTATTTGCCCAAACGCTTTTCAATTTCAACTTCGACTCGAGTTGCGAAAGTTTTGCGCTGCATACTTTCGGGCGCGGACGTTAAGGATATCCACGCGAATTTGTTGTAATTGCAAAGTAATTGCCCGGCCATCGCTCGGACGCCGGTCAAGTGTGGCTGGCGCACGGACGGATATTTTCGAGTGTTTTCCAACGTAAATTTCATTGAAATTGCGTAGTCAAAGGCGGACAAATGGCCGCACGTAAACGCGTTAAATTGAAAATCATTTTGATCTCGACCGCGCGACCTTTTCCCGCGACACCGACTGCCGCAGCGAGGCGTGGCCAGCGCTCGCGTTCGTGCTCAAGTACAGCCATATGCCGCTGTCCACGCCATCTGTCAGTTTCTGTGTGTGCGTGCGCGCATATTTTTGCCATTTCTTACATTTTTTCTGCTTTTTTTATGGCAGTTTCCTTTAGAAATTCATACTTTTTACAGCCACGACAACCGCAGCCAAAGCAACAACAACAGTTGAGCAGCTGAACACCGCCCGAGGTGAAAGTTTTGTAGCTCGTTTCCGGCTCACACACAGCACAGCTCCTGCCCCCCACGACGCGTCCGGAGTTGGCCCAGCCATGTAATACGTTCCACATCTTTCGCTCCTCACAAAAGTTTACAAGAATCACACAATGCCAGGGAAGTTCTTGGCAAGTACGCGGCCACATTAAATGCGTAATACGTTCCGCTTCCCATCGACAATGGACCGCAAAGCCAAATTGAGCTTGCAATATTAAAGGCGAAGGACTTAAAAACTCTTAGTATTTAAGTGTAACAGCGGCAGCTTCTGTTCCTCTTTACTAAAAGTGTTTTAATCTAATTGCGAAAAAAATTAGACTTTAAATATTTTTAGGAGAATTCATCTGAATGCAGTGAATTACTTGAAATTGTGAAAATCGAGTTGGGTATAAAAAAATCATTTAATTGCTAATTATACTAGAAAAAAAACGGGCAAAAAGCCTTTGAAGATGTATGAAAAAACATGTATAAGCACACTTAAATACAGAAATAATTCACGAAGCTTTAAAAAAATTATAAACATTACAAAATTGATGAAGACATTACCCTAAACCAGAGAATTGCTTCGGCTCTCGAAATGAACTTGAGACAAAATTGGTTAAACGCTCAGCCCTAAAGTAGAGACTCAATCGCTTATAATATAATATATAACTAAATTATATCAACTTTCACTTAACTCCAATTTCTGTTCACTTTTTCACAAATCCCGCCCATTGTACTATGCAGTCAGGCGCAAGGAAAAAGTCAAGACGCGATGTAAAAATTTCGCGTGATTTCATTTTGCCGCTAACATTGTTGCCGACATCACCGTTGTTGTTGTTGTCCTGATATTGTAATATGCCGGAAATTTGGCAGTATTTAGGGAAATCGTTGCTAAAGATTTCGCCTTTCGCAGCCGCAATCATTCCACAGCTGCGGGGGTGGTGTCTGTGGTAGAGCAGCGTAACGTAACGCAACATTATGCCAGTTGGCTTGCTGCAGGCCCCAATGGAAAACAGCCCCACATCAATGGCAAAAGCGTGCCTATAAATTCCCAGGACTTTTCCTCTGTCGGCGTGTGTGTGGGTGGGTGTGTGTGGGTGGGCGTAGCCGTTCATTTGGTGTCGCTAACTTGAGATTTTTATTTGCCCAGCATACGTAACGTTGCGTGCGCCTGGATTTCTTTATTCAATCGTTTTTGTTGCTCCCACAGCGCCCTCATCATCAGTAGCCATAAAATAAAAGTTACGCACACCCCAGGGGCAACATTACATGCCACACACACACACACACACACTGGAACACACGCTGTGGCATGCTTGGCCGACTTTGTCGGGCTTCATATTCAATACGGCTAGCCATATGAGCACTGACCACAAATAATTGCCATA
This sequence comes from Drosophila pegasa, assembly GCA_035046225.1. NCBI lineage: Eukaryota > Metazoa > Arthropoda > Insecta > Diptera > Drosophilidae > Drosophila > Drosophila pegasa. Next base: position 13,103,386 of record JAWNOD010000398.1, on the reverse strand, counting down.
GTGGCAAAAAGGGAAATTGCGCAAATAGAAAAGAAAGGAAAAACTTTGGAAATTTGCATGCTGCGCAGTTTTCAATGAACAATGACGTCACACACACACACACACACATACTCGATAAGCAACGTAGCAGTTGACACAGCATTGCGAGGGCTTATCAAATCGAGCTATAAACCCAACCCAAGCCCAAGCCCAAACCCAACTCAACTCAAGTCGAGCAGAAGCAATGAAAATTCAGTCTGGGCTGGTTGAAAGTGCTAAGCTTATTGCGTCGTTTAGCCAACACCCGAAACGAATTGCCGGCGAAAAGACGCCAACGAATGTGAACCCTTTGAGTGGCAGACATGAAGATATAACAACACACAGCCAAACAAAGACACACACACACACACACGCAGACGCACGCACAGTCGTTTAGATTTTTCACGTAAGCAACTTTAAGGCTTTGATTTGCGAGTTCAAGTGTGAGCAAATGTGTATGTGTGCGTGTGTGTGTGTGTGTGGCAAAGTGTCGTCTTCGAGTCGTCAGCGGTGTGCCACATGCGAGCGCCGCCCTGGCCAGCAGCCAGGGGCAAAGGACACGGCTCATGTTACCAGGCAACTGAGCCGGGCGCTGTAACGTGTATCTCCAGGTTTTTTTCTCTCTCGTGTCTCTGCAGGTTTTTGTTTTGGTCTTTGTTTTTGCGTCAACGGCAATTTTTATGACTCTATTTACCCAGGGCACACGCGACGTTCACAAGAAACTTGCCCAGCGCTGCTGATAAGAAATGCCAGCTAGAAGCTAGAAATTTATGCAGATTTTCAGACTCTAAAGACAACACACACGCTGATGTGACATGGACATGGGCATGGGCATGGGCGTGGGCGTGGGCATGAGCATGAGTGAAGCGACGATTCTAAAATATATTAACATAAATTTGACATAAATGCTTCAAGAACAGTTTTTGACGCAGCGCTTAAGGCAGAAGTTGACTGGGAGACACCGTGTGAGTGTGTGAGAGTGTGTGTGTGTGAAATATTGTTTCAACTTTATTAAGGCAAAAAAATGGCAATGCAAATCTAAAACAGCTAAAGCCAAAGCGACAACAGTGCGCATAATAAATGGCAAAGCTCTGCGCCGCGTCGCCACCCGTCGCCCGCCGCCACAGTTGGACAGTCATTGGATATTCATTATACGCCCCGTTGCCACTGCCACTCGCAGCACCAGCGAAACTCGTCAAAAAGTTTGAAATTAATTTAAATTTTTAATATGTTGCCCGATCGTAAATTGTATATTAGATTTGCCAGCGTTCAAATATGCAAACACAATATTTGCGCGCGACAAATGAAAACGGAATTCGTTGTCGAGAGTCCACTCGCAATTGCCTAGGCATATGGCAAGAGAGCAAACTGATTGGCCAGCTAGAAGAACTGTTGAAATTGGAATCATAATATTAACAATTCAATCAAATTTACAATGAATATTTCAGTATAAGAAGAGAACACTTCACTTAAAGCTTTTGGCCTTAAACATCTCTGATTTGGCAACATCGTATCACTCTAATATATATATTAATGATATCTGATCGAATTCTGAGTTATCTGTATATCTTAATGGATCTATAAAAAGAATCATTTGATAAATATTTTTTTGTCTGGAAACTTTTTCTGCTGTTAAGTCTAGGCAACACTTATCACATCTGCAGATTGGTATACTTCATAAAGTTAGGCAATTATATGATAGAAAAGCCAATAAAAATATAATTTATAGTCATAAATAATAAACACTTCTATTAGCTGTCTAAAATATTTAGTAAAAGAAATTCTTGTTAAGTTCCATGAGTTCCAAAACGTTTCTGGCTTCTTTCAACTGGCATTTAATTTGAATTTACACATCAATAACTCATCTACAGATCTTAAATGAATTTTCATATATGTCAACTGGCACATCTGTCGCAATGCTCAGGTTTGTTCCGCGCATAATTCCATCACATCGCAGCTCATTTAGACTTTGCTTGCCCGTGCCCATCTCCCCAACGAGCCAAAACCATTTCATATGTCGCCGACGTCCCCTCGCCTCCCCCTCCATCATCCAGCAAATGACGCAACATTCTCATGCGAACATTTTATTCTGACGAGGCGACGAAAATAACATGTCAAATTTATAATGCCTACAATTGCGTTTTTTATGGCCGTAGCCGACGCGTCGCGACGACAGCGGCAAGAAAAAAGGCAATAATAAAGCTCTGTGTAGCTGGGCCTGGCATGCCGCACAACTCATACCCTTAAACTGAGGCACTAGGCGCAGCTCATACCCTTCAACTGAAGGGGAACTCTGGTAACTTTCATAAGCTAAACTGGGGAGAAGTGAGAGGAACTGAAATCAGATATCCTATGCTAGAGTAAAGATGTAAAATGAGTCGGGCATGTACAGCGGAGCTAATACCTATTAACTGAATGAAAGTAGTGAAGAGTAGAGAGAAATCTGAAGTTATATATTATAAGATTCGCTAGCTCTTCGTGTCATGACAGTATTCGCATACCCTATGCTGTCATAAATGTGAAATTAGTTGGGGGTGTGGCTCTATAGCTTCAACTGAATATAAATTCTGATAGCTTTCTTCAGCTTAACTAGATAGAAATCTAAAATTCTTCAGTTCTTAGTGGCGTGACTCTGCTAGAGTATATATACAAAAGGAAAAATAGTAATAGACGTACCTAATGCTCTATAACTGAATTGAAATTCTGATAGATTTCTTCAGTTAAGCCAAACAGAAATCTTATTGATAAATATCTCATATTCAGTTCTTAGTGTTCTTAAATACCTAACGAGTTAGGGATGTGGCTCTATAGTGCTAAACATTGGTATAACTGAATTCACTGACTGACTGAACATTTTGATGAGTAGAGATCTGTCTGATAAATATTTAAGATTCGATGGTTCTTAGTGCCACAACTGAATTCAGATACTCTCGGCTAGAGTATTAATACGAAGCGAGTCGCAGTCGTAGCCATTATTCAGCTATAGACATCTGGCCAGATGCGAAAACATCGGGGTGTGGCTCTATAGCGCTAGACGGATAAATGTTTTCCAAAACAGCACACAAACAATTTGAACATTCTTTACGACTTGCTGAACTAATTACAAGAGTTTTTAATGCAAGCAACGCGCCAATTTTTAAAAGAAAAGCAAGAAAATGAAAAATGAAAAATCTTTTACACAATTTTCCTATTTGCTGCTAGGCGAATGTGCTAAAGTTGAAATGTGGCACACGAGGCACATCATTTCTCAACGTTGCGCAGTATCATCAGAGACATTCGCATTCACATTTTCATTCATCCTAATGCCTGGGTTACGGCTTGTAGGTTTTCCCCGGAAAATCAAAGCCGCTGATAGTCGAATTGAAAAATCGACGCCCCGCCTAGTCGTAGCTGCCGGGAGCCGTCACGTTTCGCTTGAGCCAACGCCAGGGCCCAGCCTTCATCGAAGATGATGGCAATTGTTGCAAATAATTTTTTATGCTTAACATTGCCTCGGTGTGGCACGGCTTGAGTCGAGAATCTGTGCGGCCAGAGCGGCCAGAGGAGGGGGCCAAACTTTTGTTTGTTGCCAAAAGTTTTGTTTGTTTGCCAAAGGCAGCCAGGGAGCTGCGACTGCCTGCCGTTTCTCATGACTTTCATTTGTTTTGACATCACGTTGCTACGACATAGGCGCGGGGCACGGGGCACGGGGCACCGCGACGATGCGGACGGACACAGCGCAGGGCGATGTAATCGGCACATTCGAGCACCCTGGCACGAGTGCGCATAGCATTGAAAACATTGTGGCAGGGGGCGCGGCATGCATTAAACGCAACTGAAGCTAGCAACGAGGGGCGCTAGGAAAGTTGTGCCGAGAATTTAGGAAAGTAGCATTTGGCTTCATTCAAGAAGTAATTGAGGAATAGTTGGAAGAAAAAGAAAAATCTAAGATGTGTCCATATCTGTAATAGAGTTTGGACGAAAGAATTATTGAGTAGCAGACCGACTAACTAAATTTAGTAAATCACTAGTTGATCAATGAATAACCTCAAGTCAAGTTGTCTAGAAACTTTCGAATTCAGAAAAAGATATCTGAGATGTGTTGTATAGCTATAATAAAGTTAGACCGATAGATTTGTTGAGCAATAGATTGACTAACTAAATTTATTCAATTACTAACTAACTTATTAGGTGTTTGCTGATCAACGACTAGTCTCAAGTGCCACTAAAGCAACTGAAAGTTGTCTAGAAACTTTCAGATGAAATTTGATGCTTCAACTTATAAATCTAATCTTATTGATATTAAACAGCTTGTCGCTTCAAATTATATTAGCTCTACAAGCTCTCAAACAACTCTCGATTAAGTCAAGAAATATCCACGCAGAAGTCATAAAAGCCAAGCTGCACGTTGCTGCCAGTTGCCGCTGCCACTTGGTGTTGCTTTTGGTCTTTGCTGCTGCTTGTATTGGAACTGTGTTTGAGCTTCACTTTGCCGCTGTTTGGTTATTACGCGTTATTACAACAACAACAGCAGCAGCAACAACAACAATAACAGTAAAGGCAGCAGCAATGGCCATGCCAATGACTGGGCCAACAGCAGTTGGCCAAAGGCGTGTTATATGAATTTGCCCCTCTGCGCCGCAGTCTATGCGTGTTGTGTGCGCGCTGTACAATAATCAGACTGTTTTTAGGAAAATTGGCAAAACGCGCAAAATATTTGTGGAGCGGAGTTGAAGTAGAAGCAGCTAATGCTAGCATAGCCCCAGCAGGTCTTCGTTTGCCAGCGGCGCTTATGCATTTTTCATAACGTACACAAACACGTGCTGGATACATATTCATACCATCCGCCCCACTCCTCCTCCCTCCCTCCCTCTCCCTCTCTCTATCTCTCTGACTCAATCCAACTCCCTGTTATCCATCGAGTGTATTTATATAGGAGCAAATGTTGTGCAGAATATGAGAATCCGTTGATGCTCTCTGTGCATCCATCAGCACGTCACGGGGCGGCAACAGCTGCCGACTGACTCACCAAGTGCCAATAAAAATGTTAAGTATCTTTGCACTGTTGACATTCCAGAGGACGCGCACATAACGCACGGCACAAATGCCTAGATAAATGCGCCAGATACGCTCCGAGGCGCATAAATTAACCAGCAGATTTGGGCGCCCAGGCATTTTTGACAATTTCGATGAGGCGTCAGAGTGCGTCGACATAGTTTCGTGCGCCGCGAGGCACCGAGAATTTCTATTAGCGTGCGTATCTGGCAGATACTTTAAGCCTTAATCAAACGCATTTCATCAAGGTGGCCCCCAGTCGGTAACTGTAATGAGTTTTAGTGGGGGAAGTTGGGGGACAACATGCTCGTATCAAAGAGTCAAGGACGCATACACATATCGCTCATAAATAGATATAACCGTATATTTAGTTATGTACACATTAAACATGCAAGGTGGCCGCCAGGTGGCGCTGCGTGCCCGGCCATGCCAAAAGGATGCGGATGCGCCCTAAATACATATATATATATAACATATATACAGGTTGCGTAGCTCTCCGAATATTTATAGATTAATTCAACGAGTATGTAAATGAACGTTACGCTTCCACGCATTTTCACAAAGACTTACACTTCAATTTACATTTTCGTACATTTCCTTCATTATGATTTTCTATTATTAACTTTTATTTCTTATTTCTTATTTTGTTTTTCCTTTTTTCGCACTTAATTTGCAGTCGACGCTGTTTTCTAATTAAAATTGACTGCAAAGCGAGTTTTCGCATTGGTTATTCGCTTTGCTGTAGCACTCACCCGCTTGCCCCGCTTGCCGCGTGGTCCTTTCTCGCCCGGCGGTCCGGCCGGTCCGATGGGTCCCGCCTCGCCAGGCTCTCCTCGCTCTCCGGGCGGCCCTGTAAATGTTAATATTTGGCATATACACACAGCTCAAACAACATAAATATACACATACACGCGGAGAAATAGTCGAGGTAGTTTAAAAATACATATTTTGGAAATATATTTAAAAATAGATTTAATATTGTTTTTCATTTTATTTTTATACCCAGAGCTCATTGAAAATGGGAAATCATTAATATTCTTTATTTAAATAATTTTTAAAATGATTGTTAAAATTTAATTCGAATTTAATTAATTATATATATTATAATTAAAATTTTATATATTTAAGCAAAAATAAATGTTGCATAAAGAAAATATATAAAAATTATATATAATGAAATTGTATAGGGCAGAACCTTTTTTTCATCATAACTGATTAAGTATTGTATATAAAAAAGAAAAACAAATTATTTTCTTAAGACATGAGTTTTTGTTGAAGAGTTTGTCCTTTTGAAAAACTCAAACCTAGTTAGTTCAAAATCACTGTATATAGATATATATAAAACCAAACTGCTTAGCACGTAGTCGTATTACGTAGTCGTGCTTTATTCAAGATTTGATTTGTCTTCCACATTTCGTCATGCCATATTATTCATCTTCACAAGCCAATTTAATTTAATCTACGCGCACAATTTTTTTAAGTGTACAACTTTATTGACGCTGACACGCGTTGCGACAAGTGTGGTGCAAATAGGAGGCGGGGCTGTGACGCAGCTTTGTAATTACACCCGTTATTATCATCGCTCGATGAGCTGTCACCGTTCATCTGTCAGTCAACAAGCGTTTGATGGCTTTTCGGTCAGCAATTTGTTGAACTGCTGCTGCTGCTGGTGCTGGCCATGATAAGCGACTACTGCTGCTGCTTTTGATGGCTCTGGGTTCTAGTTGAAAATGCAAATTGTTTATTTGCTAGAGAATAAAATGCCCAAAAGCCAGCAGTGGCTCGTTCGACAGCAGCTCGTTCTATGCTAATGAAGCGTGTGGCTTTCGAGCAACTTGACCCAATTGCCACCGCACCGAGATGCCTCTGCTCTTGTTTATGCAGCAATTGCAGTTTTCTGTCAAAGATGCCGCAAGAAAAATAATCAATAGGCGTTTAGCAAGTGAAATGCTGGACAGGCTTGCATAGTTATTCAATTAGAGGATCGCTTAAGAGTGCAACACTTGACCTATGTGCAGCTCGTAAATCTGCCTGCTCAACAGCAACTTTGCTCCACTGTGCGGCAGACAGCAGCGACGTGGCGACCTGTTTAGTTAAAATAATGAGAAATTGTTGTTTCTTTTCGGCTGAAGCCATTAAATGTGACCATTTATACGCCCACGAACAGACAGGCGGATAAATAGACGCACACAGAGACACACTCTCACACTCACACACATGAGTATGCTTGCATACAGGATTCATATCGTAGATAAATCCAATTGTGTGGCTTGTCAAAATATGCCTCTGTGTATGTGTGTGTGTGTGTGTGTGAAGAGATATAGAAAATTTATTAAGTCCGTAAAATTGCTTTTAGGGCGGGATTCGGGTCGTTGAGTTGCCAGGACTCTCGCCTCCTGGTCAGTGCGCATTAATTTGCCTGCCTACAGTCCGGCTGGCATTTGGTTTGTGGCTGCTCTGCCTCTGTCGGCTCTTGTTTATTTAGAATGTATATTTTGCGGGTCCTCTTTGTTCTGGACTCAGACTCGGTAAGTATTTATGGCGGCATAATTTAACGTTAAGCATTTTAGGCGACAATTTCAGCCATAATCAAAACTATTGCCAACAGTCCGACGACAGCCGTCCGGTCCAGCTCCGCGGGGTCTGAAGTGGATTTATAGAGTCCAGGATATTGGATTGTGTTGGTCTGGCCTGAATTTCCTGCCCATTTCGTTTGGCATTTTTCTCTGTTTGCTGCTATTCCCTTGGTGGCCTTTTCAGCAAAGAGGCAATGCAGATGAAGTGCAAATGATAAGTTTTAATTTCGCAGACAAAGCAAAGCGGAGCTCGGCCGAGCAGAACTGCCCGGATGAAATGCAATCAAAATTTGAACTCAAATGAAATTCAAATAAATCAGCAAATAAATTGAAATTTTTGATATTACATTTGGGACTGGAGCAGCTGGCGCTGCTGTTGCCGTTGCTGCTGCTGCCGTTGCTGCCAGCATTTCCTGCTCTCATCTGGAGACGCAAAATACAAATGACACATTAAATTGTCGAAACGTCTCCCAGGTCCAGCTCGGTGCCTGCCCACACATAAAGCACAAGTCAGCTTAACTAATTACGACAACGATAAGATAAGCAGTCAACAGGGAAAAGCAGGGAATCAGAGACAGCAACAGGGGCAGCGACGTGGCGACCAGCTGAAAGAATTCCAAATACAAATGACATTCAATTTATTCAAATCAAGCCCAAATGACTGAAGCCGGAGCCAGAAGCACAGCCAGACCCAGAGCCAGACCCTGACATGTCCCATGAGCTGGCGACTCGATTCTGACGCTGATTTCGTAAAATAAATTGCAATTTCATGTCCATCAACGCACAGCCCAGCGCACTCATAGAACTGTCCCCGCCCAGGGAGGCGGCAGACCATGCACAAGGGCCCTTGCTCTTGCTATTGCCGTTGCTCCGAGCGCTGGCTGACTGTCGGCAACTGCGGCTATCGCAGCAGCAGATCTTGTTTTAAACTAGCAACAAATCCCAAAAAACAATGCGCGCAACATTAACGCAACTGCAACGAACAACTGTGACAACATCAACAACAGCAACAACTTCGTGTAGATGCTCTGATAAGGCAAGTGGGAGGCTGCGCGCTGCGGGTCGTGGCAAGCGCTTAATCGATAGCAAATGCTTGTTAGGGGTATTCCAACGAAAGAGACTTTAATCTACGCTTGATTGCTGCAGCTCACACTAGATGATAGCCTAATGCCGGCTGTCAAGTCTAACGCAATGGGCAATAGTTAATAATGTCATTTAGAAATTGGATTGATAATAATTGTGAGATCAGATCAACTTGACTTGGAATGTGGGAATTGGACTATAATTTTTCCAGATTTAAATAGCCAGAAAAACTGATTTGAGAATTGCTTTGATTTCTGTTCCGGATAGAGCATGATCAATCCCTATTAGAGTGCTTAAGGTTGGTATGTGTTACGTTTCTCTTGGTAATTACGTATGTATATACTATTCTATAAACTAACAATATGTTTCTGGTTCCCTCAAGGCCCTTTCTAATGCGCGTCGTAAATCTGTTTGGGAAACCTTTCAGAATCTTTCTATGGCTTGTTCAACAGACTGAATGCTTTAAGAGCTGCATTGGATCTGGTATTATTATTCTAGCTATATTGGGCTCTTAAAGGATTACTCGAGTTGGTTATTTTATTTGGCCAACAACATAAGAATTTAGTTTCTTTATAGCCGCACACTTAGCTGACATTTACGACTTGAGTCTTATGAATGTATCTTCCTATGCCGTCGGAGTCTAATGCATGACTATTGTTTATTTATTGCGCACACTGAAGACCCCTAATAAAACAATTGGTCAGAGGGCAGCCGAGTCGGGGCAAAGGTAATTACACGAACTCTTGCCACATGCGGCATGCTGCATGCTGCATGCTACACGATGCGATGCGATGCGTGCGTTGGACGTGGAACGTGGAACGAGTAGCGATGCTAATGAGCCGCTAAAAGCAACATAAATGACATAAAGTTGCCTTTTTACGACTGCGGTAAGTGTTTCGAGCTGTCCGGGTCTACAAATTTTTATGACAAACGCCGGATTCGAATTTGGATTTGGATTCCCGAGCGTTTCAACTATTCGGGCGGCCCGCTTGGCTTATTTTCGTTTATTAAAATCGCATAAAGTGCAGAAATATGTTAGGCCAGATCGTAAAAGCCGACACCAAATGGAAATCGTACTTTTGTGGGCGTCTAGGCGGCAGGCCGGACAACGGGCGGCACGAGTAGGCGTCTGCTCTCTCGACGAAATTGTGGGGCATTTAATTGACGTCGACGTCAAAACTTTGCGGCATGCGGCAGCACACAAAACACAAAGGTCGTAAATGTTATCGCAAAATACGGCAGGCAAACAAATTTCCAAATGTGGAGGAAAAACAACACAGAAACTAACAAACAAAAAAGAAAAAAAAAGAAAACTAAATGTGTGCGAGAATATTTGAAAAATGTGTGCGGCTATAAAAGCAGCAACGAGCGGAAATGCACGCAGCGCATTGATGCTATGCATTTTGGTATTTGATTTACATTTTAACGAGCTGCTTTTCACACCAAAAGCCCGAAAATCAAAATCCAAAATGCGCTCTAATGGGACAGCGCTAGTGAATGACTCAATTAGGCTGGGCCAGGGGCCGAGCACACCACACACACACACGCACACACACACTCACACACACATTATTCCCATAGACGGCTGGCAATAAATTAAACAACCCGCAGATGAGCAGCCAATGGCAGCAGCCGCGTGGCAACACTTGAAAACCCCATCGAGTCGATCGATTCCCAAACATCAATAAGCTGCGGTTAACGTAGTTTACGACTAGTCTCCACGTGTACGTACGTGTGTGTATGTATGTAGGCCCGAGAGTTAAGTGGCTTTCAAACATATACTGAGCTGAGAGGCAGCTGGCTCTAGAGATGACACTTACCAGGTGGTCCGGGCGGTCCCGGCGGACCCTCGATGATGCCCGTTGGGAACTCGTCACCCTTGATGGTCGTGGTAAGTCCGCGATCACCGCGATCGCCTTTGTCACCCTGCAAACGAGACGGGAAGCAAACGTATCAATGAGTCACAGGGCTGCATCAGTATTGATATCTGTCTGTCGGAAAATTAAGTGGAAATGGCACAAGGAAAAAGGCAAAGGCAGAGGGAGAGAGAGGGCGCTTGATACATAAATAAACGATAAATAATGTGGAAAACCGAGAAAAAGACAATGGGAAAATCGGAAAAACAAAGCCAGACAGCACACAATCTCCCACACACGCACACAGTTACGTGAGGACGACTCATGCGTAGTCACTTAAGACGTCACAATGTTTATCCAACAGATACAAATAGTGCATTAATCCTTGTGACATCTTTGTTTTACTTATGAATCGTTTCCAGACCCTATCTTCCCTTACTCTCTCTCCCTCTCTCTCTCTCCCTCCCTCTGTGTGTAACCTTGTTTTGGTTTTGTGTGAATCACTCACCTTTGTGCCAGGTGCGCCGGGCACACCGGGCGGTCCAATCGGGCCTGGCTGTCCGGCCTCGCCCTGTAGGCCCTGCGGTCCAGTTTCGCCTGGTGGTCCACGCTCGCCCGGCACGCCCGCGCTGCCAGGTTCACCCGGGGGTCCCGGCGGACCAGGCTCGCCCGGCTCGCCCTAGTCGATTGAGAAAATATGTTTATTAGTTTATCCAAGCAGCGCAAGATCTTCCGCACGTGCAACAAACAAAGGTGAAACCGCATAGTAGGAGGCATGCATTACATGGAAAGGATAATAGCCAAGGACCTCAGCACTTACCTTCAGCTGTATGACCGTTGAAGCGGATACGTTAACGCCCGCTTCTTGCAAGTCCTTACAACACAAGGATTAAACGCAACGTAAATAAATGTTAAATTGGTTAATGAAAGTATAAAATAAAAAATATTTAAACTTGAGCTGCTGCAAAGCAAAATTCAATTACTGAAAACCAAATATTTATATTTAAGATAATTAATAAAATTTTAGTTAAACATAAGGAAGAAAAGTATAAAACCCAAATTAAATTTTTAGAAAATGTTTTTTTTTTTCTATTTTGTAAATTACTAAACGCTTAAACAAAAACCAAATTAATAGGAATCAAAAATAAATCGACTGTGTTCGCTGACTCAGCTTAAAGAATCTTCATAAATAATACATTTATGTAAAGGGAAGAATCGCCATAAATAATAAATTTAAATGTAGAATATTTAAATGAAATACAATACATAAAAACTGATAACGTTTGAAATCAATCTTCTCGAGCCGAGAGCGTGGCTGGGCACAATGTAAGACTTTGTAAATTATACAGCTTTCCATTAAATAAACAAGGACTTGCCATGAGATAGCCCGGCGATAAAAATGCCATTGCGACATTTAAAACAGCAAAAGGATACGCAATAAAGGATGGCTGTCTGGTATTTCAATGCAACAAAATGACTAAGCAGAAACTATGCAGAAGTAGCTACAAATTTATGGTGCAGTTTAAACCAAAGAGCTGAGTCAAGCTAAAAGCATTACGAACAACAATGAGCAGCATAATAAACAAGAACAAATACAAATACAAAACTACTACAACTACAACTATAACTACAACTACAACTACAATAAAAACAACAGCAACTACGACTACAAGGACATGGACAAGTGCAGTGGACAACAAGTTGCAAATATTTGCAGCGCTCCGTCCGACTGCTGTTTGCCCTGAGATATGGCCATGGCCAGTACTGTGGGTGGGGGAGGACTAGGGTTACGGGTGGCTCTACGGGTGGCTGTCAGATCTAGTGTACGGCAGTTGAGACGTATTTATGGCTGAGAAATACCTTAACAGCTACAATTTCCGCATAGCCCAGGGTGCCGCCATGCAGCGTTGTCACCGATCTCTTGAGGCCCTGGTGGAACGCAGAGAAAGCAGAGCAGAGCGTTTGGTTAGAGATTTGCAGAAAGAGTGTAAAAAAAGACGATTCTTTTGAATAACATTTTCGGAATTTGGAGCTTCCAATTTCGTATGCAGATTTGCAGCAGCCGATTTGAGCGAATCCGCGCTTTGCACTCACCTTCACCGTCTGGAAGACATCCACGCCCGGATGGCCGGTGTCGCCCTTTTGGCCCTTGTCGCCGGGCTTGCCCGATGCGCCCTTCTCGCCGCTGATGCCATTGAGACCCTGCACACAAAAGTCGAGCACTTGGCGTAAAGAGATTTCGCTTCGTTCGGGTCTCCATTGAGCACTTACCGGTTCGCCCTTGTCGCCGGAATCGCCCTTCTTGCCGCGCTTCCCTCGCTTGCCGGGCGGTCCAGGTGGACCGGGTGGACCTGCAATTGAAATGCAATTTCGTTGTCAGTGGCGAATTGGTAAAGTTTTCCCTAAGTTAACTGCAAAGAGCAGCGTCAGCTTGTGTCTTAAGGTCAACCGATTCCGCCTCATTAAACATGCTCCCGACTTCGCCGCTGACCGCGGCGCGCGCCCAGTGACACAGCGCATTCTAAGGAGCGCCGACACTTTTTAAATTTCTTTTCATTTCTGCACCGTTTTTTGCGCATTTTGCCCGCAACTTGTGCAAATTCATTTAGCTGAAAAATGACTTTCGCCGCAGCGCCAAGCAGAAGGACAAAAGTGGCCGTAGGGCAAAACAGAAACTGTGCACAAAATATTTATAACCACTTTGGCTGCTATTATTTCAGCGCTGTGGAAAACTTTATCTGCCGCAGGATGCACCAAGGAGCAATAGCGCTGCCTTCTCAACAGGACAAAAACTCGACTCGATGCTTTTCAATTATTTCGCATGCAATTTTCCGCAGCATAAAATTTCAGTCAGCGTGCTTTATAGCTACTACTGGCAATTATTCTTATTAGAGCCGACATTCAAGATACGAGCTGCTGCTGCTGCTGCTACTGCTACTGGCGTTGCTGTTGCTGCCTTCAGTTAAGCCGACTGTCCTTTGCTGTTGCCTGGAGACAGGAAATTAACACCTACATAAAGGCCAAGGCGAAGATGCCAGCAATGAAATGAATGTCTGGTCGCGTCCCCGCCAAGCGCAAATGAAGTAGGTGTGAAAATATTTAATTAAAATAACAGCCAGCCAACAAACATGATAACAAAAGCACCCAACAACAAAAAAATAAATAAAGAAAAACGAAAAGAGAAAATAATAATAACAAAAGCAACAGGAAACACGCGCCACATTCCCACTTTTTTCCGAAGGCTATCCGAGAAAGAGCAGACCTTTCGGCTGCTGTTTAATAATTGTTGTAATTAAGTAATTCCGTTTCTAGCTGCCCCCAGTGAGAAAAAATGAAAAAGAAAACGAAAACGAAAACGAATAGGAAAAAGGTGCAAGTGAATCCAGAAAGAAAAACTCCAAAGGCAAAGGAAGCTGCCTTTAATACAGGAAACGCCGGCAAACAATTTAAATTCATTTCGCGCCAAAATGGCGCCACAAACTACCAAAGTAAAAAAAAGGCCCGAACCGAACCGAAACGTACTGGCACGCGTCGCCCTTTGAATGTGGGCGCCTGTGTGTGTGTGTGGGTGGGTGTGGCTGACTGTGTAGGTGCGATGTGAGCAGCCACAGGCAGACGCAGCACCAGAGCAGCCAGCATGACTCCAGCAACGGAGCAACGCCCCTCAAATGCAGCCAGCTCATTTAATTAAAAAAAGATTTCATTTGCCTTGCCTCACATTGGGCCGAAAGCAGCCAAGCTTTGAATATGTTTTGAAGATGGAAAAAATTACAAAAGAAGGTGCTAAAACAAGATATTGCCAAAAGGTGAGAAATGATCACCTGACTTCCTCTAGACTAATTTTAAAGAAATTCTACTGAAATGACCGAAATATGTTGGCTAAGATATGATTATATAAAGTACATATTCTATATCTATAATCTATTGTGAGTAAAAGGCAAATTCAAGATCAATTGATAGACTTCCTTTAGCAGCTGCTAGACTTATATGAATGAAGTCCGACTGAAATAGTAGATCATAGAGAATACAAATTTGTTTTCCAATTAAATTCCAAAATTCCAGGTAAATGAAGTATGATCAAATATAGTATATATACTATATCCATGACTTATACTAACTCAAGAAAGATTCCAACGTTACTCAAATTGCAGATCAAGTGAAGCCAACAATTGCCTAAGTTGTCATGGCATAGTTGGAGGATTAAGTTATAGCAAAAGTTTCATCAATAACCAAGTGAATTATGACTTCATAAATTTTCTGGTATTGGCCCACTGTGCACTTCCTTGATAGCTAAGTAAAAATTATGCGCACACTGTGCAGCACTTGGCAAGTAATAAAAGCCAACCAATTAAGCGTGGCTTAAGGCACAGCTTGTAACAATGGACGCCCATTGCCTGGTTGCTTAGCCAGCGCTCGGGTGCACTTGAGGCAACTGTGCTAACATGGCCAACTGGGGCATCAAGTGTCGTGTCGTAAGCCAAAGCCAAACGGAAGTGCCGCGGCGCCAAAAGAAGCAAAAGAAGTCGACTCAACAATGCCATCGGAAGCGAGCAGAACAAAAGCAAATGGGGCAGCAGCAACAGCAGCAGCGGCAGCAGAACGAAAAAAAAGTTAAAATTACGCTTAATCTAATAACAACATAATAATCATAATCATAATATCGTTTGCCCTCACATGCGCTGCGCTCTTTCCCAGTTGGGTTGCCATTAACGCCGCACTTTCCGTCTATATTTTCGTATTATTTTCGCGTTGCCGCCATTTTGGCCAACAGTTTGTTGGCTGTTAATGTTAGTTGTTGTTGCTATTGTTGTTGGCTAATGCGCCAAGAAATCCCATTGACATGGCCAGAGAACGAGAGAAATGCGATTCTAGGTGGGACTCTGGTAAGTGCGCGCTCTGCCAGATAAAGTTCTTAAGTCAAAACTTGGTTTATTTTCCTACTCGAGCTCGAGCCCCACTTGTACTTGATAATAATCTGTTGATAATGTGTAACACTGTTGTTGCTGATAATGATGATGATGCTGCTGATGATGATGATGATGATGATGGCAATTGAAGGCCCTCAATGAGCGCGTGATGCAAGTTACATACACCCATACACACACACACACACTCACGCACAACATCCATAAATCCATATCGGGCTGTTGTCCTCGCCCGCTCAATCCAACTTCCATCTCCAGTCGACAGCAAGCAGCCCAGTAGACTAAAGTGGCATTTACTCCAAAGCCATTGCTGCTGCTGCTGCCGCTGCTGCAGCTCACCCTCGCTGTAGGATGAGCGTTGTCTATGGCTGGGGCTGCTTTCAGTTGAGCTTTGGCTCAACTGCCAGAGCGGAAAAAAGGAATTATGTCAAGTTGTGCGCGTAATAAATACTTGCAATCGTTTACGTGCGTACAACGCCGCAGCGACACGTACAACAAACAAGAGCTAAACAAGCCGGCAAACAGTCGCATAGACATACTGCCAGATAGTTAGACAGACGGAGGGACAGACAGACGGACGGACGGACAGACAGACAGACAGACAGACAGTAAGTGCGGCAGTTGAGTGAAGGCAATTGACGCTCAACGCCCCAGCTGAGCTCTTTGCTGCATAGCCAAACGATCAACAGGAAGGCAGGCAGGAAAGCCTAATTTAGTGTTTGGCTAATGGTAAACAACACTTCGCATCCTGCGGATCCTTTGACACTCCAAGCAGATTGCCGACATTTTGCAGACCTACTCAAAATAGTCGAATTCAAAATTTCTATCAGGTTTGATTTCTTTAACCTGAGAACGATGTGTGTATATCAATTTTATTTTATTATTGAGCTGAGTGCGAGTTAGCGATGTGTGTGTCTATATCAACAATCGAGTCGGCATTCGTCGTGCGATGCAGTCGAGCGTTAAATCAGAAGGCAGCGTCTAGAGTTGATGATTGGTTTTTGGCTGGGTATCTGTTGCCTTTTACAGATTGGCAGTCATGTTGTTTGTACTTTGCCAGCTTGATTGCTGTGCCTGAGTGTGCCTCAGTGTGGCTTATGCGCCATAAGTTTTGAGTCAGTGAAGCAAAACTTTGGCTTAGCTTGGCTATGCAAAATGTTCATTACCCACGCCCAGAAGTGGCAGCCCCCATATATATTGCATGTACTTAAGCAACTGCTGTCTGTGCACTTTTGCCTGGCCATGCGACATCCTGTCAAGGACGTCTGCGTACAAAATTAACTCGAAGCGCAAACATTGCATGGCAAACTTTTAGCTTCTGCCGTGTCGAGACGCATCCTGTGAGAGCCGAAAAAGGCAAACTGCTTAAGCATATGAAGATGCTCAGTTGAATTGTTGAGCTGAGACAACTGCCGCGTGCCACGCCCGTCGACTGCTCCCTTAGTCAGCGAGGACACTTGATTTAATCTTGTTTCTGTTCTTCAATAAATGCATTTGCGTACGTCTAGCATATGCGATACGTAGCTCGAAGAGCAACAACAGTGTAACACATATAATAAAGCACAGCAGCTGCAGCTGTGTCGCCAAGCAAACACCGAAAACTTCTACGCTACGCATTCATGTCCTTGTCCTTGTACTTTGCCCTTGTCGCCAGCGTCTGCTCTGTCGCTCTGTCTCTCGCACTCAATTTCGTGAAATGCGATACTTTGCTGCACGAGATAATTCTTGTCGTTTGCTTGACTAAAGTCTGTCTGCCTTTTGTTGCCAACGGTATTCTGTTACCTCCTCTGTCTCGAGTTGTTGCTGCCTTTGCTACTGTTTCACACACACACACGCACACTTGGGGTACAACTATGCGTATACGTAACGCAACGTAGCACTGTGTACTCGGCTCTGTTACTACCAGAAAATCTATGTTTATGCACATGTTGGCAGCGACAGTAAAAACCGGCAACAGCCGGCCGAACAGGTTAAGGTTCGCTTCGCACTGATTTATGGAAGCTCATTAAAAACAAAATAAAAAACAAAAACAAAAGAAGAACCCGATTTAACTTTTGCTAATACACATAGGCCGAGGCAGGCACTGATAATGCATTGGCCATAAATCAGCTGGCAGCTGTTGCAGTGTCGTGTCCATTGGCTAATTAAAAGGATATCTCAACAGCACTTAATTAACGTAATAGCCAAATTGCAGCTTACACTAATACATGCCATGCGAGAGCCGCATGCAACCATGTGGCAAGTTGCTCACAATAATGACAACACGATTGTCTCTACGGATCCAATTAGTGCATCTGCTTGCGCACAATACTGTCTTAGCTAAGTTATATGGTTGCTTGAGTGGCAACAGATAATTATGAACAGGACGCAGCGCCGCCTGCTCCTCCTGGCCAAAGCAGCCTGTGGGCGCCATCGTTAGGGAGTCCGCCGCAGCACTGAGCAGAATTATGTCGTGCTACATTGTCAATGAAATAACATGCAGAGACAGAAAGGGACAAAGAGAGAGAGAGAGAGAGAGAGAGGGACACACACATGCTCTCTATGTTAAGCCTAGCTTTGTTTAATGTTGCCTGGCTACAAATGACTGACAAATCTGTTGCATTAGTGAATCTGTTTGTTGCATGCAACAGATCGATTAGACGGCCTGTGTTGCGCTCGCTGCTCTGGCTGCTTTGGCTTCTGCCTAATTAAATGATTCCCATAAATTCGCTGCGCTAATCAGCTGCAGCAGCAGCAGCAGCGGCAGCAGGTTCAGCTCGTAGCTTATGTAATATCCCCCATGTGGGCGTGTTTGCTGACAGCTTGAGTAAATGGATTTTTGCTGTGAAACAGCATTTGATGCATTGGACAGTTGCGTATGGGCATAATCAACAGGTTGGCGCACGGGGGAATTCCGCTGCTGTTGCGGCATGTTGCAAGCAATGCAATTAATTAAATGCACGCCCCCACAGCGTGTAAACATGCGTCGTTTGACAAATGTTTGCGGTCCGCCCATAAATATGAAGAGTAATTGCCAAACATTTAAAGAATACATCGGTTAATTGCAATTTGCACTGCATTCATGCCATTCGATTCATTTTATGTTGATTGACAGACGTCGCCCGTCGCCCGTCAGTTTGCGGCAAACAGATCAAGGGCAATCCGCTGCCAGCGATGTCAAACGTGTGTGGTTCAGTGTCAGTCGGTCTGCTGGGCGGTTTGACAGCGAATAAACTGACAAATTAGCTTCACAGTTATTTGACATTTTATTCTTTTTTTTTCGGCCAGTTTTATGTTTGGTTTTTGTATTCATAGTTCGTGTTTGGCAATTTGCATTTTGTGTGTTATTCGACGGCTGATCTTAAATGCAAATTATATAATTTATTGCAGTTAAGCCTGTGATTTATTCGCATAATTATTGTTTATTTTGTGTTTATATTTATTTATTTTTTATTGTTTATTTAATATTTGAATGCGCTTTATGATGCGTAATGTGATTTCATGGGAATTCTGATTGCAAAATGTTTAAGCCGATAATAAAATCGACCACAAAAGTCATTCGGCGGCTGTCATTCGTTTTGGCCACAGACAGCTAAATTATTCTTAACCAATTTGCTTTAATTCCCGTGACTGACAGCTTGACAGGCAACAACAACAGCGCAAAGCCCAACTAAAATGAGATTGGAGCAAAGCTTATTAGTTTGAGCTGCATTGAATTGCCGTAAAAAAAAAGCATTGATTGTAATTCGATAAATTTTGCAGGCATGGAGGATAATAAACAGCTAGAGCGTATCAGTCGAGGCTTAGCAGCTGCCAACCTGCAAAGCTGCTTAAACAGCTGCTCCCTGCGCGCATGGAGTAAAGTTTTTTAATGTACACAATTTTGCTTACTCGAGCAGTGGCAAACTTAAGTTAATGTTTATGTCAACAGCAAGTGCAAAAAAAAAAAAACAAAAAAAGAAAGCAGAAAATAATCCCAAACGATCAACGGAAAGAGCACATCCCTTGGCAGGGTCTATGGCAATAAAAAGAGAGTAAGGAAAACTTGCTGCCGGAAAAACACTTGTAAGTCCCCCAACATTGCTTATGTTTAAGTAATTGGCAAAAGGCTTAAGCTGCTGCTTACCCTGACACCAGGCCACCCCGACACACCGACACGGGCACTCGACCCAAGATTGCTGAAAAGTTTTCGTTTTCATTTTAATTTTCGTAGCCGTTTAATACCTCGGCTTACGCCACTCCAACAAATATGAGTGCCCAAACAGAGAGCTACACTCTAAGTGCTATTGTTAATAAAATGCTACGCCAATAACAACAACAACAACAACAACGACAACAACAAGTACCTCAATACTAAGCGGACTGTCTAAAACAAAATCCGATAGACTCTAAATCCGCGCTGCGAAAAAAGAACCCATTGCTAATCCTATGGAAATTAAAGAAAAACAAATGAGTAATGGCCAAATGCGTCGAATTGATAAGCCACGGGGAAAAAAGAGCGCGACGAGGGAATAATCCCAAACAGTTTCATCAGCAATCTGTATATATAACAGCGAAGGGAAAATAATATGCCCGTGACATAAGGCAAAACAAAGGGAAAATAGAAAATGGAAAAGAAAATAAATACGTAGCCAGGTAACAGATCGAAGACTCTCGACAATGGAAAGTATTTTTCGCTTTGAAAGTGGCGCTGGAATTTAATACGTTCTTTTTGGTGACGTCTCGCTGACGGATGGCTCCTCGCCGCGGCATTAGCATACTTCGCCCGGGGCTCCCAGAGTGACGGCGACTCGCTTACTTTCAATATGTTTCCACGCAATTGCACTCCAGCCGGAGGGGCGAAAGCAAAAAAATAGAGCTAAAAACCGCATTCAAGTCGAAATGAAACGGAGACCGAGCCAGCGAGCTGGTGAGCTGGCAGTTGTCATTGACAACGGCAGAGAACAAAGCGTGCCCGGCACCTACTCTGGCAGTAAAAAAGAGTATCTGTGTGCACTATACACATCTTTCTATAAAGCTTTATAGATATGAAGCTGGGGTAAATCAAGAAATTAATCCCTTGAACAGCTGCGACAGCAGCAAACAAATAATGAAAAATATTTGTGCGCCTTATGAACACAACAATGAATGGAAATCAAGCTGATGAAGAATGATATAATAATAATAACAACAGCAGCAGCAGCAGCATCGGCATCGGCAGCAGCCGTTGCGAGGGATTCTGGCTTGCGGATGAGCCATAAAAAATCACAGCATAGGGCAATCATAATAAAAAAGTGACAAGTGATACAAAGTAAATTCATGCGAATGCGAAACAAGCTGAGGGCGAGCAGTGCAGCAATAAATGAAAATACACACACACATACACACACATGTATATGTATCTATATATAAAAAACAGATCTGCAGATGGAGCTGTAAATGTAGCTGTAGATGTATCTGCAGCCGTATTCGACTCGTTGCCTCGCTGACTGAGTGACGTCGCCGTCAGTGTCAGTGTCCGCCCGTCTCCTCACTGTCTTTCTCTGTTGACAAGCCGCCGACTGTTAACTCTCGTGTGTGGCATTTTTGCGTGTGTGCTCCATAAGCCTCCTTTATACATCTCCCTCCCTCTCTCTTTCTCTTTCTTTTTTACAAGTATTCGCATGAGTGGGCAGTGTAATGGTTTGTAACCGAGCAGAAATTGCACAATATCGCATATAGCGTATGAGCCGCGAGTTGTGGCTTAATTGTGGCGGCGTGGCAGGCTCTGTATGCCCCGAATCTATTGAGGAATAACTGTCAAAAGCTCGAAATAAATGCAAGCAACTCAATCTCAAGTTATGCTTACCGGGCGACCGCACTCTTACTTTAGTTTATTCATTCGCTCCGACATTCCACTGCACATCCAAGTATGATAACTAAGCACTCGAACGCTTGCCAGCCATCAGAAATCACACACACTCGCACATTCGCACACTCTCTGTGCTCGCCGTGCTGCCACTTCACACTTAACGGGCTTTCGACTGGCAATAACTCGCGTGAGAGCACGTTATACGCGGCGTATGAGCAACGCTGCCGAGTTAAGGGCATCTGGGGAGCCAGTGGCGGACCAATACGTTGCGGATGAAGTGACACTAACACAATGACAATGACGTCAATATGCGCGATATTCTGCGCCATCACTCATCTTCCCAATGGCTGACATTCCCGCTGGCGTCGCTGATGATATGAATGAATTATGTGGGTAGCCGGGCTGAGCCTGGGCAGCCGGCTAAGTGGGTGGAGTCGAGCTGATGTACGGGATATGGGCACCGCTGCGATGGCATCGGCAGCCTGTGTCGACATGCGTTAAACTTGCGGCAATTTCGTAACATGGCAGACGACAACAACAGCAGCAACGGCAACAAGAATGAGCGACAACATTGCGAACAAGCAGACGGCAACCTGCAGCTGTTGCTGCTGCTGCTGCTGCTGCTGTTGCTGCTGCGTGTTGCTTGTGGCATATGTGCGGCAAGCGCTTTTGTGGCATTGTTCATGTGGTATAATTTAAATAATTGAAAGTTTTACGCTTGCGCGCATAATGCGATGGCAGCAGGAGCAACAGCTGATGGCCGGATGAATAGCGACTGTGCCCAGTGCCCAGCGGCTGGCAGTCCGTGTCCTGCCGCATCCTGCAGACCGACGTCAGCTGTCGCTGCAATTTAATGAGCATTGTTTAAGGTGCACCAACATTGCGCGCCCGTTACGCAAACAACATGCGAATTAAATTAACCAATTTTAATATGCCAGACAGACCGGCCGACCGAACAGCCCCGCTCTCTTCCGCCCCTTAGGCAACAGCGGCGGAAATTCAAATGAGCAGCAACTAAAACATAAAAGGGGCTTTGTGCCTCTGGCTGCCGAGGTGCCCCGGGCCAATGCAGACGCGAATTACAATTAAATGATCAGAGATAGCTTCGAGCAGACCCAGCAGACCCCGGCACAGGGCAGCCAGACAACTCCCAGCAAACACCTTAGCTCCAGCTCCAGCTCCTGCTCCTACTCCTGCTCGTGCTGCTGCGCCAACTCTTTGTCTGGCTGGGACTACGTGAGTGCAAAACTGCTTACGTTCATATCACACAAATCATGTAGCAGCCATAAATTTCAAATAGCCAGCCATTTTATACACACTCCGAGACAGAGACAGAGAGAGAGAGGGAGAGGGAGAGTCAGTGTGGGGAGACAGATATAGATGTGGACAGCGGGACAGTTGCTGATGCTGCTGCAAGTGTCGGCGATGGCGATTGGCGATTTGCGATTGGCCAGCGGGCACAGGTTGACTGATAAACATGATGATGCTGCTCGGTGCTGCTAATGCTGCTGCCGGGGTCGCAACTAGAGTTAGTTTTATCGGACAGCCACAACAGCAACAGCAACAGCAACGGATGCCGCCTGGAGGCGAGGGTTCTTTAAATTGTGGGCGAGCTGTAATGAAACTTGACATGTTATTTGTTCATTGAGTGTGTGTGTGTGTGTGTGTGTGTGTGTGCAAGTCTATTTGAGTGTGTGTCCAGTTGCAGTTATTGCCGTCTGTAAGCATAAATATTGCAGCTGCCTGCAGCAAGTGCAGCGAACCAACGTCGACATCGCAGCTGACATGCATGGAAAAACTTTTGGATGAGAAATGGACAAAGTCGAACCAAGTGCAAATTAAAATAGAACCGAACCGAAAACAGAAAAAGCAATAACTAACGTGAGCTGAGCCAAAGTTAGGTAAGAATATTGGATTAAGTCTCTTATATTTAATATCATTTATATATATTACTTTAAGGAAACTTAATGCTTTAAATTAATATTTTTATAATACTTAATATAACAGCTCTTACATTATAAGCCTAACATTTATAGAGTATCTACAATTCATAGCAGTTAAGTCTTCACTCGGGTTTGTTGCGCTGCTTTACTGGCATGTTTGGGGCCACTGTGGAGCAGTGACTGAAAGTTCTGCTTTGTAAATAAATTGAGTGCCAGTACCATGATAAATACATAAAGCACAGATGCACACAGATACACACACACACAGACAGCTGCACTCGCACACTCACACACTCACACACTCTAGTTGCGCGCATGCAAAGTCTATTTATTTAAGGGCCAAAATATGCAGCAGACGCAGCAGCTTTCTATTATTTTAGCTGCTTTTTTCTTCGTTTTTTCATCTTCTTTTTTTTTCTTTATCGAGTCGCGCTGTTCTTTTTTATGGCACACTCATCTCGTCTATTGTTATTGTTGCTCTGCATCTTCATTATTTTTATTAGATTCTTGCGAAACACAGACAGCTGCGCGCGGTTGCCATGTCTGCGCATCCTCAGATATGATAATGCTCTTGCCCCTGGGTTCAATAGAACCGTTTGCCGTTTGGCCAAGGATTTGCAGTTACCAAATCTCCCGACGTCCTTTGTTCCCCTTGAACATGCTGCATCGGCCCACACTCGAGCCGCAGTTGATTCGAGTGCCGCAGATGCAGCGTCCCCGACGAGCTGCAGTCTGCAGTCTACAGTCTGTCATGTTGAGCGTTCGCTTGAGTGGAATGCTCATAATGTCATATTACACATACGCCCCGTGGCGCTCAGTCTAATAAATACAAATTTGGACAGCATGAATTGCCAGTTGAACATGGCCCCGAGGCTGGACAAAAGGGCTCCGACTGGAACACGAACACGAGCACGGGCACGAGCATGAACATGATATCTAATATTTATTGGCACCCAGCGCGTGGGCACTGGACACGCAATCGCTGACCGCATGACGTGTCTAGCAGGCTCATTAGGCACAAGTGGCAATGCGCTAATTATGCGCAGATACCGCACAAGGGTCAACCGCACAGCAGCTGCATAAATCTGATGCCGCATTGCCAATTATGCACGCTGTGCCAGCGAAGAGCCATGAACAGCTCACATAAATCTCAGCCCCAGCCCTCGGTGCCCGCGGTCACATTATGACCCCAAGTGCAAGTCGCATTATGACACTGCTGCCAGCGCTGCATAGACGCCATAAAAAAGAGCAAAGAATAGAAAATAATAAGAACAGCAAGCTGCACGGTGAGCTACCCTGTAGGAGAGACGCCAATGAGAGCGTTGGCAATAGATTGAGAATGAAATGAAATTAAATCAATTACACCTCCGACTTTTGAATTCGCCTGAATCGAAACTGGAAAACTTAGCAATACATTCCTTTCTAACAAATATATACAATGAAATCAAATAAAAATCGGGAAAAAAGTATGAGATACTTTGGAGTAAGGCTTGACCAAAAACTGACTTTTAAAGAACACATTACCTTCACAAAAAGGGAATTCAAATACAATAAAACAAAGCCTATATTCGTTAATTAATAGGAATTTGCCACTCAATATATATTATATTTAATAGTCATAGTCAATCTACATCAAAATGCAAATATTGAACTAGTGATGATAGACAGACTTTATCTTAAAAGCAGATATTTATTACTAACATATTTATACTCTAATATAACGCACACTATATAGATTTATAGGGTGTTACTAAAGGGTTTTCTTTCTTGACAAATTGTTTTCTTTTTACGTACTTTTATAGCAACTCTAGTACGGGTCATAAAAATTAATTAAGCACAGCAGAAAATACCATTATCGGAATTTATGGACACACACATAAAATTTATTATAATCTTTAAGGTCAATAAAAATAAACATTTTATTACATGTCTTTTCTTTCATTTTAAATCAATCATTAAGGGGAGAGAGGAGTAGTACATACTACTTCAGCCACTCAGTCCACACATAATTATGGTACAGGGTATTTAAATGAAAAACTAAACTGCAAACTTTTTCACAGCTGTGACCCGCTTGTGCACTTTGGAAACAGATTTAGCTGCTTGCATATATATATCACGGCACAAATCGTTAAAGCTGTTAAATGACCTCACTTTGCCGGGGACATATGCAAAGAGTATGATCTATTTGCCCATTTAAGTTCAGTCGAGCACTTTTCAGGCACTGCCGAAAGGTATTTTGTGCATGTGATTAGATGCTGGTCTAATGTGAAATTAAAAATTCGCTGAAAATTCAATGTGCCGCATCAACACGTTGTTAAAATGTTTTTGGCCAACGTAGAGTGGCCAAATTTTAAATTAAAATTAACATTATGCTAATTTCATCTATTGCCACCACGGATGTTGCTGCTGCTGTTGCTGCTGCTGCTGCTGCTGTTGGCACTTCTGGTTCGTCGCGGGTCGCTGGCTGCCAAACAATCAACCCACCCACGAACCCGGCCTTAACTTTTGGGGCAACTTGGGGCTGTCACCTACTAGCCCCACAAGATGTGGCCAGGGGTAGTCGCTGTGCCATCGTGAGATGGCAAACTTTTTATGCAAATTAAATGTCTGCGCTTGACGCGCGTGCGTTTTGTTTGCTTTGAGGCAGTCGGTCTCTACTGTCTATGGATAAACTGCCTGACTGCCTGGCTGCCTTCTGCCTGCTGCCGCTTGCCTGCCTGCTGCTAGCCTTGATGCAGCAGCAAACAAACGTCGAAGCTGAAATGCGGCGCGTTTTGTGCGCTGTTTTAGCCGCCAGGCCAGGGCGTAGAAGAAACAAACGAAAGTCGTGCAACACGACTTGCAAATACCCGCACTTAGCTTTTAAGCAACTATTACTTTTGCAATTTCAGTGTTGGAAAAGCGTAATTGACAAATTTTAGTGTTGATAGCATGCAGAATTATTAGTTGAAAGTTGCTAAGATGTAAAATTATCAGTTGGAAGCTTTAAAAATAGAAAATCCAAAATCTTGCCCAATACTAAAAGGAAGTTTACATTTTAAATTCAATTAATCACTAATGCCTACTCTAACTAATTATTTATAGTCACTAACTAACTGTGCCTGCACTTTGCATGCCCCACAGGAACAATGGGGGTTCGGTGTTTGAGAAAAAACTTTAGCTTAATGAATTTTTTAGCCGCAACGCTGAGCGTTTTGTGTGTTTGCTTAATTGAAGTGTATGGCTGTGTGAGTGTGTCTGTATGTGTGTGTCTGTGTGTGTGTGTCTGTATGTGAGTGTCTGTGTTGGAGTTGCTACTGGTGCTGCTGCTGCTGTTGCTACGACTACTGCTGCAGCCAGCTGCTGTTTATTTACCTTTCAACGCGCTGCGCTTCATCATCATTATAAAATACCAGCAGGCAGACGGACACAAAAAAAATGTTCAAAAAAAGTTTAAATCAAAACAAATAAGCGAAATAACAACAACAACGAAAATGCATGACAACAGAATGTTTGCCTGCAGACTGTTGGCTGCCGACTTAGCGCTGTGCTACATGTGGCAGGCAGCGCTTTCCGCTTGGCAGGAGTAGGACTAGCAGCCAGTTTTTGACATTGCAGCAGCGGCAGCAGCATCAAATTATAATCAACCCACTTTCTGCTCTATTATAAGTTATTCTATTTTGTTTGTTGTTGTTGCTGCTGTTGGTGCTGCTGCCAGTCTGCTAGATATATTTTTGCGCCCTGCTTTCAAGTTTTTGTTGTTATTATATTCCTGCTTCCGCTGTGTGTACAGTCGAAACAGCAGCAACAACAAAGTTGCGCCACGCTGTGGCAAGCGCAAGCAACAGGCTGTGCCACAGGCAAGTTCAATGTGGGCGTGTTATCGTCGCTGTTGTTGCTCTGAGTTATTCGGCCTGGCTAGCGCCGCTTATGCTGGCCTACAGAGTCCACAAAAGTTCCACAATTGTTGTTGATGTTGTTGTTGCTGGTGTTGTTGTTGCATTTAAGTGCACTAGCAGTTGTTGCCACTCTTTTTCTTTGGCTTTGCTGGCGGATAGAGTTGAAGCGGCTGCCACTTCAGCAGTTTCCTCGTCGCTGCCTTCTCCTTTGTTTGTGCTGCACATAATTTGATTGCTTTTGATTTATCTTGCATATAATACCATTTACTATTAGTTCTATATATAAAAAGAGCGAGAGAGGTAGAGAAAGAGAGAGAGCGGGAGAGAGAGCGTGAACTTGAGTGTGGCGCCTCTTGGCTTAAATTAATTCCACTTGATACACAATTTTTGTGTGTCTGCCATATTGTGTTGCAGTTGCAACAGTTGCTGCTGCTGCTGCCGCCGCTGCTGCTGCTGCAGCATGTGGCTTGTGTTCGGCCCCCAACTTGATTAAGCGCCAATTTATTACTCATTCATGGACTGGCCGCAGCTTTCAACGCTAGCTAGAAATATTTTTCATTTCTTCCGTTGCTGCAGTTGCATTCGTGCTGTTGTTGTTTGTTGTTGCTGCTGATTGTACGCTTTGCCACAAACAACAAACTAACAAAACTTAGCACTGCTCTCATGAATCTCATAAATATTTGTTTTTGTTTTTGGGGGAGGCCTCTGAATGCCACTTGCAATGGCTCGCAAAGTTATTAGCCCATTCGCAATGGCTCATAGCAATTCTAGTTGTGTTTTTCAATTGATTTATAACATTTCTAAATGGGCGCCAGCGCACTTGTTGTGTTGTTTATACAAAAGCCAGCAACTATTTTATGAGCTCTCTGAATTATGGAGCCGACGCGCAGCCAACTTTATGGTAAAATAAATTAAAAATGTTCAACAACTTCACTTAAATGGCTGCAATTTGCTATGCCCTCCTCGGAAGGAAAATCATATAAGAGGCGAGACTGGTCGACTGTTATCAGGCATCTGAAATATGCAATATCTTTGCGTTATGGGCGACTTAGGGCTACATAAATGATAAAGTCCTACAGCGTATAATTTACAGGAATATGTACTTATAAAAATTTCAGGGCTATCAGGCTTAGGATCACTGCGTCAACAGACAAACGGATGGACAGGCAAATGGTTGGACAGACAAACAGATGGAGAGATAAAAGGATGGTTGATCGGTCGGACAGGAAACGAGCGGACAATCGGACGAGCCGACGGATCTTCGGATGAAGCGACGGACTTTCGGACGAACACCCAGCCAGACGAACGGGCAAACGGATGGAAGTACAGACGGTGAGGCTGAAAAACGGACAGACGCATGATGAAATGGACATCGCTAGACCGACTCAGCTCCTCGACCTGATCAAGAATATATTGTATAGGCAGTCTGTCATGCCTCGTTCTACCCGTCACAAACATATTCACAAAAGTAATATACCCAGTATTCACATTTTCAATGGGTTCAGGGTATAACAATAAAACTTTTCGACTGAAGACTGACAAAAGACATTTAATTTAGTAGCCTCTGTGTGAGTTGGGTGCTGCACTAGATCCAGGCATTATTTGTTTTCAGCATTCATCTAATTTCAGCTATTACCATTTGACATGCATTCGCTATAGCTAAGAGCTGGCATTTTCTCAGAAACTTTATAGCTTTCGGTGAAGTGGGAAAACTTTTGTTGGCTTTAGCAGCTAAATAAAAGTTTCCAGCTGGTTTAGTATGCTCGAGAGCTACCCACAGGAAACGGCAAAGAGTTGTTGTCAGGTGCGCTGCATCAAATCAGAACAGAGAGAAGTCAGGAACAGAGCCAAAGCAGTGCAGCAGTTAACAGCAGTTAATCATACGACAAACGCAGCAGCAGCAGCAGCAGAAGAAATAAACAAAAGATGTTGAGAGTAACATGACTAGGGAATCTGTGTATATATATATATATATATAGAGAGCTGGTCAGGGCCAAGTCCGGCGAGGCTGCAGGACTTATTGGCTTGATGTTTCGCACACTTTGCAAATGCAGCAGCGTCACGCACATCGGACAGCAGACTAATTGCAGCTGTCGCAGCAAGAGTCGATGCGATTGAGATGGCTGACGGCAAATGAGAGATGGCTGGGGGGCAAGTGGCAGGGCATGGTCATGTGTAATGGGCGGTGGGTGGAGGTGCGCGAGGGCTGGCAGCGACCGGCGTCAAAATCAATTAAACGGGCAACAGGCGAACGGTAATTGCAGCTAAAAATCGACGCAGACCCCGCGCACTCATAAAGAGTGCCACAAAACACTTTGCGCTAATTGCACGCAGTTTCAATGGGGGCCGCAGCGTGGCTGGATTGGGGCACACCGAGTGGCAAGCCACGGCGAATGGCAAATAAAAACACAAATTAAACAAAGTAAATAGAAATTCATCAACGTCATCGACGCCAGCCGCAGCCTCAATAAAATCCACAAACAATCGACGACGTCGCGACGTCGCTGGGTTTTGTTGCTCCAGCGTCGCTAGTCTTAGCCCGGGCTGTGCCTCAGACGATTGTGTGTGTGCGATTTGCGTTGCAGACATTAAAGCAAACAAAACAATTGCAACCACGGGCGGGCGGGCAGGTCAGCCGCCTGTGCCGGACACACGGAACGCAATTGTGGCTCACTTTTAGTGGGCAATAAAAAGCGATCGAGCGAGCATCTGTGCGCGGCTTATTCGATTGATTGAGAATTTTATTCGCCTCGCATCGCCTTTTTGGGGTCAGCAGCTCCGCCACATGGCGCACACCAGGCTGCACCTCTGGACCCCCAAAATGCCACAAGCAGCTTTGATGTGCACTTTGACAGCCTGCGCGCCCCGGCCAAGTCGGCTATTTAGCTCTTTTGATTTCGTTCTGCTTTGCATTCATTAATCAATTTATAGTTGCGTCTGCATTGCTTCGTCGTCTCTCTCTCTCTCTCTCTCTCTCGATCTATCTTTCTCTTGCCAGTTCTCCCTCACCTTTCACTGCTGGGAGCTTTGTGTGTCTTAAGTGGGCACCAAGTAGGTTTGGTTTCAATCTATCGCCATTGGCCAAATGCTCAGTGCAGCGTGCTTATCTTGTGCCACACAGCCGCCACTTTGCCACTCGACGTCCCCCAGCTCTTGACCATTAGCCGTTGTAGAACGTCATTTTCCATATATATACTTTTTTCTCTTCCTATTTTGCTTCCCCGAGGGCGCAATGGACCCTTTTGTCTGCGCCCCCCTCTCTTGCAGTGAGCGCAAAATTTGTCGGTAGGTCGGCACTCGTTTAGTCCGTTTACTGCGGCTACAAGTTTAACATAGTTCATTGTCTTGTTGTTCATCAACTTTTTCTATAGCAGCCGCTGGGGACGTCCCCTGCCTCTGCCCCCGCATCGGCCTGCTCGCCCTCTTACGCCGCCCCCGTTTCCTTCATTGTTCGCTGCAACAATGGTAGCTGTCCAAGCGAGGGCATTCAGTATTTGTTGTTTCCATTTTGGGATGTTGCAAAATAATTTGAACGTGTTTTCTGTTGTGTTGCGGTTGCCCTGCAAAAGTGGCTAACTGCGGACAGTTCGGTTTGCTGGCAATCCATGTAACTTTGCTGTTACTATGCGAAAAATTATAATCTATTATTGATAAAGAAATTGACTAAGGAATTTACTTTCAAATTCTTGACAAGGATGATGTGAAAATAGAGATAGGGATTGGAGTTGAGAGGTTGGGCTAGTTGTTTAAAGTTAGGTGAGCTGATTGAGAAAGTTTTCTTTATATTATATTCAATTTCTAATAAGCCAAACACTATATAAAATCTGGAATTTCATAAAATTTCCCAAAATATGCATAGAACTTATCGATAAGTTACCATAAGTTATCAATAAGCTATCGATAAGTTATCGGTGACTTGGTAATTTATCGGAAAAATATCGTTGAATACTACAATTTATAGCTTAATGATCAGTGCCATGATAAGATATCGATAAGTTATCGTTGAGTTATATTAGTTTGACCAACAAGTAATCAATACATCATCAATAAGTTACCACTAAGTTATCAAATCACTTCTGACGTATACAAAAGTTTAATCCATATTAATGTCTACAGAATTTAGACTCAAATTTTACTTCCTTTTCCCAATAGCGCATCAACTAGTCGCATATAGTCAAAGAAAGCTTGTGTTTACTTTCTTTTTGGCATTCCACGGCCGTAATTTGCTGCGCTGTAGCTATTTTTGTGTACACAACCAACGCACACACACACACACACACACACTGATTACTGTGAGTGGTAATTAAACTTTCGAACTCTCCACGGAACTGGCATTGACGTGTCATCCGCGACAGAGCGAGGATCAGGCGTGGTCCCGGCAAGGCCGCCCCGAGGTCCCAGCCGCATAATCAGATAAGCAGCAAAGGAGCGCACAATAAATGGAAACGCCTACAAACGCCCGGGCAATGAGATTCATGACAGGCATAGACAAAGTTCCGACAGTGGCCAAAGGGCAGCTACTTTGGCCGGGGCCACTTAATTGTATAAGAAATGAGCCAGAACAACAACAACAACAACGTCGAATGGGAGGCAGGTCCATGGCCCTGGCCCACAAACACTGCGTCTTTGACTTGGGCGTTAATTACATTTTTATTATTTTCATTTGGCTGAAGCGAATGAAACGAGCCCCTGCGCCGGAGCGAACCGCAAGCCACAAAACCCCAAAGCCAAAGTTGCTTTCAATTCGAATTTGGAATTCTAGATTTTGGGCTGGGATAAATTAATGATGCCATTGATGGCAGCCCAAAAGTCAATTGGGTGAGTCTGTGATTGGGCCAAGAGGGCGGAGCCGGCGCAGTTGCTGCACTCGCCCAGCCGCGACGTCTGATTCATTTTTCATGCCACTCGAATACGAACGCTTGGGTTGCAGGTCACGTGATGCTGTTAATTGCATGTCCATGGCTTCAACTTGGTGCAGCTCGACTGGCTGGCTGCCTGCCTGGCTCTCAAGTCACTTCACTACCTTTTGCTAATTGAAAAATGTTTGTTGTCGTTTCTGTCTGCCCGACTGTCTTATGGTCTGACCCAAGTGCCAGTGCATTTGCAACTAATTGAGTTTCCCTACCTGGCCTAGCCACGCAGCCAGCCAATCCAGGTAGTGCGCTCGCTGCCAAACCAAACTACTCTCGCAGTTTTTGGAAACTGAATACACAATTGAAATTGAAAACTTTCACACGACGGCGCCGCTTACATACATCTTCAACTTTATCTTCATCTCCATCTTCATATCCGTCAGCTTCAGCTTCAGCTTCATTTCCATTTTCAATGGCATGGACATGAGCATCGGTTCGCTCCATCTTCATCAGCATTCATTGGGCGCCCATCAGTCAAAGTAGCCTATCAAGCAGCTTGGCGGGTTCCTTTGTTAGCTGAATGCCCGACACTTGAGACTCTCAAATGGCCCAATGTAAACTGGCCTGCCTCATGATTATTATTATTATTATTATTTATATTGTTGTTGTGCTTGCTGTTGTTGTTGTTGTTGCTGTTGCTCTTTCCCTTAGTAAATTTCGAAAGAAAAATGAAATAGAAAACCATTAGCAATTCATCTTCGAGGCAGTTCTTGTTGCCTGTGCCGGCAATTAGGAACACACTCACCCACACACACACACACACCTGTGTGTAGTGCACTGCTCTGGGCATATTGTAAAGGCGCCCGCTGAGGGCAAGCCAAGTCAACTTCCTTAACACTTTGACAGCAATTTGCGAAATATGTTGCCGGCAATCAGCAAGGAAGTGAGAAAACAGCAACAACAACTGCTGCGACGGCGTCTACAACAACGATGCCCAAAGACCAACTTGCGAGTCGCATAAACAGCAACGCGCACAAAAGTATGCTACAAGCGGCCAACCCACACACACACACACCCGGCGAGTTGTGTGTGTGTGTGCGTGTGTTTTTTGGGGCTTTTGTGCACAATCTTACTGACTTCCTTCCGGTCCGCCGGCAAGCCCATCCTGCTGTAGGCCGGCCACAAGTGTTTGGCCTGGCCCGTTTTTTGCCAGCCTCGCTTTTTGGCAATTAATTAAAAAAAAGACATGCAGCAGCAGGAAAACCCCCTCGCCTGATGTATGGCATTTTCAACAATTTGTGTAACATTTTTGCTGTTGTTGTTATTTACTTAATGTTTGTCTAGCTGCGATAGCTGTCCAATTTCAGTGTCTGCTGCCGGGCTGAAAAAAAAGTTTTCGGTCAGAACCCAAATAAAAGCTGCAGGCACAGCACTTCGCCTGTCGCCTCCTTGGCCAACAACGTCGACAACTAGCTCCCAAAAATAGAAAAGGCAGTCGAGTTGGCCACTCTTTTTTATTTTGCCCGTTTCCGGACTTTAGTTTTGACTGCCTAGCCTACTAAAATGCCAAAAGGTTATTTGAACAGCGAACATATTAACAAAGAGGCAAGAGAATCCAATTCGACTGCGTCAAACAGGTCAACAGATCTGGCGAAAAGAGACGAGCTGTTGGGGCATTAGACAATGTTTATTAAAATTAAAATCTCTTTTAAATGTAATTATGAATAAATAAGCTCAATTCAACTTCAATTTGATACAGTTCTGCTATTTATGCACTTTAGTTAGGGTATCTTCTAGTCGAGCATTGCATTTGATATTCTTTTTTTTTTACACAGACTTCATCTTGTTGTTGTTAGCTACGTTTCGTGTTATTTATGGCTGGGTTAGGTTGCTTTTGTTGTTGCTGCGCTTGGCTGCCATAGCTGGGCTACATTTGGGCGGCAACAACAATAGCAACAGCAACAACAGCAACAACCCCTGACAACGAACTGCAAGCAAATTGAACAGCAAATCAATACAAAAAAAATTTGCTTTTCCCTTTTCTCTTTCTGTTTTCAGCTTTTTTTTTTTTGTAATTTTTTTCGGAGCTCGAGTTCTACTTTCTATGTTGACTCCTTTACAGCTACCGTGAATGTTTAACTAGTTTTCAATTTTTAGCAGCCACGTGACTGTTTGTTGTGTTTCTTTGTTTTCGGGCTTGTTGTTGGGCTTTTTAGCAAATATTTTGCTTAGCAGCAAAAAAATGAAGCCAAGCGCTATATTTGCCAAGCATTCAGTAAAATTGTGTGTTGCGTTCTTTTTGATTTTTAAGCCTTGAACCCATTTAAAATGGGGAGTTCAGGTTTTGTGAAAAGATATGTAAAAAGCAATAGCAGACGTGGCAGACTAAAGTATATGTGTATTTATATATTCTTGATCAGGACGACCGAACTAGACGTAGCCTCCTGTCCTCTTGTTCGTCCGTCTATCCGCCGGCTCATCAATATGCGCATGTCCCTGTAAACTCAGGTATCTCGTAAACCTCAAAATCAAGAGATTTAAAATTTTAGATACATGTTCTAGTAAACCAAACGTATCTTATCATTTTTTATTAAACGACTTATCCCATTTCATTATTATTATCAATAAAAAAAAGAGTAATAATGATTCGAAAACCACCCACTCACAGTGCGCAGGGTATTCCCAAGCCGAGCAGTCTCGACTAGAGCACTCTTAATTGTTTCTTTTCATTTGGTTTTATGTAAATATACAGTTTGTGCCACTTGTGATCTACAAATTCTGAGAGAGCACATATAACTATGAAAATCAATATGTTATATGCCGCTGCCGGCAATTAAACTCAATGAATATGTGATGTTTGCCATTTTGAACAATTTTTTTGCTATTTTTACCATAGCTATCAATCAAATCAAAGACTCAAATTAAAATGAATATGAAAAAACAGCAAAGCCTCGACTAATCTATCACACATAAATGCTTTCATTGATACAGAATTCAATTCTAATTGCATGTTGGAAGTGTTGAAAGCACTGTTCACTGCACAGTTTTAATTGTTGGCAGAAAAAGTTTGTTTTTGTTTTGTTTTGCTTTTTAGATAGCCCAGGCAACGCCGCTACCCGCTACACGCCATATACATGTTGTCTCCTGGGGGGCGTAACCAGGTGGGCGTCACACATTTGGTTCGCTTGCAGCGTGTTATCTTTAATTAGAGAGTTTGGTTATTGGTGCTGCTCGCAGCAGTCGCTAATCAACAAACAATGTTCAACTTTTAGTAGTTAGAAAAACTTACTAATTAACCAGACTAAACAATCCGACAATGCACAACTTGGGGCAATTCGAGCAGATGCAACAGCAAACCTAATGCAATATTAAGTAACATGAGTAAATAAATGTGTGTGTGTGTGTGTGCTTGTATTGATTGACATACACACACTCTTGTATGTACATAGCTAACTGCATTTGTATTGGCTCAGTTGAGCACATAACTCATCTAAGGAGTGCCAGAGGACTACACGCCTAATTACACCCAATGAGTGTCTTTTTTTTGGTTCATGTGAGCTGTAGCTGAGAGCTGAATGAATAGAAATGCATAGGAGCTCGGTTGACAGGAAAGGGGCGTTGAAAAACTGACACCTCACACTCACACACATACACTCACACACACATGCAGCGTGACGGCAAACGCAGAATTCCAGAACCCTCGAGCGGCACTCGATGTTCAGCTGAACGCGCTAATGGACAATCAACAACGGGCAAAAGCAAATGGCAAATTACCAGCTAAATGCTACGGCTGCTGCATGTAGCCCGTTAGCCAAATGGCCACAGACACCGCGACGCATGCTAATGCCGAGTGGCACAGCGCAGTCGATGTAAAAAGAAAAGTCTCAAATTTAAACAAAAATCTCAGTGTTTGAGAAGTAAAAACATTTTGAATATTTCCAAAAAATGTTGAATGCAGCTATACAGCTGAAGCATTGAATAAAATTGATATAAATTAAGGAACAGCATAAAAATACAAAATTTAAAATGAACAAATAGCCTAGACTGGAACTTCGTTTTCTTTAAACTGT
This sequence comes from Drosophila pegasa, assembly GCA_035046225.1. Classification (NCBI taxonomy): domain Eukaryota; kingdom Metazoa; phylum Arthropoda; class Insecta; order Diptera; family Drosophilidae; genus Drosophila; species Drosophila pegasa. The sequence continues at coordinate 13,067,341 of JAWNOD010000398.1, read as the reverse complement.
TGATGACAAAGTCCGGTTGGAAATGAATATATTGAATTATACATTAACATACATATAACACATCCCATATATTACTTCCCCTTGAACAGTGTCAAACCACTACAGCAATGCTAATATACCCGCTGGCCGATTGGTTCTGGAAAGTGGTGCATGTAGCAAACGTTTGTGAATGCGAGGCGGCCGGCTTATGGGGCACAACAATGCAGCTTGAAATACAATAAATGCAATCAAAATAACAATAAAACATGCTACATTTGCCACAAATGGCAGCCGGCGATGCCGTGGCAATAACAACTAGGCGACGCGACGCGACGTCGACGTCAACGTCAACGTCAACGGCGACATCGACGGCGAGCACTGAGCTGAGCTGAACAGAGCTGAGCTGAGCTGTTTAAACAAAAACCGGCAAAGAGGTACGTGAAAGTGTATGTGTGTGTGCGTGTGTGTGTGCGTGTGCGTGTGTATGTGTGTGAGTGCAAGTGCAGAAATTATGACAATATGCAAACGAGTTTTGCAAGCAGCAGAACAAGCAAAAGGCGATGAAGATACTGAAATCGCAGACAAAGGCGAACAACGAGGCGGCAGACTGGTAGGCAGAGGCGACTACCAAGGTAGGCGGGGTAGGACGGTACTGCACAGGAAGTGATGGTCTAGGCAGATGCGGAGGCTGCTGATGCCGCTGCCGCAGAGGCGTCTCCCAGCTTAAGCCTGCTGACATGCAAAGAGCATCAACAAAGGTATGAAAGGAAACGAGAAAAATGGCAAAGGTAAGCCCAAAGCCCAAAGCCCAAAGCCGATGAGGCAGAGGCTGATGCTGATGCCGATGCCGCTGCCTATGCTGATGCCGATGCGTGTGTGGCGGGTTAACAGGAATGTAAACAGAGTTATTGCCGCACAAAAGCCACTGCGATCGAACGAGTCGGTAATAACTGGCAGCAAGGGGCGGCAGCAGGGCCCAGCTAAATGCCGAGCTGTGTGCACGCAACAAACGGCAATTAACAAAGGTCGATGCCAAAAGAGGGCAACGCATGCAACAATGTTGACACGCAGGATTATTGATGAGCGTTTTGGGCGAAGGACTGAAGGTCGCCCGACACACCGCACTCGCCTGGGCTGTCTGTCAACTGGTTCATTAACTCTTTTTCAATCAAAGCAAATATTTGAATAGGAATGCCTTTGTATAGCATTAAGCAGCCCAGGTACGAGATCAAGGTGTCGAGTAAATCAGCTCCAATATCGTAATCAAGAATTTAAATTAATAATTAAATATGTCCCAGAGAAACCCATGTCCGACTTATACAAATATGCCTGTTATGTACTTAGGCTAGACGTCAACTGCAAACCACTATTTAATTAGTGTTTTGTTGGTGTAAAGAGAAATGGATTTTTATATGAATATTTTTTATATGTTAAGCTGAGATAGATAGAGAAGATGGATCTGAGTGAGATTTAAGGAAAGAGAAAGAGACAGAGAGCAGGCAGTTAGAAAAATATTGTGATAAGGAAATCATTTCATGACAACTACTGATATGCAGATGCAGATGAGTAACCCTTCCCCCAACTCTAGAGATAATATGATATGAGCTACATATGTTACATGTACAACAAAACAATATTCAATTTGCAACTGAATTTTTAAATATATGATAAAGCTGTATGGCCGAAATTTAGTTTTTCCAAGTATAGAGAGTGGATGCCTAGTCAGCTCGTTTTTTTCTGCCTAACTGCTCTCTCGCCCAGCTGCTAATCACCACCAGCCCACGCATCGTTAAACTGTAAATCAAACTCAGGCTGCATTAGCTAAGCCCATGCAACTTGTTGCTGTAGGCTACACGCGGCAGACACAAATTATCCGAGTTTTGAGTGGGTTTGATGACTGTGAGACGCAGTTAGAGCAGATGCAGATGCAGATGCAGATGTTGCTGTATCAATGCCGCAGCAGCCGAGTGCTGCTAAGCAGCTCATCCAGAGCCGAGAGGTGTGAGTTTTATGTGGAAACCGTTTTGTTAACAGCTGCCTGCCACAAAATAAAATATAAAAAGACGACCCAGCGCGTGAATAGCAGCAACAAAATTACAATAAATTATATAAAGTGTTAAATGTGTGCGCTCTCAGCTCGGCTCAGCGCAGATACAGATAGAGCAACAAAGGAGCTGCCGTTGAACTCGCCGAGGTTGTTACATTTGAGAACAGACGTAGAACTATATCTCGCGCGCGTTTTGTCTAACAAAATGCTGAAGCAGCAGAGAAAAAAGAAAGAAAAAGATTTCGTTTGTTCTGAGCAGCTGGTGCGACCCTTTTCCAGTCTAGTTACAAATGTATCTCAAGCTCTGGCTGCGGCCCTCAAGATTTATGGCGCTTAATCAAGCAGCGAACCCAAAACCTATACCGACCGCCACTCCCACTCCCACAACGAATCCGACTCCGACTCCTACCACCACTAGCATAACCAATTTGTAGTGACAACTATAAGCTGCAGCCCGAGCGCCATAAAAAAGCAGAACTTCACATACTTATATACAAGACATATGTATTCACGTCTGTCTATAGCTAAACCGTGCGTCTGTATCTTGAACTCGACGGCGAGTTGAAGGTGTCAGAAAGTTGACGCCATTTGGGTTTGTTAAACATAATAAATGTGAATTCTCAGCAGTTGGTTTTTTATTCTTTAAGGTTCATGCGGGCTGTTCTTCTGCTTCTTCCTCTCTGATAAGGCGACCCTGCCATAGAGTTATTTTCATTATTGTTATTGTTGTTGCTGTTGCTGTTGTAGTGTTGATTTTAATTGACAACTGTTTGGCATTGGTCCAAGCCGAACCACTCGAGCTTATGAAGTCAACCCCGTGCACAGTGGGCCAGAGTCGATGTTGATTCGTGTGTGTGCTGCCTGTTTACTTACGTGCTGTTTGTTGTTGTTCTAAAATGTTTACTTAAGCATTTCACTTGCGCTTAAGGGCGCACACAAAATGCATTTGTGATGCTTAATATGTTTAACTATGTAAATGCAGTCGTCGCCGTCGTGTTTATGCGATCAGAGTGTGGGTGTTTGTAAGTCAGACACTCGAGAGATGCTAAAACGTTTTACACCCAAAAAGGCCAAAATATAAATAAATATGAAGAGCAGCAGCAGCAGCAGCAACAGCAACAACAATAACAATGGCATAAGCGCCACACATGAGTGCTTCCAAGAGGTGTTAAGTGAGCGGAGAGCGAGCGCGCGCAAAGCGAATGCAAATGTTTAATTTCCAGCACGCAGCACTTTGCATAATACAATTTTCAACAGCGCTCGCGTCAGTGTGCAGCTGCTCCAGAATGCAGCGATGGCTTGCATACGAAATGTAAACTAACTGGAATCAAAAGCGCGGCTGCTGCTGCCCGCTCGTGAATGGGAGGGCGCGGCGGCCAACATACGACAAAGCATTTAGCAAGTGGAGCATAGAAAAGGCAAAAGATGAGCAGTGCAGCAGGCGCAGCTGTCGCCTTAAGCTGATTAAAATTTGTAAGTTGACAAACTGGTCAGTGCGCGACGTCTGCCTGCACAAAGGAGCGATGCCATCGGAGCGACAAGGGGCCGACACTGACACTGAACGCTGCTGCGCATGCGTTCCGTTCCGTTCCGTTCAGTGCGGTCTGTTGCTGTGCCCAGCCAAAATGCAATTCCAATGAAATTGACGAAGATGAGTGTGACAAAAGCCACAGACCAGAGCCAGTCTGGCGTGAACGAGCCAAGTCCGACCGAGCCTGGTCCAGAGACTCCAAGCGCTAGACACAGCTATGAGCAATGAGCGCACAAAATGAAATTCCAAAAAACAAAACCTATTCCAGGTCGACCAAAATGTGCTCTTCTTATGTCTGCATACAGATCTTATGCAAGATTTTGAATAGGCAACGAAATCATACGAACTCTGAATAGGTTTGACTTTTGCAAAAGTCATATGATAAATTACAGGTTGTCTTTATTGCATCTAAACCCGAAGATATAAGAAGAATTCGAATCTAAATGGGAACTGCCTTATATATAAAGAATTCTATGTTATCTATATATATATATATATAACCCATAAAAGCTAAATCTATCTATATATATGTTTCATATCTATTTACTCAACTACAAATGCACTTGGAAATCAATGATGCCTTTAACTGCAAGTGCATGTCGCATGAGACACCAAACCAAAGCAGGCAACAGAGGCAGCGAACATGTCAAAAGGTGTTGCATGCCCCGCACTTGAAATACTTGTCTCTAGTTGTTGTTCCTGTTGCTGTTGTTGGCAATTTGAATGGCGAAATGGCGACCGAGCGTCCAACAGAGTGTGAGCGCAGCGGCTGGGGCTGGGGAACTGCAGTGAGCGGCAGGCCGTGCTGGCTGGCAGCAAAGGCGAGTGCCGAAGAGGCGACAACTACAGTGACTACTACAACACGTTGAACAGCAAACGCGACATCGACGGCGACACATTCGCATTTTGATTAGATTTAACCGGCGCTTTGGCGCTCCAATTGTGTGCAGAGGCCGCAGACAGGGATGGGCAGGAGCGAGCAGAGAGTGTTAACGGCGGCCGCCACATCAAGTCGAGTCGCGGCCGTCGCCGTCGCCGTCGTCATCGATGTCGTCTAACGACGTCGCATGTCTGACAATGCGTTTCGGCAAATGCGAATGCAAATGAAATGGGCTGCTCGGGCGCGCCCACTAAATGGAAAAACCCACAAAGCAAAGCGCAACTTAATTGCACGCTCCGGGGTGTGACACAGACACAGGGCTTTGCGAGTGGAAGGAGCTGGAAATGGAGCTGGAGCTCGAGCTGGAGCTGGCGCTGCCATTGACAAACGGGCGACAATTTTGATTGAGTTTTGGCACGCAGGATAGCCAGGCACGGCCAGGACCAGGTACTCGAACTGATGAATCAGACGGCCGCAACAAAGGCAGGTAATTTCCAGACACACGTTTTTTTTTATTTACCTGTGGCCAACAAGCTATAAAAGCTTTCCACCTGAACGCAGAACTCTATTTGATGTTGCGTGCGACTAGCCTCAAGCCCCCTCCCCCTCCCCTTTTCACTCTGGCAATTTATAGAAGCACTTAGAACTTTCACTTGGGTGTTTATTGACACCAGCCCCTTAGTCAGCGGCGATATCTGCGCAATCATAACTAGTTCATCGCAGCTTAAATTTCGTTAACTAACCGTGAAGCAGATTGTGATCTTATAGCTTATACAAATTTGTGGAACGTTTAAAAAGAGAAGAAGAAGAAAAAGAAGAGAAACAAAGGGTATAATATATGTACATATAAATCCATACATAATTGTAAATTCTCTGACGTACGCCTCTCGTATTACACATCGTCCATAATTTATCAGCATTAAGGCAAAAAACCAGTTCGCCTCAACTGTCACCCTGCCCTCGGGTTGTTGCTGCCGCTGCCGCTGCTGCTGCTTCTTTTGAAATCATCTTCAATGGGAGCCTCGTTAACAGCCTCAATTATATTGGTGCAGTGCAGCACGCAACCACAGAACCACTCAGCCCCGCACAGTGGCAACGCTAGTGGCGCGCTAACTGCGCCGCTCTCAGGCTCGACACGCGGCTCAAATTGTTTCTTTTATTATTGAATTTTCTGGGAAAAAGATGTAAAAATCGTAATTCAATTATGACCAAGCGTTAACATATTTCTCCAAACGGTTTTTATCGTTCCGTGTATTAAGTGTTTGTTGTTCGACAATGATCGATTGTGATTTGGACGAATGGGCTACGAATACTGTGCGGAGCTGAGAACGAGTTGTGGAATGAGTTGCATGAAATTGATATGGACAGAGTTAATGATTGATTTTGATTTTGATTTTGATGCTGTTGTTAATATTGATATTGATATTAGCCACAGGAGAGGGAGGGCTGGGTAACGAGTTCTTTAGTTGGGCCCATAAATACAGGCAGATTGTGTTACCAGATTGTAAAGTTGACCAGGAGAGAGCCAGTCGCCGGACCGTGTGACATTGATGGGGGTTTTGATTTTCATTTTCATTTTCCATTGATTGAAACATAAAATAAACCTGAAGGCAGACAGATAGAGAGACAGTGGGAGTGGCAAATAGACAGACGGAGTCTCTGTATGCCTGTCTGAGCGGTGACGCCGTTGAAGTCTTCGACGCTGGGGCCTAATGAGCCGTGCTGGGCCCGCAGCGGGGCGTATGAGTGATATTTTTGCGCTTTATGGATTGTGCACATTAAACTGATGACATTTTCAACTTTTATGCATATTTACAGTTAATTTGCATAAATAGTCCAAAATTGAAAACGAATCGCCGAGGCCGTCGCTGTTGCCGTCGCCTGAAAAATTATGCAGCATAAAAGGCTAAAAACATTATTCGGCCATAAAAGCAACAGCCGCAAGCGGGGAGTGGCCATTATTATTATTATTATTTTTTGGGTGGCATATTCGAAATTCAAATGATGCAATAAAATTCACGTTAGCTCGCTAGAGCAGCCTCCAAAATTCCAGCTGGCTGCAACCAATGAAATGGCGCTTAGCGTTTTTAGATTTTTCAGCTGATTTTCTGGCGATTTAATGCACAGATTGGCCGAGCCGAAGCCAACGAAAAGGCAGATGATAAATTGCAGGAATTTCTATTTAAATCGTAATTGCTAATCCTACCTGAAAGCATAATCCACCCACTTGGCAACGCGCGAACTGACGCGCCAGCAATACATCATCTTTATCTCCTCGACCTGGGAGCCACCCAGCAGACAATGCCGTGCGCCCCAAGCGGAAGCGGACTGGATAGGCGAGCGCCAGGGGAGTTGAGCCAAGCCGAGCAAATGAAAACAAAACCAGACTATTTGTCAACGCGAATGAAGCCATTTATTATCCATCATAAAACTTGTATTTATCGCTAAATGTGGGCGCTAGGACGGGGGGAGCGGGGGCATGGCCCGTTGGCTGCTGGCTGCGGGCTGCTGGCTGCCACGCGTTGCACTAACGCTAGCAAATCCCATGAGCAGCAGCGGCAACGGCAACGGCAACAACAGAATGACGACAAATCCTGGCAGACGACGAGTAGTTTTGTGTGTGTCAGTCAAACAAACAATGCGAAGGCAAAAATAAACGTTGGCTCAGCCAGCAGCCTGCGCGGGGGGAGGGGCTGGATGCCAAGGGGGAGGCAACTGCGGCAGCAACTGTCTGCGGCTGTGTCTCTCGCTCTCTCCCTCCCTCTCCCTGCCAGCGAGCAGGGCTGGTGCACAGAGCACGCAGTGTCAAGGCAATAAATCATAAAGCAGCCGCCGCTGCTGCTGCTATCGGCAGAGCTATAGCTACAGCTGTAGCTGTAGCTGTGGCTGTGGCTGTGGCTGGAGCAGCCATTGGACGCTCTGTACGTGAGCACGGCATGAAATTGGAGCATGTGCGTCGTTTGAACGCCAATGTCGCTGTCGCTGTCGCTGTACTCGCTGAATTGTCGCTGAAAATCACGTAAAAGTATAAAAATGAAATCTGTTTACAGGCAATGCACGCCCAGTGCTCACAGTGACTCCAAGCCACGCCCCTGTTCCTGTTTCTCTTTCTGCTTTTCAGCTTTCAAGCAATTGGAACTGTATCGTTGATGCTGACGCTTGTCAAATGCCGCAGTGGCGGCCCAAAACGAGCCGCCGACTCGAATAAATTTCAGTTTGGCGCTGAAATATTTACGCAGCGGCCAACGCGTTCAATTTCCAGGAACAGGCAATGAGCCGAAACCACAAGCAGCAGCAGCAGCAGCAAAAAAAAAAGAGAATGAAAAAAAAAAGGCTAAAGCCATAGCCAAACCCAAGCCAAGCCAAGCCTCATGTGTGAACTGGAAACCAAAAACCGTAAAAGAAATCCGCGCATATGTGGCTAATAAACTAACCAAACATCCCAGACAGTTGTAGATCCGGTCACAGCTGCACACACACATACACACACACACACACACACACTTAGATATAAGATACAAATTCTGATGCTCAACTTGACTGATGGACAGCACGCGCAGCTAGAGAATTGTGCTAATTGCCGAGTTCATTTGAGCTAAGTTCACAATGCTGCAGATATAGCTATACAAGCGAGCCAATTAAAGCAGCTCAATAGTCTAATTTGCATGCCCTGTAAATATGAAATGCCAAAGACAGGATCGCATCAATGGGAGAAAACAGAAAGGTTTACTTTCTTCTTAAGAAAGCATATATATTAATTCATATCTATTTAGATTAAGATAACTAAACTGTAGCAGAACTCTAACCTCTAAATTATAAATAATTTAGCAAGTAATAGTGCTCTAGTCGAGACGGCTCGACTAGGAGATACCTGAGCTCGCGAAGTGGTAATATTCGAATCATTATACGTTTCTTATATATATGTATGAAATACACGAATATTTATTTCAAATTTCAAGTCTCTACTGCTGCGTGTGACTGTTAAAAACATTTTCACGGGGTATACAGAAAAATGATATATTTAAACAAAAATATATAAATTGTTTATCTAAAATAAATCTAATTCATATAGTTTTTCAATATAATCCATCCCCCCACAATCCAGTTAGATTTCTTAAATTAGCTTTTCAATCTATATGAATATATAATTTATTTTCCAACTAATTGCAATTCCAAATTAATTTGGATTGCAAACATGATTTATGGCCAGAGCCAACAAGGCCTTCAGGCAGCTGAATTCAATTGGTTATAAAATCCATTTTACTTTGCTTTGACTTTATATAATTGACTGCAAATATGATAACTTTAATAATTCGAGCTTGTTTTATTACTCTTAAAGTAAGTCTTGTCCAATTGCCATTCAAATTAAAGTTAGAAATGAAATCAAACTCGATTCCAGCTACAGCAGACCTCTGAGTGGCAGCTAGAAATTATTGCCATTTGTTTGTCGAGCTACGTGCAACGTGCAACCCTTTGGTTGTTGCATGTTATTGAAATTTTAATTGAGTTCGCACCTGACTGACGCAGCAGCTCATCAAAAATTGACCCTTGTGCAAAAATGTGCCCAAAAAAGCAATTGCCAATTGGCGATTGGCAATTGGACGGCGCGTGCGGCACAAGACTTAAATAAATTTTATGCAATTTTTCGGTGGTAATTCATTTAGTTTATTGCTGTCAATAAATTAATTTCATTTTCTCCTCTGTTTTCGTGCATTTTCCAGCGGCCTGCCTCGTGGACTGTGTTATTTTTAATAGCATTTCGTATTTTATTTTCTGCTCATCTCAACGTGGAATTCCGATGAGAAGCCGAAGCCGCAAATACATAAAACAAAACACAGCGCCCCGGACTGGCGGTGCGGAGACTGCCACAGCGATGGGGCCAGACGCGGCTGTCTGGCAGGAAGGCGAATAAATAAATTTGTCAACAAATGAGGCATCCAATGTCGCTTCGTGTGTGGGTGAGTCCGACACAAATAATGACGACAGTTGCGCATTCATTTCGTTTCACTAATTAATAATTTGCTGCTGCTATAATTGTTCTTGTTGCTGTTGTTGTTGTTGTTGCTGCTGCTGCTGTCTGCTGTGAATGGGAATGGTTTATTGTCCTATTAGCTCGGCATTTAAATGGTAATCAAGGCGTGTTCTCTCGTTGTCCAGGTAAGCCCCGAGTCACGCAAAGTCACAAATGAAAGTCCAAACAACAAAAGGCACAAAACCAATTCAGACCAACAAACAACTGGCCAAGTCACATAAACAAAATGCTCAGCGTGTAGCACAAAACGGGCAACAGGCACGACAACGGCGACGGCAGCGGCAGCGGCAACGGCAACAGGAGCACGCGGGCTCAGGCCAAATTGAAAACGAAGAGGAAATCAATTGATATGTAGCGACAATCGATATGCCGAGGTGTGGTCTGCTCTGCCCAGCCTCGGTGTGGCATGGCCCGTTAGCATGCGAATTGGTATTGGTATTGCTCGGTTGCCCAGCACCGTCTGTGTGCCAATGGCCGAAAAACAGAAGCGTCTGTGGCCTCAAACAAGGCCAAGGGGTATGGCTGGCTCAGCGAGGGTGGGAGGGGGTCATTGTGGTAGGTGAGAGTTTGTCGTTCTGCTTTGGCACGCCCTGGAAACCACACAGCACCACCAGCAGCAGCATGAGCTCAGGGGGTGGCTGCTGCTCTCGCCTCCCTCCAGCCCAGCTGCGGCAACATATGCACAGAGCGAGAGACGCACTGTGAGACATATGAGTATATCCACTTGGTGTTATCCTGACAACGTGATTGAAATTTATGACTGGCAAAAATATACGCAGAGCAACAGCAACAACAGAGGCAGCAGCAGCAGCAGCTGTGAAATTTATAAAGAAAAAAGCACGACGGCAAGCAGGGAGAGATGTCTCTATGCGCTCGAAGGGGGCAGCAAGACTCGGCTAGCACGTGAGCTGAATGTGACCAAAAGGAGAACATCTCCGGCTGCTGCTATGCGAGCTCAGTGAGAAATTGCACTGAATAAAAAGCACTTGTACGCATTAAAACCTAATTGGAAATTTCCATAGTTCATATAGCATTTTCTCTAACAGTCTCTATATGACTGTGTCTGTCCCTCTGTCTCTGTGTGTGTGTGTGTGTGTGTCTGTCTGTCTGTGAGTGGCTACTGCTCTCTGTGGCATGTTCTACATATTTTGGCTTGCAAAATGTCACACGCAGCCAACGATGTCCGTTGAGCGTCAAGCGCTGTCCAGTGATTGCTGTTGTTGTTGCTGCTAAAGTGGATTTTGCGTTTGGCTATGATAAATTGAGGGACAGTTAGGGCCAACATCAACAGCAGCCGCAGCAGCAGCAGCAGCAGTAGCGTATGGTCAGCATTAGAGTATGTTGGGGGCTAAACAACCATGTGAAGCACTCATCTCAGTACAGGTTCCAAAAGCTGCGAAGAGCTGCAGCAGATGGCAGTTGAGTGTGTGCTGCAGGTCACAACGGGCTGAGGGGAGCTTAGTGCTGAATGAGAAGTGGTCAAATGTCATTCACAGTCGGAATAGAATTGCCACAGCATTGCACTTGACTTTTCATATCGAGCATATTGATAACCATGAATAACGAGCCAATAAAGGCTGCAGTAACGAGTGACCAAGCAAATTAGCATCAATTTAGATGAAATATAAATTAAAAGTTCTTTAAAGATCTCTGCGAGCTGTTGCCTTTAGCTGGTGCCCACTGTATTGGCAGTCTTCGATTATGCTTTTGCCTGGCTCCATCTGTAATTTGATAAATTTCAAGTGCATAACGACAAGTTCTAAGTAATCGAATTAACTGAAGCATATTTCAAAGTACGGCGCCATTTTGCTTCACTGCAATGTCCTTGGCACGAACTTCAGGATAAGCGAGCTGCATGTACCGACAGCTCAAGTGCTGAGTATGAAGACTTTTGCCGCAGTCACTTGCAGAGATAAGCAGGAGGAACTTGCATAACCTTACCCCCTCCCGTTTGGCTTTGATTTATTGTTGTCTCGGGCTCGGGCTCGGAGCTGTGAAAAGGCTGCGCCACCGTTCGCCTGGCACGCGCTTATCAAAGCCGTCGGGAGGGCCGGGAGCGGGTCGAAAATTTATTTATTTGCAGTGACTTTGAAAAGAAACTTCGACCGTTGCGCTGGCTAGCAGAAACTTTCGACCTACGTGCGCATCGATTAGAAAACTTTCTGTCGTATCTTGTCTCCAAAAGCAAAGTGGGGGTCGGGCTCTTGGGCCGAATTGGCCAAGTTGTTAAATAATTGCGCTGAGCATTTAGTTACCAGAGCTGGCAGTGCCCCTGCTGCCCCACACTGCCAACACACGCTGCGTATGCGTCATATGCTTGGCAAAAAATTGCAGCTGGAAGCTGGGGCCATACGTGGCCCGGATTAGCCGCAAACTTTGCCAGCAGCTTAGCGGCACTCGAGTGGATGAGTTAATTGTGCGAATGTCAAGACAAATTGCGTTAATGCGCCAAGCGAACAAAGGACCACGACCAGGACCGTCGACTGCGACGACAATGAGCACGAGGACGCAAAAAGCGCAAAGCTGTACATGTCCCGGCCAAATCCCATAAGCAAAGGTCAGGGCAGAGCAGGGCAGGGGCGGAACTGATTGCGCCGGCGATAGCAATGTGTGCGAGTGTCGCTAAAGTTTTTAAAAAGTATTTTAAGCAAAATTTATGCAAACCACAAAGCAAGCTGGCAGCCATACACAGACACGCAGCCAGCCAGCCAGGCAGGCAGGCAGGCACTCAAAGGACATGGCTAATCCCCGAGTAATCAAAGTTTGGCAATGCCAAGCGAAACGAGCTGCGAAGCAAGTTGCAAGCTGAAAGCCAAACATGGGAACAAAAGCCAGTAGCCAACAGCTCAGACAAATTGCACATAGACACAACACACACGCACACTTAGGAAGAGAGAGAGAAAGGGAGAGAGACTCAACATGTGTGTAGCTAAGAGGTAGGGGGCGCCACTCTATGGCCTCTGCAAAAAGAAAACACTTTTCCAATTAATGAAATCTCTAAACTGCCATAAATTTACCCAGACGCAAATAAATAAATTGTGTTGGCTATCACGCCTGCCACACACACACCACACACACACACTCACGCACAAGACTTGTTGACTTATGTGTGTGTGGGTGACTGACATGTCGAATCAATTGTGCATTAACCATGCCCAGGCCACAGACCACAAATAAAAGTGTCTGCCGGTCAACGCCTAAGCCATCAAAGTGACAAGAGTGCAGAGAACGAGGGCTGCTCTATGGGTGTTATAAATGGAATTTTGTTTCTTTAGTTTCTTACGAGAGACATCACCAAATTTGTTGAATACGTATAAATATTATTATTCAAAATAATAATACTATTATTAAAAATGTATTAGTGTTTAAACAATTAAAAAATTGGAGATATACCTAATAAATGTGGAAAATCATTTTCTAAAAATATTTATATTTTCAGCAATTAATTAATTTTGATTAAATATATATTATTTATGTTAATCATTCATATTTAATATATTCATAAGTTAATATCACAGTTAATATTTTTCTATGTTTTCCATCTATATTTTCAAGACCTCTATTGAACTTTCCTCGTATTTACATATTAATTTTCATAAATCGCAGCTAAATTTGCATATATTTTCCCACTATATTTTCCCAAACTTTAATGAACGACCCTCGCATGTGAGTTCAGCCCTTGTAATGCAATTAGAATGCTTGAACTCACCTGGTTGGCACTGACACTCGCCATTCGCTCCTGGGCTGCCTCCGAGGCTCGCGGCTGCTGCTGCTGCAGCCGCCTCGGCCGCTTGCCGGCGCTGCTGACGTCGCGTCAGCTGCAGGTGGGAGACATCGCGACGCAGGCGATGTAGCTCGCGGCGCACATGTAACACCAAGTGCGAGGACGTGCCGTTCTCGCTGCTGTTGCTGCTGATGGGGCTGGATATGATCTGGGGCTGGTCGGCGGGCCAGTGCAGCAACTGCTGCTGCTCCAGGCGCAGCTCCAGCTCCACGATGCGTGCGTCCAGCTGCTGCAGGCGCTGCAGCCGTTGCTCCAGGCGCGTCTGTCGCACATTCGCGTAGAGCGCGAAGCTGAATGCACACAGGCAAAGCACATAGCTAGCGATGTGCAGCAAGGACATGAGCTGGACTGTATATCGCGGCCGCTCCTTGCTGTTGGCTGCTCGGCCCGTGGCTGCTGCTGCTGCTGCGGCAGATCGCTGCTGACAGGTGGCCGTTGGTGTTGCAAGGCGACTAGTTGTGCTTGTTGCAGCAGCTGCTGCTGTTGGCGTAGCGCTGTCAACGGCCGCGTGGCCAAGCAACATGCGCTGCTGTTCCATATCGACTGCTGCTGTTGCTGCTGTTGCTGCTGTTGCTGATGTGGCTGTGGCTGTTGCTGTTGCTGCGTTGCTGTCGTTGTGCACTGTTGGCATTGTCCTTGTCACGGAACTAGGACTGGAATTGGAATTAGAACTGATTGGGTGGCCGCCGGGCGGCGCTTTATGTTTGCGCATGCTGCGATTGAAGACTGTCTGTCGCCGGTTTTAAGCTAATGCTAGGGTCGTTGCTGCTGCTGCTGCTGCTGATTTGGCTGCTGCTGCGGCTGCGGCTGCTGCTTGGACTGCGCTTAAGTGTGTTGGCGGCACTTGAAGTGTCCTTGTCGCATCACAAAAACACATGTGCTGCACTATGCCAACTGCTCCTTTATTTCGTCTCCTCCTTTCGCGCTCGAGTGTTTGGCTATGTCCTTGCCGATGCTCTATTCCGTTGCGCTATTTGGGCAGCACATAGCGCCTGTAATGCTGCTATTGTTGCTGTTGTTGCCACGGCAGGCGAGCCGCGTACAGAAGCTACGCGCCCATCGACTGTGCGGCCGCGTGGGTGGTCTAAATTCGCTTCTCGGCTCTTGGCTTTTGGGGCAACAACAACAGCGGAAGGCAAGGGAAAAAAAAGAAAATGTCGTGAGCTGCGTACTTTTGGGCGCTGCTGCTGCCACTTGTGCCACTTGTCAAACTCTCGCCGTGGTTGCTTTTGTTTTTGTGTTGTCAATCGTCACAGCAGCTGCTTCTGCTTCTGCTTCTGCTTCTAGCTGCTGGCTGGGCTCCTTGACAACTTTTCTGACAGCGCTCAGCGAGTTTTTGCTCTTCACGTTTCTACTTCACGTTTCCTTGGGCTACCGCGCAGTTTTCACTTGTCCCACGAGCGCTCTTCACATTGCAACTTATTTAGTTCTTCAGCTCTGCGCTGCGCTGCAACTGCAAACTGGAGAGAAAAGTGAAAAAGTCAGAAAATAGTAAAGAAGCAAGCAAAAAAAAAAAAAGAAAGGAAAATTGTCAGTGAAAAATGCGGGGCGAAAAAAGTTTACAAAAGTTGCTCGCAAATCGGCGCAGGCGTTTGCCGCATTGGCCATGCTTGAATTATGGCAACTGGACCCAGTCGACACATTTTCAATAATCAGGCAGGCGGCGTTGCCGGGACGACATCCTAGCTGTGACGCGTCCTGGCGTTAACTTCGTTTTAAGTTCAGCCAGCCGTGCTTAGCGGCTACCAACTTGAGCCGGCTCAACTTGTTCACAAACTTTGGCGCACCAACTGAAAAAACAACAGCAACAAAAATACCAACAAAAACCCCCACAACAACAACATTGAAGGGGGGCAGTAAAAGTATTTGACCCACAGCGTTGGCGTGTCAAAAACATTTGTAGCCTACAACTGTTGACTCTAGCGGACTGGGCATGGCTGGGGCGGAGCGCCACTTGAACTCCCACAAAACCGACGGCAGACAGCAGACAATATAAAAATCATAAAACAGAATTATTGTCATGTTGGGGAATTTAAGAGCAGCCCAACTTGAATATGCCACGAATACGTAACTTTTCAAGAATGAATCATTTATTCAAGCACATCTACATCTGAGTGTGCTGGTGAGAAATATACTTTGCTGAACTACATTTTCGAGTGAAATCAGAAAGCAGAAAGTCTTGTTCAAGGCGTCTACATAAAATGCTATGAAAATGACTTTAAAAAAGTTGCAAATATCAAAATTATTTTACTGAATTTCTTAAGAATTTCTGAAAAAGCACAGACATATTCCTAGTTAGGCTAAAGCTTATATAAAGCTAACGAGAGCTGCCTCAAAAATTGAGAGTAAATTCCATTAATTATACTAATTTAGTTAGTTCATCTATAGCTGAGTGTGCTGAACTTTTCTTAACTACATTTTTAAGAGAGAGAACACATAGGAATGCACCAGTCGGGGATGCTCGACTAGCAGATACCCTGAAAATAGACGAACAGTCTGAGCAGTAGGCTAGATTAACTCAGCACCTGATTAATAATGTCTACCGCGTCACTTCTGTCTGAGTATAGAGTACAAGAAGCTGAAAGTCTTGATCACGATGGCCACATAAAGTGCTATAAGAAATTATTTTCAAAAAAATCACTTAAGATTTCCAGAAATAATCCCAGTTATACTAGAGTTAATTTAAAGCTAATAAAAGCTGCCTTAAAAATTAAGAAAAATTCTATTAAATATATTAATTTACGCTCCGTTGCGCTTGATAATGCTATCATCTCTTGTTTTGTGTTTCTTATAATATGAAAAAAGCGAAAAAAGGTTTAATAAAAAGAAGCTGCTGTTCAAGTGTTATGTGCGCATCAGAATGGATTATACAATACGTGCGCCGTGCGTGTGAGTGAGTGTGAGTGAGTGTGTGTGAGCGTGCGTGTATATTGCGCAATCATGCGGCAACCACAACAGGCAGCAGCAAGACAGAGGCTGAATCGCTCATAAAACTGAAAAACAATCGTATGAAAAGCGCACCACAGTACGCGCCACAGCAGCCACAATACAAAAATTGAGCATAAAAGTCAAAAGGCCAATTTCGATGAGCAGTGAGCGAAAACAACAACAACAACAACAAGAGGAGGAGCAGCGGCAATAAGCTGCTTATGAAGCAAGCAGCGGGTGCAAGTCAATGGAATGTTTGGTACACCCTAATAAAACTAATTGAAAGTCTTGTGCGCTGTGGGGCCAATAATAATGCCAATAACAACGGACAGCAACAGCAACAACAACAACAACAAGAAGCTTTTAATTTAACAAATAAGAGCGAGCCAATCCAACAAAACAGACGGACAGACAGACAGACAATTGGCCAGTGAAAAGTCAGAGAATTGACCCGAATGGGCATTTGCTTTTGCGCTGACTCTGCAATCGGACGAACTCACTGACGGACGGACTGACGGATGGACTGACTGACTGACTGACGGACGGACAGACGTACGTACGTGCATATATGTCTTTGTGGCTGCTGTCAGCTGGAGGTTAATGCTTTCCGATGCTAACTCAATATAAATAAATTGATTTCAAATTTCAACAGTTTGGCGCGCAGCTTTTGTCAATTACATGGATCTGAAGCAGCCCCGGGGGGCTGGCCCCAAAAAGTATGCTATGAATTTTTGTGCGCTTAAATTCAATTATGTGTGTCGGTCATGACTGAGCGAGCGAGCGAACGAACGAAGGATTGTGAGGGTGTGGGTGGGCCTGTGTGGCCGTATGTTGGCAAACGCTACTTAGTAAACACACACACATTCAAACATTTAAATATATATATATGTGTGTGTGTGTGTCCAAGTGTAATGTGTGTCCAGCTGGCAATTGAAAAATTTGATTTCGAATTGAAATGCAAATCAAGCAAAATAGAAAGGCATTAGATGGACGAGGACCACTGGACACACCAATCCCAGCCGAGAACTCGACTCAGCTAACTGGGCACACGATGTTCAGCTAAGTGTGGCACGTGTGTGTGTGTGTGCGAGTGTGTGTGAAACCAAAACGTGGCTAAGGGGCGTCAAGGACTGTGAAAAGCTCAATTGCAATGCATTCAAAGGATTATTGTCCTTATTTATTTTGCTAAATTTATTCGTTACGCACAAATGCGCAGAACAATACACACACACACGCACGTACACACACACACCCCACACACACAAACACTTACATATTGGCTAGGCTATTGGCAAGCCGAGGAAAATGAAAACATGAAAGGGAACAGCAGGGCAAAATCAAAGCAAATAAACAATAAAAATAATCGGGCCGTTAGTAACACATGCGCATTCTTCATCATCATCAACAACACAAGAACAACAACAACAACAACAGCTGCCCAGGAGCAGCAGTTGACGCCTCAACAACCACCGGTCACATCACACACACATATATATATATACATATATATTGCCAACTTTATTGCTGCCACTACACAACAACAACAACAACGACGACTACGGCGACAACACCCAACATCTTGGGCCGGCGAAGTCGCCCCAGCCCTGGGGCCTTGGTGCTGTTCGGGGTAATAAATAGTTGTCGTGTCATATGAAAAATGCAAGCAGTGTTTAAGTTTTTCTTGGCAGCCAGTTCCGGCAGCATTGCCCCAAACACCGCCCCCACTCCCTTACCCCCACGACAGCCTTGTGGATGTGCCATTTCCCAGCGCAAGCCAGCATATATTCGTCCTCCTCCTTTTTTTTTGCTGCTTCATCGGCGAAATTGAAAAAGTCGAAGAAGAGAAATGTAAATGCTTGACAGGCCAGAGGAAATCCAAACTAAAGCTTTGCCCCAATATCATTCACAGCTCAAGGCCTGCACCTGTACGGGGCGCCCTGGCAATGCAAACATAACGACAGCATTATAAATAACGAAACGAATAACCAATTCTAGCCGCTCGATCCAAGCGTATCGCATGTCAGGACAATGTAATAGGACCCCAAGCAAGCATCTTCAATTTCCTTTGGCAAATCTCGGCGACTCTATCGTTTCATGCGCAAATGATGTGATGCTGTGCAGCTGGCCGAAGCTCGGCTCTCGGTGCGGTTGTGTCTCACACACACTGTGGCTGTTGTTGTTTATGTTCTGGCCATTTCCTTATAATTTTTACAGCTTGTTTTGCTGCGGCTGCCGAAGATGCTGTGCGGCGGCTGTGGCTGCTGTGGATGCGGGACTCTCCCAGTTTCCCCTCCCTTCTTTTTTTCGTCTTTTTATGTCCCGACGACTCAGACTGGTACAAACTATTAGTGCTATTCATTGTTGTAACCGTCTTTTGGGTCTTTGTAGTTTTATGTGCGTTGTTTTACAACACTGTCGCACGCCCACTCCCAGCCGAACGACAGCCCCTGGCACGCCTCGGCTTGCCCCTGGGAGAAATTACTTAATTTTGGAATTTCAATTTAGCACTTAAGACCCAGAACATGGCATCGCCGCCAGGGATAGAAAGGGGGCGTGGTGTCCAGCTACTAACCCACCCACATGCAGCTACAATGAACTGTGCGTGTGTGTGTGTGCGCGAGTGTGTGTAAAAATCCAGCTTACACATGTTGTGACTTTTTAAAATTTCCGGAATTTTTGGCACGCAATGTTTGCTTTTGTTTACTGGCTACCAACTGGATGCCTCGATGCCTCGATGCCTGTCATGCAGCCAGTCAGCAGTTCAGAAGCTGCTCTCTTTCTCTTTCTCTCTCCCTCTCCTCTCTCTCTCTCTCTTCACATATTGTTCAGCGCAGTAAGCTTTGGCTGAGGGGCACGAAATACATTTGCTGTTGTTGCTGCTGCAAAGAATTGCAACTGCAGCAAGCACAAGTCTTGACATAAGTCTCGGTATCAATAGCTATACACTAAGTTCTCAAGCTGACAGAGCATATTGGCAACTGGATATGTAGAGGAATTGAAGTAAATAGAGTATCATCTATTTGAATAGCTGATTTGGTGACTAGGAAATGCATTTTAAGTAAGTATAATAGAGGTGATTTCTTAAATAAGTCGAACTAGTTTACTGTGCCTTGGCTTTTCATAGTTCTTACACTGTGAACAGAGTATTTGTTAGTCAGTAGGCCCTGACTGTCATCATTTTAATCGTTTTTCTTAAACTTTGTAACCAAAAAATCGATGTAAAAATAAATTGAAATATTAAGCAGCTTAAGCGCTAAGTATCTGGCTATAATAAGAGATCTAAGAAAATAAATCTTAGAATTACAAATGAGCATAATATATATATATATATTAATAATTTAATGACTTAATCTCATTTTTCGCATAAATAAAAATTGGGCTCTCAGCAAAGTAAAATTAGTAAATCTAATAATAATAATAACAATAATACTTATTATTCTTTCTATAATAATCATAATTTCGTCTTCTTTCATTATTAATGTCAACCCCAAGCTCAAGACATTATACTTAAAAAGCTGTTAAGTTATTAGGCACATTATAAAATCGTACAATATTAACGAGTTAGTTCGAAAACGAGGAACAATTAACTGCACACACACACTCACACACACACCTGTTTGCACCCACACTTATGCAGCTTGGCAAAGTTTTTGAAAAGCAGGTAAACTGTAATAAAACCAAGCCAGAGCGTGTCAGAGCGAGAGGAAGACAGACAGTGCGCGAGACAGAGAGAGAGAGAGAGAGAGACAAAGGCAAAAAGCAGTGCAAGAGTAACTATATATGTTCACGATTATCCTTACTGTTGGCTTGGCTGCCCTATTTGCACCTGGCACACATGACACACGCTCGGGCTTGGTGCAACATTTAGTCAAAGGCGGCCACGCCCTCTCTGCGTCAGCCATGCGGTTAGCGAGTTTGTTAAACAGTGTAAAGTTACACGCAACTAAGCACTTAACTGCACAAAAGCTCGACCAGCCACGCGGCGGGTGGGTGGCAAGGGGTAAGCGCAAGACATTGGCGCAGAGTACATACAAGCTGCAACCGCAGGCATCGCCGACGCCGGCGAGACATGCAACCTTGCTCTTGAAGTGGTCAGCCGGACAAACGGATGGACGGACGGAAGGACGGACGAACCACTGAGCAAAAGTCTCGTTGCGTGCGTTTTTATGAATGAGTCCGGCAGGCGCAACAAATGTTAATCCGCGACCCCGCTGAAAGGTCGCCCACTAGCTGCTTGGCTGCCTGGCCGGCTGGCTGGCTGGTTAGCTGGCTGGCCAAAGCCGCAGGGCCAACCACCACCGAGTGAACGGCAATTCCCAGCGCTGGGTGGCCCGAGCAGTAGCTCGTTCTGTGATTAGGCGTAAATTGAAGCGCAGGCACAGGGCGCACAGTGGCCAACTCTCTGCTCAATCCACTGTAGCCCGAAGTCTGTCCAGCGTGTGCCACAGACTGTGGCAAGGCTGCAAAAAGGGCAAGCTGTGTAAACAGATACAACTGGACACTGACACGGCAGCACGGCACGGAGAACAGGGAGCCGGACAAGACTGTGTGCGGTCCTGTCGTGCGGCTTGTTTTGGTTAAAGCCTGCTAGAGACGGGCCCATCAATTTTTCCTTTTTGCCATTTTTGCTGGCGCCCAAAGCGTTTAAACTGAAACTTGAAAGCATTCGAGCTGCTGCACAAGGTTGAGTAAAGATAAAAGAGTATTGAAAATTGATAAATACCTCGATTGACTAAATTAAACAAAAGATCTTGCAAATAAGGCATTAATCTCTGAACCATTGGCAACTGCACTAAATTAAACAGAAGCAATTTACACACAAATAAACAAACTAAAACGGGGAACAAAACTGTGAAATCATATCATATATCATTTGTATACAAACATTGCTCTATTGCTGTTCTGAGAGATCTTTCATTTGAGGAAATTAAAGATTATTTAAGTGTAAGACTTTAGCTTAGGCTGCAATTATCCGCATGAAATAATAAATAGAGCTTTGCATCATTTTCCTATAGATAAATTATATTAAAATATGTATTTTTTTACTTTTTTAGTATTTATTTTTCATTGATTAATTATTTATTAACAGTTTGATTAATTTTCCATTTTTTAGCCTTTTTATGCCCATTACAAATAGGAATTTATGGTATAATGGCTTGTGAAAATGTGTGTAACAGGTAAACGAAGGCTAGGCAGACCCTATAAAGTCTATTAATCGATCATTTATTTTCGTTTCCTTTGATGACTGTCCAAATTTTAAATTTTTTGATTTTGAAACCCTTCTCCCTTTAATTACAATTTTATAGAGCTCTAAAAAGAATCGTAAAATAATTGAAAAGGTAGCTCGACGCATTGGTTAGGGTATCTCCTAGTCAAGCACCCGACTAGCGCACACTTGCTTGCTTACATTGTGAACGAACGCAAAGAGACATCTGCGTATGTAAATGGCTTTATTTCATATGACAAATCATAAATTATTATAATTTGTAATTTGTAAGCATTCGGAATTCATAGAAAATCTCGTTTTTCATGCAAAAATTGATAGACTTTCCCATGGAGTTCATCGTAGCTCATTTGATAATAAATACATTCCACATCATTTGTAATTTGAGCATAAATATATTGAAAATCACAGCTGGAATGGCCCTTTGTATTCAGAGGAGAGCCAGAGCCTCGACAAAGCAGACTCTGAGTGCAGGTCAGTGTCGGGCTGAAACCACAGTTAAGCCCCAGCGTTAAGTCAACTACAATGGGCATGCAGGTATTCTGGAGTCGGGCCTGTTGCAGGCTTCACTAATCAGGGATACGCATCAATGCATGCCACCTCAGCCTAGACGACCTGAAGCGATTCCGATGCCGCAATGCATGTAGTCCGACCAGTGGCTGCACTCACTGAGCCACAATCAGCTGGTGGGGCTTAAAGCCTCTGTCTGGCTCTGAATGGCGAAATTTAAATGCGCTTTATACGACTCGCCCGGCACTGGCCTTTGGGTAATTTGTGTGCGCCTCGCAACCTGTCGCTACCACAACTCACGGCCTGCAATTTTTCAGCAGCTGACAAGATGTCGTCTCTGTGCTGTGCAGTGCTGCCTGCCCGGCCGCCTCGTCTGTCTTCTCTGTCTTCCCTGTGTGGTGCTGCATAATTGCATTGTGGTTTGGGGATTATATGTGCTTTTTTCTGCTGCTGCTGCTGCTGCCGAGACACGATGTCTGCCTGCCTGCCTGCTGACTCACTTAAGACAGCGTCGCTTGCTAAGCCGTTGGCTTGGGCTGATTTGCGGCTTTTAAGCCTTAAATGCATTCAGCTCATTTCATTTACAAAAGCCAGCCAAACCAGCTCGCTCTCTCTCTCTCTCTCTCTCTCTCTCTATAAGTCTCTCTCTCCCTTCTTTTCTCTTCTCCACTCTCTCTCTCTCTCTGTGTCTCAGTTTCTCGTTTATTATATAATTAAGTTAAAGTGAGCGGCGGCTGGCAATTTGCGTGCAGCTCCCAGCTACCAGCCTCCAGGTCCAACCCCCATTTTTAGATTTGACAGCTCTGCACGCTAATTTCTTAATTTTCACCTTCCGCTTTGCGGTGGCAACCAACTAGCGGCAGAGCCAGACATAGAACCGCAGCTCCACAGCCCGACCCGTATCCGTATCCGCACCCAGTTCAAGTCTATACATAGCCGTGTGAAGCACAACCCCTTGATGTTGTCTGTCTGTCCAAAAATCATTTCCGTAATTCTATGTCTATTATTATTATTATGACTTTTATTGTTATGCTCAACTGCCGGCTGCTGCTGCTGTTGGTGTTGCTGTTGCTGCTGTTGCTGTTATCAACACCCGCAACGATGGCGCGACGACCCCAACACACAACTTCAGGCTTAGGCACTGACTGTCCAGCGCCAACCTTCCCTTTCGCTGATTGCTGCTGCCGCTGGTGCTGCTGGTGGTTCATTCGCGCGTTAAATGTGCTTGATAGGTTAGGGGTGGGGGGTTGGGGGTGGTTAGTAAATGAAACCCCCTCTATTCGATTGAAACTACGAATGGTTCATGCCGCCGCTCTGCTCTTTGGCTCGATGGCCGTTTCGTGTTCAATTTAGCGTCATAATTTCGTTGATGGCGTGGACTGTGCTCGCTTTTCAACCCACACCCCAAGCAGCAGCAGCAGCCCCGACACCCCGACACCCCGCCGCCCCACGGCTCCACTTGCCCGATGCCGGTTGCCACTTCGCCCTGTCACAGTTGCTGTCAAGTGTTTTGTTAAGTTCATCAAAAATGTCGCCGGCTGCTGCTGCTGCTGCTGCTGCTGCCGCCTTCATTTAACGCAATTTTTAGTTGCGGCAGTCGCGTCTACTTGACTGTCATTCATGCACTCATTTCATTCATTCATTCATTCACTCAGCCATTCAAGCAGTTCACGCCATTTACAGTTACAATTAATGTTTGTTTGCATGTCGCCCGCATCGCCCCACGCCCACGCAACATCAAAGCAGTCCCAAGGCAATTCACCTAAGCCTCCCGCTCTTCGTCCTACGCTGAGCCCTCTTATCAAAGCAGCTAAAAGCTTGCATATTTCATAAGAGCCAAGTTTATAAAAAAGAACGTCGAAAATGCGAATCCGACCAGCCTGGCCAATTGCCCCCGGGGAGCATAAAGGGTCGTTGTGTGGCAAAAAGCGCAACCTTTGCGCCAAGCAACAAGCAACATTCAACTTAAATAAATATTTTTTCCACACCTTGCACCTAGCCGTTGCCGTTGCCGCTGCCGCTGCCGCCTCTGGGACAGTCACCCGCACCACCTGGATGCTTGGGATGTCTCTGGTCAACTGGGGCCTGTCATAAAGTATGTTAAATATTTGTTGAGCAAGGTGCGTGCAGTAATTTCAGAGCTCTGCCCCGGAGTTCATTAGATTTGTCGACTCAACTTGGCCACGACCCGGAAGAGGGTTAAAGCCGACGTAGAAACAGTTGACAGCTGGCCTTGGTCGGACAATTGCAAGGTAAGCAAATATCGTTTAGTTACAGGGTATTAATGAGACGTAAAAGACATTGCAAGTATAAATAATATGAATGAATATATAATTATATGTTATGATTGCCTTATAAGTAAGGCTTTCCCGTTGTTAGGCAATATATTTGCTGGTATTTTTTTATTATTCCTTAAAGGACAAATATGTGAGAGTTCGACAAAGGAAATGTGTTGAATTTTCATTCAATATTATGGAAAATATGTTGAATTTTTATTCAATTTTCATTCAACGTATTTCCTTTTTCAATTTATTTTCATTCAACACATTTCCTTTTACGAACTCCCATATATTTATCCGAAATCTAGCTTTGCCTAGAGCAAGCTCTTTGTGAAGCAGCTTAATACCATATACGCTTGAGCTTTTCGACTAAAATTAGTTTTTCAAACATTTTCTATAAATGATTCGATTTGCATATATTCCTGATAAACTAACCATTTGAATCGGGTTACTTAGATATATATATATGAACCTCTAAAAAATTGGCAACATTTAAAATTTAACTAAAGTAAAAATGTATTAAAATTAGTTAAATAATCGAAAATTACAATAAGTCAAATACACGAATAGCCTAAAATATCTGCAAGTGTATTGAGTCTTCGGCAATGCTAAGATAACGGTTTCTACTCTTTTTACAGCTCTTTTTTTTTTGCACTTTGGCGGGCATTCGCCTAAAAGCGTGCAGGCATTTTTTCGTTGTTGTTGCTGTTGTTTCTTTTCTTTTTTATTTCTCTGTCGAGCTGCTTTTGATTTGATTTCGTTTTGCCTTTTGTCATTTGCTCAACCACCACCCTAATTTGTTGTTGTTGTACACGTTTTGCATACAAAACTCACAAACACATATTCATACGTGTACTTCACATGCATACAGGGGTAAACCAGCTCATTATGTACAAACATGTTCACACACACACACACACCCATACAGATGCTCACAGCATGTAAGAATGTTGATTTTATTGTGTGCGTGTGTATATGTGTGTGTGTATGAGTGTTGAGTGCAACTCTTTTACATACTTTGTGCTTGCACCTTGGCGTTTCACTTTACTTCGGTTGCTGCTTGCTTTGTATTTGTTGTTGTTGCTGTTGCTGTAGCTGTTGCTGCTGTTGCTGCTGCTGCTGTTGCTGATGATGCGACGAACGATTTATGCACTTAACATAATTTAATTTCCAAAAAAGTGCCGCAACCAACAATAATTTAAAGCTAGCACTTGGCACACAGACACTTCTTGCGGTTGTTGTTGCGGCTGTTGTTACAGCTTTGTTTTGTTTGGTTTTGCTTTCCTTTTTCTTTTCTTCTCTTTGTATTTTTTCTTCAGCTTGTGTTGTTGTTGTTGTCAGGCCTTTAATCAAAAAGCAACAGAAACGCTAAAATGAATACAAGTACCGCGCGCGGAGTCAACGGCAGGCACTAGCTCCAAATGCTTGGGCGAATCGGTTGCTGCAGGCGAATTATTCGCGAACCGCTCACACACACGAACACACTGAAATAACTCGACGTTCGCTATGTTTTCTGTTTAGTTCGACAATCGCTTCGCTTCCGCACCGTTTCAACACGTCCACTCGCAATGCAAGTCGTCGCGCAACTGAAAACTGGAAATGAAACCCAGTTGTTGCTGTTGCTGTTGCTATTGCTCTTGCTGCTGCGTCCGCTGCCGGCGTCGCATAGTGGCTCTCTGCGCATGTTTTGGTTGCGATAACTACGTAGGCAATAGGAATATTTTTTATTGCTGTAAATTGAATGAATATATTGTATTAAATAAGGAATTTTTCTTAGATCTTAAATCGCGAGTGTACAATATTAATAAAATGAAATATAATATATATATTATTAAATATATTTTTAGTTAAAAGTAGGAATATTGATTTCTGTCTGACTTTTATTGCTATAAATATTTATTTAAATATTTTTATTCAAGTGATATTTATGGTATGCAAGCTTCTAAGCTAATTTAGAATTGTGATCGCATTAAACTAGTAATGCCCCACTGTGCGTCGCTCGATGATGCTGCTGTTGTTATCGTGTTTATGTTCTCTTCATGCCATCGCTGATGCTGCTGATTTGGTCTGTTCTCTGCAGTGCAATCGCATTGGCAATCGCCATCGACGGAAGGTTTGATTCTTGTCTGCGGTCGCATTAAACTAAAGCGCAGTCAAATGGAGCGCATAATGGGAAAGCCATAATTAAATTCAATTGAACATAGAACTAATGCAGAAGTGCAGCAGTAATAGAAGTAAAATCGCTTGCTCGAACTAATGGAATTCAGCATTAAGAACAGTGGCTTCATCAGTTTGAATCCAATTTTAATCATGCTAATTATATTTACTTTACTCTTGTTTGCGGAGCCTCGAAAAATGTACAAAAAATGTAATAATTAAATTAATTAACTCGAGCTCCTGTGAGTCAACAAAAAAGCATTCCATGAAAAAATCTAGTCCTATTAATTAGCCAAAACAGTTTTTCTATGGCCAGGTCTGCAACACTGTTTCACTTGCCACGCGTTCCGCGCGGCACACACCACACACACGCACGCTCTCTTAGCCGGCGCCGAGTCTCTTAAGCGAGGCGCTCTCTTCGAACGCAACGCACTAACGGTACTTCTGGATGCCAGCACACTGACAATTGCGTGCGGGCGGCCACACTGACACAAGCCCACTGCAATCGAGCCCTCTGAGGCGAGACACTTTCGTGCTCTTTGGGTGCCATACTCATTTCCGGTTTCCGTTGCTTTGTGTGCGTGTAAAATTTGAATTGCGTTGCGAACTTCGGCGTCCTGCGTCTCTATTTTCAACGGTA
The DNA here is from genome assembly GCA_035046225.1 of Drosophila pegasa. Taxonomy (NCBI): domain Eukaryota; kingdom Metazoa; phylum Arthropoda; class Insecta; order Diptera; family Drosophilidae; genus Drosophila; species Drosophila pegasa. The sequence goes on along the minus strand of JAWNOD010000398.1, from coordinate 13,040,350 downwards.
TTTCTTCCATGTTGTTTTTTTTTCCTTTCGGACTTTTTGCGTATTGCCATTTATGGAAAACACATTAATAGCTGAGGCTGTGCAGCAGAGGGCGCCAGAGCTGGCGGATGTTTGTAATTTCCATGAGCAATGACAAGAGCGCAGGATGACAGTCCCCCAAATGTCTTACTTGTGGGCGTGACTCGTTGCCCAAATCGAATTGTCTGCTTGCAACTGAAAACTCATTTTATTAGCTGCCAATTGCCGGCAATGAAGAGAACTTCCCGTGGAGCAGGCTAATCAACGTTTAGACACCAAAGAGTTGGGGGAGCGAGCTTTGGAGGCGATAAGAAACGCATTGATAAGATAAGGCCAGCTGACAGCATTAGAATCGAGGAGAAAGCTCCACAAGGGCCACATTCGGAATGGGCCCCAATTAGTCACAAGTTGGAGCGCGCACACGACGGACATGGACGAGACGGACTTTTCGCTCTTTGGCAGCAAAAACAAGCACAAGAAAGACAAAGCGGATGCTACGAAAGTCGTCAGCACGCCCACATCGGAGGCGGATCTGAAGCGAATCATCATTAGCAGGCCCACGACCGACGACACCTACGAAAACTGTGCGCGCACCGGCGTCGCCCTCATCCTCAATCACAAGGACGTCAAGGGCCAGAAGCAGCGCGTGGGCACCGAACGGGATCGCGACGCCATGGCAAAATCTCTGCTCGGGTTCGGCTTCGACGTGCGGGCCTACAACGATCTGACCTTCGCCGACATCAACGACTTGCTCAGAGAGGGTGACTAATGCCTATTCTATTTATATTGATTTATACAAATGCGTATATGATAATGCTTTTTATCGGACATTCCATTTGGTTGCAGTGGCGAGCGAGGATCACAGCCAAAACGACTGCTTCGTTCTGGTTGTCATGTCGCACGGCGCCGAGGGCAAGGTCTATGCCAAGGTAGGTCTAGCACTGGTCTCGTGGCGATCTCCGTTTGCCTAATGGCGTTTGCTTTAAGGACATGTCCTATCCCGTGGAGCGTCTGTGGAATCCGTTTCTGGGCGACGCCTGCAAGACGCTCGTGAACAAGCCGAAGCTCTTCTTCATCCAAGCCTGTCGCGGCGAGAACGTGGAAAAGGCCGTGGAGTTCACAGGCATCGTGGTCATGACCAGGGAGCTGGCTCCAGCAGCGGCGCCCGTGGCACAGCCCATCACCTACGCCATACCCAGTACAGCGGACATGCTCGTCTTCTACTCAACCTTTGAGAGTAAGTGAGCTGAATGATGGAATTAGTATTTGATATATAAAGCCTTTGTCCACCTTTGTCCGATCCAGAGTTCTACTCGTTTCGCAATGTTGAGGACGGCTCGTGGTTCATACAGAGCCTGTGCCAGGTGCTCGACTTGGCCGCCTGCAATGAGGCTAGCCAGCCGGAGGGCGTGGACCTGTTGCGGCTGCTGACCGCAGTCAATCGCAAGGTCGCCTACGAGTACCAATCGAATACGAAGAACGAGGCGCTCAACCAGATGAAGGAAATGCCCAATTTCATGTCCACGCTGACCAAAACTTTCAATTTGCGCGTTAAGCCAAAGGACTCGACGGCAAACTACTGAAGCAGCCAGCAGAGTATATATATTTAAATATACTAATATTTAAAACCTTTAACAATTCAATGTAAATAAACGTGCGATATAATGTAGATGTATCTGTATCTGCATGTGTGGATGTATCTGTAGATCACTCGGATGTTATGGCAAAGGACGAACGCATGAACAGCTCACTCAGCAGATGGATATATATTGAGTTATATTCCTTGTATATAATGCCAATGTATAATATAATATGCTTTTATTTGTGTATTTGTATCTGTATCTCAGTATGCATACGTATCTATATCTGTGATCTATCGATCGTTCGGACGTTATGCCAATGGGCCTAAGGACGAACAGCTGAATCAGCAGACAGATTAATATATTGAGATATATGTTGAATATAATGCATCTGTATGTGTATCAGTATCTATGTATCCATATATATATGTCTCTATATATGCAAGCGAAACTCAATCTGAGAATCTATTGTTCTATCGACCCTTTGGAGGTTAGGCGAAAGGACCGCCAAGCGAAGAGTTGAGTAAACAGGTAGAGCTACATATTAAGTTACACTCTTTATACGTCATGTATCTGTATTTGCATCTAAGAATGCTTATGTATCTTTAGCTATGTATGTAGTGATCTATGAATGCAGTTCAGGCGCCAAGCCATGGGAGCTTCGGACAAATAGAGGAATCAGCAGATAGATACATATCTAGAGTAAAATATACTTCACATATATATTCCTGATATGTGCAATATAATGTATCTATATCTCTGTCTATTTATGCATGTTCATATCTATCTGTATCTATTAAATAATCAATAGCACAGTTGGCCTTGAGACCCTCCAAACCTCACATACCGGGCAAACAGTCGACAGACCCAAACAGCTGACTCCCCAGATACAATATCTTCCATTACATCTACATCTACATATATCTATATACATGTATTTGAAGTTTTATAATTGTGTTATATATACAATGAGTAGTATCTGTAACGGTATCTGAGTATCTATTGATCGCTCTGTTTTTCATTCTTGTTTCTGGCGACTTTTTACTGGCGCACTTATCTGGAATTGCGCTAATACCGCTGGGGCGCGATAACGTGTTCCGCTGGCAACGTTTATGGCCGCAGTTAGATTGTTAACTGTTAGCCATGGCCCAGCTTGAATGGGACTGTCGACAGTGGAGGGGGTGGGCAGAGGGGGCGGGTCAGTAGTGGAGCTCGCCTGCTCGCTGGCAGCTGCCAACGGCAGCACGCGCCTCCTTCAGTTGCATTCAACATGCCACGTCTGCCGCACTTGGGCGCGCTGTGCCTGCTGCTGCTGCTGCGGCTGTGGCAGGCGCTGGGCCTGGCGCCGCTCAGCTTTAGCTGTGGGCGGGGCGCGCGCTGCCGCCGCCTGCTGACGGCCAGCGCCTGGCTGCACTGGCTGGGCCTGCTGGCGCTGTCGCCGCTGCTGCTGCGCCAGAGCCTGGCCATGTACGAGGCGACGAACGTGAAGCACTCGACGCTCTTCAAGCACATCGCGCTGGCCACGATGGCCGGCGACGTGGCCGTGTCGCTGGCGCTGCTCGGCGCGCACCTCTGGCAGCGCCGGCGTCTGGCGCGGCTGCTCAACGGGCTGGCGCGCCTGCAGCGCCGGCACACGCTCAGCTGGCCCGCCACGCTGCTGATGTGGGCCAAGCTGCTGCTCTCGCTGTACGAGCTGCTCTGCAACGTGCCCTTCCTGCAGCAGAATGCGGCGCGGCTGCCCTGGCTGCAGCTGCTGGCCTACGGCGTGCAGCTCTACGTGCAGCACATGAGCAGCGTCTTCGGCAACGGCGTGTTCTGCGCCCTGCTCCTGCTGCTGGGCTACATGCAGCGGCTGGAGTGGCAGTGGCAGTCGCAGCAGCCGAATCAGGATCTGGATGCGGATCGGCGGCGACGGCTGCTGCGACGCGAGCGACGCCTGCTGCTGGTCTGCGCGGACTTCACTGGCGTCCTGCAGCTGGGCATCTTCCTGCTGGTCATCGGCAACTTCATCAACATTCTGGCCAACATGTATGCCTACATGTCGTACTTCGTGGAGCAGCACGGGATCCCCTTGACCATCTCGAACTACTGTGCGATCGTCGCCATCGAGCTCTACGCCCTCATCTTGGCCACTCAGATGTGCCAGGTGCAGCATGCCAAGCTGCGCAGGCGCTGCCTGGAGCTCTGCTATGTGCCAGAGCAGATGACCAAGGAGCAGGTGCGTCTCACCTCAATTCCTCTAAATTCTTTCGCTTTCAGACTTCTGCTGCTTGTAGGCTGAGCTGCCGACGCCGCTGCTGCTGTGGCCCCTCGACAACCTGAAGTTCTCCATTTTGGGCCTCTTCAACCTGGACAACGCCTTCTGGCTGTTCCTCGTCTCGTACGCCGTCAACTTCATCGTCATCATCTTGCAGTTCACCGTGGAGAATATCAAGCACTGAGAAAAGCTTTTACTTGCGGTTTGTGCCTTGGCTTAGCCGCGACAGCCACCATTGCAGCTGGCGCCATCTAGCGTTCATGGCTGCGCTTGTCTTTAATCTCATTTTTATCGCTTTTTTTGGGTTTTCTCAAAACGCATAAACTGGATAAGAAAGTGGCCAAAAATCAAGAGCCACCCAGCATACGCAAATAAAAAACTAGTTGCTGCTTAAGACGACACCTGTCTAGCTTTTAATACTCATTATCTTTGTATTTAATGAAGTGAAAAAAACTAATTTTATGAATTTCTCAAATAAATTATTGGATTGAAATTTGCAATTTATTAAGGAACGTAGTTTGCATAATGTTAGCTGAGCTGGATATTCTGAGCAGTAGTTGAGCTGTAGAAGTAGCTTAATTCATCATGAATATCGTGAATATTTGACGGAAAAGGATAAGCAAGTGACCAATTTAGACAGTGAGAGAAAGAGAGCGAAATGAAGACAATGATAGAGAGGGAAAGAATGAAAGAGAGACAAATAGTCAATAATGATAGAGAGCTAAAGAGATATAGAGGAGAGGAGAGGAGAGAGAGAGAGAGGAAGATTGTGAAAGAAAGAGATAGAAAGAAGTAGAGAAAAGCAGAGAGCAACAGACAGAGAGAAAGAGGCAGGGAGAGAGATAAAGATTGATATAGAGGGAGAAAATGAGAGAGAAAGGGACTGAGATAGAGAGAGACAGACACTAAGGTAACTGAGATAGATATAGAGAAAGATAATGAGAGAAAGATGAGAGAGCGGGAAACTGATAAACTGAGATCGAATTAGGCGAATGATTTGTGAGTTGACCGAGAAATATCAGAAGATGTAATATTACATTTGGCTTTTGGCAACCTTTTCGAATTCGTAACCTTTTGTAAAGTTGAGAAGGTCAAGGTCATTATTTCTAATCAACTGCGTTTAAAATTTGCTATCGTTGATTAGAAATAATAACCAACAGATGACCTGGAGCCTAATAAACAAAAATATATATTTACATTGATTTATATATATATGTATATACACAAATATATATAATAATATGTATATGTGGCTATAGTGCAACACTTATGAACTCGTCTTTCATTCGTTTCTATCATAGCCAACTCATGCTCTCATCTTTTTATCAAGTTTCTTCAGCTTTAGATTGTATCGTATTATGATGGTATAAAAATGAGATATTTAAATATTATATACAAAAGTAGTCGAAAAACTGGTACAAAGTACCTTTAAATTTAGTTCAAATTAAATTTTAATAAATTTGCTCAACAGTAAAATTTTCCTGAATATTCCAAATAAAACTTTGTTCTATAAATTACATATAGGGTATTCCCTTTCATTGCGGCCCACTCAGTAATAGTTCTAGTTATATAATAAAAGTTTTATCCATGCCTGCAGCTGCAGTCCATGAGTTGTTAACAAAGCATATCGAATGTGGGGCTCGGTTGCATCATTCACGAATCATTCAAAGCGCCCAAAGCTTGTTTTTGGGGACTGAAGCGGCTCATGATTGAATGGGGCAAAATCGTAATCCAATTTTTATGATATGCATAGTTAAATTGGCTTTAGTCTTTGGCTTGGGACTGAAACGGTTTCCTGCTTTCACTTCGACAGCTGCGCAGCGGCGGCGACGACAACAGCAGCAACTGCTCGAGCTGCCCTCGCGCATTAGCATATTTACAAGAAGTACTCTTGCCTGCCTGCTAACCGCAAGCCCAGGAGCCTTCGCACGCGCCAATTTTCCAACCCGCTGGGCGGACGACGAGTGCAGCTGTCCCTCAGGCCCGCTTGACTGGCTGCAACATCGGCTCCACTCAGGTGTTATGTAAAGGCTATTAGCCACAACTGCCGTTGCCGTTGCCGCCGTTGTTGTTGTTAGGAAATGATCTAGAGATCAACTTTTTTTTTGTTATCTCTCGCTCTTCGCTTTTGTTCAGCACATTCGCTTTTGCATTCTTTGGAGCCCAGCCCCATCTATGACCAGCACCGTTAAGACGCCTCTGCATGGGCTTCGGCTCTGTGGGGTGGCAGCTCCAGCTTATCGCATTGTTGTCTTTGCCTCTCTTATCTCCGTCTTCTTCTTCTTCTTCTGCTTTTGATTTTTGATCTGCAGCAGCAGCAGCTGCGCTTGGTTGAAGCTCTTGTTGGGATCTGGCTGCTAAACAACTGAGAATGGGGCGTGTTAATGGCCAACTCGGCTAACGTGATCGCTGGGCTCAGTTGTTCATCAAGCGCACCTTGCGCACTTTATGGCCTATACCCTGGACAAATTGCCGCTCATAGGGTATATGCAGTGTGTGTAGCAGGTGCTAGGGTGCATGCAGTCGACTCCTATATAGCTCCTAGTTCCTTCTATATACAATTTATATTACTTTCTATTATCGCTGATATCGATAAAGTTTTATATATCGTTTTGCATGAAAAGTAAACAAGTTTATAGCTATAAATTTGATATATATATACTTATCATGTTCATTACATATCGATTTTATAATTTGACTTGATTAGGCAAATCTCGAGTAGTATTGAAGCTATACTCATCAAAATTTATATTTAGGTCATTAACTATAAGCACATTTAAAATATTTTATTTTTAATTGGAAGTAGAGTATATTTGCCTAGGTCAAGTCTAGGAATTTTGGTGCATTTACCCATGCTAGCTTCAGTTTCTTTCTATCAAGGGTACCCACTCGTCACGCACTCTTCGCTTAAGCACACTGGCTGGCTTCCTCGACTTCTGCTATTTCTTCTTCTGCTACTGCATGTTTATGTTAATAAGTTTGGATGTTTATTGTTTTTATTATTACAAAGTCTATTGCTATTTTGCTGCTGCCTTTTGGGCTGCTCTTCCTTCTTTCATTTCTTTACATTTCCATTTCATTTCATTTCATTTCTTTGGAGTTGTTTGTATTGTTGGGGCTCAAACAAAGCCTTAACGGTTTTTGTTTTATATGGTTATCTATCAGAGATATATGTCAAATCAGCTTTGGCTTTTGAGCAGGATAAAAGCTCAGCAGCTGCTGAATTCTTTTGACCCACACTTGGTCGCGGCACATTTTCATTTTCCTGCCACTTGTTGCACTTGTCGCTCTTCTGCTGCCTCTTCCATTTCTTCTTCTTCTTCTTCTTCTTCTTCTTGTCGCTGGAAAACTAGTCGCATCATATGCTCGCATAGAGCCAGCTAGACTTAACTTGGCTTGCGGCTTGCGGCTTGGGCAGCTCAATTCAGTTGATCGCGAGGTGTTTGCGCTGTCGGTTGTGCGCGATGTAAGAGAGACTGTCACCGTTTGTGTGTGTGGAGTGTGTGCGCGCGCGAGTGTGTGTATATTTTGATAAACTTGTGGACAGAAACAAAAACGCATTCAAAAATATTCAAAGATAGTCGCCGAGCATGGCTGGGCTGAGCCTAATTTTTGCTGCCTGCCTGGGCGCCTGGATCAGCGGCGTCTGCGTCGCTGCGGCCCAAACGGGATTAGAGCAAGGCAAGTTGCAGTTGTTATGGCCTTGTTAGTGAGTGTGCCTAAGCCAAGAGAGTGTGTGCGCGTGTGTGTGTGTGTATATTAGAGAGTTGTGCGTGTGGATTTGTCAATGCAGCTTCGACGTCTCCAAAGACTTCAAAACGTCAAGTCTTCAGCTCGTTCGGGTTGCATTGGCCAACTTGTTTGTCTAGATGAACCGTTAAATAACCCCAATTTCAATTTGAACGCTGTAAATTTACATATGTCTGCGACGATAAGAGACTAGGAAGTGGGGGCTCAATCAATTGGTCAATTTGTTGTTCGGCTGATGCAACATGTGGCACAGTCTGGCCTGGCACTGCCTGCAGCACAAAACTTGTTGTCCCATTTCCTAACCAGCTCCTGGGTCCACACACCTTACACACTCACACTCTCACACACACGCCCCAAACAAAGAGACGACAAAAGTTGAGGTGGCCCAAAGTTGAGCTGAAGAACTGGAAACACTTGAAGAGTTGCCGCAATTTCCTAATTAAGTTTTCATTTGCGAGTCGCTCTGGGAATGGAGTATAAAACTCTAACCGCTTGAACTTACTGCTTAAGTATACCAACGGCTCACCCCACTTGACCCACCGCCCCAACGAGTTCCGTATGAGAAACGCGTCGACTCGTCCACTGACTGTGAAATGCACTCAAATTATACCTCATTTACCTGACGCGAGAGCAATGACAATAAATTGTGGATTATTGAACTAGTTCGATGCGAGAACTAGGCAAATCGATCTCAAGTGTTACAAGGCCATTTCAATTAAAACTGGAGCAAATGGAACTAAGATAAAACCATCTATTGTGCTATTACTCCTCAATGTGATAAATGTTAACAAAGCGGAGCATGAGACACGGCCATAATAGCTGCCTGTCTTCGATGCTATTGAAGTCGAAGATTATGAAGAGACAAAGTCAAATCTGAACTTTTTGTTTTTATTGTGACAGGAATGCTGTATAAACTTAATGCATATCTTTGCTGTTATGAATTGGAGTCGAAGATCATGAATAGCCAAATCAAATTTGAACTTTTTGTTTACCGAGACAACAAATTGGTAAAGTTTCTTATCAAAGCACATGATGCTGTATGCATTCCGAGTCTTTTGATATTTCTTTTATCTAGGATAGGAAAACTTTAAATATTTTTTTACTTTTTAATTTTCTTTGGGCGTTGGGCTTCTTTTTTATAATTTTTTTTTTTTTTTGTTCATTTTATTATTTTGTTTTCCATTTAATTTTTATACCTTTGAGCCTTTGACATTTTATTTTTTTAGTTTAACTTTCTTTAATTTGAATTATTTACTGCTAATATTTTGTGTATTGTTTTATTTTGTATCATTTGCTTTGTATTTCTTCAAGTCTAACTTTTTTAAAGTCTAAATTTAAAATTTATATATTTTATATTTTTATTTCTTATTTTTAATGTGCTAAAAGTCGAATTTTGTGTAAAATATTTTTTGTTTATTTTATTAATTTAATTTTTTTGTAAAAACAATTTTTTATATAATTTGAGTAGGTAATTTTTTCGATTATATATTCCAATTATTTTCTCACACGAATTTACACATTGCCTTATGAAATATATGGAATAATTGAATATATTTAGAGTAAATATAAAATCTTTATATTCTTGACATTCCTCTCACATCTCTTTCATACTACTTTAGCAGTCAGTAAGTATTTTTCTACACTTCTTCCTGAAGATTTATGAGTCTATCTCAAGCTCAGGCTGCAGTAAATGCAATTTGAATTTTCTCAATCTCAACTTGATTCGCATAAAACAATGATACCGTCCCTTTGGCTTATACCAACTGCATTTCCGGCCCAATCCAATCTTGTGGCACCATTGCAATGCTACATTTCCATATTATATGCATTTATGTGTGCATATATGTCTGTATGTGTTCGCATGTGTATTTGGTTGTGCGCCCTGACTATAATCTGAGTTCACACCAAAACGAGCTAGAAACTGCAAGTAAATAGAAAATGCAGCTCAAATTGCAATGACTGCAAGCAACAGCAACAGCAACAATAATATCAAGATATAAATATAAAAGAAAAGTTGAGAGTGACAGACCGAAGTGGAAATACTCTAGTAGATAGAGCTTGTAGAGCACATGGAAGAGATATCAGTTCATATTGTATGATCAAAATCATATAAACAGATTGGATCTGCTATTGCTTATGTTAGGTTATTTATGTTAAGGGTATATATGGAAGTTCTTTTAAAAAAAAAAAAATATTTTTTGGGCTGATTCTTGCCAAAGAACTGCAAAGATCTTGAAGAGATCTTGGTAAGCAATTCTTAAGTAATATTTAAAAAACAGTTAAATATTTTAAGTGATAGTTCTACTACTATAGTGAGTTCTACTATAAGTGATAGTTCTGCTATAAATCATTATATATCATATCTACTATCTTGGCCAGCATGTTCAGCTATGCGTTACAAATTCGATGACAAATTGGAAATACTCTACAAAAACTTGGTAGACGAAATGAAATAAGACTAACAATCAACAAGTAAAGCCTACGAAAGACTACAAAGATTTCACTCAAGTAATAATAAGACAACAACAATCGAGAGACAACTGAAATTCGAGTTTCTCGCTGTGTACTAGATGTTCCGAAAAAAATGTCAGAAAGTCAGCCACTGAGGCAGTAAGCCAGCGGCAGAGCCCAGCTGAAATGCGAGTGGCGCCGCATCTTCTGTGTGATTGTAGCTTGTCACTTGTTGCGCCGACTGCACTGATGTTGCACGCGTTGGGGGCAAGGAAAATACAAAAAAAAAGAGAAAAAAAAAAAAAAACAAAACATTGTCTAATTATGTCATGAGGGTGGGAACTGAAACGCTGCCAGATGAGAGATGGCAGCAGCAACAGCAACTGCAACTGCAGCGTCAACTGCGACAGCTGAATGCATGTGGAAAAGTGTTGCAACTGCTCATGAAAATCTCGGCTGTCGAGCTGTCGAGTTGTCGGTGGGCGGAACAGCGCCCAGCCACGCGACAAACGTAGAAAGTTTTTGGCCAGTTCCTCAAACAATTGGCCCAGCGATTCGCTTCGCACGTTTGCTCCACGGAGATTTTCAATTGTGGCTTTTCCAGATTTTTTCCGTTTTCGGTTCTCAGCGCGCAATTAGCATGCCAAATAAAAGAGAAACAACAATTTTGTGTTGCTAATTTGTCAACGTTTTCGGGCGCACCACTCTCTCCCACACCGTCCCCTCCTCTCTCTCTCTCTCTCTCCCCCTCTCTCTTTCTATCAAATATATAATTGAATTGGTAAAACTGTTCCACTTTAGCGAGCTCCGGCAGCTGCGCCTTCCACTCGCTCGATGGCGTGGCAACCGAAAGCGAAGGTGTGCGCTTCATACGTCTGCGGGAGGACGCACAGGTGGGCAAGGAGATCTTGCGCGTGCAAGCCTATCCCCACTCCAGTGTGGCGCTCAAGGGCGCCGATGCCAGCGCCGATCAGAAGTACTTCAATCTGACGACATACAATGCGACGACTCTGGTCGTGAGCCTGGCCCGTTCCCTGGAGCGTCTTGTGGATCGCGATGTGCCAAGGAATTTGCTCAAGTTTCGCATACTCTGCGCTGGCAAGCATGAAAAGCTAGAGGAGGTGCGTTCAGCTAAGTTTACTCTACATTCAACTACCTAATCCTCCCTCAATCTCGCGCCCACAGGGTAGCTACCTCTCCATCACGGTCTACATTGAGGATGTCAATGACAATGCGCCGGAGTTTCTCAATGTTCCCTATGTGATTGACGTGGATGAGAATACGTCCGTCGACAGCATCATCTTCGAGGGCGTGCAGGCTTTCGATCGCGACAAGCCAAACACACCCAACTCGGAGGTCCACTTCAGCATGTCGACGGTTCCCGAGCAACTGTCCGCTGATGGCCGGCCGTATTTCGCTCTGAAAAGTCCTCACCGACCGCTGCTGATACTCAAGCGTGAGCTGGACTTTGACAATGGCATACGGCAGTTCAAGCTGCCGATTTTCGTCTGGGATCGGGGCACACCCGCCAACCAGGCTAACACGACGATCACCATCAATGTGCGCGATGTGGACGATCTGCCGCCGAAGTTCACCGAAGGCGTCTATCGCACCAAGCTGAATGAGTTCTATCCCATGACGGGCATGCCCGTACGCATTCCCCTGTACTTTGCGCCTCCGATCATGGCCTTCGATCAGGACTCGCTGAACGCTACTCTCGTCTACGACATCATTTCGGGCAACGAACGGCAGCTGTTTCGCGTGAATCCCCACAATGGCGTCATGTATCTGCAGAAGGAGATCGATCTCGAGGAGGAGAGCTTGCCAGGCAATACCTTTGTGGTGCAGTTGGAGGCGAGACAGAAGGATAATCCCTTGAAGAAGGCTCTGGCTCGGTAAATATATCAAAATATATCTATTTGATTTGAATTGCTATTTCAATAATTTCTTTCTTAGCATTGAGGTGGAAGTTCTTGATCTAAATGATAATGTGCCGGAGTTCGAAGCTGATTTCTACAACATTTCCATTGTGGAGAATTTGCCAACGGGCTTTAGTGTGCTACAGGTGAACGCAATTGATCGTGACCAGGGCGAAAACTCCGAGTTTGTCTATAATTTGGTCGAGAATAAAACATCTGCGGGCGCCTTTCGTATTGACTCTCGCACCGGCTGGATCACAGTGCGCGACGATCGATTGCTCGATCGGGAGCAACGCAGATCCATTGAGCTGAAAGTTGAGGCGCTGGAACGCAATCCATCCTACCTGGACGACAAGCATCTGAAGAAACCCGGTCCCAGTACGGTGCGCGTGGACATCACGTTGCTCGACAGCAACGACAACAATCCCAAGTTTGATCATGGCAATCTCTACGAGTTCAAAGTGCCCATTACGGCTGCTGTGGGTACCAAGATCGGACGCGTGGCTGCCCATGATCCCGACGAGGGGCCCAACGGGCAGCTACTTTACGAGCTGCAGCGACCGAAGGGCAGCGGCTACATACCCTTTCGACTGGACAGCAAAAATGGCACCATCTATGTGGCGGGACCGCTGCGACGTGGTCGCATCGCCGTGTTTGTGGAGGCCAGCGATCAGCCGACAAATCCCTCCGAGCGGCGGTTCTCCTTGGCTGTGATTACCATCGAGGTCTATGCCACTATCGATGATCAGGCAATTGATTTTGTGGGTGCGCCCTATGAATTCTGGGTGGGTGCCAATACACCGCTGGGCACTTCGGTGGGTCAGGTGCGCACCACCTTGATCTACGATGGGGAAGACGAGATTATGTACGATCTGCTGCACACCTACTCTGAGGGCGTGCCCTTTGCCATCGAGGAGAGATCTGGCATTATCACAATCATACGCGAGCTGTCAGAGTTCAAGCGAAATGTCTATAACTTTGAGGCGGTGGCTAACTATGTGAGTAGGGTTGGAGTTAGGGGTATATAAATCAAGTAAATAAATTTCGATTTCAATTTCAGCTCTTTGCCAACACATCGACGCCGCTGATCACGTCGCGCAGTGCGTTACCTCTAACCACAGCCGCCTCAGCTGAGCTCAGCGACGAGGGCGTGCTCATAACGAATCTAACCATTCATGTGGTCAACAAGCCGGAGCCCGAGAAGGTGCCGCTGCGACCAGTTATTGAGTGAGTATCCAAGTCTTGGCCGTCTCGTTGCTCAACTAATATCGGAATTTTCATTGTTTAGAGAGATCAATATGAACATAATCAACTTCCATGTGGAGGAGAACCTGGTGGGTGGCATTATCGGTCAGCTGCTCTACAAGAATGCTCTAAATGTGGCCAACAACGAGCTGGGCAGCTTTCGCGAGCTATCCTCAGCGTCGACCAGCGGAAACCTGACCACGGGGACTCGCTTTCGTAGTCGGAATCGCAGCCGCAGCTCCAAGTCGAAGCGACGATTGCCGCGTCGCCTGGCTGGCGACTCCAATCTGAAGCTGCGCTACATCATAGCCAATCAGCAGGAGGTGATCAACAAGATAACCATTACGGAGGATGGCACGCTGCTGACGCTGACGGGTCTGGACCGGGAGCAGCAGGCCAGCTACGAGCTAACGGTTATTGTGGAGTACAGCACGGGCATGGTGAGCGGAGCGGGCATCTACCAGGTTAACATCAAGGTGGACGATGTCAACGACAATGCGCCCAAGTTCAATGCGCTGACATACGTCGGCCTGATCAATGAGAACTGCGCCGTGGGCACCGAGCTGTCCATGAACCAGGCCATTCAAATCCACGACGCCGATGAGGGAGTCAATGCCCAGTTCCGGGTGCTGCTCCAGGGCGACTACAGCGACCAGTTTTCCATCGAGTACATCAATGGCAGCGTCGGAGGCAATGGCAGCCAGCACAAGCTGTCGGCGAGCACGGGGGCCTTCAACATATTCAATCTGACCGATCAGTGGAACGAGGAGTTCAAGTACCAGGAGCTGCACAACTCCTTCATGCAGACGAACTTCAAGCTGAGCTCGGGACCCTATTTTCGCGTCAGCTATACGGGCAAGCGCGGCCTGGACAGAGAGAAGCAGCAGCTGTACAACCTGAAAATTGTCGCCGCAGACACGGGAGGCCTCTCGGGCTATGCTCATCTCACGATCCTCGTGGCGGATGTCAACGATAATGGGCCCATGTTTGAGCGTATTTCCGTTTTCAAGGACTCCCGTCTGGAGATACGCGAATACAATACGGACATGGAGATCTACTTTGTGGAGAGCTCGCAGGGCATGGTCCTACCACCCACCGGCGCCAATGGCATGATGCTGCCGCCACCCACGTATCACATACCCGGCTCGCCCAGGCTGCACACGGATCGGGAGAAGAGCAGCCCAGCAGCAGGTGGAGGCGCTGGAGTCGTGGGCCGCGCCAAGTCACGGCGGCGCATGGCACGTGCCATCACTGTCAAGTGCCCACTGTTTGCCATCTACGAGGACACGCCCATCGGAGCTAAGCTGCTGCAGCTGAGCGCCAGCGATGAGGACTTTGGTCGGAATGCCCAGCTGCACTATGAGCTCAGCGGCGAGCAGATGGAGCGCTCGCCGGGCATGCCGGTGATGAAGAAGCAAGCCCTCCGCCACTTTGCCATTGACAAGCTGAGCGGCGAGCTGACGGTGAACTATCCGCTGGCAGCCAACGTAGAGATCTGGTTGAATCTGAGTGTGACCGACATCGATGGCTTGAAGGACACCACCTGCTTGCGCTTCACAGTCATCGACGTGAACAACCACGTGCCAGCGTTCAAGAAGTCCTGGTACAGCTTCGACACGCCCGAGGGCGACTACAAGGACAGTGTGCTCGGCCAGGTGCTGGCCATCGACATGGACTACGGCGCGAATGCGAATATCACGTACTCACTGAGTGACCAGCACTTGCCGTTCACCGTGAAGCCTGCCTCGGGTGTGCTGAAAATCAACGGGCAGCTGGACCGAGAGCAGCGCGCCAAGTACAACTTCCAGGTGATCGCGAGTGACAATGCTGAGCCAATGCACCGGCTGTCCAGCAGTGTGGATGTGGAGGTGAATGTGCTGGATATCAATGACAATCGCCCCGAGTTCATAGGCTACGACGACCAGACGAAGGCCGTCATGTACATAGCCGATGTGACAGATCGCACCATGATGCTGCCCGTCTACAAGGCCTATCTGGATAGGAGCACGCTGCCCGGCATGTTCGTCAAGCAGGTGAATGCCATTGACAAGGACTATGTGGGCAATGGCAACGGCCTGGTGCTCTACTCCATATTGCACCAGGAACTGCATGCGCCAGTCTTCCAGATCGACTCCCGCGACGGTACTATCACGACCGTCTCCAATATACGCGGCTACAACGATTACGAACACCTCAATGTGTCTGTCATCGCCTCGGATCTGGGCAGTCCGGCCCTTTCGGCCACGGCTGTGGTGCTCATCAATCTGCAGGGGCAGGCCGTGACGGAGCCGACGCCACCACCCAAGCCAGAGGTTCCCATCAACGTGACCATCTTCCAGCATCCCTACTACGACGTCCAGCTTACGGAGAACAACGAGGCGCCCATTGAGGTGATGCGCCTGAATCTGACGGCTGGT
Source organism: Drosophila pegasa (assembly GCA_035046225.1). Lineage (NCBI taxonomy): Eukaryota > Metazoa > Arthropoda > Insecta > Diptera > Drosophilidae > Drosophila > Drosophila pegasa. The sequence continues at coordinate 13,024,713 of JAWNOD010000398.1, read as the reverse complement.
CTGAATACCGAAAATTATCGCTGGTCGCTGTGGTTGGAGGAGGGTCTGGACGAGTCCGATGCACATCCGCCATTCGAGTACGACGCCAAGAATATGCTGCTCTACGCGCTCAAGCCCTTCGACCGGGAGCACATCTCGCGCTATCAGCTGCGCGTGCGCGCGGATCGTGTGAGTCGAGGGGCGCGCAACTATGCCAAGGTGGCCTATCCGGTGGTTGACGAGCGCGTCGAGGGCCTTACGCCCAGCGAGTGTCGCATTGTGGTGCGCATTGCAGACGAGAACGACAACTCGCCCAAGTTCCGCGGCAACGGACAGCCCATTGTGGCCGTGCTGCCGCGCAGCGCCAGCTTCGGCTACCACGTGACGCGCGTTGCTGCCACGGACATCGACGAGGGACTCAACGCAGAGATTCGCTATCGCTTGCTGAACGAGCCCACGCGACTCTTCGGCATCGATGAGCTGACGGGCAACATACGTCTGCTGGCCGATCTGCCGCAGGACGAACGCATCTACGGCTTCGATGTCAAGGCGACCGATCGCATGGGCGCCGACGACGGGCGCAGCAGCATTGTCAACGTCTTCGTCTACATCATAGATGAGGCCAAGCAGGTGCGTCTCGTGGTAGCCGGCATGCCAGTGGATGTGGAGCGACGCATTGACAGTCTGATGGAGGCGCTCAGCTCGGCCATTAGCAAGGACGTCCGCGTGCGCCTGCTCGAGCCGAACTCTGGAGGCAGCGAAGTGGCGTAAGTAGAACCAATTGAGAAGCCATCAAAGCTAATAGAGAGGGGTGGTATAGATAGTAGTCGGACTTGACGATTAGGAGTCACACCTCATGAGTTTTCTTCAGCATACTCTATCATTAAGTAACATCGGAAGAACTGTTCTAATTTCCTTTTTCGCTCTTTCCATGCATGCAGCACCAATGCCTACATCTATGCGGTTGACCCACACAGCAATGCTATTGTGGAAATGGAGCAGTTGCAGGAGTAAGTCTGAAAGCTGTTCCAGCTCCCACACAAACCACAAATGATGCAATTTATTTAATCGCCTAGATCGCTGGCTGGACTACAACTGGATGCACTACAGCTGCAGCAGCAGCATGTGGACAGCAGCAAGACTATGCCGCGCATCATCGAGCTGGCTGAGTTCGGGCAGCCGGCACGGCCCGTGCACGCCTCCGCCGCCAGCCTGATGGGTGGACTGGAATTTCTCACATTGGTGCTGCTGGCGCTGCTCAGCCTGGGCGCTCTGATAGCCGCCTGCTGCTACCTGTGCCAGCGCCAAAAACGGTAAACAGCAGCATAAGCCAGAAACTGTAACTGAAAGACTTGAATGCATTCGTGCTATACATCCATACTTACTTATACATATATATATATATTTATATATATCGATATAGTTTAGTCTAAAGCCATCTAATAAATCTTCTTTAAGTGCAGATCAAATGGCCTCGTTGTTGTTGTTGCTCGCTGGTTGTTGGTTGTCTTGGGTAAACCGGCTGCTACTGCGGCTCACCTGCCCGCTGGAATTCTAACTGTAAAAAAAAATCGCATTGCACAACAAACAACAGCAGCAACAACAACAACAGCTGCGGCCTAAACAGCTGGTAATTAAGCTGAGCTTCATCAGAATCGTTTGACAAGTGCCACTCGAATGCGAGATGCATTTGTGAATGTCAAAGTCGTTCTGCAAATCTCTGACCGTTTGATCTGCTTGCAGCCAGCTCTGGTCGCAGCGCGACTTCGCCGCCTCGGAGGCCGGACTCGCCTATACCATAGCCGGCATCAACCAAACGCGCTCGCAGCAGCGCCGCCAGCGCCAGCTCCGTCACACGCAGCGCTGCAGCAAAGGCAGCGGCAACGGCAACGGCGGCGCCAACGTCGGACAACCGCGTCCCACCAGCGCCTTCATGAACGAGTCGCTGTGCTCCTCGGCGCAGACGCAGTCGACGGCGACGGCCACAGAGAAACTGGAACAGCAGCTGCATCAGCACCACCAGCAACAGGCGCTGGTCACACAGCAGCAGCACCACCAGTACCTGAACGAGTGAGTATGAGCAATAGGGAAAACTGGTTTCGTTTGCCGACTTGTGTCGTCTTCACGTCTTCCCCCATTCGCATTTAGGCAGCAGCAATGCCAGCGCGAATACATCGATGTGCCGCTGCCCAAGTCCATTGCCAAGGCGGCGGCGGCGGCGGCGGCCGCAGCAGCCACTGGTGCCGACGGCAGTGCTCCGTTTGTGCTCAAGTACAATGCCTGCCAGCCGGTGAACAATCTGTGAGTTCTAATCCTGGCCAAGTCTGATTCCCGCCTCAATTTCCGTAATCCTTTTTCAGTAACAACTATGAGACGTCGCTGTTCTCGCTGCACTCCACGGGCCAGGACTCGGGCGTGGAGTTTCTGAGCAGTCGGGAGCTGTACGAGACCTCGCCGGACTCCTTTCAGCGCGCCAGCAATGGGGAGCTGCTCTGTCCGAGGCATGCCAAGGCGCACTTGGAGCTGCGCCAGCAGCCACACACGGACAGCAGGTGGGTGGCATCGCGCCTCAGCTAACACTTCTTCAATTGGCTCGTCTCATTCCAGTGACACCTACGAGGACTCACTGAAGACGGATGAGCCGCTGGTCGCCCACAATTGCCGCAATGGCAACTGCGAGCAGCGGGGTCATCCACACTCGCATCCGCATCAGCATCCGCACCAGCATCAGCATCCGCACTATCAGAATACCAAATTCGAGAAGCGCTCCTGCGTGCGCCATTCCTTCTCGGGCGTCAAGGACGACCTGATGCAGCATTCGCCGCAGATCTCGATGCGTCCGCGTGGTCATGCGCTGCGCAACTCGATGAACGATCTGGAGCAGCGACTGCACAACCTGGAGCAGTCCTTTCGTCGGCCGCTCGAGTTCAGCAAATCGACCTCCTTGTTTTAGCTTTTAGACTAGCCAAGTGCAATACCTTAGCCTGTAGACCTTCCTCACAGTTAAGAACCAAGTGCAATAAACGAAGCTTTCTTTAATCGAAACTAAGGCGAGTTCATTTCTGGAAGTATTTCTGAAAGCGCCCAGCTGACATCCCAACTAGGTGTGTTGAGCTGCGCCAGCTCGTACCATCGCCTCAAGTCTAAGTCAGCAAAATCGAAGGACGAAAGGCTAGCCAGGACTGAGATATCTGCCAGAGACAAGCCCTCGCCGGCTGCGTAGCTCTGCTCCGTTAAGAAGTCATTCAGCAGCTCAAAGGCAGCCTCGATTTTCCTATACCTCTCATCATTGGGCGCTTGCTGCTGGAAGACTTGCGGATAGTAGTAGTCCGCGAAGCTCCTGTACAGCGTGGCCATGTCGAATCAAGCTATATATATCCTGGGAATACAGCGCCGTTGCCTAGCCTTACCGCTCCGCCAGGTAGGGCACGCGATTCCCACATCGCAGAGCCATTGTCCACAGCAGTGTGGGTATCGTGTGCTGCGGGCTCACCTTGAGCAACTCCGGCTTGAATTGGTCCCCAGCGCGCGTATTGATCAAAATCAGCTTATCAAACCCAATGCCAATTGCCTCGGCCGTCATAATGACCGCACGACAGGGCGTAGATCCGGGTCGATAATACAAGTCCATTGCTATGGCTATGGCTATGGCTACTCCTATAATACAACACAAGGCGTATTCATCAAAAGCTGTCACTGAATACAAACAAACAGACGAACGAAACCAGCCAAGCGTCTCCTCATTCACTCACGATAATCACTTTCTTTGCCTCGATTACGTAACAAAGAGTCGAAAAATAAAACACGACTTTTATAAGCTATTATATTTCCACCTGTCCACTCGCCTCGCGGTTCTTCTAACAAAGAGCTTGGGGCAACTGAGCGGGGCTCAGAGCTGAGACACAAGTTTATAGATATGCATAAATTATAGATATAGGTATTATATTATATAGATTTGAGTTTGGGTCAGGTGATAATTTGTTGATACATCGAAGAGGTAGCGGCTTAGCTAAGGCGTGAGTTGAGTGACTCCACAATGAGTCCTACATATTTCCACTAATTTCTTGTTTAGTTCAGGTTATCAATGTTTATCGCTCGGACCCCACCCGCTGCAGGCAATTGGAGCTGTCCATAAACAGGTGATTTGATATCTTATCGCAGGTGTGTGCTCAGCTATCAGCACTTGCCCTCGCAGTACTCTAGCAAATGAAATGTCTTCACAACACGGATAAGATAAGGCCCGAAGAGTCGTTGACTTTTGTTTACATAATATGTCTCTAAGAATAGGATATATATTTAGTATTGAGGTATTTTAGCATGAAATACAATTAGAGCTCCGACAGGTATAATTTCTTGTAATACAGGCAACCTTCCCAGTTTTCCTCCCAGCCGGGCACCTCCTTCTTGGTTGTCTCATACCACCTGGTCACTTGGGCGAACTTGCTGAAGTCGTAGCCAGTTACCTCGAAGGTGGAGACGGTGGCCAGGAGCGCAAAGTCAGCCAGAGTCAGCTGATCGCCCGCTGCATACTTGAGGCCTTCCAAGAGTGTGTTGAAGGCGGCGAAGGCGGAATCAATTTTCTTTAAATTATCTGGATCTGCTGGCTTTTTGACGTCCTCAAACAATTGGGGATAGTAGTAATAGACGTAGCTCTGGTACAAGGTGCCCAGGTCGAAAAACAAACGATGATTCACCACGGCTCTTTGCTTCGGATCCTTGGGGTACAAGGCGTCATCCTTGCCGTACGCCTCAGCCAGATAGAGCAATATGGCACGCGACTCCCACAGCGCAAAGTCGCCATCCACCAGCGTGGGAATCGTGTGCTGTGGATTGATCTTAACGAACTCGGGCTTCAGATGATCTCCTGCGTCCAGGTCCACCTGCTTCTTGTTCAGCTCCACGCCCAACGCCTTTGCCAACATCAGAATGGAGCGGCAGGGCGCCGAGTACAGCATATAGTAAAAGTCCAGCATATTAGCTAAAAATTCGTATATTTAATTTAATTCGAAATATTTAGTTCAGTTAGCAAAGGCTGCTTTTTTTTTATAGTTTGACTCAAACGATTGAAGAGAAGAAAAAAGGATTGGCTACTAGGATTTATTTTCAAATTCAGATTTTTAGCTTTTATGTTGACAAATGTTCCACTTGAAAGAGCATTTAATGTAACAGCTTCAACAATTTATCTTTTCATTTTACATTGTCCAGATTAAATTAATTCATTATATTTACTTACGCGTTATCAGACACTTCCTGCTTACTGTACTTTTTGCAACTAAATTGAGACATTGTAAAGCCGCCCGGCATTTGGCGAGAGTGCAGCGAAAAGAGAGAAGTTGTTAAAGTTGCCAAGCAGATGTACAAAGAGAGTCGCAGTGTAGACAAATATGAAAACAAACATAGACACACTCACTCACATATGCTTGCACACAACACATACACAGTCGAGGGTAAGTATGTGTGTGTGAAGCAAATGTAGAATTTTAATGCAAGCAGGTACAATTTAAATGCTCTAACACAAAAATCATGCATAGAGGACACAAACTGCATAAAAATAGCATACGATAGCACGATAGAAAGGGTAGCTGTGTGAGCGAAAATTGAAATTGTGCAGTTAGTGCTTGTGCCGACACACACATACACATAACTGCATGTACATATCAAAAAGCAACGTACAATTTAAGCAAGCAAGTACAATTTAAATACTCTTGCCCACAGCAATCAAGTAGAACACAGAGCTTGCACACAAGCTGCATAAAAATATCATACAATAGCACAATCGAAAGGGTAGCCGTGTGAGCGAAACTGGACACATTTCAATTGTGTGCAAATAGTGCTTGTGCCTACGCACACATACATATACTTATGCATGCGACACACACAAATGCATACAAATATCAAACAGCAACGTTATTATAGCGAGAGCGGAGCGAATTACAATAAGAATCGCCAGCGTCTCACTTCAGCATCAAAAACAATAGCACGAAAAGGCCGAAAATGCTCTTAAGCTTTTGAAGAGCGCGGCAAAGACAAAAACAATAGCCACGAAATGTAATCTCTTAATGTACTCAAAAAAAATGAATACTCTTTTATTTGAAGCAAAATATCATCCACACCAAAGTCTCGCTTGATGCAAATTAGCACACAACATTTGACGATTTCGAATCGCTTTGTGAGTTAGTTATATGAATAAATTATGAATATAATAATACTCGACAAGGAATGAGGCTTATTCGAAGTATTTCTTGAATTCCAAGCAGCCGGCCCAGTTCTCATCCCAGCCGGGAGTCACCTTCTTGGCGTTCTCGTACCACTTGTTCACGTTGGCGTACTTGCTGATGTCGAACTTGGCCACCTCGAAGGTGGACACGCTGGCCAGCAGGGCGATGTCGGCGACGGTGAGGGAGTCGCCGGCGACGTAGGTCTGGCCCTCCAGGAAGGTGTTCAGGAACTCGAAGGCAGCCTCGATCTTCTTGAAGGCCTCGGGATCGGCGGGCGCCTTGGCGAACACCTGGGGATAGTAGTAGTTGGCGAAGCTCTGGTACAGAGTGCCCATGTCGAAGTACAGGCGCTGGTTGATCAGGGCGCGCTTCTTGGGGCACTTGGGGTAGAGCGAGTCGGTCTTGCCGTACTTTTCCACCAGGTAGACCAAGATGGCGCGCGACTCCCACAGCGCGAAGCCGTTGTCCACCAGGGTGGGGATCGTGTGCTGGGGATTGATCTTCAGGAACTCCGGCTTCAGGTGCTCGCCGGCCTGCAGATTCAGCAGCTTCTTGTTCAGCTCCACACCAACGGCCTTGGCGACCATGATGACGGAGCGGCAGGGCGAGGAGCCGGGCAGATAGTAGAAGTCAACCATTTTTGTTTTACTATAATTAGAAGAGCGCAGAAGACAAATGATCATTAGACGCGTTCCATAAGTTCAGCAAAAGCACGCAGAAAGTCATTATAATCATAATTAAAAATCGCTTTATGTATATATGTATGTATATATGCACGTAATCTGTACTCCTGTGATGTCATAGGCGAAGCATTTGGTTTTTTCCACACAATTCAAGTAGGTTTTTTTTTGGCTCACAAACACAAGTGCACACTTTGTATATGTATGTATGTATGTACAATATTTGGTACACGTTGACACTTACTTTCTGGTTTGTAGAGAATTCCCGGCGCACTGTACCAAGTATCAAGCAACACTGTTGAGCTTTTGAAGAGACGCGCCGCTTTTATAGACGCCGCTGTGAGTCAGCGACCGGCCGCTATAAAACCGGCAAACAAACAACTTATCTACGGCTTGTGGGGAGTATAGCATATACACGCAACACACACACACACACACTTAGTTGCCATAAAAAGCGCTTGTTGCTTTCGCGTGTTTGACGTTGTTTGTATGTACATACACACACACACACACGCATATGAAACTACTATACAAAAAGTGGAATATGTAGCAGATGTATGAATATAAACCAAATTATAACTACACAACTAACTTGTAGAGCATGCAACAGATACCCTTCACTTGTGGTGCCACAGAAAGCGGCAACTTTCTAATGAACTCGATGCACCGCATGGCGGATCGCCTCCAATTTTACATTTTGGGTGGAAAATATTTTAGCCGCTCTCCCTCTGTGCTCTTTATGCTGAGAGAGCAATCTTTTTGATTCTTTTTTCTTTGCGAATTTATTCTCATTGTTGTTGCTTCTCTCTCTTTTGCTGTCTGTTTGTATATGTGTGTGTGTGTGTATATACACATGTTTCTCTATTCTCTATTGTGAGTATATACATATGTATGTATGTGTGTATATCTTTTATTCATCTGAACGTGCATATAATATAGACAGCTTGAGCCTCGTCCATTATAAACAATTTTACTTATGGCAATTTGTGTGAATTCTTTGCAGCTGCTGTTGAGTAGAACTTAAAATTTGAAAATAATCACGATAACCTAATTGCTGCAGCCGGTACGTATAAATTTCATTGCACACACACATACATACATACATACATATATCAAGCTACAGCAATTCGGAATTTCTGATTGCGTTATTTCCAAACATGCATTCTTACATACATATGTATGTATGTGCATACATGTTTGTGTGGGTTCAATTAGTTACAAATAACTAGTTTACTTATACATATGTATGTAAGTACGTATGTATGTATGTACATGCATTCAATACATATTCAACTATAATGGTTCATTTTCCAATGGCCTTGAAAGTGTCATATACATATACATACATATTTACATAAGCTCTTATAACAGCGTATAACACTCTTGGGCGTTCTGCTACCCACGCCCTTGACATTCGATCGATTTAGAGCAAAAGCTTTGCCAATAAAGGCACGTAAATGAAGTGTATAACACTATATGTTTGTACTTGCTTGTATGTATAACAGAATGTCTGTATGTATGTGCATTTCTTAATGCTATTGACTTTCCATTAAAGGCGAACTTGGCTCATGCTGATTGCTGTGGCTAATTGCACTACGACAGAAATTTACTTTGTAAAGGCCACACAAAAGTTTTCCCTTATAAATGGCTGAGGTCACGCAAAGTCGCCAGGAACTACATATAATAAATATTAGACTGACCATAACTATTTTTAATTATTTGTTAATTAAATATTTTCGACTTTCCACGTATTTGTTTACTATTGTAAATACATTTTTGCTTATAATAACTGGCATTAACTATCAACTTTCAGTTTCAGTTTTATTCCAGTGATGAAATTGAGTAAGTTCAGCACTTTACGAATTGTAAATGACTTGGCGCATATTGCATACGCCCGACTCGAATATTCTATGAACATCCAAACATTTAGTTTATCAGTTTCACAAGCAGCTAATTTCACTATCAGCATGACACTGCATAAAGACAATTATTTATAAACAATTCGCGCCGGCTCACCATGATCGGGGTACACGTCAGTTGAGTCTCCAAGCCAACAACAATTCGAGCGAGCCGCTGCGAGCTGAGAGCTGCGAGAGTTTAGTCACTTCTCCAAATTCCAGAATGTTCGCGCCTCTGAGAAAAGCCCAAAACATAAATACGCATAAAAGAAGAAGAAGAAGAAGCAGAAGAGGAAGAAGAAGAAGAGGCCGGCAGCTTACGCGTCTGTGCATAATTCAATGATTCAATGAAAAACATAAACAAAGAAGAGATTTGGGTTTTTTACGCATCGATCTCTGACGAAGAGCAAAACAATGTAGAGAAAGGTCGCGGTGTCTATGCGATAGACGATGAACCAGTCTGCCCACATGTACGGCGCATGCGTCATAAAAAAAGATCTGAGCGGCGAAGCAAAGAGCTTTGGCTTAAGCAAAGAGAAAAGCGGCGGCATGTAAAGAGATGCTCTTATAAGAGAGGCAGTAAAACTTAATTGGAAATAAATTCACTTTAGATCTATACCCTGTACACACTAAGCGAACGAGAGTGTGCTGGCATAAAGTTGAGCGTGAATGATTCTAGTTCTGATTTACGAACGAATTAATAGATATTTGTGTTCATGATGGAGATGAAAATAATTTTATTTGAACAGACAATGACAGAGCTTTGAATCTATTTACAGGGTAGCTTCTAGCCTTGTTTTACATGTATCGCTGTATTTGTATGCTTCTGATAATTGTATCACGTATACTCGTTGACCTGAATAGATAACACAGGACAACACGGTTTGGAACCCAAAAACTACATAAACTATGATTTTTCAAAAGTGTTTTCATATAACATATAGCAAAGTTCATATATAACAAATTAAAATATAGATATCAAATGAAAAATCTCGATTCGGATTAGATTTGAGATACTAAGACTAAGATATTTTTCTTTTTAATAAATATTATTAAATTTTCTGAAAATAATATTCTTTGATATCAAACCCCATTTAACTATTTAAAAATAAAAAAACATTTCTGTATAAAAAGATATCTGCTTGTTTACAAAGTTTGGGGTGGCACTACCATTCGCGGCTCAGTAACGGTTTCAGCAAGTTTTAAGCCACTTGAAGCCTCTGGAGTCTGATTGTTGGCCAGTGTAAATATTTTATATAGTTACAACAATTTAGAATTCCTAAGGCAGTTTGCTAGGTACGATTACTCTCTGGGTGCACACCAGATGTTATTTAGCTGCCCATTTCCCTGAATACCGAAAGAGACGACAGCTAACAAGGGGGCAACTATAATTGGCGATAAGAAAGGCGATGTACCTACGGATGTGTGTATAAATTTACAAGGCGTGCTCGAATTACCTAGTGCCATCATATAAAACTCAGTGCTGGATCGCTTCTCAAACAGAACGGACTGAAAAGTAGCTGCGAAATGGACTTTTATTACCTGCCACCTTCAGCTCCGTGTCGTGCCGTCCTCATGGTGGCCAAGGCTGTGGGAGTCGAGCTAAATAAGAAACTACTGAACACCTTGGCAGGTGAGCAGCTCACGCCGGAGTTCGTGAAGATCAATCCACAGCACACGATCCCCACTCTGGTGGACAACGGCTTCTCGCTGTGGGAGTCGCGTGCCATCCTCGTCTACCTCGTGGAGCAGTACGGCAAGGACGACTCACTCTATCCCAAAGATCCGCAGAAGCGAGCGCTGATCAACCAGCGTCTCTACTTCGACATGGGCACGTTGATACACAGCTTCGCTGAGTACTACTACCCGCAGCTCCTTCACCATGCGCCCGCAGATCCGGCCAAGTTTGCCAAGATGGAAACCGCCTTTGAGTTCCTCAATGTATTCCTAGAGGATGCTCAATTCGTCGCGGGCGACACTCTGACTGTGGCTGATTACTCCGTCGTGGCCACAGTGTCTACCTTTGTAGCGGCCGACTTCGATATTACCAAATACCCAAATGTGGTCAGGTGGTATGCGGACATTCAGAAGGTAATTCCCGATTGGGACGAGGGCTTGAATGCAATGAAGGAATGGATCAAAGAGAAACGCAATGAAGTCAACTGACTAAAGTATCAAATTTATGCGAATGTATTAATCAATTGAATTATCATTATTATTATATTAAATAAATATTGTAAGAGAGTTGTAGTGGGGCTTACCTGACTGCATAATACTCGTCAAGCATTACATACACAACTCAAGTCTATTGATAATTGACAAAGATTGGACTATATAACTTTAATCTATAGTTGAAGATCGGAGCTTTACTCTGGAATCATTCTTTTAGTTGATCTTAAGTCGTTGGAAGTTCTAGCTCTAACACTTTTGAATTTTCTATATTATTCGACTGACTACGTACTATTATAAGATGAGGTGCGTTACTTCTTATAAGATGAGAATATATATTTATAAATATATTTATATATACTTTTAAGTGTATATCTTCAATTGATTAGTCAGTAAAAAAGGTAAAGCTAAAGACTTCGCAACCCAAATATACTCCTACCCCTACTTGAATGGTTTAAATATAAAAACTTCCAAAGTCTTCCAAATGTTTCCATTTAATTTCATAAGAATTCACAGTTGATGCAACTATGATTACCTGTGCTGATACCTTGCGATGAAGTTACCTGCGATAACAATGCCCCACATGGACTTTCATAGCATTAAATCGTTGACAAGTAAATAAAGAGCAATTGGATTGCGATAATGAATCGTGCACGGCTGGGCTTATCGGAGCGCTCACTACTCGTATAATAGCCACAGCAGGCACTGAGAGCATTCAGTAGTCGCTCGCACATTGAAGGCGTCGGACACGAGAACTCTGATTGTGGAAATGGACTTTTATTACTCACCTGGCTCGGCGCCGTGCCGCTCCGTTCTGATGACAGCTGCCGCACTGGGCATTAAGCTCAACAAGAAGCTGCTCAACACTGGCGAGAAGGAGCAGCTGAAGCCGGAGTTCCTGAAGCTCAATCCCCAGCACACGATCCCCACGCTCGTGGACAATGGATTCTCGCTTTGGGAGTCGCGCGCCATCATCGTGTACCTGGTGGAGAAGTACGGCAAAGACGATTCCCTCTACCCGAAGGATCCAAAGCAGCAGGCGCTGGTTAACCAGCGTCTATACTTTGACATGGGCACACTGTATCAGGCCTTTGCCGACTACTACTACCCACAGTTCCGCTTCAACAAGCCAGCCGATCCCGAGATGTACAAGAAAGTCGAGGCGGCCTTCGCCTTCCTGGACACCTTCCTGGAGGGTGAGCAGTATGTGGCCGGCAGTCGGCTGACAGTCGCCGATATCTCCATCTTAGCCTCGGTGTCGACCGTTGTGACCGTGGGCTTCCCACTGACCAACTATCCCAATGTGGCCAAGTGGTACGAGCATCTGCAAAAGGTTGCGCCCGGCTGGTCCGAGAATCTGGAGGGCCTGGAGAAGCTCAAAGAGCGCATTGCTGGAATGCGCAAACAATAAATTTATCGCGGTCTCTCTCCTGATATCATATAACAAATATTTATCATTTATCTAAACAATAAGTTCACAGAAAATATTGAATAAATTTTATATACACATATATACATATATATATATATATGCAGCCAGTTGAACTATGTGCACTTATTTATTTGCCAAACAATCGTAAAAATTAAGCACACCAATAATTTCGGGCGGGCGTGAGATAGCGCTAAGCTTTTCAGTATTTACAAACTTGCAAACCTACATATACATGTTATATATATATACATATACGCGTATCTGTATACGTATACAGAAACATTGTACTAGATCGCTGGAGTGGACACACACACACACACATAACAAACAAATATACATAGAACTGTATTTAACCATGAACTTCGCTGATTTAGCTTTTGTTTATTCAGCTTATTTGCATGGCACGACAAAGTGTATGTATGGGTGTGTGCAACTGCATGTGTATTTGTGAGTGTGTACGCAAACCGAGCTTACTTAACGCTGTGCTAAAAATACAATTTTCGTTGACTTTTTCAACGTTATTTTTTTAACCTGTTGCGTGCGCCCCATAAATTTAACGAACTCGGGCAGCTTTCATGCTCGATGTTCTGCTTAAGCTTTCTTTAACGCTCTTCTTTGCAAATTAAGGGAGTTTCATGGTTCGTTAATATTTATATAGCTATACTAATTCAGCTGACACTGAATGATAACTATATATTTCTCGCAGCAATATTAATTTCGAATACAGACATATGATAGAGATAGCATCGAGTGACTAGCATTTGTTTACATACTCGTTCAGAGAGTTTAATGGGGGTATATTGGCTTTGTGTCTTTTAGTATACTCACGTAAAATTATCTACAGCTTGCGAAATGTTTACCTAGGCTAGATAATTTCATAAGCCTACAATCTGTAAGTCAAATGTTTCAGATAAACCTTGTTTAACCTTTACATATCATCAATTTGTAGTCGCTTGACGAGCATGACTCAGTCAGTTGGAACAGTCAGAAACGAAGTTCTCATTTCTCATATATTCTCATATTGTATGTGCATATATAGTATATACACACTCATATAACTGCAAGTAAGAATTACAAACAAATTTTATATTACACATGTAAGAGATAATTTTCTTTTAATTGTATTATTGCTATAAAAGCATTGACTGTCCAGTGCACTCAGTTAGTTTGCCAGCAACATTAAACAGCAGAATACAATACAATATCAGACATGGATTTCTACTATATGCCCGGTTCAGCGCCCTGTCGTTCAGTTATTATGACGGCAAAAGCTCTGGGAGTCAAGCTGAACATGAAACTTCTGAATGTCATGGCGCAGGAGCAAATGAAGCCAGAATTTGTGAAGATAAATCCACAGCACACGATTCCCACGATCGTGGACAATGGTTTCACCCTGTGGGAGTCGCGGGCCATTCTGGTCTACCTGGTGGAGAAGTACGGCAAGGACGATTCACTCTATCCGAAGGACGTACAGCAGCAGGCGCTAGTTAATCAGCGGCTTTACTTTGACATGGGAGTGCTTTACAAGGCAATCGGGGATTATTTCTACCCAATGTTTGCGCTTAACAAGCCCGGAGATCCTGAGGATTTCAAAAAGATCGAGGCTGCCGTCGGTTTCCTGAACACCTTCCTGGAGGGCCAAAAGTATGTGGCGGGCGATCATTTGACCATCGCCGATATAGCCATTCTGGCCAATATCTCGACTTTGTTGGCAGTCAACTTTGACCTGAAGAACTATCCAAACGTGGCCAAGTGGTACGCAAATGCCGAAAAGGTAACACCCGGCTGGTCGGAAAACATGGAAGGCTTGGCCCAGATGAAGGAGTTTTTCGACTCTAAAATGAAAGCAGCTGCTTAAATTATTCTTCATAACTTTTAGTGTTTAGTGTCAAAAATGGTGTTAATAAATTATGAAAAATAAAAAACCATTCTTTATATATATATTCATCGGGTTGTGTTATATTGATCAGCTTCTCTTATAATGTTTTGCTAGAATATGATTTTTCAGCATGGCAATTTCTACTCTCTTCTCTTCGTCCACTGACGACCATAACGACCTTGTCTGAATGCCTTAATTTGCCGTCTCGCTTTCAGCTCAGCAATACCCGGTACTAAGTGCAGCAACAACTATCTTTCTCTTTCTCGCTACAAAAGGAAGAATCTGAGAATACAACGATATACGAGCTCTCAGCTCTCGCTGAAACTACTGCAACAGTGCCTCCTGGCAATATTGAATCTCATTATATGAATGATACATACACTGCGCCACTAAAGTCACCGTACTCCCTATACATTTTCACGAAATACGCTGTAATTTAGTCAAATTTTTCATCAACATAATAAACCACGTCGTCTCGTGATTATGTTTAAATTAACAGTAAATATATTTCAGTTCTTCTTGGTTCACAAGCAACTACATTAAGTTCCAGCGATTATTTTAAAGTTAAGTTCTCTAGCTCTACTCCGCTTCTGTCTCCGGCTCGACCAGCTTCTGCAGCTGGTGATATTTGTGAATGGCTTTGCGCACGAACTCGGTGGTTCGCCGCACGCGCTCCGGCGTGATTTCCTCGGCCAGCATGCGACCCACATCTTGTGCCCCGCCGGAGCGCAGATATTTGACGGCCTTGTTCGGAATCTCGCACACGGGATTGGCTAGCCGGCAGAGGGTGTTGGTGATGGCGCCGCCAAAGAGTATAACGCCCACGGCGGACAGCACAACGGCGGCGATGCGGAACAGCGTCGACATCAGGATGGTGGGCAGCAGTCTGGAGGCGAAGGCCATCAGGGGGTTTAAGGAAGGGGAGGGCGCGGCTACCACAGTTGTGGTGCTATCTGAGGCGCTGTCGGCGGCAGGTGGATTGGTGGGCACCAAGAAGCCTTCGTAACCGGTCTGCACCATTATGGGGCCCGGATATGGGTAGATGCCGGGCGCACCAGTCATTGGCGCTGGATAGCCCGCTGCAAGCGGCGCCAAGCCCGCTGCTCCGCCGTATTGGCTCAGATACTGATGGAAAGCCTCGGGTGTGATGAGGCCACCGGCATAGATGGACACGGGCTCGTTGCTGCTGGCACTGGCCACGTTATCGCCAGGCTGTAATGGAATGCGTTGAGATCTCTTTCCTCACTCCTGGAACTGTTTAGCTTTCACTTACGACTGTTGGCTCCAGCGCCTCGTTGTTGCCCGCAGCCGTCTGATTCGAGGTGTTGGCATTGGTAAGGGCTGCCTCGTTGGCGGCGATCGGCTCGATGTGTGTGTCCGGCAGCTTATCCGTCTCCTCTATGCTGTTCACAGCCGTTGTAGCCGGAGGGCTGTCCAGGGCCGGCAGCGCGCGGCCTTCATACAGCATCAGGAGCAGCAGCAGCAACAGGCGCAGCGACATGTTGTATGGACTTCTGTAGCTCATCTCGAGGCAATTCCAGGACGACGACTGTTTACGGCACTTGTGCCGCTCTGCTCCTTTATAGCCCACAGCGAGCCGTGTCCATTTTGACAGTTTGTTATCCTTGTGCATTGCGCACTCAATTGTCCCTTTCCTCGTTTTGCAGTTAATGACAGATTTTCTGAGAATTTTTTTGGCTAATGTCTTTCAATGTTTTTCTTTCCATAATTTTCCAGGCATTGTCCTTGGCTTACCTGCACGGCGGCCAGGACTCAGGTAGTTGGGCTCGTGAGCTAGGTAAGTTCCGCCTTACAGTGGCGGACGAAAAAGAGTGCCTGGCCCATGCTTGTTTGATTGCCTCACATGCATCAGCGTATCTAATGCCCCGCGACAGCTCGTGCTAGCTCTCAAGTGGACAAGAAAGTGCTGAGAGTTGGCCCACATGCCTGCCCACTTTCAGTTTCGCTCCCAGTTGCCGCCTGACCAAGTTTCGGAGCGGCATTCGGCTGGAAAGACTTGCAGCAATCAATAACAAATAAAACACGTAGCTACAACAAATTATGTAGTGGCTTAATTTTAGAACGAAAAAAAGGAGCAGACAAGCGCACGACATCCTGACCGAGTTTCGGCAGCCGCACGCCCCCACGTCCCACGCCCCCTCGCCTCCTCGCCCGCACGTCCCAATCAAGCTACACTCCTCGCGCCAAGCACCCACTCAGGTGAGCACACATTAGCCGAGGCGACGCGCCGTGGCTGTCGTCCAGGTAACGTTCGCTATGAAAACTAAACGAAAATAGCAAAACAAAACAGACATGAAACAAAGCGCCAAGCAGCCGCCGATGACATGAAAGTTCTGAAAATTCAAACAGGCAGACAACGCCAACGACAACGACAACGACGACGACGGATACACTGAGGGACAGCCACGTCCCCAAGTTAAACATAAACAGATTATATCATCGGCGCAGCAACAGTAGCAGCAGCAGCCACTGTGGACCAGTTGCATTAGCCACAGGACCTGAGCTCCGTCGCGACGACAGCAGCGCTCGACACTCGCAGCCACACTGGGGAACTGCATAGACATCGACTCCGTGGCCGTGGTGCAACACAAGCTGGTGCATAGGATTGTGTGAGTATGCACCGAGCATGTAGCTGGCTGCCCAGCTCAAGTATTTCCCACATCAATAATTCAAAATTTATCGAAGCAGAACAGCTTCAGTTTATATGTCAGTAATACACTCGAATATGAATAACGTCAAGCCAAGCAGCTGCATACCCTATGATGGGGCTGCCACTGTTAAGACAATTATTGGAGCGACAAGATAGGAGTTCTGTATAAGTAATCAAATGAAAATTCAGAGTCAGAGTCAGTCTTAAAAAATTAAAATACAATTTGTATAAATATGAATATCTCTAAAAATATTTTATAACTTTTTCAACTCATCTTATCTTATCATCTTATCTTTACCTAAAATTTCCTTAAGCTTTTAGTCTAACAATCTATTTAAAATCTCACTTAGCTGATTCAAAAAAAAATTTTAATTGTTTTTCCCTTGCTCTCAAACTATTCTTAACTTACTTACTCTACCCCCAAATCAAATTAATTTTTACTGTCTTATTTTCTGAAATAACTTAATTAAGTAAATTGAATATAATTAAAATAATTGGCTTTAACATATTGGGAAGAAATATCGCTCGACCTTATGCAGTCACCTTGTTGAAGGCGCATGTAAATCGTCAAGCAATTTGCATTAATAAAATATATTTGAAATCGATGAATTGATTTTCTGCTCGACGACCAACTGGTGTCCTGTCGTGTTGTTGGCCGATTGACAAAGTGGCTTTCAGTTGTTACCCATGAATCAAACGGAACAAATTGTAACCGAATTCGTCTACTTTCTAATTGTCAGAGGTGGGAAGATGTCGACGCCAGTGCTGTACTATCTGCCCCCAAGTCCGCCCTGCCGCAGCATTTTACTGCTGGCCAAAATGCTCGACCTGAACTTCGAGCTGAAGATCGTCAACATACTGGAGGGGGAGCAGCTGAAGCCCGACTTTGTGGCCATGAATCCCCAACACTGTGTGCCCACCATGAACGACGAGGGACTGGTGCTATGGGAAAGGTGAGAGGTATAACTGAAACTCAAGGAATTTTTCATATTAATTATCTACTGCAGTCGTGCTATCCTATCGTATTTGGTTGCCGCCTACGCCAAGTCCGACGAGCTGTATCCCACGGATGTGCGCGTGCGAGCTCTTGTAGATCAGCGATTACACTTCGACCTGGGCACACTCTACCAGCGCCTCACCGACTTCTATGTGGGTAGCTAATAGTCAATGTAACGTCCATTTTTACTTATCTCTATGTACTGCCCTCGCAGTTTCCCACAATGTTCATTGGCGCTCCCCTGGACGAGGGCAAGCGAGCCAAGCTGGCCGAGGCCGTTGGCTGGCTGAATTCGATGCTCGAGGGTCGGGAATATGCAGCTGCAGATCACTTCACCATTGCGGATTTGACACTTCTCGTTACCGTCTCCCAGCTGGAGGCCTTCGAGTTTCAGATTAGGCCCTACAAACACGTCCAGCAATGGCTGGAACGCTGCAAGCAGCATATGGAGCCCTACGACTACGAAGAACTCAACGCCAGCAAAGCAGCTATGTTGGCCGACATGTTCAAAGCGAAGAAGAATCAAGCAGGTAGCACCTAATCAGCTACAGATATATCTATTATATATCAAGTATATAGTTTATGATGTGTGTGTTAAAGTTATATTAAATAAAAATGATGCATTGGGCCTTCGATCAAATTGTTGTTTGATATAGATATAGATATAGATTAAATAGAGTCCTTTTGAATTCTTTCTTTTACAGAATCAAACCGAATTGAGTTAAACTGAATTGGTGAATCTTTTTAAGTGGGTGGAGCCTGCGGGTCAATAAAATGGCTTAGAACTCTTTTGAAAAACAGTTGCCCGCGCAGAGATAACTGCCAATCAGAGAAAAATGAAATCCTGTTATAAATAGCTTACCAAACTCGGCTGGAGGTGCCCCAGGCGTGGGCTGTGGCAGAAACTAACGATTGGCGTTGGCGCCACCTGCGGCTGGGCATGGGGCAGCTTCATAAAAACCTCAACTTAAATTTAATGATACGAAAAAAAGGCAGGTGAAGTGGCCAGCGGGGCAACTGTGCAGCTGGGGTGGCGTCCGGCTATTTTTAAAGCACACACAAGCAGCCGCAGGATGTTGAGCCACTGACAGGATATTATCGCGATGCTTGGCAGGCCACATCGCAGTCTCATTTTGGCCGCTGGAGATGGCGGCCGCTTGGTTAACTTTGGTGTTGGCACTGATTTCGGTGGGCAATGGTCAGAGAGTCGCTGGCAACAAGCAGGCGCAGCTGTGGCTAGGTAAGTCACATTTGAATAGAGTCTGTTGCGAAGGCGTAATTGAGGATTTCCCATGCACAGATTGCAGCTGCCTGCACGCCAACGAGCGCAACGCCACACAATGGGGCACCATCAGCATCAACGCTAGCCAGGCGCTGGGCGCCAAGAACAACTGCCTGATGATCTTCATTGGCGGCACGGCCGAGGAGCTGGTGGCCTTTCAGCTGCAGCAGCTGCAGCTGCGCCCCGGGTGAGTAGCAACGCTTCCGGCCGCAGCAAGCCAGCCGTACAGTCGCCGCTGTCGGCTGCCACCCGCTCTGCGGCATGCCGTATCCAAATCGATCACAGATCTGGATCTGTCAGCCGCACGGGCAGCTGCGCGCCAGCCATCAAAATGCGTCGGCCATCGAGGAAATATGCGAATGCAATGTAATTAAAATACCTTGTGAAGGCCACTTGGGCGCGCGCATGGGGGGTCCGTGGAGCCGTGCTCGGCACGCCTGGTTATTTATAAAAATGTTCGCAAATTTGTGTCAATTTTTATGAAAATCGCAGATATTTTAGCTGCATTAAAATAACCCGAGAAGAGACGAGGAAGAAAATATTAAAAAAATTTCGAAATCGATTTGTCAATAAAATTGCTGAGCACCGGCGCCACCAATTTCAGTGGAGCTTGGGCAGAGCGTTGGACACAACGTTGGCCGCTGTCGTCGCGACCAAAAATTTTTAGTGGAAAAGTGCAAAATCGCTGGCAAATCGCTATCAAGTCGCGTGTGAGTCGCGTGTAAATCGCTTGTAAATCGCTTGTGAATCGCGCAAAGTTCAAAATGTCGATGGATCCTTCTGTTTCACTGGAAGATCTGGAACGCGTGAGTGAATATATTGCAAGGTTCAAGTCCATGATTTCTAGTATCCATGTCCCCTCGTCTCTGGCTAGCGACGCCGTCGAGCCAGCTCGGTGCGCAAAGGATCGCAGACGCCACAGCCACCGCCGCAGCTGGGAACTGACTCGGAGGCAATGGCTGTTATCAACGAGATATTTAATCCTCGGCTAAAACTGCCAGAGAGTACTGGCCATTACACACTGCCCGAGGAGCTGAGAGCCGACGATCATGTGTCGCCGCAGGATCTGGACATTGCCAAGCTGGCGGAGCTAAAGGAAGTAAGTGTTGGTTGAATAACCTCACCGAATGTGCTTGATCGGACGATTCTCAAAAGGTATTCACGCTCTTTGACACGGATTGCGATGGGCTGATATCGAAAGATGATCTGCGTTTCACCTACACGGCGCTCGGCAATGAGCCCAACGAGCAGCTGCTAGAGCAAATGATGTCGGAGGCACACGAGCCCTTGGACTACGAGGCCTTTGTGCAGCTGATGTGCCGTCGCACCATAGAGCTGGATCCGGAGGAGGTGTTGCTAGAGGCCTGGAGCAAGTGGGACGATCACGGCTCGGGCATGATCGATGAGAGAAAGTGGGTGCAGTGCACCAAATGTCCAGTGCATATCGTGGGCCTAATACAAATGCTTTCCCACCCACCAGAATCTACGAGGAGCTAACCAACTATGGCGACAAAATGACCATCAGCGAGGCAAAGGAAGCGCTCAGCCATGCGCCCATGGCCAAGCCGAAAACTCTAGAGGAACCGCCCATGATTGACTATCCTGCTTTCTGTCGCATGCTCGGAGGAATGCGTAAACGCAAGAACTAGTGACTTGGAGCTGGCAACAGTAGCACAAATTCTACAAACTCGAGAATTTTCCTAAATTTCATCAAGTTTCTATAGCATAGCATAGCTCTTGGAATATTGTCAATATTTTATTGATTTTTTTTGTAGTTGCTGTAGATATTAACAATTTTGTAATCCTTATAAATTAATATTCTATTAAAGTGCTTTAGGCCCTTTCAGATGGTATTCAGCTTTTTGATCAAATTTAAAAAAAAAAACGTAATGAAAGAACTTATATAACCGAGTCAGTCATTTCGCTGGACATAGGCAGGCACTATTAACCTATTCCTTAAAGTGTGCATTAACTTAGCATAAATAACATAAACTTGGCTCAGCAAATAATTCTTTTTAAATAATTTTGACTTTCAATATCTTGTTAAAACTTTAAATTCAGCTTCTATAATCCGTTAACATATGTATATGCCTAGCCACATTAAAAAATACGTCATGGTTTTTACAATAACAATATATTACCTTGTAAAAGTGATCTAGTCGGGACTACTCGGCTTGAATATACCCTGAGTTTATGAACTTGTTTTGTGTATAGTGTGTGCGACGACAGGTGGACGGACTGATATGGCTAAATCGTCTTAGCTCGTCGTCCTGATCAATAATACGTTATGAAATGTGCCACGCCATCTTCTGTCTATTACATACGTTTTCCCAAAAACATTATATAAACAATAAATAAATTGTGATTTTAATGGGTTCAGCGTATAAAAACTAATTGGATATATATAATGCTCGACTCATTAAATTATAATAATTGGTATAATATGCCAGATTTTCAGCACAATTATTTTTTTGCTTTGATTTAATTTGAGAAAAGCCCCAAAGCTAATTCTAACTACTTTAGCATTTGTCCTTGTCTCCTGCTCTCCGTAGTCTCTTGGGAACCTGAATATACTTGCTTTTCTACCAGCTGTCGTGCGGTTTGTTGCTAACCTTAACGCCAACTTTTGTTAGACTTTTTATCAAAATAAATGATGTAGAACCGAATGGCAGTGCAAGATTTTATTTAATGGCAGCTCGCCGGGCGCAAGGCTTGCCTATTTTTAGGCTTGACCAACGAACCGGCCAAGCGGCCAATAAATTTTCAACATCATTTGATTGCGGCCATTTGGGCCACATTTCGCGATGTGATTAGCGCTGTGCGGCAATTCTTGATATGCAATTTTCGTGACAGGTGCTTGGACACCGTCGAGGTCTTTCCGTATCTGAGGGAGCCCGTCATCGAGAACTCGACGCTGGCGGCGTACACCTGGTGCCAGCACAGTGCGACGGCTCGCAATGCCACGCCCATCTATAGTAGCGGCCGGCTGCTGGGGCTGAGGCTGAGCTTCCAGCAGCCGCCCACAAAGCTGACCCAGTGGACCTTGCATCTGACGGCGAGCTATCGATTCCTCAGGCAAGGTAAGCGATCATGAAATCGATTTGTAAATTCTTGTTCACCTCGCTCGTTCCACGCCGGCCTCCAGAGCTCTTCAAGACGAACGGACGGCTGGTGCCGCATAGTTTCTGCGATTTTTATTTCTTCGCCAGCACCGGAACCGAGGGCAATCTGGGCGAGGGCTACTTTCACTCGCCGCGCTTTCCGGCCAACTATCCGGCGCACATTAAGTGCGCGTACAAGTTCATCGGGCGCCCGGATAGCCGCGTGGAGCTGCTGTTCGAGGAGCTGCAGCTGCCGCCAGTGGTCAGCGGCGGCTGTCAACTGGACGCACTGACCATCTTCGACGCGGAATCGGCGCATATGAACGCCGTCATCGATGTGCTCTGCGCCCCGTGCCCCACGCGCCGCATACTGAGCAGCGGCCCAGATCTGCTGCTGGAGTTTAATGCCAGCTCGAATCGCACGGCCAAGGGCTTCCGAGGCAAATACAAATTCGTGCCCAACGAGCAGCAGGCGCTGGCTCCAATCCTGGAGGCGGCCAGCATAGCGATAAAGCAGCCGCCCGCCAAGGCGAACAGCGTTCAAGTCGAGGCGGAGGAGAAGGAGAAGGAGAGGGAGGGGAAGGATACGCGGCCCGGACACAGAAATCGTAAGTTGGCGCCCCATAAATTAGCCATAGATAGTAGTTAGTTCGACGCTGACTCACGCCCCAAGGACCCAATCGAATTATGCTAATCGCCCGCAAATGGCGGCAAACTTCTTCGCGCAGCTTCCGCCTGTCGGCGGATGTGGCCAATTGACTTGCTCGAGTGGGTGTGGCAGCCGCCTCACATCGCTGAGCTGTTTCCATGTTCAGTCTGTTTCCAGTTGTCAAGTTGTCGGGTTCAAATGGTTCGCGTGGCGCTGCTGACAGCGTTTTATCTGATGGCCGCCATCTGGCAGACGTCGCCCAGCCTAACCTGCGCTAAAGCCGCCAAAGGGAGTGAGTGCACATTCAGCCATCTATTTATTGAACTAGCTCTACAGCTATATAAATACGGCAAACTAGAAGCTATTTAGAAACTTGAGCAGCGACCACACGATGGCAGCGGCTCCACTGCAAACGACGAACTGCAGCAGGCGATGGAGTATGTAAAAGCTGAGTGAGAGAAGGGGAGATGGGAAAATGAATATGAATATGTATCCAGGGTGCATTGAATCCATTTGCGTACCGTTTCAATTTCCTCTTGCCGCGCTCCAGCGACTCATCGCCAGGCTCCTCCTTGGCCAAGAAGATGCGCATGCCGCCCAGAGCCTTGTAGAAATAATCGTCCCAGTCCAGGCTGCTCATGTCGAACTCAAAGAGCTGCTGGTCCTCAGCGGAGAGGCGTTGCCACAGCCGCTGGGTGTTGTGCGTCTCGAAACACCAATTGGCTTCCGTGAACGGGGAGATGATCTCCACATTCTTGTGTATCTTCTCGTAGAGCTTGAGCATGCGTGGTGTACGGCCTCTCAGGCGCAGCACCACGTCGATGCAGTAGCCAGGTAGAATGTGGTAGAAGAAGGCGACCAGATTAAAGAGCCAGGGCGTGGTGGTGGTGTGCAGAAAGGGCAGCCAGATCATCTTGGTGAGCGGGTAGAGGTGGCCCAGGCTCTCCGCCTTCTGCTTGAACCCGCCCCAGCTGAGCATGTTGCGATCACTGGGCACATAGTTGTAGATCGGCGGCGCACCGCCCTGGAGTCGCGCTTCGTTGTCTTTGGCTGTTTGCCAGGCGCAGGCTAGGGTCAAGTTGGAGCAGTAGTCGACGGGCACCATGTTGGCCTGTGTCTGGATGTTGACCCGAATGATCCGCAGAATCCCGACTGCAGTGCCGATTAATATGGAGATGGGACCGTAGAGATTGTCGATCCAGCCGGAGACGGGCTCCTTGTAGCTGCCAATAACTGAACAGATGATAAGATGTGTTTTGGGCTGAGCATCATTTGATAGCACTTACTGATGCCCGGCCGGAAAACGCATACGGGCAGATCAGCGGCTTCCGCCTGCACCAGCTGCTCCGCCAGGGCCTTTGTGTAGGTGTACGTATTGGGAAACTTGCCCAGCAGAGCGGGTGCCATGTTGTCTATCAGCTCGTCGCTGAGCTGCTCCCGCAGCGCCAGAGCCGTGTCTGCGCTGCAGCTCAAGTGCTCAGGATAGTAACATTCGCTGATGCGCTGAATGACACAGTTCGAGTAGGCCGTGGACACGTGAACGTATGCCTCCAAGCGCTTCATCTGCTTGGCCAGCTGGAGCATGAGGCGCGTGGCGCGTGTGTTGATGTCCAGTGCCACGTGCAGTGGCTCCACAAAGCGCACAGTTGCCGCGCTGTGCACCACCACCTGCACTTCGTCCGCCAGCAGCTGCCGATCCGGGTGGCTGAGCCCCAAGTCCAACAGCTGACAGTCTCCGGCAATGGGCACTATGCGTGTCCAGCAGCTGGGCTTCGACTTGAGCAGCAAACCAAATACCTAATTGGAAACACGCCAATGGGAATTAAGTTTCTAGTTGGCTTTGTGGCTTACTTACGCCGTCTTCTTTCCAACTAGCCAGCCGCTGCAGCATGCTCTGCCCCCGCTTGGCTCTTATTAGCACATAGATGCGTTTCACATCTGTCGCACGTAGCAGTTTCTCAATGATTACTGAAACGGAAACCGTGAAATTATAAATCAAGCTACATTCTTAATTTCGTCTCAGTTTAAAGCTTGTAATGTATAAGTTTGATTTATTCCGAAAACTGCATTAGGGAATTCAATAGAGGGCACAGATTCTATTTAATTTAATTTATTTACACTGAATGATTAAAGTAGGAGATTTATTCATAGAATCTATCTATCCAATCTATTCTATGCAAACCTAGATGGAAATATTCACATAAAAAGATATTGTCGGGAGTGTCTTACTAGATATGCTCAGAGATACCCAGAACTCAGCGCAAAGCCTTCGTGTCTAGCTTTGTATACAATTGTAACTCTCCAACTTCTGTCAATTGCGAAATCACTGCATGCAATTGCATTTCAAAACATAAAAAACTTTATTATTTCTACAAACAGATCATTATGAATTCCATTAGTTCCATCGATTCACTACGCAATAATAACAAATCCCATAAAGGTAACAAACCAGATTAGTACACAGCTCAAGGCGAGAATTATAAGAGGGCACTCGACGTTGTCTACTTCAAATAGAATATAAAGAGTAGCAGATGTAGATGAATACTTTGTTTATACACGATTAGTTTTGTTTATTTCCTTATTGGAAACGGGTTTGAACAACGAGAACTTTTGGAAATATTCACATAGATGTATTAGATTATGTACAGAGCTCTTTCAGTTCAGTTATTTTTAAAATCTTTTTGTTAATTGATCAAGACTCGTTAAAAATTGTTATCCATATTGTTTTTTTTTTAAGCCATTAAATGTAATTATTATTGAGTGGAATGTGCCTCAATCCGTTTACAGTCTAACATTCCTGATTATAATGATGCATGTTGATGGATAAGCACTTTCTTATCTTTAAGCACGACGAGACGAATTTAATTCAGTTTAATGATTTTTTAACAGTTTCCCATGAAATTTATATATTTGATAATATGAAAACTACTATATACAAGAAAACAAAAAATGGTTAAAATGGATTTAATTTTTTCACACATATCTTTAAGATCTTTCTAAATATTTGGAAAAGAATAACATTTTTCACTACGAAAAACTATTTTTAAATTACTTTCCATTTCTCATATTTTCAATAACCAATTGCAATTTGAATGCCACTTTCACAAATAGTCTTGTTCCACTGGAATTTTCGTATACCTTTCCCCAGAAACCCACTGCCGCCAGTGATGAAAACCGTTTTGTCTTTGTAAAAGTTTTGTATTTCGGATGTCATTTCGGTTTCAGCATCCATCTCTTTGCACCACAACACAAGCACCGATAGCACAGTAAGATTTGTAACGGTATGAATAGAAGATAAAGCAGTCGCGGCTGCCGCGTGAATGAGAGAAGCTCAGAACGCGCTGACGCTATTTATACCAGGCGCAATTGCATAGTGAAGAGGTTTTAGCTAAGCAGTCGGCTCGAAAGTGGTATGTGATATAAGCGAAGGAACCACAAATTATTTATAATAAGCATCACTTACAGTCCGTCTCTCACCAGCCGAAGACTCAAACTTTGAAGTAAAAAGAAAATATAAACAAAAGCAACCGCATCAACTGCGTAGATCGCGTAAGGCATTCGTTGACAATGTGTCTGGCATTTTACTTGGAAAGCTAGCAACTCGCTGAATCCCCAGAGTTATTCTCATCAAATAGAGACCTTTTCATAACTTGACTAAGTAAGAAACCCTGTCGACTCGTTTCATTAAGTAGCTCAAAGGGTTTTTGAGTTCAGTGAGTGTTAACTGATATTAGTTAGTCGAAATATACTCTAACTGAAAAAGTTTTCTTTATATTAAAGTGTGACTCAAGCGTTAATTAATATCACGTGGTAATTATAAGAATAACACGCTATATTTTTGTGCTACCGTTTATGTAAATTACGCAAATAGGGCTTCCAAAGCATTTGTTTTTATTTGAATTTCCCTTTTTAAGCGAGCTTGCATTGCGTAAATATTTGCCAACAAATAACCCTTTAGCTTTACGCTGACGTAGACTCAATCAACAGTCAAATAGATGAATCGAGTATTAGTTTTGGTTATCTGTGGAAATATACCTAAAACTATCGTTGACTTGCCTAAAATTTTAAAAATTGAAATTTTGAATTTAACTAATACAATACTTCGTTAATAAATATTGCGTCTTATTACAATAATTTAAACAAAGTAAAAAATAATTCAATAACGACGATAGCCTAGGACTTCAAAAGAACCGCATAAAGCGGATAAGGCTGAAGCTCATTGGCCTGTAGCGATGCCTCCAGCCATTGCACGCTGAGATGACGGCAGCTGCGACGGTAGAGAGGTCTGCAAAATGAAAATTACATTAGTTTCATAGTGCTTAATGGTTGAAACATATCATTATTCGAACCTCAATTCCGCCAGGTCAACATTTTTCGTCGTGCTATGAAATACCAGAGTAGCCTTATTTGAACTTTCGGCCAGGATGCCACCATGACGTACAAATTCATGCTTGTGCTTGGATTCGGCTGCATCAGCTACAAAGTACGCAGCTTGGCCACTGAATAAATTACTCTCCTCGCCCTTGACACTCGCCATGTCCTCTTCGGGTGATTTGCTTTCTATCTTAACAGGTGCTGCTGTTGCTTTGGCTTTGAAGAAATCCAGTAGACTTCCTTTAGTTGCCGCCGTGGGCGCCTCCTGCTTGGTTTTTTTTCGTGAATTGCGATCTTTTGACGGCGTTGGCTGCTCATCATCAGAGTCGCCATTAGATCTCTTCACTTTTTTGCTACTACTTGCTGCCCCTTCTTTGGAGGATCTGCCTTTTTGAGGCGTCTTCTCCAGCTTTAGTCGGCTTGCCAAGGCGTCATCGTTGTCCGCATCACAATTGGCCAGCAGCAGGTCCACGTTCACATTCTTTTTAGAAGCCGCATAGAGCTGCTCCAGATGTGCCAGATCATTTGCCTCCATGGCAGATTTATCGCTGCGCACGCGCGTGATGCGTGGAAAACGTATAGAGATACCTCCTGCAGTGTGCGCCTCCGACTGTGTGAACTCTGCGCCCGTGATTTCCCACACTGGCATTTTCTCCGGCGTCTTGGCTAACACATCGGGTATTAGTGCTTTTTTGCAGAGTAGCCAATTTGGAATTTTGTTCGCATCGGCCCGATCTGTGAGTTTCATCAATGCTTCGTGGATCTCATCATTGGTGGCATCGTCGAGTCCAGAGTGCACTTTGGTGACCGTCTTCCAGAGATGATCGCGTGCATCATAGCAGCCCATTAGAAAGATGCTGAGAACGCCGCCTTTCTTGCCAGAGCCGTACCAAGCGCCCAACACAACCAAATCGGCGGTGTCTGCCATTTTACCACCAAAGAGATAATCCTTCTTTACTTTGAGCCAGTTTCGTTTGCCTGGCTGATATGTGCCGCCGGGGCTCTTGAGCACAACACCCTCCAGATTGGCTTGGAGCACCTTAGCGGTCATCAAAGCCAACTCGTTTTTGGTTTTCAAGAACTCTGATTCGGATAGTTGTACATGTGATTTGATGGGTTGAATGTGCTGCTCTAGAATCTCACGACGTTTGCAAAATGCGCTAAGACATAAATTCAATTTTATAAATATAAATATTGAAATACCTCCACCTTTATACTTACAGCTGTGTCAGATCTTCACCGTCATAGAGCAAGCAATCAAAGACAAACAGGCAGACTGAAGCATTAGCATAAGTGTGCTTCTTGTGCGCACCCAACGTCCCGAAGGGGAGCAGAGCGCCTGTTTCTGTGTTCACCAGAATAATTTCTGAGTCAAGTATCATGTCATCGGCGCCAGGAAAGGCGCGTGGTATATAGTCCTTAAGCTCCTTGATTTTGTGATCCATAACTGGCTTTAGGTTTCGACTGAAGAACTTGAACTCTGCGCCCTGTTTATGAATTTGCACTCTTTCTCCATCGTATTTGACCTCGCTGTAAAGGCCACCGGGATTCTTTTTGAACGCTTCCTCCACAGACTTACAGGCATTGGCCAGCATGGGTGAAATGGGCGTCATGACCTGAATGGCGCTAGATTCCTTCTTCGCCTTCTTAGCACCCGCCTTTGAAGGAGTTTGGTGTGCCGCGGGTCCGTTGCCAGCGAAATGCTGTACAATAGCTGTGAGGTCGCGAGAGCTCTGATACGCCGGATAGGCCTCTGGCCCGAATGCATCTAGAATGTGCCTGGCGCGTGCATTAATGCGCAGATCCTGTTTGATCAGCCTAATGAACGTACGCAAATCCAGGTCTGTGGCCTGCTTACACAGACTATGCAGTACTTCAGTTTGCTCATCCTCCTTTGTGCGCTGCTCCAGCTGACAGAGCATATTTTCCACTTCGTGTAAGTAGAGTTTGCTCTGCGCTTGAGGCTTAAGTTTGCTGGAACTGGCAAAGTGTTTACGCAGAGTTTCCGAAATGTCGCCATCTGCAAAAGGAGTAGTCAGATTGGAAAGGTATCGACATGGGCACCGAATGTTGCTTACCCTGTTCTAAGTCCAGATGCATCTCCTGCTGGTCGACATGGAAGATGCGTGCAAACAACTTGAGCAACGCCTTGTTTTGCAAATTGTAAACACGTTGTGTGGCGCCTGGTATGAGAAACTGCACCCACTGCAGCAAATCGCCCTCAAAACCAGCACCGCTGCTGCCCTTCTTGAAGAAGCGCTCCAATTTCTCCACCTTCCGGAGGTAGCTCGACTCGGCTGCTATTTCATCACAAATGCGTCGAAACGTGTCCAGCTTGTTGTCCTCATTCTCTGCCTGCTTGCTGCCCATAGCTCTGCTCCATGTGCGAGTAATGCGTGCTACACGAAAATTGCCTAGCAATTTAAGCATATATTACTGAATTGATAAATTATTCTCTGTTTCGTTTCCAGAGCACTGCAAGCAGGTCTACGATTCGCGCGTCAACAAGTCCGGCATCTTCGAATCAAATCAGCTGTTGGGCTCGCTTATCGGTGCACCGATAACTAAGAATAGCGACTCTGTGAAGGTCGTGCAATGCCGCTTCGATTTCAAGGCGCGAAAGCCAGAAGTGATTCAAATCAAGTTTCACGACTTTAACATACCCACGGAAAGCGTGAATTCCAGTCGCTGTCGGGAGGAGGACGCGTTACATGTGCTGGCCGAAGTGCGTGGCAAATATGAGACGCAAGAGCTACTCTGTGGCGCCTTCTTGCCCAAGCCGCTGATGTCAAATAGTCAGCAGATGCACCTGCAATTCGTGGGCAAATATCCGCCGCAGATGACGAATAAAGTGCAGTACTATGGATTTCGAGCAGAATATCGGTTTCTTACCAGTACGTGGCAAATGAGGAATGTATGCAAAATGTTAAATAATATTTATATTTAGATTACGGCATCCTGTCGGGCGTGCAGCAGGGAAACGAATGCACGTTTGTTTACAACAGCAGCGATCGGATTAGCGGTCTATTTCACTCGCCCAACTTTCCGGGCTACTATCTGGAGAATGTTGTCTGCAATTACTATTTCTATGGAGCCGATGAACGCGTTGTCTTGCGTTTCACATACTTCGATGTCGAGGGCATTAGCACGTGTGTCACTATTTATAGTAATTCTAAGACATTTATGGAAATATTTCCTTTTGCCTTTTCAGCTGTGACCATCAAACGGCTAGCGACTATGTGGAGTTCTCGAATTTTATGAGCACCGATCGAAAGTTCAGCAAGTATTGTGGCAAATTACCCGACTTTGAAGTGCGCTCCGATGGACGCTTCTTCCGCGTGTCCTTTTATTCAAACGATCGATTCGTGGCCAACGGCTTTCGCGCGCTCTACACATTCGAATCGATTGCTTTGAAGATGACGCCAGACTTGGGTGACAGCACCGTGTCTATGCAAAGTTATGTATCAACCGGAGCCCAGCATATACCTAATATTATAATCATAGCCCTAACTGTTGTAATCTTGCATGAGCAATTTAGAAATTACAAATAAAATAGCAAGCAGAAGAAAGCTTTTCAAGTTGATAAATAAATATCGATAGTAGTCGATAGCCGCCATTTGAGTATGGCAACACTGGACGTCAATGCGCGTTTGCCAACACTCCTCAATCACTGCCGCGCAAGTTTCTGCTGTTCGTTTTGTCGCTTTCAGCATTCGTTCATTATTCGCCGACAGCTTCGCGAGGTAGTTTTTGCCCGCGCCGCGTTGAATACTCAGTTTTGTTTGTTGGGCCTCATAGGGGTGGCTGGCTCGTAATTGTCGTGTGTTTCATATGTAATACAAAAGCTGAGCGTAACAAAAAGTATTATTACCTAGTGATAAGTGTCAAAACAGAAAAGCAAACTGTAATAATAAATAAACAAATAGTTAACACAGAAAAAGCAATTCAAGAAACACAAACGCAAAATGTTCTCACGGCCCAGGTAAGCGACGTAAATGAAAACTGTTCATATCGTGCCAGGTGGGCCCTTGGCATCAAGTTGCCAAAGGAATTGGCTCTGCTTGCATCTATTTTTGCTACATTTGCCAAAATTGACGAACTATTATGCAATTTCGTTTGTCCCCCATTCGCTCCGCGTCCCAGCTGTTCTCAGTGACCCAGTCATTGTCGTGGCAGACGAGTGTGCGCCAAGGCTCCCCCTCCTCCCCTTCCCTAGCACAGCAATCTGTGCATTGCGCAGCTTTCGTTTTCAATGGTGCTACCAATACACACACAGCCACACACACAGGCCAACTATCGCAGGCACAACCCTATTGGCATTGGTGCGGGCAGGCGAGGATTCGCACATGTTTTGACATTGACCTAACTTTTCTGGTTTTCGCTAGTTTTCTGCAACAGCTGCCTGGCTGCAGCCGACCTCCATTATTTTCCTTGTTGCGTAAGAGCAACACCTCCAATTGCAAAAAAAAAAAAAAAAAAAAACAACGTAAAAAGATGTATAATATAAATGAAAATAAAATATAATAGCGGCACTTCCACACACACGCGCACGCACACATTAAGCAAAACAGCTGAAAATCAATATACAAACAATCAACATATGCATGTGTGTGTGTGTGTGTGTGTGCTTACTCCAACACCAACGCACTTTTGCTTGTGTCTATATTGGCCACCTTCACGTTCATGGACATGGGCACATTATTACATACAAATATAAATATTCTACAGCTAAACGCTTCTACTGCCAAATTCTAAATTTATAAACATTTTAGCAAGAATCGTATCTGTATACATAGCATTATTATTTGTTTTTTTTTTTGGTTTCGCTTCATCGTTTTGCCTTCTTTTTCGCTGCCAAGTTCAAACGTTGTTAGCCTTTGTTACGCAGCTTCTCATCGTCTGTCTCTGTCTACTGTTTCGCCTTTCTTCTGTTTTGCGCATAGTTTTTGTGGCTGAAGCATCGTAGAGTACATTGACTTCTCTCTGGCTATTGCCTTCACGCAGAACTTTGTGACTTTCCAATGAAAAAGCAAACTTATCTTTGTGTGTGTGTGTCTGTATGTCTGTTCTATTGGTCTATTCAGCAGAAAATTTGGCGTTTCATGCATAATAATGAACACACATGCTGAAAACTAGCTACTTATACAAACATTTCATGTATGATATCATATCGGGATATGTCAGTGCTGCGCGTAAATATATACTACGTTTATACGAGACGCTTGCACGCTTCAAAGTTGCACAATGGAATAGATTATTATAAAAATTGTTTAAAACTACTTGAGTTGAAGTTAATATTAAAAAATTTGAATTAAAAAATGCTTAAAAAGTTATATTAAGTTATAAAAAATATATATTTAAAATTCTTATTTTTGACTATTAAACATAAAAAATACATATTGAAAACAAAACATTCTTTAATATATTTATATAAATCAATTAATTTTAGCATATCAATAATAACACATCAAAATATTTTTAGTGGTCAATAACAAATGCTTTGTTTAGACTGTAACAAAATGTAACAAAAGTTGTTTTCCAATAAGCATAAAGAAATGCGATACAAGTAAAGCAGATGTATAATAATAAATATACAAAACATATACTAATCCAGTCTAAACAACAATAAATACTTCCAATATGATCTCATGGCAAAACAAATTAAATTGACTCACACTATTCATATATGCATATCGTAATATCGTAAAACGATTTCGCGATAATTTGTGTGCCGCATGAACTTAATTTCAAATACGGAAATGTTTACGACATGCACTTACGTTTGTATGAGTGATTAGATATAACATATGTTACACATACATACACACACACACACACACACACACACACACATGCATATATAATGCGAATTTATGAAGCACTTGGCGCTCATGTGAGCTACTGGGCGTTCGGCCGAGCAAATAGAAACAAAATGACAAATGATGATAATGATACCATGCCCACTTCCATTCCAGCCCCTTGCACTCCGCCGTTAATTAGCGGTGAGAAGTGCTTAGCGCACATCGGGCCAACACGTCACGAGCGCGTGGAACTGTAGGCGCGTCATTAACGGGTTTGCTTCTGGCAGCTACGGCGGCCGTAATCCCACTGACGGACAATACCCATCAATGAACTTAGTCACAAGGGGTACGCAATTAGCGCCAATTATGCTAAATCTCCCAGAAAGCAAACGCTCAACGTGTTTACTACCCTCGTCATATGCTATCATTCGGAATCTTATCGTGCGATCGTCAACAATGCGGCTTAGTTTTTGCACCACCTGCTACACGCCAAACTAGAGTGGACATCGTTCAAGAGTGCTTGACTTTGAGATACTCTGTGGGTGTGGTGTACTGCAGGAAGACGTGCATTTGTTGTCGAATTTCTTTTAGATTACTTTAACATACAGTTCCTTATCTGCTGTGATTACAATGAGTTATGATAGTATTTGATGAAATGGAATTTTTTTCAGTTAGGAATGAGAAATATATTTCTGAATGCCTTAGGGGTTTTACTGAGAATTTGTTGTTGGGTATTTTCTGTTGTTGCTAATCAAATTCATACCATACTGAATTGATTTACCTATGATAATAGAGCATACCTCCACTTTAGCAGTAAGCAGTATCTAAAACAGCTGACGCTGACCCTGAACTTGGGTTTGTTTTGTTTTCGTTACAGCTTGTGCGGAAATCTCGGTAAGCTGTGTCGCAGCGGTGCTGTCGCAGTGATAAGTGCACCAACAACAACAACAACAACAAAACTGCCAGCATTGTCGGGGCTGGCGCTGGGCGATGTCCGTGGCTATCATGAGGTTGTCGGCGACATAATCTGTCCCTCGCAGGTGCGCGGCATCGACCACATACGTGATCCTCGCTTGAATAAGGTGAGTGGCTTTCGGATGAAACCTCCAACTGTGAGGTAGATATATGTAAATACATCTGTTTTACACCCCGTTAATAGGGCTTGGCCTTTACTCTGGAGGAGCGTCAGGTGCTGGGTATTCATGGATTGCAGCCAGCACGTTTCAAGACCCAGGAGGAGCAGCTGCAGCTGTGCAAGATAGCAGTGAATCGCTATACAGAGCCATTGAACAAGTATCTGTATTTGAGCGACCTGCACGACCGCAATGAGCGTCTCTTCTTCCGCTTTTTATCGGAGAACATTGAGGATCTGATGCCGATCGTCTATACGCCCACAGTGGGTCTGGCGTGCCAGCGTTTCGGTCTGATCTATAGGCGCCCCCACGGACTGTTCGTCACGTTCAACGATCGTGGTCACATCTTTGACGTGATGAAGAACTGGCCGGAGCCGAATGTGCGCGCCATTTGCGTGACTGACGGCGAGCGTATTCTGGGTCTGGGCGATCTGGGCGCCTGCGGCATGGGCATTCCAGTTGGCAAACTGGCTCTGTACACGGCACTGGCGGGCATTAAGCCGCATCAGTGCCTGCCCATTGTGGTGGACGTGGGCACCAACAATATCGACCTGTTGGAGGATCCATTGTACGTGGGTCTACGACAGAAGCGAGTCGTGGGACGGGAGTACGATGATTTCATCGATGAGTTCATGCAGGCAGTGGTCAAGCGATATGGCCAGAATACCCTGATTCAGTTCGAGGACTTCGGCAACCATAATGCATTTAGATTCTTAGACAAGTATCGCAACAATTACTGCACCTTCAACGATGATATACAGGGAACAGCAGCTGTGGCTGTGGCCGGACTGTACGCCTCCAAGCGTATCACGGGCAAGTCCTTGAAGGACTACACTTTCCTATTCGCTGGCGCCGGCGAGGCTGCAATTGGCATTGCCGATCTCGTCGTGAAGGGCATGGTTGCCGAAGGTGTCCCCATCGAAGAGGCCTATAGTAGAATTTTCATGGTGGATATTGACGGTCTTTTGACCAAGACGCGCAAGGTGGGCTCCTTGGACGGCCACAAAGTCAACTACGCTAAGGACATTGAACCAATGGCTGATCTAGAGCAGATTGTGTCGACCATTAAACCAAGTGTAAGTCCTATATGTGAATTGCATACATAATTCTGACTCATTCGCCTTTCATGTTGCACAGGTGCTAATTGGCGCTTCAGCTTGTGCCGGCCTGTTCACGCCCAAGATTCTGCGCACAATGGGGGAGAATAACGACAGGCCCATCATATTTGCACTCTCGAATCCAACCAGCAAGGCGGAATGCACAGCCGAGGAGGCCTATCAAAATACGGATGTGAGTTGCTCTGCTCTTTTTAGATCTTACTGGAAATTGTATATGTCTTGCGGTACTCTTCTTTTAGGCTCGCGTCATCTTCTCATCGGGCTCGCCCTTCCCACCGGTTACAGTGGGCGACAAGACCTACTATCCCGGCCAGGGCAATAATGCGTACATTTTCCCTGGCGTGGGTCTGGGCGTCATCTGCACTGGTACTCATCACATACCTGATGATATGTTCCTCATTGCCGCCCAGGAGCTGGCCAACTTTGTGGAGCCCAGTGACGTTGAGCGTGGCTCGTTGTACCCACCGCTGCAGAGCATCCGCGATGTCTCCATGAATATTGCCATTGGTGTGACCAAGTGTGCTTATGACAAGGGTATGTTCGCTGGCGCATCATGGCTTCCATGACTTAGCTAAATGTGTTTACTTTCGATTAGGATTGGCATCCACATACCCAGAGCCGCAGGACAAGCGCAAGTGGCTGGAGGATCAGCTGTACAACTTCAACTATGAGTGCTCGATGCCTGTGACCTGGACCTGGCCACGCATGCCATACATAAAGACTCGTGAATTAGTGCCCACCAAACTCTATGGAAAAAAAAGTGATTAACATTTCTTTTCTCTTTCTATTCCTCTTTTAGGCGCAGAGAGTCCGCTAATTGCCGCTATTAAATAAGAAATTCGTTCAGTTCTATTGGCTCATCGTTTGATGGCACTTCTGTATTGCATTCTAACCCACTACTACTACCACTACCAATACTACTACTACTTCCAAGCGAGAACCAACAGCACCAAACACTAATCAAGCAAACTTTCTGCAATGGCTCACATTATCAACAAGTTATTAATTCAATCACAAAATTCAAGAACTGCCGGCGTACGGCTCCTGAGCTCTACAGCTCTCCATTGGTGACTAAACAGACAAGCGAATCAAGCAAACGTGCACATTGTTATTAAACTTAGTCATATTAATTGTTAGTCATAGTTTCGAGCTGTAGTAGTTAGCCAAGCGATCTGCGCGACAAAGACTTCTGTATATTCTCGATATGTTCAAAATCATAGACTTTTATAAATGAGTTTACAGAATGTTTTTAGCTGTGTAAATTATTATGCTAATCTGTATGTGATCGATAACGATAATGTTGCGATGAATGCGATCCTACTTAATTCACATTTATTTATTTACTAACTGCTTTGTTATTAACTTGCCTATCTTTCGCCTGAAATTGATTTAAATTTAAATGTCTTGCTGGTTTTTAATTTCCCCTTCGGCTTTCCTATGGCTTAACTCTTAACGTCTCTCACTCTCTTTTTAACTCTATCTCTCTCTACGTGTTTATTGCCTCTTAATCTATTTTTAATTTTAAAAGCGGCACGAAGCGCGCTACGAAAATCTCTGCTTTGTTTCTCAACTTTATATGAATAACGCAACAATTGATTGATATTGATCTATTGCTATTTCCCTTTCGTTGACATACAGAAAACGAAGAAATCTTATAAATTACCCAACCCACACCGACCGCATAGAACCATTGGCAAAATTAGACAGCAGAACGGTGAGATTCTGCCCATCCCTTAACGAAAGTTACACAGCTGCCGTTGAGCTAAAGCATTAACTCTTAAACTACAAGTTAACAACATAAGTTAAAAGTTTTAATTTACTATATATAGTTGATATATATATGTATGATTATAGATGTAATTATTTTCTTTTATCCATGTCTGATATTTATTAAATAGCCTTGTTATAATTTATCGTTACAAACAAGTCAGTTTTAGTTAAACAAACAACAATTAACTCTAAACATGATCGAATCATTCGCAAGCAATTGTACGATTGACCAGCTGATGTGCGATTAACAATAAAAATAAATAAATACAAAAATTATACTTGAAATGTTTCAATTCATATTGATAAGAAATCACAAGAAATTGCGAACTATTATTTCAATTATTTTCATAAAAGCTGTACGTGTTTCCCGTCTACAAGTTGATTGACTATTTCGAGGCGATCAATTTGCTTAAACGTTTTTAGCCAACTTCTGATCAGCTGATTTATTGTTCGATTATAAATTCTTCTCGTTAGCTGTATTTCCCCTTATTAAACCGAGTCGCTCAATTCTAAGCTAAATTTCCCATTATTCTAGAAATTATTGGCGTTTTATAATTGAGGGGAAATGTTGGAGTGGTGGGCGCTAAACCGCTTACATATTTTGAAATTTTACTGAAGCATGGAAATTCCACAATACATTGTTAAACTAATTTAGCTATATCATTGTTGCCTTCGTTTTTGGTAATATATTATCTAGATATATGCAAATTAATTTACATTTGAGGTAGAAATTTTACATTTCTTATGAGTAATAACTATGAGACTCTTGGTTTTGTAACTAAACTTATTTGCTTAACAGATTGAAGTTAGTTACAAATTTGTGCACTAGCTATTAGGGTATTTGCACTTCGACTTGGTGGTCGCAACAGTAAAAGCTTCTTAGCTATAGCCTTCCGGTTACTTGCGCTCTCTCTCTCTCTCCCTCTCTTGAGATCGATGAGCGATAAACATCTGAATGCTTCGAGAGTTGATTGAGAAATGCCAAGCGTGAGCTTGAGTTATTTTAATATTTTTAAATACACTGTATTTTTGAGAAATATGTAAACAAGGTTGCTAGACTTGGATTTCTTTGTGTAAGCTTGTATAAAACAAAGGAATATTTAACACCTAAGTTGAGCAATTAAAAACTGATTAAACTGAGTACATATACTTTTACTTTTAGAATTAATATATTGATATAATTAAATTATATTATATATTTGCGAGCAAGTCTTAAAGTAGTCCAATCTTATTGCTTTTTTTTAAGTAAAGCCAAATTTTGACTTGAATCTGATCCTATCTATAAGTGGATTGTTTTATAAAATCAAAAGTTGTTCTCGAAAAGTTTTTCACAAGACATTTAAGCTGTGAATTGCTGTCGATAGAGTAACTGCGAGTCGAATAAGCCCAACTCAATTAAATATTTTTAGTGGAGTGCGAATGTGTAAACAAAGCTCCATTGACGCTTGAATAATCAGCTAATGAGAAGATTTTTTATAAGTAAGATATTTATATATATATGGATATATATATATATATATATGAATTTATATATATTTATGTATTTATATATTTTTATATAAATATATATAAAATAACTCTGATTGTAAGAAAGCCAAACACTTGAATGGAGACAACGATCCGTAGTTGCGGGGAAAACCGAGGGGGAAACCCGATGCGTGAGCTCAATTCTTTGCTCTCCATTCTCCAGTCGCCGTTCTGGATTCTCGATTGAGCGAGTTGAGCTGGGTTTGGAAGCTGGCTGAGTTCACTTCGATCCAGTCTCGCCTTATAAAACGTGTGCTCGGAGCGCGCCGCTCACAGTAGCAGTTGGAGCATTCGTTTGGCCGGTTGTCTGACCGCGGATCGTCTATCTATTGTTGATCGCATTCTTATAAGATGTTGTGTCGTCGCTGGCTCGTCGCAGTCGTCGTCGCGGTCGTCTGCCTGACGGGCGCTCGCTCCGCACGAGCAGGTGAGATAGAAACGATCGCACGACCCGTTCCGGTTTTACCTATTAATTACTTGTGCACATTGACGCTTACACAGCCTACGCGGATGAGTGCGACACGCCGGACGGGCAGCGGGGCCAGTGCATGCCGTTCTCCTCCTGCTCGGAGATCGAGCAGCGCCTCTTGGCGGCCCAGAAGAGCGGACAGCGTGTGCCGCCGGAGTACGCCAGCTACTTGCAAAGGGCGTCCTGTGGCGAGATAGACAAAGTGGTATATATAAAGATATATATATATATATATATATATATATATATATATATATATATATATATATATATATGTATAGCTTAATCCCATCTCTGGTCGAATCCCTAGCAACACTTTTGCTGTCCTGCGTCGCAGATACAGCACAACTCCAAGGTCATGGAGCTGTTTAGGAGCGCCGACTTCAACTGCGGCAACATTCTCAACCAGCGCGTCGCCAATGGCTACGAGGTCAAATTGTCCTCCAGGCCCTGGATGGCTCTGCTGCGATACCACAGCCTGGGCGAGTCCCGCTTTCTGTGTGGCGGCACGATCATTGCGAACCGTAAGCATCTACCATATATTGCCAAAGGGATTCCTAAAGATTTCATAATGATTTGCAGGCTATATTTTGACTGCTGCCCACTGCGTCCATGGACTGGAGGATCAGCTGTGCGTTTAGCATTTTTCCTTTACTCAAAGCTATTACTCTTAATCTAAATTTCCCGTTTGCAGCTATCAAATTCGGCTGGGCGAGCATCGCATCTCCACGGAGCGGGACTGCCGGCAGCAGGGGCGCAAAGAGAAGTGCGCGCCGCCCGTGAAGGATCTGGGCATCGAGAAGTTCATTATACATGAGAAGTATGACCCGAAGCGCATCACCAACGACATCGCCCTGTTGCGCCTTAATGGGAGCGTCACCTTTGACAGTAAGCGATTTGGCGGACAGAAGCCGTCGATATTGGCTAATCGAACCCATCTCTTGCAGAGCACATCAAGCCCATCTGCCTGCCCATCAGCAATGAGCTGAAGCAGCAGGCGGAGTCGCTGGTGGACTACTTTGTCACTGGCTGGGGCACCACCGAGAATGGCTCTTCCTCGGACGTCTTGCTGCAGGCCAAGGTGCCCATTCAGCCGCGGTCGGTCTGCTCGCAGACCTATCGTCGCGAGGTGCCCCACACGCAGCTCTGCGTGGGCGGCGGCGACCTGCAGGACTCGTGCAAGGGCGACTCGGGCGGTCCGCTGCAGGCGCCCGCTCCTTACCTGGACGAGTACAAGGTGCGCATGGTGGAGTTCGGCATTGTGAGCATGGGCGTAACCTCCTGTGGCCAGATCAGCCTGCCGGGTCTCTACACCAATGTGGCCGCCTATGTGCAGTGGATAACAGATAACATGGCGAAAAATGGCCTGTAAACATATAGATTAAATATATATATCATTTATGTACGCAACAACTAAGCTTTTTTAATTAAATAATTGTTAATACACTCAGACAATTCTTATGAAAGCAAGCTTATAAATATTTATATAATTTACCGTTTTTTTATATTTACTTGAAATATTTAAAGTTTGCGCGCCAATTGAACGAAAGCGCATCTATTGTCAGCACTATCTATGCTTGCGCCATCTATTGTCAGCACTATATATATTGGCGCCATTTATTGTCAGCACTATCTATGCTGGCGCCATCTATTGTCAGCAATATAGGTTAGCGCCATCTATTATCAGCACTATCTATGCTGGCGCCATCTTCTGTCAGCACTATATATGCTGGCGCCATCTTTTGTCAGCACTATATATGCTAGTGCCATCTATTGTCAGCACTTCTCTGCTGGCGCCACCTATTGTCAACACGATATACGCTGGCGCCATCTACTGTCAGCTCTAGTTGCGCTGATGCCATCTATTGAGAATTCAGTTTATGCTCAACAAGTTGAGCAACTGTTGAGCGAACAGAACGCATTTCAAATTGCGCCCCCTAGTGGCGTTTTCTCAGTCTCAACTGTTGAGTTCGAAAATGGAAATTTTAGCCAATGCTAAAACCAGGGTAAATGGGATATTTGAGGTACTTTAAGCAACATCCACAACAATTTCCCCTTGAGCGACTCAGAAGTTTTTATAATATAAAGAAAACTTTCTCAGTGTTTATCAAGCGACTTAATCAAATGCGTAAGGGGAGCTGAGCTGGTAACAGCAAGTTATGACCGAACAAATACGACTGCTAACACTTTGGTATGAAAACAAATCAGAAACGCCAAGCTGTGAATGCTTGACTGCAAAATACCCTGTAAGTATGGTGATTGGAATGTGATATATAAGGAGAAATAGGTATGCTTACATATACCCTGTAAATTTAAATTTTGCCCAAGAAAAGTTTAAAATTTCTGATAATATACTTAATATACACTTATGCTATCTGTGCTTATCTTGTTTGCCTAACAGTTTTGCATCCCTATTAAGCCTTCTTTGTTACAGGGTATTGTTGGTGTTGTCTTCTGAGAAGGCAAATAAGCGAATTAAATGCAAACACTTGACGTGGCGTCTTCACACACCCAAAGACATTAGTAGCCACTAAAACATACACACACACACACACCCACACACACACACACACACAGTCATGTGTGTGTGCGTGAGCTGACAACGCGAGACAAGCACAAATATGCCCGATTAAGCGCCACAAAATGTCAATTTCCAATTTCTCGGTGGCCTTGCGAGAGAGTCGTGTCTTTTAACCTTAGGTTTTTCTTCGCAGAGAGAAGAAACTTTTTGCATTTAAA
Source organism: Drosophila pegasa (assembly GCA_035046225.1). NCBI lineage: Eukaryota > Metazoa > Arthropoda > Insecta > Diptera > Drosophilidae > Drosophila > Drosophila pegasa. Next base: position 12,982,827 of record JAWNOD010000398.1, on the reverse strand, counting down.
TGCAAAGCCAAACATACTCTTAACTTTCCTACAACTTTTTCCTTTTTTTCTAAGTTTTCTCGTTGTTTATTAAGAAGTTGTGTAGGTACATAAAATTAGATGGCGAGGTAATTGTGGAAAGTGTATGGAAATATTGAAGCGAGCGCACTTTATGATCAAAGGAGTTTATTGTAAGTGAAACTTACAAGTTTATATTATATATTATATAAAACTTATTTTCTTTTCTGTGAAAGATAACAATGACTGTTTATAACGCAGCCGGAGTGGCTTAGTCGCGACGAGGGACTTCGAGGCGAGGGGAGGAACGGGAAAATGTTTATTAAAAAACTTAGTAAAATTCATATAAAAGTGATAAGGTCTATGCCAATCTAGGTTTTGAAACCAGCACAATTTACTTAAGATTGACACTAATCTTAAGCGAATACAAGAAAATGGGTGAAAGTTATCGATTTTTTAGAGTGTGTTATAAAGGGACACAGTGGGTATAATTTCAAGTATTTACAGGCTTCTTGATAGGTTCAAAGAAACATATGTTCATATATATACATAAACAAAGGGAAGGACGAACAGAAAAAGGATCGAGTGGACGGACCATGGGAGGTGGACGGTCGGATGGGCGAATAGCTGAAAAGACGGACGGCCCTGCTCGACATGGGAATGAACGGACGAACGGAAAGTTGGTTGGGCGAAGAGACGGAAGGAAGAATGGAATAAATATATTGCCATGGGTAAGTCCCGTCTTTTTCTGTCTCTTACATAGATTCAAGCAAGCCCAATATACCCCGAAATTTCCCCTTTCAATGCATATATTCATTTTCCTTTATCCTTTTCAGTGCTTAGTTGTACATCCTTAAGCTAGACTACAATTGCAGTCCAAATGCCAATTCCAACTTTTATTTTGTGACTAGTTAGTTGGCCCAGTTGCACTGATTAGATTAAAAATCTATGCTGGCACTCTTTAAGAGAGAGTCTCGATTGTGTTGTTGCCATGTAGATGCAGCTGGCTGTCAGTCCGCGTTGCCCAGCGAGAAGTTTCTTAAGGAATGCGCGCGTTGTATTGTTTCTGCTTTGTCAGATGCAACTTTTCGGGGGCTATCTGGTCGCACTAATTGCAAAAGGATGCGAGTTGGCGTAAAGGATTTGCTTGGACGTGCAGCAGCTGCTCTGGCTGGCTGACTAGCTGACTATCTGACTATTTGGTCGGTTGGCTGGTTTGCTCGCTGTCTGTGCTGCCGCTTTCATTGGCGGCGTTAATTAAAACCGTCTCAAGCCACTCACAGAAACTAATAACAGCCAAACAATTTTTGAATCAAGACTTTCGGCTATGCGCCGCCGTTTGTCTTTGGCCATTCCAATTGCCACGGCCACCACCGACATTTGTTGACTAAAGAATACAACCGGATTGACGAGGGATTTGCCGCACATTGGTTTACCCTTTTATGCTTGGAGATTTGGAAGAATTATTTCTGCCTTAGTACAGTTTGTTAGGGAAGCAAATAATATTCTATACTTAAATTTAGTTGTTTGTTATACATATTTATTCCAGGGTATGTCCAAAACAGTTGAATACTATTAGACTTAGACAGCAGTGGCAAGACCACAAGGCAAGGATTCGCAGGCAGGGACTCGCATCTGAATACCCGGTGATAGGATCTGATAAATATAATGTGTCTTTCAATTAATGTTATATCGATTATCTCCAAGTCAGCCAACCAATTCATATAGCCTACAGACTTGACTTGTCTTCAAATATAGCTACTACACACATCTTTAAACTATTATTTTCCCATGCGTTACATACTGATTGTAAAAATTGTGATACCCTATAGGCTGGTGTATAAAATGGACTGTGGTCGCGGTTAAAACCGCGCCAGTTGGGCCGGAGGCGACTGTGTTTCGGGGCGAGTGGTTGCTGGTTGAAGTTGCTGCAAAGTGGTTCGAGGATTCGTCTATGTAGATGGCTCGCTTTGTTGTTTGCCTGATTGCCTGTTTGAGCGTTTTGTTTTTGTTGTTGTTGCTGTTGTTGTTGTTGTTCTTGTTGCTGTTTTTGTTGGCGCTGCGAGCGCAGCTGGCAGCGTTGCCTTTGCTTCTGCCTTGACTGTCGCTCGCCGCTGTAACCGACGCCGCCCGCGCGACCTTTCATGTTTGTTTTCCATTACAGTGTGTTCGCGTCGCTGCTGTTGCTGTTCTCTTACATTGAGCCGCTGTCGCGCAACAGCCGGCGCCAAAATATTGACACTGCCGAATCGTTGCGCACACCCACAGCCGAAGCGCAGCTCAACTGGGCGTAAAACCAAATTAATGAAACTTAAAACAGACAACAAACTGTGCGAATGCCCAACTCAAACAACCAACAATCAACAACTGGCAACTGGCAACTGGCAACTGCTAACTGGCAACTGGCAACTGGTAAATGGCAACTGTCACTAAATAAATGCCATGTTTCATATTGTGTTGCAACACTCTTAAACGGCTTACGCCCAGGCCAATTGACGTATCAGATTAAGTCACGGGCGGACGCTCTTCAAAGGCGATTAATTCTGGATGTTCGTTGCGCACTTCGTGTATAGTTTATCGCAGTGTAATTGGATATAAATATATATTCATTTTATTTGAATATTGAACAAAGTGCATGCATTTCAGACTGCGAAATTTAATAGAGCCATGATAATATTTTATTACTTGGCAGACGGCTGCCAAGGGAGTGATATATCTATTATGTATGAGCTTAGTGTAACAGGCAGAATGAGGCGTGGCACATATATGCATATTTATTTAATAGAACGTCGTCATATCCCTAAGTCCGTGTGTCTGCTCGTGTGAGCGCAGTGTTGTAGTGAATGACAATAGCTGGAGATTTTAATTTTAAAATATACTTTATATTCTTGACTATTGTACACACTATTAATTTTATTTGAAAACTCTTTTCATTTTCGTTTCAAATTGTTATTTTGTTCATATGATCCAATCTAGAGACAACAAATTAAATGCATAGGCTGTTTTAATGAATACAAATATTTCTTTTTCGTATAAAAAGTTACTTGAAATACTCGAGAGTTTGCAGTTTTGGCTTATATATTATATATGTTTGACTGTCATAACCATGTTTTGAAAATTTCATTAAGAACATATGCATGGAAATGAAGTTGTGCCATAACTAATTTCTCTTTATGAGGTGGCTGAACGAAGGAGAAGTGCAGCCGTTGTCTATGTGTGCGTGAGAGTGTGTAGGTATGTATGTGTAGTCTGCCAGGAGCCACATACTCTAAAATATAGGCTCAGTTGAGAGCTCAGGGCATTTCTAGTCGGATAAAGTACATGCTTTTAGCTAGCAGTTACTTTCTGGATGAGGGTTTGTGTATATGTGTGTAGATGTATGTATGTATATATGTCTATGTTTATGTGTGTATATTTAAATACCAGAAGCCAAGAATTATCGAAACAGCAGCGCTGCGTAGGGTATTTTCTAGTCGAATATTCCTCTCACTTGCTTTAGAAATGAATTTATTGAGAGTGAAGCCTGGGCACTAGATTAGCTAGCATCTCCTTTGTGTATGTGTATGTGTGTATGCAGTGTGCATATGTATACGTGTGTGTGTATACTAGAAGTCAAGCGTGATTGAAACAGCAGCTTTGTGCAGGGTTCAGGGTATTTTCCACTCAAACACACCCGACTAAAGGCCTCTTAATTGCTTTAAAAATGAATTTATAGAGAGTGCCCCCTGCACTGGCACTCCGTTTGAAGTTTATTCAGATACATTTTCATATTCAATATTAGTTTAGGTAAAACAATTTGTTTGTAGCAATAAATCACCCAAGACACACACACACACGCATGTCTCTATGTATATACATATATATATATATATATACATTTATATATCTATATATGTTATAGTTATTGCAAGTGCAAAATCAAAATGTGGTTTGTGAATTGTGGGGAAACCAATTGGAAATGCAAGCCACTGCAATGACAGTGCAATAAATTCAGCACTGCGTATACTTAATATGAAATTATAATAAATAATGATTAAAATGAATTATTCAGACACTTCAGATGTTGAGCAGTGCGAAGTGCCGCAGGCCGTGCCATTCATGAGGTCGTTCCTGTCCATACTTCTTCGGTGAAATTACTTATTCAAACTTTTTGACTTTTATTGTATATTTGGCATTTCCGAATTGCAATGGCACTGCGCGAACGTGGACGCGCGTTCGAGTGTGTGTGAGTGAGTGTCTGTGTGAGTGTGTGAGTGTTTGGAATATTTGCATACAGAATTTAAATTATATTGTCCATTTCATGCTCTGACACTTATGAGACAAAATGAAATAAAAGATGACTCGAGCGACAACAAAAGGACCGAAATAACAGGAAGGTAGCAACGACGTAGCAAAGGATGTGCCACACGCGCCCACAAGTGCGCAACAAGGACGACAAACAAACAAATAAACAACGCCTCCAACTGACATGTGCCCCGGCACGCTGCGGGTGTGCGACTGCGGCAATAGTGTTGCGACTTTTCGCACATGTTCATATATATATATATATATATATATAAATGCCAAAGACACTCACACACTCATACACGCCCGCAGAACACTCATTGAATGCGCTTTAATATTTCAAAAGCTTTAATGAAATCGCTTTGCTTTCCTCAACTGTCATTTGCCTTTTCAATTTGCTGCTGAAGACATTGCGACTTGGCCCTGCCTGCCGTCCTTACATACATAAGTACATATCCCTTATGTGTATACATACATACATATATACGTATAAGAGTCCATTGCTGCGCACTCAGCTCTCCTGGCAGGGCAGGTGAATGTGTAAACTTTATGAAATGAATAAAAATTGTCGCATCCTGTAAACTGTCAAATTGAGTGCATTTTGTGTGCCACGCCCAAAATTAGTTTCAAGGGTCCCATTGGAAGGTTGCGGCATTGCCCTCGCATAAATATGTAAAACTTGAGCTGACGCTTACGCTACATGCGTTCCATGCGTCGTTGTCAATAGCATCTGGGGAAATTTCTGCACAAATATTATACAAATCTGTAAGGAATGGAACGGGAATCATACATGTATACATATTTAGAGGACAGTTTGTATACAACTTTAAGGACGTGTGCGTCGCCTGCACACCTGTCGCCAGTTCAAAGGTAATTTTTATGCTTTTCCAGCAGCCAAGCGACCGATAGCAAGTTTATAAGCAGCTTTCTTTTTTGTTACAGTCGAATGCATCTGAGAGCCCAAAGACCGAAAATAAATATGATTACCGCAACGGAACCGCCGCAACCACCACCAGCACCACCATCTACTATTAGCAAATAGTAAACCATACGCCGCCCTCTGCTCTCTGCTTCTCTTATCCTGTCCTGTCCTGTCCTCTTCTGTCATTCGTCTCTTGTTACAGTCTGTGTTAGTCTATCTATTTGGGCCATTGTTGCGTTGACATGCCGTAGGCTTCTGGTCATTTCGTCCTCGATTTACGTTTTTCGAAAACAATTTTCTCTCATAATGATGAGGCGGTTGCTTCCGATTCGCTTACCCGCTCGTTGTTACCAGTTTTTCCCATTTCTTATGCCAGCGATAATACCAAAGGCAATTTAATCCCCAGCCCAGATTCGTGGTTAGCATTTCTATGCGCTCTACTTACTAAAGTCACCAAAAGGGGTATGATGTAAATGAGTAAGATTTTTGCAACTATAGTTTGGATCCTTAACATTTAGGACTTATATTTAAACTGCTTTTCTATTGATCTAAGAGCTTTTGTCTAATTACCTAAGAGGTATTTGCTAGTCGCATATGAAGCAGCCCTTGGACATTTTATTGTCTTATCAATTGCTATGTTGTCTATGGCCATCTCTGTGTGAGTCAGTCTATTATTGCTCAACCAAACATAACTGATTTAATATTGGATATGACAGCGGAATGACCCAGCGAAATGCCAACTTGATTTCTATAACAAATTAGTTCATTTCATTATTGCGACCAGAGGCCAACATTATTTCCATGCTCAATCTTCGAAATTTATGCGGCCTGCGTCCCAATTTCCCAGCCCCACTTGGGACGTAGCTTTCAAATTGAGTTCGTCGACCATCAACATCAAAGTCGATTAATTTTTCTGATGGCGCCAGACAAACCCATTCCCCGCAGAAACAAATTGCTATCTGGGCAGGTCCGAGATATAGCTTCTGCCTTGCTCTAATTAATGCGTGAAACTATGCGTACATTGTCCAGCTGCACGGCTAGAAATACTGATTACTTAAGCACAATTTAAGCGAGGGGTACAAGAATAATTCACAAATGATACAGCTTAGAGTGCGAGCATGTGTTTTGGCTGTTGAATAAGGGCAAAATTATAATTTTATACATTGCACCTTAAAGCTCTATATTTATATAAAACTGTTTAGCCGTAAACAAAGTTTGATAAAATTGCAGATGAAAACCAAAGATTGAAGCTTACTATGACTGAGATAGAAGGAAGTAGACTTGATAAAAACTTTAGTTATACCTTTCCTAAGTCTACTGATATAGATTGATCTTTGATGCGCAGGATTATTTTGAATAAATCTCATTCATCAGTATATGCCTAAGCAACACTTTTTGCTATGTGTAGCTTAAAGCAAATAATTTCACTCATCTGCCGCAATCCCCTTGAAATTGGAGAAACTAATGTCTAGCTAAGAAAATTAATTGTGAATGACTAATTGGAGAACATTTGTTACATATTTAATTGGTAATTTGATTAGCTGATTGTGATTTAATTACGTAGCAGTGCAGGTATTGCTTGATTAAATCAGTAAACATGCAGCTGCAAATTAGATCAGACGACTGCAGTTCGAAGTTCGACTTTGATTTTGGCTTGCTAAGCTGAGATACCTGCAAATATTTGCTGTTTCAACGGGAGAAGGCTCGGAAAGTGGTGCAGCGTCAATTAGCATGTCTGCAGGGGTCCCGAGCGAGTCGACTCAACATGGTAGTGCAGATGCTCGGCTCTCTGACACGACCCGATTGGGATGGATGGCATTGTGACGGTTGCACGCGGCTAGTGCGTAGCTCGCTCCTCATCAACTTCATTGGCTGCTGTTGCAGCTTTTGCATACCAATCGCTGGATGGATGCTAAAAGCAAAGTCTATTTGCATATGCCACAAACAGTTGCCAGACCCGTAACCCGTAACCGTAACCGTAACCAGTTACCCATAGTCCGTAGCCCGTAAGCCCTTACCCTTTAGTCGCCACAGTAGGCAGACGGCGCTTGTATCCTAAGCAACTTTGTGCCATTAAAATGATGCAAGCGTACTCTCAACGCAAAGAACTGTAATTAAAATGCAGACCGCAACAACAATGACATCGCTTGTGGGTTTTAAGCAGCGCTCAATAAGGATGCATTCCTGGCAGACGCACCTAGTCAAAGAGCTCGAGAGCAGCCCACGCGCTCAAGACACTGCTGCTGTCATAATGCAAGCTGTGTAAACAATAATTTATTCAATATATGTATATAGTCCTCCCACAAGGACACTATAAATATGAATAAAGCTTTCTGCGAATAGTCGACATTATATTAAATTCCCTTCACAATGAAAATGACATGAAACGAAGACAGGCGAAGGCAAGGCGAAAGACCTAATACTCTTATGGACTTGGTCAAGATACTTATACTAAAAAAAATGAAAAATAGAGGAATAATAAAGATATTTTTTAAATGTTAAAGAATTATTAAAGTATTGTAATAGTCTATTTAAAGCATTTCTAGGTCTTATAATTTTTTATATATGTCAATAAATTTATAGAGCTCTATTTGAGAGTATTATGTGTTGCCAGCTTATTTGCAAGAAAGTCTAAGACTGAAAGCAGACACAATTTGTTGCCATCACTGTCTTGTAAATTTGCAAACAGATACTATTTTATTATTACATCAACTTGTATGTAATTTGAGAATAATAAACAAGAACAGTTCTTATTTCATTTAATTACGTCAAACAGATATTTCTTCTACAATTAAATTACGAACTAAAATGATTAAGAATGCGATAGCAAGGAGTGTCTGACTAGAAAATACCCTGAACACTGATGAGCTGCTTTTCCAAGCATTACACACATAGCAAACAACACATTCTTACACACACACACACGTAAGCACGACCTCTGCTTGCTACGCAGTTTACACAGCAGTTGCGCTTTGGCTGAGCTTCGGCTTTGCTATGGGAAATAAATTTTTGCATAACTTTTGTTCTAGATGGACTTTCCTAATCAAATTTACAGGGCGTGATAATGATGTGATACAGTTGTGTGCGTTAGCCAAGACACAAGTCTCTAGTATTCGAAAAAAGTTCTGTTGTAAATTTGGGTGGGAGAATGAGAATTTATCCGCATTCTGAAATATAGAAAATTTGAGTATTCATTACAGCAAAGTACACAAATTTTCAGCTTTTACGGCATTCAAGTTATTGCCGACTATTGCCGCTTATCGATAATAAGAAAATTGTCATAAATTGTTGATAAAATTGTAATAAACTTGTAATGTATACGGCTTAAAAGAATGTACATATTGCAAATCTCTAGTATTTAGACTGATCAAGATCAAGAATATATATACGTGTATTTATGTGGTCTGCCACGCCTCTTTCGGGGAGTGTGACACAGATTTTCACAAGCCCATTTCGTCATTAATTCCAATTTTTCCATTTCCAATGGCAAGCTCCGCTCTTAAAGTGCATATTGAAGTTAAAGTTAAGCTGAATTTGGGTGACTTAAAAAGTGATTTAGTTATATGTTCGAAAAATGCAAATGTTAAATACTTGATATCTTTTATAGAGCCAGCCTGGCTTAAGTGAGTTACCTGATTGTTCATTCGATTTCCATTCAATAGTCACACATATGCTATCATGGTTTAAAGGTCTTTTCGCACATTTTCACGTGACTCTGAAAATCGAAAATCTACTATTACCTTAATGCCAGCAAAAAGTCTATACACACCCGCACATACACACACACACACAAACAAATAAATACATGCACGCACAGACAAAATATTTCTGTTTTCCATTCGAGTCACGTACGACGACAGCTAAAATTTAATTTTCTCTGTTTATATGTATTTTTCAATATACTTGAATGAAATGCAAAACTCTGAGCTGATCTCGCAGCCAATTGTCGACCTTTGCTGCGCAGAGTTACGCCCTGTGCTCCCAGTTGTTGTTGCTATTCCTAACAATTACCATTTCCATTGTCAGGTGAAGGCATAAATAAATGCATCGAGTGCATTTGTATTGCCAGACAGGACGGCCCTTCTGCTTGCAACAATTTTGTGTTGCATGTTGTTTCAAGATAAAAGCAAATCGTTTCCATTCTGCCGCGTCCCACTCTGTCACTTTGTTGTGTTTGCAGAAGTGTTTTGAGACTTGTTTCGTATCCACAATCTAGTTTCAATTGCAGCCCCATGGCTGTTTACCCGTTCAGCCCCTTAACGATAATCGAAAATCGATTGTCCTTATAAGTTGAAGTGCCGTGGCGTTTCTCTGCCACCTGTGCAGCACCTGGACTGCTGCCTCAATTTGGGATGCAAACATACTTTACATATGTGTCCGGTGCACCTGGCGCAAGTTTCCGTACTTTGTCTCCTGCAAAGTTGTGAGCTCTGATTTGCATTTGGTCGAGAGGAACAGATACAGAGAGAGGGGAAAATATAAATATAAAAATATTTCATTTTTATTTTGTGCTTTGGCCAAAGGCAAAACATGAGGTCTGTGCAATTTGTTAATTAATATAACCACAGCTCGCTGCTTGAGAGAAATGTAATTTTTAATAATTCTTTGACTGTGTGTTCAATTCGCACGGTCAGCACAGCCTTGTACTATTAGATTCCAATTAAAAAAAAAAGAGAAATGTTTATTTATGTGTTTTGTATTATTTCCATAATGAGCCCAGGGAACGAGAATGTGTGTAATTATAAAGTTGACGAGCAAAGAGAGAGAGAGAGAGGGAGAGAGAGAGAGAGGCACACACAGAGAGAGGGAGCGGCAGTGCAAAGGGAATTTAGACAAGAGGATTCATTTGCGTTTGAAAATTTACTTATTCCATACAATTTTTTTTTTAATGTGCAATGGGCAGGGGTTTGAGCCACTGTAATTGCCAGCGAGCGGAATGGGAGCTGAAAGCAGGACACGAACAATAATGCAAGACTTTGCTAACTCTCAGGCCCAGACACCCACACACACAGTTTCATGCGGACAATTATGTTCACGCAAATATGTAAATGTGCATAGAGCGAATAGCAATAGGAGCGGGTGAGTGGGCTAGGGGCGTGGGGATGGGCGTGGGTGAGATCCTTAAATGTGTGCTCGGTTATACCTTTTATGCGAAAAGTTTGCCATTTTATGAGAAATTCACTTAAAAAGTTCACGCAGATAAGGCCAGAAAATTAACATGGAGACATTTATACGCTTAGGTCTTCCGTTTCACTCGAAATTAAAATTTGCCTTGCACATTCCACATTACACGAGCTTGACATGCAGGAAATATTTCTATCAATGCCAAAGTTTCCAGGCAATTTCGGTTTATCAAACTTCGTTCACTTAAGTTAATTATTTTTATACCCTGAGCCCATTGAAAATGGGAAATCAGGGTATAATGTTTTTGTTGGATGTATGTAACAGGCAGAAGGAGGCGTGGCAGACCCCATAAAGTATATATATTCTTGATCAGGACGACAAGAGAAATCGATTTGGCCCTGTCCGTCTGTCTGTCTGTCCGTCTGTCCGTCTGTCCGTCTGTCCGTCCGTCCGTCTGTCCGTCTGTCCGTATGTATGAACGCGTCGATTTCAGCTCTCAGAAGAGCTAGAGACTTGAAAATTTTTTTGTAGATCCCTATATACAGCGCGCATATCAAGTTTATTTTCGATAATCGATAAATATATTCGTTTTTTTGTTATCGAATAAAAACATAATCGAAATTTAGTTAAAAAATTCTATCTCGCCCATCTTTTAAGCTAGAGACACCAAAATTTATATTTAGCTTTATATGTATTTTATGCAATTTCGAATTTTGTTATATTTTGGATACCGGCCCCAAATTCAGATTCGACGGGGCTCAGGGTATCCCCTAGTCGGTCACGCCCGACTAGAGCTTTCTTACTTGTTAAATTTAGATTTTGATGTTGTCATCTGCTGGGCTCGCTTTGTTTGCAGCCATCGTCGGGCCCAATTGAAAGAGTGAAATTCGTAGCCCGACAGAGCTCCTTAATCGTTTCGCTCAACCATAAACACTTCAGCCCACATTGAATGCCTCTGTGTGTGGTTTTATAATGTGTTTGAGCCTCCCAGCGTAGGTGTGTGTGAGTGTGGCCATTCATATGCCTGATGTGTGTGTGAATGTGTGTGTTTTGGTTAATTAAAAATGTGCTGCGCATTAACATAATTGCCTTGGGAATAAAATTGAATGATTAATAATAGCGCAGTGATTAAGCGCAAATGCTCGACTACATAAAGGACCTTCATCATTGTGTTTGTTGGAGGTCGACGCGGGGCTCAACTTCTCTCCCTGCCTATCAGTCCTGTCTCACTTTATTTTAAAATTGCGGTTTAAAGGTAGCGAGCACATCAATTTAAAATATTTTAATTTATAAAGAAATTTTAGTAGACTTTGATTTGTAGTTTATAGAAGCCTGGCAGCATAATTTTTATGTCCAGAATTTATTTGTGTTTCGTATCCGTCCTATGGGACAGTTAGCAAATTATAATTACTATGAATTAATATTTATAATATGCTTCCTATGTGAATACAGTTTAGAGAGTAGGGTAGGGTGATTACATTTAGGTGGCGACAGACCTTGCTATTATCAAGCAGGTTAAGGGCAAGGCAAAGCAAGGCGGTTAGAGTGTCTGTCTAGTCGGTTGGAGTGGGCTTTAGATAGCTTGGAAATTTGTTGATAAAACCAGTGAATATCGAGCCCTTTCCGTGGATGTCCTAGTTTGAGAGGAGTAGATGTGCGCTGGAAATCATTCTACGCGCTTTGCTCTGAAATATCTGTATAATGTTATAGCTGGAGTGGCAGGCAGTGCTTCAGATTGGAATCTCAAAGGTCCACATGGGTTTCATTATGGTCTTATAGACTAGCACTTGACGCGCAGCCGCAGGGTAGATCTTTTGCCGACAAGCCGAGATATTTCTTTAGTCTTTCATTGAGTTGCTTCTTTTAGTTAAGGATTCAAATTCATTAACCTCAGCTGTTGCCCAAATTGCAGTCTATGATTAACAAGGATTAGCTGAAGTTTATATGAACCTATACATATACTGATTTTGATTACCCAAAGAGTTGCCAGTTAATAAATACTCCTCATTTGAATTTATATATAGATTGAATATATAGACTCATTTGTGTCTACTTATGTGGTTATGCTCTCAGGGAGGCTGGAATTCTACTTGACCTAATTGCCTTTGGTCTGTCCGTTGGAATTATCAATTAGTGGAATATCCATAACGAGTCAAAGTCAATTAGTTAGTAGATTAGATATCTAGTTCATGGCAGCAGCCTCCATAGCTATGCAGATAGATTGGGAAATTGGCAAACGTGATAATATTGGCGAATATTTTCTAAATATTTATAAACGCGGCTAATTGCGAACCCAATTTGCGCGAGCCGCGCATATGCAGAGTGTAAATATCAAATTTATAATTATATTCGTTTATGTTTGCAATTAGATGCAAGTATATTTAATTAGCGGTAATTTAATTCGAAATTTCGACGCAGCGGCAAATAGGGAAATTGACAATTTAATTGCCACTATTGTACCAAGAATTGGGCTGTGTGTGCGTGTGTGTGTGTGTGTGCTCGAAAGGATTCTGGCATATGACCGCGCCGTGGTTTCTGACATCGATTTTCGGGCTACGAAGTACCGAAAGATTAAATTGTCACGTATCAAAAGTAATTAAGTGTTGGTGGAACTGTGACCAAAAATCCCAATGGCTGGCGGTTTGGGGCTGTGTAAACCAATTCGGTTGGCCTGGCAACTCGACGCGGTTTGGCTTTGCCATTGGCTTAATTTAATTACACCGCACTCCGGCTCCGGCTCAGCGCGTAACGTAGACGCGTATGCGAATGGCGAGAACTTTGATTGCAGCAGCACTGCTCGGGTATCATCCTTCAGAGCGGAAGTCATAATGGCCAAATGTGCTACGTTCCTCCTCCTCTTCTTGCTGTTTTTGTTTTACTTCTTTAGTCCACTATGAGCCTCAAAATCCTGACACTCACAGATCCCCAGTTAGATTGAGATTGGCTTTAATTTTTTGGGCAACGCACAGAGCCCGGAAGTGCGGCGAGCTTTGGGCTCCCTTTTTTGCTTTTTTTTTTTTTTTGCTTTTTTGTTCCCTTTCGCTTTCAATTGCTAAACGACACTTTTGTTTCGATTTATGGCGCCGTAAAAGCCAAAAGTGGCGCAGTTGTAATTTTACGGCTTTGCGCAATACAGACAGTGGGGCATGACCGGGGGGATGGCAGGGAGGCTGGGCATAGGCAAAGTGAGTTCTGCATGTGATTTTGCCCATTTCGATTTTGTTTTAACCTCGGCACACATACGCCTAAGCCCTTTATCCCGGTGTCATTATAACAGATTTATATGTGACTAGTAAATACACGTATAATGCTGTCAGTTTAATTTGCTCGCATTGAGGAACACACCGCTCCGCCCTTGCCCCGCCCCGGCCAATTGGAATGCCTTGGCCTTTGAGCCGGTAAACAAGTTGTTTAAACAATTTTTACAGCGCTTTCGCTCGTTGCTTTTCCATATGAGCGAACAGCGCTTAAATGAACGCTCGAAAAAGTTATTGGATCGTTTTGATTTATTGCGCATGCAAATGTTTGCTGTCTGTGCCAGCCTCAATCCTTAATCCTGTTGCGCTTCCTTCGCATTTCAATGAGCCCAGCCCTTGCCGAATTGCCAATCACTTCTGTATTCCCCGCCAGAGCGCTCAGAGCTGTCGACAGTAGGCAAACAAGCCAGAGCCAGAGCTATGCGCATATATGCTTTACGACTCCATTATAGACGCTAAAGTGAAATTAAATGTATCTCTTGATTCGAGTACACATAAACGGAAATATGTGCATATAATGCATGTGGACTAATGCTCATTATTGATATTCATAATATATTTAGACAAAAGGCCAGCCTAATTAGTCTTATGAATTGTATATCTATGTATTATTCATATTCACATTATAAATATCCAGAATATATATTTAGGTATATAAACAATGAATATATTTATATTATATATATTATATATATATATATTATATATATATAAGTGTTTCAGCTGTTAATAGCGGTTCTTGGACCAGATAGTCGAAAATAAAAGTAAACTTCAATATTTGTTTAAGTGCTCAGTGCTTGTAATTAAATTCAAAAAGAAATTAAACTTGAAATAAGCCAAGGCGATAGCAAAAGCCCTATCTAAGGGACAGGCGAATTAGTTTCCTGATTTGTTCACGTCACTTGTGGAATCAATTTGATTTGCCAATTATTTTGTTCCATTCGGTTGTCATGTGAGAGAACACAAAAGTTCACTCGGTTGAAAAATTAAGCCCAAGGAAATCGCTAGAGCCACGACTACAGCTCGAATATGGATTTATTGTGTTGCGTTATTTTTTTATTATTTACTTTTTTTGCCGAGACAGAAATTTCCTTTTATAAATTTTATTTTTGTGGCGTAGCAAACACGCATTTCCGACGGATGTCTGTTAAAAATATTTGCGAGTTTTAAACCCTTTCGGATTGCTCCCTTCACTGAACAGCAGCAGCAACAGCAGCAGAAACAGCAGCAGCAGTAGCGGACGAGTCGAAGTTAATCGGATTTGGGACAATGTGAGCGAACAATGCCCAAGTAAGAAGCAGCGAGCCAGCAACCAATTTAATTGTGCATATTGAATTTCGTTCAATTAATCATCCGCGCAAAAAATGATGATGACGTTGATCAAAAAGCCGCAAACGAATCGAAACGGGGCCCACAAGACAATCCAAATGGAAAACGTTCGCTCAAACAGCCAGTTGGCCCACGCTTCACGCTCCACGCTAGAATGTCTCGGGCGGCTGTCTGCTTCGCACGGCTTTTTTCCTTTGGCTTAAAACTCATGGCTGCATTTACGTTATTAATGAATAAGGAATTTGTGTCACTTGGTTTTTCTTTGATTCATGCGATATCGTCGAGAGCAGCTAACAACCGGAAGACGTGTGCCGGATGTGTGACAGTCGCCATGAAATATGAGCTGGGGCCGAGAGCAATGGCAGGCTCTGTGACAGAGGCCGGGGATCAAATGCAAAGTCAAATAATGAAGCGAAGCTCCAAGAAGTCTGTTGCACAATTGTTAATCATGCATGACCAAATAGAACGTCTTACGAGTCGCAAGCCAAACAAAACACAAATCACGGAAAAGATTAAAGTGAATCCAAATTCGTTCTCAATTATGTATGCGCACATGGACCTGATGTCCCCGGGTGTTTGATTTCACATAAGGGGTTCCTTTCAATCATTATTCCCCCAGCCTCGGCTCAGTTCAGCTCAGCTCAGCTCCTCGTCTATTATTGACATCATCCTGCTGTTTGTTATCCTTAGCAATCTCTGATGTTTGCTTTTACACAAATTAATAGCGAAAAATGTGCCGTCGCCTTGTCTCACAAAGCTGCCAAAGCTAAGCCCATTTCAGCTGCGTAAAGCAGCTCAAAGAGCAGAGTCAAGCGGAGTAGGACCGAGCACATGGGGTCTTGGCTCGATCCCAAGTTCTAAAGAAAAACGCCCGCCAGACATCGAGACACGTGAGCTCATTCATCGTTAATTTCTTAGATTGGCCGCCGGCAAAGCAGGCAAGCACAGGGATATTTGTCTAGGCTCAAAGGATTGCAAAATCGTTGACTACGCGCCTGTGTGCAGCTGTGAATTAGCGAGTTAGCCTGCCGTAAATATTTACATGACATATGCACGAACGTGTGCTCAATTCATTACACTTGCATAGCTTATTTCCGTAGTTTGTGTTTCCCATTTCGAAAGTTTTGCTTTGAAATAGTTTGAAAGTTGTTTAATGCTTCAGCGTGTGGCATTTATATTTCTACATACATACATACATATATGTATATATATATTTATTGAAAGTCCTTACCTAAACTTACTTAATTAAGTGCTACTTGCATCAAATGGAATTATAAATTTTAGCAGCAGGCCAACTGAAAAGCTGTACGAGGCTGTGCGCGGTAGCTGCCGGAATCCCATTTGAAATGGAGCGCTGCGAATGCGCGCAAAAGTGTCAAATGAGCTTACAGACGGATTATTTTCGCCCCGTAAAAATAATCGCATTAATTTGTCGGACAAGCAATTACAGCGAATAATTGAACTGCACTGTCAGCGCAACTGCCGAGCAACTGCGGAGCAGGGGGAGTGAATACTTAAGGGGCTTAAAGAAAAGCACAGCATACCTCAAAAGGTACTTGATAGAAAAAAATAAAGTACTCTATATACGTTTGTACTTTGTTATGCGAATGTAACCGCCTTGCTGCGAAGAACCCTCTGCTTTTACGCTGCTGCACAGCAATTATCCGCGAAAAAAAACCTCGAAATTGAAGCTAAATAATAGAAATGGCGTAAGGGAGCTTGGCAACTGGAAATAGACAAAATACAATGCACAGACTCACAATGAAGCCGGACTGTGAATGAACGAACTGTGAATAAGCAATGAGCGTTCGCCCCAGAGTACTCAAGACAGTCGGCGTGGTTAACGGAGCTTGCAAGGCGGAAATCAAAAGCCACTTTCCTGTAATTGCGCCTGCAACAGTGGGCCACCAGGGATTCAGCCAGGCGAGACGTGGAAAGGCGAGGCGAGGCGATGCGAAGCGAGTCGACTCTGCTGCTGTGAGGCGTTAATTAAATGCAAACCAACGTCAATACAAGACAAACCATATACAGACTGGCTAACTAGACATATAGGCAAATTGAAAATGAGTTTTGCGCCCTGTGGCAGAGATAATCTCGAAATTGTTGATATTTGTATAATTATCATTCGTAGCATGCCAGACGGCCGCTGTCTCTGACCAGACACCAGCAGAGATAAGCCTTTAATTCCACTCATAGCTCAATCCCTTCCACTTGACCACACACAGGACACAGCGCAGTACCACGCGGCGGATGAGTATTTATAGTCATCCTCCTCCGCACTATTACGATTTGTTGCTGATTAAGACAACGCCGACATGCTCGACCGAGCCGCAAAGAGAGAGAAAGAGAGAGAGGGAGACAACTGAGAATGGTAAATGTAACGCTTGGACAGAATAAACATTTGCACAAATTTACAGAAAAGGCTGATTTAGCTTGTGCTTTGCCTAATTTACTACAAAATTAAATTGTTGCAAATGCGGAATGCCTTCCGTTTTGGGCTTTTAAATGCGAATGGCTTGTGGTGGGGTGGTGCGTGGTGGTCATGCCTTGGCCTCTGGCCTCTTTTGCGACGAGTCAGCGAGTCAGCTGGTGCCCCGATGTCCTGAATTGAATTGGTAGCTCTTGTTCATTTTCCGCATCGTAAGTCTCACTGAACTCAAGCACTTGCGGCATCTAAATGAGAACTATTGTTAACAGCCACAGAGCGAACAAGCACTTTTATTCAACAGTCTAATTTTTAATTCACCAAGACTCTATCGCACAATTTCGAACGTGGTCTTAACTTTAGTTTGCCTTTTAGACACACACAGACACACACTCCACAAAGGAATTGTGATGCTTGAAAAGAACTTAAACTCCTTTGAAATATGCTTGGCCCTGACATAGTCGTGCCAGAGCTGGCTGTCTATTCGTTGCTGGGCTCTTTGTTTTGAGTACCCATATCTTGGTCAGTTGAGTTGATGGCAGTTGCTGTTGATTGGCTGCAGCGCCCAGAACGATGAGCCCCAAAAGTATCTCCCTTTGTGCAAGCCTGCGGATCTGTGTGTGCAGCTGAAACAAACTAGATTTTTCAATTTCTGCTCTCTTGTGCACCATTCAATGGGATGCCCTGGTCTCGCTTGACTGCCGTGACCCAGGTTGTCAGCAGGCCAACGATGATTGCCTGTGGTCACGCTGAGTGCCACACAACAATTTCGGTCCACATGCCAATTGGCCGACTTACACTTCACCTTGATCCCGATTCGTTCGTTTATTTATCTACAAAAAAATTTGTTAATGCTTGTGACAAAACCTTAAATTTCCTAGGCTATTATCGGCTTTTGCTCTCAGAAAGTTGTGCAAACTTTGCACGTAAAATACTTAGTGGCACTTATCAAATGAAAAGTTTGTGTGATCGCCCTAATCTGTTGATAGACTCTTGAATGAATTCATAATTAAGTTTGCTCCGAATTGGCATTAGCCGGACAGCTCAATAAATCAATACATATTCATTTGTTAAAAACTTTTGTGCTATCTAAACGCACGTCCTCGGCCATATGGGCAGGCCCAAATTGGCTTTAAAATGGGGCATTTATAGAATGCTGAAACCCTTTTCTGGCCATTAAAGGCTAGGAGGGCAAGCGAAGCGTTAACGGCTGCCAACGCTTTAAGCCTAATTTGGCCGTGGATATACAGTGGTGCGCATAAATAAATCACCCACAAGTTGACCCTTTGATCTAAAAGCAGATGTCTGCCTGTGAAATGGCTGAAAAATTCCACAGCGCGCCGCGCTGGCTGCCTGATGAGCCGAGCTCTTTGGCCGCCCGATGACCCCGCCTGTCGTGTGCACATCCCACGGGGCACGCACCAAGTGTTGTTGTCGTTTTTGTTGTTGTTGTTGGCGAATTGAACTTTAAACATTTGTGCGAAATAAATGTTGCCATATATCCTTGTCTAGACGCTGCACGCGGCTGGCAAAGGGTACAGCGCAGCGCATTGGCATTTGGATTATGGCATCAGCCTTTGCGTTGGCTAACAGAAAATGTTTCGATAGCAGCCACAAAGATAGCTAATGCTGCACACAAAATGTAAAAGTTGGAGAGCGCTGCAACAGATGAAAAATTCCAAAATAGTTCGACTATGCTTTATGGCTCAGCATTTTGCTATGACTTTGACTTGTGGCCTGTTATTGCTATTGTTATACCGAGCTGAGACTAAAGTTATAAACTAGTATATTTTGAATATTATACGCAGCAATGAACTAAGACGCCGAATCCTCTTTGTGCAATTGACTCAACGCCTAAGTCACTTACGCAACTGAACTTTGCTTCGGCTTATGGCAACAAATTTATTGAAATACTCGATTTTTGATGCATTTATCTTCATGGCTTGTGCACTCATTGTATTTGAGTTGAAAGCTTATTATATCTACTTGAAGTAACACTATATTTCGATACGTGGCATAATGCAAAGTTGACGCTGCACACAAATTCACATGAAATTCATTTAGCTCTTGAAAGGCGAAGCCTCGTTTGTTAGCTTAGCTGACTGCTGGGCGGGGTCAATTAGTCCGATCCAAGTATGGATGGATTTTCATAATTGCACTTCCTTAATTAAGTCTGCCACATAGCGTGCAGATGATTGAACTTTGCTGCTGACACTGTGTGTATCGATAATGAAGAGCAACAACGACAGCACAGTCGAATTGCCAAACCTTGAACAATAGACCAAGATTTTCTGGCATCAAAGTTTTCGCACACGCAACGAACTTTCGGGCAACATCTGTTGACGTTCCCAGCATTTTCAGCTCAAAGCAGGCGAACGAACTGTCCCTCAGCATACGAAATGGCAAAAAGTCGCACACAGAACGTCTGCTCCATTGACTTCGGCCAAAGATGACTTAAGAACTGTTCTAGGGCGATATTCATTCCCACCCATTGTGCCCCAGCTACGCAGTAGAAATGTACTCCCCAATTGAATTTCATTAAAGTCCCAGGTTGCCAAAAACCACAGACAATGCACAACTGGCAATTGAATTGGAAGACTACGACTCACTCATTAGCAAGATATGAAATAGGCAGTGGGAATGCGAGTACATTCGCCTGCTGGCTATGTGCGTGTCCAATGCATCAGAAAGGAAACATTACATGCCACTCTTACAAACAGTTAATCAAGAGGACTTTTCCTCAATTACGAAAATGAAAATAATTGAAATGAAAATCAACTGCAAATAAATTGCGCTCGAGAATCAAGGCGTAGGACGTAGACAGGCGCTCGAAGTCAGATTGATTTTACATCGAGCAATCGACATTTTTTTCTGTACAAAATAGAGACATAAATGTTGATGTCCTGAAGCGATCCAAGTATGGGAGTCCAGAGTAAAATGTTTCGTTTGAAATGTGTGTAACAGGCAGCAGTTGGCATGTTTGACTTCATAGAGACTTAAAGTTATCTATCACGATCAAGAGTGAAGGCGTAGAAGTCCTACTCATCTGTCAGTTTGTGTGTTGGCCTGTTTGTATGTAGAGATATAAGTCTCTATACACGTAGGGACATAAGATCTTATACTTGTGTTATCCCACGTCAAGCTTGTTTCAATTTATCAATTAATATATATTTATGTTATGTTAATATTTTGGGATTAAGTATGACTTATTGTTTGAGAACAGTAAACTTACCTTAAATATAAAAGTCAAATGAAACTTTAGCAACCTTGGCTAAGCAATATAGCTGACAGTAATCAGAATAAGGACAGTGTTATATTTAAGTGGAACGTAATGTATATTTATTTTAACAAAATATAGCTTTTTTATTTCCAGCTTTCTATCTTCCTCTAGCTTTTAAGTGTTTGGAAAATATTGTATTGTTGTCCAAGGCGTACTATTTACTATCTACTATTTGCTTGAACACTGAGTTCTTGTATAAAGTATAAAATAAGTATACATATAAATACATACGAACTATTTTGCTGACGGCGGACGTGAACGAATCACTACAGTGATAGCGCGCAGTGTATATATGAGAATAAGCCTTACGTTCAAGAAAATAGCTTTCAGTTAACGCCTTTCTAAGTCACACACATCATCTAATAAGATTAGATAAATGAAGTAAGCACATTACAATTTTCGCATTCCATAAGCGCATTGCATATGAGCAGATTTCCATTTGGCTTTCATATGCAATGCGCTGTTAAATATTAAATGCACAATTATATATCTAGTATGCACGCAGCTCTAAGTGTGGCTTAATGCCATTAGAGCAGACATGCTTTGACGATTAAGTCTCAGTGGTAGTTCTCGATAATTAATATTTACTGGCTGCAGACAAGTGTTTCCGTATATTTGGCTCGACAAAGTCAATCCTATTGCAGTGTAATTGTTTGGTAAACGCAATTTGCGATTTAATTTATATGTGTTCCACATGCCCAGTGTATGACAAACATTCAGTCTTAATGTGCATAAATATTGGCAATACCCAGAGCGTATAATAATTGTTCACAACTTTTGCCCAGGCATAACAATGGCATCATGTGTTTATTCGAAATGAAGTCCATGGGAATAAAGCCGTGGCAGCTATTGTGTGCTCTGATTCTGTTGCTGTTTTTTCGTCGCTCATGAAAGTCACAAAAATATTTGAGCAAATGGCCCGACACAGTTTCCAATGTAGATGGCTTACGTCTGTTTTTTGTTAGTGTCATCTGCCTTGCTTTATTATATTTAATTGCTCATACGCACTGTTGTGCGTTCTGCTTTTGCTGCGTTGGCGCTCTGCCGCTCTGGCTGCTGGCCAAAAATGCTGACAGTGGAGCCCTTGCTTGCTTCGGTTCGCCTCGTTGTTAAGTTTAGCTGCCGAGCTGTAGGATAGAAGTAATGGACGGCGCTCTTTCATGCATTGCTCTATGTTGGTTTTTGCTCTTCGCCATCTGCCAGCTAGTCGCTGTGCTTGTGTGTGTGTGCGTATGTGTGTGAGTGTGTGAGCTTATTTATTCTCCCCTGTTGTTTGCTTTAATTACGACTGCTCGCAGACATTCACTGGGCTACGGTTCATGGTCTGAATTATACGTTTGATAAATTGCTGCTGCTGCAGCAAATCATCGTCAAGTTCTCTGGTTAGGATATCATTCTATCCTTATCAATGCAGGAAATTTCTGCCTTTCACTTTGCTATTCGCCAATGCAATTATTTCGAGTAAATCAGCTCAAATTGAAGAGGAAAAGCTTAAGTGAATAACATTCATTAAATATAAATATTATATACTATAGTATATATTTAGTACATGACCAAGCAAAGGTATATAATTTCACTCTACTTAAACGCGCTTGAGCTACTTAAGTTAACTAGTACCGATCCAAGTTTTACACAATTTAAGAATATGTTATTAACTTTAAGTGCGCTGAGTGCCTGGCCATGGGGCATTCATTAAATATTTCCATTGTTTCAACTTTCGGGCGGCAAGTGCGCTTCGAGGTAGATTAATATTCTTTTAATGGAGAACACGCGTAAATATCTAAGCGTAGCCGCTCTTTGTGCCGGCAATGAGGCAGACGGCGAAGGTCCTTTAATTGCCACGGCGCATAGACATTTCCATCCACTTTGGCCATAAGACTGGCTCAGTTATAAGGAAAATGTTCCACCTACAAATTATGCAAGGTGTGAAAAGCAGCGCAACCGGCGACCGACGACCGGGAAAGGCGCGTTTATGGAATAGTTACTTAAATTGGCATGTCAGCCGCTCGACACCAACACTGCTATGTGTGAGTGTGCGTGTATGTGTGTGTGTGTGGTGGAGCAGGTCTAGTTGGTTACAAACTGGCCACGACTAGAGCGCCACTTCTAGTTGCTTGGCAATGAATTAATTATGTTGTGCTTGGCCACGCTTGTTTAAAGTTAATTGCTTTTTCAAAATGCATGAAACGAACGCTGTACCCGCTCGCCATGAAGTAAAAATATTATTTCACGTAATTGGAGGGATTTTCTGAAGGTGTCTAAGCTGCAACTGTGTTGTGCTTCGCTTTCAGAGCACACACAAAATATATATGCAAAATGCTAAGCTTTTTGGCCTAACTGAGCTGCGGAGTTCGCCACGCAATTGCCCCTTGTTATAAATATATTTTATTAAGCGCCATCAATGCTGAGAGTTTCCCAATCAATAATGCTGATTCAACTATAAATTCAGCTAGACTTTTGATGAACTGCCCTCGCTGTATGTGTTTACTCCAGTATGTATATTTCAGCAATTTATTGGCCTTCTGTCAAGGCTAATATTTGTGAGAATGTATTGACCAAATTTGATCAAGGGATGAGCCGTACTGTTAAAGTGAGGATATTCAATTTAAGCATCCCACAATGTTCGCGCCCCTCGACGCACAGGTGAGCAGGCGAGGGGAGGCGGCGCAAAGCTCTGCCACCTGCGTCTTGCTGAGTCTGCTGTGGGCTGCGCCATTATCCTCTAATAAATATTGATTTCGGGGTAATAAAAAGAACATGACAGAAGCTAACAGCATCCTCGATGGCATTAACGGCACTGTCGTTCATCGGTCACAGCGAGCGTCCTCGAGCGCTTCCTGTGAACCGAATACAATATCAACCGAAATTTATGGATTAAACAAATGCTGGCAGATACGCCCAACACACACACACACACATATATATTTGTATCCGATTTACAATATAAATCGATGTAAATTATTTGCAACAAAGCTGGAAATTATTCAAAATTAAATATAACTACCGTGCTCAAATTATGCAAATTTTTCCTCATTTTCAGCTTGCAGTTCACCTTTTAGCTGTTGTCCCTCGCTTTGCTAGTCATTTTTTCTACACGTGCCAGGCTCCCCTCGAGCAGGATACAGAGGTGAAACCAGTGAGGATTTCGTGCAGATGTATTTGAAAGCTGGAACGGAACGCCGTCTCATGGAGATAAATATGGAAATGTCATGTTTACAAGTTCTGGCAATAAAAGCCACCCATGAAGCTTATAAAATGCAAATGATTCCCCTCACCCGCCGCTCCGCTCTACAAATTTCCTCTCTGCCAACTGCCAGATTGCCGATGCCAGCTAAGAGCGGGAATTGCCCAAAAGAGAAAGAGAAAATTACCTTGCCGGCACGCTCGCTCGGCTTAAGCCGGTTACTTCGTATCTGTTTGGGAGTTTAGGCGGCTGTAGTCAGGACAATGCTTAGACTGACTATGAGTATAAAGTAATCAAATATAAATAACAATATATTATTAAAATATTTATAAATAATATAAATAATAAAATGGTTATAAATTTATGATTAAATATTATACAATATTCTAGTAAATATCTCCAGGTTTAAATTTATAAAACTCAACTCCTGACGGATTGATTCGTGTAGTAAATTCATCCTTCGGCTTGAATAGCCCCAAATTTCGTTTACTATCAAACAAGTCCTGAAACACGTTTATAAATGATACAAAGTGCATACATTTTAAGCTGCTTCTACTCACATAAGCGGTGTAGCCCATTTGATTTGTAAATCCCAAATTTTCTAAAACAATTGTAAATGTCAGCGGGCACAGTGGGCATTCCTCGTGGCTTCCAACGTTCGCAAAAGCCACAGCAAATGAACGTAAGCCAATGTTGTTAGTCGGCATGACGGGGCGCAGCCAGACCTAATTATGCCAGCTATTTCAAATAAGCCAATTGTATATAAATCTGAAAGCCGAAATACCTGAATATTGCCAGAAATCTGTACGCAGTGGCCAGGTATGCCGAGTGGGTCCTGATCGACCTCAATTACATCGCTGCAATATTCGTTTTCAACTCTGCCTGATAATTAAAATGATTTCATTTAATGTCTACTAACCGATTTAGCAGTAATGCCCTGATTTCAGGTCGAACTGTTTGCAAATCGTTCGACATGATGAGTGGAGCTGCGAGCACAGCCCAAAGAGCCAGTTGCAAGCGACTCGCATCATAGCTGAGATGATAGTTTCCCAGCACCAGCTGATGGAACATCAAATAGACTTACATAACACATTTCATTATTTATACTACCTACCATATCTGGGTCGTTCCAGCTGCCAGGACCGGCATTCTTTGTCAAATCTGCCTGCATCTGATAGTATTTAAACATGGTTCGAGTCACAGATGCGGTGGAGTCTCTAATATCATCAGCGAACCTCCACAGATTGCAGTAATTCTTGATCAATAGAAAGTTGGGCTACAAGTGTAGATATTTTAAGCCGGAAATATATATCTAAATGTCTAGGCGAAACAAACATGTCTTTGATAGTATGGCCAGCTGCAGGAGTAAACCATGGGCCGCCCTGTCCTATTTAGGGCCTGGCCAAAGGCAGGATAGGCCTTGTTAAGGTCAACTCCACTTATATAACAGCCGTCCAGCTTGACATAGTCCACGTTCCAATTGGCAAAGGTCTTGGCATCAATCTCATGGTGTCCCTTCGCACCGGGTCCTAAGTGCATGCAGGTTCTCGCTCCAATATCGTGATAGAGGCCAAACTTCAAGCTTTTGTTGTGTATCTGACAGGCGGAGATGAGAATAGAGAATAAAATTGCGATTAATAATTGACTTACGTATGCTGATAGGTGGGTTAAGCCACTGGGGAAGCGTTCTCGGTCAGCCATCAGCTCGTTTGTGATTTCGTTCCGCTCCTTCTCCATCCAACAATCATCGATTATTAAATATTCATAGCCAGCCGCCGCATATCCCTCGGATACCAGAAGGTCCGCCGTTCGCATGAAGAGCGCCTCACTGTACACGAGGAAGAAGACCAAAAAATTGACAGCTTTATCCAGCAGCTTGGCATTTTCACCTGATGCAATCCCTGGGGAACTTTACGCAGTCGGTCACACAGCGGAACCTCTCGAACGGCATCCAACCCATCGGGGGTGTGCGGGCCAAGCCATTCTCCAGCCCGGAAATCGTTGGCAAAGACAGAGCCACACTTCCAACCGCCACCAGCAGCAAAAAGCAATCTCCTCCCGGCATTCTCGCTGAGGTTTTGCAATACGATGACTTAACTCCGACTGATTGCACAACTTTAGCTACGCTTCCGCAACTAATTAAAACGTCTTGCATGACCCCTTCAAATATGCCGTAACAAACTTTGTGGCTTGCAACGTTTTCTATAAAAATATTGTTCCGAGCTCTCTTTTTATTTGCCAGCCTGCTTTGTTGCTGAGCAAATGAAGTGAAATCGAGCTGCAAGTCTCGACTCTATTGGACAATTATCAGTCAATATTTGTATTTTTCTACCGCTGCAATTATAATTATTAATGAAAAATTGTAATTGCTAGCTGCTAACCAAAAAAGCTTAGTTACACTGCTCCAGCCAGTGCAAGTTTCCCCAAAGTTTATTCTGGTGCGCGCCCGAAGGCTTCAAAGTTCTGAGTGCAGCTCTTGGAATAATTTAACAGGCGAGCGCCCGTTTGGGGCTAGCTTGCGCTACGTGGCCTCTTAAGTTCTTCTCGCTCTCTGGCGGCGTTTTAGTGTTTGCCCATAATTTGGAAGTGTTGGAAGCGCTTTGGCTGAAACTCAAGGACTACACTCACTTCACAAGTTGAGGCCGCCAAACGGAGCGGGTAAAACCCCTGAGCGAGCACTGTCTACAAAGGCTTAAAGGTAATATTAACAAAATTAATACAATTAGCATTGCGCAAATGAAGGCGACTAAATTGTGAATAAAGCAAAAGAAAAACATTATGTTAACTTCTTGCAAAACTTGCTGACTAAGAAACTTGAGACTTGTGCGTATTTCTAGTGCCTGAGAATGCCTGAAGCAATGCATTATGCACATCAGCCATTCCAGGCAGTGCATCAAGACCTACACATACCGCACAAATGTGAACCATCTGATTATCTGGCGGAGAGCGGCGGCTACTGAACTGCGCTCAGGAGAAGTAAATAAACAAACGGCCAGCACGTTATGCCAATTAAAGGGATCCCTTGGCGGACTTGAATGTTAATGCTAAATTTATGTAAATTAAATGATTTGTAATATGCTGCGACTACTCCACGGAAATGCAGATGTTGCCTGCCTGCTTGCCTGCCTGCCTGCTTGCCTGCTGTTGACATCCTGGCCCCGGCGCTGCCACACCCCTTGCCGCATAGCTCACTTGCCGGCTAATTAGTTAGAAGGAAGTTCGCTTGTTGGTTTAACTTTACTTCATGCTACTGGGCGCCTTTGTTACCCCATTTGAGCAATTTCAAATTGGCCGAGTGCGCAAACTGCACGCGGAGAAGTGGGATATATGTACGTGTATAAGAAATATATATACAAATATATATACTTGTATATACAAGTATATATACTATGTGTGTCTGTAGCGCTTGGCAAAGCAGCCGTCGCATCTGATGTTCCGTTGTTGCTCTCTGAATCTTGGCCAACTAATTAATTTGTACTTTTGCTCCTTGCCCCGCGCCTCTTGACGACAGAGACGCGAGCAAAAGGAACGCGTCGAGCTCGCGACCCCAAACCGCGGCTGCACGTGTGTGCCTCTGCTGCTGTTATGTAGTTTTCTCAGTTAATGCCTCAAATATGTTAACAAGATACTTTACAATATGCCATAAAAAAGGCAAGTAGGGGCCGGAATACAAACTCGGAACAGTCAGCGGATTTCTGAGTTTTGTTTACATAGGCTTTACCCAGCAACAGTGGCATTTCGCTAACCCACCTACATCACATGTTACTTTTCGGCAACGAAATGGCTGACAATACACATGTTGCACCCACCCACTCGCACACTCACCCACACACACAGAGACAGACACTCAGGACCCCTGATGAGTGAGTGCGTGCCTACTCAAATGTGTTGTAAAATTATGCATTAGTTTTATGTCGTTTTGCGGCATATTAAAATGTCCTTAATTACGAAATGTAATCAACAAAGGTTCGCTGCACACTTTTCCTTCTTGGCTTTTGGCTCAAAGCGGTTTCTGTGATCCGCAATGCTCTCTGCATGTTTACATTTTTTGTTGGCCACATTGTTGTTGCTGGTTCGGTCCATGTACGTGACAGTCTGCCAAGGCAAGAAAAGTCTTAGTAAACGAAATCCTAGTCCCACATATTTTCGCTTCTCCAATGTTTGCTTTCCTGCCCCAAAATATATGTACAAAAAATACTCATCCATTAAAGGAATGTGTACCCAAGACCTAGATACGTACGTATGTGCCTATGATTATGTAGCTCCAAGCATTATATCAAATGAATGTACAACATACATATTTGTTTTGTACTTATATTAAACAAAGAACACGATTAGCCATATTTTAACCTGAATAAATGTTAGTTATATAAATAAAGCAAATTTTATATACATTTCAAATAAAACTCCGTTTTTAAATGTAATTAAATTAAATTTGTTGAGTTTGTTTTTAAGTTCTCACAACATATACCGACTTTAAATATTTGGTTTACAGAAATTGAATTGAATTAGTGTAGGGTATTTTTTAGTAAGCAGCTATAGATTGTAAATTAAGCATATGTAACAGGCAGAAGTAGGCTTGACAAGCCCCATAAATAATATATATTCTTGATCAGATGAGGAGTCGATCTATGCTATGCTATGTCCGTTTGTCCATCCGCCTATTCATTCTTTCGGAACATGCGCCATAAACACCAAAAACTGGATACTTTAAATTTTATGTTTGAAATTTGACTTCTCGGATGAGCTGTCACCTGGATGAGCCGTCCATTTTATAGTTCATTGCATTAATCGATAAAATATAAATCTATAATAAAACTATGGTATTAAGCGCACCCTAGATACCACAAAAGATGGCAACATCGAAATTACTGTAGGGGTTTCTGTAATCAACGCTCAGATTTTGTATTTTTCAATAAATATTTATTAACCATTTCACATTCATCATCACAATTTGAGTATGATGAATCCATTTAAATATTTATTAAAGCTGCATACTTTAATAGACATCATAGCTGCTCTGCATTCATACCAAAAGAATTCCAAAAATATATTAATAATTTTTCTTTGAGTAATTATTTTCATTAAAAAAGTTGCGTAAACAGATAAAGCTCTTAATTGTGAGTTAACTGAACCGCTATAATCAGCACTAATTACAGTTGCATTTCCAACTAAATTTGCATGCTATTTAAATTTCAATAAAGTAAAGTGAAAAACAAACATTCAATCATTGATTGATAATTACTTGTTATTGACTCGATTCAGTCCCTCTCTCTCTCTCTCTCTCTCTCTCTCTCTTTCTATCTCAGTCTCTGTCTCTGTCTCTATTCGTATTCATTCCGTTCTTCCATACTTTGGTCGTGTGCATAGCTTTGAATGCGAGATGAGTTTCATATGCAATGAGGCAAGCCAGGAAGGACAGGATGCCGAAAGAGCAGTCCATCCATAAATTAGCCCATTCACTGGCTAACGGCAATGTCGTGCAATCGTCCTCGTTTATGGCACTTTAATTGCCTCGAATTGTCTGGGCTAAGTACATTTTGGTGTTATCAGCGCCATTAATAAGCAGTACAATATGGCGCCTTCGACTCGTTGTGCATTCATAAAAAATATTACAATACATACTGTATATATATAAGTCTATGTACATATATAAATTGAGCTGAATGAAGTCAACGCTAAAAAGTGCATTATTTATACAATTATGTGCGAAGATAATACCTCTTTTATGACGGCAAGTGCTTGTGGGTCGAGCACGAACGGGTGTAGCCCGTGAAAGGATACGCCTAGTGTGCTTGGGGGCGGTGCTCAGGCACAGGTGGATGGGCTGGCATTGAGGCATAACGCTTGCCTGTTGGCTGTTGGCAGTTGGTAGTTGGCAGCAACAAAAGCCTATTATTCTGCACGTAATAAACATAAAGTTGGCGCAATTTGTAACATAAATTTAAAGGGCTAACGTAAATCTTAGCGGCAATTATGTGTTTGGCGAACGCGGCGTATACGCAACGCCGCCCTGTCCGGGTTCATAACTCATGCTCTTCATTTCCAGGCAGCCAGCCCAGGCCACGCCGTGCCATGCCCGACCCCACTATCACAAACACAAATGCCAGCAAGAACAACAATAATACAGAAGGCGATGCCAGCGAAAGGAATTCAAATAGCCATAATTTATCACGTTGAGATTGCAGCTTCGCTACGCACGCAGACGAGCTGCAGATGAGTCTCAGCGTTTGTATTCTGGCTGTAGGTCGCCCACGGGGTTCAGGTTCGGCTGCGTGCTTGGATTCGGATATGGGCGGGCATCCAACCTTTTTAAAATGCGAAAGGATTAGTCCGCCCAGCTGGCTAACTGGGAGGGATAGAGCTGACGGCGCCGAAGGCGGGACGCAAAACGCAATTAGGCATGCGACAAGACCGCGGCCGAGGGCGTGGAGGTCGGCCTTGGGGCTCGGTCTCGGTCTCGGGCTTGGTGCTCCGTCCGTTCTGGGGCTATATTGGGATTTATGATATTCTTCTTAATCAGATTTATCTTAATGTCTGCGATAAAGGTAAAATAAATCGCGGAGATTTATTAGCGCTAATTTCGCTTAATGCGCAGGTGACTATGAGCGGCCATTGAAGCAAGGGGACATTCGCAAAGGACACAAACGAAAATATCTATTTACCATGCTCGAACACTTGACCCATTTAATGTGTTGGCAACGCTCACAGTAAGCGGATAGTTCTAGTAACCTTAACTTTGTCAAAACTGAAACGATTTATCAAAGGACGGGATTTTTGACCACGTGATTGATTGCAGCCAAATGGGCGGAAACTATTGATTGAAACTTTTTGTGTCTCTTCACTCAGTTTATATCAATCTCTTTTTAAAATGTTAATGCATATACATATATATGAAACATGATTTACCGATTAAGTTGATAAATGGAAATAAGTGAAAAACTAAAACTTCAAAATATTGCCTATATAGATGAGTGAATGGATGTATGTAGCTAGGTTTGGGATTATGCTTGCGCCACGCACAATAAATTGATTTGTGGTATTGCCATTCTCGTCGATTCTCATGGCGTATATGTCAAACTGTAACCGACTCTATTCATGTTCTCTATAGTTACTTTTACTACTTTTTCTGTTACTTTTTATACTCATTGGTATATTGGTATTTGTTTAATATCCGACTTGCTGTTTATCCGTCCGTCCACCCGTCTCTCCGTCTTATGGTATATTCGTATGAATTCAAACTATTTCGCCGCTATTGAAGCTAGACATATATACTTTCAGGTGCCCTTCTCTAATGAAGTGTTAAGATTTTCCAGATACGACCACTAGGGCATTGCAAGTACTAAATCGGCTGTATAAGAAACTTAATTAGTTCAAGTGCTAGAGACTTGAAATTTTGACCACTGACCCTAAAACTGCACCTGTCACAGGCTTGGAGCTGATAGCCGTTAAGCCGTGAATGAGTATTATGCAATGACAGAGTATTATGCAGGCCCAACTGCAACATACGCACTTCTTACTATCTATTTTACTAACAGATGTTTATATCAGAGTTCTTTTTAATGCTTATTTTTAAGTAAATATATATTTATATATTTCCAAGTTGAGCAAACGGTTTATCTTCTAATTTGATTACAGACACACAGCTTGAAGCGGCAAACAATGCAGAGAACAATTGCTTTCAAACCGACTCAAATGCCGCAGCGTTTAGGGCGCAGGGTGTTGAGTGAATGAATTTCGCCCACGGCAGGAACAGTTCCTTTTGCTCGACATGAACGCGTTGACAGCAGACGCGACGCAGAAAGTGTTCGCAGCATCAGCGACGGAGTCTGCATCAGCAGCAGCATCACGGAGAACAACAGCAACAGGAGAGCAAAGTTAGCAACTTGAGAGCAATTTCGAACAAATAACATTCGCAAAAATATGAAGCGACCACGCAGCAGGGGCCAGGCCGGGCGGCTCGTGGCCATGGCGCACTCTAATCCCCGAGCGGGGCAATAAAAGGCATCTCGCAAACTTTGGCTTTGGCCCTAGTTCATATTTTATTTAGCCGCTGTATCCGGCCAAAAGTTTGCCTGTGTGTGCCTGTGTCCTGGACGCCAGCTGGAAATACTTGGAATTTGTCTTGGCGCGCTTATTTTAATTTTTTCTTCTCTTTTTCTCTGCTGTTTCTTTGGCTTGTGCGTGAGGCGGCAATTTTGCATAGCTGTTGTGCCCCGACGGCGACTGCTCTAATTTAAGTGTAGCTGGTTTCCCCTTGCTGCGTTCCTAGTGTCATAAAAACGAATAAACTGAGACAGAAACCGAAATAGCAGAAAATGCAAATCATTGTCCTGCGTCTCGTCGTTTCGCCTGTGCACTGGCAGGACTACGCGCAAAAACCATCAGAGTCAAGTCCGCAAGACGAAGGAGTAGCTCCAGAGCTGCCTTCCTTAAGAACAATTGTCTTGCGGTTTCAGCGCTTGTCCCTTGTCCCGTGTCTCTCGTTCCGTGTCCTTGTCCATGTCCACGACAACCTGTGATAATCGTCCTGTGGGCAGTTGCGAGGCTCTCACCATCTCCATTCCTTCTTCTCTTATATCCTCCTTTTTTATTGTCGTTTCTGCAACAACTCTGACGCTCAAGTGGCGGGACTTGATCGGGGTAAGGACCAGAACGTCGCTGGTCGCCTTTTTGCTAAACATTTATCATTTGATTACAATTTGATGTGACTTCGCGGGGGCAACAGAACTAACGGCATTGGATGTGGATGTGGAAGTGGATGTGGGCACTGCTGCAAAATTAAATGTGTTGTTTTGTGCTTGATTGTAAAAATGATTTTGTTGTTACAGCTGGTTTGTTTGCTTTACGGCAAGTGCTGCTCGTGGCGGGCTGCCGCTCTGCATAAAATTTACTCTCAAGCAATTGTTTACATTTTACTTGGCGGCATCTAAATATTAAATGTTATTACGAGCGAGTTGTTCGCTCGGCTCTTCATATTTCATAAGCTGCAGAATTAAATTAAATTAAGACCGCTTGTTTACAGGCCACAAAACATGACTTACAGTTAACTAACCTCAGTCTCAGTCTCAGCTTGAGCATCAGCATCAGCCTCAGCCTGAGAGGATGCCAATGTTGACATCTGTTCACTGACTTGCCCAGCAGATATTCCTTTTCAAATCTATTTTCGACTTAGCCTCGAATGAAAATTCTTACTCCTGATGAGCTTATAAAATGCTTTCAGCCATTTTTCTTATACTTATTAATTTTGTTCTCGCTTTTTTTTGTAAACATTTGCGTTAGCCATTTAAGGCTTATATCGAGCTAAAGTAGATGTTAGGCTGCTTTTACGAGAGCCGCTTACTTCTATTCGCTTAAATGGCTGTAGTTTCGCTCCGGCTGGGCAAGAAGTGCCCGCATTTGAGTATTATTTTTCCTTACTGCCAAAGTCAGATAGTAAAGTAGTTAATGTGTGGCAAATGTTTGCCCAGAGGTGGTTTTATAGTGTTTTTGTTACCGTTCCGCCCGTGCAAGGAAATCGTAAAATTTTTACTTTCTGCGAAGTGCATAATAAGGCTGCCCACTACTTAGCCGACTCCAATAAGTGCCATAAAACACAACGTTCCGAAAGCTAAGCCTCAATTTGTGCCGCAACTAAGTCAATTTTGAGATATATTTCATATACTACTCGGAGGTAGATCGCTGAGATAATAAATTCAGCAAAAATCGAAAATAAACAGAGGCAAGCAGAGGAACAGGAACTCGGAACAGGCGAAATAAATCAGAATAGTTTAACCCATATGCTACATAATCATATTTCATTATACTTTCATACCATATACTCATTCAGCCAGAAATTCGCACAGTGCATGCAGTGCGGGGCGCGGGCTCATTGCGAAAAAGATGCGCATAGACAGGCCCCGCAATTCATGCACGAATAAAATTGATGAAGGTCAAACTCTGGTTGACTTTGCGGTGATAAATGAGCGGTCAACCTAAAGGAAAACACCAACACATTTAAGCAAAATACCACACACACATACACACACACGCCGAGAGGCCGAGCGAAAAGTTAGCAGGACTCTCCTCTGTAGGGTGTAGTGTGCAGGGTGCAGGGTGCAGGGTGTATGATAGGCAGTTAGTGCCGAACAAGCAAACTTATGCAGCAACTCACAACCGCTGCCGGTGCTGCTGCTGCTACACTGTAGTTATTGTTGCTGCTGTCGGTGTGTCTGCGATGAGCACGCATACTTGAAGATATAAGCGTGCACGGAATACGTAAAGCATTTTCGGTATACGGTTGAGTGGCTCGTCGGTTCGATATTAGGCTCGGTGAGTTAGCCATAAATAGTCCCTCTCAGTATACTTGATGCGGTCGGCATGGAAACAAAATATTAGCAAATCCTGTTTAGAGTGTTTGGCAAATTTATTGCTCTCGTGTCTGTGTTAATACGCGCGAACATATTGCCGACATAGCGCCAGTGTGTGTGTGTGTGTGTGTGTGTGTGTGCGAGGCATAAACTAAAAGTGATCATTGCCAATTCTGGGGCACGAAATAATTCGCTTAGGCAACTCTTTATTTTGTGGCCCAATTATTCTGCATCTAAGCTGAGGCCTTTGCCCACATGAATCATATGAGCTCGTAAATCTAGCTCAATATATTTATGCATATTTTTGTGTTTGTTTTATTTTTTGATTAGATTATGTCAAAAGCCAACGGCACAGATTGAGAATTATTCGGTAATGTGATTATTTTATGCCACAATTCAAATATATATTTGAAATTTAAAATTAAATATGCAAATGCGAGCTGGCTGCATCGGGAATCCGGGCTATTGTCGAGTGGCGGCACGTAAATGTTGTGCGTGTTGCCTGTTTATGACTTAGTTGAAACTTGTTGAGCTGTGAAAAATGCGATCTGATTCTATGGCAGATCTGTGTGTGTGTGTGTGGTGGCTGCTCCAGCTGCTGTTTGTATAGATGATTGAGTTCTTGCATTGATGCCATAGTTGTTTAAGCATAACACAAACTCTGGGGGAGCTGAGTGGGCTGTGGGGCGGCGAGTGCAGCTCAGCTTAGCCCAGCTCAGCTGAGCAACGCCAGAAGCGTTCGGCTCATGGCAGTGACGTTCCATCACGTGCTGCAGATAAACTTAACTTATCCAATGAGCCGACGCGTCGTGTTAAGTTGATGTGAATTGATGCGTCTGACCGGCGACTCGTCCAATCTCAACTGCAGACTCACGTATTTCACTATAGCATCAAAGGAACGTGTTCGCGCTGTCAGTTGCCAAGTTCCCAACTTGCCAAGTTGCCCAGTTTCTCAGCTGCCCAGCTGCTTAGCTGCCCAGCTGCCCAATCCCACTGTCTGCCCCTTCGCCCATTTTTGAAATCATTATCGACCTATTCCATGTTTAAGTTTGCTTAAGTTTATATTTTTCATTATGTTTATGTTTTCGCATCGTTTACACGTCGGCCTCAGCGGCTGCCCCGCCCCGTTGGCGGCCCCATTTTGTTTGCTGAATGTGTTTCATATTATGTGCTCTTGCTAAGAGTTTTAATTTAAAAATGAAAGCACCCAACCCAAAAGTAAAAGAGAGAGCACGAAATAAAGAAGGAAAGAAAACCATATTCTCATCGCTGGAGGGAGGATCCCTTTAAACTTTTCCTGTTTCATTTTTGTTTTTCGTTTACTTTCGTGCGGTGGGTGACGCCGTGTCTCGCGTGGAGGTGCGGGCGGCGCCTGGAGAGGGAATTCACCAAAATTCAATAAAAGTCTATAGAAAGTTGAGCTTGTCGGTTTCAGTTTCAGTTTCAGTCTCACATGAAGACCTATGAACAGCATCCATAAAATTAGCATTTCGCTCAAAACATTTCATTCAACATCTGAGATTAGATAAAATTGAAGCTTTACCGCCATCGCCCCACTGTCAAGGGGAGCGGGTGGACTTTTTGTTTTGCATCCGAAGGATATATATTTTTATTGTAAATATGTAAACAAGTTAATTTTATTTATGTATCCGTTTTGCACACTATTAGATTTCAGCACGCTCTTTGAGATTATTTGCATTGTTAAGCTCAAGTAGAACCGACAAAATTTGAATAAAAAAGCAAACTTTTTGAGCTTTTATTGTAAGTTTGCTGGGACGCCGGCAGAGTGAATGGCCCGAGGCACTTACAGAAAAGGTTCGTAAAATATATATAAGAAGCATCGATAGTTAAGATTGGGCACACAGATATACGCAAGTAGTTTCGACTATATACAGATATATATATATATATACATATACATATATATTTATTGTATATTTGTGTGTGCATTAAGTAGATTGATAAGTTATGAGCCAATCTGTCTCATTGCTCATGAATAACTTTGATTGATTTAAAGCCCTTGACAGTCAGTGCCCATTAATATTAACAGAATGCCAAATGCAAATCAGTATTTGAGCTGCACTCAATAAATGCAATCTGTGGACTAAGTAGACCGCACTCACCTGTAATCAAGGACCAGGTGACTGCAGCATTTCAATTAATGAACGCACAATTTCCGTCTATGCTCCGCCGGACTGTGCACCACTTGGCTGGCCTTCGATTATGGCTCATGAATTGATTTTTATTGAAAGCCTTTTAATATTGTATCTCCCTGGCCGGCGTTGCTCTGGGGGCTTTCAGTCAAGCGCAAATAAATTGCAGAAATATGCAATGCGCCAATTCTCAGTCTCAGTCTCAGCCTCAGCCTCAGTCTCCGCCTCAGTCTCAGTACCCATCCAAAGGGCAGAACCAGCCATAGCCGTAGCCGCAGCTAAAGAATAACCAAGCGGATATTGTTTTTCGAAATCATTTCTTTACGAGCGCTCGCGGACTTGCTTTCCCTTAAGCACATCCCGTTGGACAACTCTCCGATCTCCGCGCCCTGCGGCCAGCTCCTTGTCCTGTGTGCTGCAGCTTCCTTTCTGCTTAATTTTTCGGCCATTGAGCGCACAAAGTGAAATTACCCATGAGAGCTCTTGAGCTGGCAGCGAATCATGACGGCGCGCAAAAGCACTAAGAAATGCATCGAACTGTTTCTTGAATATTCCCAAAATATGGAGAAGGAATGTGCCATAAGCATACAGACTTTCCGCCGGCCGTCATGCTTCTGACATTGCCAGCATTGGAATTTTAATTAGTTTGCAATGTGCAAATCACGGCATTTAACGGCATTTCTAATTATGAACGAATTCCAGCAGATCAAAATGCAAAGCGTGTCGCTCGGTGAAATGAGAGGAGCGGGCTTGTAATACATTCCGTTTTTTAATCATCATCGTTTGCTAATCAACACAAGGCTGGCAGGGGGAATGTGGCACAATGGGCGCTGGGTGTGGGTCCTCTGGCCTTATCCCCACTGAGAGGCGGACAAAACGTAAATGCAAATGAGGCAGCATCCAATGAACTGAAACTCGACAAGTCTTTGATGTTATTAAAGGTAAGTGAGTCGACGCTTTTAGGTAAAATGATTTGCCTTTGCGGACATTGAGTACCCTCACATATATGAATCCATGCTAATTATGTATCCGTCGAGTCTGTCAATGTGAATAATTTGATTGATACGCCTTTGTGGACCTATTGTCGCTCCACACTCGCCCCGGCTCACTTTCAGTTAGCAAACTCTAGCTTTTGGCACTGCAATAGCAATTCATTTGTTTGTCTGCCACGCCCCCTGCCTGCCACGCGTTAAGTCGGCGCCTATACAAACGGAGAGAGAGATAGGGGGGGGGGGGGGGGCACAGACAGAGCCGTGCAGGATTTAGCTCATCTGTCTATTTTTATGGCAGGGCCCAATGCAAAAGGATTTCCAAAGGCACAGGCATAAATCTCTATCGATGTGCGCCCAAATCCATATACAGAAATTTCATTTCGCATTCGCTTTTGTTTTGCTCTGTACATTTGGTCAGAGTTATTTTTCTAGCCTTTTTCGGGTGATAGAAACAAAGGGGATCCGTCCAGGCGGATTGTGTTCGAGTTCTTGGCTCGGACACGGTCTCACCAATGCCGAGATATGTTCTCGCCAAGCTCTTGCTGCTGCCCCTGCTTCTGCTCCTGCTCTTGCTCCCGCTCGTCCTGTGTGCCAGAAATGTGTTTTGGCAAGGCGTATAAATTAAATTCAATTTTTGTCGACGTGTGAAATTGCGAAAGACAAGTTCCAACAGAGCCACAGAGAGCACGTATCTGCAGCCGTAGCATCGCATATACCTCATATGAGCAACTCTCTGGCGAGGAGTATTCTTTTAATTTGAATGAATTTTGTGCTAGCCATGCAGAGAAAATTGTAATTTATATGTTTGCTTCTTTTCGATATATTAAATTTAAATTTAGTGATATAATTTATGCGACTCGATGCGTTAAGGAACACACAAGATGCCATCTTTTGTTTTGTTTATTTTATGATGCTGTTTCCAATGAAAAGCGTAAGCATGCATTGTTGAAAGCACTGCTGGCAGGCATTCACAATGGATGCCTTCAAGGATCCATTTCCATTCCTATTGTTGTATTCGTTTCAATGCGAAAAGAACAATGCAGCTAACAAGCGGTAAATCAATATTTGCATGTGATAGTGTTGAAGGCACAGCATCATAGAATGTTCGCAATAATTAGACTAATTATTTCGACAATGGCTTTATATCTCAATAATAAACTGGCTTGCGCAACACGCCACGTTTAATTATTTGAAAATTATAGGAAAATAGCTGCGAGTATCATAACACAACTGCCAATGTGAATATTGCAGTTGACTTGGTATCAAAGTTCCATCGAAACTATTTTGGTCTAACACAACTTTAGAGAGTTTTGGCAAGACAAACTTCAGTTAGTTATGAGGCTAGAGCGTCTCCCACTAGCCAAACTTTGCTGCTAATAGCTCGGCTCTCGCTTCCTCCAAGTTTTGTTTACTAAAGAGATTTTCAAGCGAAATGTTTTTAAATACTTAGTATTTTCAAATGGTCATCAAGGTTATAGTCAGGCTTTTAATATTTGACAGTTGCTGAAGTTTAAAGCTACCGCACAATTGCTCACAATTTATTGTTTAAAGGAAGCAACTCGATTTTGTCCATGTCGAACTTTAAACTCTGAAAACTGTCATGGAATATGTTTGAGTTATTTGCTTCAACTTCGAGCAGCTGCCAAGGCTAATAACAATAAATTTCCGTTCAGCTTGTCTTTGTGTTTGCCCTTTTTGCCTGCTCTCCTTTGACACAATATTTCAACGAGCTTATTAACCAATAATTAAAGCCAGCAAAAAAAAAAAATAATAATTTATTTTCTAGTCGTCTTTAATTAGTTAGAAAAATATGCTTTGAAAATTTAAATTTAAAGGTATTAAATTTCACTCCACTTTCAGTGTGTGTGAAGCGCCGCTGTTGCTGATCATTCTGTCAATTTCTAATTACAATATTTATGCTGCACTATTTGTTCCTTGGGGCGACTCCCTTTATTTCAAATTCTTATTTAATGGGAATATTCTTATAAATAAATATCCCTTTCTTAAGCAGTGCACACTTGTATTGCTCCCATAATAAATGGTTTGATGGCCGCAGTCCACTTGAGCAGATGCATGCTACAGACAGATAAAGCAAGATAAAGCGTGTTATCATAAGAATAAAAGTAACGAAGATAAATATAAATATATATGTACCTATATTAAAACTAGTTTGCTAAGCCTAAGCTCGAAAGGCTAGGGCTAATTTCGTTTTGAAACCAACCAGAAACTAAACCAAAATATTTTATTTCAAATATTTATTATGATTATCGTGCCATCTGGAGGAGCTTTGTCTTTGTGTATTGTCTTTTGTTTAATTGTGCGTGGTTTTATTATGGCTTTATTGTTTTATAATCTAAATGAATAGAATAAAATCCCTTTTCCGCCCTTGCCAAGAGCACATCTTGAACGCTCTAGCAAACTCTCATAAATAGTTTATTTATTATTATTGTTGTTAGAGGGCAAGTTCGCTCCCTAGCGCACTCTGTGATTTCCTATAGCTCATAATGCACTTATAGCCAATTACAGCTAATTGCAAATAAAGTGTCTAACGGTTGCCACAGAAGCATGCAGAATATATCGGTCACGGTGGAGCAAAGTGGGCATGGCAACAGCAGCACCGTAATGTGATTGGTGAGGCAGTGCGATTATCGCAAATGGCACACGGGACGGCTTAATAAAATCGACAAATGTTAGAGCAAACTGCCGTCAGCTATTAAATTAACTCGAATGCGTAGCTGCATCAGATGTTGAATTGGCGCACCAGGGCTCAGGAATTGAATCAATTTGGCCAATGAATGCGACCTCATTGGATTTAATACGTGCTCGACGCATCCCTTTTGCACTACTCCGTGGGCGCGGCGCCTGGCACCTGGCACCTGGCACCCGGCTAGCGGATGCCGGTGCGCGCGGTAGCCACCTGCCCGCAAATCGCTTAGTGCTTGAGCTGATTATTATGCAGGAGCAAGCACGAGCTCGTTGAGAGCGAGGCCAAATGCTGCTGTCGCCTCGTCGCTGGCAGTTCCATTATTGGAGCAACCTAATTAGTTTGTTATGTCTGCTACTGTTATCCGACGTCCTTGTAATTGTCCCACTCCAATTACACTTAAGCACTCTCCCATAGCTCACCAGGCCGTGACTGTGCGGATTTGTCGAAGTGGCCAACTGTTCGACTGCGATGTCCACACAGGCATCACCACCATCACCACCAGCACCACATGGGCAACGTGCAAACAAATATGCGCATATTCATGCTAATAAATGTATTTAGTTCGCTGTTCGCCTTTCGTACGCCTGAGCTGCCCCAGAGAATTAATCAACGGGGAGGCCTGTCAGACGAAATTATGGATAAATCAACTTAATAGACATCGATAAATATGCCAAGAGCAAATCGTTCTGTCTAATGGATATTCAACTAACTAAACTTACTTTATTATAAACATATTTAGAATCCAATTAACTTTTATTTGCTCTATACCCAAATATGTAAATATAGGTATATATAGAAATCATATATGGAAATAAGAAGTTATCCTCTTAAACTATTTTTAGCTCAGCTTATTTATATGCCATGTAGGTCAGATATGCCTTCTGGAACTCTTAATGAATTCTCAAATAAATTAAACATATAAATGGAATTAGGTATGGTCTCTGCAGTTAGTCAGGCTAAGGAGCTTCGTCTGCAAGGAACAATTTAATTTGGCAATCGAAACAGAAAAGGCCAATGGCAATTGTGGTGGCCTCTATTGGCCTGGTCAATGAACCAGGTGGCAGGCTCAAGCAATTCCGGCAATTGAGCAAGATGAAGAGGAATTTGAGAGTGCCTTTACCGAGCTCATCGCGTTTTGTGGCCGACTAAAAGCCAACTGGCATTTGGCAATTGGTTGACGGCTATTCGCCGAGGCGATGCTCATCGCGTTTTTGGCTTGGGTTATGGTTATGTCAATCATTATGTTGATGGTAACGGTTATGAGGCACTCGATTACCGCCGGGATGAGTTGCCATATTATGCCCATTTGAAGTAATGGAAATTCAAACGGCTTGCGGCCACGCCAACTATTGGTAGTCCTTAGCCTCGGAGCACCGAACACATGCATTGATGTAAATGCGACTCATGGATTATTTTTCTCTTTCGTTTTTGGTGGTCACACGGCCATCTAATGGCTTTCATACGTGATAAAATCTTTCACACACTGCTAGGCTGCTGTGAGACAGCTTGTGACATTGGCCCTGCCACCCTTTTTTATTTTTTGGGCCACAAGACGTGGGATGGTGAAGTGTGACAGTTGTGCAACATGGGATGTGGCATGTAGGATATGGGAAATGCGAGAAATTGGCAGGTTTTAAATTAATAGCACCCTTCAACTTGTCGAAGGGCTCACGATTAAATAGACGAGACGAAATGTCGGCATCACAGCCAAATAAATACCTGTCTCTCTGCCTGTCTCCCTGTCTGCCTGCTCTCCCGTCTGTCTGCCTGTCTGTCCGTCCGGTTGACACTGACGCTGACTCGTTGACTGACGGAGAACGCAAGCAACTGTCAGAGTTTGCAAATTCATTCCAGATGTAAACATTCCCATAGGAAGCCATTTCACACAAGTTCCATGTCTGTTTGTTCAAAATTGCAGCAACTGGTACTGACGTCCACATGCTGGCGCAGACGTAGGTGGTGTGAGTGTGCATGTGTGTGTGTGTGTGTGTGTGTAAAGGTGTGTAAGTGGGGCTTGATGTTCGCGTGCTATAGTTGCCCTCTACAGCCGTCAATAGCAGCAGCAACAGCAGCAGCAGCAGGAGCAGCCCAACTTTTGACTTTCTCGTTCGAATAACCAAATATGCAAAATCACTTGAGGAGCAGGTGAGGCACTTTTGGCCAATAGCAGCACCGAGGAGTGGATACCTTTTCAGAAAGTGAAGATGTAATTTTCGGCTACTTCATACCCAATCTACGATATATTGCCAATATCTGCATAGCTGAAATGTTGACCAAGGCTGAATGCGCCCCTCAAATACGGAAAAGTATGCGAATAAGAGCCACTCAGTGCCGCACGTGTAGTATGCAATTATGCAGAAAGCAAACGATTTCCCTGATAACAGTAATTGCATTTTTTGTTCCTACTCAAAAGAAGAGTGTATGTCAAATTTGCAGTTAGCTGCAGGCTAAAACAAAACGAACTGAGAACTAGAGCTGAATTCTGGGTGTGCGCTCGACGTACCTTAAGAGTTGCCCCTGCTGATGGCTGATGGCCGTTCACGTTATTTTCATTGATTATGTCAGGAAAATAAGTTTACTTTTGGAACATTATTGGTCCCATTCACAGCAACAAAAAGTCAACTTGTCAAAATGTTCGAAAGCACTTAAAACTTTTACGCACTTCGTTGTTGTTGCTGCTGCTGTTATTGCTGCTGTTGTTGTTGTTGTTGTTGTTGTTGCTGTTTTGCTGTTTTCTCGTTTGTAGTTGTTACATTATGGCATTTTTCCACTAAATCTACATTCACACCGACAATGGCGCAGACGGCAGTAGTCTATCCGCTAGCAAAGGGCAACAATACCCAGCCTCGCGCCGAGAT
Source organism: Drosophila pegasa (assembly GCA_035046225.1). Taxonomy (NCBI): domain Eukaryota; kingdom Metazoa; phylum Arthropoda; class Insecta; order Diptera; family Drosophilidae; genus Drosophila; species Drosophila pegasa. The sequence continues at coordinate 12,939,966 of JAWNOD010000398.1, read as the reverse complement.
CTGTGTTTGTGCCACTTGGTGTGCCAATTTCGCACTTTCCTTTTTCCCGCAACAACAACAAAAAAGAAAGAAAAAGAAAACAGAAAAAAAGAGGAGACTATTTTTTTTAAAGCGCTCCTCTCATTGTGGCAAATGGGGGGGGCAGTTAGAGCCTGAAGCACTTGTGCCGCAGCCAACTCAACTGGCAGCTGGCCATGTCTATGGCCCGGACTAGAGCTTCAACGAGGCAATTGAATAGCACTTTCCAATAAGTACGCAGCTACAGACCAGAGAAGTAGCAGCAGCAAAGCCAAACTTGGCCGGCCAGCTGGTCTGTTCCTACATTACGATATTGGCTAAATTGTCACAACATTTGATTTTCGGTCTGTCAACTTTGTGCAAAGCGCCCGAAAGTTGTGCACCGATAATCTTTGTTTACCATTCGACTGAAATGTGGTTAGGACCCCGACCTTAGTCACTGTCAATTAGTCAGATATGCAAATTGTAGTGGCATTGATTGGAGTAAAGCTGAGAGCAGAACTTTTCGCATTACACAGCTCGCCAGTAAGCATCGTCGGGCATATGAGATATGCTGGATTAGAATTAAGTTGGGCAAGCGGGAAGTCAAGCTGGCCTTTGTTTACAACGGCTCTCAAGGATGTATGTTAATGACTAGTCGAATCTTGGGGTAATCACAGATCTATAATTATTACAAAACTGGCTTGAGTGTGTTCAATAATTTAAGAACCTCCAGCAAACCTGTATTTGGCCCAACGCTGATTCATTATTAATGTTAAGCTGAACTCTGCCTTTGTAGAGAACCTTTGACCGAGATTTGCTTTTAAATTGAACGAAATCAAAGTCGAGCGAGCGGCTGCAAATGATGTGAGTGCAGAAAGAGCAAAAAGCTTTGCATACTCTTTTTTCGCAATGAGTTTAACGAATAGATCCTGTATGCCTAATGCCGGCAGCATCCTGACCCAGTTCGGGGGGTGGAAGTCCGATAATTTATGCCAAACATTTTTTGATGCCGCGTCGCTCAGACGAGCGTAACCCTTGTTTGAGGTTGAGTAATAAAATGAAATATTTATGGGTTAACATTAAGGGATTTGGTTTTTGCTTTCGCACAAATGCCTATGCTCATGCATACTATATTTATATACACATATACACGACGTATATGTATATACGGGATACGGGGATATATCATGCCGCACGTAACACTTTGACCTGGCTCGATCCCGGCCTTGTTGCGGCCGAACTGCGGTTCACAGTGACCACACGGGCTTATTTATTGCATTCGAGGCGTTAACACGAAAGCATTTTGCGGAAATGGAAACTAAATAGTCGTGGTTAAATTATTAAATGCCCCATCGCACCGCCTCAGCGTCAAAGGCGGCCTCGGCGGCTGCCATCGTTTTTCTTTACGATGCAAAGTGTTGCCTATAAAAATTTACTGCCCGCCCCCCACTCCGTGTGTGAATTCATGTTTGTTTGCACAAATGAAAGCAAACATATAATTCCTGTGTATTCCAGCACGAGCTGCCCCATGGATGTGTATGCATAGTACTCGCGGTTCACATGGATCCATACAGGCGGAACCCTAACACGTTCGCGAATGGTAGTTGGTAAAACTGTTTGGCGATACTTTAAATATTTTATGAGTGTTACCACAACTAAATTGCGAGGGCGGGTGGAGGGCGAGTGTCGAGATTATGATGTAACGATTTATGGCTAGCTCATTCGGATGAGCACAAATACAAACATTCGACAGTTAAAATCTCAAATTTATGTATCTATAGATTCGCAGCTTCAGTAGCTATAACCAAGTTTAAGAACTGCTGGAGAGCCTGAAATATTGAGTGTAAACTTGTTAGATGTGACATCTTTAATACGCTCTCAATTCGTAGCCTCAAACTCTTCCTTAAATATATCTATTTTTAAATTTGATTACAACTCAATTTAATGGTAGATTGCTTACTATGAAATGACTTTACACAGCCTATATATATATCAGTTTTTATTTCCCTTGCTAAACTGAAACTGTATTTTGTGCTTAGTCAGCACAACTAACCCAATTATGAGAACATTTGCTTGTCGCCAGTCGATGCCAACAGGAATGCCAAATGTGATGCAAAAAGCACGAAATCAAATTTTGCACATATTAAATTTAGCGACGTTTGCATGCTCTGAGTTATAGTTAATATAATATATTTTTATATGGGCGAAAAAGATTTGAGAGAGATGACTGCGTGATGCTACAGCCAGCGAACAGAGGCGGCATTCATGGCCAGATCAGAATTCACATTTTATTTGTCAGCCACTCGAGCGCCAGACACAAAGTGTCTAAAGCAAATCACACATTGATCAAATGCCAACAAAAAACTAAACAAAAAGCGGAAAAGAGAAAAAAACAGTTCGACTGCCCCTGGGTATAAAAGTGAACGGCTACGCGAGGCGGCCGGTTAGTTATAACGTAGACGCTGTCATCATCAATATGCTGAGAACAATTCCGATTTGGGCGCTACTCATATGCAGTGTGGCGATCGTGGCGGACGCAAAGCCGATCTTCATAAAGGTTTTCGCTCCCATTGGCGGTAAATTTCAGTGGAGGAATACGATACGGGAGAGTGGAAATGGTTAATGTCATATTCTATCTATAGGCACCTCCAGTGGCACGGTGCGATCGACGGCAACGGTGTCGCCTGCCAGCAATCAGCTGATCTCCAATTTAATTTCGCAGAAGATTCAGTTGCTGAGTAGCTTTCTGCAGGCGAAGTCGTCCTTTGGTAGCTTTGGCATCCGAAAGGACATCTCATTTACTTCGGGATCGACAACGACCACGGAGAGACCAGTGATCCAGCACACCACAGAGGTAAACACAGATTTTATACCGGAAGTTAGTTCCAGCACTCAATCTGTGTACACAACAACCACAGACGGCGACGTTGAGACGCCGAAGCCTACAGTACATCCCGACAAGCCAATTAAAACGTCTACGCCAGTGATACCCACGAAGAGCACCACCGAGTACATCGTGCAGTCTTCGTCGGGGTCTGGCGATGGCTACACATATCAGACGACCCCACGCACACCTGTCACTACGCCCACCAGCGGGTACTCGTACCAGACCCCCACGTCCAGTAGCATCTCCAGCACTGCTAACGCCTACTACTTGCCCGCCTTACGATACTAAACGCCCCGATATCTACTAGGTATAAAAGGTATATAAGTTAAGCATGTCGATCAAATGTTTATCCATTAGTTGATAATCAATCCTAATCGTTTCATTAGAATATATTTTGATGTCTTTGAGAAACAGTAAAGTTTTTTGCCTAGTGCGGAAGTGTTCGGACTTCACAGACCTCACACTCTACTATTGACAATGGGTGGTTCTGTGGCTCGATCAATTAGCATAGAAACCAGTTTTACTGAGAAGACGGCAGACTCACCAGCAGTAAAAAAAAGATATCTATATATATATTGATTGTTGATTGATTCTTTTGTCGAAATATAAATTGAAGAACGAGTTAGTGTGAACAACGCGTAATATTTGAACAGAGCTCGATATCGAGTGTCACAAAAAAGCTAATATATATACTTCGCTGAAAGAGAATATGTTCTAGAGCATCCACGAGCTAAATTTGAGTTGTTTCAAGGTCATGAACCGGCTGAGCAATTCTAATTTAGATACACAACCATTAAGCATATATCTATTTGGTGGTTTTTGTCTATTTGTGTTAATTTAATGCCGAGCATGGAAAAGTTTTTTCTTGTATAAGAAATTACTTAAATCATTATTAAGAAGCGACTCTAAAACCTCTTCGCTGTTTCCAAGCTGCTTCGAAACAAAAAACAAACTTGTTCAGGTTTTTTTCTCCTCTTTGCCGAGTTGCAGACGGCAAATTAATAGAAATCTTACAAGAAACATTAACATAGATTAAATTACAGACTTCTTGGCTCGGTAGACGCATCTAGAGATATTTCTATACATATATATATATATATATATATATATATATATATATATATTTATTTGTGTAGCTCTGAAGTGTGACCTGAGCGCATTTGGATTCTTTTTGGTTTTCTCTTTAAATCAAATATAATTGCTCATCGTTATCGCCCCAGGCACATAAAAATTAATATGTTATTAGTTTCTCGGGCAGCTGGCATTTAGTTTGTGATATCTCTGGTCAGACACCTCGGGTCGTGGGTCCATAAATTTTTATAGCAGTACAATCAACTTAACAGAAATATGAAAGCCATTAGATGAGACACAATGTTTTCTAAGGTTGTTAGTCTGACAGTCTGACAGGACACGTGCCGAGTAATTGAGCTGGCATTCAAGTTCATCGCCATACGAGTCCACACATGTCCTTGAGAGTGGTGTGTCCTTGAACGGAATCAGTTAGGCCGGCTGCAGAGAAGGGCTTGGCCCCAACAGCCGTTGCCGCCTGTCCATTAGGGCTGCTGTTGAGATTTCGATTAAATGTGTTTCGCTGTAAGTATTTTATGCCCACTCAATTTATGGGGCCTCGTAAACTAAGTAGAATTACAGACACGCCCGGAGGGGAGCATAAATATTTTATGATTTAAAACTGGCCCATCTTGGCCAATGGCAAGTCAACTATTGAGCATCACACGCGCTCCACACGGCACGGCAAGTGTTGCAGCCTTGTTCCGAGGTGTGTTGAGATCATCTATTTTACTTTCGGAAAGGTAAGCGTATTCCGTGTTCCTTAAGAGCAATCTGATTTATGTTAAAATCCACTTTGAGCTAATAAATCTTTTTAATGTTGCACAGCTTTCAAAGATTCCCGGAACTAAGGCATATGCCCTGCACTTAGTTAGCATATAGACCACATTATATAATCACCTTCCTCCAGTTGAGTTTCAGAACATGGTAGCAAAGGTATTTCTGCGAGAAGAGCCTCGGAATGTAATCTAGCCACGACAATTCTCAATAATTAGATTATTTATAAAGGCACGACTTGATAGAGCGCAATATTTCTTGTCGAATATTTCTCAATTTTGTCCATATTCCATTTCATTGTATTGTGCAATGAAATTCATGGTGGGTTCTGTGGCAGCATGTGTCAAAAGTTATTTGTCATACGAGCAGTCAGCAGTCGGTGCTGCTTGTTGTTGTGCGTGCTGTAGGTGCCGCGCGTATGCAGATGAGTCTGAAACCTGAACCTCCAATAGAGGGCGAGTCGGAGAGAGCTTGCAAATAAAGCAAGGGAAATATTTTCACTGGCTGCCTGTCGTCCCGGTGAAATGTAAAATTTTGAAAAGATATGCAACGGCACGTAGCCACATAAATATGTTTGCATACGAAGCTGCTGTGGGACACTGCTCGTGCACTTACCGACGCTGTACACACACCCACACACACACACACATACACAAAACATATAACATACTTAAGATTGTATGTGCGCTCGCAAAAACAAAGCCAAGGGCAGACGTAAACGCAGTTGTAAGCAGCAGCAGCCACAAGAGAGCAACAAGAGGCGCCGCAGCAAGCAGCCAAATCTCACCGCAAATGAAAGTGGCAACGCACATGACGCTGCGTGGTTCATTAGTTCCACGAAATATTATAGCCAACATGGCGTATGAGCGACGTTATTCTTTTATGCAAAATGGCATCAGGTTCGGAAACGACGTCATGGCATTCGGCACGGTGGCTTTCCTATCGTCTATTGAAACCCCATCGGCAGCAGCACCCGAAGAAGCAGCAGAAGAAGACATCAGACGCGGTAGCAGCTGCCTTCTGGAGCGTAAATTTGCACGGGGACTTGATTTCGAGTTCTCGCACGGAGCTGGTTGTCCTGGTTGCCTCGCAGGTGGCATTGCTCGACTACGACATATGCTCTCTTTTGTATGTTTCTATCCCGATGCTTATCACATGTAATTAAGTTTTTCCTTTTTCTTTTCTATTCTAGATAGCAGAGCTCAACAATAGAGAAATGTTGCGCAGCTAAGACTTCTATTTTTTCATAGAGTGCACACACATCCGTGATAAAAAAGTTTGTGCTAGAACATTTTCTGAGGTATTTTCTTTGTTTTTGCTGTGCTTATTTATGTGGCACGCATCTTCTTCTTTTTTAGTCCGCTGTGATTCGAAAATGTGCCTTGGAATAGCAAAAAAACTGAGTGTGGGTGTGTGCGAAACTGGAGCCGACCAGCCTGCCATTGCCATTGAGTATTGAATCGTCGAGCACGCTCCTAGTACTAAATATTTTTATATTGCACGAGACGCATTTGGTCTGTTATTGGCTGGAAGCGTGTGTTCAGTGTTCTCTATATAGTTGGGTTCATTATTCGAAGGGGAAAAGGAATATGAAGCTGGTCTATTTAAATATTGGATACTTTGCTCAATCTGGCCACCTGCGCTGAGCGTTAGAGTTTTTGTTTCGAATGTTTTGTTTCCATTTCAGAAAAGACATAACAATTATCATTTGAATTATATTGGATTGTCTTTGTTGCGAAACTTTTTGACTCACTGATACACTTGCGTTTGGCAACCCCCAAGCCAGCTTTTTATTTGGTTAAACAATAACGACAACGACTGCCGAGGCCCCCGCGGACAGCAAGGACAGCCAGTCAGACCCCCAGAGCAGCTATCAACAAAGTCCGCACGCGGCATTTCAAAAGTTATTTTCCGAACTAACTTTGCAACTTTTTGTTGCATATTTAAAACGGGTTTACGCGCTGCTCTTAGACTGTGGCGAATGAAATGAGATAACTTTGCAAAAATGTGTATTCAATTACCTAGCACCGTCTGCGCCTTCTCGTCCTTCCAGTCCCTAAGGATATTCACAGAAGTTGAGGCTCGGCTGCGCTGCGAGTCACAGAAAAGCATTTATCATCCCGCAGGAAAATTCACCTGTTAAACATAGATACCGAAACCCGTTGAAAGTTGAGCAGCCCAAATAGCAGCGGAGGAAAAAACAGGACACCCTCCTTATTGGCAGACATGTGGGACTGCTCACCGCCCTGCCCTGCGCCTGACAATTACAATTTGCGCAAATGGAATCTCAGCTGTCGTCTTCATTGTCGAATGGCCTAAATGGAAGCTTAGGACGACGCTTGACGTTGAAAAATAAATTGACACCGCAACGTCTGGCGCTAACGTGGCGCAAAACACACTTTCACAAATCCCTAAGCGTCCAAGCTGCCCGGGGCCTGCACGATTTGATATCAATCAATAGCGTCAATCCACATAACTCCCTTCCCCCGCCCAGTGCCCATTCAACGTCCGCAAGTGCCCATCCGATTGCCTCAATCAATTGAGTGCTGAAGCAGAAAGTCAACCAGCTGCCATTGGCTTGCGGCTCACATGGGCCGAGATGAGATCTGAGTTATAACTGGAATCCAAGCTGGTATCTGGCTAATGACAACAGCCAGGCCACACAAAACAGAATACTTGACAATTTACACAATCATCTTAAGTAGCTCGCCTGGGGTCTTGGGGTCCCAGTCCTAGTAATATAGAGGTTTTACGTATACATATATATATATATATTATATACATTGAACCCTAATGCCGAGCTGCTCATTAATTACCGCAATACAAGTCTCCACTCGAGTGGATTTAACTTTCGAAACAAAACTCACATTTTGTGCAATTGAATTGAGGAAGTGTGTGTGGGGTGAGGCGGGGTTGGGTGGGGAGCCCAAGAGAACGGATACACTGTTAAAAATGAACGGCTATGTGGCAATTGGCCATAAGCCGGATATGCATTACAGTTTCTAATGAGGCAATTGTGGAAATAAGCTGAACGTGCCGCCAACGTTCTTTCCCGTGGCAAGAACGGAAACGGAACGGCTCGGCTACAGCCAAAGAGCGAATGCAAAAAGTGGGGGAAGCTCCTCACGACTGTGGCGAGATAAAAGTTTCTTATGGAATTACCTGAACGTGTTTGTGTAACAGTTTCACAAGTTTTTACCTCGTCGGGTAAATGCATAAACATGCTTTTATTTCGTTTCATTTTTGGAGCGCCGAGCACATTAAGTTCAGGGGTTCAGGAATCGAGACTATTTGCCATCAGCCGCAAATGAATTTATTTCGGATAGTGTTTGCGGCTTTAGAACTTTGACTGCTCTGACACTTTATAAAACCCGCTAAACCTAATGCCCTCGAAACTCAATTGGCAGTTGGTTTTCGAGTCGAGCCGCCACTGGCGCTTGGCAGGCGAGCGCAATAAATATGTATATATGCGAAGCAATTCAATTTCGCCAGCACACACACCACATAATCCCTGGCAGCTTAACGCTGCTTTACTAGGTCGCACACATGAGCGGATAGTTAATTAACCATCAGGCACAATGGTCAAAAACAAGGGAGTACGCAAGTACAAAAGATAGTGCGAATAGGTTTCTTAAAAATATTTATGGAAGCAGCGCCTCGCTGGGACTTCTCGTGAACTGCCTGATAAAGTGGCCATGGCTAAAGACTTAACTCAATTTATATCTCTTGCCCATCGTCTTGGTGCAAATCTGCTGTTAAAATTTGTTACGTTGCTGCAGTTGTGGAGAAAAACAATACACTTAGCCGATGGAAATGGCTGCTAGCTACTGTTGCCAATGAAAACATCAACCCAAATATGTCTAACGCCTTTTGGCTACGGGCAATGCCTGCCTGGCCCGCGTCCAAGTGTGTCTGTGTCTACGTCCTGTGGCCCTTAATCTAGATTATGTGCCCTTCGAAAATTCAATGGGAATTGAAAATAATAAGAAGAACATTGCTGAGCATGTTCAGTTCGGTGAAAGTTCCATGTGTGTGTGTTTGGTAGTCTCCGTGTGTGTGTGTGTGTGTGTGTGCTCGAGTACCTGGCGATTGGAATGGCGGCTGCAGCTGAAGGAGCGGGTCGATGGCACGAGGTATTTGGCTTAGCAGTGGCCATTTTGGCATTTTCCATTTATTCGTTGGTGTTTTGCTCGGATTTGGTAGTTGGTTGCGGTTCTGGCTTGAAGACATAACCGTTTGCCGCTGATACCACCGCAGCTTTCAATAAAAACCAACTTTACCCCTGCCGCACGAGTGCTGTTCCAGCGGCAACGGCGCTGTCGTCCACATTTCTGTTTACTTTTTATTTGGCTTTTTTTTGGGGTCACATATTTGGGACATTACATTTTTATGGCATCCAATTTAAAGTTGAATTTAATTAAATGCTGAATGACACGCCTTACAGAGCTGCTAGCTCTAAGGATTCAAATTATATTAAATTCATTTAATGTCGCCATTTCGACGCAGTTGAAGAAACTACGACAATATTCCGCAGTTGCAGTGGGTTTTTGGGAATCTGAGTCGATGTCTTATTAGCTGGAATAGAAATCGGAGTCATCAACTCAAGTCCGTAAAATAATACCCGAAGCAAAGACGACCCACCAGAGTCAAGCATAGAAAGCACGTTTAACAAAACAAATTCAATTTAATTTTAGGTAAGTAGATTCCATCTTGATGTATGAAAAAGGGCTTATATATAACCAAAGTTGTATATATATACACACACACACTCAGCTGTGCGTGTGAGGGAGTATGGGTGTCTGCATATAGCGATATTTATGGAAATAGTGCACACGCGTGTGCCATGGGTAGGTATTGAGAGGGGCCCGGCTCTGGCTGCAGATTGGCTTACTCCACTGTCACGGACTTGGCCAAGTTGCGCGGGCAGTCGACGTCGCAGCCACGCAGCACGGCAATGTGGTAGGAGAGCAGCTGCATGGGTATGACGGTGAGGATGCCTTGCAGGCAGTCGACTGTGCGGGGAATCTCGAGGCTGCGCGACGAAAAAGCCTTTGTCTCCTCGTCGCCCTCTTCGCAGATGATCACTGGGCAGCCCTTGCGGGAGGTGACCTGCTGCAGTGCGTTCATGCACTTGACGTAGACAGGATCGCGCAGCACAATCATCAGTACTGGCATCGAGTCGTCCACAAGAGCCAAGGGACCATGCTTCAGCTCGCCGGCCATGATGCCCTCGCTGTGCATGTACGTCAACTCCTTCACTTTCTGTGCGAGACAAATATTGAATACTTAAGATAAGTTTTACCCAAGCATGCGTTTGGAACTTACCAAGGCGCCCTCCAGGCATGTGGCGAAGTTGAAGCCGCGACCCATGATCAGCAGCGACTTGTGCTGATAGAGATCCTTAGCCAGTTCCTGCACCTTTGAGTCGAGCTTGAGCACCTCTCGGATCTGATCGGGAAGCTTGGAAAGAGCGTGTAGAATCTCCAGGCGACGCTGCTGCAGTGACAAACGATCCTCGGACATAACCAGCGCGAACATAACCAACGATATGAATTGCGATGTGTAGGCCTTGGTGGAGGCCACGCCGATCTCGGGGCCGGCATTGATGTGGACGCCGCAGTGCGACTCACGGCAGATGCTGCTGCCCACGGTGTTGGTGATGCCCACGATCAGTGCTCCGCGCTGCTTGCAGTAGCGTAAGGCCATCAAGGTGTCGGCAGTCTCTCCGGACTGCGATATGAAGAAGCAGACGTCGTCACGGAAGATAGGCGTATTGCGGTCCAGGAAGTCTGAGGCCAGCTCCACCATGACCGGCAGCTCGGTCAGCTCCTCCAGTAGCTGACGCGTTGCCACGGCGCTGTGGTACGATGTGCCACAACCGATCAGCATAAGGCGACGGCAGCGCTTAATTTCCGGTATGAAGTCCTTGATGCCACCCAGCACGATGGCGTTGTCGTCGAAGCGAACGCGTCCGCGCATCGTGTTGACCACCGAATCGGGCTGCTCAAAGATCTCCTTTTGCATGAAGTAGTCGTAGTTGCCCTTCATGATCTGCTGTATTTCCATTTTCAGTGTGGTAATCTCGCGGGCATGCGGGTCATCCAGGCTCTTCTTCAGGCGATGGATGCTCAGAGTGCCATCCCTCACGGCAGCCACATCATCGTCCTGAAAGGAATTTGTATGAATTGATGACTGAATGCTTGAATATATTCGCATGGTGGGATCTCACCTCCAAGTAGATAACGCGGTTCGTGTGCTCGATGACGGCCGAGGCATCCGAGGCGAAGAAATACTCCACCTCCTTCTCCTCCAGTGGCATGAATTCCGATGTGCTCTCCGAGCGCGGCAACACTGGCAATTCACGAGTTTGTCCATGCGGACGCAACTCTGTTCGGTTAATTTGGTATTTGAATGGTGTTGACGTTGCCGATTTGCATTCGAATCAGCATCAGCATGGGCATTAGCATTTGCAGTTGCATTCGCAGTCGCAAGTGCAGTCGCAGTTGCAGGCAGCATTGCGATTGTGGTCGATGGTGATGGCGATGCCGATAGAGTTGCATTTTGACCGAAGCGAGCAACGCAATGGGGACGGAACAGTACGAGGCAGGCGGGCGATAGGCAGTAGCATGTATTCATGTATTTATGCATTTAAATTGTGCGTGTGCGAGTGTGTGTATATATACATGTAGTCCCAGTTTGTGAGGAGAGAGAGACAGAGAGAGAGAGAGAGTAATGGAGAAATTAGAAACGAAATATAATTGTTGTCATCAGTACACTAGGGCAACAGCACCAGGGCTTCTGGCTGGGCCCGTGCAACACCGCAAAACGGAATTTGAATAGAAATATTTTAAAATTTTATGAAAGTCAAATGTCAATTGATAATTTAACACCACAATTTGACTATTTGTTTACCTTTCAATTATACACTTATCTGTGCAGCACGCCACAGAGTTTAAAATAAATACAAGGCTTTAGAATATTTTCCTATCAGGTTAAATAATGCCTTGGCATATCTGTGATTAATTTCTTAAGCTTTTACTACTGTAAATAAATTCAATTTATCTATCAATTTGCCTGCAATTGACAGTATGCAACAATAATTGTCTGTAAGCTGATATTTTCTTTAAATAAAAAGCCACAACAATTAATTTAGTTGAGATTGTGCATTTAAGAAACCGAGCTTAAAATGCGGAAGAGGAATAAAAGATTGAGTAAGTGTAGGAATTGACAGTGGAATAAACTGCACTTGCAGCTCAATTCTGTCAAAGACACGAAAATAATCCCTTTACATACGCTGTCAAGACGCTTGGCGAGAATATGGGCTTTTGTGCCTGTCGAGTTGACCGATTGCCTTGATAACTGCATGCTCGGCTGTCAAGATACTATTAACATATATATTTTTAGAGAATTCCAATTGTGTTACTGATAAGTTCTTTTGAAGATTAAAAAAAAAAAGATTTGTTTATATTAAATAAATAATATACACATTTCTTGGTAACATCGAGTGAGTATTATGCAGCCGATTGGGCCCGACTGCAGCAGTTTGCTACATTTAATTAAAATTCTCTGAAATGCGCAATCAATTTCTTAGAGCAGAAAAGCAGCATGAAGGTGGTTTATTTTGGCCAACAAAAAGCAAATAAGCATGAATAGTATATAAAATATGCGATTAAATAAAAATAATATTGAAATTTAAAGTATTTACCTTGGGGCTTGCCGGAGTCGGCATCTAAATAAACACGAGGGAGAAAGAAAATAAACAAATGTTGAGTAAAATATTAAAACACGAGCTCAGCTTAGCTAAGCTTAAGAACCAGCACCAGCACCAGAGAGTTTTTAAAGTTAATTGATTTGGGAGTGAAGCGATAAGAGGTTAGTAGAGCTTGATAGGACACACAGATACCCGGTCACCGGCGGAAGAGTTTTGATTGAGATTAGTTGACTACCTTGATCGGCGCTCAGTTGCTTGTCATCTAAACGTTGGAAATTAACACAGAGGATCAGCAGAGATGCGGCAGACGAGGAAGAAGGGTCGCCGAAGGATGGTTTTTGGGGCGATAGTGTTGAAATGTTTCAGAGTGCCGTCAGGGAACGACAGTTGGTTATTTGGAAAAAGAGAACGAACACGCATAACACAGACAGATACGAGTATGTACATGTATTGAGATAAAAGACAAGAGATATCGTTGAGTGAAATATAGCTTAGAAGAGACTCTACTGAGAGACAAGTCCTTTTGTTGAGCCAGCATCGCTTACCTTTGCCGTACAGAATGGGAATGTGATCAGTGGCCAGTCGGGTCTTTGTCTTTATAGCGACGAGCAGCGGCGAGCTGCGACGCGAGGCAACGCACTCGCCCGGGAAATACTTCGATTTAACAGCAATGGCAAATGCGCCTTCCTTTAAACATGAAATAAGTGAGCACAGCATGAGCAGGCTTTACATAATGAGCCTCGGTTTCCAGCTGAATGGGCAGACTTACCACTTGCTGAATGGCCTGCTCCACCAGCTCCCGGAATGAGTAGTTGGGATGCTTTTTCCACAGGTGATGCACCAGCTTGGCAAAGACCTCCGTGTCCGTGTCCGACTCGAACTCGTAGCCCTTCTTGGACAGGAAAGTCTTGACGTCGTTGTAGTTGGTAATGATGCCATTGTGAACCACGACAAAGCTGTTGCCCTCATCCGACCGCTGTGGATGCGAGTTGCGCTCGCAGGGCACGCCGTGAGTGGCCCAACGTGTATGTGCGATGCCAACGTGAGTATTCACCGGCTCACTGTACTCCCCTCCACTGAAGTCTGCACAATCGGATTGCAATTCGATTAGCAACCAATGCTGGCATTGTAAATCCTTTTCAACTGCGACTTACGTTCTTGAATCGCATCCTCCAGCACCTTGACCTTGCCAGTGCGCTTAACCATCACAATGTCCTTGCTGTCGGGCGAGTCGATGGCAACGCCGGTGGAGTCATAGCCACGGTATTCCAGACGCTTCAAGCCTGTCACCAACAGATCCAGCACCTCCTGGCGAGACTTGGGCGTGAGATAGTTCAGGTATGCGAAGATGCCTAACGACAGAGCACAAAAAGCATATTTATTGAGTATATATTGCACGAAGAGATTTTGTTATTTATAAGCAATACCAGAAAGCAAATCGAAATAAATATGAGATTAATATGCAATAAACACATTTAGCAAGAGCTAAAGTTATTGCGTTCCAGCCCAAAACCCAACCAGTTATGAGGAAATCTGCATCAGAAACCAGTTTGGGATTGGGCCCAGGTAAGTGCACTGCTTGAATAAGTGGCTTAGCGGCTTTGTTACCGTCCACTTGAAGTTATTTTTGGAGTGGACTGAGCCGAAAGGCCATCGAGTATAATCAAGTTTGTATAAATCTGCAGTCGCATTATAGCAAACGCAGGTATTTATATCATTCCATACAATTAATGACTTTGTATAGAGCGTCTTTTTTAGTTTAAGTGATTTTCTGGATTTAAGTTGTGCCAGTATATTAAGCAGGTTAAATAAAGGTGATTGATTTTCATTGACTTTCATTGGGTACGACTCTGTTAGCAGTGATTAATTAATAAATCACGGAATATAGACTTTTTTGGGTATTACTTACCACACATTATATCGCTTTGTTGATCAGAGAATTTCGTTCAAGTTTTTGCTTTTAGTAATACCTGTAATTAAATTTTAAAAACAATATTAAATTCTCTGAGAAAGTCACAAATTCCATATAAATATATAAATAAATGGTCTTATAAGCGTATCCAATAGCCACTGTGTCATTTCTGTTGTAACTGACACTAACACAAATCTGGTTTCGTGCTCTCAAAGTAAGCAAAGAGAGTCTTAATTGTTGAGAGTTGTACTTGTTATACTCTGACTCTTACTGCTGTTCGACTGTGTGTGCGTGCGTGCGTGTGTTTATATGCGTATTCACAACCGCACGGCAGTTCTTATCAGCACGTCAACTCTTCAGAATCTTTCTTTCCGCTGCGGCTACCGGTCCACATTGGTTCTAGTTCTAGTTCGAGGTCCCGTCCTCGTTCCCACTGCTGCTGCTTCGTAAACACGATTTCTCAGTTTTAAATCAAATGGCAAATTCTTGTATTCAAGTTTCTTGTTTTGGCTTCGCCTCTTAATACCCTGTAACCAGTCCCATATTGCAAATTGAGACATGCGAGACTAGAGAGTTTACATATTTTTAGAAATAAATACAAATTAATTTTTGATGACTTAACTTAATTTTTTATACATTTGCATTAACATAGTGGATAAACAATATTCTGCTACGTGCTATAGGGTATTGCATTGTCGAGCTCATATTGTCTAACTGGTATTTACAGCTTTTTGTTTTTATCTAGTTATATGCGTCGCAAGAGAGATGTTTGTATATACATATATATATATATATATATATATACTTATTTATAAACACATATATATGAATATATACTTATTCATATATGTTCAGTTGTGATTGGGAGCGACTACAGGTCCGGGTCTGTATTGTGAGTGTAAGGCCTACGCTTGTATTAGAGTTTATGTCTGTCGATTCCAATCGACATAGCTACTGTGTGCCCACAAGAGCATAATTTCTCTCGAATGGGCGTAACGATTTGGAATTTTTATCATTTGGCACAAAACGTGTTTACTACGCTCAGTTCTAGGTGGAGTGAGGGCCCTGTTCTCAGGTGCAACACGTACTCGAATGGTGTTGTGTTTCTGTGTGTGTGTCGTCTCCGCCGCTCTTAGGGTCGGCTGTTGCCGGTGAGTGTGACAGAATTCTTGAAAGCTCTCACATGCAGCCTTGCCACGTCTTTCACTGTTGCTCCAGTGGCAATCGTCAATAGTTAACATGCACTCCCTGCCCGCCTGGGCAGCACCTCGGTCACGCCCGCTGGCTGTGATTGGCATTTTTAATTTGCTCTCCGATGCCGGCTAGGTGCCAGAGCCAACAGCTTGGAGTGCCCAGCAGAGACGTAGCCAAGCGTAATACGGTAATTAAAACGATTCAACCATTCAGAATTCATCTGCCATCATTTTGTTCAGGTGATTCGCAGTGGTAACCATGTCACACGCTCTGCCTCCTCGGCTCTGGCTCGGCTCAATAAAAACGTAAACAGAGTGGGCCGTGCCGCTCACTAATGAATCAATTGTAAGTACATAGCCCCCAAAAGCGACTTATCACACATAGATAAGAGCGAAGAGCGACCGTCACCATGGCAGAACCAGTCAAAAGAACGTTAGCAATAATGCATGGAAATTGCTGCAACACTAATCGATTGATCAGATCGTAAAAACCAAAAGTACCTGAGTTAGTGTAGTAATAAGTATCGAATACGCGCAGGCCTGCTTAACAGCTGAAATCGATAGAGGCGACTACAAATGTTAAGCAACTGGATTGAGAATCACTTAAACTGTTGTTTTATACTAATCTATATGTATCGAGTATCTATAGCCAGTTGTATTTCACATCAATTTCTTGGAATCATATCACAAGAATCAGAAGTTGTCTAGCAGTTATCAGCTAATTACTTGCAAAGCTATTAGTAACAATAGTCCATGGAGGTTGGTAAACAAAACAAAGTTGGCATTGCAATTGCTTCTAGATCGACAGCATTTGTGCATCGGCTTTGGACCGACCTCATCCATTGGAACAGTTGAGTAAACTCGGGTGGCGCACGCCTTGGCGTTGCCTCGTGGCTTGTTTGCTGGCCCGACTCGACAACACTATGTTTTTCGTTTGTTTATTCAGTTTGTATGTGAACTGAATGATATTTCTGAATGTTGCCACATATTTTAAGCTTGTTTCTCTTGCTGTATTTATGAAGTCGGCTGCCGCTAGTCTCGGCACTTGCAACTTTTTTATCAGTTCGGCTTTTGGCTTTTCTTTATTTGTTATTTGTGCATGTTGCTCTGCCGCGGTGTGGGTGTGTGCGTACGCCTGTGTGTGCGAGCATGTACGTTTGCGGTCTGAAAGAGCAATCAGCGGCGCTGCAAACAGCGAACAGGTATTTTATATAAGACGCGACAACCAATTTTGACCGCAATTTCGGGTTTAAAGCGAGTTTTGTTGCCCCATAACATTTTCGTGTTGTTCGGTTGCTTTTGCATTGTGTTATTAAATAATTCAATTAGTGTTTGTTGCGCTGGCAACGCCGCAACAGCACCCCACCGCACCACCACAGCAGCCATTTCGCACCGCGCACTCAATTTGGATACCAACATTTTAAAATTCGCAAAGCATTCGGTCAAGCACTTTAGCCAGTTCGTTTGTGTGGGCGTGGGGCAGTTGGCTTTTTAATTTTAATTTTATCACTTTTATTAGAAACTCCAGATTTGTTTTGATAAACACATAAAAACACTTCGAGCGGCTATGTACACTAGACACTCACACGGTATGCACAGGTTGTTGTTGTTGTTGGTTTATTTAATTGCCTGTGTGGTATTGTCTTCGAGTTTGACGTGGTGACTGGCTGGTTCGGGTCTCGCTGCTGGCCAACTCCGCTGTGAAATGAACACTGAGCTCGCTCTGAAAAGAAACACAGACTAAATGCGCTGCTTTTATAGGCCAGCCACGGGCAGCGACGAAGCCAGCGTCATCGCCGGTTCCACATTGGCGCTGCGATCGTTTTTGCCAAACGCTCTCAGCGTGCCAGCGGCATAGCCTACTCGCATTCACACTCAAGTTGACACTCGCACTCACAGTCACACTCACACATTCAACTACAGCTACAATTGGGAGAGCGACAGCAAATGCCGTTGGAGCTCCCGAAGACGGCTACGCTTATCGCGAGCATTCAAAGAGCACGAATTCGATAACTGCCTTTTGCTGGTCGTTAACTTTTAGCATACACTGTATTAATGTATGCTAATAACCACATATATTAATATATATTTCATTTCAATATAGTAAGAAGTTGTTTATATGCGGTGAGTAGCTGAAAATGTTATATTTGTATATATATATATATATATTTGTTTATGAAATGAAGAGTTTATCAACCAAGCATTGCTAGTCTTCCGACCTTAGCTAGAACAATCAATCATATCAAATTGGCTCTGTCAATTATGCTTCTTTCTGACACAAAAATTTGTTTTTGCTCGTTATATATTATATATCTACCTAATCTACGTAAAACATCAGAAATATCACAGCTTAATCATTAAATGTTGTATTTAATAAACTTACATATTATTATTATAT
The DNA here is from genome assembly GCA_035046225.1 of Drosophila pegasa. Lineage (NCBI taxonomy): Eukaryota > Metazoa > Arthropoda > Insecta > Diptera > Drosophilidae > Drosophila > Drosophila pegasa. The sequence goes on along the minus strand of JAWNOD010000398.1, from coordinate 12,922,020 downwards.
CTATTGCAATTGCATTTCAAATATGCATGCTCCTCTCCGAAAGAGCACTCGTTCGACTTGTGCTCTTTAATGCTTGTCGATAAGCGTACATTCCTGAAGAGCATTGGAGTATGACATTTGCTTATGCTCCCACAATTGTTGTTATTATTGATAAGTGTGAGCATGAGTAGGAGTGCGAGTGTGAGTGGGAGCGTGAGTATAAATGTGAGTGTGGCTATTGAGTACGAGTGTGAGTAATGGAATTGAGCCCTCAGGCTGTAGCTCTAGCTCTGACTCTTGGTTTTTGACATAAATGGACGCAGCACAAAGCTAGATTTGAATAGTTGCTGTAGAAATTGTGACAATAAATCAAATTTAATAGGAATTTGCTCAATCTTGCACAATATTAAGTCCTTCACATTTAGGCTTTGAATAGTATTTATATCTGAAGTGTATATCCTTAGCAGTTATTGCTTAGCAACAAATAAAGATTTTTTTTCTAAATCAAACTATAGCAAATACCTGATCAGTTACATATGTATATCGGCCACTCCCCTCTGGCATTTGTTGCACAACTTCATTGCAGGGCTTTAAAGTCGGTCGCAAACTTGTTTTTTGCGACATTCGCACCTAAAAGTTTTAATTGAACTCTGGCATTTTGCTCGCAATTGTGTGTCTGTTTAATTATTTGGATTATTGAATCTGAGACAGATTGATTTGACTTTTAGCTATCGCATCAGGCTGAATGGCAGTAAATGAAATTGCATTTCGCTCTTTATCCCTGCAGAGCGTGGCTTTTCAAATTAAATATCGATTAATTAATTTTTAGTTGACAAAGGAAATCAGCATATGCGAGTTGTTTTAATGCGCCCAAGTAATGCACCATAGAAAAAACAAGTTTTTAATTTAATTTATTTTTAAACAACGCACTTACCTACTCCTTGTCCCGCTCCGTCCATCAATTTGTTGTACTGCAATAATTGCTCCAATTGATGTGTCAATACTATATGTTAAAAAAAGGTCGTTTGCCATTTGCAGCAAATTTTTTTGTGACTCCATTTAATATGCACTGTGCATAAATTCATAAAATGCCAACTGCAGCTTTGAAAAAAAAAGTGGAGAAAATAATATAATAATACAAAAATAATGGAAAATTGAAATTGTGAATATTTAATTTGGTTACAATGTGTCCAAGCTGAAAAAAGGCTTTGGACACATGTAGAAAATAGACATGAAAATAAAAACGCGGAGCCCGGGGCTGGCTGGAGCAGGGTACGAGCATTGCCAAATCCTCAAACCGGTTCAATACACAAATTATGCGTGAACAAAAATAATATCTAAGCGCAGCACCGGTTTCCATACGTCAGGTTATAACCTGAACCGAAATTATAAATATTCATGATTTCTTCTTCTAACTCCGCTGTCGATACAATACGTACAATACGTATCTCTTTCCTCTGCTGGTTCAGTTATCGCAGTCAGTTTTTGTTTTGCTCTCAACCGCTGACCTTGACTTCCATTCGAAAGGAAAAGTGATGCTACAGCTGGCGATGCGGATTAAAAACCTGTCTGGCTCCCAGTGGAAGCCTTCCAGGTGTGTAGCTTGAAAACGTAGTAAAAAGCGACTTTTGGGGGAAACGGAATGAGAATTTTCTAGCTATAATCTCGGATAGCTATATTACTATAGTGCATTAGCCAGAGTTTTATTCTTTTTTACTTCCTGCCTTCCCAACTGGCTCTCTCCTGCACAACTATTGCTTCCTTGTAAATGGCAAGCTGCATGCAGTGTTGGCGAAAAACACGTTTCAAGTGGTTTGGTTAACAGCGTCTGGCCACGAGAAGTATCGACTGCAAATCGCCGTCAGTCCGGCCTTGCTGACCTTGTGTTTAAACATCTTGCACTGCCGCCAGACCTCTTACTTCCATGCCGTTGCCAGTAGTCGGGCAATGCAACTGTTGGCCCTCAACTGGCCAGAGAATAGTGGCAATTAGTGTAGTTCATTATAAATTAGCTAATATACCATCGAAATTGTGCAAAAGTCAGTTGCTCTGAGACACGTCAGTGGTTGCTAGAGCCAATGCGGAAAACACATAGTTCGCAAACAAGTTGAACAACGCCTTGCCATATTGTTAGTTAGGTGTGGCCGACGTGAATCAAAATAGAAGAGTGTTGTGCTTATCAATGCAGTGATAACTAATAACTGAAAGCAAGACACTGACTATTTACCAATAATATAATGAAAGCGCTGATGCAAGACAACATTGAACTGGCGATATTGGCGAGACAAGCAATGGCCACAAAATTTGATTAATTTCGAGTCACTTTGAATAATGAATTCTGAAATTAAATCAAATAGCAATTCCCTAAAAATAATTAAATAAAGCGATGTGCTCGGCTCACTTGATGCATAAGGTAAACACTTTTTACTTTACTTTTGCCAACAACTTTCTGACGACTGCACATGGATTGTCTTGGGCTGACTTGCCAAGTCGGAGCTGTAAGAGCAAATTAAAATTAAATGCGACATGTGTGCAGGTGGGTCCTTGGCAGGATGAAGAGCTCTAGCTGCTGGAGCAAGTCACTTGTAGCAAATAAAATTACATTAATTCATTTGAAACAAATTGGTTCAAGTACGCGCCAGCTCCTTTGACATCAAGAACTGAGCCAAAGAACTTTTGGCATTTGCTGCACCGTCACGAGCAGGACCCCTTAAGCTGTCCCCAGTCTAGACACACTTGGCACATAATCTTCAAGTGCTGTGCGCAATAAAAACTCCAAAACCAAATCCGAATCCAAATACTTATCTAGCTGTGAACACTTTAACATACGACACCATCGTGCGACTCAAATGAGCTTTGCGCTAAGATTGTACAAATTGTTCCTTGGGGTGTTAGGGACTTTACTATTGTGGTGCCCACAAAAGAACTCATAGAGTCAAACAAACTTTATAATATATTTTAAATATTTATAAAGCGTATGCCAGCGATACTTAAAGAAACTGTTTAAGGGGGAGTAAGACTTACTTCTTCGGCCTTCCTTATTTGCTTTTGGAATGCACGCATCAGTGTGAAATTTCTTCAATTTATTATGGAATATTTATGTGAAAGGGTACGAGCTCTAATGCCAGCCGGCAGTTTGTTTATTTGTATAAAAATTTCACAATAATATGGAACAACTGAACTAAAGGCAAATTCACAGCGGCCATTAATTAAATTTATGCACGGGTAAGGACGAGGCTCCAGGCAGCAAAAACATCAGGCGGAAGAGCCAAACAACACGGCAGTTGGCGGTTGTGGTATGAGCAATGGCTATGGCGATTGTGACAATGGTGGTGCCGTCGATGCTGCTCGGTGGTTGCAACAACTTGTGTCCTGCTCAGCCACAATAAGAGGCAAGACCGAAAAAGTATGAAAAAGCCGAGCAGCAAAGCAAAAGACTCGTATATATAAAACGAGAAAATATTTCAAATAATTCGCTTGCCTGCGCTTGGCTCGGCACGGACGGTCGGTGGGCCGCTGGGCCGGTCTGTGGGTCGGCCGATGTGTGGGTGGGGCTTGGGTGGTGTGAACGGTCTGGCTGCTGCGACTGCTGGCGGTGGAACTAAGACGCAACTGGGCTGCTTGTGGCGGCACCAATTATGGAAGTAAAATTTATTATTTTTTATTGTTGCAGCAAAGTAAATCGAGTGTTTGTTGTTATCGTGTGTGTGCCTGTGTGTGTGTGTGTGTGATTGTTGTGTTTTCATATTTTGCCATGACTATGCGGCCATTGTGTACAATTTTCACATGTCGGCGATGCTGTTGCTGTTGCTGCTGCTGTCGTCGGTGCTCTGCTTTATTTTTAGTGTTTTTAGTGCTTGGGTCAGTTGTTTTCGGTGTCACTTAGTTTATAAACTATTTATGCCTTCCACTGCAGTAAATTCTTATTTTGGCATTTGCGCTTTTGTATGGCCCATGTGTGTGGGTACAAATATAGTAAAATCGCTGAACGATAAACACACACACACATACACCCACACACAGACACATAACGAGGCAAGCAATATATGAAGCTAAAGCAAATGTTTTTGCAAGCTAAAATAATTGAAAGTTTTAGCCTATGGCATTTACGACTACAAACCATAGACAGGACAGCATAACCGGCTAGGCTATGCACCTACCTACATAGGGGCTAGTCGCAAACTTCTTGTACTTGTTTTTAAGCTGCCTTAGAGAAAACGAGCAAAAAAACGTGGCTTAACTTTTGATTTATTTCACTTTTGTTGGCGAAAACAATCTGCACTCGGCGCTTGCCACAAGCGGCGGCAACACTTGCTGCAAATTGAAATTAAAAACTAATTTGGACACAGACCTTGCTGGCGTTGTAAAATGAATATGATATTTCTAATTAAAAACTTTCGCAACAATTTGTTTAGGTCCAAACCCGAAACTGAAGATGAGCAAATGAAAAATTAAAGAAAAGGTTCAGCAAATTCCCGTTGCATACTTTTAGGATGAAGCAAAAATTGGCTTTCATTAGGTATGCAGCGAGATCGGCCAATAATAATTATATTGGATGCCTTAAGATCCATTACGTTCTACTCTGGCTCCTGGCTTGGCTCGTAACTTCTTCCTCTGGCTTTATGGCCGTGAAAGGTGTAAAATGCGGCATAGAACAAAGACACTATTCGCAGCTAATTTAGCATTAAAGGGCTATGAATGCCGGCGTGCAGATAAGGCCCAAAACGATAACACAGTCACTTGCAATGAGGAGTACTCGTAAGACAATTGCGAAGCAGACGGCGATGGCAACAATAACGTCGCATTCATTTGGTTGCTTTAATAAAAGTTAATGTGAATTTTAAATGAAACTCGTAAATCGGCGTCGTCAAAGCGGGCCATATGACGCCGAGGCGTTGTAGTTCGGCACCTCTGCAGCGGTCCGGGTTATGGGTCACCGCCACCCACCCGAACACCCGCTCGCCGTCGGAGGGGGTTAAAGGAAATCCGTGTCGCGCGCCATCGTCATAAAAGTTAAGCGAATAACAAATGTGACGACGCTGGCTGCCCCGACGCGTCATTTCGGTAGGGCTGACGATGAGGGGAAGGCGGGAGAAGGCAAGGGGAGAAAGGGGGCGCTGGGAGCGATGCTCGTAAATAATTTAAATGTAATCGTCAACATCCGCAATGACATTTGAGCACGTGCCTACAATCGGCCCCTGCTCCAGGCGCAGCATGCGCCCACCTCGCCCTCGCACACGCCCGCGCCCTGCCTCGTCAGTGTGTAAAATCTCTCGTAAATTATAAATTAAATATTTACACCAGATTGCGAACACTTTGCGTTTATTAATATCCAGTGGCTTAGGTGCGGCAGTTTACCAGACAACAAACCACGCATCCGCCTAGGCGAGCTGCATTCAACACGCCGGTGTACCACCAGAACCTCCAGGACCTCCGGCACCTCCAGCACCTCCAGGACCTCCTCTCTGCCTCGTTGCGTATGTCGAGTAATTAAATCTCGGAAATAATTTGACACACGGAGGCAGCGCTCTTCATCAACGGCTGACGCTTTAATTCCATTTTAATATCGGAGATTTTAATTAAATTCCTAATTCCAGCCCAGCCCGGCTTGCACACTCAGTCTAAATAATTTAAAATAAATTATGACAAGTACACCACTAAGTGGGTTCTCAGTTTGTGGCCTGGCCATTTCTTGCAGCGGTTGCTGGATTTACAACTAAAATTCAAATTCAAATTCCACTCGCATTCCACAGTAGTTGGCAGTGCTGCAGACAAATATTTAGCCCAACAAACAAATGAAGCGGGATTTATTTGCATTATTTATGATTGAATTAATAAGCGAGTGTTTTTTTTCTATTGAATTGATTTGTTATTTGAAGTATTCAATGTAAATTTTTCATAACTGTTTTGGCTTTTCCAGTTGTGCCGGCTCTCCACTAATTTAATTTGTAGATGGAATAGTTTAATGAGAAGAACTAAAACAAAAGCGTAAACGATAAACAAATATAAACGCGAAGTGCGCTGCTACGCATTTGAATTACAATTTAAAGGCAAACAAACCGCACAACCGAGCCTCGATGTAATTATTGACAAATTACAAAATCAACAAACCGCCGAACCATAAAGCCAGCATCAACAAATTAAAATGTCGGTCGGGATAAAACAACATTTATAATGCACAATAAGACTCAACAATGATGAATGAATAACTGAGCCACGCCTCCAGCTACCAGCACATACCAAGCGCCAAGCGGCACAGCCAGGAAATTACTTGCGACCGGCTGAATTCCCAGATTATATACAGATTACCGCGGCGGCGGTTGCTCCTTTAGGCTGCCTCGATTGCCCTCAAATTCAGAGTGCTTTTAAATTCAGTTTGCTTAATGTTTAAAGACTTCAATTGCGGTTGCTCAGGAATGACAAGAAAAATAGTTGACTCAAACTCTATTCAAAGCTAAGCTGTAGTCAGAGCGGAGCAGAATAGAAGTATCATATTTACTTTTACATAGATGTGTGCTTAGCTAAGTCTAAATATTATTTCGATTTCAATATGGATATAATTTGATATATATAAATAATGTGAGTGCAATATATGAGTGAGCTGCTTGTATCCAGCCTTATTTAAAGGCTGTAATTATTTTTGGCAGGTCTGCCATAGCACGCGCATATCTCGCACGTCTTTGGAGCTTTATTCGCTAAAATTTGCAAGTAGTTTCATGATTGATTTTATTTTTGTTATATTTAAACAAACCCGTTTGGCTGATTTGGAATTTGGGTATTTCCTAATCGGATATACCTTACAGATCTGTCTTACTTGCTTTTATTTTAATACGGGAATTGTTTGTTCTCAAGTCGAGCCCAAGCCATAATTTTGATCTACTCCCATATATTTCTCTGAATTGGTTGCATCCAGCTTTATTTACCTTCCTTCTTCTGTGGGTCTGTGTCAAAAGTTTTGTATTCGTTGCCAAATCCTTTCACTCTAGACTTAAGCTTTTAGCTCTGCTTTGTTATTTACTCAACAAAGCTTTTATTTTAAACAACAGCTGAAAACCATTGCCTGGTTTTATCATGTTGCCGGAAACTAAAATAATTGTAATATATGCGGTTTGTTAAATGCTTCACTCAGCCGCATTTGTTTACGTTTTTAAATGGTTTGAATAGTTTTTATTTGTATCAAATGGGCAGGAGAAAACCGTCTCTTGCATGGCATACAAATAATAATGAATTATTCATTGATACTCACTTATATTAAGGTCGTTTAATAATATAGGAAGAATGCAGAAGTTTGAAAAAGTTTCAATTTAATTAGTTGTCTTTCCAGTTCCATTGAAAAGGATTTAAATGATTGGTGGGGGAGTCCTGGCAACAGCATGCTGCTGACGGCTGACAGTCCGCTCGATGGGCACGGGCAGGAACGTAATAAATTTTCATGAGTTTCTAGTAGAAACAATAGATGGTATTTACTTTGTGATTTATTTGGTTAAGTGGTTGCCAGAACTGCCACTGCCACCAGCCGGCAGAGCTTCTCCGTTGCTATGTTTTGTTGCTTGTTATTGTTTTGTTTCTGCATTTTTATTTGCGCTCTCTACTGCTAACCATATTCGTAGTTAAAAGAGGCGGGGCAACTGCCATTATTATTCCTGCAGCACGCCTCGGCGAGTCCTTGGAGCAGGCTAAGGGGCAAACATGTCAACATTTGCCACAACACAAGGCATAAGCCTTGAACTTTCTTATCTTGCTCCGTACTCCATGAATGCTTGTATGTGTGAGTATGTGTGTGTAACTGGTTTTATTCATTTATACATAAATATGTGAAGCAGTTTATTTGAAATTCATAAATATATTTCTCAGCTTTATTTTTATACATAGAATGTAAATACATTTATACATTTTTAATGTTAAACAAAGGGAATCGAAAATAGCATATCCGCATAGTTTACATTAAAACCATTTTAAAATAAATTGAATCTCCTTGAAATATTTATATACATTCATATCTATCAATAAGAAAAACTACCCTTTTCATTTATTGAGCACTTGCTAAAGTTGAAATGTTTTTATTCGTCGCTGTTCATAAGAGTATCGATCTATTGTCTCTCTATCAAATAACAATTAGTCGATGTTATGAATTAATTTAGAATTAATTAAGAAGAGTGGTCTTTTAGAGACTGCTCGACTACGAAATACCCGAAATTTATATATCATGATACAATTCTTTATATACATACAAACGTTACTAAGTTACATTTATACATACATACAGTACACGTACGCACAAGCACGTGCTCTGCTTACAGCGCAGCGTACGCAGCGGCTGCGAATATGGGCGTTTCTATGGGAACTTAATTGGTGAATAATGTTTTTTCTACAATCTATATTAATAATAAAAATTATAAAAAGTAAGTTGTTCAATTATGTTAATATTATTATAAATATATTCTTTGACATAAATACATTTTTTTGTATATATATTTTTTTCTTTTTCCTTTTTTTTTTTTATATATGTAGAAGTAGAGGGAAGAAAATATCTTTAAATTTGACGAAATAAAGTATTCGCCAATTTTTAAAGATATTTTTCTCCCCCTCCCTTCAGAGGAGAAATGTCCTCTCGAGTCTGGCACTTGTAAGCTTGTTGGCAGCAAACGAAATAATCTTGGAAAATAAACATCAGTTTCGATGAAGTGATAATATGAAAGCAAAGGACTCTCTTTAGCAAACTCCGCGCGACCTCAACATAGTAATCCTCGACAGCACTTTATGAGCATGCTTCTCTGCTCCGAAGGACACAACGCGACGCTTTGCTTGCTTAGGGGTCGCGTCCATTTGGCTGCGAGAACAAAACCCTTTCCACGCTCAGCGGAAGGTAAATGAAATAATCAGAACAAGGATTAGACTGACCTCCATTTGCATAAAGTAATTTTGCGTGGCTCAGCAGCATTCATAATAATATAATTCCCGCCGTCCGCGCTGTCCACGAGGACAATAAAAGGTGCTAGCTAATTTCAAGTTACGACTAGTTGTGCAACAGCTACAGAATTACATTTGTTTGCCACAAGGTAAATTATGTTCTTACAATAACTTGATTAATGTACTATCTATATACTATATCTGCTTAGTTATTTCACTGGAATTGAACAAATCCGTTTGTAAATTAAGGACTGAAACCTAAGAGATGAGCATGCAAAGGACGTGGCTCTTGATTAAATGAGCTTCTGGCAAATATTCAACTATTCCCTGCTCGTTTTCATTATTGAATCCGAACTCGTGAAACTTGTTTAGTATCGATATTTTTGGATTTGCTCATCGCTGCGAGGCCGCATGTTAATTTGTTGAAAACTCATTTAGTTGCCGTGGCATGGTCGTAATAAATTTGCAAACTTTGCCAGCCAAGTTCTAAACTCGGGTAAAATATACAATTTGATGCGGCAAGTACGGCCGGGTCTACGCTCATTAAATTACATTTGTTCACTTGCCAAACAATGTTTGCGATTTAATTAACGGGCAAAGGTCCACGGGGAAATGTAGTGTGAATGCTATCAGGGAGCATGTTTCTTGCTGGACGGGAGCAAAGAGATTTCGTACTGGGTTTGTTTTTTCTTGGCAAACACAACACAGTCAGTCTGAAGCATTTATTATTACAAACACTTTTTTGCAACGAGATTGGACGAGGGGCAAGGCAGCCAGGACGATTATTTTTAAGCGCATTTCGGAGCGAGCGCTTGCTTTGCATTATATTGCAAAGTTTCCTTGTGAAATGGAGGAATGGCATGTAAATGCTACACACAGTCTTATGCGGGAATGCAGGCGCCTTTCACACACTATCGAGCGCACCCACTCGCAATCGTACGAGGGCATGTCTGGGGGCCATTGGCATATAAGTGGAAGCTGTTCGTGTCCATACGCATGTCGGGCGGCCTCTTACAGTCCCCAGCGCCGTTATTGGCATCGTTTAACGAGCATTAAACGGTTTGCAAATATTTACGACTGTTACAATGCAGCAGCTCTTTGGCATGCTGGAGTGGAGGCCACAAGAGCGCTGTCGGCGGTGAGATGCGAATGGGTAGCAACTCCGTGCTTGAGTGCATATCTTCTGGTTATTTGAGCAAATAATGGAAAGTGCTTCCATTTTAATTGCGCCATTGCTCAGCCACACGTACGTCTCGGACGCACTAACGCACTCTAGGTAAAAGTTGCAAGTGCATTAAATATTTGTCATTATGAATGGTGAGCACCGAACTAGAATCCAATAAGCTCGCCATAAGCATAAGCTGGGCGTGGCTGTGCTGGGCTGGGTTGGGCGGTTCTGTGCAGGGCTTAGCTCCCAGCTGCACTTACAGCAAGTTATAGCTGGGGACTTAAGCGTCCTTTTCAGAAGCCTCTCACCTCGTTTTGGCTAGTTGCAAATGGGCTTTTGTGTGAACGTTCAAGTTATCTAATTGAATTCACGCACAGGAGCCACTGCTGCGGCGGCCTCGGGCGGCTCGCGGCAGTAAAGTGCAAAATTCAATTTAACTGCATATCTGTGTGCACCCCTGTGTGCGCCCCACCTCACGGGGCGTACGTCCACGTGATGAATGCACGGCATTAATCTGGCAGATACGAAATGACTTTCAGCTGTCCGTCCAGCCAGTCTGCAACGGCTGGGCGGGCAAAGCACTCCTCGTCAGCCAGTTAAAGCGGCAGCTGAATGGCGACATGTGCCTCAGTTGGGTTCTTGTTGCTCCGAGCACTTATTCAAAGCTAGGCAAAGTTATGCGCCGCTTGGCCCTTAAAGAGCTGCATAAATTGCCGTCGACTGACTAGATTTCAGCAGGCAGGAATGTAAATCTCACGCGTATCTGTTGCATATGAAGAGCAGCTTCGGTCTGGATTAAATATTCTGACTGTGATTTGCGCTGCTCTTTTGAGCCCTTAGTTGTTGGTGCGTTGGCAGGCCGCCCACAAATGATAATGGGTCGAGGCCGTGTCGTCGTCCTAATGCAAATCCCAATTGCCAGCCAAGGCAGTCAAGCGATTGGTGTCAGCAGCGTCCTGGCTACGCTTCGCCTTCTGGGTAAACAAAAACAAACCGCAAAGATTCGCATACAAATAGATTTGGCTGGCATTTTTTGCTCTGTTTGGTTATTCGAGGGCGCGAACGGAGGGCTGGGCTCGGTAGGCGTTGGAACAATAACAGGCGCTAGTGTATAATTAGATCGACTTTGTAATGGCGGCCAACATGGCGCTAAAAATGTCTGCCACAGCACTTTATCGCATCAGTCGGCCCCTCGGCCCGGCCCTGGTCCAACAGCGACCGCAGGACACAAGACGCCCCCATTTAACTTACTTTCTGTTTTCTTGTTTTTGTTGCCATCGTTTGGAGCGCCTTCGGTACTCGTGCGAATATAAATGCCAAAAGCAAGCTCAAGAAATTAATGTGGGCTCCGGCACGTTGTTGTTTTCCTTGCGTAGCACTGAGGCAGCTACCAAGGATCCAGGACTACGACCAGCACGGGCAAACATTTACACAGAGAGTGAGAGAGAGAGAGAGAGAGTGAGAGAGAGAGAGAGAGGGGCAAAGACAAGCGCGGTTCTCTGCCTTAAAGCAACTCGAATAATTGCGGCAGCTTCACTTGCCTCCGGCCAGATCCTGATGTATGGCGCACAGGCAGCTGGCAGCTGGCAAGCGGCCGTCGCACGACGACAGGCGGCAGATGGCGGACGGCAGACGGCTGCCTGCAGATTGTTGAATCAAAGCACAACTACAACTTGATCAAATTTTCACATTTAAATGCGCGCATCTTAATGCATTTAGCATTGGGAATGGCAACTGGGAACTGGATCCTGTGGCAGTGGCACCAACACCTTCAGCACCACCACCAACACCAGCACCGCCACCAACACCACCATCATCAGCATCAGCATCAACAGCAGCGTCGGAACTGCATGCAGCTCATTTCCCGAGCGCACACGCTGTGCAAATACTGCACATCTGCTCCACTCCTTCACTCAGCAACAGACTGCTCCATTCTAACTGCACTGGCATTTGGGGTGCATTAGCCAAGAGAAACATAGAGAAACAGAGAGGAGGAGCAGGAGAAAAGGAGAGAAGGAGAGAGAGAGAGAGAGTGAGAGAGGGGGGCGGCAGTGAGAGCGGAAGCGGATGCGAGTCCCACTCACGATAAGTGCCTTTTGTACATAAGTGCAGCCCGTCGCAGTGCGAGTACGGCGGAGAAGGAGACTGCACGGGCATCAGGAGTCAAATGTGAAATTAATTTCCAGCAATTGTTCGACACAGCGAACAGAAATCACAAAGAGCTGGGCAGGAGCTGCACCAGCTGCACCAGCTGCGGGCAGGATGGAAACACTTGGCGGCGCAGCATGGCAAACAGCTTGCTCGGCAAAATGGTTCCTGGTAATTTGTCTTCGCCGCCGCTCTGATGTGGGCGTTCGAGACGGCATGGGCGTGGCCCGCAATGAAGTTTATTGCTATAGAAATAATGAACCGAAGGCTAAATAATTTATGAAGGCAATTGTCAAATGAATTTCGCTTCGATTCGTGTAGCTGTGATCCATGAACCGTGTTCCTTTTTTTTCTGGGCTACTTTCGTTCCCATTCAGCAGGAGTACCTATAAATTATTAAATTAAATGGCCGTTATTCTTTTGCATCTTTGGCTATTAAATGTCCTTGGATGTTTGGCTTTTTCGTGGCCCGTGAGTACAACATGAAAGGCAACACAATGTACAGCTCCCTCTTGGATGCGTTTCTTGCCACAGCCACAGCCTTATCGTGCGAGGACAAAGGACTCAGACACCAGGACACGCGGCGTGCGGCACACAGTTTCAGCACATTTAAGGAGACTGCAAAAAGCGGCCACCACTGAAGTGAAGTGAATTGCCACTTCTTGCCGTTGTGGCCCGGATGACGGCATGGCCCTCTGACGGCGGCCGTGCCCAACCCGTGCCGCCTGCACTTGGCCGGCTGCAAGTACTACAAACGACTGCAAATGAGAAGTTAGGTGGCGCGATAATACGCCGCAGTTGCGTAACAGTTGCCAGGAGCATTCGCAGAGCTGCAGCTGGATAAGCACGACAGTCGACAGCCGGCGCGGAGGCCGCACAGGCGAGGGCTTTGTATCTGGTTTTTGTTGGCGTGCTGCATGTGCGGTTCGTGACTGCTGCATTTCTCACGCTGAGCCCTCGTATATCAGTTGTGGGATCTCTTTTCTTTTTTTGTCATGCCCATTAACGCCTCGCTAAGACTCGGCTGAAAAGGAAGCGCTAAAAGAGTTTTATGTGTTTAAGGAAATGCAGCGCCACATGCTTGGCGATGACAACTGCGCGACAAGGACAACGACGACGACGACGACGAGGAGGACGACGACTACAACGGCCCACGCCCGAGGCCCCAAGCGCTGCGGTAATCAGACGACTGGCGAACTTGGCCAAGTGTGGCGACAACTGCGACCGTCTGTTTTGTGCCTTTTATGACGCCCCCAACCCACACAGCCCAGCAGACTGACAAGCTGCAGTGAATGCACATTTTGTGCCTTCAAGAAATATGGTTGCCCGCATTCTGAATGCGTCTGCTTTGCTACAACATTTTGTGTCGCCTTTGTGTGTTGCAAGCACCCTCGCCCCGTGCAGCGCCGCACAACGCTTGACATCACGTCAAGAACTTCAAGCCTGTCACGGCCCCTTTGATTTTTTTAATATTATTGTGCTCAGCCTGGCACTCGGAAATGTTGCCGTCGCTATATGTTCCGCTGGTTCCACGCCGCTGGTTCAGACCCAGCAATTTACACCTGCCTGACTGGCATGAATAGTATCTTCAGTAATATAGGTATGTAATCTAGTCTAAGGCTGGATGTTTTTTCCAATAGATAAGGGTTAATGACAGTTTGCAATGTCTTAATCTTAAATTTATACTCCGAATTGTGCACTTTGTGCACTTTGTGCTGGCTGGCAGCAGCGACTCGCTTCACGCGTTGTGTGATTGACAGCAGCAACGCCAATGCCAACACGCAGCATCTCGAAAGCATTATTTACAAGCAGACTATATCGGGTGGATGTGCCTTTATGAAGCCGCAACGTTGACAGCTGCAGCAAATGGGCTGTGGCTGCAACCGCACCACAACAGTTGGTTTGCTCGAGCACTGGCTGCAATCACGCCAGTCACTTGCCATCAGCCATCAGCTCTCAGCCATCATCATTTGCAGCGTTGCCGTTGCCGTTGCAGTTGCCTTTTTGATGAGCCGCAGCTGCAGTCGCCCTTATCGAAGTGGCAATCGGGTGCAACAGGATTCATTGAATTCATCATAGAACGGCAGTCGCTTTCAGACCTTCGACTCTGCAGAACTCATTTTCGCTGGAGCTACTTGTAAATAAGCCAATGCCAATGCAAATGCACATTAATCTGTAGTTGGGCTTGAAGAGCGGCAGCTTTAAGGACTCCGTGGTGCTGCTGCTGATTTGTGAATGTGTCAACTGTGCGCCCGCTGCTCGCTGCTCGCTGCACGCTGCTAATTTCCGACTCTGAGATACGCAGCCAGTGTCAGGCGGAACTCAGCCATGTGAGCGCAGTCGCTAACCCTCAGGTGCCAGCGATGACACCTCGCCGCGAGTCGCCTCCAAAAGCGATTTCTGCATATGCAAGCGAATATTTTTAGCTGCTTTTAGCGTTGGCAACAATGCGAATTTCCTTGCCCGCTCCGCGCTCGTCCTGCTTGCGTTTTGTGCTCAGCGGTGTGAAAACTTGAGTATGTAAATTACTATTTTCGCTCAGGCGAGTGGGCTGCTCAAGCGCGTGGCTCTGAGTGGCCCCCGAAGCGAAAAAGAAACCACGCACAATGCACATTTATTTTGTTAATTTATTTAAATTTTTGTTCGCCTTGAGCCAGCCACTCGACATGGCTGCACAATCACACAATCTCATTCGAGCCGGCGAGTGACGTTGGCGCTCGCCTAAACCGTGAACTGCAAATGAGAAACGCAAATGGCCAGCACATTAGACCAAATGACCACTTCATGGAAAGGTGCTCAAGTGTGGGGAGTCTGCAGTGTGAGCACGTGTATCTAAGCACACATTTCATGCCATGGCGCTGCAGGTGTGGATTGATAGGTGCATGTATTTATATGTACCATAAATATCATTATAAATTCCTCTTCACAGCGCCACAGTATTTAGAAGCGATTTGTGGTGCATTTTTAGAGCTGCACTTAAATGAAATTTTTGATACTTTACGACTATGCAGAGGCACGAGCGGAGCAGAGCCAAAATTAATTATGTTCCAGCTCTAATTGAATTATTGCGTATACGGCACGTTGGTTTTAATGCCGTGCCACGCGCCCATAAAAGGCATCGTGAAGTGCTCGGACATGGCGCCCGGATGACAGAGAGTCATGGTTATTGATTTGATTTGCTGCTGCCGACGTAGAGAGCGGCACGCACACCTTGATGAAATTTTTGGTGAAACATCTCGTCATACTTTTTATGACAATTTTATATTCCTTTTTATTGGCATTGACATATTCCTTATCGCTAAGCAAATAAAACCCAAAAACCATTTCCGTCGCCAGCATTTTTTATACATCAGCGAAATTCGCTGCGGATGTGGGCAAAAAATTTGATCAAATTTCGGTGCTGGCCCGAGCTCCGCCCTCCGCCTTCCGCCTCTGCCCTCTGCTGCCAGCCAGAAACTTGTCTCTGACCGGAACATCATTTGCATTTGCGTGCATTCATATGGAATTTTCCTTTTTTTTTTTTTGTGCTTTAATCTATTTTCGAACGCTGTGTTAACAGAAGTATAACACGTGATCAATGCTTTGGGCTTCTGTGATAGGAAAAAATGTAAGAAAAAAGAGAATTTCATTAAAATAACGCAACATTGTGGAGCTGGAGGAGGATGAACGCGCGAATTGCATTCCCAATTTAATTTATTCGTCAAGAGTGGTTGGCTGGTGGTGCGAGTGGTGCGGGTGGTGCTGGTGGCTGCATCCTAGGCATGTGATAAACGCAGCAGCAGTTTGCGCCAATAAATGAATATATGTGACGTTCGAAATATGCAAATACAGGACAATGGCTGCATCTGTGCGTCTCTCGTGTCTGCAAATGCTTTGTGCATGTGTCTGCTCTCAAATGCATACAGTGGAGCCATTGTTGCTGGCTAACAAATCTACTTTAATTATTTTCAATACACGCATATATATAAATATATATATATATATATATATTTGTGGCACTTTAAATTGAGTTTCATTTCACCATGCCCGGTCAGCATACGCAGTGCTCACTGTACAGCTTAAAATTAATATGTATAACACTGAGCATATGAATATATTCACCAGCTATTGTTGTGCTAAGCGAATATTGCGTATCTTAGAGAGTTTATTAAGCCTTAACTCACTTCACCCTGCCGCCCGCCGTTCCGCCAGACTGCCAAATCTAGTCAAATTTGCAAATATTTGGACAGCCATAGAGTATACTTAATATACGAGCGAGAAATTCAGCTTTGGCCATGAGTTAAAGCCAGTTTAAGCTTGTGTTTTCTCAGCACACGTAAAGCAGCTGCATATTTTATGCTTTCTGGCGACATCAACAATACAAGGCTTACTGCTCGTATGTGTTTTATATGCATCCGTTCTCTCATTGTAATTGACCGGAAATTAATAAAGCGAAACACTTAAAGCGACACACTTCAGTTAACCTCTCGAGTCACACTCTTTTACACTTTTGATGTGTTAAATTATTGAAGTTCTCGCTGCTGTATACGTAAGGACATAAGAACTCATATATACGTATTGATATGTATACATACATATATGTATATATATATCCATATATATTTATTTATAAGTTTCTTGGCAGCCACTGCGCATCATCGCCACAGACCATCCATCAAATTGGTCCTTGCCGAAAAATCTTTGAAAAGTTTGCTCAGCTCGGTGGGAGGCGTCCCTGGGCGATAGATGAGTTCTAATCAGCCAGGCCTTGGCCCGTCCATCACGTTGGCAGCGGGCGGAGGCCTGGCGCGCCTCTCGATAAAGTTGGGCCACAGTTCCATGTTAATTTAATTTCATATTCTTGTAGATTTACCACAAATTTGTCACTTTATTGGGCTTTCAATGTACAGCGAACTCGTTTGAAAAGTTGCAACCGACAAAAACTTTTTCCGGTTACACATTATGGCGACATTCATTCGTGGAAGAACGTTTTGATAGCAGTCGCCGGAGTGGCCTGTACGTCCTTTTCCCGCAACGCATCATTAATGATTCAACGGCAGAAATGTCCGAAAATTTTCATTAAATTATTATTTTGTTGTCATGGTAAAAGTTACAATTCAATTAAGTGACGTTCAAAAATATTATCTCAAGCGAAATGATGGTCGGAAAAATATATATTTTAAAGTCATCCCATGAAATGTGCTGCGTAGTTCGATTTAAGAAATACATAGCAAGGGAAACAGACACATCTTACATCAAATAACAATACAGAACTTAAAATTAAATTGAATTGAATTATGCTTTAATGTTGTCCTTAAATATGTATTCAAACTTCTGCTTAGGATGGAGAAGCTAACATTTTCGTATTTCAATTAGCTAATTATACATATTATTTACTCAAGCAGAGCTTAGAGCTTATCGGCTTTGTGACAGCAAACGAAATGATTATCAATTTCATAGTCAGCTCACATATGATAATAATAATATTTCCGAGTATCAATGAAATGATTGTTACTTAATGCTCTCATTCAGCAAGCTCTGATAAACATTTATTTAAAAGTTAATCTTTCTCAATAGGCTTATGTGTCAATTAGCAATTAGCCTCGATTATATAAGAGACTGCATGAAAAAGGTTTTAAATTGTTCAGTAAAACATGTAAAATAAAATAAAGAACCAAATTTCTGTATTCACGTTTTTGTTCAGGTCAGATAATAAAAAAAGGACTAACGAGTCGAATTCAATGGATAAAATATGAATATATAAACACGTGGATACATTTATGTATGGCTTTCATCTGTCTGTTGTAAGAATTTGTAATCCTCACATGCGTAACATGTATGCCTTTCCCAAACATTCTGATTCCATACAACGTGGCCTTAGTCCCAAGCGTCTGCTGTGATATCTGTCAAGTAGCCGAAAGAATTTTGTGTCTAATGAGTTGCAAATTCCATTTTGAAGCTGAAATACTTTTGGCAAGGGCATGCGAAGCCACTAGACAGCAGCTACGTGAGTAAGCAGCAAGCAAACTGACACAGGCAGAGCCACACACACACTCAAAGCCACACCCATACACACACCCGCCCGTAGACTTGCATTTATAGACAACACAACATAACCTCAATGTGCATGGTCATATAACGGGACAGCTAAGCTGCAAATCAAAGTTTCATTTGCTGCATCAGCAAGTTTCAGTGCAAATTTCAGGATGCAAATTACATGTGGCATTCTGGCAACAACAGCCACACTCACGCACGTGCAGCAGCCCCAGCAGCACCAGCAGCAGCTGCATGGAAATCTTAATTGCTTTGGCTTGGCCCAAAGACGACAATGATTCCAATCCTCGACTGGGACTGCTGCGAGCGCTCCTCGGGGAAGCCCAGCTGCCATCAATGCACTTGCAGTGCCGAGCAGAGATTGTGAGTTTTGCTAAATGGGCATGCCTGTATTATTTATCGCACACACGCTCATATAATACTTGAGTGTGCTGCCTCTTGCACAGCTCTCTCATTTGGCTGGAGATGTATGCATGCGTCAGGTCCCCCGGGAGTCGTCTTGCTTGACTTGCTGGAGCGCTGTTCTGGCTACAAATGCGGCGCCATAAGGTGCTTAAGCATAATTTTGACCGCTTTGACCTTCACGACAGCATACTGCCGACTGCCTACTGCCTACTGCCTACTGCCTGGCGCCGGGCCTAATGTGCGTACTCTGCATTGCAGACATAAATGCGAGCAGGAAATCCAATAAAATGTAAACAAAAAACACTAATAAAAGCAAAATGATATGACCTCTTTTTTGGTTCAGAGCCTCGCATTCGGCGGCCGTGTAGAGTATGAAATGAACATTTTTTATTGTAGAATTTCAAAAGAGATTTTTACAGTTGGCTCTGGCGTACCTCCTCGACACGCTGATGTCCTGTCCTTGATGCTGCTGCAACATGTCGTATACGCAATTTTGTGTTTATTGCCATGTAGCGCTTTTATGTGTGTGTGTGTGCGCGTGTATGTTTGTGTTTGTTTGTGTTTGCCTCTCTGTGTGCGTGTGTGTAAGAACAGACTGGCCATATTACACCCTAGTGCCGGGCCCTGATCGTTAGTCATAACTTGCTGAGCATTTGTTGCTTCTCGCCACGGGCGATGGCGCGTTGAGCTACACGAAATCAATGCACAGGAGGGAGCGCGAGTGACGCGCGTGGCGCGACTCAAGCAAATTTCATTTGGCTGCCAGCAGCACAAATTTGATTGATGAGTTTGACTGATTGCCGTCATGGCTGGGCCTTAGCCGCTGTCAGCTTCTGCGGTCAACCGATGATTAACTCAATCTGCTTTCGCTCACGGCTAATGTCGAGTGAATTGCCAACTGCAAGTCCCTGTCATGACTCTGCCAACGATAAGTTGTCAACTGGCAGTGTGTTCATGAATAATGCACACACATGTAACACGCACACACACATATATACACACACACACAAACGCGAAGACGAGGAATCAGACACAACGTCAAGCAGACTGCGAGCGCTATGCGACCGGCGGGTCACGATTGCGTTATTAATTATGCCAGAGATTGTGGTCAGTCATAGAACTTATTGTGTCATTTGAAGTAATTATCCGAGCTTAGGCTGTAGCCACTACAGGGGCCTGTTGTGCTGTGTGTCGCAACCAATCAGAGGCGAAAACGTGATGGAACAAATTGATAAGCTCCTCCAGCAACAGCAGCAGTGACAGCAACAACTATGGCTGATGAAGGCCATTACATGATCCAGACGTATGTTACATATGCTGTCAACATGTGCAGCTAATATGCTCATATGGAGAAGTTTACGCAATTATTCCAGCAAACAAATTAAGAGCACATGTGGCAACTCGCAGCGACCTTGCCCCACAGCGCTTCTGCGAAACTTGCACTTTACATTTTATTAAAGCAGCAAATTGCATTGCATCTGTGGGAGCTCCTCAGTTATGTGCGCACGCACTGCCGCTGCGAGCTGGCGAAAATTGGCAGTCTTTGTGTTAACGATTGCATTCGCGGTTTTCCATTATTCCAGCACAATGCTCCGCTTGGCTTTGACGATTTTGCGCATTGCCAAATTACGCACTGTTAAACGTAGTCGGAGCACTGCGGCGACTGTACCCAGCCTGAAACTCAGTCTCGAGCACTCGGCGTCACAAAACTTTTCTAATTGCCTCTGGCAGCAAAAATCGAGTGCTTCACGTCAAAGAGCTCGAAAACTAAGCCCAGCCAAACTGAGTTGGACGTGCAGTCAGCGTAGGTCTAGTGCTGAGAGCTTAGCTAAAAGAGATGAATGTGCCTGGGCTCCATGCAGCAAGGGCTCCTTTGACTCTCAGTCCTCTCCAAATGAGAGCTTACTTCATGGACGACGATAATTGTTTCTCTTCCATTGTCTCCGGCCTTGCTAAGTTAAAACATAATACCAAAACAAAGCCAATAACTCAATGACATGAGGAAGAAACTAAAAAATGGAGTAAAAATGCAAAGAAATATTCTAATGGGCACCTGATTTTCCACATCTGAACAGATTTCCATTGCGAGTTTTGCTTTTCATATATTTTGCGAACTTTTTTCAAAGCACTTAATTTAGTTTAAAGTGCAGTTCAAAGCGAAATCCCATTTTTGGAGCAAGTCGCTCCACTCAACCGTGCATAATCTATTATCCAAGAGTTTAATTTTATTTTCATAATTTTCCATTTTACTCAAGCAGATACTAAAATATTCTGATCATCTTCCGGTTCAACACCTAAATTATGCATTTAGCCGTCTCTGACAGCAACCACAAGCAGGTCAGAGAAGCATAAAGAGCAGGAATTTAACTTGAATCAAATTAAAGGAAACATATTTATAATTATTCATTTTTTAAATGAAAACAATTTAAGTCGAGTGATTTTTACTTACGCAATAATTTAAAAATAGTTCACAATTTAACCCTCGTCAAATGTTTCCATAAGCTGGTCGGCCTTAGGAGAAGAGACGTCTTGGAGTTTAGGCATTGGCACAGCTCCGAGGTACACAAATGAGATGCAAAATTTGCGCTTTGCTTCCATTTGCATATCTCAAAAGGTTGACAAGAAACATATCTTCCGTAAGACGTCTTAGTGTGCAGCAGTCAAACGGAGACGAAAGAGTGGCAGCTCTAACTGCCGCTAACTGCTGACTCGTTACTAAGTTACAAAAGAACTTTGCGACTCTGGGAGAGTAAAAAAATTAGATAAATTATTTGAGCAGCATTCAATTTGCGGCAAAGGCCGGCGTCGCACATGAAATGCAAACACGACGAAACGTAAACAGAAAATTTTTCGGCTTTGGCTTTGGCTGCGGGAAAAGGCCAAATGCAGGCGTTCTGGCCTGCTGGCAGCAAAAGAACGTCCAGAACTTTGGCTTTCAACTCATATTTTATTCAGCTGGAACGAAGGACCACACAAGTGACTCCTTCGCCTGTGGCGCGGCTTTGGCTACATCCGCGAAATACCCGGCTAACGAACTTCTGCAGCAGAGCTGACCCCCACCCCTTTATGTCTGTTTTTTCTCTCAAGAATTTTTCACTATGCTGTTGAAAGTGAAAAAATGATGGAAATAAAGTGCAAGTTTACAGGCCGTCATCTCCGATGGGCTGCCCTTTTTTTATATTTAATTTGCATATCGCTGGGAAGAGGTGCACTAACTCAGCCACCGGCTCAAGGCCCTAAGCCTTGCTCTTAATTAACGTAAGAGCTATTCACAAATGTTTTAATTGTCAGACTAAGTCTTATTAAAAAGCCAGCCTTTTCCATTATATCAGCATATTTAAGCTGCAAAATGAAATATTATGTATATATGGCATAACACAATGCAAATATGTAAAGCAATTAAATACAATTTCGTTTTTAGCGAGCCTCGTTCTGTGTCGACGCTGAAAAGTATGCTTTAAAATAGTTATTTCCCATTATATATGAAATATTTATCACAGTTTATTAGAATTTTCACTCTGCAGCTTATCTATGCTGCGGAGCTATCCTAATCGCCAAAAAAGCTCACAATTTCTGTACTTAAATCGATGTAATGGTGCGGTCATGCGAAAAATGAAAAAAATTCTTAACAATGCTTCCGTGTAGGGCAATCCTTGTTTACTTTCCCTGAGCCCATTGAAAATGGGAAATCAGGGTATAATGTTTTTGTTGGATGTATGTAACAGGCAGAAGGAGGCGTGGCAGACCCCATAAAGTATATATATTCTTGATCAGGACGACAAGAGAAATCGATTTGGCCCTGTCCGTCTGTCTGTCCGTCCGTCCGTCCGTCCGTCCGTCCGTCCGTCCGTCCGTCTGTCCGTCTGTCCGTCTGTCCGTATGTATGAACGCGTCGATCTCAGCTCTCAGAAGAGCTAGAGACTTGAAATTTTTTTTGTAGATTCCTATATACAGCGCGCATATCGAGTTTATTTTCGATAATCGATAAATATATTCGTTTTTTTGTTATCGAATAAAAACAATTTCGAAATTCAGTTATAAAATTCTATCTCGCCCATCTTTTAAGCTAGAGACACCAAATCTTATATTTAGCTTTATATGTATTTTATGCAATTTCGAATTTTGTTATATTTTGGATACCGGCCCCAAATTTTCCCCAATTGAAGTTCAGTCTCAAATATAGCCAAAATGCGAATGAGTTGGCACTTTTACTAAACTGACAAATGTGCCCATAGAATATGTTGATCTTATGCCGAAAATTTCATTGAAATCCGTTAAATAGCAAAAAAGTTATTAAACAAAACGTTTGGCTACTTTGCAAACTCACGTGGCAGCAGCGCCAAGCGAACGCACTTGCACACACACATACAAACGCTTGCATTCTAGTCGCTTCGAAGAATCGCAAATTACGTTTGAATTTTGTTGAATTATTAGCTGCTGCTTTAGTTTACATTTGCCACAAATGCTTTAAACTTGAAATTTTTGTATAATTTTACGCTAAATATAAATGTATTGGAAAACACAGGTTCGACGAGGCTCAGGGTATACCCTAGTCGGTTACGCCCGACTAGAGTTTTCTTACTTGTTTATATTTGTATTATCTAGAAGTTTGACAAAGGAAAGGAAATTATCATAAGTTTCATAGCTGAAGGGGCGGTCGTCGCTTTAAAAGTACTTATGCAAACACACATACACACCCGCACACCCGCACACACACGTGTGTGGGAAAGTATTTTATGAATTATCGATTTTCATTTAAGAGCATATTTAAGGTCTCTGTGTGAGATTGCGAGACAATAGCAACAAGAACTACAACTATGCGTTGGCTTTTGCTGTTGACGTAATGAAATTCCTTAAAGGTATTTTGTCAGTTCGGCTCTCCTTCTCTTTCCCCCCTCTCGCTGGATGCTCAGACAAGATATGCTTGTCATTTGGCAGAATGTTCGACGTCCAACATGACACGCACAGTTGGACACACAGTGACAAAAGTTAAATACTGAAGCAGGAATTAATGTAATTAACACAGTAAAACTTCTCACTTTCCTACTGCCACTTAGGGCTAAGTAGCTGGTGACGTTGGCTAACCCATCGTCCGTAGCTCAACTCTCATCAGCGGACATGCAACACATTTCACATTTCACATTTTGAGGGATTCCAGCACTATAGAAGTTGCAACAGATTGCGTTCTGCTCCGGGCCACAATGTTGAGGATGACATCACGCAACGAGCGCAATCTGAGCACATGCAACTGAAAGTAATTACAGCCACATGTGGCACGCAGGTGGACAAAATAAAGTCAAACTGTTCCTAAACCAGACTAATGGAGTGTGGAGCCGAGAGCGTGACGTTGCAAGTATCTTGATTGTCACAAATTAATTAATAATGCTTGTAACATTTACTTTAATTAGATTGCGCCAACGACTGGAGTGAGTATGTGTTTGCACACTTTTCGAGTGCTACGTGATGGACACCAACGAACTATGTCAGCATTATAAATGACTTGAGGAGAGCACCCAGCTACGGGATATTTAATTTAATTGGCAAACAAGTAAACTCACCTCTAATTAGGCTACAGCTCTTTGGGTTTAGATTTTTCTAATTAAGAAAAGTGTAAATGGCAAATTTTAGTTACAGAATATAACTTGTAGACTTAAATGTGTTGATACCGACTATCGTAGTATTTAATCCTTAAGAGCCAGCTGCAAATTTATAGATTTCTCTAACATATTCGTGTAACAGCTTAAGCTTAAATTTAATATTTATGCACAACAATTTCCACAGGCATAAAAATTGTTGCGAATCGTAATAAACTCCTTTAAAAGATTTGTGAAATAACGTAAATAAATCCTCTTGGCCATAAGTATTTATTTAATGCATTTTACCTTGTGTGTGCTGCTGGCTCGATAAAAAATAAAGCAGTAGTTAAAGTAAAGCCATCTTAATTTTGTATATTCACAGAGCTTTCACAGCCGCACGGCCCTGTACTTGCTGGCTTATTACCACCCGATGCCACTCTGCTGCTTCTGTTGTTGCTGTTGTTGTCGTTGTTGGCGAACAATAAATATTGATTACGATGGTGTTTGAAATTGTTGTGGGTTTATTTGGTTGAGATGGCTGGCTTAATGTTCCGTTGAAATTCTAATTTATAAACCAATTAGCAGCCAAAGCTCATGGCGCACCCATAAATTCTCGCTGCCAACAAATTTAATCAAACAGTTAGCTCTCGACTGTCATTGTCTGGCTCGCATAGTGGCTGCCACTTTCAGCCTTAGACTCGGGGGAGGCGTGGACCTACTTCCAACTAAATATCATTCACGCTCCGTTAATTCGAATCCTTGCAAAAATTAACTAATCGCACAAGACGTTCTCCACTCAGCGAAACACTTGGATGGCCCGCTTAGCATAGATTCGCGTACTTAGTGCGATTATCTAGAACGGAGTAATAAACAGAGCTAAATATTTGAAGAGATTTAGGCAGCTTAATCCCCCAATAGAATTTTCATAAGCTGAAAGCAGCTAATTAGCGGCAGTAAGCGCTCCACTCTCTGCTGCCTAAAATAAAACTCAGATTTTAATTTTTCAGTTAGTATTTTATTTATGAACTATTAATTTATTTAAAACGAAACATACAAAAGGTACAATACATAATTGGAGAAACAAAACAAGTTATAGCCAAATTATATTCACAGTTTTAGTTGTAGTAGAAACTTTATTCTATGCTTTGCTTTCCACTAACGTTTTCCAATTTACTTATGCAACATTGTGTATTTTTGGTGCCGTACCTAGGCGTACGATGGCCACTACATACATTGGGTCTGTAATTATTAATAGGCCTGTATGCTTGTATTTATTTATAATGAATTATTTCTACGAAGGGTTTGCTTTGTTTTCTTTTTACATTTATATTACGGAGTATCCCGAAATGGTACGCATTCGCGTTTACTTTCTATTCATGCTAATCATAATGCATTTAGCGGAGCTCGTTTCCTAAAATTTTGGAATATTTTATGTACATTTAATTAATAACCTCTCTATTGTGAACATGCGTTAATTGTTATTCGGTAATTGAGTTACTCCAATACTATCTTATTCTATTCACGAACCACATACCCACAGACCGCAGAGACCCAAAAGAACAATATCGGACCCAACGCTAACAATTTGCTAGTTAGCAAAGTGAGTTCTTGTTTTTTTGTTTTTGTTTTTGTTTTTGCTTTTGCTTAAATTGTTGGTCCTTTTGGATGCAGCTGTACTTCGATTGGGGCCAGTTGTTCGTTCTATTTGTTTGCTTCATTTTGTTCAATTTTCCGGAATGCTTTCCTTGAATATCTTATATACACTTTGGCTAATTGGGGGACGAGTGACTATTTTAGAACGTGAATCGTTTTGTATTTGGACTATAGATATACATATATATGTATACTTACATATTTATATATATTTAGTTGTAGTATTTAGTACTGCTTATATACACGTTGATTGGATGCTCTCCAAGTTACGTAAACGTACTCACTTAGTTACTAATTAGGAAGGCACTTGACATTTGAAACAATAACGTCAACATTAACAAAGAGATGTGAAATGACTAGAAACGACAAAAACTAAAACAATTTCACATAAAAACATCCATGTGGCACACATAGTAAGTGCAACATACATATAGATCTGCAAATGGAAAACACACGAGTCTATGACTATTTCTTAAAATATTGTCTGCAACAGCATTTCCATTTCCCGTCACACTCATACGTATACACACATACATATATATACATAGATATTTTGCTAGTTGGGCCCTGCTATCGAAGCGTCCTCCTTACCTTGGCACGAAGCAGCAATTCATTAGCCCGCTGGCCAGAAGCTCGCCATGCCCCATAGGTACAGCTATTCGGAGCCGGATATTAATTACGCTCATCCATTTGTAGCGCATTAATCTGAAATACACAGCACTGAATTATGCACACAACCGAAATCGCTCATACGACAAGTTGTACGGCGAGGCTGAGTTATGAATCCACCTCCCGCTACAAAACCTATTCGCTGTGATAAGCCGCCCAATAAAGCGTTTATGAGGCTCATCGTTCTAAACAAAGCACATACATCCCACACACAATCACATACATACTCACACACACACTTACACACACATTACAAAATATACATCTATCTCTCTCTGCCGCTCTCTGTTTTTGCCTTGTTCAACACACATCCCGCAGTCGCAGTTCGCATTCTCATAGGTGCGGACAATTATGAAGATTCCTTTTGGTACGGAAATGGGAATATCGTGAAATTTATGAGGGAGTGTGTACGCACACGAACACACACACATACATACAGAGAGACACACATGAATAGAAGTATGAACATATTCGGAGCTCTTCTCCCTTGCCAGCGCTGCGCACGGCCAACCCATTAGTTTTGCCTTTGCCAGCGACTTTGGGCATTTGTTGTTCCTTTCGCATCCTTGATGTATGTGTGCTGTGCTTGAGCCTGTTGGAGCCTGTGTATTCATGGCATTTGTGTGCTTATATTTATGCGTGCGTTTACATTATTGATAACATTAAATGAGCTTCACGCAATTTGTTTTCATTTGTATGGTTGAACCGCATAATTTAATGATGTTGGGGCCGACGGCGATGCGGATGCCAATGCCGAAGCCACTGCCAATGCCAGTACCAGTGCCAGTGCCTGACGTCTGTTTCTTGATTGCTCAACTGAAGCATCGTATGAGCGAATTCTAACGTGTAATTAGCTTCCGTTGCCATGGCAACGATTGGCTAATTAAACATTGTGAAAAAAGCAATTAAAAATGAAAAATCAAGTTGTACGCAAAGTATTCGCACACACAAATATATTTGTATATAACATCACGTATGTGCTTATATCATCATTCACTCTTACTCTCACTACTACTCACTCACGCACGTGGAACAGCTCTGTGCAGACAAACACTGAAATGCTTAACCTACAAATTGGCGTAGCCTAACTTTCCTATACGATGGCGCCTACTGTGTACTGACCTAGGACTTGGCAAGTATGCATATTTGTCCGTTCCACTCATTAGTAATTTACAGTTACAGTTACAGGAAGCTCGTCCGGTTAAGTACATTTATGTATACATATATTTTAAAAACAGATGCCAACCTTTGTTGTCCCGACTCTAAGAGCCATCTACTCCGTACACACCTGTTGTTGTTGTTGTTGCTGTTTCCGATTCTGAGGGGAGGGCTCTGGGCTTAGGTCATTCCCCTGTAGATTTGTATTGTCGTTTATGCCACCAGCGGCCAAGGGTTCTGTTGACCCGTTGTTGGCGTTGGGTGGTGGCTAGGGTCCGGATGCCGGCACATGAGCAGCGTCTGAATCGGAGGCAATCTGGGACTCCGTCTGAGCACCTGTCCCACTCTGCCTGGTATAGCTATGGACGTTTGGGGCGGTCACGTTGATGGCTGTGGTATATACGTGAGGCTCGCAGTCCGCAGTGGTTGGTCATCCGTAATAGAATTGTGAGCTCACTGGCAAGCCGGTTGAAAGAGTACGTGGAGCGGTGCCATCGTAGGATAGCTGCGGATGTAGCATAGCCGCTGTGCCGGGCTTGGTGCGACGCAACGTTGAAGTGCCGGCGGCAGGCACATGACTTAATGTTGTCATGGCCAGCGGCGATGTGGTCGGCGTCTGTTGGGCCTGGGGATGTGCCGGGGAGCCGCTGGCTAAAGAGGAAGGCGGCGTCGGCGTGTTCGTCGGCCGCTGAACAACGCTCATGCCCTCCGTATTTATGATATACCCCCCGCGAATGGTCGGCGCCGTGGTGTATTGAGTCAGCGATGTAATAGGCACCATGGTATCTGCAAGCACACGCATCGAAAAGTTGACGAACCGTGCCTCAACAAGCCAGGCTGACTAGCAGCGAGCTGAGACTAATGAAGATACTTACTTATGCCACTGCTGCCAGGCAAAGCTCCGCCAGGGCCATTCGCGCCAATTACAATAGCCGGTGCCAGAATGCCTGCCATGGGTGCTTGTCCTGAAGGTGCGCTGCCTGCGCTACTTGTAGCCACATATGTGCTGGGCGAAATGCCTATGAGATCCGGTGACTGGCGTGCGCCTATTAGCATGGGGTTGGCCATCAGTGAGGAGCCTGCGCAGGGGCCGCCAACTGTTGACAGTTGGCTGGGCGCGAGACTGGCATACAAGCTGCTGGCAGGCGCGTAAGTGATGTAGTTCTGCGGTGTGCAATGACAGATGATAGATGGCATTGACCACGGGTTAGCGATGAGTGAAGTTACCCACCTCGTTCTTTGACACGCTGGGCAATGGTATCGAAGTGGTAAGGTCAATGTCGGCGTCAATCTCTGAAATGGTGTCGTTAAAGCCGCTTGGAATGGTCGTCTCGTCGCCCAGGCCACCACTAGCGCCCCCCTTGGTGGAAGAGTTGGAATGCGTGTCACTGGCCATTCGTCGCCTCTGCAGCAACAGACGCGTGGCCACAATCACAATGGAGAAGAGCACGCCGACCGAGCCGGCAATTAACATATACAAATAGATACGCTGCTGGTCATCTACAAAGTAGGGAAATCCTTTGTATTAATAAAAGAAAGAATTCAAATTCGTCGAGCCAAGTTGAGCCAAGGATTTGCCTAATAAGAGCAGCATAAGCCTAGCTTCATTTCATTTTTAAATTTCAGTTGAACTTCAACAAGACGGCTGTCTTGTTTGTAAATAAGATTTGGCATTCGTAAAATGTTTGCGTGGTCCTTGCTGACATTGATTCCTTGTGGGATTACGCCAACGTTTCGAGACTATTTTTCGAAAAGCCCCACCCAGACTCCACGCCCCCATGGAGACGCGGTCTGTGGACAGACTTGCGACTTGTATTTTCTATTATTGCCCAACGTAACCTAACATCCAGGTCAAGTCGGAAGAGACTTACCCTCTAGACTTAAGTCGGCACTGTGTGTCATCACCGGATTGACGCCACTTCCATCCGCATCTGCGTCCAGTGAGCCGTTAGTTGCTGTGCGAATGCCCTCTGGATTGGAGTTGGCAGCGGATCCGGCGCCGCCAGTTGAGTTGCCCCTCGCTGTTTTTGTAATATTGCTGTATAGCTTGGGAATGGCCTCCGACTCCTTGTAGATGAGCTCATCGTCGTACAGGTCGTTGATGTCGCCCTCAAAGTCCTCCGTCTCATCAGCCTCCACCTCGGACTCGTTGCTCTCCTTTAACACTTGCTTCGGCACTGTGGAACAAAGACATAGAGAAACGAAACGAGCAACATAAATCATGCGGCCAAGTCACCGGTAACGGAGGGTCGGCCGCCAAGCACCAGGCATCAATCTTGCGTCCCGACGCGCGATACGATGCGATGCGATGGGAGGCGACGTCACTCTACGCTACGCGATGCGATGCGATGCGCCAACAAAGGCGCGCTCTAAATCATTGTGAGTGGCAGGAGCAAACGCCCCTTGATTTTTCCCACGACCTACTTACCGCATGTGTAAACAACCTTCAGATACATCCGCGAGTTTGGCTGGCACGGAGTCCCAAAGGTATTCGCATCGGCGGCCAGGTTGCACCGCCTTCGCCCATGGCAAATTTGCATCACAGTCTCCGTGGCGAATGAGGCAAGGCAAGCTATTAGAGGCCAGAGATAGAAAAAGTAGTTAGAGCGCGGGCAGGCCAAGGATCACGCTGTCATGATTGATGCAATCCACAACTCAGACGCAGGTTGGTCACCAACTCCCTTCAATACTCACTCTCCTCACGGACCCCTTGCGGCTGGGGGCATTGAATGCTCTCATACTCCGTGCGCCCAAAGCTGGCGCTGTAAACGGCGATGCGCGAATACGGGTTGCATTCCAATTGTGCGACATCGTTGTGGCAGGCAACCTTGCTGCGGAACTCATCTGCAAAACGGAAAGGCATCAGACATCAGGCAACAGGCTATGCTCTCTATTTATGAAGCTTAACATATAATTTTATTTAATCAGAAGAATTAATTCCATTCGCCTTATCTAAGCAACTGCGTTCTCCCCAGCACTCGTATATCCAATTGTCATGATAATATGATGCTGATTGAGATAATCAATGAGTCAGAACTTTGTAATTGGAAGTCACGAGCTCAGACAGTTCATGCTGGGTGCCTCATTATGGTAGCTTCGGCAATGCTTCAGCAACAATGCTGAATTCCAATTGTGTATATGTACATATTCGATAATGGGGCATAGCATTTGTTGAAATTCGAAGCTCTCCAGCGTGTTGCCCCTCCCTTGGACTTGGGGGCATGCGCCAAATACGGCGCGGAAACTTAATTTTGTATCGTCGATGTTTTTCAAGTTATACAAAGCACGTGCAAATGCGATTGGACTGGTACTGCCACAAGGCAGTGCCGTGTTGGCAGAGTTTCTACCGGTTCGATACGCTTCCTTGCCCCGCGGCGGCTGGACATGCCTTGGGAGGGCAAAGCCCGCCAAATGCTGTTTAGTGCTAGTCAATACCCGCCCGCCCGTGTGCCATTTCTTCCATTCCACCTGACTGAATTTTTGGAACGCACAACAGCTCGGCAAACTGGCTGTCTGTATGGCAACGTCCGTGCCCCACGCCCGTCTCTGTATTCGTTTACTTGTTCGTGTCCGCGTCGGCGTCCGTGTCCGTGTCCGCGTCCGTGTCCATGTCCGTGTCCGTGCCTTTGCCTGTAATAGTATTTGTTTGGCAAAACATCGGCACTGTGTGCTTTCGGGTCATGCCCTAGGACGAGGACCTTTTTGCTGCACACACACACACGGGCGGGCCCAGTCCCAGCCCAATCGAAAAGCCAAAGTCCGGCTGCAGCCAACTCTCGTTCAACTCATTCGGCTGGACGTTTATGTGTCGATTCCGGGAGTCGAGATTGTTCAGCTCAGTTTGGCCCGTTGTTATGCTTTTACTGCTGTACTGCTGCAGCGCGCGGAATTTGTTAGCCATTTTACGTGTGCCATTGTACGCCCAATAAATTCAAGCAAATTAAACAAAACTTGCGCTGCAGCTGCTGACTGACTTACATGGGCGACATTTGTAGGCGATCTCGACGATTTTCCTGCGCTTGGGGCAGGGGTCGTTGCTGATTGCATTCGAGCTGGCCGTGCTGCTGTGATAGCTGCTGGTGCCGGATGAGTCGCCCACTCCGCTGGCGCCCAGTCCATAGAACTGCGGGGAGCCGTGGAACTTGCAGTGCTTCTTCTTCTGGCAGGCCTCCACAACGTTCTGCAGCAGCGAGTACTGTAAGCGGAGAACAAAGGTGGGAGAGAACAGAACGAAAAATCAGTTGCAATTTAGTTTTTCAATTTGATTTCCTTTTTTATTTGTTTTTTTCTCTTTCCTCTCTCGTACTTGTCGCACTGGTGTGCAAACAGAGGAAGCTGAAAAGTGAACGAGTTCAGGAATCGGGCGGAAATTGTAAACTTTTACAAATTGAAATAAAATATTTGCATTAAATATGTAATTGAAGTGCTTCCACTTCTGTTTGACTTTTTAGTTTCCTAAATATATTATGATCTTATGCTAGAGTCGATAAGAGGATGTGCAATCAACTGATGCAATACATCTGAAGTGTTGTTACTCTCAGAGTCCCTTTGAAAGCCACGTGAGCTGTTCCAATTTTAACGAACAGCCCAGTCGCTATATGGACTTGTATTCTGTTTGATTCTGCGCTAGACAGATAAAAGATAGCGAAACGCTGTTGATCCATTTGTTATGACCATTATTTGCAAACAAGTTGTTGCCCATCATCTGCATGGCATCTATTCAATCAACAGCTGCATTGTCTCCTGACTATTAGCAATTTTTTCATCGTTCTATTTAGCGCTTCAGCCAGCTGACAGGCACGTCCACTGGCCTGGTCGACACAAAAAATGGCCACGTCTGGCTGCGTACATCGCACAAATGCTGCCTGGTAATCCGTAGCGTGAATGTAAACTGTTTATTTTCAAGTTATTTTTCACTATCTTGTGTTGACAGCGCCGAGAGGATGATGAGCATGGGCGGACAGGCAGACGGGCCGACGGACGGATAGATGGGCCCTACTACAACAGACTGACAGCAGGTTTAGATTTGCTTGGCAGCGTCAGCCGTTGGACGAGTCGTCACAAAATTTAATAACAGCGACAGCGACAGTGACAACACCCTAAGGACCGACAGCGGATGTGAGAGAGACAGAGAGAGAGAGAGAGAGAGAGAGAGAGAGAGAGAGAGAGAGAGAGAGGGAGATACTAAAACAGCGAGCGATGAACAACAAAAACAGCTCTTTGAACAATGGCTGGAAAATGGAGACAAAAACGATGCGAGAAATTATTTGCTGTGGTAGCCATTTTTAGCGCCATGTTGGCGCTGCTTGTATTGCTGCTGCGGCTGCTGCTGCTGCTTAGCAGAAAGTTTTGGGTTTGCTGGTCGACCCGGCCCAGCCTAATGATGCCCCATGGGACGTGAAGGCATCTTGGCCAGCACAGCGGGTTGGCCGACAGGCCAGACAGCGCATTGACTTTGCCTGACACAAAGGCAACTTTTGGCCTCCGTCAATGTTTTTCGTAGCGTTCTCAGCGGTTCGCATGCTATTCATTTGGGGCCCTACATGTAGCTCCTACTGTCAGATTGAACAGAACATTAAAAACGAAATCAAATGAAATGAAATGAAATGAATCCAACTGTCTCGTATTGTTTTCTATGTTCTTGAATTTGCTTCAAATTTAAATTCATTTTGGGTTCAAAGGATGCCTTCAGATGTTAGAGAAGCCAACAGAATTGCTTAATGAATTGGAAGCGTTATTCGGAATGCGGACAAACGAATTTCCTTATCCCTTTTCTTCGCAAGCAGCAACTGGAATTTAAAACGACATTCAGTTAACTGCTAAACGTTGGCTTCAAGCGACCTAAATGAATTCCGGCAAGGCGAGCAATTCCATAGAAAACGGCTCTAGTGCCCTCAACTCGATGATATTCCTGGTAATGCTATCTCAATTGCAGTTATGGTAGTAAATATTTCAGGCTTCGGCGCTCAGAGTTTAAGCCCACTTAAGAAACCATTTTCCGTTCTCCATAGACAACTTCCTGTTGTCTTCTAAGACTCTTAAATTGCTGCCGTGCTGGGAATTGCCTTCCCTCTCGAATGGATGTATTTCGCTTGGTCCGCACTTACCTGAAGAGCATTTGGCCACATGCAGTTCTCAGAAGAGCTTTCGGTCTTCTGAGCATCGTCCGCTGAAGATTCGGTAATGGACCCGTTTGGTCCACTGGTGCTACTTGGCACTTCCATGGCAATGGCATAGCCGTTGTGTACATAGCGATTCGCGGGCACTTTTTGTGTGCTGGACCCAAAGATGGAGCCACGCAGCAAATGCTTTGCCTTGCCACGTATCTCTGGCTTCACGGTGCCGGTGACGGGGCACAGCTCCTCAATGGTGTAGCCATCTGAACAAGTGGAGGCAAAATAAAGCACGAATTGGCGGCCGACGTGTTACGAATAAATGACCCGGGGACGGCCCCCCAGGGGCCCCCCGAGAACAAGCGCAACACTTACCTTTCGCCACGAACTTGTTGTACTGGGCAAATTCAATTGAAATGCTGGTGCCGCGCGGGCACGCAATTACCACCTGATCCGTATCACAGGCCGCCTTCTGATATGTGCGCAGTGTGGCCGATAAAAGAGCTGTTGGCAGTACGTGGCGTGCAGAGCAGTCGTTGAAACGGCGAAATTTCCATTGCCATCCAGGGCGATACATAAAAAAAACGAGAAGAGAAATTGCATTAAAATAATTGATTACGTCTATAATTAATTAAATTTTAATTATATTATATATTTCATTGCACTGAGCACACTGATAAAGATATTCAATTAAATGAAGTCAGCTCGCTTTAAGCTGATCGGAGAATGCAATTTATGACTTTATTCCCATGCTGCTGCCTCTGTCCACATTAAATAGCTGACTAAATTAAAAGAGCGACAGAGAGGCAGAAAACGAGCTTCCACAGGAAGCTAACTAGAGTCCATGCTGCGAGCAAACACCTGAGCTAACAGCAGAAGGCGCTGAAGTCCTGGCGCTGGCAAAGCAAAACAGCTCAAGCAGGAGCCAGAAGCCTTCGAGTAGCTGAGGCGCGACTAGCGCTTGGCGTTAAAATGCGTTTCCGCACTTCAAACGAGGCGCCAAGTGCACATTTTTAGCGCGCCAGAATTCCTTCGCCTGCTCTCGCCAGTTGCATGCCAAATTATACAAAATTCTTGGTAAATATTTTGCTCGCTTCGCTTCTGTTGTTTATCCCTTTGCCTAAAGCAACAACTTCCTAGTAAAGCTAATGTCTATATATATATATATGTTATATATGTGTGTGTGTGGTCAGTAAACTGCTGGTATATGTATACATTTCTAATATATGGCGAGTTGATGTAGGTCATGTGTTTGGCGCTTGGCTTTCAATTAGTTTGCTGCAATAAATCAATTTCCGACAATTTGCCATAGTGTTTCAGATACCTAAATGAAATCGACAATTTGTCAGCTGAGCAATTTAAATACCGAAACTGTAGTCTACATAGCTCCAAATATATAATATCATGGTTAAAGGGGCGCGTGGTCTATTTAGGTCCCGGACACGAAATATAATTTAGCCGTTACCGTTCACTTCGCGCTGGGGCATTTCATCTCTAATGAGTTTGGGGTGCGGCGCGTGCGAATTGGTTTTGTTTTTGATGACTGCCCATGGCAGGGGCGTGACGGCCAGCACAAGGCTGTGGGGATGCGAGTCAAAGACACTGAGATTCTGGATACTGCAGCCCAATGCGGATTGCCGACCGAATACCAACAGCCCACGGCCCACTGCTCGCTGCCCGCTGCCCGCTGCCCACTGGCGACTGATTTATATTGCAAGCCATAAATTATATTTAAATGGCGAGTTTTCGCTTCTGGCAACATGAGAGCAGCGCACCGCAGCTTGTAATTATTTCTAGATAGAGTATATAGTGTCTACACACATATATATGTATAGTAAATGCGCTGGCTGGCCCTTGACCAAATAGCCAAATGGCAGGGCAACGCCCCGTGACAATAAATTTCGTGTCCATAGTTTGACCGCCCCATCGCCTATCGCAAGCGGGCCACATTAGTAGGCCAGATAGATAAGGCCAGTTGGTTGAATTGAGAGCTCTTTCTCGCTGGGCCTCGCCCAATCTTTTGCGTGTAAACAGAATTTAATAATCTTTAGATTATTCACATGCGCATTGCTATTGGAATCGTACAGAGCACTCGCTGTTCGTATCTCTGATATGGAACACTTGTGCCAGCTGGCGGTACATTAATTTAATTGTTATGGCTTTACAGCTGGTGCTTTGGTCTAGGGGAAACTTGCAAATGGTTCCGCTAGTCCTTGACTCAGCGTGCTGGCCATTGCCGGTCGGAAGCGAAAGTCTCTGAAGTTTTTATTGGTGCCATTTGAGTTCGGCAATCGAATCACTTTGGCATGGAGCGAATCCGAATAAAAGTTCGCTTCGCAGTCGGCCATAAAATCCTGCCTTCCCTTGGCCAGCTTTGTTGCCAAGTTTACCTTTTAAAGTGAAAGTATTTTCAGCGGGTTGCTTAAATTCAAAATACAATAAAAAGGAAAAAAAAAAAAAACAAAAGTCCCTTTGACCTTGCGGTACGCCCCGGAACAGTCATTCAATATGGATATATATATATTCCATATATATATATATTGTATACTCTGGTCTCCATTTGCGGACCAGTAGTTGCTGGATGATGGCGCATTTTTGGGGAAACTTTTTATTTGATTCGAAATTGAAAGCGCTCCAGACAGATGCCGGTAGCTGAGGCGCTCTTAAAGCTCGCCCGACGTTTTACGAGCCATCCGGACGGCGTGAAGTGACGGAAAACTGTCGGCCATGAAATGCGCCCCAAGCCCCAAGCACTACTCTCTCAACTTGGCAGAAATTTGTGTGCGAGTGTGTATCGTATGCGTAGCCGAGCGCCGCTTTTCCACATGTGAACCGCATCGTTTTACAAACTTATGAATAATTTAAATATATATATGCATACGGCCCGCCCTCTCGTGCAAAGCCGCTTGCTTCAAAGCAGATAAAGATTGAATATTTATATATGTGCCTTATATATGTATAAGATTATGTCAGCACATTGAATCGAATGTGTTCTGCAGCCTTTCTTGCGGCAACTGCAGCAGCCAGTGGAACAGGAGTTTTTTGTTTTGCCTTATCATGAGGGCCCTAAAATAATCTGTGCTTAGTTTTTCAGTGTGCTTCATCGACTAATGTATTATTGACAGAGCCAACTGGGTCGTCGACCGCCTGGCCTACATGCGACATCAACTGAAAAATGGGCAAAAAACGGAAAATAAAAGTAAATACTTTTGGTCTCTTGTGACTAATGATGCTAGGGCCGAACTATTTTTTATACTAAGCACACACACTTTACCCTTGTACCCTTGCGTTATAAAAAAATTAAAATAAAAAATGACCACAAAAGAGAGAGAGGGAGAGAGAGAGAGTTCACTGTGATTTATAGAGAATTATATATATATATATGTATATGTATATACTAAGGTGTTTCTCTTCTACTATTCATTGAGCTGACTTGAATTGGAGTCTTCTGATTCGTCTTCTGATTGCTCAGTAATTCCTAAAGCATATTTACTATTCAATGCTCGATTCTGATGCACATTTCAGCAGAAATTTACCGATCCAGCTCGAGCTGAGATGAAATATTTATGTGATATATGTCTGCGCACACGACTGCACCTGCAGCTCCTGGCATGTGTGTGCGTCCTAAGACAATTTATTTTAGATTCGACAATTCCAAATATCAGTGAAGCTGCTTGTGCGACGGCAGTCAGCAGCCGTCGGGCGCTCTGTTAGCCCCACTTTAGTTGTCTCGACTATTTGCTGTGCGCTGCCAGAATTGATTCTCCCCGGACTGGCAGTGTCAACAGCCAAGTCGCTGCTTTGGGACAGCCAAAGCGCGATTGAATGGCTTTGAAGCCGGCGGGATTCGATGTAGAGCACAGAAAAAGAGGAAAGGCAAGCAACTGTCATCGGGAGTTACCGAGTCAATGGGGCAGAAGAAATTGATTTGTTTTGATTTATTTCCATGTACTTCCAAGCTCCAGCTCGGGCTCATCTGTCCGGGCCTGGCGGTGGCTGGCTTTGAAGTTGTTCTGTTTGTCTCCTCCTGGTGCCCATGCAAAAATTGTGTTGATTTCTTTCTTTGGCGCTGAGTCTATGTCCCGCTCCCGCTCGAGCTCCCGCTCCCGCCCGCTCTGACAGGGTCTGCGCCTGTAACTTCCATATTTTATTGTCCCATTTGACTTGCCTAATAAATGGGAATGTGCCACTGCCGACGCTGTCGCACAAAGCCCCGGGGCCGTATCGGGACTGCGACATTCTTGCCCTGCGGCCCCGAACCAATAAAACTCGATATGTATCTGTTATGGCTGGCGCCCAGTCAGCTCTGTCTGCTGTGCAAATAAATCTAATTAAATGAAATTTAATATTGCTCATCCATATTTGGAGAGGCCGAATAGCGCCGATTGACAAACAGTTTCGGGCCATCAGAGCCCCAATGAGCCCGATAATCAAATCCAGCTCAGTGGCTGAGCCCCAAACAAGCCAAATATTATCCCCAAGATCTATTAGCAACATGATTTTCACTTTCCGCAGTCTCTCGAATACAATTGTTGACTGTGGAATTACATTATGACCGCATTAGATGCTTGTTAATTCACAGCTCAGCGGAAAGAAGTCGTTCATTAAAAAGTGTGCGGGAGAGCAGGAAAAAGCAGGCGAACCGAAGCAGAAGAGCCAAACGGACAGAAGTGAAATGGATAAAAGTAAATTGTAAAATGTAGACATCATATTTTTCGTTTTTCGGTTTCGGCTTTCGCTTTTCGCTGACGCTGGCATTGTTTTCGGCTCTGGTTTTGTAGTGGACCCCGGTCTAATCCTGAGGAAACAAAAGTTTATGACGTTTTACGAGCTTTTTTAATACTTTGTGAAAACTTTGCACATCTCCATCCGTCCGCCGCTTATCCATCTTTAAGCTCTGCAGCTCGCCGGAAACAAAAACAAAATTTATGAACCTGTTTTGTCATATATGGATGGCTGAGCCATGTGCAGCTGGACAGCATGGCAGCCATGTGGGAAAGCGCACATACATATATATAAATGATACAAACATATACACACATATATATTTGTGTGTGTGTGTGTGTGTGTGTGTTAGTGTAACATGCTTATTTAACTCACTTTAGACATTCTTGTCAACCCGAAATCTGCCGGAGTACAACAGATTGCACTCACGGCATGAACAGGGCGCATGCTTTGTGGACGCACTGCGTCAAGTTATAAAGTAAATTTGATATAAAAAACATTCTCGTCATTTTTTGAGCACAGCGCTAAGTGATGTTCGGGGCGGGGTGTCTACCATTCCCCGGAACAGACATTACTTTGCGTAATTGAGAGCATAAATTTGATGAGCTCGCGCTGAGAGTTTTGCTTTATCTGATGGGCAATGAAATATTTGCTCAAGCGACGCATTCGTATGCACATTAGACAAAGCCGGGCGCCTCGAATAGAATTACCTTCATAGAGCCGGCAATCTAAAGTCTGCGAGCCCGGCCCCAGATCCACAGGACATACAAGATGCCGAAATCTAGAGGATATACGCAGAGCACTATAGCACGCTCGCGAGAATTTACATTCAGCTGGCATGTGCTTACGCAGTATGTAAATGAATAGATTTAAGGACCTTAGGGAAATGACAGTTATATTTGTGGCATGGCATGGCATGCAGGAGGGGCAGTCAGCAGGACAGGATATGGCGACATGTTTTCCTTATCCCGCATTTGTGAAATTTTATTAACATACTTAACAGCATAGAGATATGTGTGTGTGTGTGGGTATGTGTGTGTGTGTGTGAGTGTGTGTGTAATGAGACGCTATTTGCTGCTCTAATTCAGCAGTTCGCTCACGTTATCCTTATCCAATTTACTTGTTGTACCATTGATAAGTTGGCAAATCGTATAAGGACAGTTAATTAACATATGATTTGATTTGACTGGAGCCAGCTGCTGCTTACCCAGGGGATCGATGCGAAATATTATTTCGCCCTCGGCGCTGGCCGCACTCAGGGCGCACAGAAAGGATAGCATTAAGCACTTGGCCTGCGTATAATCCATTATCCTGCGAGCTGAGCCTGGGCTCCAGTTGCCGTCGGGCTGGCTTGGCTTGGCTTGGCTTGGCTGGCTTTGGCTGTGATGCGACTGGCGTTAACCGGCATCCACTTCCGGCATTACACACGCTCCTGCTCCCGCTCCTGCCTCCTGGCCGGGCTGCCGCACTGCTGTTGGCCCGCTGCACGTATCGAGCTTGGCATGGACGTTTCCCTTTCGCCTATGCCAATCGGCAGTTGCACAAATTTGTTTTATTGATTTTCTGTTAGTTGTTTTTCTCGATTTCTGCTCGGTTTTTTGACGGCGCTTTGCACTGGGCGACAGTTGGATTCGATTTGCCTTGCCGTCGGCGTTATCCTGTTTGCTCTGCTCCTTTGCCGCTGAGGCTTTTCGTTTGGATGCGTCCTTTCGTCTGATTTGTTGGCACTTTGTTTTCACATTTGTTGCTTGCGCTGCAGGAAGTACGCGAATTTCACAATTTTTCTGCTGCTGCTGCTGCTGGGCCACAAAAAACGATTTCGCATTTATTATCAATTCAGAGCGAGAAGCGCTCGCAGCCAACAAATGTCGATCAATAAAGTGCACACAGAGCCCCGCCCCTTCCCGCCTCGCCCAGCGCTCGATTGCCAAGTGTGTAATCAAATTGAATGTGCTGAACCACTCAACCACCCGAACAACCGCCGCCAGCGGCAACGATCCACCCGGGCAATGCAGTTGCCTCGCCACTTCTCCAATGACAACAAAATATGACCACGCCCCCACAACACTATGCTGCCCATCA
Source organism: Drosophila pegasa (assembly GCA_035046225.1). NCBI lineage: Eukaryota > Metazoa > Arthropoda > Insecta > Diptera > Drosophilidae > Drosophila > Drosophila pegasa. Next base: position 12,881,401 of record JAWNOD010000398.1, on the reverse strand, counting down.
AAATGCGCTGTGTGTGTGCCGCTCATGCATATGCAAATCTGTGTTCACAAAGGCAACAAAAAGTGGAGTCCTGAATTGTCACGCTGCAGCTGGCGGCGTTAACTGCACTTTTTTCGCATTAAAATTTCATTTGGTTTCTTTGGAGCTCACAATTTGCCGTGGGGTCGGCGCCGCGAAACAAAAGCCACATTGATTGCCTGCCACCCCCAGCAACCATATGCCAATCGCAGTGACATTAACGGATCGCTTAAAAACAGTTTTCCGCGCGCTCTGCCATTACAAAAGCCCACTTGGCCGGAGTAATCCGATTGCTGGCCACGTCTCGCATGTCCAGCTGGCCTATCACTTGCGGCCCACCCACCCATCTGTCCATCCATCCATCCGTCCGTCCAGCCATCCATCAAGCGGCGCATTTGCTTCAATTGCTGGCAATTGTGCTGCAGCTGAGCTTTAATTAAAATAGTTTCCGCTGACAAGCCCGGCGCATCGTCAGCCGAACAACAGCCACCACAGGTACGAGATATGCCCAACTGCACCACAGTTTTGCCGCCAAACTGAGCTCGAGTATTTCAATTTCAATTTGAGCTCGACTTAATTTCAATGGGCTAATGCAAAGCTTAATAAATGTCTGTCATGTGTGTCAAGAGCTCGGCAAGTGTTCAAGTGCCTCGTTACCCCCTAAGTATTTGCAATTAAAATTGTCACACACGCACAGAGACAGGAGTTAATCTGATAAGCAAACACTGTTAACTGTCGCTCGGCCTTCATTCGGCAACTGTTTCAAGGACACAGTTTAGGGATGCGCGCAGCTAGAGCCAACAAATTGTCAACTTAATCAATTTTCAACAATCCTAAAAGGGTTTCTAATAACAACACACACACGCACACCCACATACGCACACACACACTCACACAGAGAGAGAGTGGCATGCATGTTTATGTCATCTACACTCATTAGTGAACGACATTTAGTTGACGGCAAGACAGCTTGCCGGCAGGCAGGAGCAATTACGGCTCGGACGCGTCTGCAGCTGTGGCAGCTGACAAAGTGTTGGCAACTCGAATCGGAGACCTTGGCTGGGAATGGATCACTGGATGGATGGGCAGCAACTGTTTTTGGCGTTTGTTATATATTCAGTTATTCAATTATCATATTTAGACAGTAGCCAAGACGAATCCCTGCACATGCCCACGGAGGGAGCGGAGGCGGAGGCGGGGGCACGGACAGGGGCTTGCTGCACACTCGACGTTTGATTAATGATGCGAGCCAAAGCCAAAGTTTTTCTGCTCCACTTCAAAGTTGCTGTGCGTGCCAGAGTGTATGTGTGTGGCTGGCTGGGTGGGTGGTTAGGTGGGTGGCACACTCGCACCACACCACACTACACACTACACATGTATGTGTCTGTGTCTGTGTCACAATTTTCCCACTGTCATTTAGCACAATAGGAAATGAGGCCGTCGTGGCGGGACGGGACGGGAAGGTGGTCCGTGGCCCAGTGGTTCGCCCGTGTGGTCACAGAAATGGCTTTATTCCAGCCAAAGCGGGCGACAAAATTGAAATAAAGCGACGTAAACGACGCAAAAATAGCACACACACACACACACACACATACACACACACATAGAGAAAGAGGCAGTCGCGTGGGAGTCGAGTCGCTAACCAGGCTGGGACCTAGGCGCACCGGCTTAACGCCTGCTAATCATGGCCAAGTGCGGAAGCTGACAATTTCTTGTTAATCTCGCATATTTGAGGCATTATTCTGCCCGCTGTGGGTGGCCGGAGCGCTGGCTGCTGGTTGGTGGTTGCTGGTGGTTGGCTGGCTGGCTGCCTGCCTGCTCCCTGTGTGCATTTTAAGTGCTCCGCCTCGTTGAGTCTCGAGCATTCTTTTTGCTGCTGCTGCTGCTGCTGCCCTTTTTAATATATATTTTTTTATGCTCATTTAAATTTTTTCAGCTGGCCGCAAATATGCGAGACACACGCGCACTCAAAGGAATAGCTCACATTTGGCCGCGTTACAAGCACGTGCAAATTTCGGCTGCTGGCGCGAGGATGCGCACGCCACGCCTACCGCCTGCCCCTAATACCGTGGGCGACGCAACCGAGACGCAGCTGAAGATAACACGGAATATGGCCCGGAATATGGCCCAGTCAGAGTCGAAGAATTCACGCGCGAAACACGTCCGTTTGGGTTGGCAGTCGGCGAAGAACTGACGACGAGTCGGCGGCATCCTCGGCATGGCCGCGTCGGCATGCAGACTCCACGAGGCCCCACGAGCGGCATCGCTGCCGACGGCCAGCACCCGAGCACTGGCCTCAGGGAAATACTCTCTTTGAGGCAGGTCGCGTCGGCGAAGACAACTTGCACAGCATGCGAAGAGAGCGCCGCAGCAGGCTACGGCGATGGTCACACGGTAACTGGGTCAGTGTGCCCTTACCCACCCACCCACTCACCCACCTTCACCGCCCATCGCCCACCGCCCCAAAGGGCTGTGTGTGCCAAGAGCCGCGCCGCCAAGAGTTTTTGGTCTGCGAGCGGCGCATTTAATCGAATGTAACGTTTACAGTCAACTTAACACATTGATTTAGCCTATCGCAGGTAAATTAGTGGCCAACTGCCAGGCTGCTTCTCTCTAAATCGTTTTGCACCCATATGAGGGTGTGCGAGTGTGTGTGTGGGTTAAGCTACGGCTGTGTTATGGTGGTGCGTGCGGCTAGGTGATTATGCCTACCGCTCAGATTGGCCTCATAATTCGCTGCGGAATCGCTTTTATCACTTGCACCAGATACACAGACACGCACACACACACACACACGCACACACATCTATATACATGTGTAATGTATGTGTATATGTGTCTGTCTATGCATGTGCGTGTGGCTGCTGATTGGACAAGGACACGTCAAGGCGAGACGTAACGACTTGTTGCTGCCGCCTTTGTCATGTGAATGCGAAGGTGAAGGCTTGCCAATGGATATATGTAAGCAAGTAAAGTATATGTAGGTGTGTGTGTATCTGTGTGTCAGTGCACTCACACAGAGTCGAAATACTTTAAAAGTATTATGCTGCGGTCGCATTGTGTACGCACTGAAAAGGTGCGGCTTAAAGCCTTTGTGCAGCTGTGCCGAGCGCTGAGTAAATGTCAAGTTTGATTAAAATGTATTTCTTTGACGAGCTTCTGTCATATATGAGCAATGTACTTATCTCTCTCTCTCTATCTCTCGCTCTTGCTCTCTCACTCTCGTTTAATTTACTGCCCACATCGATTGCCGCCTTGAAATTTGACTAACTCAAGTTTCTCATATTCAGTAAACCATTTAAAACGACTCTCGAGGCAGTTTAAATGCTTTTTGAGTCTGAAGTGTTTTTGGCATAAATAATATTAAGTGCGAATAGATTTTGTCACTTCATCCGTAGTTAGACCCAACTCTTATTTGCTGAAAGAAGGAGATTTATTTGCTGAGCTCGCTTGTTGCAATGGCCAGTGCAGGGCAACAAGCGGAGCAAACATCAGTTAATAAATAGGTGTTTGGTTAATATTGTTTGTAAACATAAGAGTGTACACGTGTGTGTGTGTGTGTGCCAACAAACATTGGTCGAATTGGCGTTCGCTGTTTGCCTTTGCGACTCTGCCCGCGCATGAATTATTATTGTATTTACCTTTGCTGCTGGGAATTCAAATACTAAATAAATAAAGTGGCATCAAAAATAGAGGGAATATTCAAAAGAAATGCTCAGAAATTGAATTATGCATAAATAGTGCTAGCTGGGGACACATTTAAGGAGCGGCAAAAGTTGCAGAGCGAATGCCATTTCTTGACGCTGGCTCCACTTAAAGCCGAGATGAAAATGAAAAGAAAAATGGAGATGAAAATGGAAATGAAAATGAAAATGTAGTTGAATAAAGCGAGCGCATTTTATAATATTTTGTTGTGATGGATCGCTTGCTATGCAGCGCAGGAGACCGCCATAGATATCCTTTGTTCGTGCTTTGTGTGCTGCCAGCGCTTTTGACAGCCACCGCTCGTCCCCCAGCTAAACGCAGCAGCATCCACAGCAGCATCTACAGCAGCGGCAGCAGCAACATATAAACACAACTTTTGCTGCGACTGTCGCAGCAGCAAAGGGGCGGGGCGACTCCTCCCGGAAGAACGCTGCGAAATTTGATGTTTTAAGCATCCTCAATAAATTACAAAAGTCACTCTTGCAGACGGCAATTTATGTTGCGCTGCGCCAAGGAGATTATTATAAGTCGCATCTGCAGCACTCCACAATAGTCGAGTGCTCCAACTGATCTGCTCCCCAAAAGTGAGCTCAACTAAATGCGAAAATAATGACCAGCTCAAGTAGACTCCAGATGCAGTTGCTCACTTATGTGAAACACGATTATTTTTAGTTTAAGAACTTTAGCTTAGTCGACTTCAATTCTCAATTTCATAGCTCTCACTTCTTGCTTCTCGCAACCCATTCGACTTTGCCTCACTTTCCCACTCTCTTTCTGCCCTCCTGTTCTTCCTCTCTTTTTATAAATTTAATTTATCTTTTTTGGTCACTTGCCTTCAGTATTTATTGCTCCTTGCACCTTCATCTATTTCGCTACTTCTTTCTCTCTACTTTCTGTCTCTCATTCGTCTTAATCACTTAGTCTTTTTCTTTGACTCGTTATTGACTCTGTCACTTGCCCCTTTTTTTCTCTCTCTCTCTCTTATTCACCCTTGTTCTACTTCTCTCTCTCTCTCTCTTTCTCCATTTCTCGCTCTATCTCCTTCTCTGTCATAAGTATTCTTACTCACCTTTTCTATTTTCTCGCTTTCTCTCAGTTACTCTCTCTCTCTCTCTCTCTCTCTCTCTCTCTTTCTCGCCCCTTATTAATGATTATCCTTTTTGTCGTCAATAACAGACAAAGGAAAAGGACATCAATTCCGACCAAAATGTTAATGGGACTGAGGTGATATGACAATCGAAAGTCCTGTCTAGACTTCCTAATCCGCAACTCACGCAGTTCGCTCAACTGAGCAGCTTACGTATCAGAAGTGCTCCATATGCTGCTGAAAGATCTAATACTATTGCCTGCTCACACAATGCTCAGTGCTGGCTGAATAATTCTAGCCTGGCTCTATAGAATTTATAGCATTATCATTCAGCAGCGACCCCAATCCGTGCCTGGCTTAAAAATATTGTTAATTTTCTACACGTGCTGCCTGAGTGGACTGTGTGTGGGGCCGCCAGCCTTGCATTAACATTCGAGGCTGCGAGAGGCTGACAGTTGGCCGATTCGAGTGGCGAGATGAGGGATGGGAGATGGGGGATGGGGGATGGGGCATGAGGCAGGCTGCGAGGCTACAGCTGAAATCGCTTAGGAATGCGCTGCGGTCGACCGCAGATGCGGAGGAGTCCTCGCAACTGGCCACAGCCAACAGCCAAAAGGCAACAGGCAACGGCCAACTGCCAACTGCCAACTGCCAACTGCCACGCATATTTGAGCTGTCGCCCCTTGCAGGTGGATGCCACAGTCTATCGAGTGGGCTGTCTAGCGCTGATTATCTGAATGATGCACAGCCAGCGGCTGCCACTCGGAGTGCTCGCTGCCTCTCATTACGGCCGCATTAGGCGGCGGCATCCCAAATCTGGCCTTGTATCTCGCTTAGCCGCAGGTCGCCTGTTGCCAGACCCGAATCCGCATCTAATTATGACGCAAAAGCTGATCCTTTACTGAGTATCAAGAGCGAGAGCTCAAAATAACCTAAATACGCGTTGCTTATTAAAGAGAATATCTTTAACTCTTTAATATTTCAATTAAAAAGTAAGAAAATAGAAGAGATGAATAAGTGTTGAATAAGTTACAAATATAGAGTATAAGTAAATTAGAATCCACTAAGTATATTCACCTAAACTATATTCACCTCCAATATAACATTTGCACTGCTTGTCCCAAGACTAACAGAGCTGTAAAGTGTCGTTTAGTGTGGAGCAAGTTGAACGAATTGGTTGTTGAACTGACTAACGTCAGTTATACGAACTGGTATACAATAGTGGGAATAGTTTATAGTACAGTTATAACAAATGTGTAATACAAATGTGTTATACATTTTACAGCACTTATTCACCAAATTATATACATATAACACATGTGGTGTGTACTTGCTAAATGTTATACATGCGAGCTGGCATACCGCACATTGCAAACTTGTATATGTCGTGGCATGGTTGTGACACATGCTAAAATAACACGAGCATATAAAGGTGGCATTTGCGTATGCATAGAATCTCTGGGGGTTGTAGCACATGGTAAGGTAATTCAATACTTTTCTGTTATACGTGTTTTGCCTCTGCTGCATGTATATTAATTTACTGTTATACAGTATGCAGTCATAACAAGTATAACAAATATATTGTTAGAAATTGTTATAGAACGTTGTTCTAAAAGTTCTAAATTAATGGTGTGCATGCTGTGGCTATAACACTTTTCGTTATTAGTTTGTTTTACAACCGAGTGAAGTTTTAATCTCTTATAATTATAGCAAAGTCTTTATGCGGCAGGCATATGCAATAGTTCAGTTTCAAGCAGTGGAATAACGTCCCAAATCATAAGCAAGCAGTAGAATTTAAAGACCCAAAGATTTAAAAATGAGGAATATGACATATTTTTAATTCCTCTTCTTTTTTTGTTTCGCAAGTAGAGCAATCTGTGTTAAATTCATGAAACGTCGAACGTAAACTTATTCGCGCCTCGCAGTTGGGCGGGAATTATGGCAAGGATTTATTGTTGCAGTTACTCAGTGACTTATTTACCTACATACGAGCTGCTGGGGTAGACCGCCTCGGGGATAATGCCCACAAAGTGAGGCATCCATCCAGACTGCTTTTCGCTCCTCGGCAGCTCCTGAGCTCGAGAAGTTATTATTGCAGCCAGGCGGAAAATTGCTTCTTTCTCCGCACGCGAAATGTTTGCATGCTCGTGCCGCGCTGATGTAGGGTGAGGGGCGAGGGGCAAGGGGCAAGGGGCGTGGAGTGTGGGGTGTGGGGTGCGGGGCGTCGCATTAGGTGTGGGAGCGATATGAGCCGTGCACCCACGCGTATTTGCACCAGTCGAATTTACCTGACAGAAGACTCGGCGCCCGCATTGTGCGCGAATTTTGGTGCCTGATTGCCGCTAATGAGCGTCAAATTGAAATTCCTGCTTTGGGCGCGGTTTCGCCATGTTAGTGAGTCGCAAGCACCAAGAGGCATCATCGATTTCACACCAACGCACACACACACACACAGAGACAGAGACTGGCCTCAGCTATGCGGAGAGTGTTGCTGCTCCTCTGCAGGCCAGTAAATAAGAGTTGGCGAGGAGCCATCATAATCCAGTCGGCTGCTTGCCAACGGCTGCTTAAAATTCCGCTTGCAGCTCATTTTGATCCGCCGCGCAGCGCCTTCAGGTCGCCCACCCCACCACGGCTGAGCCCGTGCCGCGTCTATTAGAATGCGAGGCAGGCAGCGTGAAGAGCCACTGCAAGCCGGAAGCCTGGAGCCACTCACACTCTGCCACCACACAACCACCCACCCACCGTGTGTGTAGCTATCAATGCGATTATCACACACGCAGCGCTGGCTGCTGCTGTGATAGATGGCGAGAGAAAAAAGAAAAGTTGTGCTGTGCAGTGTCCTGTTTGGAGGCTTCCGTACGCTGGCTGTCCATTTAACCGGAATGTAAGAGCCGGCAGGCAGAGGCATAGTTTTTTAGGCATGCAGCGAAAGTTTTTGTGTGCGTCACTGACGGCGACAGGATGTGTCAAACAGGACTCACTAAGTCAGCGACTGTGCGAGCCAAGAAACTTTTTGCAAATTTGTTTGCACACGCCGAGGGGCTGCTGAAAGACGAACCAGAACCGGAACCAGAGACACACAGCAGTTGTCACCGTAGCTGACAGCCAAAGGTATATCAATTGAAAAGTGCTCAATTCCCCGGCGAGTCGAATGTGCTCGGAGCTTATGAATTTAATATTCGTATAAACATAGAACACGGCACGACTAACAGACCATTTGCCCAGGGCGACCCCAATCCCGGGATCAGCTGCGTCGCCCACGCATGATTCATGGCCAAGCGACTGTCAGAACGCGCTGTAATTGCAGCCCGAGCGACATTTGTTTATTTTTACTGCGGCTCGTCTTCCATTTGAAACTAATATTTTAATGTTGCATAGAAATGACAATAAAATTACGCAACGAAACGTGTTGCGGCCAGAAAGAACTACTACAACACCAACCTCAGCAACGACAACAGCAAAACGTTTCACAAAACATATCCAAATATACAAATATACATGTGGGGGGAGAGGCCGTTGACAGCGACTCCCCCAGAGGGAGGGGCAGCACACACGGCATTTCGGTCTAAAATAGATTTTCGTGTGAGTGGAGCATTAACGTCAGAGCCATTGCCTCTAATCGCTGTTTCAAAGTGCAACAGGTGTGGGGGCTTAGGGCAGTGAGTGGGGCAGGTATGCGCAGGCAGCAAACAGATAAACCCACACGAATAATAATGCATTGTCGTGCATGCATTTCAGCTGCAGTATCCCTGGCATCCATGCCGAAATAAGCCCTCAAACTGTTTCAGATTGCAGCTAATGCCCGCCTGTGGCAAAGGCGCAATTGCAATTGATTCCGCGCTTGAATGCGTGCTTTAGACCCGGGCTTCACCGACTGCCCGCCTAATTACGGTATTAATGCAGCGCCTTGATGACCGGCGATGCTTTGACTGCCTGCAACAAGCGAGAGCCAAGTGGAATCAGGGCATTCAAAGGGACTCAGCTTACTGCCATTGAAGTCAAATGCAACTGATTCGCCTGTCAGCTGCACTGCGGTGAAAGCGGCGTATAATGCCCGGCTAATTATCACATCACGGCGATATATACTT